>QPFY01000006.1:0-1200000 GCA_003665825.1 Microbotryum silenes-acaulis
TTCAAGTGGTGCTCGAGCTCTCGGGTCGAAGTGGGTCTTTACCAGAAAGGAGAATGCTCAAGGGGAGGTGACTCGTTACAAGGCCCGACTGGTTGCGCAAGGGTTTGCCCAACGTCCTGGCATTGACTACAACGAAACGTTCGCCCCTGTTGCACGCCCATCGACCATCCTCAGCCTTGTTGGCACTGCCGCCGCCCAGGGACTGTTTCTCGAGCAGTTCGACTTCGACTCTGCGTTTCTGAATGGAACGATGACGGAGATGGTCTACATGAAGTATCCCAAGGGTTGGATCGTCCTCAAACCGGCCAAGCCCTCCGCCTTGTCAAGTCGATGTACGGCACGAAGCAAGCTCCTCGAGAATGGAACGCAGCTGTGAACTCCCTGATGGGAGCGCGGCTACAAGAGATCTGATGCTGACTCCTGCCTTTACGTCAAGCGAGTCGAGTAGATGAGAAGTTTATCTACATCACGCTGTACGTGGACGATGGCATGGTTGCTTCGAACGACCAAGAATTCCTGGACTCGGAGATCGAAGCGTTTAACAAAGTCTACAAGCTCAAGCGCCTCGGTCCAGTGAAGCTCTTCTTGGGTCTCGAATTCGAGCGTACGTCAGATTACATCTTCGTGCATCAGTCCAAGTACATCAGGGATCTTGTTACCATGTATGGAGGAGGTTCAGTATCCAAGCACCCCGTGAAAGTCCCCATGGAGCCAAGGTCGGACGTCGAACATTCTACGGATCCTTTCGACGACGTGGCTCTGTACTGTACCAGTCAGCAGTGGGAGCGTTGCAGTATGCTGCGCATCGAGCTCGACCGATATCGTCACTTCGGTTCGTGCGGCAGCGTCCAAGGTTTCGGCTCCTACCCAGGCCGACTGGATCGCGGTGAAGCGTATCATCCGCTACTTGCAAGGTACTGTTGACTGGGGACTGAAGTTCAACCACGGAGGATCTACGGTATTCGAGCTTTACTCCGATGCCTCGTGCGGAGACGACATGTCGACTGGGAAGTCGATTGGAGCGTTCGTCTCGATTATGGCAGTGCTGCGATCTCTTGGCAAAGCAAACAGCAGTCGATGGTTGCGACTTCGACTACGGAGGCTGAGATTTTGGCGGCTTCCGCGGCAGCAAAGGAGGCCATGTGGCTTCGGCGATTGGCGGTGGATCTCGAGCTTGAACAACCTAAGGCTACACTGATCTGGGAGGACAACCAAGCGGTGATCGCGATCGCTCTCAACCCGGCTCATCACGGAAGGACGAAGCACTACAGTGTGCATCACTTTTACATCCGTGAACGAGTTACGGCTGGCGATATTCGAATCAAGTATTACAAGACAGGAGCGATGACTGCGGATCTTCTTACAAAGCCGCTTGCTCGCAACTTGTTCGAACTTCATCGTGAGGGTATGGGAATGGTGTCCCTTGGAGCCTTGACCAGTGGGAGTGTTGTGGAAATTAGTGGGGTCGGCGGTCCAGAGGGACTTATGGTCTTAGCAGTGGCGCGGGCGCGGGTGTTGTGCGGGGGACCGGTAGAGGCGGCAGAGGCGGCTGGTTGTTTACATGAGATTGCGTCTTTTGGCCTAGCTGTTTTTTTTTCTCTCTTCTCCACCACGCACTCGATATCACATCTCGCCCATTCGCTCTGTTACAGTCGATTGACCTTTAGCGATCCACTATCTCACATTAGGTCATCCATCGACGCCACGTAACTAGAGACGCTCCTACAACAACACGGTTGTCGATCGGCTTGTCCTCGAGCGATGGTTCGGTGTCGAGTTCGGGGTTGCTGAAGTCCAATAAAAAAAAGATGTAAGGCCGGTGGCCTTACAGAGGGATCGCGAGTACTGGACCGATCGCTCGTCGTATTCGAAGGGGTATTGTTGACTCTGTTCGTGTTTCAGGAATCGGTTCTGAATGAATGTGTTATCTAAGAGAGAGAGAGGACCGAGACTGAACTACACAAAAGGGGGAAACCGGCTAATATTGGTCCAATATTCGGTCAGCCGGGTTTCGGCCAGATTCAGTCCTTGGTCCTGTGCGTGCGAGGCCGCTCGGGCCTCACACTCGCAGTCATTTCGGGCCTACTCCGATCGGGAGTAACGATGTTGTTCTATCGATGCAGTGTCATAAGGCACAGCGCGATCGTTACTTCTTGAACTGAGAAGACCCTTCCACCAAAAGTATCGTTGGAAGCGTGGGTGAAGAAGGATGCGTAAGGGAGATGCAAGAAGAGGAAGAGCGCACACGCGGTGAGCTGAGAAACTTTGAGTATGTTGAAAGAGGATTCAGCGCATGCATCTCTTGAAGGTGCCTTCACTTTTAGTGTACTGGTTAAGGCGGCCAGGATGGTTTTACGACAGAGTGCAATGACGAACACGAGACACCCGCAGAGAAGCCATATGTATGTAGCGCCGCGTGCATGAGGAGACGTGCTTGCGGAGCAGACGGTACGAAGATAGATTGTAGCACATGCTTGAATCCGGATAACGTCTGGGGGCGGTGAATTGGTACTGAGACTCGGACTCGCTGCTGAGCAGCAAGTTGATCCTCCTCAAGGTATGCTCACTTCTGACAACAACTGTTGTTGACCAAGCCAGGACTTCAATCGATTGATGAAAAGGAATGCGAAGAAGATGAAAACTGACTGGGGAAAAGGGGGAGACGGATCTACGAAACGACAGGACACAAGAGTAGAACCCAATTTAACGTTGCTAGAGGTGGCGGGGGGCGATGAAATGCGATCATGACCGCGAGTTTGAGCGTGAGCGGAAAACGACGAGGGCTTGACATGAGGCCGTGGCGACACGCTGGAGTTTGACTCGCTCATCTTCACTTTTCCGCGCCTGCCGCGTTTCCAATGATCATCATGATAATCGTCAGTTACGGCACAGACGCGTCCTACAAAACGCTTGCTCGTCGTGCTTGAGAAGGTCAAGCAGGCTCACCGGGCGTGCTACTAAAACGGTGCATTCGTGATACTGGAACGCACACCTGATCGCGCTGTTTTTTGCGATTGCGGATCCATTGCTGAAGTGCCGAGGACACCAAAAATAGGATATGTAAGAAACTTCAAGACGAAAGTGGCATCATGTCGTCAGGACGCAACCACGCACCATGTCCACGGCATGTATTGTTTCTCGTAACCAAAGCTGATTTCCACAGAAGCACTGGGCACCGTATAAGCCGCCAGGCAATTGCTTAATTTGTGCACAGGTGCGGCCACGCTGCGATGGAAGGTTTTCATGAGGGCATGGAAGTCAGTTCGCAAAAACCGGAAACCGGCAATGATTTCAGAACCATACCAGCACGCACGAAGGATACCCTCTTGTCGGCGTTGTTTTGACAATCTAAGTCGGAGTTTGCTGCCAGCGCCGAAGGGGCTTGGACAGCGAACGCGACTGCGACGAGTGCCAGGAGATGGGAGCGGACCATGTTTCGTGCGAGGCTTGGAGGTTTGACACGCTGGAAGCGGAGTCTTGATGAGTGGTGATTTGATTATGAGAGCGCACAGAAAAGGAAAGGAAAGGAAGGATTTAATTATGAGAGCACACGGGAAAGGGAAGGAAAGAGACGACAGTCGCCCGTGGTGGCACGGGATCCGGGTGACTGAAATTGGGCACGTCAGCTAGACAACAGGGAAAACGGCCAATTCGAGACAATTTGGACGTCGCCGGGGCTAGGGCCCTAGGGTTTCCCCGCGTTCAGGGGTCGGCGACTAGCCAAGCTAACCAGTGCCGGTACCTTAGGATCGTCTTTATAGTACCAATCGCAGGCGCGCAGTGTGGTTGGGTCGGGCCAATGATGCACCGGGCCAGGGCACTGAACAGCTCTGGTTTGGGACATTTCCCGCGAAATACGTGGCGGCTATCACAGTGGAATGCCATCAATCACTATGAATATCCCAAGCATCTGATGCGATGCCGACCGAGCCGGGAACCGGTTGGATCGCTGAGATTGAACGGACATCCTCTCGCACGCACAGCCCTGGCGGTGTCGACCCCTATAGCGGCGGTCATTTCCGAGACACCGAGCTACACCGAGGCGCTCGAGTCTCGATAGAGTCTCACCTGAGTGTGTTTGACCTAGGTCTTCCAAACGCTTGGTCCACCTACAGTCTTGGCCGGTTAGTCCAACGCTACGATGAGCTGAAAAAGGATAACCACCCAAAGCTGCTCCCATTCAGCGAGGTCCCAGTAGCGCGGGGGCCTCGGGCGGACGACGCATAACCTCGTTGTTACTCAATCGGCGCGGTAGGTACCGAGCAAAGCTCAGACCCACACGTCCGACTTCCCATTCTCTAGTGCGGTTTTCATTCGTCTACCTAATTTTTTGGTTTACTTGATGTAATCAGGAACAGAGACACGGTCATACGAAAATGGAAGTAAACACATCAGAGCCCCGATTGACTGCGCGTGTTTCTTGGCGCACAGTTGGTGGCCGCCGAGCATTCGCCGCAGCAAAGGGGCCTGTTGACATTCCTCCCACTTTAGTCTGATTATAGGTCCGAGCCTGTACCGTGTCTTTCGATTGGACAACACTGACTCCTCTCGCTTCCTCCAAAGGTGCCCGTGGGTACAACATGAAGGGTCCGAAACGGCGAAGCTAGCCTTCGGACCCAACAATCGGCCTGTCCCGGTCTCGTAATAAATGGAAGCGAACTAGCCCTAGTGCTGATGGGTGCCGCGGCCCGTCCAAGTTGGTAGACACCGCATGGCGACAGAAAATCACAAACCGAACCGACGCCGAACGAAGACCAAAAAGATGCTACCGAATGTGCCCGAAATAGATTTTGACGGGCCTCGGTGGGTTGGTCCCCCGTCGAGCGTTAACGGAAGCTGCCGATGTTGTCCTGAGTGCCAAAGCCTGTGAATCAGATATTTCTGATGGAAAAAAAAATGACCGATTCATACTTGCAGTAATGATCTTAAGTGGTTGGCTACAACTTGGGAACCCAACTGCGTCCATCTTGGCCAAGAGACACAGGAAGACTAGCCAGAGCAGCATGATCACTTTTTCAAACTGCGTTTGGTGGAATGCGTCTGGTGGAGTGGGTTTGTCATGGGGGCACTATGAGTACCTTGATTGTTAAGGGGGACCCGGGGGTGAGTGCATGAGCCTATACAATGGAGGCAAGCCTCTGAGTGAAAATCTATGTCCGCTCCGAGGTCGACTTCATCGCAAAAAGTCGCCGTGGCACTGCAGTGATCAAAAATTACGAACGCCATGGATCCGAGCTCTTGGACATGATCGAAGGTACTCCAAAGACCTTGCTCTTCCACTACAACGCAAGTGAACGAGCATGCATCACGATGTATGCACCTATACGCACATTAGCCGAATTCGTTGCCTCGGCGCCACAAGCAGTCGTGTCCTTTTCCCCCTGGACCCGGTGGCCTAGGGTGCAATGCATGGACCCGCACAGACGTGTAGAACATTGCACAGGCTTTCCAATTGGTCTTTCCGGTGATTTAGCCCAAAAGATCCTCCGTTCATGCCCAGGGACACTGATGCACACCCATGCACGTCGACGCCGACTGAACTGGCACTGCCGCACCGGTGCGGAGCGAGCCGGTCACTTCGACCTCCGCCTGGGACTTGGCACTCGAAACCCGAGTCTCTCGCTGCACCTCGACCAAGTGATCAGACTCTGTCTAGAGCGTTGCTGCACGACCTTGCGTCAGGTATCACTCTCTTATATTACAACAATACCGGATCGTAGAAAAAGGAAACATAATTGAGACCATGCCATTCAAGCCCTCTTCGACCTAGATCCGGCCGCCCTCGCACCCCCCGTCTTCTTTCTCTCCTTCCCACTCGCCATCCCATTCACCCCATTCGTCCCCGAACTCGCGGCGATCGCACTAGCCCTGTACTCTTTCTCAAACACCAGCGCTACCGGATTAGGCAAAACGGGTTTCTTCGCGACCAAGGCCGGCATCGCCGAGCCGACATTGTTCGCCGGCGAGCCCAAGATGATGCATTCCGAAACGCCTTGGATCGGATCCCTCCTCGCGTTGAAGGCGGCGTTGAAAAGGTGGTCGGTCGTCTTTTCGAAAGAAGCCAGCATCAAGACCGAGTCCTTCATTTTGGCGACACCGAAGCGGGTGATGCCGAGCACTTCACCCTTGAAGCACATGACGTCGCCGAGCAGCATGAGATGACGAGGGTCAACACCGAGACCGTGGGACGTCATGGTGTAGTCGATCTGACCGATGATGCACGCTCGCGCAGCTTCAATCCCGAGCACCTTCTCGACTTCCATGATGTGGTTCGACGTCGTTTGCGTACCAATCACACCGTCGGTCGTCATGACTTCGCGCAGGCCTTCACCTTCGACGAGCAGCTCCTTTTGGCCCATCGCATTCGCTTGTATGACGGCACGTTGCAGACCGGCGACACCCTATCGAAGTCGCAAAAATGAGACCAGGTCAGTCTTCGATGTCCTGAGCTCCCATATTGGCATTCGGCATCTCACCTTGACAGCAACCCCGGGCAAAACCCTTCGAAGCCACAGTACACGATGGTACGCGACCTCTGAAGCCCCGGGTAACTGATGCGCAAAGACGTGGACCTGGTTTGTGTCCTTTCGCACGGTGACCTCCTGTCAGAAGCACATGGATGTATTGTCATCAGTCACTTCTATTTTGAAGCACATGCGGAGACGGAAGAAAGAGAAGCTCACGTCGGCCTTGATCTTGAGCTTGGGCGCGGCGATGATGGAATCACGGATGCTATCGAGGGTGACTTCGAGCTGTGGCGATCATCACGAAAGATGTGAGCTCGAGCAGGACATTATACCACGAGTCAGATCAAATGGAAGCCCGCTCACCTGGAGTCGATAGACGGCGTTCATATCGATCTGCACGCTAACGAACAGCTGGTCTTGCTGATAATTGCCGGCCACAACGGAAGCAATCTGTGGTACGAAACTCGAATCATGAGCAACACCCTTGAACAAAATAATTGCACGCCCTTCAGGCAGAACTCACATCACCAAGATATGTCTTCTCGATCCTAGCTTTGACGATCCTCGCCGCGCGCTCGTCGTCGTTCTTGGCAAGTTTGGCCGAGATGATGGGCGTCGAGATGGACTTGGCGGCGTTGATGATCTCCTTGATGCGCGGTACACCAAGGGTGACGTTCATGGACGCGACACCGGCGAAATGGAAAGTCTTGAGCGTCATCTGCGTACCCGGTTCTCCAATTGACTGCGCACCGATCGCACCGACGGCCGTGCCTTTGTCATCGCGAAAAGGTCGCATCTCAGCAAGAGTGCAATACATGCAGCACGATGAGCCGACACGACTGACCAGGTTCGATCTTGGCCTTGACGTATTTGGTCCAGCACAACTGCAAAAAGGTCTTGATCTGGGCCTCCGTGATCTTGGTCTTGTTGTTGACGATCGCGAGCTCGAATGCTGCGCAAGTGAAAAAAAAAGACAACAAGCAAGGAGATCAGTATCAAAGCCTCTCAGCGCGGTTCCTGAACAGAATCAACACTTACCGCCAGCTTTGTCCTTCTCCTGCTTCTCCGCTGCCTTGCCCCTCTTCGGCGCCGCCATCGACTTGGGTCCCAACGGCTTCAACCCCGCATCCATCTTGTACCTCTCCCGAATCATCGCCGCGGGCAACACCAACTGATCATGAATGAACTCGCGCACCTCTCTCAAGAACTCTTCCGAGCAAGCCGTCGTAAAGTACGGTGTCGCCAACTGTTGATCGACGACTTGGAGGATCTCGTAGGGCAACAGACCCTCATCCTCGATACGCAATTCGAGCGCTTTGGCGTGCGACCACGTACGCTCGTAAGCGACAGGCTTACCCTCCGCCTCAAGGTTGGCCGGATCCAGACCATCATCACCATAAACGAATTGGACAACACCACCCGTCGCATTTCGAACCGATCGATCGTACCGACTCGATAGATCCTCAAGCGCTTTCATCAATCGACGAGCCATGTAGCCCGTTTCGGCGGTCTTGACGGCCGTATCGACCAGACCTTCGCGACCCGAAATGGCATGGAACAAGAACTCGGTCGCGAGTAAGCCAGAGTAGAACGAGTTGCGCACGAAACCCTTCGCAGGTGGATCCTTGGCTCCTTTCGGGAAATGGGGTAGGGAACGATCTTGGAAGCCGTTGGGGACACGATTACCAGCGATGATCTGTTGTCCGACACACGCAACCATCTGCGAGACGTTGATTTTGGAACCTGTTCGAGAGCAAGGGCCATGTCAACGATCATCTCCAGCTGGTCTAGGCACACGAAGGAAGAAAGACCGACCTTTGGAACCACATGTGGCCATGATCAACGGCGCATTGTTGCGACTCAACTCGGTCATACAAATCTCTCCAACCTTATCACGGACCCTCGAAAGCGTCCCCGAAATCATCGATTCTAATGTCTCTTCAACATTGGACCCAGGTTGGTTCTCCAACTTGCCCGTCGCGGCTTGTTCGATCAACATCGCCGATTCCTGATAGGCCGTCTCGACCAACTGATCCTTCTGCGCACGTAGAGATTGCCCCGGCGTGACGTCGCTGATGCCGATCGAGAAGCCCTTATTGGCCAACCACCTCGCGCACAACTTGGCCATTTTGTTCATCGCCGCCGCTGCTTCGTCCGCTCCGTAGTCCCTTTGAATGACGGCAAAGACCGACTTTTTGTTCCCGTCTCCGACGGTGGACTTGTCCATGACGCCGCACATGATCTCCGAGTTTTGCACGACGAGGTACCCATCGTTGGGGGACATGTCGGGAATCTCGCCCGCGCGAGGCTTCTCAAAGGTCTTGTTCTTGCATTCGAGGTTGACCAACACGTTCGAACTCTTGTTGGGGCGCATGAGCACGTTGAACACTTGCTTTCCCGTCCATAAGCGTTGCGGCTTGATGATCGTCGGTGGGGGCAAGTCGATGTGCAGATCCGCATCCTGGAGGTACGAGCAGATCTGCACAAATTCCTGTCGGTTGAAGAACGTATCGCGACGCGTGATGAGGAAACAGCCCGTGATGAAATCCTGCGTCGCGGCGATGATGGGCTCTCCGTTACGAGGCGTGACGAGGTTGCGCTTGATGTTCATCAACTGGAACGCCTCCGTGCGCGCCTCCTCGGTCTGCGGGACGTGCAGGTTCATTTCGTCGCCGTCGAAATCGGCGTTGTAAGGCGTGCACACGCATTCGTTCAAGCGGAACGTTCGCCAGGGGCGGACCTTGACGCGATGCGACAGGATCGACAGGCGATGCAAACTCGGTTGTCGATTGAACAAGACGATACTGTGAAAGCGAAACTGGACCGCACTCAGCCACTGTGGAGAAGGTCCACGATGGCTAGTTCTCAACCACTTACTCGTCATCCCGAAGATGCCTCTCGACGATATCCCCGATCCTCAATCGATCGGCCATCATATCGCGATCCCCAAACTTGAGGAACTTTTTGAACGTCTCCGAGCCACCAGCCAAAACAAAGTTCGCTCCGGGATGCACGTCATGCCCATTCCTGATGGCCTGTCGTAGTCGCTCAATATTGTGGGGTGTGACTCGATCGGGGAAGGTCAAGACCTTGGCAATGCGTTCGGGGACGGCGACTTGGTCGATCTGCAAGTTGGGATCGGGGGAGATGACCGTACGCGCGGAGAAATCGACCCGTTTCCCCGACAAGTTGCCACGGAATCGACCTTGTTTACCCTTGAGACGTTGGCAGAAGCCTCGTATCGGTTTCTGGCCGATCGTCGTCGGGATACCGGGGAGCTCGGAGTTGATGTAGGTTGCGACGGCGAGTTGAAGGAACTCCCATTGTTCCTGGAAGCACAAGCGGTTATCTCAGCTCGACCTTCACGCTGTAGGCCGGCTGTAACTCTATGCTTGGCACTCACCATCAAGTTCTGCGTCGTCACACCTTTGACTAGACCCGTCTTGATGACGGCATTGATGAAGATAATCTCGGTCAACTTGACCGTAATGTCGTCCTCGTTCGTCGCCGCTTCCTGCGCCACCGAAGGACGAATGCACACCGGCGGCACCGAGATGTACTGCCACAAGAACTCCTCCGGTCGGGCTACGCTCGGGTCCAAACCCAACAACTCGCAATCATCCGGCAAGATCTTCTGGAACAAGTTGAGCACCTTCAAAGGGTTGAGGTCCTCGACGGCCTTGTCGATGTGCGGGGCCAAGTCCTTCGTTTCGTGGATCGATTCGTTGAACATGGCTCGCCAGGTCGCATACGTTCCCGCGGTCTCTTGGGATCCGTCATGACCGACTTCGCGCGTCTTGTTGCGACCTCGAAACTTTTCGTGTCCGATGCGCATGGGTCCGATCTTTTTGACGACGCCGTTGATGGAGCCGCAGTAAGGGCAGATGGCGCACT
Organism: Microbotryum silenes-acaulis; assembly: GCA_003665825.1. Taxonomy (NCBI): domain Eukaryota; kingdom Fungi; phylum Basidiomycota; class Microbotryomycetes; order Microbotryales; family Microbotryaceae; genus Microbotryum; species Microbotryum silenes-acaulis. The sequence goes on from QPFY01000006.1 coordinate 10,362, forward strand.
TGCGGCACTGGGTTTGTAGTTGGCGCGAGAGGGCCGAGAGGGTGAGGGTGTCGAGGTTGGGGCGACGGAAGAGAGCGAGGAAGCGACGGTACTCGGACGCATCCAAGAGCACCCTAGAGCAGTTCTGTACAGGACCGAATGGGGCCGGGCCTGTCAACTTTGGCGCGCGGAGCTGGCTGCTCGTGTGTGTGCTCCGGAACGCACCTTGCAGATCGACTGAAGCATGTTCAAGCAATGACGAAAGTAACCAATATGAAACACGGGCAGGACCAACTTGATGTACGCATGATGGCCTACGCAGTCCGCGAGCGCAAGTCCACAGGTTTCGCAGCGATCGGTCTTGTTGCTCGTGCCCAAGCGACGGTCGAGCACACCATGGGGTACGGGCGCGCGGTCCTCTGCCTTGTAGAGATCGCGTTGGTTGGCTTCGAACTCGGAGATGGCGACGATCTCTTGCGAGGACAGCACCGAGAACTGAATGTGCTTGCTGCGAAGTGGAAGTTGCGCGTCGACCGGAGGTGGGCCAGAGTTGGTGCGAGCCGAGGGGTACGAAGGATGGGACAGCGATCAGCACTTGTAACGGTACATCATGGAATGTGTAAGGGGCTAGCACTTGTTGGGCCAAGTGCTATCGGGCGTGCTCCCCGGCGCTGATGTTCTCCTCCCGAGTCTCCTGCTCCACAACTGATCAGCCTGTAGAGCCCCATCCTTCCACGCACAGCCCCACCCCACCCACCACCATCCACCACTACGGACCCCCCACGCCGAGCTCCGGCCAAGTACTCACATCCTCTTCGGCGCCGCATCTTGCACCAAAGCCTTGACCATCGTTTCTTTGACTCGAGAAAAAAGGGGTGGGGTAGTAAGACTGTCACTCTTACGCCCGGCTGGAGCCCTCTGAAGGGAGGGAGGCGAGGCGAGGCGAGGCGAGATTGAGAAGAGGGGGAAAGTCAAAGCAGCGGCTCGCTTGCTGGACGACGGCGCCTGCGAGGGCGAGGTCGCGGCGACGGACACAAGTCAGCAAGAGAGTCCGCGCAAGTTAGTATTCGACAGCGCTGCTTATGTTGATGTCGACCGAACCGATTTGGACAATGATGAGGTATTGAAAAAAAGTCGGGATTGCATCATGATCAAAAAAAAAACCCCAAGTCGAAGAGAGTCCCGAACATTCACAGAGACAAGACAAACACGAACGACGGAGGGAAAAAGTACCCCCAAGTCCAAGAAGGAAGAGCCAGGAAAACCCCTATAATCCCTTGTAATTCCCTCCTGCTTGGTAATTCAGAGCGAAAACGCACTCTTCATCCTTGGTACAATGAAATCTCCTCCATACCGGGTCCATGTTTCTAAACGCTCGAGATCTCGGTCTTGGCGTCCTCGCGGTGCTCGATCCTCTCGGCCTTGGCTTCGTGGATGTTGGTCGCATGGGTCTTGCTGAACAAAAGATCAATCTCCTCCAGACTCTTGCCCTTGGTCTCGGGGTAGAAGAGGTAGATGACAGGTACGAACGAAAAGTTAAAGACGCAGAAGATGATGTATGTCTTCCATCCAATATTGTCGATCGCGATCGGGAAGATCTCGACGACGGTGAAGTTGATGATCCAGTTGCAGCACGTCGCGAGCGCCGTACCCTTGGCGCGGATGCGAAGAGGCAAGATTTCGGGAGGGTAGACCCAAACGGTGGCTTGGAACCCGATCGTGAAGAACGAAAGGTACAGGAACGCGAGCACGACCGCAAAGATGCCCATACCGTGCGAATTGGCGGCCTTGTACTGGATCTGGTGGGTCGCACCGCACATGCACGCAAAGATGATGCCCATGCCGGTGATGGAACCGAGGAGCAGGGGCTTGCGGCCCAAGCTGTCGATGAGGGCCCAGGGGACGAACTGAGTCACAAGAGTTAATCGGTCACTCATCAGTCAAAGGGTTTTCAACACCCAAGCTGCAATTGCTTCCCTCGACTCACACTCATGCCAAAGAAAACGGTGAAGAGAGCACCCGAGAGCAACGACGCCTTGTCATTGTCGAAGCCGAGAGAGTTGGAGAAGAGGAAGTTGGCGTAGTAGATGATGGCATTGATACCGCCGAGTTGCTGGAAGAACTGGATCGAGCACGCGATTAACAAGCGGCGGCGGGTGCCCATCTCGTCGTTGGCGAACATTTGCTTCCAGCCCGTGACCATAACCGCCTTCTCGTATGCGACCGCATCGGCGATTTCCTGGTACGACTCGCGAGCCTCGGCAGACGAGATATCGACGCCCTTGAGCGCGGCGACGACGGCGAGGGCCTCCTCATCACGACCGTGGTTGGCGAGCCATCGAGGCGACTCCTTGACGATGAACGAGAGCACGAAGATGGGAACGATGATGACGAGTTGGAACAAGAGAGGGAAGCGGAACGCGAACGAGGTGGTGTAGTGCCGTGTTGTTCCGTAGTCGAGCCAGTAAGCGAGGAAGATACCAAAGTTGAGAGTCGAGAGTTGCGCGCAGACATAGCGACCACGCGAGGCCTTGGGCGAGACCTCGGCTTGCAGGACAGGGGCAGTCGAGTTAATGAGACCCATGCCGAGACCGGATACGATACGGCCTACGATGAGTTGCGGCTTGCCATAGGCCAGACCTTGGAGGAGAGCGCCGGCGGTCATCAAGACGGCACCAACGGAGAGCGACTTTTTTCGGCCCTAGGAGTGAAAAAGTTGGCACCGGTCAGCTACCCGATCGCGGAACATTGACTGTGGTAGCTGTGCAGATAATACTTACAAGGCGTTCACCGATGGACAAGGCAATGACAGCACCTGATCAGGAGTATATGCGTCACAGGAGGGAAGTCGGTTGAAGGAAACAGGAGGCAATAGAAAATCAGGTGAGCGAACCGCGCATCGATCACCGGCGGTGGTGCCGGGAGATCAGATTCGGGCACTTACCGAAGAAGCAGCCGACTTCGTAGATAGCGACTGTACATCACAAGACAAGATAACAGTACCGAATTCAGTCGACTGTGATGATCAGAGGAGGCCTATGCGCTCGACCGGGCCGGACCCTTGCCGATCGGCGGAGGTCTGCCAGCTGCCGGCAGCAGACAGTCGGGAACGCCTCGCTGGCATCCCGTGACTGGCGAGGGGGGAACCGTTGCATGGCCACTCACCAATGGTCGAAAGCGTGGACCCAGACGGGCTGTCGAACGTCTTGTTCCATGACGTTGTGCCGGTGAGACCACCAATGACACCATTGTCATCTATATCATGTCAAGAGAAGGACGGGCGGGAGACGCAACCGGGTCAGCCTCGGGTACGTAAAATCCATTTCGGGCACGTGAACGCAGGAGCGACTGCCGGCCTGCCTCGCAGGGCACAACCAACACGTGAGGATCCGCGACTACGACGGACGTTGCCGTCTGTTGCAAATCAGGGACCAAAGAAGGGGAGGCACTTACATCCGATGAGCATGAAACTCAGCGAAGTGAGCAACGCAATGTTGAAGAGGGCCGGAGATATTCCCATTTTGGCAAAGTGTGGATCTCGGGTCAAGGGGCGAAGTGAGAGTGAGAGAGAGCGAGAGAGCAGCTGTCGTCTGAAACTCGGAGGTGCTGAGAGGTGAGGAGACGAGGTGCGCTAGTCGATCGCGGCAAGTCGAGACAGAGTTCGAGCGCGTCGAACGGAAAGGCAGTCCGAGTCGAAGTTGAGGTTAGGAGGTAAAGAGACGAGTTAGGCACAAGTCCTGGACTCCAAGTCGGGATCTTGAAAACTATGGGGCAGGAAACGTGTGGAGTAAGCAGGAGGAGAAGAAGCACAGACCCCGCGCCCGATTCAATGGGAGGGAATCGCCCGGGTGTGGAGTGGTGGCACTGGTGGGACCTGGCTGAAATGACCCCGGGATCAGGCCCACCTTTTTTTGCACCCACGAAAGAAACTGGTTTTTGGCTCACCCCACAGCGGTATCGAAGCGCCGAAAGCACATGCCCGACGCCCCGTGCAGTGCTTGCCTGTGGGTTTTTCCTGCGCAAAAATTGAATGTGGGGGTCGGGGTTACCACTTTGGCGAGGAAGCGTGGGGAAGATCGCTGGTTAGTGAGTGGTTCGCCCCGCTCTGGCGCCGATCACTCCAACGCCCCCCCCCCCACCGGGCTAGTCCGTTCTGATTTCCGAGTCGGTTCTTGGGTGTTCGAAAGCGCTGACCGAGCGACACAGACCACTTGTTGGTGGTCTTGAAAGACCTGAGTGCCGCGGCAGAGGCGCCGACTTGACGCTCGTTCTTTTGGTGCACTTGTTTCCTGTCACGTGCTCGTGGTTTTGACAGCCATGTGGGCCCGTCATGTCTCGTCTTTCCCGTGCTTGGAAAGCGATCAAGGCCGGAGAGCGCGTGGCCCCGGATCTTGATCTTGCGCTTGGAGCTTCGGCAAAAATTCTACATCTCCTCCTCTCGTTCACATGACAAAAGGAGACGCTGAGGTTCTATACTTGGAAATTCATGAGCGGCACTTTTTGAAAGAACGGGTTGTTCCGGTTCTGCCCTCTCGGGATCCAAAGGCTGGTCCAAGAGCGGCAGAGCGGCACTGTTCCGCCCTTGAAAAGCCCCTGACGAAACGCAAGTGCACGACATCTCGCAGATGAAGCTCCGCCCCCTCCAACCGCGGCGACTTGCCGACTCGCGCGTCGTCGACTCGCCGCGTAGTCGTCTGGTCGGCTTTGCCCTTGCCACTCGCGGTCGGAGTTGACAGTCAAGCGGCCGATGATGGAAGGGAGCTGGTGCACGATCTACAACGCGCTCGACGACTGGCTCCAACTGTGACGTGTCTGCTGACCCAAATTTGGCGCGCAGAAAGGCGGGGTGTTTCTATTTCCGCTCCAGTCAGAATTGGACGTCACCCCACGCCAGGTGATCTGTTCACGTGACTTTCGCCCTCCCGCAGTACGTAACTGGGTCCCTTTTTTGTCGGCCCTGTCATAAACCGGCGTACATTCCCTTACATTCCTGGCCAGGTCTAACTCAGCTGTTGACTAGTCCTTTGTTGTGACCGGAAGCGACTTCTCCTTGAAGCTCCAACTTGACCGGAATGGCCGACTCAGGCTCTACAGCGCCAAACGATGCAGTGGGCGGACATCGAGCGCAAGCGTCCCCCACGCCGACGACCCGGAGCGTGGGGGGAAGCGGGAGCGCCAAAGCGGACCGCCCGCTACTGCCGTCGAGAGCCCGCGCGGGTCGCTCGCTTTCAGCCAGCAGCGGAAGCTCAACAGTCTACCAATCCCAGTGCGTCATCCGAAGCCTTCTTCGTGGAGGGAATCCGCACCAAGTCCATCAGCACACGCACGGACGCTGGTCACAAACACCCTCTTCCGCAGCTATGGCCTCGTTGTCGACCCCGTCAGCGTCGAGCGCGATGAGCTACGCCGCGGCGTTGGATCTGGTGCGACCTTCTTCGCAGCTCGGACGCGACGCGAATGTGTCGCACCACGCTGCAAGCGATGGACCGTTCATCGCGTTCCACTCAGAGTTTGCTTCTATCGTTGGTGCGAACCCCAAGTTGGATCTGATCGCCAGTACTGAGAAGAGTCAAGGGGGTACGCGCCCATCTCCGACTGAGCCCAACCCCACTCACTGCCACCCCCGCCTGTGCGACCTCGTACGCGGTCGAGCGAGCGCCGAGCGGCTGATGCGCCCCACACTGACCCCCACTCCTCATCCATCGCCCAGGCAACGGCGTATCTTTGTTCCACGAAGCTGGCGTGTGGGCTCCCCAAAAAAAGGGTAGCGACCAAGGTGACGTCTACATCACGTCCAACATCATCGGCAACGACCACGATGGTCTCGAGATCAAGGTTTGCCGCCTGCGTTTCTCGACCTCGTCGGAGTCCGCGGCCAAGGTCGCACCGTCAGTGAGTCCATACCCAAGTACTCGTGCAATTCCCTGTCCAAACTAATGCACAAGCTTGTGTTTGGCAGAAACCCAACTCGTCGGTGCTTGTAGTGCCCGGGGTCGAGTACGAGGATTTGCAGCATCTCGCGGATGAGGTTGTCATGGCGAACGGTGCGACCGCGTACGGATCCAACATCCTCTGGTGCTCCCAAGGTCAACACAAAAAGTTCACTGCTCCGCTCCGAATCAAGCTCGAATCGTCCAAGGATCCCAAGGCTGATCGTGTGGCGGGCTCACTTATCCTGGTTCGTTGACTTCTTTACCCGAGAGGACATCAGAATCTCGCCAGAATAACTTGACTCGAAGGTGCGCCCGTGCTGATGCGGTATACTTGGACTTTGAATTGCTTTTCAGAGTGAACCCCAAGCCGACGGAACGTTCAGGAATCGGACTCTTCTCAACCACTTCCGAGGCCGCGAATTCAACGCCCTCAATGACGTCGCCGTCCACCCGCAATCGGGCTGCATCTTCTTCACAGACCCAGACTACGGTCTTGAACAAGGCTTCAAAGGACCTTCGCAGCTTCCAAACGGAGTTTGGAGGTACTGCCCTAAGACGGGTGCTCTGGGAATGGTCGCGGATGGACTTTGCAAGCCGAATGGGATCGTGTGCTCGCCTGATGGAAAGACGTGCTATGTCACCGATACGGATTACATCCATGGCGATGGTACGATGGTTTCGACGCGCATGGGCGCCATGTACGTCAGTTTGCTGCTCATTATCGTCTTCGTAGCACGAGTGGCCCCTGAACTAACTTTTCCCTCCCCTCCTGCGTGCCCCCAGTTACGCGTACGACATCCACCACCACGACAAGATCCCCCAACTGCACAACAAACGCCTTTTCGCCCTGGTCGACTGCGGTGCACCCGATGGAATTAAAGTCGACGAACTCGGCAACATCTACAGTGGCACATTCGAGGGCGTCGATGTGAGCTGCATGCCATCGTGGCAGCTTCCTGTAAGCAAGCGTCGAGCTGACCCGTTTCTCTCTAGGTCTACCACCCCGACGGATACGCTCTGGGCAAGATCGTAATACCTAAGGACGACGAAGGCAATCAACGAGGATGTGCGAATCTCGTCTTTGGCCCCAAGGGCAAACTCGTCATTCTCTCCGAGACGACGGTCTGGATCGCTTCGATCGCGCAGAGCGGGGAGCTTAAAGGGCTCGAGGTGGCATGATTGAGCAAAATGCAGCTCGTGCTCAGGGCTCATCGTTTTCTAATAACATATTTGCTTCAGTCTCGTATCAGCAGTATAGTATCACGACAACCTCATGTAACGGAAGGTTTCACCCAGTCTTGCAGTCACAATCCGACTTCACATCAGACAACCCAAGTACAGACCAGACCAATTTGGGTGTACCCGCCTCCTAAACGGAGATCCGTTTCATCAAATCCGGCACCTTGTAAGGCTTGGTGACGACATCATCCATCCCTGCCTGGAGCCCCATCTTGATCTGCGCCTCCCTCGCATTCCCGGTCAACCCGACAGCCCTCATCTTGCGACTCTTGTCCCTCTCCTCGAGTGCACGAATCGCCCTCGTTGCCCCTAAACCATCCATAACGGGCATCTCGTAATCCATAATGATGCACGCGATCTTGGCACCGTGCAAATGCAATAGCTCGAGCCCTTCCGGACCATTCTCAGCGAGCAAAACTCTCTCGGCCCCAGCTTTGAGCAATTGCTTGCGCAAGACGGTGCGGTTGATCTGATTATCCTCGCAACAGAGGATCGTCTTGCCCGCCAAGGGGAGAATCGTTTGCTCGGAGTCCCCTTCGGCTCTTGGCAGGCGAGGATTATTGTTGAGTTTCATACCTTCGATGACGGGGACTCCGTCCGCCTCGGCTTCCGTCGCTCCGGCGTCGACGGAACGGGCGGTGATGAAGCAACGGAAGATCGAGCCTTCGCCGACTTTGGATTGCACTTCGATACGCCCGGCTTGCAACTCGCACAAATCTGCAGGGGGCTGAGCTGGGTCAGTAATAGCGACAAATCGCAACGACACGGATATGTTCTGCTCGACCTACTCCGAGCGATCCACAGACCGAGTCCAGAGCCTCCCATCGTCGAATGAGTGCTTTTCAAACAACCTCGACGTCTCCTCCTCGGTCATACCCGGTCCCGTATCCGCAACCGAGAAGAGGTAGACAGGCCGCTGCTTCTCGATGTAGTATTCCGTCTCCGCCGGCGGTACGATCTGGCCTCCTCGATCCGGAGGCTGGCCCGACACCTCGACGGATAGCACGACTTTACGAACAGCCGATTTGGCCGTGAACCTGACTGCGTTCGAAAAGAGATTGACAAGAACCTGCGACAGACGCGTCGGATCCGCCAAGACCCGGGCATGCGGGCCCAATCGTTTGAGCGAGTTGCCGAGCGATAATTTGAGCTTGATCCCTTTGGCCTTGCATTCGCTCTTCCACATCCGGCATATGTTGCGCAGCGAGGCGATGAGGTCGAACTCGATCGAGGCGATCGTGTACTTAGAGAGCTGGATCTGAGCCAAGCCCAGGATGTCATTGGCTATTCGCTCTTACGCGTGGCCGCATTGGATGATGGCGTCGCATGCCTCGATGTTCTCTTCGATTTGTTCGATTGTTTTACATGTGAAGCAGAGAGGGAGCTGATTCGTCTTTTCGAGGCGTAGCATAGATGCATATAAGCCGTCCATAGACGATCGGGTTAACTCGGCGTTCTGAAGAATGGCCGAGATGATGGGATTGCGCAGTTCATGTGATGCAACTGTTGGAGCATATTAAGAGTGAATCATCAGGGATCCTGGTTGAATGCTTTGAATCTGAAGGGATAAAAGTGTTGAAGGTGTTAGTAGACCTTGCACTGATATCAGGGGCCGGATAGCTTAGTTGGTCAAAGCTTTTCCAATGAATGGAAGCGACCCAGGTTCGACTCCTGGTCCAGCCGTTCTTCTTCTTTTGTTGATCATTTTGGGATCATCGTTGATTCCAACAAAAAGCCAGCTCACCATCAAGGAACAGTTCGGTCGCCTTCTTCTCCTGCACCGCCTCGGTCGCCCGCTCTTCTGCATCCTCAGCTGCCTTCCTCGCCAAAGCCTCATTCTCTACACTCAGCGCAACCACTGCCTGCTCTGCAACGAGTTTCGCCCTCGCACTTTCTTCCTTTTGCCGCAAAAAGTGTAGCTCGTCTACCTTGAACTTGGCCACACTTTGGGTGGAGAGCACGCCGAGTCGAATAAGGATAGGTCGGGCTACTTGGTCAGTAAGCAAATTTGTGCTGTAAACCTTCGAAACCTCTATGCCACTTGGTCAGAGATCCCACCATCGCGTACGGTTTCCCATCTTCATCGCAGAGTGGGGCGACCGTTGAAACTGTCCAATTTTCGCTGTCGTCGTCCCCTGAGGGCAACCATCGGAATTCGCACGAATCGCGCTGATGGTGTGCAATGACTGACGGGTGAAGACAAAGATGTCATGAGCTACAGCTTCAGTGCAAGTTGGGTGAGGAAGCCAAACTCACGCCGGTCGCGGTATTCGGTCACAACGGGGATGTCTTCCGGTTCGATCTGTGAGGTTTTGTTGGGCAGCTAAGAGTCAGATGTCCGCTTTCCAACCGCCCCTCGGACCCCGTCTACTCCACTCACCCGCTCCCCCCACCTATCGTGATCCTCCTGTCCATACATGCCTGTTATTTTGAGCCACTCTTTGTTGACCCACAAGACGGAGCAGTCGAGGCTCATCGTCAGCAGGCCTATCGGGGCTTCGTATGCGGCCGCCGCGAGCTCGTTCCGGGAGCAATAAACCACTGCACCAAAAGGCGAGGCACCTCTACTTCAGTGAGAGCATATTGTCCTAGAAGTGAGATGGAGCAAATTTCACCCGAAACGTCGCCGTGGAGATTCGAGGCCGTCAAGACGAGTAGGCGACCGTGGCGCGAGATCCTCCACTTGGAAGCGTAAGCGCGATCTTTGAAAGCTTTGGTTTTGGTCAACCGTAGGGTGAGCATGTTGCGCTTGTCCTTGTTGTACGGTGTCTGTGGTAACTCCCGCCCGCCAGCGCGTGCAGTCTGGCCCTCAGAGAACCCTCGGCATGCTTCGAGCAGCGCTTGCAAGGGCGACGCATCCTCGATGGCGTCGAGAAAAGAAGAGCGAGGGGTGCCAGGTCCAAAGTAGTCTCGCAACGCCTCGGTGTAGGGAGCTGCGACTTGAGGTCGGCGGCCCTTGCAGTATCAGCAGCAGCAGTCTGAGAGCCGGGCCCGCCGCAGTCCGTGCGGCTATCGCCGATCGTCCAGGCCACCGTGGGCGTCTCGGATTCGAGAACTTTGTAGTCGATCAGCTCGATGGGTAGATCATTGAGAACAGCCATGAAGGGGTCGGCGGTTTGAGTTGAATTAAGAAGGGGAGATGGGCTGAGAACAACCTTCTGCCAGCCTTCAGCAACAGTTAACGTGCCTGCTCAACGTTGACCGTCTTTTTGCCTCGAAAGCTTGTCGCCCAACCGTCAATCACCCAGGCATGTAGCCGGTGGCGTTCGGGGCGGCAGGCTATAAGGCGGCCGCGCGCCTCCGCTGCGCACCTGTTGTGGCCGATGCCGAATCGGCATCGAAAGGCCTAGGCCCATTTCGAGGCTCGTGGCCACGACGGTGTCAAACTTTCGATTCAAGGAGCAGACCGAGATTTCCCACAAAAGCCGCGGAGAACTGCGGTCACCTCAGGTACCTCTGAAACTCGCCTGACATCCTCTTGCATCCATCAACAGCACCTACGCTGCATTTTTATTTCTGTCACTAGGGCTTGTTGGCGCTGTATAGCTATGCACTCACCTCCCTGCGTGATTCAACTTGGTCGTGGCCGGCTTGCCCGAACCTCCCGGACGGTGGGGGGGGGGAAAGATCGGCGCGTGCGCGTGCGGCTGAGAACCTTATTTGGTGGAGGTGTTTTGAGGTGCAAGATTATAAAAAGTAGTAGATAGATGTAGATGGATAGTAGATAGAAGTAGATAGATAGATCGCAAGACCGTTCACGACCATCTCCCCACTGGTTACACCCAGCCCCTATTTGAAGACTGCGTCCCGCATGCTCTTTAGTCACGAGGTTGTTGCCTCGAACCACCGAGAGTTGATGGACCCATCAGGAAAAGAGCCGAAGTCAGGGGCTTGGCTTCACGCTCTTAAGCAGGAAACGATCGCGAATGGAAAGCTGCGTGGGACGGGATGCTGGTGAAAGAAAAATACTGTCAGAGCTTGCGAGGGTACTGGGGACGAAGCGGAGGCGGGGAGCTAGAAGCTCCAAGATTCGCAAGATTCGCAAGTTCGTTCCGACGGCCTGACTCTCATCCGCGCAGTTCGTGAGACGAATCGATCGGCGAATCGCTTAGGAGACGGCAGTAGTGAGCCTCTCGATTGCACCTGTCTGTGAACAAGACTAGCTGCGATCTACGACTGAAAACTTAAGACTCCTCGAGGGCTGAATCGCCACCCCGACGCACTCATTGCTTCACAAAGCTGCTCTCATTGCTCAGTGCAGATGCCTGACATGGTATAGGAGTGCTCAAATGTTGTGCACCCGCATGCGGACGAGATTGAATACCTGAATATCATTCTGCCAGGCGAGAACACGTGCGCTGGGCCGGCTCGCCAGACCTAAAAGGCTAGCGGGTTTTGAATATCGAACACCGAGCCCGAGCGGTTACGAAATGTTCGTGGAGAGGAGCAGTCGAGGAAAATTGCGCCTGAAGCCGAAGGAATTCGGCACGGCGACGGGCTTCACGCCACTTTGTCCTTCTTATCGTGTAAAAAAACCGTTCGTTTCATTGAAAAGCTACAGTTGGAGGTTCGTCGAGACGACCCTGAAAAGTCGTCTGGGGAAACAGGTGTTTTCGCGACCCTCGTCTAAAACTCGTGCTTGAATCGACCTGGGTCACAAGGCGCCGACTCCCAGCTTTAGTAGACAGTTCCCCAAAGAGAACATGAAAATCTACTCACACTTTGTGCCCATGTCACAGCCCCGCGGCGTATTGAAGAACCGGCATTTAGTGACCTTGCCCTTGGCGCCCTTGCCAGCTTTCTTGCCCTTCATTTTGCTCGCTTGCATATCGATGCTTGAGCCGCCCGGCGGCACATAGCCGTTGTACTGGTCTGATAGGGTCAATTGAGGCGCCTGCGACATGAGCGATTGCTGTTGCTGCTGCTGCCATGAGAGCATCGAATGCGGAAGCGGAGGTGTCGGCTCGAGTTGAACAGGGAAGGTCTGCAATCAAGCAAGCAGAAACGTGAGCAGGTTCTTCATCCAACTAGGCAGCAGCTATGCATCGACGTACTGCTCGTTGACTCAGCTCGTTCGCAAGCATGCCCAGTTCTTGGGGGTGCTGGTTGACGATGCTCTGAATCAGAGCGGAATCGAAGGCCCGAAGCTTGGCCAGTGCCTGCTCATCAAAGACGCCCGTTTGCTCGAGACCATTGGCGCTCGGACCCGTGTGGGGTTGGTGAACGTGCTGTTGAAGCTGATGCGGTTGTTGATGGTGGTGCTCTTGCATGCTGACAAGGTTGCCAAGCAGGCTTTGCAGTTGATCCTCTTGCAGGTAGCCCTGTGTCGGGGTGTTCAAGGACTGGGCATTTGCGATTGCCTGCATCACAAAGGGATCACTCGTCATCTCGGATGAGAAGGTCATCTCCTTCGTTTCGGGCTCGTCTTCGCCGGCTGTTGCGTCTGATTGGGGTTCAGCCGGAGACTCCATCTGCGCTTCGGGGTTGCTTTCGTCATAGAGGTACTCGGGTCGACCCATTTCGCGTTGCGCTTGAAAGTCGGCTTCCTCGGATTCAACAACAGTGTGATAGGAGCTGAAGTCCGCCGTATCAGGTACTTCGATGACTGAACGAGCACAATCACGCGCTTTCAATGAGTAAGACGCTACTGTTGTCGAACCCAAAGAGGTCACGGCTGATCAGACTTACATAACGGCTCGTACCAGGCGATTTCTTCCTCCATTGCCGCACCTTGAGTCATGACAGCTCCCTCGCGTTCATTCATATCCCTGACCAACGACTCGAAGCCACTGTCCTCGTCCTCCGCACCGGCCTCACCCATGCCTTTCCGTGGCCGTTGCCCGTCGAGGCAATTCTCGATGATCCGGATGTGGTTGAGATCGACGTCATTGAGCGGCCAGTGTACTTTCTTTTTATTTCTAAGTTTGAGAGGATTCAAAGTTGATCGAAGCTCGGAGGGGATCTTGTCGGCCGCCAATGAAGTTGTTGCCGCCATTGTCCCAGAGGCTGTGGAGGGAGTCGGAGCAGCGGCAGAAGTAGACGGCGGCTCGCTCGTGCGCTTCTTGTCAAACTTCATTTGGGCCAACATCTTTTGTAACGGGTTGGCGACCACGACCGGCGCCTTTTTGATTGGTACTGGGGGCGCGGTTGTCGTTGGTGCTTTCTTGGTGCTTGTTGTGGCAGCACCTGCGACGTGCTTCTTGGCTTCGGCGGCAACAGTTTTCCCTGCCGAGACGGTCTTTAGCTTCTTGACCGGAGCTGCTTGTCCGAATTGAACCAACCACAAAGTCAGCCAACCAGATCGCTCAACACAAGGTCTATACGCCAAACACTCGCCTTCAGAGCTCGAATCCGGTGTCTTGCGTTTTGTCGCTGCACTGGCCGCTTTCTTACTGCTCGCTTCGTCCTTCGAGTCGGCGATGCTGCTGGCCAGTTCTTGCCATTTGTTGACCAGTTCCCGTGCAAGCTTGACCGCCTCTATTAAGATCAAACACAGTCAGGTTGAGTAGAGTGTAGACAAGTGGGTCAGTTCAATGTCAAGTAGCATGGAACGGCCATCTTGGAACGCACCTTTGTTCTTTGAGCCTCGATCGACCCTCCGGACTCGTTTTCCGAGCTCGTACGTCTTGAGATGATTGATTGTGAGGGGAAGTTTGTTGAGAGCCTGTGCATTCACGATTCGGGAGCATAATTGGAGACGTGCTGGTCAGGTTCATGGTCTGATCCTGCGCAAGTCATATGTAGGAGCGGCAAGCCAACGTCGGCGATGCGCGCACGGGCCCGAGGACCGGACAGGGGCCACGACTAGTTCGCGCCAGTGATGGGATGCGGGGCTCTCTACTTTAGGGGCACGTGACCACAAAAAGATTCAACAGGAAACAAAACACAAGGTATTTTCAAAGTTGTGATTGCTCTGTGCAATTTGTAGAGCGGGCGCAAGGCGCGCAGGTAGGCCCGGCGCTGAGTCTCGGGCCCGAGCGGTCGGCTCTGCATTTGAAAGCTGCCAGGGACGGCTCGGACGAGCTTCCCAGGACCAGCATCGCACGGTCGAAACACCAAAGACTCACCTTGAGAATAGGTACCAACGTCCCTTCCAACTCCTTGCCCTGGCCCTTACTCGACTCGACCTCCATCTTCCCTTCCTCGCCCTTCTTCGCCACCGAGGTGCAACTTAGACTCGCACCCCAGAACCAAACCTTGATCGTCTTGATCCCCTCATCCCCCGGTACGGCCGCAAAAGCATTCCAAAATTCCTTCGTCCCGTTCTGTAGCATCTGCGTCAATATGGTCAAGCGATCCGAAGGTGGGATCACGGATTGGTCGCCCCAGGGTGAGAGTTGGGGACTGGCATTACCGAAGGAGAAGTGCGAAAGCCCTTTGGCGAGCCGATTGGCCAGCACAAGCGGTGTTTTGGTCGTGCGCAGGTTTGCAAGGACGTCGCGCAGCTGCGAGTCGTACATCTTGATCCAGACTTGATTCTCGGGCGTGGGGGCGGCGCTACTATTTGCTGCTGAAGTCGCACTCGTTGCTGACGTCAATTTCGATTTTGAGGAGGCGGTGCCCGCAGGCTTGGCTGTTGTTGAGATTGAGGTCGAGGTCGAGGTCGAGGTCGAAGCAGGAAGTTTGCCTTGAGCGACGGCGGATTTGGGTGTGATGACGATAGCGGGATTCACAGTGGGATGTGTAGAATCGGCGACTTTCTTAGTGCTTGTTGTGGTGGCCTCTGCCTTCTTCTTCACTATCGTTGCTGGAGCCGACGGAGTCACGGGCGCCGCAGTCGAGGTCGATGCGACAGGGGCTTCGCCGATCAATGCAGGGTGGATGATGACTACGTCCGTTTCCATCTCCGCCGGAAGTGACGACGACGCGGTTAGGGTCGAAGGATCAATGGACTGCACCAGCTCCTCGCCGTCGTCCTCATCGTCCTCATCATCCTCATCCTCATTTTGATCAACATCCTCTTCATCGTCCTCCACTTCAGCCTCAGACCCGCTGTTGACGGGTTCCGGAGAAAGTCGATCCGCTTCGTTTTGCAATCTGAAAGTAGACGCATCACCATCGACAGCCATCATCCCACTGATCTCGTCGCTGTTGTTGACATTCTCGCCTCCGAGCATCAGCGTCATCGATGCGGCGTAAGGAGCTGATTCTCGGAACGGCGAAGGAAGCTCAGCGGGCAGGTCTGAGTCCATGTGTAAGGAGTCGATGTTGCCCTTGTGGAACACTGCTGAACTTTCTAACCCTTCATCGTCGTCGTCGATCGGCAGGTACGATGTGCTTGCTCTCGGATGTTGCCCCTCGGCGGCGATCGTCGATCCCGCATCTGACGAGGGGAAAGTGTCGAGGTCGATGTAGGCGGAAACGTCCGCGGAACTCATTGCAAGGTATCGTCGAAGATGCTTGAGTGTTTATGCTTTGAAAAGCTCACGAGGTTTGCGTAAAGGATCTGCACGATGGGAAAAGCGGGACAGGAGAAAGACAGCGGAGATTGGCGGTGACCGGTCGGCGGAGAGGGGAGGAGAGAGCACCGAGTCAGTCAAGAAGTTTCTTAAGTTGTCAAGTGGTCAACAGCAAGTTGTTGATCGGAACGCCAGTGTACTCCGCATCTGATCCTGATGCGCCGTCGGTGTCTGAAGGTCCAAGTCGCCGAGGAGCCGTCGCTGCGGCCACGGCAACTCGTCCTCGCTAGCTCAGGGGCTCAGGCGGGGCGCGTTTTGCCGGTCGGCAAGCGAGGGGCGGGCACGACCGAGCGCAAGAATCGGCGTCGTGTGAGGCCTGTGCACGCGGAAACCACGCGTAGGGTAGATCGACGGCTGTAGAGCAAAGCAAAAGCGACAGTCACAAAGTTTGCACTTTGTCTCGTCTCAATCTGCCTTGGTTCAGCTGGGCCCGGCTCGTTTCGACACAAGGTTCCGATCGCTCCTCCTGCCGCACGGACCGTGCAGGCGGCAAACCTTCTGGTGCCGCTGATGGGCCTGGTCGTCTCAAGCTCGATTGTCGACTAGTCGTCGAACCTCACCTCCCATCGACTTCGCTTGTGCACCAGAATGGAATGATGACAGTGAAAAGTGTATGATGTATTTGGGAAAAAAGGACATGCTGGGAAAAAGTGCGATACGTTGCACGAGCTGCGCTCCTGAACAACCCGATCTGAGTGAGGCCTTACCAATCGATGCAAAATCTGTGGAGGGGAAACCCATGGAACGATTGAAGCGAATGGGTGAAGTGAAGGCCAAACAGAGCGTTTCACCAGCGCGCGCGGCGGGCGGAATGGAGGCGAGGGAGCGAGCGGATCAGTCTGGCCGTTGGCTTGGCAAAGGGGATGACAGAGCAGCTAAGCTCAACAGAGAGCAAGATGAACGTACGTCGTAATAGGGAGAATGAAAGGAATGCTGCGAGAACACGAGCTTACAGCAACGAGTCCGAGCCGGCCAGGTGACGCACAGCGCAAAAGGTTCACCGCGGACGATGACTATGCAAGCGAGTACGATCACACCACAGCACACCACAGCCACTTGCGGGCTCTCAGACACAGTCTAAACAAACGCTTTCACTCCCGGTCAAGTCGTCGATGATGATGAGGTGTGGTTCGACGAGACGAACGCAAGTTGGGACAAGCGGGGATAACGATGGCGTCGAGGTCGTACAAAGGTAGATCAATCTTGAAGAGAATGCACCCTGCCTGCACAGAATGAATCACAGAACACACGGAGCACCCTGTATGGTGGGGAGGACCGGATGGGGCGCCGGTAGCGAGATGCGGGCGTGGTCGGATGTGGATGAAAGGCAAGGGCTTATAAGACCCGAGGCCGCACAAAGCCGCGCGCGCATCACCTGGTATCGGCTTCGGCCAGAGTTGGGCCACGGACCAGGAATAGCTCCGAGGTTGTAATACCAATTCGCGCTGTTTAAGCACGGCTTTGGCGACCCGAATCAACGGCCCTCACCCCAACAATCGATCTGCCTCCTGTGTGATGTGCCTCTCGGAAGCACCCGAGTGCCTGGCCCACCTCACGCGGTCGGCTGCCCATTTGCCCGGCGTCTCTGGTCTGCTCTGTCCCCGACCCCCCACCCAGTCTTTGTGGGCTTTGTATGTCCGGTCGTGTCTCGCTCGGAACGTCGACTTGTCGAACTACGAGTCCTCTTCTTTCACTCGATCTGGAAGCTCTGTCGCCGTCGCCGATTCTCGTCGGATCTTTTGGAACCGATCGCCGAAACGGACTTCGAGGGGCTTCGAGCCTCTATTCAGGAGTCCAAGGGTCGCCTAGTGTCTCTGTAAGCCACCAAAGGGGGTTTTAGTGGGTATGGTTGATCCTGGTTCAGGGTCAATGAGTCCTACACTACTGGCTTCTGCCAGTGTGCGTAACAGCATTCCCTCCGACTTTTCCGAAGATTTCTAGGTATTAATATAATTATGCTGTTAATGAAGTCTATCTATCAAATAAAAAGGCGCCAGCCGGCGCGCATCCACGCGCATCTCGCTCGCAGATGAATATCAAGAATACCCCGGGCTTGCCTTTATGGTTGCACCGCTACCCCTTGATGCCTTCCCGCTTGCTGCACAGCTGCCGGTTGCTTGCCTCCACTCTGGCCCATCGCCCGGACGACTATGGCGCCCTAGGCACGTCTCCCTCTACCATCGACACTCATCTCCATCCTTGCAGATCGAGTCGAGCATCAATTACGAGGCCATCCTACTAGCAACTCACTCCATCGCCGCGACCAGTCTCGAGTGTCTGCTCGCCCCGCTCACGTTACCGAATCGGGTCACCACGACCGGCGGCGTGAGGTGGGGTCGACCACCGCACGCATTCCTCAGCCTTGCCCCGAGGCAGGCACGCCGCCAGTCCCGCTCGAAAAGATGCAAGTGCGACCAGGTCCGGGAATGAACGGCATCATGGGCGCCGGAGGGGGTCTGCACCCTTCCTCACCGCAGCCACAGCCGGGAATGCTCGCGAGACCGCCTTCGACTCGGCCACCCCCAGGTCCTCCCTCGTCGAGCAACGGCGCCTTTTCGATCCCACCCTCCCACCCACAACACCCTCAACATCCTCAACACCACCAATGGGTCCTGCACCAGCACCAGCAAATGCAACACCAACATGACCAGCAGCAGATGCAATTGCAGCAGCAACAACAGCAGCTCCACCGGCAGCAACAGATGCAGATGCAGCAGCAGCAGCAGCAGCAGCAACAACAACAGCAACAACAGAACGGACCCGGTCCGCCTTCGATGGAGCTCCTGAGACAGCAACAACAGTCCCAGCTCGGGTACGGCATGCCACCTTCATTGCCTTCATCTTCGCACCCTCAGCTCGTCGGGTTGACTTCGGCGCAACCCACAACGATGGCGATGCAGCGGCAACAGCAGCAACAACAACAGTCGCATCAAGTCCCGCCGGGAATGCTCCTCATGAACAACGGCGAGATGAGACCGATCGAAATGCGCATCAACGCGAGCGGGTTGTCCGACTCGATGTCGAACGGCAACAGCATACACTCGCCCCGCGGTGGCCGCCCAGGCTCGGCGATACCAACAGCAGGGCTGAGGCAGATGGGGGGTGTTCCGTCCTCGCCTTCACCGTTCGGGACACCGCCCGTTCAAGCTCCAACACCAATCCACTTTCGACAACCTTCGAGCTTGCAGCAACAGCAAGCACCAGGACTCGCCAACTCGCATGTGGGACCGCACCCGACCCCGCCTTCTCGACCTATGTCGATCGCTCCTCCTGGCCCGCCCGGGCCATCGCTTGCCATGGTCGGGCCGGGATCAGTTCGCGGTGCGGGTGTAGGGCCTCAGTTGCTGTACCGACCAGGCGGTCCGGGCGGTCCACCGCAGCTTCAAATGCCGATGCGGAGAGATCTCATGCTGGCCGCTCAGCTGGCCGCCATGGCGTAAGTGCTCGAATCGCAAGCGTTCGACTTTCTACCGATGCTCATATCGTTTCCAATCCTGCAGAGCCGGCCCCATTACAGCGACACCAACATCAGTCGGGCCTGGTCTGTCGAGGTTAACCGCTTTTAACGAGAGTCTCGCTTTAGCACTGGAAGATGCAAGTCACATATATGCACGGTCTAGGACATGGGCTAGCTCGATCGATAATCTGACAATCCTCCCAACTCGTATTGCTTTTGCACAGACCGACATTCTCGATTCTTTACGGACACTGGTCGCGGACTACTTCACCGACTCGGGTCTGATCAAATTCGGGCTGTTCGATCGTACAACGCAGCTGCACAAGATCTTTGGTAAGTGCATAATTTACATTCATCGCACGAGTACCTAACCCCTTGTTCCTTCATCGATAGATATTCCATGTTCCGCCTTCCCCCGCTTCCAACACCTTAATACCCTGTGCGGCGTCCTCCTCACATCAGTCCAGCCATCGTTCGTGCGAGAATTCTTCCTCTCCGCACCCCACCCCGTCACAGGACAACCGATCCATGTCGGCTATCTGCTCCGCGCCGACGAAGCCGTCTGGTCATCCCGGTTCTCAAATGGGACCAAAGTCGAATTGAATGGGACGCTCACCGCACACTTCGTTGTAGTGCCCCCCACCGCAACGGGTCCTGGGGGAAGCGCGACTGGTAGCTCGATCAGTGGTAGTGCGGGGGGTGGTGCCGGTGCCGGATCGTTGAGGATCGAATCGATGGAATTCGAGTCGCGCGGTCATGAAGAATGGGTCGTCAAGGATGCGGTCGTCGACGAGTTGATCGAGACTTTTTACGATGTCGATGGGGAAGGTGGTGGAATCTCGCAATATCTCAAGGAGGAGGAGGCACGGACGACGGCGCAGTCGAGAAGGTCGAGTGGGTCGATGACGACTCGACGGAAATCGACCAATAAGGATGAGGCAGTGAATGGCAAAAACGCGTCGATGGGTGGACCTCCGTCGACAAAAGGTCATGTCCTAAAACCTTCGACGATCGATTGGAACGAGGAAAAGCGTCCGCCAGGTCTGCAGACCAAGTCTAGGAAGACGAGCCATTCACCGAGTGCAGGGGTGGGTTCGTTCGGTATCACCGAGATGGGGATGCGGTGCCTCGAAATCGCCGAGAGCGTCGCGAGTTTACAGGACGTAGTCACGCATTCGTTGAGGAATGGGGTCGGGCCTTTGCAGAGTTTAGCGATGTTGGCGAACGAACACCGGAGGAGAACGTCGATGAATGTCCCGCCTGGTGGTGGAGGACTGAATGGAACGGGTCCTGGGGGAGTGTTGGGGTTCCCCACGCAGGCGGGTTCGCTCCCGCCCCCTGGGTCGATCGCGCAGACGTTCCAGAACCCTCTGCACAACTCGTTCTACATGAACGCGCCTATCAACCCTTCCGCGGCCTCGACCAACTCCCCCGTTTCCGCCACACCGACATCGATGGCCCCGACACCCGCAGCCACCGCATCAACAGCTCCCCCGTCCACCACCTTAGGAACAGCCGCCTCGGCAACCAACTCCAATGTCGTCGGCGCCAACGGCACCTCCCCAGCAGCGAGTAATCTCGCAAACGGTGTCGGCGGCGTCAACAAGCGAAAAGCCTCCGGTGTCAGTGCGACCAACTCTAAAGCCTTAGCCGCCGTCGCCGAGACGTCCTCGAATGACAATTCGTCTGACGAGTCACCGGCACCAAGTACGGCCGCGAAACCGACGGGTGGTGGGAAGACGCGGGGTTCGAGAGCGGCGAGAAATAAGTAATTCTAAACGGGAAGGGAAAGAGGAGTTTGTTGCACACATTTCCAGGTTCTGTTGGATCTTCTCCACATCTGTGTTTGTTCTCTCTTGTTTGAAGCAACCATAATTCGTACTACCTCTTCTTGCTACCGATCACACTCTCGCTACTACTTCTTTATTGGCCCCCACTGCCCGCCTTCGATTCGCCTTTATTCTTGACAAAAGAAAGCATCCTCAATGTGTTGATAGTTTTAGCTGGTTGTAATGGTCACCTCGAGCTCTCACGATAACGCTTGCTCAGAGACCGAAAAGGTAGGCTAGGATGCATTTTTCATTTTCTTGAACAAAAAGAGCGATATCTACAAAAGGAGAGCGGAGGCTGTTGACGCGAGAGAGGTGAAAAAAGACTCAAAACACAGAGAGACTCGGATCCCAGATCACGTTTCACTATATCCGATCACTTGAAGTTGACCGAGCCGCGGAAGCGGCGGGCCTCCGAAGCAGGGGCGACCTTGAGGGGTGCGACGGCGGGAACGTTCAACGCCTTGGCGACGCGCGCACCGAGGTCCTCGTCGACCCTCGCGAAGCAAGCGAGAACGCCGTTGCGGATCGACTCGGACTTGATGCCGCCCATGTGGCCCGAGACGTTGTTGACGAAGCGCTCTTTGGCGCCGTCGTCGAAGACGCGCTGCCACAGCGCGCGCGGCTGCACAAAGTCGAGCTCGGTGACGACGCTCAGGTCTTGCACGGCACCGCCGAGGAACTGCTCGTGCTCGGCCGTGTTGTAAAGCTGAGGCTTGTACGACAAAGGCTGAATCGACGATTGGTAGTTGGGTCGAGCGCCTTGGTTGTAGAAGGCCATGGCCCCGTCACGCTGGAAGTTGGCGGGCAAGTGCAAGGGTGCGTTGACGGGCAACTGGGCGTAGTTGACACCGAGGCGGTGGCGGTGGGTGTCGGGGTACGAAAAGAGACGCGACTGCAAGACGGGGTCAGGCGAAGGCTCGATACCGGGGACCAAGTGCGACGGCGCGAAAGCAATCTGCTCGATCTCGGCGAAATAGTTTTGCGGATTCTCGTTGAGCGTGAGCTTGCCGATCTCGCGAAGAGGGTAATCCTTGTGGGGCCAGATCTTCGTCAAGTCGAGGATGTTATGCTCGAACTCTTGGGCCTGGTTGGCCGTCATGGTCTGGACGTGGAGGGTCCACGAAGGGAAGTCTCCCTTTTCGATCGCCTCGAACAGGTCCTGCGTGGCGTAGTCGGGGTTCTCACCGGCGAGCTTGACGGATTGCTCCTGGGTCAAGAATTTGCGCGGCTGGTCGCATCGCCAGTGGAACTGGGCGTAGACGAAGTCGCCGTGCTTGTTAATGAGCTTGTGAGTGTGGCCGGAGTAGCCGTGCATGTGTCGGAACCCATCGGGAACACCTCGGTCACCGAAGAGGATCATGACCTGATGGAAACTCTCGGGGTTCTGCGCAAGGTAGTCCCAGAACATGTCCGCGTCCTTCAGGTGGGTCTGCGGGTCGCGCTTTTGGGTGTGGATGAAGTGAGGGAACTTGGCCGGGTCACGCAAAAAGAAGACGGGAGTGTTGTTGTAGACGTGGTCCCAGTTGCCCTCCTCTGTGCGGAGCTTGATGGAGAAACCACGGGGGTCACGAGCGGTGTCGGCCGATCCGGACTCACCACCGACGGTGGAGAAGCGTGCGGTGGCGCGAACCTTGGTGCCAACCTTCTCGAAGAGTTGAGCGCAAGTCAAGTCCGAGATGTCGTGGGTGACCTGTACGTTAAGCAATCAACCCCAAGAGGTCAGATCGGATGTCCGACCGCAGAGATCGGTGAAGAAAGACTATTGCGGACATAGTAGTCAGACGTACGATAAATTCACCATGAGCTCCACTACCCTTGGCGTGGACGACACGCTCAGGGATACGCTCTCGGTCGAAGTGAGCGAGGCTGCGGTGCGGGCAAAAAGGGGGGGGACAGAGCATGAGCGTCCGATCGGCGATAGGGAGTGCTGCGATCGGCGGATCCGAGCCAACTCGCTTCGGGCTCGCTGATGGTGTGTGCGCGCGCGCAAGAGTGATGTCAAAGAAAGGTACTCACAGATCGATGTGGTGGAAGTCCTGCAGCAAGAGAGGGCCGTTGGTACCGGCACGTTCGGCGGCGTAGGGCTCGTTGACGGGGGCACCTTGCGAAGTGGTGTAGGTGGCACCATCGGGCTGGGAGAGCAGACCGGCAAGCGTTGACCGCGAGCGATGACGACAGTGGCGGCGAGCGGGCATCAAGTCAGCACGGAGCGCCACAAGCGGTGGGGAGAAGGCAACGATCACGGCAACTCACCTGGTCGCGGACTTGAGAAGAAGGCATATTGGTGAAGAGTGTAAGTTGTAGTTTGCGTACTGGGAGACTTAACTACGAATGAGGAGAGAAGGAAAGGCGAGAGATGGGTAGGCAACACGATGCCGAGGTCGGAAAGGAATGGTAAGTGGAGGGAAGTGAGCATTAGTAATAGTCAAAGTCGAGGTCGAGGCGCGCCAACCAGCGTCCGCCCATTTAGCGTGTCGATCGCGAGAGGGGGTGACGTCGACGACTCGACGAATTGACGACAACGTGCAGTGTGTGGCAGTGTGCTGGCCCATCAACCACTCGATGAACACACACGAGACAATACCGGTGTACATATTCATGAACATGGACCAGTCGCTACAGCCTCCACGCCACCTCGGCACGACTGCCTCACAGCGGTTCACCAGTGCGACCTCCGTTCGGTTTCCCCACATTCCATCATGCCATAGGAAGCCCGGATCGCCATCGGCAAAGACTCCGATGCATCGCATGGCGCAACAAGTAGCACCTCAAAGCAGAGCCACGCACACTGAACGTCGTCAAGATACAACACCATGTGATTGAAATCAACTTACTTTGATAGATCACGACTCGGTGGATGAGGTGTTGGTGAGGTGGGGATCAAAGCCGAAAAATCGAGGCCATCGGAGCGGACACGGGAGCATGGGGTGAGGCCGGT
Organism: Microbotryum silenes-acaulis; assembly: GCA_003665825.1. NCBI lineage: Eukaryota > Fungi > Basidiomycota > Microbotryomycetes > Microbotryales > Microbotryaceae > Microbotryum > Microbotryum silenes-acaulis. Next base: position 34,199 of record QPFY01000006.1, read on the forward strand.
TGCCAAAGGCGACCCCGCGCGCCGAGCGAGTCGAAAGGCGAGTTGTGATTCTCTCCCTCTTGCTAGAACCAACTACTTTCGCTCGCAGCATCGCCTGTTGCTCGCTCGGAACTTCGAAACCCTTGATTCCCACGTGTTTCCAACTACCCTCCTCCCTCCACAGGGTTCTTTCCAACTCGAACAGGTGTTTCACAGACAGTGACTCTCTCCAGACCCATCGTGTCAGACATCAATATCGGTGGCGGCGGGAACAGCGGTCCTCCCCAGTGGTGCTGGTGCGCCTGATGCGGGTGCAAAAGCGTTTTCTGGCAATGCGTCCGGTGCATCGCGTCGAATCAGAATCTATAGTGGCCTCGTTCGGTCGCGAACTCGGACGAGACGGTGATCGTCGAGTCCTTAGGATCGAGACCAGAATCGCATGGGATCGGGACGTGGAGACGGTGTACGAATCGAAGGATTTCTTGCGGGAGTCTGATACCCCGACCTGGGAACCCCTGGAGTCTTTCGATTCGGACACTGTCCGTCACCATCTCCCGATCCCATGCGATTTTGTTTTCGGCGTTCAACGTCCGAGTTGTTTGACATCGCGTCCAACGCGGCCAAACCGCATGAGTCCGTTCACGCTTGGGGCGGGGCGAGCATCAAAATGAAGCTGGGTCAGACCGTCTCCTTCGGCACGACCAAGGACCGCTCGGCTAATTTCCACTCGATCACTTGCTCACATTCGACGAATGGCACCCGGCCTTATTCCTGTACGCCACGCTGATGGCTAACATCTTCAAGAAAAGCCCAACGCGGCGGCGGGTAAAGCGTTTCTACAACACTTTTCCCTAGAACCGTTTTTCCCCGAGTCGCCATGCGCGCTAGGTCGAAGAGCTGACCCTTGTGGCTTGAATACCACATCGCCGTAAGAGTGAACTTCTGGACTCATCTGACGGGGTCATTTATCGATATGGCGTTCAACAGCATCACCAACGTCCAACTTGAACGTCGACGTTTCAGACTTCAACTCGGAGGACATGATCACGGCCGAAACACCGACCGATGCCGTGGTCCGACCGGAGACCATTCGAATATACGGCGAGTGCTTTCTCACTATCAACGAAGCTTTGGAGCTCTTCCAAAACCAAGACCGAGGCGATGTTGGCCTTGATGGAAGAGAAGAAGAAGGGTATCTTCTCCACTGAATCTCCACTACCCATGCCGACGTCGATCTTTTTTCTCTTCTCTTCCATCAAGGCCACCATCGCCTCGACCCCGGCCATGGAAAAATTCGACAGCTTGGTTGATCGTGAAAAGCACTCGCCATGTCCAAATGGTCTCCGGTTGGATGACAGCATCGGTGTTCGGCCGTGCTCATTGCCTCCGTGTTGAGGTCCCACATGAATGGCGTCTAACAGCATCACCGTCGTCGATTCATAGCTCGGAAACGACAGACGGTTGATCCTCTCGGTCGAATTTTGCCGTTCGGTCAAAGCTTGGGGTGGAGCGCAGCTCGAAGAACCTCATCTACCTTCGGAGCGGTCTCTATACCGGTATAGAAGGGACGAGTAGTACAAGCACGGATGAAGACGTGAATATTTACAGTAGAATGCGAGCTATGTACACATGCACGAGTGTGCTTTACTGGGGACAACATGCATATGCGGAAGAAACGGAAAAAAAAAACGTCACGAACCTCGAACCGGCTCAGCTACGACTCCTCACCCAACCTTGACGGCCGCCCAGGCCGATGTTCATAGTCGAACGAACTTGATTCGGTCCGATTCAAGCTTCTGCCGCCCTCCCTAACTGATCTTCCTGGGCCCGTCGCTGGCTCTCTTCTCGCTTGCGCCGCCCTTCCTCCGAGACTGGGGTCGAACAGACGGGACACTGCGAGGGAATTCGGACTGTCAGCTAATCACTCTTGAACCCGAGTTCTGTCCAACTTTACTCGGATGACTCACCCTTCCAGAAGTTGCCAGCCAAGTCTCGGTGCAATAAACATGGAAGCAATGACCGCAAGGCAACAGATGCAACAACTCGGGCTCCCAATCCGCGATCGACTCCCCTCTCGCAGGCGGTAGCTCGTACTCGCCCAAACAGATTGAACAAGCCGATTGAGATGGTTCGACAAGGATTCCAGGTACAGGAAGGTCGACAAAGTCGGAAGAGGTCGCGTCGGATGTTGAAGGTCCTTGGGGAAGGGTCCTCTTGCGAGCCGAACGCCACAGTAAATGCAAGCGACGGGGCCGGCCGTGCTTCGAAGGAGCCGGCGAGGGCGGCACAGAAGAGTCGACCTTGGTGTTTGGTGGAAGGTTGGTTTGAATGGTTGGAGGAAGCGGCGTGGGTCCCGATGTTGTCGCTTCGCCTTCGCAAGCTGCTGCTGCTTCCGACGGCGCAGCAGTGGTAGCTTCGGATTTCGTCCCACTGGATTGGTGGAGAGGAGAGGGTTAGCACCGAGTGTTGAGCGAGGGATAGCCCCAACGGAGCTAACATGAAGATGCGCTTGGGCAATCTTGCGATCTCTTTCTTGGATATGGGCCCAATCTCGTTCTGGGCAGGTGCCATATAGCTTCCGAGGTTGTACTGCGGATGACGGGGGTTTGGGGGGAGGGGGCACGGTCAGCCCAGCATCCAAGCAAGCATCTCGGATGTGTGCTCACCAGTGCAAGGGGGAGGTACAGCATCACGACGAGGATGACCGCAAACGCCTCAAACATACTCAGGTAGCTGATGATTAACGCCGCAACACTCGCCTTCCACAGCATCGGCGCCGTGGGTCGACACTGGGAGGCGCCAAAAACCCAGACGTTGCCGATCACGAACAGGACGAGCGAGTAGAGCCAGACGAGATCCTTGACCCGCTTGACGCGACGATCGAGCGCGGGTGATCCTACCAGTCGGGTGGCTTCGCGTTGGGCGATGACTTGCTCCGAGTCGCTGGACATGCGGACTGGTGGGGTGACGGCTCTGTAGAATGCGACTATGGTGGAGGACCCTTCAGGGCACTTGCTCAGCGTGGCGGAATTGATCGTTAGGAGTCAGCACTTACATGGGAATTGAACTGCAAGTTTGATGATGATGAGAATGAGGTAGAGTCGTAGAGGCTTGACGCATGTGCTGTGCGTTGTCTTGGCCAGTACGACGCTCCACGCGATGATCTGAACGACGTTGGCCGAGAATCGTCGTCAGCTTTTCGGGCCCCACATGCCAGCCTCGGCTGTCTCTGACAGCCGAATGGACTCACCTGCGCGACTCCTATGACCGTCGTGACAATAAGTCGATCTCGACCTGCTTTTCCTGCAACGGCTTGAAGTCAGCTTTTGACATTCGACACCTGATGGCCATGCCGAGTCGACTGACCCTGGGCTAAACTGGCAATGACTCTCCCCGCAAGCGACAAGCGGATTTGCAATGCATCCGTGACCATACCCGAGCCAGCTTGTCCTGGTATCTCGACGTTGACGTTAATATCTTCAGTCCTTGCATCGGGTGGATAGGTCGTTGCGTCACGGTGTGGTTCAGCTTCGGCTTCGGCTTCGGCTTGACGGCGACGCTTGATCCGGTCTAGGATCGCTACGAGATCTACTTGATCATCCGGAGATACAGGGTTGGGTGGTGGCTCATCATGTGGCATTGTTGAACCTGCTTCGATGAGGAATGGGGAGTCGATGTGGTCGATAGTGAGCGGTACAACCTCGGCTGGGGGGGCTGACGACGACGAGGTGGGCGCTGACGACGACGCCGAGTGCTCAGCGGGTGATGTCGGTGACGCCGGTGATGAGCAAAGGTCAAGGGCAGACTCGTGTGCGGACTCGGACGCTTTCAAGGCTACGCAGGGCGTTGACGATGCTTGGGTCAAGTCTGCGTCTGTGTCTGCGTCTGCTGGTGACATGCTTGCCGACACGAGTCACGCTGCCACACTGCCACACTGTCACACGACCCACAACAGCTCCGTTGCTCGCTCCAGGTGGTGGGGCGGTGTTCAACCCGTACTCGATCAAGCCGCGCGCCAAGAGCCACCTCCGAGTCAGCGAGGTCGCGAGATCGGGACGTCGGATAAAAGGCTCAGCGAAATGTGACATTTTGTTTTTCTTAGGGTGGATTTGCGTGATTCCTTAATCAGTATTAGCGTGCTCGAAAGTAATCCGCAGATCGGAACAGGTCATCGAGAACATGCCGGAAAGGAGGCTCGTGCTGCCAGTGGACTCCCAGGAACGGGTCTCCTCTTCCCGGTCGTCGCCGTCATCAGCAGACTGGTCATCCCGGCCTCTCAATCCCGCAGTACCATCCAACCATGACAAGTCCAACGCCACTCCAATTCGCGCCTTTCTCCTCGTCCATTACCCCCGCATTCTGGCAAGAACTGACACGGCTCAAACTGCACGTGCTGCAGCTCTCGGACGCGCCCGTCGACGTGTATGCGAGCTATGGCAAGGGTCGCACGGTGCAGGATCGCTTGACGGGGCAGCAGGTCGCTTTGACGCGTGCTTTGGAGTTGGATGCGAGTGGGCTGGGCACGAAGGGGTACGTTTCGGTGATCTCAGTGGGCGAGCCAAGGCCCGGACTGGAAGCGGGTGCGACGTCGCACCAGAGAGTGGCATGCAGGACATTGTCGCAGCAGTCATCACAGCTTTGTGTACCGAGTGGGTTCGGATGGTAGTGAACTCTAACATGGCGTGTAGCTTCCATCCGGTGGTGGACTTGCTGCCGTCAACCTCGATCAGCTGCTTCATGCCGCCCATGTGGGGGTCGGACCCGGCTCGACGCATCCGATCTGATCGCCAACATAGTCCATCGCTAATCACGGGCACCATTCGTTTCTTCCGCACAGTCCACCAAGCCAAACTTCTGCAGACAATGTGGTCCTTTCCGGGCGGCTGCGCAACTTGAACACGATCGAGGAGTTCAAAAACTCGGACAAGGCCGCCATGCTCGATCAACTCGGTGAAGAGGTCCGTCCTTCGCGAGAAACGCCCCGATAGTCTCGGCAATAACCCATGCTTTCGCCTTGTCGATCACAGATATGGCAGAGGATGACTTCAGGCGGCGTTGCACCGACAGAATCTGAGCTCAATCCGTTCCTCATGATCACCTTCGCGGACCTGAAAAAGTACCGGTATTACTACTGGTGTGCGTTCCCGGCCTTGTTGCAAAAGCCGGCTTGGGAAGTGTCGGGCGATTGGGAAGATTTTCCGCATGACCAGGTACGCGAGATCAGAAACGCGAAGATGAGCTGAGAGGCCAACCAGTTTACTAACGACGCTTTCGTTTGCATCTTGGAGCTTGACCTGTCTCCTCTCGAGTCGGCATCGTTCCAGCTGGCCAAAGCCATAGAAGGACAAGAGGGCCACACTCTTGCTCCCCTCTCGCAAGCGACCGAGTTCTTCGAGGGCGTACTTCCCAACGAGGTGAGCCGTGAGAGCTATGCGAGGTAGAGTGTAACGCTAGACGTAGAAAAGACAAGACCTGACACAGACGCGTCACTCTGCAGCGCAAGCTCATCTTCACCGACCCGTCGTCGCATCCCAACGCTGTGGGCTGGCCCGTCCGGAACGTCCTCACCTATCTTGCCCGAGCGCACCATATCACCTCCATTCGTCTCATCTCTGTTCGTGAATCCTCCCTCCGGACCGTCCTCATCTCGATCCCCGCCCCGGTCCCAAGTACTCGGCCAAGCGTCATCGGCTGGGAGAAGAATGACAAGCTCAAGCTCGCTCCCCGCGTCGCCGACTTGGCACCCCTCATGGACCCGACCAAACTCGCCGACCAAGCCGTAGACCTAAATCTCCAACTAATGCGATGGCGCATCCTCCCCGCGTTGGATCTGGACAAGATCAAGCATACCAAAGTACTCTTGTTGGGAGCGGGGACGTTGGGGTGTTATGTCGCGCGGACATTGATGGCTTGGGGGGTGAGGAAGATCACCCTCGTCGATTCAAGCACGGTCTCCTTCTCCAACCCCGTCCGACAACCCTTGTTCGAGTTTGAGGATTCGTTGAATGGGGGTAAACCCAAAGCTCAAGCGGCGGCAGATTCGCTCAAGAGGATCTACCCTGGAGTCGTGAGCGGCTTTGCAGAGGTTCCGTGAGGGTTCATCTTGCTAACCCCACATTATACGTCTGCAACCGATCACAGGATGCCACAGGAGTGTCCCTCTCGATCCCCATGCCTGGCCATCCTATTCCTCCCGTACTGCAAGAGCAATCCAAGAAGGATGTCGCAGTTCTCGAACAGCTCATCGATGGGCATGACGTCGTCTACCTGCTTATGGACTCGAGGGAGAGTCGGTGGTTACCGACTTTGATTGGCGCATCAAAGCAGAAGGTCAGTTGTGCCCTTTTCGAGAGCGCTACATGATTGATCTAACATCTGAATCTCTGCAAATGTTTCAGCTCGTCATGAATGTCGCTCTTGGGTTCGACACATTCCTTGTCATGCGCCACGGGGTCCCCTCATTCCGCCCACCCGCCGAACCAGCGGCCCCCGCTCAGCCTGGCCAGCCATACAGGGGCCAATTAGGGTGCTACTACTGCAACGATATCGTCGCACCCATGGACGTGAGTTCAGGTGATAGTGTTTGAGATGGGTCGGAGCCTTCATCGATTGACGTCTTTGATGCTGCCCAACCAAACACCCACAGTCCTTGACCGACCGAACATTGGACCAAATGTGTACCGTCACCCGACCTGGGATCGCCTCGATCGCTAGTGCTACAGCTGTTGAACTCATGGTCTCGCTTTTGCAACATCCGCAAGGTGCACGAGCTCCATCGGACGTAAGCATACCTGCGAACGCGACGACGACTGCTGTACCGGGTGAGGATGGTGGAGAAGGATCTTGTTTGGGCGTTGTGCCGCATCAGATCAGAGGGTATTTGAGTTGGTTCGAGAACCTCAAAATCACAGGACAGGCGTACGACAAGTGTACGGGATGTAGCCGGCATGTGAGTAGCACTCGCAAAATGATTACATTCCGACTTGAGGAATCTGATGTCTACAAGCGTTTTTCATCAGGTCATCGAGGCCTACGGAAAAGAAGGCTTCGCGATGCTCGTCCAAGCGTTCGAAGATGCCAAGTACCTCGAGCGGTTGACGGGATTGGACAAGATTGAGGAAGAGACGGAGAGGATGATGGAAGGGATGGAGGAATGGGACGAGGAAGTTGAGGAGGTTGAGCCGGAGATTTAGAGTGGTTTCTGAGGGGGAGGCGGGTGTTCTTGGTTGATAGTGTATAAGGCAAGAGTTGTCATTGGTAGTGGGTTCTTCGACTTGCTCAACAAACACTGGCAACGCGCGTCATGCTCTGTTTATTTTACCGCGAGAAGTATTCAAGCTGCAAATTAGTATTCATGCTGCAAATCGGAGATCTGGTGAAGGAGCCTGAGACCGCGCATCGATCGACCTCGCGTCGAGGAGTGCTAGCTGACTTCTGAGTCGCACGGACCAGCCGGTCCAAGAGCAGAGCATTACTGAGCACATTGCAGTGACAGATGCAACGAAGATACCAATCAAACAAACAAAAACCCCTTTGCCCCCAACTGGGGCGATGCTGGTGAAATAGCATGACGTAATTGGTCGAGCACAGATTGTCGCACCTGTCAAGAGCCACGCGGGCCAAGTGTCCGAGATCCCTGTCAATCTCCGCATCGCACGTGGTGCAGCGCTCGGGCCCTATCTGACAACAGCGAGTCCGTTGGATGTTCCCGAGATATGAGAAGAGGACAAAAAATGCCAACAAAAGATCGCGAAAAGACAGGCTCTCGCTACCTCTCATAAAGACAGTGGCGAAGAGGTCGTGCCCGGTCCACCCGGCAGCATAGTTTCGGATGGTTATCATGCTTCAAAGAGACCATGCCGCCCCGTCCGCCCGGGGCCCAAGCGCAAGTAGGTCTACTGTAAGGTATGCGCCTCTGATGTGCATTACATACAATGTGTCGTTCTTGGCCGCTAGGCTAAGCAAGTCGTAACTAGAACTCGATAGTTCTAGCTACTCAGAGGCTACTTATAGGGCTGTTCTGTGGCCTTACATCTACGCTGGGTGGGAATAGTTTCGGGTGGTTGTCTTTTCTTCAATTGCAGAATCGGTCTACTCTTCCAAGACGGTAGGTGGACCAAGCGTGTGGAAAACCTGGGTCAGACACACTGATGTGAAACTCAGTCGAGAATCGAGACTCGGTGTCTCGGAAATGAGTGCCGCCACAGGGGTAGACGCGGCCTTGGCTGTGCGTGCAAGAACATTCCCCGTTCTATCCCAGCGGTCCAACGGGCGCTAGGCTTGTTGGCATCGAATCAGATGCTAAGGAATTCTTATAATGCAAAGTGGTATTCCTCTGTGACACTTGTCACATATGTCGCCGGAACTGGCTCAAGGCAAAGCTGTTCAGTCACCTGGCCAGCGTTGTAAGGCATTTCCTTACAGGGGATCTCCGTTGACACTTGGTCAAAAAGGGGAGGGTGTAAGGGGATGCCTTACAGAACAGCCCTATAAGTAGCCTCTGAGTAGCTAGAACTGCCGAGTTCTAGTTACGACTTGCTTTTAGCCTAGCGGTCAAGAACGACAGATTGTATCTTATGCACATCAGAGGCGCATACCTTACAAGCGTCATCTGATTCACTTGGTCTGTGCATCACCCGCCTGACCCAACGACACTACCTAGGATCCACGGATATCTAGTGCTGGAAGCTCCGAACGGTCGACCGTTGCAAGCACAACGCTCCCTCCTAGGTACCTGCACTAAATTGTTTCGCACGTGTTGTGGGAAATTAGTGGGGTCGGCGGTCCAGAGGGACTTATGGTCTTAGCAGTGGCGCGGGGCGCGCGGGTGTTGTGCGGGGTCCGGTAGAGGCGGCAAAGGCGGCTGGTTGTTTACATGAGATTGCGTCTTTTGGCCTAGCTGTTTTTCTCTCTTCTCCACCACGCACTCGATATCACATCTCGCCCATTCGCTCTGTTACAGTCGATTTTATTTTTTTTGGACTGGGGCTCATAAATTGCAATCCTTCGGGTTGGCTGGGACCGCTACAAAAAGAGCTAAAAGAGGTTATAAAGCAACGACGGCAAGCAGTTGGGTGAAAGTCAAACCCCTGCGCGCAAAGAGCGCTGCGATTGACCTTTAGCGATCCACTATCTCACATTAGGTCATCCATCGACGCCACGTAACTAGAGACGCTCCTACAACAACAGGTAATGAGCCCAACGAGCTACCAGCTGCTCTTGTTGTCTAGACATCTGCGGTTCGAATCTCGCCCACTGTAGCAATCCATTTTTGGGGGATGCGTCCCAAGAGGTGAAAAAGTTCCTCTCCTTGTGCTACATGCAAAGGATGCAATAATGTGATGATTCATGCTAGAATCAGTGGGAGTGTTGAAAGAGGATTCAGCGCATGCATCTCTTGAAGGTGCCTTCACTTTTGGTGTACTGGTTAAGGCGACCAGGATGGTTTTACAACAGCACGTCCCCGACCCCTGAACGCGACAAAAGCGTGGCCCGGGCGACGTCCGAACCGGTCCAAATTGGCTCTTCCCCTATTGTCCAGCTGACGCGCCCGAAATCAATTTTGGTAAACCTGAATCCGTGCCACCGCGGGCCACCCTCGTTCTTTCCTTCCTTTTCCTGTGTGCTCTCATAACTAAGTCTCCACTCATCAAAGTCCCACTTCCAACGTGTCAAACCTCCAAGCCAACGCACGAAACATGGTCCACTTCCACCTCGTTGGACTTGTCGCAGTCGCGCTCGCGATCCAATTCCCCTCAGCGCTAGCAACCTTCAACTCAAAAGTGTCAACTTGAAGCCGACCTCGTTACAACGGTTCGTCCTGACCCTTTCTGATGGTCCTTCCGATCTCACTTGTCATTTGGACTGACTCCAATGACCGCCTTGCCTTGGCTTTGGCCGCCTAGCGCAAAACTGACTGTACACACTACGGTCCAGACGTTGCCAAGAGTCCCGCTTCGCGTGACCAGCATAATCACTTGTGCATGTGTTCAGACGATAAGTGGTACGAAAAATGGGACAGCTGCCTCGCTCAAGGTCGGTTGCTTCCCTGAAATCGACAGCTGATGTTAGTGGTCTTCAAGATAGCTTACGCACTGTCTACTTCGGTGTCCCTCAGTGACGAACCCCAAATGGAAGACCAGCATCGACAACGACAGGGCAAACCGCTGCAAAACGTGCAACAAGATGGTTGAAGACACCCCATGGACTAATCCCGTCCCGGGTGAGTCCGTTTGATAGTACACACAGCCACACGGGTTACACACCACGTAAACTGCCATGCCGGGCACGCACACCATTGTATCGTCGCTGATCAAGCTCCCTTCGCTTGCAAATTGCGTTAGTTGCCCGGGGATGCTAGGCCAAACGCATATGAGCGAACAGACGTCCAACTTGGCCGTCCCCTCGAACGCTCGCCGTCGATTTGTACCGTCGATCAACCGTTCAAGCTCACCGTTGTGGCCGCCTTTCGACACACCTGCCCCGTTGAGATGATTTGTCTTCAATAGATAGAGTTCTACTGCTGTGTCTTGTCTTTTCGTAGAGCCGTCTCCCCTTTTCCCCAAGCCAGTTTTTATCCTCGCATTCCTCTACAGCAATCGATCGAAGTCTTGGCTTGTTCAAAAGAAGTTGCCGTCAGAAGTGAGCGTGCCTTGAAGAGCAGGATCAAATTACCGCCAAGCAGCGGGTCCCAGTCTCGCCTACTACAAGAGCATAGCCTCAGGGCATTGCCGAAATTTAAGCTTGAGCTGCGGCTGCTTTCGTCTACGCTCTTTTCCTGCTCCGCAATTATGTCTCCCCGGTGCGGGCAGCACGGCCCCGATCTCTAGGCTGCTCCAGTCGAGGCGGGCCCCGGTGCTCATCTTCGCCATTCCAGTCGCTCACACCGCTTTTCCTGTCCGACCTCTCTCATGCACTCTTTTCCCAAACTCACCACCTTTCGCATGAAAACTCTACCTCGGTTCTTGAGCTGAGAAGCGCGCTATGACTTATGACACTGCATCGAGGCGGAACTCCCCGCGATCAGCCACGTGGGAAAGGAGATGGACTAGTACCTTGACTAGGAGCCACAGCGCATGTGACACTGATTCGAACAACCGAGGTAGACGGTACCTGCGAGCGGGAAAGACACAACCATGAGCTTTACTACTTGGCAAGCTTTCACTATGGAGTGCTAGAATGACTCGACTCTCACGACCGAAACAGACCGAACTCAAGCTGGCATCGGTCACGGACGGGTAACGCGCTCAAAGGTGAAGAAACAAACCGGATCGTTGCAAGGCGGAAGAGAAGACCAATCCGAAAAAAAAAAGAAAGATTGAAAGAGTAGATGTGACAAGATTCGCCCCCCCCCCCCCCCTTCCCGCGCTGAAGTGCCATTGTCATGTCCAGGTGGACAATGTCCTCATCCATGATATCGCAGAAACGGTGCGAGCGCGGAAGCGACTCTTCCGATAGGAGAGAGGTAGCGACGTCGAGAAGTCAGGACCATAATGTAAAGCAAGTGATGAGAAAGCTACCAAGAGTAAACAGTGGGCCGCGCGGAAGAAAAGTCGATATTGTCAGTCAGCCTGGTGGGGGTCGATCGCTCGCCTGGCGAATCCAATTGGGTCCGAGCACTGAATGGGTTGAATTTGTCCATCAGGTCGAGAATGTCTACATCCCTGACATCTTCATGTAATTCCAAGCTCGTGCTCGTATCAAGGCTAGTCTTACCCGCGAACAATCCTGCGGTAAGGACTATTCGCCCCTCCACCTAACCCCCTACTAGTAACCTTATGCGTCCACTAACCTCAGTCCTGGCCCGATCGTAATGGCACCGCCAAACACGCCGGTGGCTGAAGGTCTCGGATGTGCACTACATCAACATCACGGGGACCGCCAGTGGAAAGTACAAGGATTTGTGAAAGGCACGAGATCGTGCCATTTGATATGTGTCTGTGCCTGTGGTATCTGTTTTTTATTTGATAGACTTCATTAACAGCATAATTATATGCGCGGATGCGCGTGCGTTTAGTCATTAGTCACTTTGGTATTGGAGTTTGATCTGTTTAAGTTAGGGAGCGCGCGAGGCTTTCTTCCCGCGCGGCTGTTTACTCTTGGTAGCTTTCTCATCACTCGCTCTACATTGTGGTCCTGACTTCTCGGCGTCGTGCACCCTCACCTATCGGAAGGCTTTACTTCCGCGCTCGCACCGTTTCTGCGATAGATCGCTCTCGAGCCTCACTGATTCCGAGTCCAAACTAAAGGATCGAACGGTGTAATTCGCAGGCGAAGAAAGACTACTAACAGGACTAAGGTGCTGCGGCGCCGCGCGCGAGGGCAAGCGTGAGGCCGCTGAGGATGTGAGAACGTGCGACCGGGGCCGTGTGGCAGCGCCGAAGTAGCTCCATCTGTATCCACGTCTCACAAGGGCGACGCGTTTGAGCGCGGCTATCACTCACAGCAGCCCTGTACAGCATGGAGTAAGCAGATCCACTTAAGTTCCTGTACCAGGCAATCTATCGGCGCAAGCCGAAGAAGTCTGCGGATCACAAAGCGGACTTTTCTCCAATTCAGATTCAATTGCGGAAGCCTTGCACTCATGGCAGTGATCTAACTTATCTAACTTATCAAAGTTCTAACTTATCTATAAAAACGACTGTCGAGACAAAGAACGTCAAAGAACGTCAGAGAACGAAAGACAAACCACGTGGCGTGACGTCATAAGCAACTCTCGGTCCAGCGCGTCCCAGCGGCCCAGCTAGCTAGCGCTGTTTCAGCATGGGTCGGCCAGCGACAGACCGTTTCGTCTACGTTCGCCGAGGTTCCATTTTCCTCCAAATGATTCTCTACTTCCCGAAGCAGGCTGAGACGACCTGTCTTGCGTGTCTACCACATCGTAGCGTAGTTACTTCGATCGTCCAGTTCCTGTCACTGCCGAAATGTCATCTGCAAACTTTCACGTACAGAAGACTCCAGTACGAATCTTCACGCAGAACAGAGGGGCAGCAGAGACGTCGGCAACGTGAGCGAGCTGAGCGCGCCGCCCGCGAGACTGAGCGTGCCGTCAGCGAGGCTGCAAGGTGCCTTCTCCGACATCGTTTGCGGATCTGAAGACTTTCAATGGTGTGGAGTTTCGAACATTCCGGGAAACCTGTGTCGAACGGGGACTCCTACGCAACGACGCTGAAGCCGACAGATGTCTGACCGAAGCAGCGGTCTTCCGTACTGGCCACGAGCTGCGACACCTGTTTGCCATGCTGTTAACGGCCGATGATGGAGTGACAAACGCGGCGCAGTTATGGACAAAACATTATGAAAACCTCACTCAAGACGTCGAGTACCACCTACGAAACCAAAGACGACAGCCGATCATCACACCCGAGCATGTACTACTTGCCGCAAGTCAAGCAAAGTCGTTGAAGAGAGGGCTAGATTTCATTGCGAGTTCCGATTTCACCTGGACAGTACTGAGCCAGGGTTCTTGTGTAGAATACAAAACACATCGTAATATCCAAGAGGGCACAAAGGAACTTGTTACGGTACGCACTGTCTCATCACGATGCCGAAGGGTTCTCGATGGCGGATCGCAGCCGGATGTCCCTCGAGCTCGCGCCGACAAATACGGTGAAGTCACCCCTGGGTACCTTCCAAGACTGTAAGGCGACGTCCCAGATCGAGAAAGCCTTACGGTTCAATTTGATCGTGACTGTCGAGCCCGTCCTGTTCTTGAGAAACGTTCGAGCAAAGTCGCGGAGCACTTTTGGGGGCTCTTGAGCGCTCGAAGGGAATGCGAGGTAGACCTGTGAGACCTCGGCGCCATCGACCGGACCGCGGTTGGTGACTTGGTATGTGATGCAGTAGAACTCGTCGTAGAGGTTCGACTTGGTGGTACTTCCCCCCTGGGACAGCGCCGTCACGCTCAGTGCCGAATAGCGGAACGTGGTGTATGACAACCCAAAGCCGAACTCGAAGCGAGGCGCGATGGACTTGGCGTCGAACCAGCGATAGTCGATGAAGAGACCCTCACTGTAGGTGATTTGCGGGACTGCCATGCTCGATTTGTCTGAAGGTTAGTAGTCGACGTCATCAGCGACATGCATGGGCAACTAAAGACCTCTCGCTAGCACATTGGACTTACAAAGCACGTCAGCCGCATAGTCACTCCTTTTCTTGCCAATGGTGTACGGAAGCCTTCCCGAGGGGTTGACGTCGCCAAACAGGACGTCGACGAGGGAGTTGCCCGACTCCTGTCCCTGGAGGCCTGCCAACACGACCGCGGTGATGTTCTTGTTGTCGATCCATGACTCCATATCGATTGCGCCAACCGAGTGGATGACAACAATGACGTCCGAACACACACTGGCGACCTTGGAGATGAGCTGATTGCCGTTCTGCCACAACTCGAGGTTGTTACGATCGCCTTGATTACTATTGACAGTGAGGTAACCTTCTCCCGAGTCCGAAGCGACAAAGACAAGGCACTTGTCCACCGAGCGTGCGAGACGCTGGATCGCGCTCGTAGCGTTGTTGTCCAGCACAGAGGAGATGGAGGTTTTGGGGTTCGTCTGACCGAGCTTGTAGCGAATGGCCGACAGGGGATCGACGAGATAAGGGAAGTTCACAGTTCCTGCGGGCCGGCGATGGGAAGGATAAAGTCTTCGTCAGGGATTATGATCACCAAAGACTCGTTGTAGCTAAACAGAGCACTCACCACTGCCCCAACCCATAGCGAGTGTGCCATCAAGTCCGCTGCGGTCCGGAAATTCATTAGGGCCATTCTTGGCAGGTCCAGCGCTGAGGGGAAGCGCGAAGAGGTCCGTCAGTAGGCGAGCCCTCGAGACGAGCATCGCGCACAGCTAGCACTCACTCGGCACCAAAGATGCCTACGCTTTTGAGATGGCTAGCCTTGAGCGGCAGGGCGTTGGCAATATTCTTGAGCAAGATGTTCGAGGCAGCACCGATCTCTCGGACGAGCTTGTTGTGGTCCGACGAGACGTTGACGTGCGAGTTGACGAGACGACGATTACTATCGTAGGTGTCCAAGGTGCTGCAAATTGGACAAAACACTCAGGGGGAGGAAGGTTACTATCCGTTCAGTAAATCAGGCTCACAATGCGGAAAAATTGATGTCCGGGTAGTCCTTCGAATCCTGTCCCAACTGGTAGTAAGCGGCCATGGCTGCGCAGGGAACAAAACCGGGAGAGGGCGTAAGTACAGCTTGTCGAGGGTCCTCCCTTGATTCAATAAATGCAGGACTTGTTAAAATACTTCGAGTGACGGCGTCCTTGACTCGAGCGAGGGGTACGGATCCGTTGTTGACGGCTTTGACGAGCTCGGCACCCCAGTAGCTAGTGTTCGATTTGGCGGGATTCTGCTGGTTGTCCAACCCCTCGGTGTAGGATCGGAAGCCTGCAGAAGAGATAGGTCTTCCGTATGTATAAGAAGCTTTCGATACACACGAAAGATATCTACTGACCTGGCATCGACATGTCCAGACCCGCAAGCGCACTGCTGACGCCGCTCGTCTGTGCCGCCCAATCCGAGACGACGAAGCCATGGAACGCCAGGTCTTGCTTGGCGAGCTTGTTCATCAGGTACGAGTTTTCGCAAGCGTGCGTCTGGTTGATACGGTTATACGAGCACATGATCGATCCTACACCGGCCCGGATCGATTCGGAGAAAGGGTGGTTCTGAGGGCACATCGATGAATCAGAAAAGGACACCGGTCAGCTTTGACTATTTGGAGCGCTCGAGAGACTTGCAGTGAAGCAGACTCACGTATACTTCGTGCATGACTCGATCATCGATATTGCTAGATGATGTAATAGCCCCCGATCCTCCTCGGTAGTGCTCTTGCTCGTTGGCGATATAATGCTTGGCACACGCGATCACACCGGTGCTCTGGATGCCCTTGATCGTCATCGCGGCACCGAATCCGGCCAGGTAGGGATCGCCACCGAAGCCTTCCCAGTTGCGACCGGCCTCGGGGGCACGTGCAAGGTTCATCATAGGGGAGAGTGCGACGTTGACCCCCTGCGATAAGAAAGCGGGTGCAAAGTTCCAAGTGTCAGCACCATCCGCACTCGCCGCCGATGGAGAGGGAGGGATCTAGAAAAGTGGATGGACACTCACTTTTCCTCGGAATTCACTGCCCATCGCCGCTCCTCGCTTGTACATCAAATCTTTATCTGCGAAGCCCAAACAGCTGGACGTCAGTCTCGGGCACTATCACGGTGGGTTAAAATCGTAACACGGCTCACCCCAAGTCGCAGCAACGTTGATGCTAAAGTAAGATGGGATGCGACCCTGTCAGTCGCACGATCACATTCGAACACAGTAGGGTTAGTGAGACGTTGTTCCAACTCACGCGGCAGGGAATGCTGACACGCCATCGGTGGATCGAACGCCGAGCGGCGAATCTTGAAAGCAAATTCTGCGTGCGCCGACCGTGCAGGCCTTTGTCAGCCAAGTGCTCCGAGCTTCTTCCTTTGAGCAGTGAAGCCATTTCACCCCGTAAAGTTGAGTCGAGTGACATCGCCGGTCTGGCCAATACAGCGCCCGTGAGAGCCCTGGCCGGTCGTAAGGTTGACGAGCTCTTCGAGATTCAACTGGTTGACAAAGGCGCGAGCTTTGCGGATCGCTGAGCTCCACTCTGCCGAAGGCTGGGCGTCGATTTTCGGTGTAGGGACATCTGTGCATGAGAAACGACTTGTCGTCAGTTTTCGGCTAAAATCTCGACAGATTGCCCTCGACGCTCAAACGCTCGGACCCACATATTTGCGAAATGCTGGAATGCAAGAGGCGCGCAGTCGCACGAGTCGTCAATTGCGGAACCCGAGCACGAGCCGACGAACCTACACGCCGGACGTACTATTGTCCATAGCCAGCGGGGGCTGCATCAGGTTTGCCGTTCTGTACGGATCTCCTGACGAGCCGGCGGGTCTCGAAGCGAGAGGCAGAGGGCGAGTTGTCACCGCGATCATTACCGACAGCAATGGGAGACGCGCGGCCGGTGCACGTGATCGCGAGGAGACCAAACACCACGGAGGCCCTCATGATCGCGGAATCAGAATCGGAGTCGTGGGTGGTGTGGACGTGGTGTAGAGGAAGCAGGAAGCGAAAGGGGATTAAGACCGGGCCATTACTCAATCCATCAACCGGAGAAACCGATGGTGTAACCGAAACAGGGTGAGTACCTACCTAGTAGGTCCGGATGCCGTCAGGGCTAAAGCCGAGTATACAAAGTGTACCCTTTTTAGTCGCTCTAGCGCGATCCATAGCGCGCGGCGGAGTTTTCTGTTAGCTCGGGGCCTCCACACAACCTCCCCGTCCCCGCACACGGCCCCTGCGCAAGCCCTGCAACTTTCTTTTTCCACACTGACACCGGTGCATTTCCTGCACATCACGTGCTCTTAAGCTCATCGATTCGCACGCTTGACGTGAACGTTATTTTGTTGGCGTAAGCGTCATCGATCTCAAAAATAGATACCTACAGGCCCAGCCCGGTGTTGGTGGGGCAGGGTGGGGCAAGCTTGATCAGCATCGCAAACCGCGAGCCATGGCTCGCCGCGACCCAGCGAGGCAGCCGGCATTTCATACGGTAGCGCCGGGACTTTCTTCCTCCGGCAAGTTTCCGCTCGGGTTGATTTTGGAAGAAAGGGGGTTCATCTTGGCAGTCAGTCCCCTCTGGTTAAACGCTTTCTGTTTCAGCTCCGATGTAAAGGGGGGCCATGCGTTCAGGAGGTAAAGTGGTCGAACTAGCCTAGCAACGAACATTCAGGGACCAAAGTTGTCGACAAAACAGCACCTCGTCGGCGACGGGATTGAACCGAATCTCCCGAGAAAGGCCATTCGCCTCGAAAATAGTACGAACTACCACCTGATCTCAATAACGGGAGCAATGGTCCAGCGCTCTTGCTGTAGGCATTGAAGCTGCCGCGAGTGATGCCCAGCAGGCCGGCCCAAGTTCCGGGGAGACCGCGAAAACCTTGACTCCCTATTGTCACTCACACTCTTTCGCATTACGAGTGCTATACTGCTACACGTATCGGAACAAAGGAATACCAAAACACATCCGAGGAGCGAGAACCCATATACAGACAAACTCAGGCCCGTGTGGGGTGGATCATGTGGTGGTGGCCATCGTCTTGGATCCCAATCGCTTCCCACATTTGTACTGCCCAGGGCTTGAAGAAGAACCGAGTATCGAGTGCTCGCCTGTAAATTCCGACGAGGAATCAGATGAAGGGAAAAAAAGGACGAGCATGGAGCTGTGCTAGGATCAAGCCTGAAGCAGGACTCACATCCGACCTCCGACATGTTCGCCTTCTGAGTCAACTGGTCCCAGCGCTGAGTCCGCTGCGCCCAACCTTTTAGGATCAACAGACAAGCTTCAGGGGTCAGTATGCAAGAGCTACCACACCATGTTGTAGAAAGATACTCACAGCAGCGCCAATTGACCCAGATTGCTCCCCATCGTCAGCACCGCCGCGTCTACTTCTTTCGCCATGATGAAGAGGGCCCTAACGAGGCCGCGCCTATGCGCCACGCGGGACTTCATGCCCATCTGGATGAAAGTCGCTTGTTTGAATGAGGCAGGCTGTGGCACATTCAGAGCGGGAGGACGATCGTATTGGAAAGGAGGTGCGATGGGATCGCCGGCGATTCTGTCTAACACGTCGTCTTCGGCCGGCATGATAATTGCGCGAGGTTGCTTGTTGCGGGGGAAGCGGCGGGCTTTGGACAAAAGAGGGTACCCCGACTTTGGACTCGCAGGAGAGTCGACTAGGCGGTCATACAAGTCGTGCATAACCTCCAAGTGCGCAGTCAGATTCCCACTGTGGATGAGCAAAGAAGTCAGCCTGGGCTCGACCGGTAGCGATTGAGTGAAATACCCACAAACTGTTCTGTACGTTAACGACGTCTATGCTGGCATTGAACTCCCTGACTTTGTCACCCAGTCGGACCTGGACAGCGATGGTAGGGTTATCGCCTCCAATCCCCATCATCGCCTTGACCCTCTCGATGGCGGCCCGGATTTCCGGTACAGGCTTCCGCAGACGCTGAACGGTCTTGGCATGCGCATTGAACGAGCTCCTCATCGGTGGTGGCGACGTTTCAGGCGCCGGCAGCACTGAAGGAGGGGTGCGACCGCCAAACTCGAGGTCGTACAATCGATGCAGTCCATCGATTTCACCGTCAAGGAAAAGTTTTTGCTCCAAGTCGTCCATAGCTTCGGAGTCGTCAAAGTTCATCACGATGCGATCGGCTTGTTCTCATCCCTTGGAGCCAATTCGGCTGGCCAATGTCTCGTCGTACCAGCCGGAAGGAGGAACGCAGTCGATGGTGTAAGGCTCAAAGTAGTATTCGTACCGTCCGTATATCCTGGGAAAGAACGGGTCGCAGAGTATTGTGAATGAGGTGAAGGTACACGAGAAATTTGGCTTCGAACCGAGCTCACTAATCGTCTTTATTGACGAGTAGGACGGCCCCAAGTCGCTCGGCGTATGTCGCCGCTCGGATCTGCAAGAGCCTCGCAGATGCTAATTTAGCCAAGATCCATCGTCCGAAGTATACAGCTACGTACAAGAAAATGAAGGCTCCCTCCCCACCCAACGACGTGTTCGATCCTGTAGGTCACAATCTTCTTGCACAAACGACTCGGGTCGTCCGACAAGCGCCACGCCGAGAATCGTGGATCCGTCGTATTATCGAGAACGCTCGTCGATTCGTCAAAGGGGAGTGCTATCGGGCGTATGACTTTAGATGCAGGGTGCAAGTCCCGAAACGGAATCTCGAGTGGCACGACCGAAGTGTGCTTGCCGATCCTCTGGCGCACTATTTTCGTCAAGTCCGCGGACCCAACCAACATTGCTGCGAGGACGACGCTGAGCACAGCCAACAGGACAAGAGTGAACTTGACGCAATGCGAATCTAACGACGGCGAGTCTGAATCCTCGATACTCTTTTCATTGAGCCAGTCATGTGCCTGTGGGACGCGACCCGGAGAAGCGCAAGGATTAGTCTCGCACAGGCGCGTGGGGGTTCTGCACGCGGATCCGACGCGCCGGCGGCGGCTTCGAGTCAGGAGTAGATCGGCATGCGGAAGAGCTTACCCGAGAAGAAGTGGTACCCAATCCTCCCACTGTCCTGCGGAAAAGGCTGCTGTTGTCACTCGTTGTTGTAAAGGCGAAGGTGCATACGTCCTCTCATGCTCGTGATCATCCTCACTCGTCCGCGCGCTCGGGATCGAAGGCGTCGAAGGAGGAACACCGGCTCGGTCAAGTCCGCCTCCGGATCCAACAGGAGCTCATAAGTTGAGTGCTGATGCGCACGAAGGGCCCGAGTTGAAGGATCCATGGAGTCCGACGATAGGAAGCTCGTATCCAGCGATCGGAGACTCGGTTCATGCGCGGGTCAAGGATCAGTAGAACAAGCCTTGCCGATCCGAGTCGTCGCGTGAACCCGTCGCGCGTCGCGACGCTTTCGCAGACTTTCGCGGAGCTCGTGCACGTGACTTTGCCTGACGATCTTGACCTCAATCGAGCGGCGTCGGACAGGCAGCTTTCATGGAGCTACGGAGGGGTTTCTAAAAAGCCCTCCCTTCAGTCCTACTTTCTATCCGTTTCCTTGATGCCTCATAGACCATCTCTTGGCTTTCCCTTTGGCGAAAGGAGGTACCGGCGCCTCCTAAAGATTTGAGCAGCCTCCGGACTCTCTTCGGCGGCATCGACTGTGCATGGCGCGTGTTGGTGCTAGTGGTGTTACAACAGTCAAAGACCTCAGACTACGCAATCACTCGGTATCTTCACTAAACTTTCGGAATCACCCGGTATCTTCACTGAACTTTCGGCAACCAGCGGGTTCCCCACACCGTAGTAGACCCTCCGCCCCACTTCGGTGACGATCCAATCGAGTCCTTTCCAAATCCTCGGATCGCCGGGCCTACTTGCCTCGCTAGATGCAACACTTACCGCAGGCTCTAGTCGAGCCGAGCAAGGCATAATGGTCGAAGTATGTGATCGAAGGGAGCAGAGTTCCAAAGCCTGCGGTCGCGGTCGACGAGGATTACGGGCAAATGAATCAGCATGTGGGGGGGTGGGGGGTCTGGTAGAAACGGTCCCTACATCTGCGATTTCCTCGGACGTCAAGGCGCCCGAGATGTCTTGCTTGTTCGCGAGGACCAAAAGAGATGCACCTGCGAGCCTCTACAAGAACGCAACCGGACCCCAGAGTGAAATTAAGCCGGCGAATGCAATGTTGTTCCCACCAAAAGGACGGACCTCTTCTCGAAGCAACTCGTGCAATTCATCCCGACAATCTGCCATCCTTTCCCGATCACTCGAATCAACGACCCAAATGACGGCGTCCGTGACTTCGAAGTAGTTGCGCCAATACGGGCGCAAGGACGATTGACCACCGATGTCCCCTGTTTTGGGAAAAGGCGATACGTCAAGCGCCGAGACGAAGGGGAGCAAGCGAAGTCAGTGCACTACTTGACCGTCGGATGAGATTTTTGCGCGTACAGATGTTGAGGGTGTATCCGATATGAACAATCGTGCGGATGTTGAAGCCAAGGGTCGGGGAGATGAGCGAAATGTCCTCGCCGAGCAAACGCCGTACGATCGTCGTCTTGCCCGCGTTATCGAGTCCACTGAATGAAAGAGATCATCGAGTGAGCTGGTGGGCAACGACACGGCCTAACGAAGTCGAGAGGCACGGAGAGGAAGTACGCACAGGCAGAGTACACGGATCTGACGTTCCTTGAGCCGAGTCTTGCGGATGATCGTCAGCAGACCCATCGCAAAGAGAACGGAATGATTGCGATGCGATGAACAAGCAAGAAGGAGAGAGCGCGTGACGTGGCGCCGCCTCCAATTTCCGAGTCTCGCGCCGCGACGCGCCAAAGCTCCGCCATTTGCAACAGCGTGTCTCTCGCTCCGTGCTCCCGAACTCTCATCCCACAGTCCCGAGCAAGAGATGGCCACGAAAAAGAAATCGCGGTCCAGAGTCGCTTCCATCACCAACAACGCATCCAGCATCCAGCTCCCTCCCCTGCCTTCCAGCCTGTCTGCACCAGGTCCCGCCTCGACCCCTCGGATCGAGCATGAACCTCCGCCCTTCTCGCTCGACCAGCTCGGGTCCATGCTGGACCAAGAACAAGACGATCCTCATCTCCGGCCCCACATCAAGAGGAGTGGCTCTTCCAATCCGGGACTCCGGTACGACTATGCTGACTCATCCGGCGAGGACGACGAGGACGACCAGTCGACGACGGTCGAGGTCGTCAATTACGAGATGATGTACTGGGGCTACGGCCTCGTCATCACATGTACGACCTGCTTCATCATTGGAACTTGGTCCATGTTCATCGCACCCTTTGTGGGTCCATACAACAACAAGGTTAGTGTTCTATCCGACTTCCCGAGGTGGACTCAGCTCTGATCGGACGGGCTCTATTTTTAGATCCTCGACGCCATGGCCAATGACACGCACTACAAGTACCTCTTTGTCTTTCTCGTCCCCGTCACGCTCTACACCGTCATCATAAACTGGTGGGGTCTCAAAGTCAGTCGGGTTCGGTCTAGCTCCCTGCTCGGTTAACGTTGGCTCATCCAGCATTCTCTCGACTTGCGCACAGATTTTCCGACATGCTTGACGCCGTAAGCGCAGATTCGGACCCTTCTCGCACGAATGTACACTCTCTATATTGTTGCTTGTACTACTGCTATCGCAAAGACCCCGACTCGATTTTCAAACGGCAGCGCTATTACCGCGTCGCTGTAAGGCGGGGCGGGCGCCTGGGCACTCTTAGTCTCTCCTCAGCGACTAACGTAGAGTGTCCAGTGTCAATCCTACGCACTTTGGTCCTGTGATCTTATCGTTGTCGCTCCGGTGTAATACACCTACACTTTTTCCTTCACATCGGTCAAAGACGCACGCCCCAACGTGCGCCAGCGACACCCCAACGGAACGAACGAAAGGCCCTACGAACGATAACAGACGACCATGGCGCGTGGCAGGAACACCGAAGCGGCACCGCCACCCGCGTCAAACCAGCAAGACCAGACTGTCGAGTCGAGCTCAGACGAGGAGCGGGTACCGACGATGCCCAAGGGCCTGAAGCTCATCGCATTCAAGTTTGCGAACAGCCCGCTCACCCTGGCATCGATCCGAGCGTTCCTGACCGACATGGACAACCTGTTCATGCGACATGGCGTGTCAGATATGGCGTTTCAGATCATGTTCATACAGAGCCATGTCGAGCATGACCACCTCAAGCACTGGCTGGTGTCGTCGACGGAAGACCACACGTGTGGGACGAGTTTAAGGTCGCGATGGTCCGGAAGGCACTGCCATTGGACTTCGCCTTCGACACGGAGAAACAGATCCGGCACTCCAAACAACGCAACACGGACCACCCCACGTGGGCATCGGGACTTCAGCTCGGGCAGGCGGCTCTCAGTGACGCGGAGTTCATCAAGGTCTTACTGTTCAACATGGACACCCAGCTGAGCGTGGTACGGCGGCAGAACGAGCTGAAGTCCCGATGCCCACGTGGGGTGGTCCGTGTTGCGTTGTCTGGAGTGCCGGATCTGTTTCTCCGTGTCGAAGGCGAAGTCCAGTGGCAGTGCCTTCCGGACTGTTCTCGCAGCACGGCCGGAAATGTCGAACTACAAGCTCAAGCTGAACCCGGACGACAAGATGCACAATGTTTTTCATGTGTCCAAGCTGCGGCGTTGGGTAGCAAACGATTGAAAGGCCATTCCGGGACGCCATGCAGCCCATCCAGCGGCAATCATAGTGCAGGGAAACGAGGAATGGGATGTGGGGGAAAGGGAAAAGGAAGAAGTTTTTGGTGAAATGGAAGGGATGGGCGGACAGCGACAACACTTGGGAGCCTCGATCGCATCTGGAGGAAACGGCAGCGTTAGATCAGTGGGAGAAGGAGAACCGGGAAGGGGGACAAGGACAGAAAGGGGAGAGTGCAAGGACGGGAGAGGGTTTGGAATATGTAGGTGGTGGAGAGTGTAAGGCCCGTGCGCCTAACCCTTATAAGTTCTCTCAAAGGTCTAAAGGAAAGAGAGACTATCCAAAGGTACCGTGACAAGCCATTCAAACGAGAGGAGAGCAAGTTGTCTCAGTTGTGGGCATGGCGGCGCACCCCTCACATAACTTCCCAGTTTCGTAGCCCGCTTCTCTTTTCCTTTTCTGCTACTCGACTCGTCGAAGCTCACATCATTGTTCTCGTACCTCGTCCTCGTCTCTGTTAAGAAGTGCTTGAATGAGAAGGAAAGGAAGAGAAGAGAGGACCCGATCGCAACGCTTTTGTACGAAACCCGGTCACACAGTCAGCCCCAAGTTCGGTGCCGGCTCCGGGCCGAGCTCGGAAAAAAACGAACACCCATTACCGCATGGTCAAGGTAAGACTTCGGACGTTTCACTTAAACCCGAGATCAGTGCATCAATGAATACCCAAGTATCTCATACGAGTAAACCCACACACGGTCGGATATTCAGTAGCGACGAGGCCCGGGAAACCGAGTTCTCGGTGGTGGCCCCTGTGCAAAACAAGGGGGGGCCCTCGCGTCTTGCAGCTGCGTACGATCAAGCATAAGGTCCGCTTCCGAGTAGCAAACAACACGCTCCCGATACTCTCACCTGGCGAGCACCACCCATCAGCCCGTTACCCCGTGCAGCGAACGAAAACGGGAAAACATCAAAACCCACCGGGCTTGCTCAACATTGCAGCCCGCCAACCCAACGGCGTTACCCACTCGCGAACTTTATCCCTTCCATCCCCCTCTTCTCCCCGAACCCAACAACTCCCTCATAAACCGCCCACCCAATACCCGCACTCCCGGCTTTCCTCACCACTCTCAACGCACCCCCTTGCCAAAACCCTTTCAGGCCATGCAATTGCCATACCTTCTTCGCGCTGCCCCATAAGGTCGTGTACACTTCGGGGGAGAGTTGGCGTCGGGTTTTCAAGAGGTCGAAAGGGGTCGTCAACAAGGTCGATAAGAGGGAAGCCGAAGCGCCGGCTACTCCACCGCCTGCGGCACCTTCTGCTCGAACGCCGAGGAGCCGTCGACCGCGTTCGTAGAAGACGATGAAGAGACCTGCTCCGGGGGCGTCGCGTAGCGCGGTCGGGACGGCGCCTCGCCAGAGGGAAGCTAGGCCGCCTGTTTGGTAGAGTTTGGAAAGGATTTGGAGGGAGCTGGGTCGAGGTTGATCGGGTTGGGCGATGATGGATGACTGCACGGGGGTGAGTGAAAGGGGTCAGTGAAAGGGGTCAGTCGGATGTCGAATGCTGCCTCCCGTCCACACAACCGACCTCGGACAAAGTCTTCAGCAACGTCGCGGGCATCAAGATGAATCCTACACCTGTCCGTGCAGTACTACCGACCAGGAGGTCGCCCACGGTGGTCAACTTGATCTTACTCCCCGGTGGGGAAGCGGCCAAGCGTTTCGGTCGAAACATGGGGAATGAGCCGATGAGGTTCCGGAGTCGAGAGAGGGTGAGGAAGTAGAGCGAGACACCAGGAACATTGCTGCAAGACAGAATGACTCGGTTCAATAAGCCTGAGATTTACGCGTCTCGTTTTGAAAGTATCTGTGCTCACCGATATAGTGTAGGTACTGTCCCCCGCCACAAGCCAACGATGCCCTCCTGAGCGACGACCATCCTCGCGGTCGTCCAGATCTTGGCTCGATACGGTATCGGCGCGACGTTCGGTACAGACTTTCCCATCACTACGGAAGCTGAACTAGACTTGGGTATTGTTGTCGCTGATGAAGCTAGTGTGGATGTAGACGCAGTAGACGTGGCGGTGGTCCCGGCCGAGCTTAGTCCGATGCCGGAGTGCTTCGGGCTTGAGCTTGCGATCAACGACGGATTCCCAGCCGTGACTCCGCGCTGTTGTGCTTCCTGTTGGACCCTGGTCTTGATGACTGTTTGTAAGAAGCCGCCAACACGGTCGCACCAGTCAGCGAGGACTTGCCTACGCGAGTCTCCTTCATTTGCAAGCGCTCACGAGCAGCGACGAGTAGCGAGGTGGGGGTCGATCGAACGAAACGGACGACTTACGATCGAGCGGCTGCAATGCCAACACACTCACCGCACCCGAGATCGCTCCCGAAGCTAAATGCCATCCCGCCGAAAGGGTCCTCGTGGAAGTGCTTGGCGGGGAGGGCAGTAAGGGGGCAGAGCCGGACATTGGGGGTGAGGTTCGGTCTCGGTTGCGAAGCGGAGGAAAGGAGGAGGGAGAGGTAGACGGCTGCAAAAAGGGGTGACGAGATAGGAAGAGAGACCTGTGGGGAAGCTGAAAAGGGCAGGGACGAGATGGGTGACCAACACAAAAGTGGTGAAGAAGGAACCAAAAGCCAAGAAAGCTCCGTCGCCCTCTCGATTCTGCGATCTCCGACGCAGCGTCCGTCGCGCGGCCTGCCGAGATCAGGTGACCGACCAGTCATGCAACACCGAGCAGGTCCCTTCTTGTCGGCGAGACACGTTTCGGTGTAGCAGGCCGTTACGGAAAGGGGAAGTCCATGTTTCATTGTGGGTGCTCACTGCTTAGTCCTCTTTTTCTCCTCAGCGATTTGAACTGCAGTGGCCGGGGGTAACTAACTCAGAAGGGAACGCCGACGAGGACAAAACTTTGCCGCACACAACTCGGCGACGACTCTGACACCGGACCAGCTTGCCCTTCAGACCGGAACGATTGAAACTCCATCGAGATGTATACCTCTCGCTTTGATACAGCGGGGACGTAGAGCGGGGCAAAATCATACGTCCGGCGAAGTTCGGCACCTTTGTCGTTTCCTTCCCCACCAAGCAAGCCAGGTTTCACCGAGCCAACGGCCGAGGCAGCACCTGCTAGCTGCTCGTCCAGGTCTTGGGCAGCATAGATTTCCCCATCAACGCCTAAATGTCTCAACACCGCCTGTGGACCACCTTCGAATCCGACCTAAAGAAGTCCATGTCTCGGACGATCGAGGCGCCAATGTAGCCCCAGTTTAGCCTCGAGGTGAGTCGATAGCTCCTGTTCCTCAAGCGGTATTCGGCTTTCCGTGTCAGTTCTTCACGCTCCATGGTGCAATTCATGTATGCGAGGTGGATTGGAGATCCACCGTGCACGTGGGCCATACGAAGGAATACAAAGCAAACATGCTAGCAGGCGTTGATAATACACAGGCCGAACAAAGGCCCCACCACCTCAAGCCCACATTTCTGCCCCGGATCCACCGACACTCATCATCGGCCCCGGACCCATCATACCTCCCGCCGGACCCACCCCACCCATCTGCCGATCGGGCCCCCCAATCTGTGCCGACTTGTTGATCATCACATTCTGCAAGTTGACCAACTGCGTCGTCCATCGCTCAAGGGACGCATACCGCCTCACCTCGACGGCCTTGTGGCGATCCAATTCGAGGCGTTGGGTCACTTGGTCGATTCGTCCCTGAATCTTGTCGTCGAGGATCAGGGAAACGAGGATCGCTTCGACGCTTTCGGATGGGATCGAGAGCTGGCGCGCGAGGTAGGCGATTTCGATGCGCGTGTAGGGCTTGATGATCTCGAGGATCCATTGCGTGCGTAATGAGCGCAAGACCTCGTCGATGTAGCCGCGGATGAAAGGGTCGTCCATGATCGTCGAGCGATTGTCTGTAGCATCAAGGAACGAGTCAAAATCAAGCAGCTCACTCTGAGACCTTAGGGACCTACTTCTCAAAATCTTCTCGGCCTCGTGCACATCGCGCCCCTGATACGCCGACACGAGATTCGTCATGGCCATGATCTCGGGATCGTTCTTGTACGGCTTGGTCTCTTGCGAATCAAAGGGGTTGATCTCGCTGTCCATGAGCATGTGCGCGAGCACGAGGTACTTGAGCACCTGGATGCGCTGCGGGGACCCCGCTTCGTCGTAGCTTTTGAAGGATTCAAAGAAATCGATCTGGGCCTGACTCCAATTCCCTGCGAGCGTAACCAAATCATTCAGCACACCAGGTGAAGTAGGAGCAAAGAAAGAGGAAGCTCGGCTCACTCTCAGACATGTACATCTTGCCACCGCATTCGCGAATGACGCCTTGGATCCTCGGATGCGGGATTGCCGATCGCACGCGTAGACTCTTCTCGTAAATCTCCTGTAGGCAATGGATCACTCCATCATCGTCAGCGCAGCCCTTGGCTGGATATGAATACCACACCTACTCTCAGTTTTTTGTTGTTCTTCATCTCGCCGTACATCTGGATCTCGATCGCGTAGACCTCGAGCTGCAGTGTGCCCTTGGAACTGTCGACGTCGGCGCCATCATCGGTCGGCGCACACGAGGCATGCAGTTCCTTTAGAATCTACATCAAAGAAAGCCAGCGATTAGCCACGGAACAAAGGTGTCTGACACCGCCTTTTCTCATAAAGACTCGCCTTATTGAGACGGGTGTACTCTTTTCGATCGAGCCACAGCTTGGCCAGTTTCAGGTTCGTCTTTGTGCTCAGTCGCTGCAGGGAGCAAACAGAATAAGGAGCACGAATCAGTTCCCTTCACCTAAGATTGCCACCCCACCAAAGATCTGACTGACCTCATTCTTGGCCTCTTCCAACGCGCTCATCGTGACCTCATAAAACTCCTGCATCTTGACCGTCTCCAACCCATGCTCGGCACTAACATAGTCCAGAATCCCATTAATGCTCTTTTCGGCCACATTCCTCGTCACCCCTTTTTTCGTATAGGTCAACAAGGTCTTGTAGTACCTCAACGCGTCGTCGTAGCGGCCGAGTCGGAAGGTCAGTTTGGTCATTTGTTTCAACGCTTTGAAGCCGAATTCGCCTTGTTCGCCCGCGGAGGCTTCGTTGTCGACGATCTTTTGGAACGAGGCCAAGGCGAGGTCGGGTGTATCCCTTTGAGCTGTGGGAGAGTAAGTTCGGAGTCGAAAAGGGGGAAACAGAGCCCGAGCCCGAGCCCGAGCCCGAGCCCGAGCCAGAGCCGGAGCGGTCGGATGGGCTGATCAGCGATCCGAATCATCTTGCTCCCACTAGTCCAGCCACTCCGGGCTCACACTTGGCATTGTAGTAATCGTTCTCGACATCGACGATATCCTCTTCGTTATCGGATCCTTCGTACTCGAAGCCATAGTCCTGTAGAACGAGATGGAACGCGCGTCATTTTACGAGTCAGGAGTCGTCCGTCGAGGAACACAAGCTTGTGTCGGTGAGCTAGCTCCCATAAAAGATTGTTAACTGGCCTCATCATCCTCATCCATCATCTACACGCAGGTGCGAGACCAGACCCCAAGTCAGCTCCGCTAATTGAACTCCAAGTGGGGGGGAGAAGAACCGATTACATCGTGCCACTCACAAAGTCCTCGTCGTCAGACCTGGGGACAGGGGGAGAGAACAGCTTCAGTTGGGTTGTTCCTATTTGGGCTGCTCAGTCCAACTCACATGTTGAGAGATGGTGCGGACGTGTGATGGTGGGTTTGGGTCGAACGTGGGGCGTGCGAGGGAGTAGCCAGAGCCAGAGCAGAGCGCCAGAGAGTGAACGAGCGCGCCTGCCATGTGCAACCCACAATCGGCCAACCTCGCTCGCACACACTCGCACACACTCGCACACACCACTCGCACCTAGAAGCGAGCACCTCGTCCCGACAATGAAGAAAGAACTTTCACCGATACCTTGCCTCGTGCACCTTCAGCAACTGTATTTAGAAAGCTTCTATTCCTCACCTTTCTCACAAATGTTAGGCCCCCTCCGACTCAACCCGTTGAAAAACCGTTCAAAATAACGTCCTTGATTATGATCGCAGCCCTGTCTACACTTTGTACAACAATCAACCAAGAAACCGATAAAAGCCTCAACCATACTACACCTTCTCGCAAACTCTCATCAAGCCTTCACCCGCTCTTCCTCTCCCTTCAAAGCGGCCAACTCCCTCCTCCTCATCTTGGCCCTTGCCGGAATCGACCTAAACACCTGACACACGTCCTCCTTCTGAATGACCAACTGACCCTCGTTCGAGCACCTGGTCCTCGACCTCAATTCGTGACACAGCGCATCGACATCGCATTCCTCGAACAAAGGGTGCGAACAAAGTTTCGCCCAAGCGGTTTGACAAACCCATACGTCCTTGGCGTCGACTTGGTTCGAGAGCGAAGCGGGTCTCCACGGCGCGGGGAGCGCACAGGACATTTGACTGAAATCGCATTCGGGTTTGTTGCAGGGTAATCGACCGTTGGGGAGAGGGGGTGGCGTTCCACGATCGCATTCGGGATCGTCGAGGTCGGCGGTCGAATCCCGATCGAGGTCAGGGACCGTTGACGACGTCTCCGTATTGGCGACCGTTTCAGGAGGGAGCGGGAAGAACGCCGGGTCGAAGAAGGATTGGTAGAGATCCGGCATCGGTAAGGTCTCGTATTTGAACGGGGTCTCGAAATCGAAAGCGACGTCGATCGGCTTTCCGAGCGAGACGACCATTCCACCGGGGGTGATCGGCATCGCCGGTCGTTGAGCGGAGGAAGTTGGAAGCGCGGCCAGTTCGGGATCGATCGAGGCCATGGCGTACGAGGCGAGGTCTTCCAAGCTGTTGCCCGACTGGGGTTGGGGTCGCACAGGTAGCGTGTACGGGGCAGACGGTAGCGCCGTCGGTGGGGTCGATGTCGCATAGTTCATCGTCGGAGGCAGCGCCGAAGGTGGGGGAGGTTGAAGCACCAGCTGGGGCTTGACGTCCTCGGCAACGTGAGGAAGACGAAGATCCTCGACAGAAGGTTGTTGTTGAGCCTTCGCAGATTTGCTGGACTGCGAATCGTGAGGGCTCAAAGTCGGAGAACTGGCCGAAGGCGCAGCAGTCCCATAATCCAATTGCTCCATCGCGGTCTCGGGCACCGGTTGCCCCAGTCGAAGCGCTTTGTTCTCGGCAATCAACCTGAGAGGGCCGACAGAAATAGCAGATCTTAGCTCAGTTGACACCTTTGAACGCTCATCTTCGGAGTACTCACATATCAATCAGCTGAGCCTGGCGAGTGAGCTGCGTCGCCTGTCTCTGCACCTCGACCTCCATTTCTTGCATATGCCTCTCCTTGCGCTCGCGGAACGATCTCTGCGCGGCGCGGTTCTGCAACTTGCGTTTGGCCGTCTCTTCATCGCCCTCGATGTCTGCGTTAGAGAATGGAACGCAAGGACGGTATGATGTAGGCAAGCGCGTGAGAGAGAGAGAGGGGGAAATATCATCCGGGGAGCGTGGGCGGAGCGCGGCCGGCCATAAACGGGCAGCGGGCGCGAGCGCGGGCACAGGAGAACGGTGAGCGCAGGAATGGTTATGGTTAGGTGGGTAGGTGGGAGAAGTGCATTTGTCAGCCCTCCGTCGCCGAGCTCGTGCCGCTGTCCAGAGCCTACGGCTACACACATCAACCTTTACCCGGGTCACAAGTAGATACGAAGCAACTCACCCTGATCAGCTTTCCGTTTCCGACCCCTCTTACTGGGTTCGGTCGACGACGGGGTGGGGGACGTGCTTGTGCCGGCCTTCATCTTGAGCGAGGATCGAGGGAGCGGCTTCGTCCTGGGAGCGGTCGACCAACCGCGGCGATGTCTGTGGATGTTACTGCCACGCCTCGGTGCGAGAGGCCTCGGAAGCTGGGGTGCAATCTATTTGACGTCGAACGGACCAAGAGGTGGGTTAACAACGTCGCTTTGCGCGGTAATGTGAGCGATATGTGGGCTCGAGTGGTTGGAGTGCCGATGACGCCGACGGGCTGGAGGACGGGAGAGACGCGGCCAAGCAATCCCAAAAGGGTGCAAGGGGGTGCAAGGGGGAAACTCACAATTCGCTATGTCCGAGCGCTAATAGAGTAGTAAGATGTCAAATCTGGCGGGGTTCGACGTCAGAAGGAGCGAAGAAGACAAAGCTTTGTGGGGATTTCAAAGAAAGCCAAAGCTTCGTGAGTGTGCATGCAGTTTGTCGGGGGTTCTCAAGGAAGGAAAGAACCGAAAATTACAGCCGAGCTCGACAACCAGCGCTCCCCCGGGTCGGCACACACCATTCTCGGCGAACAGGGTCAAAAACCGCCGGACACCAAAATGAAAAACGAAGCTCACAACAGGGGTGGCTGGAAGGAAATCGATTGCCAGAGTTCTCAGCATTGTTTGGTTCGGTCCCGATACCGGTCCGCTCGGGCCGGGCTTTGGCGACAACTTGCCCCCTGAAAGTCAAGTCGCCCATGCACCCAGCGTGGACGTCCACTTTGCACAGAGTCAATTCCGCTGGCATGACTGAGACCGGACGCAGGATGGAACCCCGAAAGTTTGAAATTTGTTGCTACTCCCGTTCAAAGAGTTCGTGCGTGAAAGGACCGCTCGGGTCATTCAGCGCGTATTTGTGCGTAACCCTTCACCTCCATCGATCGTCTGCAGCTTGCTCCATACTTCTCCCCTGTCCTCCCTCCCGTCTCCCCTGACCTGCATCATTCATCCGGGACCCCGTGCATCTTGCCGGAAGATCCCGAGCTAATTTCTTCATCCGACCCAGTCGCCCAACACCTGTACAGGAGCACCTATTGAATGACCCCATGGGAGGGAGAACGAGCCTGGCTCCTCGAGCGCACACCAAACCCGCAGAGGGAAGGGTTTCGCGGAATGCCCTTGGCGACACGAGTGCGAGAAGTTACATCGAATGAAAGTGTAAATGATCAGGGGTGGTGTATTTCTTCCCCGTTCGAAAGGAGTCTTGCGTACCCGCGGGATGGGGTCATGGTTTCGCGGTGGTTGACCTCGCTAGTTCGGAGTTGGGAACGACGGCCCGTTCGCCGGTCTGGTCGCTCAGGAGCTGAACGCGGGACGATCGTGTTCGCACAATTTCTCACAATTGAGCCGGAGAGTGGTTTTCTTGGCAGCCGGTCAACCAAGATAGATGAGTAAGTGCAGCGAGAATAAATCCCCAAGGTGGAGCACTTTTCGCATGCCGTCACTTTTCGAAGCGCTTGCCTCCGACGCTGCGAGCTTTCGCCGTAAGGCTCGGCGAGTTCAGAAGCTGCACATTCTCATGTTGACCTTGAACAAGTGCAATCGCTGTGAACTAGAAATTCTCCATCAAAGGAGACAGTGGCAGCAGCATGCCCGCCGAATCGCCACAAGACCAAGTGGTCCGAACGCAATCGAAATTGGCCTAATACAAACCCTGCATCTGCGAGCTTGATCGAAATGAGAATGGAGCTTGGAGTCCGCGACTGCTCGCCCACTCCCGCTGCAGGCTCTCGCATTGCACTCGTTCGGCCCTTGAACGCTCGGCACAATCCTCACCATGGTCAGTAGCTCGCTCACACTCAGCTGACATGGAGATACAATTGTCGGACTGACCGTGTTCCTCCGCTCTCCCCTGTTGTACCCGGCATACCGCACTGGCTCCGCACCCCCGCCCCGACGCGATCATCCTCCCGATCCCCAACTATGACCTACATTCACCACCTCCCAGGCTTCCCCGGCTTCCCCCTACCAAACTCCCCGAGCAGACCTCGACATCACCCTTCCTCCTCGTCCCTTCCTGCCGCCCCTGCACCAGCCGCTCCCCTCGACGTACACGCCCAAAGCCGTCGTCGGCCCCGCGTTCAACATCGGCCTCGTCTCGGCCGGCTTTGGTCTCTTCATCTCGAGCATCAAGAACAGTCTCGAGTCGCACAACAAGGGTGCTATGGGCGTCTTTACGAGGACGGGGTGGATCATTGGCTACTTTGGTCAGTTCAAAACCGCTGCTGAGACCGGCGGGCACAGCGCTCGCGGCGGGGGTGTGGAGTGCAGTACAGCTTTTTAAAGAGTCTCTGTATTATTGCGTTTACAATCGGGTTGCTACCTACTGCGACACTACCACCACGCCCCGAGCTGCCAGCGCTTTCACTTCCGCAACCGATCCCAGCAGCTGACACTCTCATTCATCGCTTCTACCCACAGCCACCGCCGGTTTTGTCTACACCCTCGTCGACAACAGCGTGTCCAACATGATTGAGAACTCAACAAACGGCATCGCCGGCGCAACAGGTGGATGTGCCGCCGGCTTCGTCTCGGGCATTCGCAACGGCTCTTTATCTTCCGCGGTGGGCTTGTGCGCCTTCATGGGTGCCGCTGTCGGGACGTACGAGTTGGCGGGAGGGACGTTGGGTAATGAGATGAGGAAGGATAGGAAGACGCGAGATGAGGAACGAATGAGCTTCTTCAAGAAGAGGCCAGAGACCCAGGAGGAGTAAAGCAGGACGGGAAGGGGAAACGTGGGCAAGGGGAGGACAGTGTTGGAGGAGATAGATACGATGGATAGAAGAGAGGAGTGTATAGTGTCGAACGTGGTATCTCTGAACTTTTTTTTTGTGGCTTGTTCCCGGAGCAATAACAGTCAAGGCACGGTTTGCGCCCATCACGAAGGCTTGCAAGAGGTGCGGTGCCGAGCATCGTCTTGTAATGCCCTTACAGTATGGTCGCAGTATATCCAAATGATCGTGGGTCTCGTGGCTTGGTACAAGTTACCGCGCTTCGGTACGAGTCGGCGAGTGCCGCGTTCTTGGCTGGAACTCGGGGCCTGGGAGCACATGCTTCAACAACCATGGTGATCTTTTAAGCCTGACCAGTGAGCACACCGTCTGCCTCTCCTGCGAGTCAAATTTGGGCTTCGGGCCTTGGGTCTTCGCACGTGCGGGTGACACAGACAAATGACTGGTCGAGCCATGGTGAGTCCCGCACTGGCCCCATCTTTCCACGCACGACGCATCACGCATGCCCCCCTATCCGGAGCAAGCTAGTCCGAGGCGCAAGAGTGCCTGGAGAGCGGTGTTCCTAATAGGTATTGCCTACCTATGCTGCTTCAAGTACTAGTGCCGGCTGTTTCTGGTCTAAATCAAGCTCGCAAATGGTTCGGGTTGAGCTGTTTTCGCTTGCTGAGTGCTCACCTTTCGCCACTGGCTTGTAGAGCTGAGGCTCGCATGGTCTTGTAGAGCAATGACTCTTCGGTGATACAAGTGTGCGTGTGATAACGGCCCTTTGGTCTCCGACTTCGGTCTTTCGCGGCTAAGATTGTCGAACCTGCGCTTAAGGGCTAAAGCTCTTAGCGCGGTCACGACAGGGGCCGAGGCTCCTGCGGACGCCCAATTTGCTCGGTCCTTTTTGTTAGAAAAACACGTTGATGACACATTGCACCTTCATCTGTGCACTTTCACTCTCGTCCTCTTTCCCATCACTCGCGCTTTGCCCCTCCCGACTCCAGGTCCTCCCACTCCCATTTCCCACTCTTTCCACTCTTTCGAGCCCTATATCCATCTAACGATGCATTTCTTCTCCATCGCTGCCACTGTGGCCCTGGCTTCCACCGTCGCCGCCAAGAGTCAGGTCACCTGCCCTGCACTTACCAAGACCCAAAATTGCCCTGCCCCCGCTCCCAAGTCGCCGAAGCTTGCGCACCCTAAGACCAAATCCGGCCCCCTCGGTCACAAAGTTCACCATCAAGGCTCGCACTCAAAGCACCCCGAGTACACCAATGGCAAGGTCCCCAAGGGCTCACACCCCAAGGGCAAGAAGGCTCCTCGTCACCCCGCCCCGGACACGACGAGCGCCAAGATTCCCGACGTGAGTAATTTCCGAGGGTGGCACAGGTCGCGCCAAGTCCGAGTTCCTGCGCTGAGGCCCTGCTCCCCATCTTCCCCTTTGCGGAATCATGCCCCGCAGGTCAAGTCTCCTGTGGTCGATGTCGCCGCCGGCGTTTACGCAATTGTGAACGTCGAGACCGGTGCTGTGAGTTGTATCTCCTGTCGTTTCGTTATCAGACTCATTGCCTGGAGAAGGTTCTGACAACCGCAAAAAATTGCCGATGACTTTGTAGTTCCTCGCCATCAACCTCATCAACGGTGTCGGTGTCGCTACCCTTACCAACGAAGTCACCCTTGTCACCCTCACTACTGTCGAGCTCGAAGGCGCTGCTGTTGCTTCAGTCGGTGAGTCAATCCATAGTCCGGCCCTCCTTGCTCAGAGAAGCTTCGGGCTGACCAACGTATCCTGTCTTCCGGTCTACTACCCTAGTCATCTCCGCTGGCGCCGACATCACCACTGGTCTTCACCTTACGGGCTTGCTCGATGCCGAGGCTCAACTCCAGATCGGTGTCGGTGGTGTCGCCCCATCCGAGTCGACCTGCTCTCGTAAGTGGCCCCGACTCTCCATTCAAGCCAGCCCCGGCTGAACGCTCTCCTCTACAGCCCTCTTCCGTCCCGTTGCCTGCGGCATTAAGCCCAAGGACAACTCCCAACGCATGGTCAAGCATTCTCTCACCGGTGACATCGTCGGCGCCGCGGCCGAGGTCGTAGCCGACGCCGCCGTCAAGCTCCAAGCCGTCGCCGACCTCGTCGTCCCCGGCATCGGCGAAGTCGCCGCTTCGGTCTGCTTGGTCGCTGAGGCTAGCGTCGATGCCAAGGTCCTTGCTTTGAGTTCGGTCAAGGGTGGTCTTGAAATTGACCTGACGGCCTTCGCCAATGTCGCGGTGAGTTTACTTATCCGTCTCACTCGATAGCCCTCTGTGCGGTTCGTTCGGAGCCCCTAATTCTTTCGCGTGTTCCACCCTCCGTGTCCCATAATGTTAGGCCTCGACCTTCGTCTTGATCGCCATCGACGTCGAAGCCGCCATCGCACAGGGTATCCCCATCCCCGGCATCTTCTGATCGAGAAATCCTCATCATCGTGATCCCCCGAGCGTCGCGATCAACACTTAAAAACCTGTTGCCTCGGTCTTGGCGCACCCCTCAACACGTATACCCCAACCCTCTATCTTATTTTCGTCCCAACTCGGAGAAGACTGAATTTCCTTTTGTTCGAGGGGTCTTTATTGCATAAGGGGCTGTCTGTCAATGGATGCGCTCCCTAACACCACTTGCGCTCCAGTCCGAGCTTTGAGAAACCTCATTTTCAGCTCTACAGTAGCGAGATAGTAGCAAGGTGCTATCTCATCGTCCGGGCCTAACGAAACAGCGAACATGCTTTGATATTTAGTACTCCAATTCCATTGCATCAATCACCACACCCAGTGATTGCACAGCGTTGGGCCCTAAGATCAATCTGCACCGCTGCCCCTAAAACCCTTGTATACACCTCGTCGAAACCCACTCCCAAATCCGTCTTGACCTCCTTCAACATGATCACATCATTTTCCTTCAGTGACCTCATACACCAAGGTTCAGATTCGGTTGCCCAATCGGCCGTACCGGAACTGTACTGGGTCGCGAGAAAATAGGTCGAGGAAGGGTTGCGCTTGTCTTCGAACAGGGAGCCGTTCCACCAAAAGGGACGACCCTCTGTCACGAATCGAACGAAACGGAGAGTCAGTGATCAGGTATCGCGTCTTACGTTCAAGAGACTTACTTCGATCGAGATGAAGATGATGCTCGCTACACATCTGAGGGGCTGAGACTCCGTCTGATCCGCTAAAGTAGGTAAGGTGCCCGATGGTCGAAGCAAAGGGTGGATCGAAATAGTCTGTCGGGATTCAAACCAATGTTATATGGTCAGAGCATAGTCAATTAGGCTTAGCTAGATAAGTGAGGGATCTCACAAGGAATTCCCGCGAGCTCGAAAGCAATCCTGTGCAATCTCGCACCGCTTCAATCAACTCCGACTCAAGGGCCTTTCCTGAACTTGATCGTGCCATACTTACCAGTAAGATTCCTTGTCCCCAAAAGTTCTCTTGTACGTTACTTCGTCCCTTATTTGCTTCGTATTGAGCCACCCGACAAAGACCATCCCCAACACGACATCTCGTCTCCCCTTATCGACGACGACGACACCGGATTCCATCTCCTCCCTCGACGCTCTGTCCTTCCACCATCTCGACTTGTTCAACATCGCACTCGGCACACGATTCTTCATCACGCCTTCGAACCAAATATGGACCGCATCATCGGTAGGGAACAGTTCACGATCCCTGAAGAACAAAGTACCCGTTTCTCGATAGCCTGGGTCTTGAAGGAGCACATTCGGGTCCTGCATGAAGACGACGTCGGCATCGACGAGGATCGTCTCTTTGAACGGCGAGGCTAAGAGAGCGAAAGGCTTGATCGCCCAGCCGCCATTCAAGAGACCGACATGGTCTTCGGAGAAAAAGTGAAGGAGGTCAAGCACATCGACGTCTGGGGAGAGGGATTTGAGCGATTGTCGATTCTTCGGAGAGAGATCGTCCGGCCCGGCGTGGACGATGAGGATGGGCAACGTAGTCAAGTGAACTTTCTTGAGCGTTGTAATGAGGTGCAAGGCGTACTGTGGGTCGAGAGGATAACGTTCCAGCCTATTATAAAGTCGTGTGGGCTGGAGGAAATTCTCACTCACCCGAAAGTACCAGTTTGAACAAGGGATGACGATCCCCTTTGGTCGAGTGAAGGTGTCGATAAGCTGATCGAATGATCTCCTACCTCCTCGGCCTGAGGCGATGTAGGGGAACAATTTGGTGAAGAGCGAATCACGAAGGTCGATTGCCGAGTTGGTGATCACGTCTACCTCGTTTTCGGGTAGATGAGGACTGGTTGGTGTTCTTGTGAAGCGATCCAAGTCCTGGTGGGACGCATCAAAGCCAGGTGGGTGAGACCGAACAAGGCGCGAGGAGATGTCTCACATTCACTTACGAGCACGATCTTGACCTGGTCGGCATACACCTCAATCATCTCAGGCCCGATAGAGTCTACGAGATTGATCGAACGGTGTTGCCGATCAAGTAGCGTCTGGTGCTGCCGCCCGAGCTCGTCCATGCTCGTCGCAACCGGGGTGCCGTTCGCGGATGACAATGTCAATGTCCGCCAGCGTTGTGCTGTCCGAGGATCGTCATAGACCCGCTTCAGGTGGTGGGCGGCAAGGGGCAGCAGATGATAGATGGTGAATGCTATGAGAATGCTCGGAAACAGATGTCGAAGTCGAAGATATCGGCTGGGTCGAGATGGGGCCGTGCCGAGGGCGGACAGGGCTAATGCGACTTGGGGCGTGTCATGAGTCGTGACGGGCAGTTTATCAATCATGGGTCAGAAGATGGAAGGAAAAAGAGCCCTGTTGGATCCCGTTTAACGAAGCCATTAAAACCGGGACACACATCTGGACACGGGGCCACGTCCGGCCGGCTCTGCACGTACGCTGGCTGTGTGCGGACAGGGGCCGCTGCGATCGGGCCCGCCCTGAGCGCGTGCAGTGAAACCGGGTGGTCGTGCTGATCGGGCGAACCAAAGTGATCGGGCCGGTCAGGAAACGCTATCTCGCAGAGGCATTCCTTTTCCTCATTCAAAAAAACAAGTCCAGTAGCAGTGACGCGGGACAACATGGCTTGCATGTCGCACCAAGGGGCTGCCACTGGGACTTTAGGACCTTCGAGGCTGGCTTCGACATGACAACCGAACGCCGAGGCGGTGTGCGAATCTGCGATGACGACCCTCGTTGGCTTGAGGCAGCCGATCGGCGCAAGCAGTTTCTCTCAAGCGCTCTCTCAAGCGCGGCGCGCGACGGTGGTTCGACGTGCGAGCTCGGTTTGAGCTCTGCCTCAGCCTCGAGAGCTCATTCTCGCTACGAGCCGGCGACGCGTGACGGTCAGCACCTCATCCTTTGGAAGCTTGAAAGTCTACGGAGCGCGTGACTCGTTCTTTTGGCCTTTTTCGAGCCAACCAACGCACGCCCGAGGCCCCCGCTGCCGCTCTCTGGGCTTTCAGTTGCCGCCAGCACCCTGAGCCGTCTCAGCGCCGCCAATCAGCCGAACAGCGACCACCCGTTCCCTTTCCCTTGTCTATCGTCATAACCGAAATCAATATGACACGGATAGGCTTGCCTTTGTCGCAGCTGGTGATGACGGCGTTGGTCCTGCTTGCGCTGCCATTGGGTCGCACCTCTGGGGCCGCACCCATCACGCCCATGGAAATGGCCGGCGAGTCCTTGACTGCCGAGACGTGGAACACCGTCAACAATGGCACCTGGTAAGTATAGAGGCATGCGCAGGATCTAGGACATCAAAGTGAAGCTGAAACACGTGGGCTGACTGCCCTCTGTTCGTCCTCATCGCACAGGCTGGTCGAGCACTATTCGTACGTCATGATCCTTTCGGGTAAGAGACGACGTGCAAGAGGGGCACTGACGTTTGCTATTCGGCGTGACAGACCATACTGCCACCACTGCCGGTCATTTGCTCCCAAGTGGAAAGAACGTAAGTCGACCCTGACGCGCGCGATCAATCAACCCCCCCCCCCCCACCTGAAGGAACCGGTAGCTCACCGTCCAAACCTCCTCTACCATCCCAACCGGCCCACGACGCCCCATACACAGTGTACGACCTCAAGCGTGTGCCCACGACTTCGCAAAACTTCTACTTTGCCCAAGTCGACTGCGCCGCCAACGGCGACCTCTGCCACCTCAACAGTGTCAAATACTACCCCTCCATATTCCTCTACCACCACGGCGTCTTTGTCGAAGAGTATTCCGGAAAGCGTGCCGTCTTTGACCTCGATCAGTACATCGACAGGCAAATGCTCAAGAATAAGCAGGCTAAAGCGCTTGAAGCCAAGAAGGCCGCAGCGCCACCCGAGGTCAAGGTCGAAACGGCTCCCAAGAAGGATCAAGCCGAGGACGAGGAAGAAGAGGACGAGGAAAATGCCGAAGAGAATGACACAGATCCGCTCGACAATGGCCCTCAGGGTCAGGTCAAGACGGACAGGCTGGCGGCGGCGATCAAGGGAAAGACGGGGGAGAAAGACACAAGCGCTGCGAAGCCCAAAGGACCGACGCGGGAGGCCAAGTTGCATCTGAATGAAGAAGATGCACAAGAGGAGAAGGCCTCTCCATCAGCGCTTGAAGTCATCCTCGAAGGGGCCAAGAAGGCTGCGCCCGTCGTCGTTTCACCACCGTTGCTGAAGGCGGGCAAGATAAGCAAGGAGGTGCTGGACGCCGCCGTGGGTTCAAAGTCCGACAAGACCGCCGACGGTCGAGCGCCCAAAGGCGGCGTTGCTCGACTGGGCAAAGGCTCCGCCGTTTCCGACTCGCCGCCCTCGTTCGTCGCCCAGCCACATCAGCAAATCGACGAGAAGCGCAACAACCACCCCTTGCCCGATGGTCAGGTCCACATCCTCGAGCCGACGCAGATCGACGCTCTCAACGCTGACGATGCACCCCCCTCGTTTGTCAAGTTCTATGCGCCGTGGTGTGGGCATTGCAAAGCGCTGCAACCGCGCTGGGTCGACTTGGCCGAGCAACTCAAGGGCAGAGTCGATGTGTACGAGATGGACTGCGACCAGAAATCGACCAGCAAGACCTGCGCGGCGGAGAAGGTCCAATCGTACCCTACATTGATGCTCTACCATCAGGGGCAAAAGGTCGAGTACAACGGGCCTCGCGATGTTGAAACGATGCGTCGCTTCGTCACTCGCGTCGTCGACTCGAGCCAGGTCAAGCCTTTGGCCAATGAGTACGAACTCAAGCGCGTCGTCGCCGCCGAACCCGTGGTCATGCTGTTCCTGTATTCGCCTTCGCTCTCCAAGGACGATCTCAAGATCGCTACGACCGCAGCCAGGAACCTGCAAGGCGAACCCTCATTCTACACCTCGACGTCGCCGGACCTCTTCTCCCTGTACTCGGTCCAACAGGACGCCGTCTTCCTCGTCTTGAAGGGCCAACACCTTCAACCGAGCTCGAGACATGCCTTCCCCTCTGTATCTACATCAGGGCTGGCGACCCGCGAAGCGAGGATTGAGAACATCTCGAACTGGATGCGATGGGCCAAGTTGCCCGCTCTGGTCGAACTGAACTCAGCGACGATCCATGATGTCCTGCCCGCGACGGGTGACGAGGTCCCTCTTGTTGTCTTGGGCCTGTTTTCCAAATCACAGATGGGCAAGGATTATGAGGATCAAAAGACCGCGTTCGAAGCCTTGGCCAAGGGGTGGGCAGAGCGAAGGGGTAAAGGGGACAAGTTGGCGAGGGAGGTGATCTGGGCATGGGTCGATGCGGACCGGTGGATGGGGTGGCTGAAGGGGATGTACTCAGTCAACTGGGGGAAGCGACCGGGAATCGTCGTCTCGGACCCAAAAGTAGGTTGTCCAGCCTTTTTTTGGATTTTCGCGTCGAGTTATTGATGGGCATCGTGCCTGCCCCTTCTCACACAGGAACTGGCCTATTGGAACCGCGATCTCTCGTCCGAGCCCATCACATCGGACACCGTGTACGAGACGGTCGAGCAAGGGATTCTGACCAACCGGTTGAAACCTCTGAGCTCGAGATCATTCTTTGATCGACTAGCACATGTGAGCCTGAACTCTGTCGAGTCCAAACGTTCCCCTCCTGCCCCGGCGACTGATTCATCTCGATTAGCGCCTCGCGCTTCTTACCGACTCGTCATTCAAGTCGTACTTCTCCTCCCATCCTTTCGCCCTCGTTTTCTTCATCATCTCATCGTGGTTGGCCGGATGGTGGTTTCTGCGACAATGCCTGGGGAGGAGAGGGGGTGCCTCTCTCATGGGTGGGAGTAGCGGGCCGGCAGGTGCGAGCGGTAAAGGCGGGACGGCCAAATACGAGTGAAGTGGCATCAAGCCCTCTGAAAGTTTCTTTGTATATCGTAACTGTGTGTAATGATGACGCACATCTCGCATGCGCCCGAGCGGTCAAGTTTTCGCGAAAGAAATACCAAGTCAAAAACTGTCGGGACGAGGCAGGCTTCAACAATCGCATGGTTGTTCATCCCTCGAACTTGACCACGCAAGGTCAAGTGGGGTCTACTGAAGTTTAAACTGACCGAACCAGCGAGGATCCGTGAACGTGCAGCACAGCAGTGGGAATCGGAGCTCCCACGGACCTCCATTGCGTCAAGGCCGCGAGCGATTTCCCAGGTGTCAGCGTTGCCAATAGAGAGCCGACCTCAAAGCAAAGTGTGAAACGTCGTCAAATGGGAGTTTTCAGTATAAAATGTTTGTTTTCGCCCTGAGCGCGAAATACCGCAGACACAATTGGATGGCTGCCTAAGCCTAAGATTTGCGCGCAACACAGCGATGAGGGTCCCTTCCCCCCCCCTCCCTCTCCCCCCAACTCGGATGCGAGCAACGTTTTCAATATTTTTTTCTGTGTTCCTTGAAACCGCCTCTCCGGGTCACGCCAAATCCGAGTGGGAGCTGTGTTTGTTGAAAGTGGATTCGGCCCATGGATTCCGGGTGGAGGTGCTTTCACTTTTGGTGTTCCACATGACGGCCAAAGATGGTTTGAAAGACTTTGCCTGACTTGGGGCAAACATGTGGGACCGTGCGACCGTGGCCCCGTGGCAGCGCCTAGGTAGCTCCATTTGTATCCAGTTCTCACAAGGGCGACGTGTTTGAGCGCGGCTATCACGCGCGGCTATCACTCACAGCAACCCTGTACGGCATGAAGTGATCAAACCCATTCAAGCTCCTGTGTCAGGCAATCTCCGAAGGACTCTGCGGATCACGAAGCCAACTCTTCCCCAGTAACAAAATTATGCATTGCACTCATGGCAGTGATAAGGATAAACTAACAGACACCGACATGTGGAAGATAAAAGGTCACGGACACCAGGTCCTCTGGTGGACGTCACGGCGCCAACGTGTGAAACTATTTGCAGAGGTGACGGCCTAAATTACGGAGTCGGTGCAAGGGAAGTCGAGCTGTGAACGAGGAGAATATGAAGACTTCGTCAGGATGGTGAACGCACTATCAGCTTGAAAGGGGAGGCCCCATCTGCCCTAACTGACCTGCTTCTCGGATTCAATGTTGTGGCAGATGTACACGGGAGTACCGGGCGTAGGCAAGCTCAGGTGAGTTCCCATGGCAGTGATATTAGTGCACTCCGTGGAGCAATCGAGCAGGGCGACCACATCCTTGTACTTTCCACTGGAGGTTCCGGTGACGTTGATATAGTGCACATCCGAGACCTTAATCTTCGAGGGGAACTTGGCGCAGTACTCCTCAGTGTGCATATAGCAAGAGGTGAGCACAAGAGGCTGGTCCACATCTTTGTTCACGAAGTTTTGGAACGTAATGTTCTTGACGTAGCCCGATCCGCCACCGGCGTCTTTGGCGGTGTCGTTACGACCGGGCCAAGACTGAGGTTCATGGACACACAAGGATAGTGAGTGGGTCAGGTGGAGAGGCGAACAGATGATTGTCCCGCGAGTAAGACTAACCTTGACACGAGCACCAGCTTGGGCCTTAAACATGTAGATGTCATGGATGTGGACATTCTCGACCTGATGAATATATCCAACCCATTGAATTCTCGACCCCAACTGGATTCGCCAGGCGAGCGATCGACCCCACCACGCTGACTCACGATATCGAATTCGTCGACGTACTGGCCGAGAG
The DNA here is from genome assembly GCA_003665825.1 of Microbotryum silenes-acaulis. Lineage (NCBI taxonomy): Eukaryota > Fungi > Basidiomycota > Microbotryomycetes > Microbotryales > Microbotryaceae > Microbotryum > Microbotryum silenes-acaulis. Next base: position 78,501 of record QPFY01000006.1, read on the forward strand.
AGCCAACCGAGATGCCATGGGATCCGTTGCAGGACATGCGACCGACCTCAACATTGATCGAGTGGGGCTTCAGAGAAACACAGTCGTCGGCGTTGTTGACGTTGAAGTCCAGCAAAGTCACGTCCGTCGAGTAGTAGATGTCTACTCCGTCACTGTTGTAGGGTAGGGAGTCGGATTTCGACACGGCGGCGATGTTGATGTTGGTCATTGTTACGAGCTCCGATTTAGTGACGAAGATGTTCCAGAACGGCCCATCCAGAAAGTTGATGTGCTCGACCAAGACGTTCTTGGCGTAGCCGATCGTCAACATGATCGGGCGGGCGTACTCCCTACTTTCGATACCATGAGGGTTACCCGCCTTCTTGTCCTTGGCAAACTTGTCCCACCATTTCTGGACAAGGCGGAGCACGGGTCAGCTCGGGGTTCTCAGGTCGACGTTGCTTAGGAAAATCTTACTTACCTGACCGTTGCCGATGAGAGTGCCTGTCTTCCCCGCGTTCGAGGCCAGATTACCGTGGAGCCAGATGTTTTCTCCTTGGAGCTGCGCAAGCCGAGATCATGGGAGCTTCGGGAGCCGTCAGCTTGAGAACGATCACCGGCGCAGAGAAGAGCAGCGGCCAGCGGAGCGGCGGTGGACTCACGAAAAAGAAAGTGGTCGCATTTTGGTAGTAGAGCTCGTAAGAGCCACCTCCACGGGTATCATTAGTGGGCCTTGACCAGTAAGGAATATCGTCGGAATAGGTGACTGGCGACAAGACCATGTTCAGGATCGAGCCCATTGCGATTTCGGAAATGTGGAGGAGCTTACGTGTTCCAGTCAGCTCAATCTCGACATTGTAGAGCTTTGGCGAGTAGAGGAGACTCTTGACGAGGTAATGGCTATCCAAGACAATCTGCCGAAGCGGAGGCGGCTACGTATCAGCTTCCCCTGCGCGCGGTCCCGCACGCTTTAATCCGACAGCTCCCAGGCGGCTCTAGAGGCACGGTCTGTGCGCACTGACCTTCCCGTTGTTCTGGCACCTCTCGAAGGCGGCCATAATGTTGGGTGCCGAGTCCTGCTGGACGCCGATCTCCGGGACATTGCAGATCGTCTTGAGAGGTCCCAAAAAGCCCCGTGATCCACCGCTAGCTCCGGGATGGCGATGGCTTGATTGGCCTGAGCTGTGCTTGCGCGCTCCCGCAAGGGCGGCGAGAGAAAGAGGCAAGGCTGCCAAGATGATCTTCATGGTGTAGGGACACTGCAGGAGGAAGTGGGGAGGAAGTGGACGAGAGTTGAGGTTAAAAGGACGGATGAGGGAGAGGTAGAGAGCAGAGAGGGGAGTGGATACCTTGCAGTTCGGTCTTGATGTGTCGCGTCCGTCTTAAAGGAGGCTCAGTCGTTGGCGATCGACTGGGTTCAGGAGCGTGTAGGCCCCGCCTGACCGCCGACCAGCAACGCCGAGCGGGGAGCAGCCACGATTCCACGACTCCACGAGATTGACATGAGACCACGACCGTTCCCCTAGCCTGCAGACTTCGAGACGCCGAGATGCCAGGACATTCAAGGCGTGGAATGATGACGCGTTCTTACCCGAGACAGGGGTAGGTCTTTGCCCAAGGTGCCCTCCATTCGCTGCAGGGTGTCTGGGCATGTCTCAGCCTTACTGTTACCGCTTTTATTGGCTAGACTAGAAAGGGCTATTTGTTCCGACAGTGAGACAAATTAATGTCGGTTCGTTATTAGAGGTCTTAGGTACGGACCGGCCGATACTACATAATAGCCGCTAGCCTCATAGGAGTGCTTTCAGTCGAGACATGTCAACGGCGAACCACGCGACCCGTATTCTCCGTCATAGTGAATGGCACTGCTTACTTCTTTTGATAAAAAACATAAGGAAGAGAAGGAACGGCGATGGGCAGTGACTTCCGAGGAAGAGTGAGTGTCCATCCTTTTTCTAGACTAAAACGTGCCCCGAGGCCGGTCGCAGTGGAAAGGCTTCGGTGGCGACCCCTCCCTAGGACCTGACCCGCTTCGGTGCCACGATGACGATCAAAGGCATCAAGAGCACCGATGTGATCGCGTGCGCAAAGCATCATGTCGCCAACGAGCAAGAGAACTATCTAAGAGGGTCAGGTGCTATTATATCATTTACCAATACCGATGATCGAGTCATGCACGAAGTATACGTGAGTCTGCTTCACTGCAAGTCTCTCGAGCCTTCCAAATAGTCCAAGCTGACCGGTGTCCTTTTCTGATTCATCGATGTGCCCTCAGAACCACCCTTTCTCCGAATCAATCCGGGCCGGTGTAGGATCTATGAAAGAGCAATATACCACTGCACCAAAAGGCGAGGCACCTCTTCTTCAGTGAGCGCATATTGTCCTAGAAGTGAGATGGAGCGAAGTTTTTCCGATCCCAAGCCCGCAAGTATTCCGAGGCAGCCGGGCGTCGTCCTTGACGTCCAAGACTCGGCTGCCTCCCCTGAGGATCGCACACGCTACTCGCAGGCCATTGGTTCCTTGATGTACGCCGCGGTCGGGACTCGCACCGATCTCGCCTTCGTAGTCGGCTACCTCGCGCGCTTCTCTCAGTAGCCGGGTCCCGCGCATTGGGCAGCCATCAAGCCAGGGCTTCGCATTAGATCAGATATGCGCGTAGATATCTTTTATCTATCTATAATTTTGCCTTTTTTCGGGCTATCTATAGATCTGTCATCTACAGCAGAACAGATAGATGAAAGATAGATATCTAGTGGATATCTACGTAGATAAACGCCACTTGATAGATGATGACTAGATGTGTGGAGGCATGCATAGATGTGCGTGTATAGATATGACAGGGCGGACCCTTGTTCCCTTGTCCTCGACACAAAAGGCCTTTGCAGCCATGACAAGATCTCTCCAGCTGCCGCCAGAAAAACTCGACGAAGTGGCAGAATGGCAGCCGTGCCTTGTATTCTATTGACAGACGACGGAGAGCAAGTGCAAATGAGGGAAAGCTAGAGGACTCGGTTGAAAAATCTATGAAGGGGCAGAAACAGAGAAACAGAGAGAAAATATGTTGTTAAGGGTTTATTATGTACATGGGAGAAACGAAGATTTCCTCTGTTGCATACTTGGGTAGCGCTCAAGACGATTCTTCGTCCGTGTCTGAGAGTTCCAGCTCCTCAATCGGCGAATTTTGCGAGAGCGAGGTCGATCGCGAGGATTCTCTAGTGACGTTGTGGCGCTGCCGCTTATTCGCTTTGTGGACTGCCGAAGAACTCTTCTTTGCCACGACACGCTTCGATGGAGCACGGAGCTTGCCTGCAAGAAATATTATTGAGTCCTCAGTCGCTGCAAGTAGCTGGGGCTAGCATGACTCCTCTCATTTGAACTCACTTGCGATGATGGGTCGGGCATGACGAGCGAAGCCCTCGGGGGTGTCCCCGAAGATAGGAGCGGTCGGGTTAGCCCAGCTACCGAGACACATCTTGGCGTTCAGCACTTCGGCGGAGGTACTGTGCTTCATATAGTTGATCGTCCGGCGGCCGGTGGAGAAAGCGCGTTCCGCATCGCACGCAGTTGGTGGAATTGTGATGAAGTCAATTGCCATCTCGGCAAGAGCCTTCTGCCCTGGAATCGCACGTTGTTTCACCCAATACTTGATAGGGCACCCCTTGTAGGCGTCGTTCTTGTTCAGTCTGTCGCATCCCCTAGCCCAGTACTGGAGGAAGGCATCTGGCTCGTAGTAGTTGTGAGAGCCTTGTGTGTCACCTCCTTCATCACCATACAAATCGTGGTCGGAGCAAGCATCGGAATCAATCGGGGACGGAGGACCAGCTTCGGGGATGTCCTCATAGAGAGGAAGGTACACCTTCTTGTAGATTTCATGGAGCTTCTTCTGCTTCTCATTGATATCGGTTTCGGCCCAAACAGTTCCAGGTCGCTGAAAGAATCGCAGATGGTGACGAGGATGAAAGAACATCGACCCAAACGCAGCAATCGAATCGTCGCCAACCTTCGAGTAGTAGTTGCCCAGAACAATCAAAGCGGACTTGGCTGCGATGCGCACCATGGGAGAAGCGGTTTGAGCCTTGTTGTCAAGCATGCCTTCAACTCGTTCGAACTCGGCGATGACATCCCAAGTGCGAGGCGTTGCATCTTGGAACTGAACCGTCAGGGTCTTGAGGTATTCGCCAATGTCAAGGAGCTCTTTAACGATATCAAGTGCGTCATCAGGAAGGGCGAATTTGTCCACGATGTTCGAGGGTGTGTGGTCGCGCGCCATATAGTAGTCGATGGCACTCGAGAACAGAACATGGATCTGAAGGCAGAGGTGAATAGAGTTCCAACGCGTCTCGTTTTTGCGGGAAAGCTCCGTCGCCTTGGAATCGGGTCGGTCCTTGGCGGTGGCAACGACCGACTGCTGCCATCTGTGTTTGTCGGAGGATTTGACTCTCAGTCCCGAAACGTGTTGTGCAAAATCGGCGATCGTAGGAATAATGGTCATGCATTTTCGTCGAAGGATGGGTTGAATCTTGATGCCGACCGACTCGCCCCAATCCAAAGCCTCTCTCAAGCAAGTCTTCGAATTGTTCACCGTAAATTCCAATGCTGAAATGTCGTAGTCACCAGAGGCAGTCGCAATGGACAGAGCTTGAGCAATCTCGTCGTCAATCCTCTGATCTTCAGCATCCGAATCATCTTCGACGTTGGGATGACCGTCGAAAGCAGATATATGCTTGCCAATCGTGTTCTTGCGCGCCCGAGGAGTAGGCGGACGAGCAGGGGCCATGGAAAAGGCAGCGTAAAGTGCGCCCATCACTAGCTGGAGAATGTGGGCGAAGCAGCGAACTCGCATCTCGGGTCCCCACCACGAGTCATTGAGGTTCTTGTACTCCACCGCCATCTTGTTGCAGTTCGAGGCGTTGTCCATCACGAGGGTTCGAACGAGATGCGAGATCTTGAACTCTTCGACGCATTCATGAAGCGACGCTGCGAGCTCTTTCCCGCCGTGGCGACCTTTCGACTCGATGAACTTGAGTATGTGACGATGAACGACGCCATCTTGTTCATACACTACGACGACTCCGAGAACACTGATGCAGTTGGGAGCGGTCCGACCATCGATAACCAGATGAATCCCGCGATTTCGCTTGACAAGAAATTCGCCGAATTGAACCGACAGCTCCCTATGTAGATGAACGAGTAGCCTCTTGACGGTGTCGTGACTACCGAGGATAGCATTCACATTGGCGACGTGATAGGAGTAGGCGAGCCAGGTTTGAAGTTGGGGGTCTACGTGGGTGAACGCTTCCTTCGAGATTGCAACGTGAAGAACGATGGATGACATGAACAACGCATTGTCGAAGATTGCAGCAGAAAGCAATGGTTGCACGTTCTGAAAGTACAAGACAGAAAAATCTTTAGAGAGGGAGAAGACGGGGAGGTACTAGAAAGGGGAGAAGTGAAACCGGCAGACGACCAGTGGCAATATGCGGACTCCAAAATCTTCTGGCTCATTTGCCCATTTCCTTTCAGGAGCTCAGTTCTCAGGCCTCATGCCTTCAAGATAGGCAATGTTTTGCTTCGCTTCCGAGATAGAAGCCGACCGAACTAGTAGGGCACAACGGGCAGCCGGGAGGGCGGCCTCTGTCTCACCGCCACCGTTCGGAGCCAAGCCAATGACTTGATAAGGTCTTGGAAACTTAAGCGGATATGCTTCTTGAATATGCTTGAACCCCTCTGACCATGGACAACCTGTCTCCTCGATGTGTATTCCTGGCAGATGCTTTAGATATCTGCGTAGTTACGTCCAAGCGTATCTGTCTATCTATGAGCTATGGCCATATAGATAGATGAACGATAGTTATAGGAGGTGTAGATATAGATAGGCATCTATCTGATCTAATGCGAAGCCCTGCATCAAGCAGGTCCTTCGCTACATCAAAGGTACCCTAGACTTGGGCCTGACTTATCGCAAGACTAGCGACGACTTTCATGGTTACTCCGACGCAAACTGGGGAGCCTGCCTAACTACCTCGCGGTCGACCATGGGCTACGCGTTCTTGCTTTCGGGAGCTGCGATCGCATGGTGCTCAAAGCGCGAACATCGGGTTGCTAAGTCGACTACCGACGCCGAGTACCTCTCTCTTTCGTGCACGAGTGGTGTGGTACTCCGGATCGTGCCCAACAACGGCAAACTCGACTACCGTGTCCGGCGTACGACCCAATTGACTGCCGAGCTCCGCCGCGCTGAACGGGTGTTCGATGGTTCGGCGCGCACCCTCCACGGCGCCACCTGCGACGAGTGTGACCTTCCCGATCCAAGCTTTCGATGGCCCGATCTCCCTGTGCACGATCGACGACTCACCGACTACACTGTGACTCGATTGACCCACCGCCGGATGAGGAAATCCTAACAGCGCGCGCGACGACTCCCGATCCTGTCCTTGAGCGCTGGTCGACTCCTGGCTCTGGTTACCCAAGTCCATTTGCGAGCCCTGAATGCCTCGGAAGGAGAGAAGTCTCAGATTGTCCGAACGACACTCTTCGGTACAAGAGGCAGAGGGTCGAATGAAGGACAAGTACAACTTATTAATCGGAACACTGGTACATCGGAAGGGTTGCGAGTTGTAGGAGGTGGCAGAGCAGAGGGGGGCGGGTCGCTTCAGGGCAGCGCAAGGGCAGCGCAGGGGCAGCGCAACGGGCAAAGGGGACTTGCGACCGGCCCGTCCCCGTCGTCGCTCTCTCTCCTCTCCTGTCGTCTGCGCACAAGTTCCAATCGAAACCGTCTAGCACTACCACAGTGGTGACGCTATCCACCTCAGCGAGCTTCTGGCCGAACTCGGCGCTCCGGTCTCCGGCCCTGTCGTCCTCTTCGGTGACAATCAAGGTTCGCTCGCTCTCGCCAAGCACCCAACTAACCATCAGGGGTCTGGCCACGTGCGCATCTCGGAGCACTACGTCCGCGAGAGGGTCGCCGAGAACGAGATCGATGTCCGCTACATCGACACAGGCAACATGTTCGCGGACATTTTCACCAAAGCCTTAGGCCCCAAGCCGTTCCTCTTTCACCGGGACAACCTCGGTCTACAGGGTGCAGTGGTATGACAGCGCGGTGTGTGTGTGTGTGAGTATAATGCTGCTTCATCCCACTCAGAGTCCCGATTATGATCAGTTACTAGTAGGAGATATCAGCGGCCTCTCGCGCCTCGAGCCTAGCTCGCGCGCGCTTCCGGAGTCCATAGATCGTATCTATCATCTTCGACTCTCATACTTACGTATCTCGTGCCCGTGCCTCAGAGTTCTGACCTGCTGGTTGCTCGATGGGCTCATAACCTGTGAAAGAGCAATATACCACTGCACCAAAAGGCGAGGCACCTCTTCTTCAGTGAGCGCACTGCATATTGTCCTAGAAGTGAGATGGAGCGAAGTTCAACAGGATCGATCATGTGCTCGTGTAACCTGTATCAATCAGGCGCGCGCTTGCGAAAACTCGTACCTGATGAACAAGCTCGCCAAGCAAGACCTGGCATTCCATGGCTTCGTCGTCTCGGATTGGGCGGCACAGACGAGCGGCGTCAGCAGTGCGCTTGCGGGTCTGGACATGTCGATGCCAGGTCAGTAGATATCTTTCGTGGGTAACAAACGCTTCTTATACCTACTGAAGACCTATCTCTTCTGCAGGCTTCCGATCCTACACCGAGGGGTTGGACAACCAGCAGAATCCCGCCAAATCGAACACTAGCTACTGGGGTGCCGTGCGCGCCGCCCCGGTCTCGGCACCGGAAGCGCCGTTCTCTCCCCCGAACACATCCTAAGTGTCCCATACCATACCTTTCGAACCTATCAATCACCTCTTGTTTTCGTCTCCAATTTCACTGCCTACCCCACTTTAGAAAGGTCACCCCAACAAGAGGGTCGCTCTCGGAGGCGAGCCGCGAATGGATGGATGGCGCTCGACTCTTTCTCAACTTCTTCCTCAAGGTTCGAACTCTGGATCTCGCGGCCCTTCTCGGTGTATTGTGGTAGATACTTTCTTAGGTACATTCTTGTTCATCTTTTTGGTTAATCTTGATAGCCCTCGTCGTCTGTCCGCATACGGATCGAACCCAAAGCGACTTTGCCAGTTCACCATTTCAGACACTGGCATCGAGGACAAAAACCGACAGAAGGAAAGGGGCGACTCTATAAATCAAATTAGAAAAGGTTGTGCCAAGGCTTTAGGGCCCTCGACGAGCAATACACGCCTTTCCTCCTCCCACGGTGGGGCTCAGAAAAGCTTGCTCAACACGTCGTCCAAGTCACCCTGGGTTCCCTTGCCATCTTGCCCAACACCCTTGCTGTGACCCTTGACCTTATCCGCGACGTCGACGAGCTGGCGTTGTCGATACGACCGCTTGCGTCCCTCCTTCCCTTGCCCCACCGTAGACCCAGATCCAACGTCCCCCTCGCCCTCTCCTTTCCTCTTCTTTCCTGCGACTCCCTCCTTCTCCTCTACAGTCCCCTGCATCTGTCGTTTCTCCTTGATCTTTTGGCCCACGCGCGCCTTCTCGACCGCGCCGAGGTAGGCTTCTTGTTCAGTCTTGGAGTGCTGTAGGTGGAAGCGCAGGAGCGAGGTTTGGGTTGCTCGTTCGAGGGCTGAAGAGAAGGAAATCGAGAGTGGCGAGGTGAGCAAGGGGCTTTGATTTGTAGGCTAAGAGAGCGCACGCACCGACTTGTTCGGACAACATGTCCCACCTGTACCTGGGGAGGTACTTCATCGTCCACACGTCGTCGCGCCAGGGCGTGCCCTTCTTGCCTCCTGCAGTCGTCGTCGAATATGCCATTGTCAGAACAAAGCACGTACCATACTGGACTCGGCGTGACTTGTTACGCACCTATGGTATTGGCATTCAACATCTCGGCGACGGATCGAGCGACCCGCTTGTCCTCAAACTCGACCCAGCCTTCTTTGAAGCGATGCGATTGATGCTTCTCGTGGCCGTTGCCATGCTTGTTTTGGCGTTTCTTTGATGAAGAAGGTTGGGCTTGTTGGGAATCTACATTCGCACTCGAATCGTTGACGAGTCAGAATCTTCTTCCTTTCCCCCTCTCCCGTACTTGCTAGAGAGTAAAGGAATGCTCCTCGCCAACTGACCAATCTTGACCAAATAAATCCTGCCTACGTTCCCATAATTGCTCAGCACGTGCTTGACTTTACTGGGCCCCATTCCCGGGGGTATACGCGAGAGGTAGATCAAGCCTGGGCTGGGACGGTGCGAATCGGAGGCGGACTTAGGCAGGAGATGCGAGGGGAGGGGAGCTTGTTTCGGGAAAGAGTTGGGGGAGGGGGAACGGGGTGTGAGGTTATCGTTGGGGTCTCTGTCTTTGTCGTCGTCATCGGCGGGGAACAGGGCTGCGAATCGGGGATCGTCGACAGGGGCGGAGGTGGAAGTAGAGGTCGAGGTTGAAGCGATGGGCTGCGACGGCTCCCCCGTTGCCTCCCTAGTTTGAGACTTGGTCTTTCTGTGTTTCTTGGTTGTAGGTTGCGTTGTCGACATTGTGCCGACGTGAATAGTGATGGGTACGGGCGGGTAGGAACCCGAGCCCGAGCGCCGAGCTCAGCTGAACCTGAACCTGAACCTGGCCCGTGCTTTACTATACGGCTGCGAAGCCCGCGCGACTCTCGGCCTTGCGCTGCCGTGCGCCACTCTGCGCCACTCGCGCGATCGGGACTCGGCGCTACTCAGCTACAGGCCACCAGCCGCACTCCCGGCTCGCATCTCGCCTTCTTCCCTCTCCCTCTCCCTCTCCCACCCCATCATCAATCCGTCCAACATGGGTGTCCCCGCTCTTTTTCGATGGCTGTCCAAAAAGTATCCCAAAATCGTGTTACCCGTACGTTCCCATCGTGCCCGAGTAAAGGCCTCATCAGCTCTTTGGGCCTCCGACATCGAACATCGAGCTGAGTTGTGAACCGGCTCTCATGCGCAGGTAATCGAGGATACGCCTGTCAGTGTGCCTGGTCCGGATGGCCAGATGGAGGAGTTGGTGAGTGTGAGAATGAACGAGATGGGTGTGCTACAACCGTGTGGACGATGGGCGGCGGCGCAGTCGCTCACCTCGGCCTGTCCGTTCGGATCATCACAAGTCGACTAAGCACGGCCCTAAAACCTTCTAACTTTCTCACAGCCCGTCGACACTTCGGGCGCGAATCCGAACGGGGAAGAGTTTGACCACTTGTACCTCGACATGAACGGCATCGTACATCCGTGTACGCACCCCGACGGCAAGGTCAGTCGATCGAGATATACCAGTATATGTGAAATCACATCTGACACTCGCTCCTCACCAGCCCGCCCCCAAAACGGAACAAGACATGATGCACGAGGTGTTCCTCTACACCGAACGCGTCGTCGCCATGGTCCGACCGCGCAAGTTGCTCATGATGGCCATCGACGGCGTCGCCCCGCGCGCCAAGATGAACCAACAACGCTCCCGACGCTTCCGATCCGCCGCCGAGGCGAAAGTGAAAGAGGAGGAGAGGATCAAAGCTATTGAGGAGTGGGAGGCGATGGGCAAGGAGGTCAGTGACGAGATGAGGGGCGAGAAGGGTTGGGATTCGAATGCCATCACGCCCGGCACGCCGTTTATGGACCTCTTGGCCAAAAGTCTGAGGTATTGGGTCGCCAAAAAGCTCAACGAGGATCCAGGCTGGGCAGGGGTCAGTACAAGTACATTTGGGATGGGGCGGATAATAGTACACTGACCCTCACGTAACATATCACAGCTCCAAGTCATCATCTCGGACGCCTCGGTCCCGGGAGAAGGCGAGCACAAGATCATGGACTTTATCCGTCGCCAACGCAGCCACTCGTCGCATGACCCCAACACCAAACATGTCATCTACGGCCTCGACGCCGATCTCATCATGCTCTCCCTCGCGACGCACGAGCCCTACTTCCGCGTCCTACGTGAAGACGTTTTTGCGCAAGACTCGAAAAAGCCCCGAGGGTGTCACACCTGCGGGCAACCGGGCCACCATTCATCGCAATGTACGGGCAAACCCAAAGATCCACCCTTGGAAGGGAAAGCGGACCACCTCGTCAAACCCTCGCCTCTAAAACCGTTCATCTTTCTCGACGTCTCGATCCTTCGCGAATACCTCGCCGTCGAACTTTCCGCGCCCGTGCATTCCTTTCCCTTTGATTTGGAACGCGCGATCGACGATTGGGTCTTTTTGATCTTTTTCGTCGGTAACGACTTTTTGCCCCATTTACCTTCATTGGAGATTAGGGAAGGCGCGATCGATACGCTCATGACGATTTGGAAGAACTCGCTCGAATCGATGGGTGGGTATTTGGCTCAACATGGCAAAGTCAATCTCGAACGAGCGCAACTCATCCTCGAACAACTCGCTTCGAGGGAGGATGAAATCTTTCGCAAGCGTCGGGAGGCAGAGGAACGACAAGACCGGAATGAGAAGCGGAGGAAGTTGGAGAACGATCAGAGGAATCATGGCAAGGGAGGACAGGCGAGTGGTCAAGTCGGCGTCAATTGGCAAATGCAAAGGGAGCAGGACCAAATGAAAGGCATGAGTCAAGCGGCTTTATCAAATGGTTTGTCCGATTACGCGCAACATAAAGCGCTACCTTCGAATGGCGGATTACCTCCTAAACCGACGTGGGTCGATCCGAGTTCGCTTCCCGCTCCATCGAAAGGGGACGTCGCCTCCATGGTCGGTAGCAACGCGAGTATCGTCGCGAATCGAAAAGCGATCCGGATGGCGAACCTTTCGGCGAGGGATATGATCAAGGCTGAGATGCAGGCGAGCAATGGAGGGACGGAGGAGGCGCAGAAAGAGAGAAGCGGTTCGCCGACGGCGTCGAAGCAGAATTCTAGTGCGGCGGAGTTGTTGAAGAAGCAGATGATGGGTGGGGATGAGGAGGAGGAGACGGAACAGGAGGTGGAGGCTGAGAAGGTGGACGAGGAGAATGTCGAGATGGCTGCAACCGAGCCTGAAGCCGTGGACGAAAAGAAGGACGAGGCGCCCCAGGTCGACGGGGAGGCATCCGCCATCGACGTCGACGTCGACGCAAGCGAGACATCGCCTCGAGGAACAAAACGCAAGGTCGATGACGTCGAGCCCGAGTCGGCCAAAGTGACCGAACTTGAAGACGACGACGAGGACGACGACGAAAGCTCCGAAGACACCTCGATCGTTGTCCCCGGCGGCGTGCACAAGGTCAAAGTCGCTCCTCTGAAACACATGGGGAACAATGTCGTCGAACAGGACGACATGGTAAAGCTCTGGGAGCCGGGATACAAGGAACGCTACTACCGTCAGAAATTCGGCGTCGAACTGTCCGACCTCGAGTTCAGGAAATCGATCGTCAAGTCCTACGTTGAGGGTTTGTGCTGGGTCCTCGAGTACTATTACCAGGGCACGCCGTCGTGGCAATGGTATTACCCGCATCACTTCTCGCCGTTCGCGAGCGATTTTGTCGATTTAAAGGACCTCGATATCAATTTCACGTTGGGGCAGCCGTTCAGGCCTTATGAGCAATTAATGGGTGTCTTCCCCGCTGCCAGGTGAGTAGTGCTCGATTTCACTGCGACGCTGAGCAAAGCACTAATGCATCTTCGTCACTTCTCACAGTCGTTTCCATCTCCCCGAGCCTTTCCAACCCTTGATGACCGAGTCCGACTCGCCCATCATCGACTTCTACCCCGAAGAATTCGAAGTCGATATGAACGGCAAAAAGATGCTCTGGCAAGGTGTCGCTCTACTCCCCTTCATCGACCCTGACCGACTTTTGACGGCAATGGGGACCAAGTACCCCCTTTTGAGCGATTTCGAGAATCACCGCAATCAAATGGGTCATGATTCGCTCTTCGTGATGCAGGAACATCCCTTGTACGACTACCTCGAAGGGTTGTACACCAAACGAAGGATTCAAGAACCCGTCGCGTTGGATACGAAACGATCCAAAGGCCTGGCCGGACTCGTCCTACCCGAATCAACTTGCATACCAGGAGCCATCTACGATTCCCCCCTGCCTTCCCTCCCGGATATTCAATCCGATCGATCGATCTCGGCGGAATACAAATTCCCTGAACAAAAGACACCGCACAGGAGCATACTCCTCCCTGGCGTCAAAGTCGCGAGACCGGTGTTGAGCCAACATGATCGGGATGGCGTGAGGAGAGGTGGGGGTGAACAGAGATACGAGGGGAATAATGGGTTCCATGCACAGAGGCGAAACGAGCAGACGGGACCGGGGTTCCATAAGCGGGATCAGGGGCAGAGAGGTCAGCAGGGGTATCAGCAGGGTGGATACCAGCAAGGTGGTGGGGGAGGTGGTGGGTATCAACAACAGCAAAGACCTGGCGGGTACCAGGGTCAACCTCAGCAAGGTGAGATGCTTCGATTGCATTGAAGTTTGTCAGGTTCGGGGATTGATCGTGTCAACCTTTTCCATTCCCTTCCAGGTGGTTATGGAGGCTACGGCGGTGCGCAAGGTTACTACGCGCAACAACCCGTCGCAGCAGGCTATGGCGGCTACCAACCCCCCGTCGTTCAAGCCGGCTACGGAGGCTATCAACCCCCACCCCAGGCCGGCGGAGTCTACGGTGGTCGGGGTGGAGCACCTCCAGCACCCGCGGGCTACTACCCTCCACCCCCTATCGCTCGTCCCCAAACGACCTACGCCGCACTTCCACCCGGGATGGGCAGCGCCTACGGTGGGACACGATCTGCTCCCAACGCGGGCTACCAAGGCTATCAACCCCCTACTCATGGTCGAGGACCACCGGGTGCTCCTCCTGCTGCGGCAGCTTATGGTGGTTATGGAGCCAGTGCACCACCGCCCCCTGGTGCGGCGAGTGGGTGGCGACCTGGTCAACCCCCGAGGAGATAAAGATTTATTCATGCTCGGAGGTTTTATATGTTTCGTTTTTCTGTGATGAAGATGTCCTTTTTCGTTGTACGTTGGTAGACTTTTCTTTGTCTTTCTTTAAAGGCAAGACTGAAAATACCACAATTCGTGTATATTGCGCATAGAACAGCGGCGAGAGAAAGACACAAATACAAAGCGAGAGAGAGAGCAGTCTACAGTTTAGGAAGACAAATTAATTAGGTGAAGCCGAAGCGAGTCCGGTGTCCGAAGGGGCGGTTAGAACTCCAAACTCGGAGATATGTCCGAAGACAGAATCAGCATCCATGTCCATCTCGACGTCCGGCGTCGATAGTGGGGGCGACCCCAAAGACGAAGGCGACTCGGCGAACGTGGCTTGACGAGCAGTCAGCAGTCCACATGTCAGAGGGCTGGCATCCTCGGCCCCCATCGATAGTGGGAACGCATTGTCGTCGAGGTAAGAATCGGCGGAGGATGAGGACGAAGAGAAAGATGAATAGAAGGCGTTCCAGGTTGAGTTGTCGGGCGAGTAGTCGAAGTGCTCAATCGCTTCGGTCGGAGGAAGCTCGAACGAGACATTGATGTCGCTCATCGGAGGAAGGGGAAGACCGTAGTAGCTGTCGGGGGCGTCTTGGCTCCACTTGGAACCGAGTGAATTGAGGGAGAAATCTGATGAGTTGATCTGGTCAGAGATGCTCGACACGTCACTGTCGTAGGAGGCGATTGGTGTGCGGTTGAAGCGGGGGCTGAAATCGGTCAGGGGCTCGACAAAAGATGTCGCTGACTTCGGCGGAATGGAGTTGAAGTGACAGGGCTTCGGTGAAAGTAGATCAGAACCTCTTGAACCGATTGAGCTTGAGGACAAAAGAGCAGTAGGAGGGTTGGTCTTTGCGATGGAATGAAGTGCACATTTGTCGAAGCTCGGCGCGGGCAGTTCGTTCGACTCGCTTCGTATCACGAAGCTCGCAGTGTTCGGGCGTGTTCGTCGCTGTCTTTGGTTCGCAAACTGACGGAAGAATCATCTCAAGATAATCAGTATCATTTCGGATTAATTCAGTTCGTTACTTCAAGTGACTGACCCATGTAGCTACTTGCTTCTGACTCAGACCCGTCCGTGCTGATAATGCGAGCCGCTCGCCCTTGGTGAGATGTTCGAATCGTTGAAATGCCGTAAATAGTATAAGATTAACCGCCTCGTCGAAACCACCCGATCCTTGAGAGGCCATAGGCTTGGTATCCTTGTTGTTCAAGTGATCGGCGTCCCAACCGTTACCGTTGCCGCATTGGTGAGCAGCTTGGCGCACTTCTCGAGAGAACATAGACCGCAGCTTCTCAAGTTCCCTTTCGAGATCTGCTTCAAATCTCTCCCTTGTTGCTGATTCAATTCGTCGGAACACGAAGACCTCCTTTTCGTTGACAGCTTCGGCTAGGTTGCGCATGGTTGCGTCGAAAGCGGTCACACAGCACAATACCATCGTGTCAGAAGAACTCTTGTACAAGATCGCGAGCTCTTCTTGCGCCTTGGAACAGCACCCCGACTTTTCCAACATCTCCTGTAGCTCTTCGATCCTGATATTTGGTGAATGTAACGAATCCCAGGTGAATAATGACGAACTGTGGCGTTGGTCATCGGCGGCCGGCTGCTGGCTTGACATGGGAACAAGCGTGGTTTCGCCGCCGCTGGCGGGCGATATCTTTTCGAGTAAGGCCAGAGCGTGGGAAGCGCAGTGGGACCACATCGGATTTGAATGGGGAGGTGGAGATAAGAGATGACTGGTAGGAGTGGTGGATCAAAGGGCACAAGCGCGTAGAAGTACAAGCTGCGGGCGTCTTAGTGGCGGCTCGCAGCGCATTGGCCCCTCTCAGCCCTTATTCAAACTGTCCGATTCTGTACGATTTCTCTTTGAAGATTCCACTCCTTGCTTCACGGCTAGCATCTTAAATTCTTTTTACATATAGATGTACAAGGGAGCGCGTCGTTTAGATACGAGTCCTCCATTTGCTTTCTCCGAGTCTTGTCTTTCCGGGACGAGGCATGAATTGCCAAGTTGAGCAATTGCGCATTGGCCCCGAGCCACATTTGAGCCCTTTGTTCACCCATGCCGCCTGGACCTCAACCGCGCCGCAGAGACGGTTCCAAGTCTTTGAGTCTACCCAGAAACTTTCAACCTCCACTACGACAGTTACAGTCATTGATGGTTTATGACAGGTCTCCCACTGAGAGTGCCTTAGGCAGCCTTCGCCAAGTCGAGCGTGACTTCATTGCAACGGTGGGGACCGAGCTCGACGCTGGCAGACTTGTCTCCCAAGCTCAGCAGATCTTGAACGCGCTCTGTCAGCTCCCGCCTCTCGGACATTTGTCTGCTCAAGATACGTTGGAGGTTCGGCGGATTCTCGAGGGTATCAAAGCAATATCTTCCGGGATTGGCAAATTTTCTTCTATATCGGGTCGATTAACATGCGATAGCGGCGACCGCTTCAAAGAAGCTCTCGCTGTTTTTGGCGCGGGAGCGTTTACCGATCTGGCGAGCACGGAACAAAAAGTCGCAGCAAACCCGCGCACTCTGTTCGAAGACATCCTCGTCCAACCGTACCGCGCTTGGTTTCTCGACAACTTTGCGTGGCCCTACCCCGAGTCTGCGGAGCGTCTACGCCTTCTGGCCCAAGTCCCTTCGCACGGTCGCGCTCAGCTCTCCAATTGGTTCGTCAACTCGCGCCGCCGCTCCGGGTGGTCTCGTCTCACCAAGAAGTACACCGATGGCGATCGGGAATCATTCGCAGCATTCCTGCGCAAGATCGACAATGGCAACGCAACCGAGGAGGAGGTCGAGGACGTCGAAAGGTGCAAGGCCCACTTCATGGAGAAGGGGAACATGCTCGTGCGGGATGGGATCGAAGAGGTCTTGACGGCCGCGTCCACGGGGGCTTTGACCGATGGGTGTGTGCCACCATCGAACATCGCTCGTAGTAGCATATTTCCCATCAAGATCGAGGATCCGCGAAACCCGGTTTTGTCCAAGAAGCGTGGCCGGATTGAAGATGTCGAAGATCCACCGTCTAGCCCTGCTTCGAAGCGGTCGTCGACCTCGGGTTCATGGACCGACTCTTCCGACGTGCTTTCTAACGACACCGGAGAGACTTCGGCAGGCTCCACTTCCGACTTAACGACACCTCGACGCAAGAGTGCACGGGTGCCACGATCTTCCACCGCCACATCGCTTCGACCCAACACGATGCCCGCGTTTTCCACTCCAACCCGTCGAGCTCCTGTCACCCCCAGTCGCCTACCGCAGTCGCCCCACATCCGTAGCTTCTCCTCACCGCTCTCTAGTCCCACATCCGGTTGCTTCACAAGGTCAAGACCCGCCTATCGCGCCGTGTCCTCCTCCTTCACAATCGAACAGCGAAATCTCGCGGGCGAGCTCGCGCTACCCCCACCCCCCTTCCAAATCACGTCGAACGAGCACTTTGTGACGCTGGCGGCGACCGAAACTTGGAGCAACCTGGACCCCTGGCTCAACTTTGAGGTGGATTTGGATGCAATCTGAGCTTTTCTGAGGTGTTGTACCTGACACGGTGTGAGTTCAATGCTGCGTGGTCGGAGCGCTGTTTTCAGGTTGACGGACACTGATATTGCATCCGCGTCTTGCAAATCAGGTCTCGATTTAGAAGCTTGTAGTATAGTTGTTTGAAATCCCAAGTGCTATGCATAAAGCTGTGAGAGAAGCGTACGTATAAAGTTGATCAACGCCGGCAGGTACCATGCGCTCGGTCACGAGGCCCGCCTCAATGTGAGGATCAGATGCACTGTCTAGTCACGCCTCAAAATTCGTCGACGTCAACAGACAAAAAGCGCATCAACTCCAAAAATTCACAATACACGAGAACGCAGCACCTCATGCGATCGAAATACACAACTGCCCTCCAATGAGGTACCATTTAGAAAACCGGTAAGTCAAGCTCCTGTCCGCTGACTCCGGCCGCTTCGGCATTCGCCAACATCCTTTTCACCACCTCGTACTTCACAGTAGCATCGGGTCCGTCCTCATCATCCCAGTCAATGGATTGCGCCCAGCCTTTGTTGGCGATCTTACCCATCAGTTGTATGACTCCGTTCGATTTGGCGATTAGCGCAGGGGCCTTGATGCCACCCAAGCATTGTGGATCGGGGTGCAGTGCAAGATGATCGAGAGCACTTGCACTCAAGCCGCGTGAAACATTGATCCTGTGTATAAGCTTGGGCAATATCATATTTACATCTGATCAGAGTCAATGCCTCTTATTAGATCACTAGTTGGTATTAGGTAAGTACTTGCACATGCGAGGCGGACACGGATTGATGCCTCAACCTCGAGCTACTGACGTAAAATACCGAAGGTGCATTGTCAGCGTTCTCAAGTTGGTCAAATGTCCAAGAAGAGTATCAAATGATCCCTCAAATACGGGCGAGTCGACCAACCACTCGAGTTCGAGCAAGCCGTCGTTGAGGCTTTCGACGAATTTAGGCAGGCTAAAACTGTCTTTGTTTCCGTCGCCACTGGGGACAATCGCCACGCCGGGGCCCACTGCAAGCCTGGATGATGCTCACAGCTAAACGTCAGTCGTTGAAATAATATCATTTTCGTTTAGCTCACTTACTTTCTGAGGTTCGGGCAGCCGCCCTGAAGCATCCCGAAGAACAGGACCGAGACTTTGCCCGACCGAAGCGTCAATTCGCGCAGGCCCCCTGTGACCAGATGGGTCCTATCCGAAGGCTGTCCCGGTGTTATCGAAAAGATCAGCACAGGTCACATTCAGCTCATAGTCCAAGCTGATTCACCGCTTGGGTGTTCATGCGCCAAATCGAGTGCAGCTGCTCGATAGATCCACGCTTGACCAAATTGATCCTCGAGAGCGTCAAGCTCTGCAGCTCGGAGCTGAGGGCACTTTGACTCGCGAGACCTTGCGGTCCGCCGATCCAGGGGCCGTCGAAGTGGTGGAGATAGAACTGGCGAGGAGGTCGAGAGTGAAGCGCATCGTAAAGGACCCGCCAAACTTCACTGGAGCAGATTTCTGGAAGCTCAAGCTTCCGGATCGAGGGGCAATGGTAGAGGGTCCGCTTCAGAGCGTGCGCGCACCGGCTCATTGCCGTTAGTCGAAGGCTGTACACCACGGGGGCAAGCGCGGGGTCGGGGGTTCCTAGACTTGTGTATGCGTTGACGAAAGCGTCTACTTGCAGATATGACTTCAAGTAGACATCTCTGTACAGGAGTGAAATGGTCTTAAAAAGACTCGAAATCGCGGTTAGTTATGCAGAGTTCCGAAAGAAGGACAGTTTGCTTTAAGCATCATGTCAACGGACCATGCGACACCATTGACGCGACACGGTTAGACAGAGGAGACGATTTGAGTAATCGGGCCTGCGCGCGGTCACAGACCACCGTTAATTCATATGTTCGACTACATCGTCTCACGATATCACTCACCCATCCTCCTCCACAGCTTGGTCACAAAGGAAGCCCAAGATTCTATGAATCACTTCGGTGTGCAAGAGCTCGGCGTCGATCAGGGGGGAGTCAGCCGGAATCAGAGTCAGACAATGTTGGTTGATGAAGAGCTTGCCCTCGTACTCGTCCTTGATGAGTTGCCAGAGGTGCGGTCTGATGAAGTGCTCTTGTACGAGAATGGCCGATGCTTTGAAAGTGGATAGGTAAGCGTAAATGTTGCGTCGTTTCTCCGGGACCCCCATGCCCCTCCTCACGTTCCAGGTGATGATGGTGTGCTTGATCATTAATGGGTAGTTGAGGTCGAGGCGCTCTTGGCGATGGTGACGTCCTCAAAGAGGGGGAGGGCGGGCAGGACATCGTCCTCGGGCTCGTGGTCGGACCATCTTTTCTCCTCGGCTACCCCCTTTGCTTTCCCTCGGTCCACCTTCGTCACGCCAACCGGCATCGCCGCCGCCGCCGACATCGACCTCGTCACCCTCCGCCCCTCTATTCCATCCTTCACCACGACGCGGCTCTTCCCTTTGATGATGACTCGCTTGGCGTCGGTCGGTCGGTCACTCGGGTCACTGAGGTCCGCCGCAGTCTGCGACCTCTTCATCACTGGCTTCTTGAACTTCGCAGCGGTCCCCCTGATGTTGATGGAACGTATCTTACCGTCCTCATCCCACGTGGCAAAGTTGTGACGCACCAAAGGGGCTTCAGCGTCGAGCCTCCTCTCGATGCTTTGGTCCCGCTCGAGTCGTGCCTGCTCAACCCAGTTAGCTCTGATCCTGTCCCACTCCTCCCCCTCGCGTAGCGACTTGGCGAGAGTTCCGGGTGACAAAGGTGGGGTTGGTTCGTGGGGTGTCGATTCGCGGGAAGCGGTGGCGGCGGTTGCTGTTGCGTCGCTGTCGTCGTCATTGTCCAGCCTGTTCGTCTCCCCTAAGTCCTAAGTTTTGGGAACCTGAAGCCGAGGCACGAGATACGTAAGTACGAGAGCCGAAGATGATAGTAAAGATAGTTGGAGAAAGAAGAGAGGCGCTAAGGGAGCGCGCGCGAGGCAGGCACGAGCCGCGCGAGGCGACTAATATCAACAACTAGTAACTATTTATAATCAGGAAGACAAGTGGGATGAAACAGCAATATACACTCTGACACCCCCCCGTGCTGTCATACCACTGCACCTCGTAAACCCAAATTCGCCCGATGGAAGATGAACGGCTTGGGACCCAAGGCTTTGGTGAAGATATCGGCAAACATGTCACCGGTGGCGATGTAGCGGACCTCGATCTCCTTCTCAGCAACCCTCTCGCGGACGTAGTGTTCCGAGATGCGAACGTGACGAGACCCCTGATGGTTGGTCGGGTGCTGCGCAAGAGCCAGCGAACCTTGGTTGTCACCGTAGAGCACGACTGGGCCAGAGACCGGAGCGTCAAATTCAGCCAGGAGTTCGCTCAGGTGGATGGCATCACCACTTGTGTACGAAAGAGAGAGGTACTCCGCGTCGGTAGTAGACTTGGCGACCCTGTGCTCACGTTTGGAGCACCAAGTGATCGCGGCTCCAGACAAGATGAACGCGTAGCCCATGGTCGATCGCGAGGTCGTTAGACAGGCTCCCCAGTTCGCGTCCGAGTAGCCATGGAGTGGTTGGCTGGTCTTGCGATAGGTGAGCCCCAAGTCCAGCGTGCCTTTGATGTAGCGGAGGACCTGCTTGATGGCTGTCCAATGCTCCGGGCCAGGCTGCTGCGAGAAGCGAGCGAGGTAGCTGACCACGAAGGCAAGGTCCGGACGAGTTCCTACGGTGGCGTACATCAACGAACCGATGGCCTGCAAGTAGCGCGTACGATCCTGAGGAGTGGCCGACAAGTCCTCGAAGTCAAGGACGACACTTGGCTGCATTGGAATACTCGCCGGCTTGGCATCGGTGAACTGGAACCTGGCCAGGATGTCCCGAAGGTAGCGCTCTTGCGAGAGCATGATAGATTCATCTTGTCCACGCTTGACTTGGATGCCTAGGATGTATTCGGCAGGTCCGAGATGTTTGATGCCATACGCGAGTTCCAACGCGTCGAGCACCCGGTCGATCTTGGCGGTAGAGGGGCCAACCAAAAGCAAGTCGTTGACGTACAAGGCAATGTAATGAGAGTGCCCGTCGTGTTTGCGGCGGTAGATGCAGATGTCGGACCGGGTGGGCACGTATCCGAGGGACCGCAGAGTCGAGTCAATCTCAGCGTTCCAGATGGTGCCGGCCTGGCGAAGGCCGTAGATGGATTTGGACAGCTTGAGGATCTTGCCGGGCAGGTCAATGTCCTGAGGGACGCGCATGTACAGAGGCTTGTCAAGTTTGCCGTGGAGGTACACTTTGTTGACGTCGGCCTGATGGACGTGATAGCCGTTGGCCGCGGCGAGTGCGATGAGGGCTCTAATGGACGTGAATTTGACGACTGGGGCGTAGTTCTTCTCGAAGTCAAGGCCAGGACGTTGGGCACATCCGTGAGCGACGAGACGCGCCTTGTAATCGGTGATGTCGCCATGCTGGTTGCGTTTAGTCCGGAACACCCAGCCCGATCGCAGGAGGATCTCACCCGCGGGGAGCTCACCAGATTCGATGATTTCGAAGACCTTGTAATCGTTAAGAAGCGAATCGAATTCATCCTGTGCCGGTGCGCCCCAATTGGCCGGATCGCGAACAACTGTCAAGTCGTGATCTGCGAAGCCGGCTTTGGTGGATGCGAAGGCGAGGAGCAGGCTCTTGAAGGAGGCGGTGGGTCCGTCGGGGCCGTCGACGAGCTGTTCCCGCGTGATCATGGTGGGAACGAGCTGGCGGCGTGTCCGGGGACCAACTATGATGTTTCGAGTGTCAACTTCACCGTACTTCCCCGGATCGGGACCAACCTTGGCGACGTCGCCGTACTCTCAAGTTGGCTTGACTTTGGCGAGTGGAGCTGGATCCGGAGGTGGCTGCGGCAAGTTCACGGCTGGCTCCGTCGTTGCGCTCGTGGTCGACAAGGTGTCGTCTTTGTCGGCCAAGTTGGTCGAAACCGGCGACGCGGGTGTCTCGTCAGGCGTTGGGGAAGGTGGCCGCAGGGGAGGGTCAACAAGCGTTGGAGCCGACGACGGTGCTGGAGCTTCGACAGGTGGCGGCTGGGGGCAGTAACCCGGGATGCGTGGCTGCGTCACGCGGGTTGGTGCGGTCGTGAAGGGGAACTCGGTTTCAACGAACGTCACATTTCGGCTCAGACTCACATGCATCGAGGAGGGGTCAAGAAGACGCCAAGCTTTTGCGTGTCGATCGTAACCCACGAAGACCCGAGCAATCCCTTTTGGGTCAAGTTTGTCCCGTCGGTGAGCCGGCACGGTGGCCCAGGCGCGACAACCGAATGCCCGAAGACCCTCCACGCCTGGTGTGGCGCCCGACCAACGACTGTTTGGGATGCCTCCACCGAGAGCCGCGTGAGGCGATAGGTTCTTGACGTGGATGTAACACATGGCAGCCTCGTCCCAGCATGATCGTGGGAGTCCCGAGTGAGACAGAAGAGCCAGGGTGCCCTCCACGATTGACCGGTTGACTCGCTCGGCTCGACCGTTTTGCTCGGGCGTGTACGGTGTGGTCAATTCGCGACGAATTCCACGAGCTACGCAATAGCCGTTGAAGGCGGTAGAGACATACTCGCCCCCGTTGTCCGAGCGAAGCGTTTTGACCTTGCGACCTGTGGCGTTTTCGATCTCCAGAAGCCAGTCCTTGAATGTCGGAAGGACCTCGCTTTTGTGCCCGATGGGGTAAACCCAAGTCTTCCTCGAGAAGTCGTCGATGAACGTGACGAGGTACCGCTTATGGCCGAAGGACTCCTCGGGGAAAGATAAGACATCCGAGTGCACCAATGCAAGCGGTTCCGCGGCATGCGACGACGAAGAGGGGAAAGGCAAACGATGCGCTTTGGAGGCAAGGCACGCGTTGCAGGTGAAGTCTTCACACTCGAAGTCACTATAGAGCCAATCCAAACCCTCCACCTGGCCAGAGGCCGCCAGTTTTTTAAGTGTCTGGACAGAGGCGTGGCCGTAGCGCCGGTGAAGGGTAAGTAGAGGTAGCCTATCGGACTTGGTGGCGACGAGCGTGTGTAGCACACCTTTGCTGGCAGCTTGGACCGAAGCGTTGAGTTTGTAAACGCTGGACGCGATGGCTGATGCTGTGGCGATGCACCCTTGCGGCGTGCGGAGCTCGACGTCTCCGTGTTTGAAGGTGATGCGAACGCCTTTGCGGTCGAAGGCCCGGACCGAGATGAGGTTGGCAGGGCTCTTGGGGGCGTAGATCACGTCGTTGAGGGTGAACTTGGTACCATTATCGGAGACGAGCTTGACCAAGCCGATTCCCGAGGCCTTCACCGTTCCCCCTAGACCTTGCAGGACTTGCGGGGTAGGCGAAAGGGGGCCGTCAAAGAAGGACGCATCGTTGACGACGTGGCACACCGACGCCGAGTCTAGCAGAAGGATTTCCGCCGGTGGCCCGATGTTGGTAAACGTAGCAGAAGAAAAGACGGACAGGTGTTGATCCTTGGATGCTTCCTTGGTGGCCACGAACATGGACGCAGGCGATGATGAGCCTTGGAGTTCCTTCATGGCGTTCTTGAGCTCGAGGTACTTGGCTCGCTTGCGCGATTCCGGACACTTGTCGAGCCAGTGTTTGCCTTGACCACAAGCTGGGCAGTTGCTCGGGGCAGGACCAGAACGATCCCATTTTGAGCGTTTGGTCGGTACGACCGCCTTCGCAACGAGGACCGTCGCTCGATTCGTCCGAGCGTTGAATCCAGCCCAAGAGGGCGGGCATGGCGGCATCGTGAGGACCCAGTCAACGTAATTGTCCTCCGTAAGCTTCGAGTTGTGTGGGAAGACCGGGGGGTTGACTGGGGGGAGTAGCTGACGCATGGAGAGTGCGTCGTCATCCTGTGCGGGTGCGGGGCGCTGGTTCCTAATCAGCTCATCGAATTGCTCTTTGGTGAGCGTGACGGAGGTAGCGGAGGCGACGTCGATGGTGTGGATCGACGTTGATGACGGTGGTAGAGGAGGCGTAGATGCCATGTCACCGTGATCGTCGGGGTCGCCCGCCGCTGGTAGGTTCGGTGGGCTCATAACCTTTTGGGAACCTGAAGCCAAGGCACGAGATACGTAAGTACGAGAGCCGAAGATGATAGTAAAGATAGTTGGAGAAAGAAAAGAGGCGCTAAGGGAGCGCACGCGAGGCAGGCACGAGCCGCGTGAGGCAACTAATATCAACAACTAGTAACTATTTATAATCAGGAAGACAAGTGGGATGAAACAGCAATATACACTCTGACACTAAGTCCGTCGCTTCCGCATTCTCCGCTTTCGTCGCTCCCCCCGCCTCGTCCACATTGTCCACCTCCGTCGCCACCTCCTCTTCCTCCATCTCCGTCGCCACCTTGCTTTCTGTTTCGCCCCTTCCATCCGCCATCACCTCTCCATCGGATCCTCTGCGGTCCTCTAAAACCGACTTGTCCTCGCTCTCAATTTTGATGACCTCCGTTTTCGCGGTCGCCTCCGATTCCATCTCCGAGTCCTCGTCATCCGCCTTATCACCAGCGTCCTCCTCCCCCGATTCCTCCGGCCAGTTACCTCTTCCTCCTGTCCCTCCTCGACCTCGAGCCCGGCGAAGCGATTCTGTGATGCGATCCTGTTAACAACCGGCACAGGAATGGGGACCTCGGCCTCCACAATGTTGGTGTTGTTGGTGATGGTGTTCTTGTTGCTGTTGCTGTTGCCGTTGTGAGCCTCCTTTCGCTTCCTCTCCTGATCCAATCCGCAGGTTCCCACGTGACCCACAAAGTGGCACCTACCGCAAGCCGCCTCCTTCTCATAGTCATGGCAAAGGGCGGTAACCGGGATGCCTCGAGTGGGAAGGTCAATCCTCGAAGGTAGAATCTCCTTCAAGGTCGTGTTGGGGTGTTGGAATAGGGAGTCGTCATCGAAGTGTAGGAAAGCGGAGTAGTCTCCGGCAACGTGGGCGAAGGCCGAGGCGTTGTCCACGCTGATAACGTGCAGAACCTGCACAAGTTGGCACGAATGTCCCTTGCCTGACAAGTCCTGCACTAGTGATTGGAACGATTTGATGATGGCGTCCATGGAAGGCACTCCTTGAACACCGACGTTAATTCGAAGCTCGACCATGTTATGGTGGAACCTGTGAGATTTCGCGAAGCGGGCCTTCGCCGATCGCCAAGTGAGAGCGGGGGGCGTCGTAAGCGCGGAGTCACGTGCCTCGCCGGTGACGAACCCAACCGTAACGCGATGGTGAGCCGCCCCATTACGTTCAAGTCCCCCCCACCCACGGTGTAGATATAGATAGGCATCTATCTGATCTAATGCGTGTTGAAGGTGTTAGTAGACCGCGCACTGATGTCAGGGGCCGGATAGCTTAGTTGGTCAAAGCTTTTCTAATGAATGGAAGCGACCCAGGTTCGACTCCTGGTCCAGCCGTTCTTCTTCTTTTGTTGATCATTTCGGGATCATTGTTGATTCCAACAATGCGAAGCCCTGGTCTGCGCTTCCGCTTCAAAGTTTGACCGGAGGGAGGAAAAAATGTCCAAAAATGAGGTGAGCCTCGACCCATTTTGAGCCAAAATTGTCAAATTTGCGGGCTGCCTAGCCGATTTTCCGGTCCCCAGAATGTCCAAATTTGCGGGCCGCGTCTGACAGGGTGTCATGAACCAGTAATCCTGCAATTCCTAGCTTGCTTCACTGGGGGTTGGCCATACATAGTACCAAGCTGTCCGCTCCTTTCAGAGTGGATATTGTACCTTTTTGAGGTCAGCGTAGGCTAGTGGTAAAGCTTGGAACCGCTCCTGACACAGGGCTTTCGGGGGTCCTGACAGGTCGACAGGGTCGGCCAGCGACAGACCGTTTCGCCGAGGTTCCATCAAAGCAGCCTGGCACATGACCAGACTGAGACGACCTGTCTTGCGTGTCTACCACATCGTAGCGTAGTTCCTTCAATCATCCAGTTCCTGCCACTGCCGAAATGTGTCATCTGCAAACATTCACGCACAAGAGACTCTCCAGTACGACAATCTTCACGGAGAGCACAGGGGCAGCAGAGACGTCGAAAACGTGAGCGAGCTGAGCGCGCCCTAGCGCGCCGCCCGCGAGGCTGCTTCACGCTCCTCCTCCGCACAACCCGACCTCCGCTCTAATAATCGCACAGACGCCGCCGCCAACAACCTCCGCCACTGCCGAAATGTCATCTGCCAATTTTCACGTCCCGTCTCCCCTACAACAACCTTCACGGAGAGCAGAGGGGCAGCAGAGACGTCGGCAACGTGAGCGAGCTGAGCGCGCCGCCCGTGAGGCTGCTCGCGTCCCTCCGCACAACCCGGCCCCCGCTCTAATCGCACAGACGCCGCCGCCAGCAACCTCGAACAATCTCAGATCCGAAGCACAGCGACAACGACGACTTCGCGAGAGGCAGCAGCGGCGAATCGAAGAAGACGACGTCGCGCAAATTGGATCGTCGAGTCAATCTGCACCGGCAGCAGGCAGTCTCAATGTCGCACGGCGAGTGCGACGGACCCGCAGTCCTTCACCTCCTGGCTTGAGATTCGTTCGTCCACGCTTTGAAGCAGTTCCAGACCTCTCTCGCGACGCGGGTTCAAGTACAGGCGCAACTGCGACTTCAGCCACTACTGTCGTCGATTGACGATCCGCGGCGCAGCGTCAACGACATCAACGCGCAAGAGAGCGATCGAGCCAGACCGTCCCAACTGCGCTGCTACCGTTGCCAGGAGGGCCTTTTCCCCGGCACGATCTTGGATCGATGACGTTGCAATGTCCGATCTGTTCGGCTCTACACTGGGAGTTCGAAAAATCACCGACCCCAGGCAGCGTCACACCCCCGGAGCTGCTCGCGCTTCTGACTGGCGATGGTCCAGGTTAGTACACGTCGATCCGTTCAACTTGCTAGATTGAGTACAGCGGACTAACAGCCTTGCTGACTATCCGTGAAACATGTTCCGGGACCGCATTCTTGCATTCAATGAAAACCTTGCTATGGCATCATTCGGCACGAGCAAAGGCCATGGCATCATCAGCGGCTCCGGACCACCATCTTTCTACCTGAGCGGAATGGTATTTCACCGTATCGGCACGCTAGCACCAGCCCCAGCAGACGACCCAGTCTTTGCCCAGATTCTATTCCTGGCTCCGACGGAACGCATTGAAGCCCGACGGAGATTCAATGGACCACCTGAAGAAGTACGACGTCTGGACTCGGCGTATCAGCAGATTGTTCCCGTACTCGACGGCATGCTGCAACTCCACAACACGCGCGTAAAACTGTTCTTGACAGCAAAAGAATTCATGGACAGTGAAGCGTCTCACATGTACCAGCTGCGCTTACTTGCACCGCGCAATCGAGACCCAAGAACCTACAACTTGCCGACGCAAGACGAGGTGGCCGTCATTCTACCCGGAGACGAGACCGAGTACCGATCTTCAAGAAGAGAGATCGTCGTTCGGTTACGTCACCCGCCAAACAATGACAGCCGCGGAATTCAGCTCATTCCCGATGGTCACCCTGCACTCATGGCGCTCACATACCCGCTATTGTTACCATATGGCGAAGACTGGTACCACGACAGAATTCCGCTCAGCCAAAACGCTATCGCAACAGAGGCAGCACGGCGCGTGCGGGACGAACACGGTGTCTTGCAACAAACAACAGATAACGCCAACGCCAACCCACAAACCGGACAGGGCGGATCCAAACGTGTGATGCAGAGCCAATTCAACGCGTACTATTTCCATATTCGTCCTCAGATTATCAGTTACCCGACGTTGTTCCTTGGGGGCCGATTGTTCCAGAAATTTGTCGCCGACGCCTGGGCAGTAACTGAACAAGAACGAATCCGAAAAAGCTCAGAGCCGAAGAGTATTCGTCCCTTCAAGCAAGCCTGGCTGAAGGACTCGATCCCGCGCAGATTGGTAAAAGAGTCATTCTACCGTCGTCACATACCGGATCGCCACGCCAAATGGCCCAACTTTACCAAGATGCTATGGCCATCGTTCGTGTTTTTGGTGCTCCGGACATATTCATCACAATGACATGCAACCCTGCCTGGTCGGAAATTGTCAACGCGTTGCTTCCTGGCCAAACCGCATCCGACCGTCCCGACATAGTAGCACGAGTCTTTCACGGTAAATTGAAAGCTCTTCTTGCGGATGTATTAGGCGTTCATCGTGCGCCGGGAGTCTTTGGAAAGGTATGTCAATTGGCGCGGTCAATATTAAATGGATAGAATGCTCACGAGTCTCAATTCTTTGCGCAGGTCATGGCATATGTCTATGTTGTCGAATTTCAAAAGCGCGGGCTGCCTCACGCCCATATCCTTTTGATCATGGATCCAGAAGACAAACCAAAAACAAACAACGACTACGACAAGATAGTGACCGCAGAAATACCCGACCCCAACAAATTCCCTGCATTGTTTGAGACCATCACAAACTGCATGCTACACCGGCAATGTGATCGTCCCGGCAAGCATACCTGCCATGACGACCATGGAAAATGTACCAAAGGGTTTCCCAAACGACTCCAACCGCGCACGACCAGCGAAGACGGTGGCTATCCACACTACCAGCGTCGCGGCATACACCAATATGTCAAATTCCCGGGCACAGCGCAAGAAGAAGTTTATACGGATGCAAACGTTGTTCCAACAAATCCGTTCCTTGCTTCCAAGTACAACTGTCATGTCAACGTGGAAATCGCAAGCGGTGTTGCTGCGATCAAGTACGTTTACAAGGGCCACGACCGTACTTCATTCACGATCGACGAACCCGGAGCTCGAGACGAAATCAACAACTTCCTTGACGCTCGCTATGTTTGCGCTCCCAAAGCCATTCACCGGATATTTCGATTCGGGATGCACGATCGGGATCCCGCAGTGACCAGACTTGCGCTGCACCTCCCGAATGAGCAAGGAGTTCGGTTCGACCCAGATCACGGAGCACCAGATTTATCAGCGCCACCGGAAACGACGTTAACCGCCTTCATCAAATTGTGCGCCAAGACGCCGCCCGATCACAACGCACGAGAATTGCTTTACGTCGACGTGCCAACCCGATTCAGATGGAACAACGAAGATCGAGCTTGGGTTCCACGAAAAGTTGACAACCGGACAATCGGAAGAATCTACTTTTGTGGTCCTGAAGGCGGAGAGCGATACTACTTGCGACTACTTCTTCTGAAGGTGCCTTCTCCGACATCGTTTGCGCATCTGAGGACTTTCAATGGTTTTGAGTTTCGAACATTCCGGGAAGCCTGTGTCGAACAGGGGCTCCTACGCAACGACGCTGAAGCCGACAGATGTCTGACCGAAGCAGCGGTCTTCCGTACTGGCCACGAGCTGCGACACCTGTTTGCCATGCTGTTAATGGCCGATGATGGAGTGACAAACGCGACGCAGTTGTGGACGAAGCACTATGACAACCTCACCCAGGACGTCGAGTACCACCTCCGAAACCAAAGGCAACAGATGATGATCACGCCCGAGCATGTCGCTAACTGGGGGCTGCT
The DNA here is from genome assembly GCA_003665825.1 of Microbotryum silenes-acaulis. NCBI lineage: Eukaryota > Fungi > Basidiomycota > Microbotryomycetes > Microbotryales > Microbotryaceae > Microbotryum > Microbotryum silenes-acaulis. Next base: position 108,413 of record QPFY01000006.1, read on the forward strand.
TCAGCTCAACAATATTCTGCAACGACTCGACTCCTCATTATCAGACCACGGCCTGCCGCTGCCAACGATTCAGTTCGATGACGAAACTTCAACAAATCATCTTATCATGGAGGAATCAGCCACAGCAGCGGAGCTCCACGAATTGGAGGGTCTCTGGAGGAAGAACATTGAGTCGTGCAACACCGAACAACGCATTGTTGTTGAAACTGTTCTTGACTCAATCCTGAACAACCGCGGAAAGGTCTTCTTCATCGATGCTCCAGGAGGGACAGGCAAAACGTTCTTGGAAAAAACGATCCTTGCTCGGATTCGGTCCGAGGGAAAATACGCTCTTGCCGTTGCACCATCGGGTATTGCTGCACTGCTACTGCCAAAAGGAAGAACGGCACATTCACGGTTCAAGATCCCGATCGACATCTTCGACGACTCTACGTGCAACATTCCGAAACAAGGACAGCTCGCCGAGCTTTTTCGGATGTGCGACTTGATCGTCTGGGACGAAGCACCGATGCAGCACCGTCGATGTTTCCAGCTGGTGGACAGGATGTTGCAAGATGTGCGATCCTCAACGGCTCGATTCGGTGGAGTGACCGTCGTGTTGGCAGGTGTGTTCCATTCTCTCTAAAGACAGCGCAGGGCAGTATGATTAACTGACCGGTTGGACTGTGACATCACAGGAGATCCGAAGCAATGCCTTCCCGTTATTCCCAAGTCATCGCCTGCACAAATCGTCGACGCTTGCATCATGAATGCCGACTTCGGGGGGAAGTTGAAGTTGGGAAATGGGAATTCCCGGAACTGAGTGTTACAGAGAACAAAAGAAGGTTTGGCTGAATGAGAGTCGAACTCAGGTCCACTCCATTAATCAGAGTTGCTCTGACCTCTGAGCTACTCAACCAGCGGGAATAGGTCAAAGCGGCGGTGCACCCGAGTCAGGCCGGCGGCGGTTCTCGGAGCCACGGCGGGCGGACTGGTGCGCGGCCACATTGACTTCTACTGTTGAGGTGCTTCATCTCTCTGTAAGTAGTAGTCCTTGCCTGACTCTTAGACCCTATACTAACAGCGGCACGGTGCAAGCGCAGACAAACATGCATCTTCTGGCCGCTGCAGACCGCATGACCGAAACGGAACGGGCAAAGGCACAGGACTTTGCAAATTGGCTCCTAGGAGTTGGAGACGGCTCGGCGAACAAGACAGAAGACTCCATCGCGCTCCCACATGAGCTTCTCCTGCCGGCGACCACGAGGAACAGAGCCGGGTTAATCAGACACATTTATCCCATGCCCGCGCTCGAACTGGACAACATGTCAATAGGCGAAAAAGTCGAATACTTCCGAGATCGAGCAATTCTGGCGCCCAAAAAACTCGCAGGTGGATCAGATCAACGACATGGTGCTCGACCTGCTGCCGGGTGACGCTCAAACGTTCTACAGCGCGGATTCGGTCGAAAACGAAGACGAATCACTGTTCTCGATCGAGTACCTTCAGAGTCTCAACATCGCCAGGATGCCGTTGCATGCTGCAAAATTCAAAGTAGGATGTCCCGTTATGCTCCTCCGGAACTTGGATCCGGCTGCGGGGCTGTGCAACGGCACAAGACTATTGTTAACTCGGTTACACACCCGCGTCCTCGAGACAATCATCCTCACAGGAGATCATGCTGGGCAGCCCGTCTTATTGCCGCGCATCACACTGAAAACAGGATCATCAGCTGGTCTTCCGTTCACTCTGCACCGGACCCAGTTTCCTATTCGGCTGGCAATGGCTATGACCATCAACAAGTCGCAGGGGCAGTCACTTGCGCAGGTAGGGGTGTGTCTGGAAACACCCGTTCTCACGGCCAGTTGTACGTCGCGTTGTCCCGAGCAACAAATGTGGACGGTGTCAGAGTTTTGCTTTATCAGACTGAGAATGGAGAAGCGGATAATGTAACAGAAAACATAGTTTTTAGAATGGTTTTTGAGTTGATGAAATGAAGAGTTACCTCAAAGCTCCATAGAGAAGCTCCGCCAATTAGCAGGTGAGGGATGGATGTCCGGCTGACTCCTAACCGCTGGAACCGCTGGCACCTTGACTAATTCTCCAACGGCGACAGTGGCTGTGGCCTGACTGGGCGTATCATGGAAGCTCGGCAAACGTTATGGGAAGTGTCGGCCAGTGCGCCAATTCCGCCATTAGAGGCCCCGCCAGCGTGTCACGGCTTGCCGACACTGGGCTTCACTACACGACGTTCCGCGGCCGTCCGCGACATTCTATGAGCCCGGTTTAACCTGAGGCGCAGGCTTCTCCATCTTTCTCCCTCCTGCTCTTCACAGCTTACCCATCGCACCTCATCCCATTGCCACTCATGAAAGGAGCCGGAACACAACCAGCTTACAACGTCGCGGATGGGCAACGAAGAGCTCTGTCAGTCGATGATGTCGATCAACTTGCCGCGATATACGCGGAACAACGCACCACCCTCTCCTCCCTGAAGGCTGACGGCCACGAAATAATCAAGTTACCCGAAGGTCACTATGGTCACGCGGTCCTGGCCCAGGACACGGCTCAAGTAGTTGTCACAATGCTTGGGAAGATCGTGTCGATTGATCCCTCAACAGGGATGCCTCCCGTGTAGTAAGTGACGCGAACAGCAAAACGTTTAGGGGAGCAGCCCATTGATATACCTTCATGATGTCAACCAACCACCTATTCAGCCTCAGAGATGCGGACATCGAATGGGTGGGCCGACCCGAACTGTTCTCCAGACAAATCGGCCTCGGTGTAAGGCCCAGTCGTGGGGCCTTGCAAGTAACAGGATACGAGTATGTATTCCAAAGAATAAACTGGTCAGAAGGGAAGAGAGGGTCTACTTCCCGACAAGGCTTAAGGCCAGACGCGCGTCAGGCCTTGAGTAACTACGGAGTATTACACTCGAGCTCGCGACACCCGAAGCGGTCGTCGTGGAAGCTCTGCAACGAATACGGGACAAGTTTTCTCAAGAAATGGCTGCAGCATGCAGCATAGCTACGGATTCAAGTAAGTAACTTCATGAACTGTGCTCTAGGTGTGGGATTGTTGAGGAGCTAATGGAAAACTACCAAGCAGCAATTCCCTTCAACACATCTTCGTTGAATGTCAACCCTCGAGTTGTTTTTCTTCACCATCAACTGGTGACACTGCATTCATGAGTTATCACTTGACATTGGCTGTGCAGTCTTAGGTATGATGGGAAAACTCATATATGAAAAACATACATTGGACGTCAGTAACAGGAGGTGACCCTATCCCCAAAAAGGGCGGGCACCCACCGTGGCCTGCCTGGGAAAACGACAGCGATGCCGAAAAATACCACATGTTCTACAACAACGCTCGCGAAGGAAGCTACAATGGGCGAAAAGTAGCAAAGTCTTACGCTACGCCGCTGCCCGTCAACGTTGACGGCCATGCTGACCTGTACGCACACCGTCCTAAGGGTGGGGGACGTATGTGCAGTCATGTGCTCGATACAAGGCAGAACGTGGAAGTCACAGGCCACAGGAAAATACAGCGGAAGGATTGACTTTGTACCGCTGAGAATCCGGGTCCATGGGACACTAAATGTGAGTCTTCACTGCCATCGCTACTGATGGACAGCAGATACTGATAGTTGCAATAAACGAATCACGCCAAAAACAGACCTCTGGTTCCGCGAATTGCGGCTCACCATCCCGTGGCAGCTCGCAAGTCAAGCTTGCGACACCCGTGAAAAGGTCCACACTCGACGCGGGTCTCGACGACAGTCTGAGCCCTTCATCTCTCCCGAAGAACAAAAAAGTAGTTCAGTGATGAAATGAAGGCTCTGTATCGTCGTCGCGCGGTCCTCTCCCCTAGGTTTCCGTTGCTGAACAGTACCGCAGCTGTTGCAGCAAAGTACATCACATTGCAGCAGGTCAACGGTTACGGTGGGAGGTGGTGCGCGGAGCGCGCCGCCGCACCTAAGTCTACATAAAAGAATGCACGACTTAAATAAGGTTCTCAGCCGCGCGCGCGTGCGGATCTTCCCCGCCCCACGGTCCGGGAGGTGCGGGCGGAGCTCGCAACAACCTTCATTTACGCAGGGAGGTGGGCGCGGAGCGCCCCCCCCCCCCGAGCCCTAGTGTCAAAAAAAAAATGCGCATCCGGCTGGGCTTTTGGGGGTCCTGTCCCGCGCGGTGTTGCAAGTAGTATTTGTTGCGGACTCACACCCTCTTGACCTCGCCGCCAGCTTTCTGTGCCCTCTACAAACGAATACCAAAATGTTCGGCCGTCGTCGTCGCCCTGGGCAGATCAGGCTGCCCAAGTTGAGGCCCCAAGACATGGAAGATCACCCTAGTGCGCGCCGGGCTCCCGGCCACGTGAAGATCAAAATCTACGGAGGCGGTCACATCGAGATTGCCAAGAACCCACCCCGACGCACAGCAGCAACAGTAGCAGCATCAGCATCAACTCCGAATCCTCCTCAGCTGGCGGCACCCTTCATCGACTCGGCATTGGCATTTGCTGGCGACACGTCGGATCCTGGTGATGACTTCGGGCTAGGTGAAGAAGACGGAGAAACTATCGATATGAACTAGACGGTGGGGCTACGTCCGAGGATGATGGTGGATTCGAGCAAGATTTTCATCATGACACGTCTCCTTTCCTCGAACCCTGCCCACTCGAGATCTACGAGTTGCAAGACGTCGAGCAGATGACACTCGACCAGCTCAGAAGCGAACTCGCCCCTTCCTTCAACCCCGCACACACACGCGAAAGGGTGAAAACGACATATCTCTCTTTCCTTACGCGTGAGGCAAGACTGCGCAAGCTCAAACGCCCTCGACTCTTCGTACAATATCAGTCACTTGTGATGGGCAGCAAGTGGCGACTCAATCCGCGCATCATCGAGGCCGAGGATGTGGAGAGCGGCAGCCCCGACAGGGTGGACCCGCGGCCGTGTGAGTGTGAACTTACCAAAAACCGACACATTCTGGTACATGGCGCCACCAGTCGTGAGTACATCCGAATCTGCTGCCCCCTTGTATTTCTATGGAATGCTGATAGCTCAATTGGTTTATATCGTCATCGCCACCGCTTGTCAAAGGCTTTCTCCTCGAGGTATCCTTCTGTACGCTATCCGACACCTGGTGGCTTCGAGGGTCACGTGACAAGCATGCGATCCGCCGGTGAGCCCCACATACCCCCCCCCCCAGGCTTCCGCTGACCTTGCACATCACACATACCTTGGATCGTACCAATAGGTACATATGGTACCAACCTCGAGCTTTCCGCTTTTGCGAGTCTTTATCGGCGACCTGTGAGAGTGTCTCAGCCGGGTCTCGTATTCGTCATCTCTTGCGGAGAGCCGGACAAAAAGCGGGCAAAAAACACCAGTCATCAGACTTCAGCCGATCCAACGGGCAGCGATTCGGCTCTTGATTCTTCGCTCAACCGTTCTCGCAGCGTAGCTCGTCGTTCGGCGGCATCGGCAGACGACAAAGCCTCATCGAGCCCTCCCGCAACCCTCCCAAGCTCGCGCAGAACGTGCCACAAGGCCGACGCACAAAGCCAACAGGTTCCGGGGCAATGTAGCAATGCTCGGACCCTTCGATCTCGGGACCGAAATCCCGCGCGACCACTTCGGACATGTGACTCTGACGACACCCGAAAGATGCGAGAAAAAGATGAAGGAAGGAATGCATCTACTACGCACTTTCCTTATCAATCTAGCAGCTGTAGTTGGGAAATGGGAATTCCCGGAACTGAGTGTTACAGAGAACAAAAGAAGATTTGGCTGGATGAGAGTCGAACTCAGGTCCACTCCATTAATCAGAGTTGCTCTGACCTCTGAGCTACTCAACCAGCGGGAATAGGTCAAAGCGGCGGCGCACCCGAGTCAGGCCGGCGGCGGTTCTCGGAGCCACTCACTTCACTTCGAAATCGCCCTACCGCAGTCTTCGATACTCGAGTTAACAAGTGATACACCGACAAGATGTCTACAGGAGACCCTGGGTCCCCACTGCCGGCACCGCCACCACCGGTGTCCGCCACCAGCGTCCAGCCACCCCGCGACCAGATCCCGATAAGCTCGAAGAAGACGCAAGTCACGGGCCCCGCCACCGCCGCACCCAACTATGCCGCCGCTGCGAGTCAGATGACGACTCAGTCACCTGAACAACAGCGTGCCAAGGCTCTGGGCAGCCTCCTACAAGCCATGGGTGCTGTACCCGGAAACCGCATGGATCGTTGGGTCCAGGCCATCTACTTCGCCGAACTCTACCCCGTCGCCACCGCCACATCGCTGAAATTTTCGGCCTTGAACGCGAACCGGTCTGTCGAGAACATCTTTGATTACGCCCTTGAAGTGACTCTGTCTCACCAGAGCGCCTCGCGAGTGTCTCATGCCGACAAGACCGATCTTGTGGCCTGCGTCACGAGGCTGCTATCGCCGATCTCTCCTATCTGCTTTGAGCCTGGAGTTCCTCTGCCGGACCACCTTGCGGCCTATCAACCACAGATCTTAGGCGTACAACATTCATCAATCCTGCGTAATGGGGCGGCTCACCATCGCGTTACGGTTGGGTTCGTCACCGGCGAGGCACGTGACTCCGCGCTTACGACGCCCCCCGCTCTCACTTGGCGATCGGCGAAGGCCCGCTTCGCGAAATCTCACAGGTTCCACCATAACATGGTCGAGCTTCGAATTAACGTCGGTGTTCAAGGAGTGCCTTCCATGGACGCCATCATCAAATCGTTCCAATCACTAGTGCAGGACTTGTCAGGCAAGGGACATTCGTGCCAACTTGTGCAGGTTCTGCACGTTATCAGCGTGGACAACGCCTCGGCCTTCGCCCACGTTGCCGGAGACTACTCCGCTTTCCTACACTTCGATGACGACTCCCTATTCCAACACCCCAACACGACCTTGAAGGAGATTCTACCTTCGAGGATTGACCTTCCCACTCGAGGCATCCCGGTTACCGCCCTTTGCCATGACTATGAGAAGGAGGCGGCTTGCGGTAGGTGCCACTTTGTGGGTCACGTGGGAACCTGCGGATTGGATCAGGAGAGGAAGCGAAAGGAGGCTCACAACGGCAACAGCAACAGCAACAAGAACACCATCACCAACAACACCAACATTGTGGAGGCCGAGGTCCCCATTCCTGTGCCGGTTGTTAACAGGATCGCATCACAGAATCGCTTCGCCGGGCTCGAGGTCGAGGAGGGACAGGAGGAAGAGGTAACTGGCCGGAGGAATCGGGGGAGGAGGACGCTGGTGATAAGGCGGATGACGAGGACTCGGAGATGGAATCGGAGGCGACCGCGAAAACGGAGGTCATCAAAATTGAGAGCGAGGACAAGTCGGTTTTAGAGGACCGCAGAGGATCCGATGGAGAGGTGATGGCGGATGGAAGGGGCGAAACAGAAAGCAAGGTGGCGACGGAGATGGAGGAAGAGGAGGTGGCGACGGAGGTGGACAATGTGGACGAGGCGGGGGGAGCGACGAAAGCGGAGAATGCGGAAGCGACGGACTTAGTGTCAGAGTGTATATTGCTGTTTCATCCCACTTGTCTTCCTGATTATAAATAGTTACTAGTTGTTGATATTAGTTGCCTCACGCGGCTCGTGCCTGCCTCGCGTGCGCTCCCTTAGCGCCTCTTTTCTTTCTCCAACTATCTTTACTATCATCTTCGGCTCTCGTACTTACGTATCTCGTGCCTTGGCTTCAGGTTCCCAAAAGGTTATGAGCCCACCGAACCTACCAGCGGCGGGCGACCCCGACGATCACGGTGACATGGCATCTACGCCTCCTCTACCACCGTCATCAACGTCGCCTCCGCTACCTCCATCACGCTAATAAGAGACTGACGAGCGTGTAATCCAACCGTCAGTTAATTGCAACGAAAGTGGCTGTGAAGCTAAACATGCGTACCTGACGAGCGTGTAATCCAACCGTGGAGAGAAGACAACGGTTGGTGCGCATCGCCAGGCTTCACTAAACAGACGAGCGCTTCTAAACAGATTACCAATGAACGCGCCATTCCTAACCCTCATTCCCAACACACCAACTCGCCCCTTCACGCGATGAATCGATAAGCCCCATCGCGTGTACAAACTGATAGTGCTTCTGAGTTCCGAGCCCTTTGGTGAGGACATCCGCAGCCATGGTGCCCGTGGGCACCCAGACCATCTCGATTGTGCCCTCCGCAATGTGATCTCAGATGAAGTGGAAATGGATCCCGATGTGTTTGGTGCGAGCATGGAAAGCCGGGTGTTTGGCCAGAGTGATAGCCGATTGGTTGTCACCCCTCAGACGAGTCGGCGATGTCTGCTCAAAACCAAGATCGGCCAGCAGCCGACGCAACCAGATCCCCTCACGAGCGGCGTACGACATGGCCACATATTCGGCCTCGGTGCTCGACAGAGTGACAAGAGTCTGACGTTTGGCGATCCAGGAGATTGCCCCGCCAGCGCACGTGAAGACGTAACCCGAGACGCTGCGGCGGGTCACAGGGTCGGCACCATGGTCCGCGTCGACAAAACCCTCCAAAATGGCCGACATCGGCTGATGGGTTTTCTGGTATCGAATGCCAAAGTTACGAGTGCCGACGAGGTACCGGAGAATGTGCTTGAGCGCCTCCCAATGTTCCGCCTCGAAGTTGTTACAGAAACGAGCAGCCTTGGACACGGCGAAAGCGATGTCGGGCCGAGTAGTGCCGGACAGATACAGAAGTTTGCCGACAATGGCACGGTACGGTATGGAAGCGGGGTCGAAATCAGAGCTCACACGGTTCCTCAGCGTCGACGGTGCCGCAAGCGGGGTGGGACGCGGGGAGGCGTTGGCCATGTTGTATTCCTCGAGAATCGCATCCACAAAATGAGATTGAGTAACGATGGCCGCGCCCGTTTTGCCCTCACGGGTTATACTCTGACCCAGGAAGAAAGACGCCTCGTCCGTGCTGCGGGCCTCAAAACGCGCCTTGAGCTGAGTGAGAACGCCGTCGAGGTCGCTGTCACCCGTGAGCAGTCCGTTGTCGACATGAATGGAAAGGAAACAGCGCTTATCCCCTTCCCTGCGAATGAAGACGGCATGATCGCTGTCGGTACGCGTGAAGCCAATCGACAAAATCCACTCGGTGAAGACCTTGTACCACTCCCTACCCGCCTGGACGAGTCCGTACAGCGCGCGCTGAAGGCGCACGACTTGCCCACTGGGCAGACGCATGTAGATCTCCGTCCCACCGAGATTGCCGTTGAGGTATGCCGACGAGACGTCGAATTGCCGGGTCTCCCACTCGTTCTCAACGGCAAGGGCGAGCAGCAGGCGATGGGAGGCGGCGCGGCCAGTAGGCGAGAACGAGTCAATTTGCTCACCCCGACGCCTCTGCATGTCCCCACGCGCAACGAGGCGAGCTTTGTACTTTACGATTTTGCCCTCGGCGTCGCGCTTCACCATGAGGACCCACATACTGCCGATTATGATAGCCCCGCGAGGGGGACGAAGCGGCTTGGAAAATGTTTGCTTCGCCGCCAGTGCACCCTCCTCGGTCGCCATGGCCGCCAGCCAGTAGTCGCGGAACGAACCAGCGAGTGCCGCGCGAACGGAAGGGGCGTCGTCCTTGTCGACTTTGGCAAGAAAGGCAGTCGCTTCCTCGTATGAGTACAGCTGGACGTCGGGATCGTCCTCGTCAAAGTCCTCGATCGAGACGGAGGCGTGCGCGGCGAACTCCAAGTCGTGAGCCGCGCGGGCGAAACCCAGGTAGTCAGGGGGGCGACGAGCACGAGTGGAACGATCACCTACAGGAGGGGCGTTCGCCGGACCCGGATTGGAGAACACGAGGGAGGGCGGGACAGGTGGGGCCACAACGTCGACCGGACCAGCCGCGGGCGGGACAGCAACGGCGGGGGCAACAGCGGGAGCGGCCGCGACGGCGGGTGCGACGCCCGCAGGATTGACAGTATCGTCGTCATCAGGGGGAAGGTCGGGCGGAGGAACTCTGCGCGGGACGGACGGATAGGACAGAACGGCGGGCTCAACAACAGTAGGTACAGGGTTTGCCGCGGCGGGGAAGAAGCGATCTTCGAAGAACTTGGCCTGAGACGACTCGAAGACCTTGTTGCCAACCGGGTCGTAGAAGCGCCAGGCCTTAGAGCGCAAAGAGTACCCGACAAAGTAGCACAGGCGCGAACGCGGAGCCAACTTGTTGGAACGTTGCTCGGGAGCGAACGGTACCTGGGCGGCGCAGCCCCAGGTTTTGACACAATCGATGCGGGGACGACGGGTGGACGTAACGGGACTCGCAGCGGCGTGAAGAACGGCATCAGGGGTGCGCTGCTGCAGAGGCGACGACGGGAGGAGGTTGATAACGTAGATGGCCGCCTGCGCAGCCTCTTCCCACAGCGATGACGGCAGTCCCGAACGATGAAGCCACGCCCGAACAGAGTTGAAAATCGTACGCCAACTCCGTTCCTGTATGCCCATCTGACCGTGCTCGTATGCCGTGGATAGCTCGTGAAAAATGCCCCGCTCAGCAAGCCAATCCCGGAGGTCGTTGTTGACGAACTCACCCCCCCTATCCGTGCGCAAGGTCGCCACTCCCGGGCCAGCATACTGGATTTTCGACATCGCAACGAAGCCCTTGAGTACGGACGAAGCCTCGCTCTTGAGCCGAATGCCGCGAGCCCAGCGGAAACGCGAGTATTCATCTGTGACACCGCACAGATATCGGACGCCGGAGAGAGCAGGGACAGGGGAAGGCCCCCACACGTCGGCGAAGACCCGAGCGAAAGGTGTGTCGGCGGGGTGGTGGGCAGCCTCACGACTGGGGGCAGACACGGCCTTGCCGGAGCAGCAGGCATCGCACTGATCGAGGAGACGAAGTTGATCCCGGGTTACAGCAGAGATGTCGAGGGAAATGTCGCCCGACTTAGCAAGTTCTACCAAACGACCCCAGGACAGATGACCCAAACGCTGATGCCAAAGCACTACATCTGTAGGCAAGGAGGTGGCTGTCAGCGCGTGGTGATCCGCCAGAGGAGGTGAGGCCGGACTCGCCTGGAGAACGTAGTGGTTGCGATCGAGAGCAAAGGTGAGACTCGAAGCCGGACCCGAGACGGTGAGACCAGAGTGTGCGCCCGCGGCGTCGCAAATCCCAGACAGCTGGTACCCATCCTTCATGAGACTGGCAAGAGAGACGAGCTCGGCGGACAGACCCGGGACGAGAAGGACGTCGCGGAGCTCGAGAGGCGCGCCATTGGCGTCAAAGCGAAGGGTGCCCTTGCCGACAGCCATGGCGCTGGACTTGAATGCGCCGACTACGCACACCCGCTCCGTCGTGAAAGGCTGGAAGTCGACCAAGAGATCCCGACGAGTGGTCATGTGGCGCGTCGCCCCCGAGTCGAGGAGGTAGCGGGGACCGTCGTGCAAGTACAGCGCAGAGACTTCGGTGTCAAGGGCGACCTCGGCAAAATAGTTCACGTAAGAGTCGTCGTCAACCGATGGGTCGGGACCGTACTCAGCCACGAGCGCCATCGTGTCGGCCGCGCCGATGGAGATGTTGTGCTTGGCTAAGACGGCAACCCGACGACGGCACAGTTCGGTCGAGGGGACGGTACATTCGTCGCCAAGATGACCCTGCTCGTAGCATTTCCGACACTGCGACGGGCCCAGCCTCAGGCGACCGTTCTGCGCAACCCCGTGCGGCCACTTGTCCACGAGACCCGGTACCTTCGAAGCCGAGAGAAAACTGGACTTCGGTTTGCCTGACGAACGAGCGGGGCGCCTGCGACGACCCTGAGTCTTCGCCGCGAGGGCTTCGGCGACGTCGGTGCCGGAAGAGCGAGACATCGCCGCGCGACGAATCGCGCCCTCCACATCACTGAGCGACGGGATAGGGCCGAGGGCGTCGATAACCGTGACAATAGGCCGTGGCATCCTCGCCTTCAAGAGGTCCATGCGGATGCCTTCCGACAACGCAGGTGGCGGAACCCACTTGTCAAACTCAGCTTGCGTGTACTTGACCCCGTCGATCTTGGCGCGCTGGTAGGCCTTGTCGCGGGAAACATGCGCGGCGTTGAGATCGACGAACAGCCGGTTGAAGCGCGACAACCAAGGGTCGAGAGGGTCTCCATCGACGTAGGCTTGGTATTGGAAAAGAGCATCAAGTTTCTCCGACCGCGCGAAGTCGTGGGATGCGGCGCCGAGATCCTTATCGAGGGCCGCCCACAGCTCGTGCGTTGGCTGGTCTGCGATGCGCGCGAACGTGGCCTCCCCCAGGCACACGAACAAGATGTTGCGGGCCTGCGCCAAGGCTTGATCGAGGTCGTCGACGTCATGACGGTAGTTCCGATGTTGTGTACGGAACGTGGCTACGTCGGCCACAGTGGAGCCACCCAGCGTACGGGTGAACTCGGACTGTTCGGGCTCGGGGCCAACGCTGAGTTCGGTCGTGACGTGCTTGAACCGGCCATCGCCCTCCAACACCCGTTGGAGTCGATCCTTGGCCGTTCCCCAATTTGTGGCGTCGACATTGCCATACAGGTCGCCCATAAGGCCGCGATGAGTGGCGGACCCGGAATCCACCGAGGTCGTAGCCATCTTGGATACGCGCTGCGTCTTTTCTGCGTGCGGATCTGTGCCTTGCGGCAATACAGACGCTACCAAATAAGAGACTGACGAGCGTGTAATCCAACCGTGGAGAGAAGACAACGGTTGGTGCGCATCGCCAGGCTTCACTAAACAGACGAGCGCTTCTAAACAGATTACCAATGAACGCGCCATTCCTAACCCTCATTCCCAACACACCAACTACGCTCACCAAAGAGCAATTCGATGAGCTGATTAGGAACCAGCGCCCTGCACCCGCACAGGATGACGACGCACTCTCCATGCGTCAGCTACTCCCCCCAGTCAACCCCCCGGTCTTCCCACACAACTCGAAGCTTACGGAGGACAATTACGTTGACTGGGTCCTCACGATGCCGCCATGCCCGCCCTCTTGGGCTGGATTCAACGCTCGGACGAATCGAGCGACGGTCCTCGTTGCGAAGGCGGTCGTACCGACCAAACGCTCAAAATGGGATCGTTCTGGTCCTGCCCCGAGCAACTGCCCAGCTTGTGGTCAAGGCAAACACTGGCTCGACAAGTGTCCGGAATCGCGCAAGCGAGCCAAGTACCTCGAGCTCAAGAACGCCATGAAGGAACTCCAAGGCTCATCATCGCCTGCGTCCATGTTCGTGGCCACCAAGGAAGCATCCAAGGATCAACACCTGTCCGTCTTTTCTTCTGCTACGTTTACCAACATCGGGCCACCGGCGGAAATCCTTCTGCTAGACTCGGCGTCGGTGTGCCACGTCGTCAACGATGCGTCCTTCTTTGACGGCCCCCTTTCGCCTACCCCGCAAGTCCTGCAAGGTCTAGGGGGAACGGTGAAGGCCTCGGGAATCGGCTTGGTCAAGCTCGTCTCCGATAATGGTACCAAGTTCACCCTCAACGACGTGATCTACGCCCCCAAGAGCCCTGCCAACCTCATCTCGGTCCGGGCCTTCGACCGCAAAGGCGTTCGCATCACCTTCAAACACGGAGACGTCGAGCTCCGCACGCCGCAAGGGTGCATCGCCACAGCATCAGCCATCGCGTCCAGCGTTTACAAACTCAACGCTTCGGTCCAAGCTGCCAGCAAAGGTGTGCTACACACGCTCGTTGCCACCAAGTCCGATAGGCTACCTCTACTTACCCTTCACCGGCGCTACGGCCACGCCTCTGTCCAGACACTTAAAAAACTGGCGGCCTCTGGCCAGGTGGAGGGTTTGGATTGGCTCTATAGTGACTTCGAGTGTGAAGACTTCACCTGCAACGCGTGCCTTGCCTCCAAAGCGCATCGTTTGCCTTTCCCCTCTTCGTCGTCGCATGCCGCGGAACCGCTTGCATTGGTGCACTCGGATGTCTTATCTTTCCCCGAGGAGTCCTTCGGCCATAAGCGGTACCTCGTCACGTTCATCGACGACTTCTCGAGGAAGACTTGGGTTTACCCCATCGGGCACAAAAGCGAGGTCCTTCCGACATTCAAGGACTGGCTTCTGGAGATCGAAAACGCCACAGGTCGCAAGGTCAAAACGCTTCGCTCGGACAACGGGGGCGAGTATGTCTCTACCGCCTTCAACGGCTATTGCGTAGCTCGTGGAATTCGTCGCGAATTGACCACACCGTACACGCCCGAGCAAAACGGTCGAGCCGAGCGAGTCAACCGGTCAATCGTGGAGGGCACCCTGGCTCTTCTGTCTCACTCGGGACTCCCACGATCATGCTGGGACGAGGCTGCCATGTGTTACATCCACGTCAAGAACCTATCGCCTCACGCGGCTCTCGGTGGAGGCATCCCAAACAGTCGTTGGTCGGGCGCCACACCAGGCGTGGAGGGTCTTCGGGCATTCGGTTGTCGCGCCTGGGCCACCGTGCCGGCTCACCGACGGGACAAACTTGACCCAAAAGGGATTGCTCGGGTCTTCGTGGGTTACGATCGACACGCAAAAGCTTGGCGTCTTCTTGACCCCTCCTCGATGCATGTGAGTCTGAGCCGAAATGTGACGTTCGTTGAAACCGAGTTCCCCTTCACGACCGCACCAACCCGCGTGACGCAGCCACGCATCCCGGGTTACTGCCCCCAGCCGCCACCTGTCGAAGCTCCAGCACCGTCGTCGGCTCCAACGCTTGTTGACCCTCCCCTGCGGCCACCTTCCCCAACGCCTGACGAGACACCCGCGTCGCCGGTTTCGACCAACTTGGCCGACAAAGACGACACCTTGTCGACCACGAGCGCAACGACGGAGCCAGCCGTGAACTTGCCGCAGCCACCTCCGGATCCAGCTCCACTCGCCAAAGTCAAGCCAACTTGAGAGTACGGCGACGTCGCCAAGGTTGGTCCCGATCCGGGGAAGTACGGTGAAGTTGACACTCGAAACATCATAGTTGGTCCCCGGACACGCCGCCAGCTCGTTCCCACCATGATCACGCGGGAACAGCTCGTCGACGGCCCCGACGGACCCACCGCCTCCTTCAAGAGCCTGCTCCTCGCCTTCGCATCCACCAAAGCCGGCTTCGCAGATCACGACTTGACAGTTGTTCGCGATCCGGCCAATTGGGGCGCACCGGCACAGGATGAATTCGATTCGCTTCTTAACGATTACAAGGTCTTTGAAATCATCGAATCCGGTGAGCTCCCCGCGGGTGAGATCCTCCTGCGATCGGGCTGGGTGTTCCGGACTAAACGCAACCAGCATGGCGACATCACCGATTACAAGGCGCGTCTCGTCGCTCACGGATGTGCCCAACGTCCTGGCCTTGACTTCGAGAAGAACTACGCCCCAGTCGTCAAATTCACGTCCATTAGAGCCCTCATCGCACTCGCCGCGGCCAACGGCTATCACGTCCATCAGGCCGACGTCAACAAAGTGTACCTCCACGGCAAACTTGACAAGCCTCTGTACATGCGCGTCCCTCAGGACATTGACCTGCCCGGCAAGATCCTCAAGCTGTCCAAATCCATCTACGGCCTTCGCCAGGCCGGCACCATCTGGAACGCTGAGATTGACTCGACTCTGCGGTCCCTCGGATACGTGCCCACCCGGTCCGACATCTGCATCTACCGCCGCAAACACGACGGGCACTCTCATTACATTGCCTTGTACGTCAACGACTTGCTTTTGGTTGGCCCCTCTACCGCCAAGATCGACCGGGTGCTCGACGCGTTGGAACTCGCGTATGGCATCAAACATCTCGGACCTGCCGAATACATCCTAGGCATCCAAGTCAAGCGTGGACAAGATGAATCTATCATGCTCTCGCAAGAGCGCTACCTTCGGGACATCCTGGCCAGGTTCCAGTTCACCGATGCCAAGCCGGCGAGTATTCCAATGCAGCCAAGTGTCGTCCTTGACTTCGAGGACTTGTCGGCCACTCCTCAGGATCGTACGCGCTACTTGCAGGCCATCGGTTCGTTGATGTACGCCACCGTAGGAACTCGTCCGGACCTTGCCTTCGTGGTCAGCTACCTCGCTCGCTTCTCGCAGCAGCCTGGCCCGGAGCATTGGACAGCCATCAAGCAGGTCCTCCGCTACATCAAAGGCACGCTGGACTTGGGGCTCACCTATCGCAAGACCAGCCAACCACTCCATGGCTACTCGGACGCGAACTGGGGAGCCTGTCTAACGACCTCGCGATCGACCATGGGCTACGCGTTCATCTTGTCTGGAGCCGCGATCACTTGGTGCTCCAAACGTGAGCACAGGGTCGCCAAGTCTACTACCGACGCGGAGTACCTCTCTCTTTCGTACACAAGTGGTGATGCCATCCACCTGAGCGAACTCCTGGCTGAATTTGACGCTCCGGTCTCTGGCCCAGTCGTGCTCTACGGTGACAACCAAGGTTCGCTGGCTCTTGCGCAGCACCCGACCAACCATCAGGGGTCTCGTCACGTTCGCATCTCGGAACACTACGTCCGCGAGAGGGTTGCTGAGAAGGAGATCGAGGTCCGCTACATCGCCACCGGTGACATGTTTGCCGATATCTTCACCAAAGCCTTGGGTCCCAAGCCGTTCATCTTCCATCGGGCGAATTTGGGTTTACGAGGTGCAGTGGTATGACAGCACGGGGGGGTGTCAGAGTGTATATTGCTGTTTCATCCCACTTGTCTTCCTGATTATAAATAGTTACTAGTTGTTGATATTAGTCGCCTCGCGCGGCTCGTGCCTGCCTCGCGCGCGCTCCCTTAGCGCCTCTCTTCTTTCTCCAACTATCTTTACTATCATCTTCGGCTCTCGTACTTACGTATCTCGTGCCTCGGCTTCAGGTTCCCAAAACTTAGGACTTAGGGGAGACGAACAGGCTGGACAATGACGACGACAGCGACGCAACAGCAACCGCCGCCACCGCTTCCCGCGAATCGACACCCCACGAACCAACCCCACCTTTGTCACCCGGAACTCTCGCCAAGTCGCTACGCGAGGGGGAGGAGTGGGACAGGATCAGAGCTAACTGGGTTGAGCAGGCACGACTCGAGCGGGACCAAAGCATCGAGAGGAGGCTCGACGCTGAAGCCCCTTTGGTGCGTCACAACTTTGCCACGTGGGATGAGGACGGTAAGATACGTTCCATCAACATCAGGGGGACCGCTGCGAAGTTCAAGAAGCCAGTGATGAAGAGGTCGCAGACTGCGGCGGACCTCAGTGACCCGAGTGACCGACCGACCGACGCCAAGCGAGTCATCATCAAAGGGAAGAGCCGCGTCGTGGTGAAGGATGGAATAGAGGGGCGGAGGGTGACGAGGTCGATGTCGGCGGCGGCGGCGATGCCGGTTGGCGTGACGAAGGTGGACCGAGGGAAAGCAAAGGGGGTAGCCGAGGAGAAAAGATGGTCCGACCACGAGCCCGAGGACGATGTCCTGCCCGCCCTCCCCCTCTTTGAGGACGTCACCATCGCCAAGAGCGCCTCGACCTCAACTACCCATTAATGATCAAGCACACCATCATCACCTGGAACGTGAGGAGGGGCATGGGGGTCCCGGAGAAACGACGCAACATTTACGCTTACCTATCCACTTTCAAAGCATCGGCCATTCTCGTACAAGAGCACTTCATCAGACCGCACCTCTGGCAACTCATCAAGGACGAGTACGAGGGCAAGCTCTTCATCAACCAACATTGTCTGACTCTGATTCCGGCTGACTCCCCCCTGATCGACGCCGAGCTCTTGCGCACCCACTCGGCACTCAACGGACGGATCCTGGTCACCTCCTTTCGTCTGCGGGGCGACCCTAAAATTTTCGAAATGAACAACATCTACGCGCCCGTTGAACCAAAACAACGAGCAAAATTCTTTGACAAACTCTTATTTCACAAAACACAGAAATCCCACCTCCGACTCCTTGGCGGCGATCTCAACGACTGCCCGCGCCCAGAAGTCGATCGGCGGAACCAAAGTCGGCGCGGCCACCACTGGCCGATCCTGATAGGCAAGCTCGACTCGGCCTACACGGACTGCATCCGCTACAAGCACCCCATCACCCCATCTTTCACTCGACCCAACCCCAATCGCAAGCGACCCAACTCATTTTCCCGGCTTGATTACTTTCTCCTACAACGGACTCACCAGAAAAGGCTCGACCAGGCCTCGACGATCTACGACTACCCCAAGGATCTCTCCGATCACCGACCGGTCTTGATTGTGCTGGCTCTCTCAGACGATCTTGATGCGACTCTCCCACAGCTCAGCCTACTTACCACATCCAACCAACTACATCGAATTAATACCACAACCTTCAAGACGGTGGAATTTCAGCGGATGATGGAAGGATGGTTGGAAGGGGCAAGCGGGGAGGAACCGGTGGGGGAGCTCGAGGTCATTCTGGAGGCGTGCAGGGATAGGGGTGGTGAGCTGGCGAGGAGGCTGCATCGGGAGCGGTCGGAACGGATGGAGTATTTGGTGGGGAGGGTGCAGGATCTGGAGGTGTTACCGATATGGAGGGACGAGGACACGGCAGAATGGACGAGGACGTCGGAGGAACTCAAGCGGGCGGTCGAGGAGCGCGCGCGCCTACTCCGGATCCGAGCCCACGTCCCCCAAGATCGCTTCCGAGGAACGACTGTCGCGGCTGGTCCACTCCAAGCTCGCGGCGCGGAATCGGATTCCAAGATCACAGCACTGCGCTTGGCCAACGGAGAGCTAACGCATGACATTGATATTGCTCTTGACCACACGCAGGCGCATTTTCAGCGCCTCTACCACATCGAGCCTCGCGACCCGGACCGCGTCGCTCGACTTCGGGACGAATTCCTCGCGCCGATCAGGGCGGCGCGGACTTGCGACGACCCGCGCTCGGATCCGCTCTTTCTGCACCGACTCTCGGAATCGCAGATCAACTTACTCCAGCGACCGATCACCGAGGACGAGGTCGTGGCCGCGATCGGGACGACGCACCCGGGGCGATTGCCGGGACCGTCGGGCGTGCCCTACGAACTCTACCAGACCGCACCCGAGGCGTGGGCCAAGGTGCTGACCAAGGCCTACAACGCGATGATCGAGCGAGGCTCACTCTCTCCCAAGCAGGGGCAGGGACTCGTGCGCCTGATTTACAAGCCCCACAAGAAACATGCCGATCGCGCCGACCTTTCGTCGTACCGGCCTATCACCCTGCGCAAGTGCAATTACAAGATCTTTACCAAGGTCAACCACCTTCTGCCCGATCTCCTCCCGCCGCAGCAGCACGGATTCGTCAAGGATCGCCGATCGGCCGACGCTGCGCTACACCTTCGTCTCCTGGTCGAGGAACTTGGTGCGCGCAGGACCGAGTTCCCCATGGCCGCGCTCTTGTCTCTTGACCAATCATCCGCCTACGACCTCGTCGAGCATGACTGGATCTTTGCCATCTTCGACGCTCTGGGCGCTCCTGCCACTTTTCTTCGCGTGCTGAGGATGCTCTACTCGGGTGACTCGACCTCAGCCCGCTACATCATCAATGGTTTCCTGACGGCGCCGGTGCGACTGACGTGTGGGCTCGGCCAAGGGGACCCGGCGTCGTCATCGGTCTGGGACATCGTGTTTCAGCCGTTCCTGGATGCTCTACACCGTCGAAACATCGCGCTGAATCTCTCCATACCTGCACTTCATCCGTACCCACAGAGCCGCGCCATTACATCACTTGCTTTTGCCGATGACGTTGTCGTCGCCGTCGCGGGCTTAGAGTCACTCAACTTGCTCGATGACCTGGCGCTCGACTGGAGGCAGGCAACGAATGGCCGGCTCAACACGGACAAGACGGTCGTCCTACCGATCGGACGCCGCTGGGACCCGGGGGAACGCCCGCTCGTCGTCAAGGCCGCAGGCGAGTCGCTCGAGTGGATCGGCCTCCCCTTCGACCCCAGCGGCGACACCGAACTCGCCTACGCGAATCTCATCGAACGCCTCGAGGCAACGCTGGAGGCAGTCCAGCATCGCTGGCTCACGCACCACACCCGTGCCTTTTACGTCAATTGGTACGCCATCCCCAAGATCCTGCACTTCCTTGCAGCCGACATCTCGCCGCCCGAAGTCGTCAAGAAGCTCGATGACATGCTCGTCGATTTCGTCCGTGGGGGCAAGGGCAGGACCAGCTACGGCAGAGACATCGTGTTCACAGCCAAGCTCAAGGGGGGACTGGGGGTGATCAGGATGCAGGACGTCGTGGACGCGGTTGCGGCACGGATCTGGGACGCTCTTCTCGGCGGTTCTGGCGCGATCTGGCAAGGACTTGGGCGCGCGCGGCACTCCAGCAAGCTCAGCCCGACCTCGACCTGGCCACATCCATCCACTCCCATCCCCGATGGCACGCCGCACTGGGCGTTCCGAAACATCACGACACGCAGGTCAACCCGAGGGCCTTGACCACCGCGAACCTGCTCGCGCTGCCCACCCTGCTTGGCAGCCTCCACACCCCCATCAGAGGGAAACAGACCATTGACGCGGTTCATGTACCTGATTACCTTCGTCTCCAGGGCTACCCGAAGGTGGCGGATCTCTATCGGCGCGAGTTGTATGCGGGTGGGGGGTTTCACCTCTGGACGCCGCCGGCGGATGTGCTCGGCGACAACAGCGAGTACGATTGACGCGGGCTCCCACAGCGACTGGCAATCGCGGCCTGGTACCGGTTCACTGTCGATCGACACAAGAACACGCCCTTGGCGGCGGGACGGCTCAACGTGCCTCCCCGGATCGGCACCAGCGCACTGCTCGAGGCGATCCTCCCCAAGCCCGTGGCCCGCTTCGCAATGGAGCAGCGCCTTCCGGACCCGGTGCTTCCACAACAGGCGAGCCAGTACAAGCTGCTGAACATGGCTCGACCCTACACAATCCGTCGCATCCGCCGGGTCCTGAACGCGAAGGCCTTTACCAACACGCTCGGGCTCAAGGGACCACCGCAGCCGGACGATCTCAGGAGCTTCTGGAAGGCGGTCAACTCGAAGGCACTGACGGCGAGGGAGAGGGAAGTTTGGTTCAAGCTGATTCTCCGCTTCACCCCGACGCGCAAGCTGCAGCACCAACAAAACCACGACACTTCTCCCGCGTGCCTCGTCTGCAAAGCGCCGGTGGACGACACCGACCACTACTTTTTCGACTGCGTTGACTCGCGGAACGTCTGGATCGCGGCAAGGGGCGTGCTCTGCGACGCACTCGGGTGCGACACGATCGAGGACGCCCAGTACACGACACTGCAACGGCTCTTTGGCCTCCCCAAGCTCAAGGCCAAGCTCAGCGAACAGGAAGGGGCGGGCAGGACGATCGAGATCTTCACGGGGATGGTTTTGGAGATGATCAGCAGTGGGAGATGGAGGATGCAGAAGCACGGGACGAGGATGGAAAGCGTGGAGAGGAGGAGGGTGGTACTGGAGGAGAGGATGAAGTTGAGGGCGGGAGGAGCAAGGGGCGGGCGAGGGCAGTAGAGGCTGGGTTCGATTTCCCCCCACCATCCCACACACACACACACCACATCACACTTCCTCTTCCAAAACTGTATACTAAATATCTTGCTTTCATCTTTCATCTATTACAGGTCTGCTTTCGTTGCTCATGGACCGGCTCGCGATTTGGGATTGACTCGACGGTGGCTTGCGCTCTTTGGCTTCAGGGTTCTGAGTCAAGGGAGGGATCAGCAGACACAGGCAGAAAGTCGGCTTTGAGGGGCCAGGGACTGCTGAGGTGGAGGTTTTGAGGGGCCTCTACCGCGTCTTGCTGTGACCGAGCATAGACTTGGGGCTTCGTGGGTCAGGGTAGTTGCGCAGTCGCTCTCCTGTCTTTGTCTTGACCGAGTTGGGAAGTGGGTGCGGGGTGGGCCTCTTGTCGTTAGTAAATCGTTTTATTACTCTTTCTCTTTCTCTCTCTCATTCATCTCCTGGGGGGGAGCAACCGCTTGGCTGGGGCACTTGAATTCGAAGTATCGAATTGGTGGACTTGGCCGGTTTCTCGCATCTTGCGGGCGGTTTGTGTTATCATCGTCGACTTCCATCTAGTTTTTCCGTAGGCCAATCAGGGGGGACAGGAATTGGGGGCAATATGATGAACAGTTTCTACAAAAAAAAAAGGCGGGCGGACTGGTGCGCGGCCACATTGACTTCTACTGCTGTGAGTGTGTTGTGTGTACACAGAATCAACTCGAAGCAGGGAGTTGGGCGCAACCAGCTGGGCTAGCTGGGCCTAATCTGCTACCTGGGGTAGCAAGGTTGCAACCAGCCAGGATTGTGGCTTGGAAGGCGCGTGGGAAGGCGCTGCGCGCGCGCCTGTTGAGGCGTACTTTTTGTCTGCCCGAGGTGAGCTTTAACAGGACCCCCAAAAGCCCAGCCAGAGGTGGCCCGCAAATTTGGACATTTTTGGCTCAAAATGGGTCGAGGCTCACCTCATTTTTGGACCTTTCCCTCCCTCCGGTCGAACTTTGAAGCGCAGACCAGGGTAGCGGAAGGCTGGAGGCGCAGGGCATAGCCGGCCCAGCGGCGCGCTGTTTGCGTTTGGAGCGCGTTAGTGTCTGCATTTGCTGTAAGGTATGCGCCTCTGATGGGCATAAAATACAATCTGTCGTTCTTGACCGCTAGGCTGAAAGCAAGTCGTAACTAGAACGCAATAGTTCTAGCTACTCAGACGCTACTTATGGGGCTGTTCCTGTGAGGCATCCCCTTGCATTTGCGACCGTTTATCGTTTTTTGATCGGCTCTCGCTCGGAACGCCGACTTGTCGAGCTACGTCTCCTCTTCTTCCTTTCGATCTGGAAGCTCTCTCGCCGAGAAATATCTTTCTTTTCCTAGTCGGTTGATAGATTCACAGGGTTCGCCGCCGCCGATTCTCGTCGGATTCTTTGGAACCGATCACCGAAATGGCACTCGAAGAGCTCCGGGCGTCAATTCAGGAGTCCAAGGCTCGCCTTGTGTCTTTGTAAATCACCCAAGGGGGATTTGGTGGGCATGATTGATTCTGATTGAGAATCAAAGAGTCCTACACTACTGGCCTAGCCAGTGTGCTTAACTGCATTTCCTCCGACTTTTCCAGAGATTTCTACTGAGAACCTTATTCTGGCGCGCATTCTTTTATGTAGATGTCGATTGTAGTGTCATTTTAAAGACATCTACATATAAGAATGCACGACTAAATAAGGTTCTCAGCCGCGCGCGCGCGCGCGCCGATCTTCCCCCCCCCCCCAACTGAAAGGCACGAGATCGCTCTCGAGCCTCACTGGTTCCGAGTCCAAACTGAAAGGATCAAACGGTGTAATTCGCAGGCGAAGAAAGACTACTAAAAGGAGTAAGGTCAAGAGACGCGAGGGCAAGCGTGAGGCCGCAGAGGTTGGCTCGAGGTCGTCGTGAGGCGTAAGCGGAGCGGCGCCTTACACCAACCTCCCTGCGTAAATGAAGGTCGTTGCGAGCTCCGCCCGCACCTCCCGGACCGTGGGGGGGGGGGGGAAGATCGGCGCACGCGCGGCTGAGAACCTTATTTTAAGTCGTGCATTCTTTTATGTAGATGTAGATTTCATTTTGAAAAGGCTCGTTGGCGGTCGCGCTGGCAGCGCTCTTGGTGCTTGGTGCGCGCGCGCAACCTTTCCCGCCCGCCCGCCCGCGGCGGGAATGCAGTCTGCGCGTAGCGCAGAAAAATTTCTCAGCAATGTACAGCTTGTAGAGTAGTTTTGAGAAATTATTCAACATTAGGCGGCCCTCATATTTGGACATTTTCAGTCAGAATCCTGGAAAAAATTGGACATTTTGCCTCGAAAATGGCCGTTTTTAGAGGGTCGCCTATGGCTGGGCTTTCGGTGTCCTCGCTTTTCCCCTCCGATGTCTCCATCGGATGCCAATGGGGTTCTCGAGCGCGGGAAGGAAATTGCGACCTTCCTTGTGTATCTTACGGTTTGTTTGGTTGTGTTGGGATGAGGAAGATGATTAATATTCCTGGACGAGACCCTGGGATGATGCGTACACCCCAATTCCCGAGCCCCCGGTTCGGACAGGCGCCCTGGCGCCGGACGCGTGCCACAGGTCACACCCCCCACATTCACAACCAAAGAAACACAGCGAAAGATGCCTATGTTACAACGCATTCAGGCTCTAACCGAATCAAGTGCAAGCTTGCCAGCCTTGCTCAGCACTTGGATCGCAATCTCCTTGTGCTGCCGCCAATACCTGTCGAAGGCATTCGATGACCAACTGTTGTTGTAGGAGCGTCTCTAGTTACGTGGCGTCGATAGATGACCTAGTGTGAGATAGTGGATCGCTAAAGGTCAATCAACTGTAACAGAGCGAATGGGCGAGATGTGATATCAAGTGCGTGGTGGAGAAGAGAGAAAAAACAGCTAGGCCAAAAGACGCAATCTCATGTAAACAACCAGCCGCCTCTGCCGCCTCTACTGGACCCCGCACAACACCCGCGCGCCCCGCGCCACTGCTAAGACCATAAGTCCCTCTGGACCGCCGACCCCACTAATTTCCCACAACATCAACGGCCAAGGTTTCGGATGTGATTTGTGTGTACACCTTCTCGAAGGTAAAACGTGGCCCCACCTGACGTAAAGGAGTGGTTGTTCAAGGGCGCCCTCCCGGTCGCCTCGAGAATGTCTTTGATTCGTCGCGAGAACGCCGAGGAGGTCAGCTGTCGATGACCTCCCTCGCGCGCCCGATATGAGAACAACCGCCCTGGTGGAGGGTCGTTTAGGCGGAAATGGTTATCGATGCCTCCGACCGGGCAGAAGAGCTCGCCGTCTTGCGCCGAGACTACCAGCGTGCGGCCGACACGCCGACGCACCTTGTCGAACGGGAGGTCCAACTCGTATCGGAGAGGAGCTTCGCTCGTTGCATCGATCCGGCGCGCATTGGCCACCGCTAGATGCCGCTCGGCTATGAACTCTTCGTCCGCCGAACCCGCCGTAAACTCGCCCAATCTCGCCATCGTGAAGAACGCCGCACACGCTGCAGCAAACACCGCCGTATCAAACGGACTGCACTTGTTGATCCCCGCGGCCAGGCACCTGAGGCCGTCCAAAGTCGCCGCCAATCACTCTGGGTTGGGGGCTGGAGCTGTGGCCGCAGCCGCAGCCAGTTGCATCGTCCACATCTTCGGATCGTAGTTCATACTGTATTTTCGAGACGGCGTGCGACCCCCTCGTCCGACAAAGTGTGGGGAGAGGCCGAACGTGCCAAGCACGCGCCCGCGATCCCGCGATTCTCTCGCGGCGGAGACGGGATAGGACCGGATAATTGCAAAGTCGCAACCGAGGCATAAGAGCGCGGCTCTGAGTCATGATAGCGTGACATTGACAAAACAGGACGCAAGAGGGTTCGACCTCACAAACAAACAAAGGTACACGACCTCGCAGACACAGGGATACGCAACTCCGTACGAACGAAGCTCCACCTTCCACGAAGGGAGTCAGATGTCTCAGCCTATCGCCCACAGGGGCTCTCCCGCCGCCAGCAGCAACTCGCGCCCCGCCGGATACTTCGACAGTGGGTGCGCGATCATGAACGGGAACGGTTCGTACTGCCGCGGGCGGTCTGGCTGCCGGGACACGACGTCCGCGGGGTTCACCTTCGTGTTGATGTATTCAATCGACCACTTCACACCTCGAGTTTCCTCAAGGCTGCGCAGGTTTGAAAGCGACGAGTTCAACAAGGGATTCATCGAATGCCCTTTCCTCCATCCAAGCACAAACCCGGTGTTGTCGCATTGTAGAACGAAATGTATATCATCTTTAGACATTCGTAACGCAGCCTCAGCCAGCGCCTCGACTGCCCACGCCTCCGCGTTCGTGATTGAGACCGAGTGTCGAGGCGGTGGCAGATCCGTCTACCCCTCGGGGAGAGTGAAGTACGCGGAGTATCCGTTGATGACGATGCCTAGTCCGTGCATACAGGCATCCGACGCTAGCGCAAGCTTCGATGGGATCGGGAGGGCCTCGAACGACGTGGAGAATGGGCCTTCCGACAAGAGGAACCTTCTCCAGTATTCGAGTTGATCGTACGTGCGACGGTCCAGGCGACGCGCCCGCAAAACCGCCTTCCGGTCCCCGTACGCGATACACTGTCTGTATAGACGGTTGAGATGGGTCCGTAATGCAGGTAGGATGTAGGCGACATACCCCAACGACCCAGTGACCGACTCGACCTCTGAGCGTTCCTTCTGATCGGCGCGGCTGCCTTTCACCAAGGCGTCGATCTTGTCGATGTAGCGCAGCCGCTTCTGATCGGTGACCGTCGCGGTCATTAGATCCAAATCCCATTCAATCCCGACGTGGACAAATTGACGTGTCCACGTGAAGCCTTTCTGCTCCGCGAGGCGCCAGCCGAGGGATCATACGAAATGAAGAATGGCTTCTTGCGATATGACATCCGACGTTCGGACCGCGCAAACATCGTCAACCATCTTGAAGATTGACACGCCGGGGAACTTCCATTCGACCAAGTCTTGGGTCAGGTCCGCAACGTTCCCAAAGACACCGGGAGTAGTCCTGCCACCGAAGCATGGGACTCGTCGTACGAAGATGAGGCCGCGCCACAAGATGCACATGCTCGATCGCTGGTCCCATCGCAAAGGGAGTTGGTAGAACGCATCGGCAAAATCCCAACCGCAGACTTCCGCCGTCAAGGGAAGCTCGCGAAACTTGCGGTACAACATGGGCAAGGGAAGTCCGCAGACTTCAGGTCGTCATTAATGGAAACGAGTTCCGGACGGCTAGACGAACCACTCCGTTGCGACGGTCCATGCCCGCTCGTCGACGGATGATTCGCTTCGTCAGGGTCTGTGGTTCGATCGATCGGCTTCGCCGTGGGGTAAGACAGATTTTCGATCTATCTCCACTTCGGCGGCATTCCGGGCGCTACTGACTTCGGCACATAGCTGATCAGATTCGTGCGGAAAGGACCGATCGCGGCCTCGAGCTCGTCCTTGTCGTACGGGCCCGCGATGTACCCGAGATCGAGCATGCGCTCCATCTCGCCGTCCATGACCAGTTGTTGCTCCTCACTGAGCGGTGCGTTCTTCGCAATGTGACGCTCCGACGGAGGGTCCTTGATGCCGAAATCAAAGCCCTCTCGGATCTGCTTCGGTATAGCGGGCAGGTACGGCGCGACGTGCGCGACCCTTGCGAGTGCCTTAATGTTGGCTTCGAACGCACCAGCATCGAGCGGCGTAACAATCTTGTACATCGCATCATGGAACGAGTCGACTTCGCGGGCCATAATTCGCATGCGAGCGGAAGTTTCGGGCACTGGCAAAGAGCCCGGCGCGGGCATTGAAGGCACGAACGGGACGTCTCCTTTGCTGCCGGCCGCGACAGGTTCGAGTGGAGCCCTGCCCACCCCGTGGATGGGCAGGTCGCTGATGCTCGGAGGGTCTGCCGGAGCAGCGCTTAGCGGGTCTGGAAATTCAAATCCAGCACGTCAGCCCTCGGCTGCGCAGGAAGGGGCAACGCCCAGCCGGTCCGTCGGGACCGGGCATCTACACGTACGCGGACGTGAGGAAGCGCGAACGGTGGGGGATTCGACCCCTGAACCAGAGAACGGAGGCACGCGACGCGATGCCTGAGAGGTAACGACCTCAGAAAGGGCCACAGAAAGCGGTTCGAATCGTACGGGAAACGAGTATTTAGCGTGCGGTGAGGGCCAAATTCGAGGCGAGCCGGGAGCGGGAATCGGAGGCGCGCCGGGAGCGAGAATCGGAGACGGAGTCGAGAAAGACGGTGGAATCGAAGGCGAAGTAGGAAAGCCCGGCACGGTAGTGGGACCCGAGGAGGTTGTTGGTACATCGGAACGGGGCGGAAGAGACTGCACGACACGAGAAGAGGGAAAGGATGGTGATGCAGACGCGCCAACTCGGTCATGCGGACCCGACGTGGGTATAAGCCTCGTGCTGGCCTCTACAGAAAGAACACGCGTGTTCACAAACGCAGGATTGGACGCAACCCCTGACGTTATAGTTGGTGCAGTATCGCTTGGTAGCGTCAGACTTGTCGACGAGCCCACCACCTTGGAGAGCGAACAAGGTTTGGTTGAAAAACCGGCACGCGGAAACGTTGTGCTCGTCGCTTCCGCAACCTGCGCACATCTGGTAGCCGGGGGAGCCCGTGCCTTTGATGGCCTTGAAGTCCCTTGAAACCGTGGGAAAGGAGGTGTTCGCACTGGCACGAAACGGGAATCCCGGACGGGCTGGCGAGCCTCGAAAGCCGGCCGTCTCGAACGCCCTTTTTCGCGGAGACACGGCGGTGGCAGGCGCGGCAGCAGGCGCGGCAGCCGCAGCGCTGAGCGGAACCACCGAAGTTACGACTACCGCTGCAGGCGCAACCACTACAGGTTTGAAGAGAGGAAGAATCGGCTTCCAATCCTCGCCCCCCAGCGTTGCCTCCTCCATGGCTTGAATGCGGCCACGCGCCTCGATGAGATCGTCCACCGGGCGCTCCATCGCCCGGGCCCACGATGACTGGTGCTCGGCCGCGAGCTCAGCCCACTTCATGGCGGGCACGTTGAGGGCAGCCGAGACCTGAGCCATGATCGACTGGTCGAAGGGTCCGAAAACCTTTATCTTCGAGACCTTGAATCCCGACCACCACAAAGAACGGACCGTCAAGTCGTATTTACGCATGATGAACCAGTTCGAGTCACAGGTCCGCATCGCAACGGACTCGAAGTGTCGGTCAAACATCTCCGAAGGCGACAGTGCGCCTCCGACGATGATCGAGGCCGTCATCGGGTCGACCGCCTCCTTGACAAGGAGCACATAGGAATAGCGCGCGTCCTGCCATTGCGTGCGCGGCAGGCAACCGTCGAAGACCAGACCCGCCTCCATCCGCGCCTTGAAACCCACACCATAATCCAGACTCATCTTCACTTGTTGGTGTCGTGACAGACACGACATCGGAGGATCCTTGCGATCCTTCGCCCACTTGATCATTTCGGCAGAGATGCCGAACAAGGCGCCATCGTAAGTGGTACAAGCCGTCGTGTCCAGGGCGCCGGAGAGTTGCATCGGGGGCAATTGCGGGGCCACGCCCGCGGCGCCACCCATCGTTGCCGCCGGCGACTCTGTAGAGGAGGGCGCGGCGTGGTCGTTGGTAGAGGTCGAAGCAGTCGTCATTGTCGGTACCAATAGGGTCGAAAAGTTTCGCGAGTGTAGAGGCAATGAGCACTGCCGTTCGAGCGAAACGAATAAGGTGCAGAAGCGAACAGGCATTTCTCTCGCCTACTCCACTCTAAGCGCATGCGCGCCACCCCCAGGGGGGCGGCCCACCCGTAGCGCGCCGATCATTAATTCTCGATCTCAATGGCGAGTGGCCACCAGCCCGGTTGCTAACCTGCCGAGTTGGCGCACTCAGCGCACAGCTTGGGCGTCATCAGCCTCCCCGAGTCCCCGCGCCAGAGCGCACTACTAGCGCAGACAAGCGCGTTGCCACCGCCCGGCCCTCTCCTTTCCGTCTCTCTGTACTGCCTTGTTCTAACTTGGACCGAGTTTCCTCGCATCTCTAAGACAGGCTATCACACAACCGCCGTCATGTCACTGCTTTCTGATCTTGTACACCTCCGCACCATCGAGGTCAGCCCACTGCAGTGCACAACGCTCGAATCTCGGCAACGTGTTAAGCCTCGCGTCCACCACTAGCGACAGCCGATCCTCCCGCCGCACCGATCAAGCGCAGTATGTGTATTCCGGTCCGCTCTTACGCAACAGTCCAGTGTCAGTACTCGATGATGTGGTTGTCAAATGCAGTCTTGGACAGCTTGTGCGCAGCAACATCAACTTTAGCATGGATCTCCTGAAGGAGCTTTGTCGGGCGCACCACGTGGAAGGGTATTCCAGGAGGAATCCGCTTGCCAAAGAGCTATCCCTACAAGCGCTCCTTTGGTCGTGCGATCCCCACTGTAATGCTTGTTCAAATGGGTATGTTTTCAGAAGCCAACAAGCGGCGAGTCCCGTGACTCCGCCACGTCGTCATTGCTTCTCCGACCACAGAGCATACGCATCAAAACCTGTTGACGTGCTTCGAGCCTGACGGAACGAGGAAGTCCAGAAGAATCGCGAGAACGTCTCAGCGACTGACTCTAAACAAACGCTGCACAGACGTCCACCGCTGCATCCCGAACCCGCACAAGAA
Organism: Microbotryum silenes-acaulis; assembly: GCA_003665825.1. Taxonomy (NCBI): domain Eukaryota; kingdom Fungi; phylum Basidiomycota; class Microbotryomycetes; order Microbotryales; family Microbotryaceae; genus Microbotryum; species Microbotryum silenes-acaulis. The sequence continues at coordinate 138,538 of QPFY01000006.1, forward strand.
GATCCCGGTAAAGTGACATCGCATTTTGCGCCAGCATCCGATCAGTTCAAGACCGAGAACCGTTCTGAATGGCATGATTACTTCACCGATGCTCGTTCCCGTCTCTTCTGCTGCCTGGTGTGTTCCGAGAGAGTCTTCGGGCATAACGTACGATCGGTGCCTGAAGACGACATCAAGCGTGAGGAATCAGGGATTGGGAGGGGAGTAACCAACTCTACACTACGGACGGACCTCCGACTTACGATTTTTCAGCTTGACGGGGCACGCTCATCCATCCCCGACGTCTCCATCGACCGAGCGACTCTTTAATCGATTAGATCGCGTACTCGCCCACGAACAACACGCTTCAGTGCTCACTCTGTCCAGACTGCTTCAAACGGTTGTTCCCTACCACAGGGCCACCGACTAAGCCCCCTCGGTCGTTGAGCAACGGATTTTATCGCGCACTGGATCACGTCCCCGCTGATGTCCGAGATTGCTTCTCCAACGCGAGTCAGCTTGAGCACCGAGTTGTCACTGCGCGTGCCAGAGCCTACAAGATCGTGTAAAAGCTAACTCGTTTCGGATATCCCGAAAGCTCAACAAGAACTTACGCGCGGAAACACCCTCATCTTCAGCCAAAACACCGCTTCGTTCACCGATGTACTGCCCATGTCAGTCGAAGAACTCGCTGACAGTGTTTGCGTTTTATTCTGCGGAGGGAGCCCCAACCTTGCGGAGCTGGACAAGTGTCGATCCATGATCGTGAAGCAGAGTCGGATCCAAAAGATGCTCAGGTGGTTGATCAACGAAAGCAAGAATTCGGCGCACTCTGCCGTCTCCTTTGATGGCGATTGCACAGCTCGTTCGACGCAGTTCCGGCCTGGGTGCGCTCAACCCGACCTCTCCAGCTTCTACGGCGGTTCGTTCGGTATGTACACCCTCTTCGTCACCGTCAACCCGGCAGATTTACACTCACCGTTGCGATGACGAGGTATCTCACAGCCTTGGGCGCATCAAGGACAATTTTCTCGACCAAGCAGATACCGTTTAGGCCAACGACAAAAAGGCATCTAATCGTGGGTTGCAACGCTCTTCCCACTGTGAAAGATTTGTGGGGGAATACTGACACTCCACGCCATTTGATTCCCATGTCTCTCAGCGGTGGACACATTCACCACGCCTAGCCAGGTCGCGCCCAAGTCGCTCCCGGAAGTCCCGAACTCTCAACGTCAACTGAAACCACTTCTTATAGCTGACTTCGGTGAACGCGCGATGTGGGTCCCCAACGCTGACAACCACATGCCTGCCGAAAGACTTCCTGATGCGCCAACGCACGAATGAAAGGGGCTGGATGTCGGACGTTCGGCGGTGGTTGGCGTCGTTCGTTGTTGCCGAGGGTGTACACCAGCGCCGATGAAAGATCGTCGGCCTGAACGAGGATCTGCACAAGGGACGAAGAAGGTAACAGAGAGTCTTATCAGCCACCCAAACCGAGATCCTTTGATTTCCTATCCGGGATGATCACCTTGAGTTGAGTAGAGCATGTTGTCCCGGGGTCCTTGTCATTGTCTCGTTTCTTGTACCCAAGTTTGCCATCCTTAACCCGAACTCTTTTGCAGGCCCCCAAGCAACGATGGGTAATTCGTAGAACCTCCGCAACAGGTCGACCTTCGCCGGGTTGACTCCAAGCTTCTCGAAGGGTGATAGGCACTTCTGGACGCCATTCGATCCCCACTGCCACCTCCGACGGATGTTGATGATGAGTAGACGAGGGCGCGTCACCGTAAGGTCGCTCGACGACAGCGAGACAGCGTTCATATTTGCGTGGAACCCAGTCATGCTTCTGTTGATAGATCGCACCAATAAAAGTTAGGTCGTTCACAGGACGAAACAAAACGCAGCGCAGCATGCAGCTTCGACATACCTCTGTAGCCATGAACTTTGGGAGCTCCAGGACAGGAAGTTTGCGTACAAATTCCCATTCGGACCTCGGCTTGCGACAATTGAGAACGAGCGGCCTGAGACGGAGCTCGTTGTGCTCTGCAGTCGTGAGACCGGTACGCCCGTGACCTAATTGGGGTGGCGCTGATTCCTCCTGAGTGCTGAGTGCCCAACGCATCGCAGTCGTTCGATCCCGAACCTTACGCGGCCTCCGAGGAAGACTCCGACGATAAGCATGAAGGAAGCGAGATCGAACTCGATAATTCCAACCCCTTCGACGGAGACGCCGGTCTCGCCAACGTCCAGCCCGGTTCGGACGAGCTCTCCGGCGACACCTTCGAACCGAGTCGAGGTGAGCAGTCGCTGACTTTATCCATCTCGAGCACCGGCATTGATCAACATCCGACTCGTATCTCACAGTGGAGACCTGGTCTCCACCACGGTACCGACGCGGTGCTCGCAACTCGTCGACGGTGCCTCCTCCCGACCATCCCTTTTATCCGTTCCCTGACCCGTTGGTACGTTCTAACTACTACGAGCTGTCGGGGGCACCGGGCTGAGCGACGGCTTGACGCAGATGATGATTATTGTTCTCTTTGTGCGGTCTCCCAAACGTCGAGTCGGTGTGCAAGAGCTGGAGGACTTGCTCGACTTTGCGGCGGCCACCGGCACCACTGGGCTTCCGGCCGCGTCCACTGTCAGAACCTTTCTTGACAAGTTGGAAAAGGAGGTCCCGCTGTTCAGGCCCATCGAGATGAAAAAGGACAAGGACCGGTCGGTATACGTCGTGTCGCCTCGGGACTACATCGCTTCAGTGAGTTCGAGTCGCCTCTCGAACGTGTCCAACCTGGCGTGCTGACGCTAGACACGCGGAGCACACCCACCCGCCCAGCACTTTGCAAGGCCGTCCACTGCACGAGCGATGGAGCACTACCCCGTTCTTCAACCCGCACACGTCGACTTGGCACACCACAGTTGTCGCTGGCTCAGTGACCTTCCCCCTCGCTTCTCCGCCCCCATGACCCGGGTCCGTGGAGTCTACTCCTTCGTTGACTACTTTGTCGATGAGATCGTCACGCTGAAAGGGAGTACTCAATACGGGTTCGTCGAACGTTTTGTGTCTTCTAAAGGCGAGGTCCACGCTATCGTTTGTTCGGCCACCGTCGCCCAGGGTTCTCGAATCGACGTCGTCGTACCGGCCGCCGGCCGCGGCATCAAGCCATGGCCCCATTTCAATCCAGCGAGCTGGTGCCTGGTTCCTGTCACGGCGCTCGGTCAACCAGTTCACGACATTGGGCCAAAGGGGTCTCCGGCACGGATAAGTGAGTATTCCTCCCAGGTCGCATCTGTAGCGCGACTTGCTTCGTAACCACAGCGGTCGCTCTATTCCCTAGACATCCGTAGCTCCGACGCAGTCGACATCGAGCGCTCCCTGCCTCTCTTTTCAATCGATCGCACTCTGGCGCGCGGGAAATTGCTGCTTGTCACGCCGCTTCGGATGTTCCTCGACGATCTGGCTGCAACGGAGTCCAAGCGCTGGAATCCCATGTACGCGGTGAGTCTGTGCCGCGCTGGACCCCGCATGTTTGAGCGCATTCGTCTCACCCGTCCCTCGTGGCTCTCCGATCGGCCAGGCTTCGGTGCAGAACATGGCGCTACCATCGAGCATGATCAAGCGTCGTCCAATGCTGCACCACACGGGTGCTACCGACACCACAGTGGACGCACTCGATCTTGCCAATTCGGTCCTCGGCCTCATTTCGTACGTGCCGGAGTACCGAGCGATTGCGGTAGTTCTTGACCTTTCGGTGTTTGGGTCCCCAGTGAAACGCTTCGGGATCGTCCCCTTGAGTGCTATCACGCCTTGCTCGGCGAGAGGGTATTGGTCCGACTTCCAGTCTTTTGTTCGATCCACGACTCCCCGATGGCTGCAGCCTGCTCCGCCCGGGCACGGGGCGGCCTTTTCCCGTGCATTCACTGCCTCTGGGGAGGCTCGGCCAAGGACCGACTTACGGAGGCGCAGCTGCTTGCTTTCTTCGAAGTGAGTACAGGTCCGTCGAATTGGTGAATGTATTGCCGACAACCCCTCGTCCTCCCCGACAGTGCCCCCTTGAGCACGAGGCCGCGACGACCCAGACGCAGTCGCTGGAGCAGATCAAGGAATACGCGCGCAGGATGACAATGCAGAGCGTCAAGAAGATGCGTACATCGTCCGGTACGCACGACCCCTGGACCAAGAGGGCGGTGGCGCGGATGTTCGCCCGCTACAAGAAGAAAATGTCGCATCTGAGTCATGGAGTCAAACCCGAGCCAGGCAAGGTCAAGGCCTTCAAGCGCATGAGCGACTCGGCGCAGACCAGCACACGGAGCGCGAACAGAGAACGGGCTCGAATCGAGGTGGACAAGTTGAAGGACGAGATCATACAAAAGGGGGATTACATTGGTCCTTTCTTCCGCGTTCCCGGTGCGTTTGTGGGCGACTCCCGGCTGCGTCGGTCGGGTGCCGGCACTGACATGGCCGTGCCGCGCCTGCCGCACAGAGTTCGATCCACACTCCCATATGCCGCTCGACATACTACACGTCTTCCTTCTTGGCATAGTCAAGTACGCGTGGAAGGCAACCTTGAGCGTCAAGGCCCTGGATAAGGACACTCCAGGTCGAGCACGGTTGGCGGCGACCTTGGCTTCCCTGTCATCTGTCGGTTTTCGCCGAAAGATCGCCGACGTTCATTTCGTAAAGTTCGCGAACACGCTCGTCGGATACGACTTCGTCGTGCTATGCCAGATCATGCCGCTGGTGTCCCATTTCTTGTTCCAGGCCAAGCTCGTCCCGCCCGCCCTCAACGAGTGTTGGAGCGCGATTGGCAAGCTTGGACATCACCTGCACCCACTGGAGGTCTCGAATCTCGATCGTTATGCAGTGAGTACTATACGCCGGACGTACACAGACCTTCGCTTACGCGAAACGGATCGTTCGTCGGAGACCGAGTGCGAGAGTCTCGTGGGCAACTTGCTACAGTCTTCGATGCGACGGGACCTCTCCCACGTCCTCGCCAAGCCCAAGTACCACGCTCTCGCCGGTCTGGGCCAAGCCATTCGGATGTTCGGTCCACCCCGCTCCTTCGACGCCTCTCTCGCAGAATCTGGCAACAAAATCCTCCGGCAACACAGTATTCGCACCAATCACCACCGCGTGTCGCGGGATGTCGCGCGCAAAATCGGCGACACGGAGCGGATCAGTTTCATAGTCCGCGGAGGGACATGGGAGAAGGACGGAAAGCGGGTCGGCATCGGCCACGCTGCGAAGGAGTACATCGACAAACAGCCCGAGATGCAGAAATGGTTGCCCGACGAAGCGGACGTCACCGCCGAACGCGCCAAGTCCGGTGAGCTACCCGTCATTCCGGGTTTCCTTCCCGTCGTCTGACGACAATCCTTCTTGATAACAGTTCGGTATATTCATGCCGCCAGCAGCCCTGTCCTGTCAAGCGGAGTCGGACTCGCTAGCTCGACCTGCTTCTCGATCGCGCCCGGAGACTTCGACCAATTCCCATCGACCGGCCACTGGCGCAAGGCGAAGCTGGCCGTCCTTCCCACTGGAGACAGTGTTCATCCCCATGACTGGTGTTTGTTTAGGAAGCAAGCGGAAGAGAAGGTCAGGCGTGTTCTGCGCTCGAGGTCCGTCCATGCAGCCGCTGACCCGCTTAGGCCTATCTGGCCTGTAGGTCCTCGTGGGTCAAATCGACGAGCTGCTGGCTCACGTTCATAAGAGTGTGGGAGGCGACGGCCTGGTGGCGATCCGACCGGCTCGAGTGGGCTCAGAGCTTGCGGCGACAGGATTTCTTGCCTTGGCCCCAACCGAAGATTGAATAGTTGTCACCATCGAGGTGGGTTGGTCCGAGGCTCGTTGTCTCTGGCCACCAGCGCTGTCGTTCTGACCGGAGTGGATTTGACCCCCGGACAGGAGGTGGTTGCGCTTGCGGTTGTACAGCACGACTGCAGTCGATCGAAGTGCGAGCCGACGATGGACGCAGATGGCGGTGTGGCTGTCCATCACACCACCGAAGGCCGGATGCCGATGAGCACGATTGCGCAGCGTTCGTTTAACGAACTTGCCGTCTTTCGGGTACGGATTCATCTGTTAGTGCGATCGTATCCGACGGCGACTCCGACGAGATGGAGGAGATCGAAGAGTGTGGGTGACGGACGGCTCCTTGCCCGGGAGAGCGTCCGGAGCACACCGGCGAAGCAGGTTGGCAGAAGATGGTTGTCGTCGTAACTGCCAGAATTCAATGCAATATGAGCACGAGTCCCTTGCACCCTTGAAGACACCAACATCCCTTACCTCAACTCCACTGAGACCGAGAGGTCGATCACGTGATCTCACCCAGGAATGCGAAACAACCGGAATTCGCCGGCGGACCCGCGCATGGCACGTGATGCAGTCGTGATGCGTCGTGACCTTCCATTGCGGACCGCGCGCCAGGGTCCAGTGTGCCCCTTGCCCTCACTTCCGCCGTTGCACCGCTGCTCTGAGATGGAACACTTGTTCCTCGATCCGTCGTCCGATTCGGAGCAGGACCCCCGACAGCCGGCCCGCTCGACATGGTGCCCCGCCACCAGCAAGACTGTTGCCGAAGTGCTGGCAATCGAGCTGCCAGAAGCGGACGCCTCGCTGGGGATCAACATCACTAAGGACGTTCTCGTCGTGCTCGCCGAAGGTGCTGCTCCACCTAGACCCACAGTCTCCAGCAGGCGCGAGTTCCTACAGCTCAACCTCCTCCACGGCGCGATCGCCGACGGCTATCGTTCCCTGGCTGTGGGCGTCCATCGTCTCCCGCTGGACTACGAGCGCGTATGGGCCGAGCTCGACGTCGTGGAACGCATCCAGGCACGCTTCCGTCGATCCTTGGCCTGGTTAGCTAAGCTTAAAGGGAATGCGAGGGAGGTACTGACAGACGCCCTTCGGACGGCGGTCTGGGACGCCCGCAAGGCCCCGGAAGAAGACCCGTCGCTCGAGTCGGTTGTGAGCTTCCTCAGTACGTCTCATTTGGCATTACCCCCAATTTCTAGTAGAGTTACTCTGTGACTGATCCAAGCGTGTGGCCCTCTTACCCCTGCCCGCCGTTGGTCCTGTCAGGTGACGACTGGTTGGGGGAATTTGTCGTCAACTACACCATCGCGGATATCATCCAGCTTGCCTGCTCAAATCCAGGGCCATCTTCGAGACTATACGGACTCATTCCGTCGGATTGTTTGACAATGGCGATCCATCCATCCGCTACGGGAACGACCCTGGACAAGTATTGCCTCGAGGCTTGGCTGGTGCGGATCTCGGGATGGCCGTGCGCGACCCTCGGGGCACTCCGTCGATACATCATCAAGCATCCAGAGGCAACCTGGTTTCTTCCGATCTGTGATGGTTCCCACTGGTTCCCACTGGTTCCTCGCTCGCCTCGACGTCGCCAACAACAAATGGGAACTGTTTAATTCGATGGCCTCGCAAGCGCTCGACGAAAGGGTTTTGGCGGCGCTCGGCGACCTCTTCCGATTGCTCGGCCTGAAGCTCGACGCCAACAAGCCGATCAAGCCCTCGACCCCACAGCAACGCGACAACTCATCCTGTGGTCCTGCGATCATCAACATTGTCGAGAAGGAGCTCCTGGGTGAGGCGGCCTTCGATCCCGGGCGCCCTAATGTATCCCGAGTTCGGCAGTTCCAGAGGCTCCTCCGTGACTTCCCCCGGCGAACACCAAGCTTGACCGACACACTCACTGCAGACAACACTGCGAACAAGGTCACGGCACCCACTGGAGTGGCGGATGATGGCCTCAGCGAGATGGGTCGTCCGCCAGCCAAGCCCCGCGCGGGCGCGTCGCGGTCTGCTGCGACCCCGCAGCTTCGCGACCTCCCACCCTCCGCCGCACAGCGACATCGCAGTGCTTCTTCCAACACCATGGTAAGCCCACCTCACCTGGTCTCAGCACGCTTCGTTTGCTCCCAGCTCAAGCCACCCCCCTTCCGCAAGAAGTGCTCGAACTGACCGGATCGGACTTGACACGTCGTCCTCCCCTCCAGCGCACGCGAGAAGCGTCATCGGTCCGGCGCGATGAAGGTGGTGCACCCCCGATGTTCTCCGTCTCCCGCACTCCTCGCACGGCCATCGCTCTAAGCGATATCACCAACAACCTTGTCGACACAAAACCCGACCTTTCGGCCGGCAAGAAAAGAGTCCCTGCGGGGGCTCACCAGCGAGCCCCCTCGAACAAGGCCAAGCCCAGCAAAGCCGCCGCCGCGACGGCCTCTCATGCAAAGCCTGTCAAGCCCGTCGAGCCCGTCAAGCTTCTCAAGCTTGGGAAGCCTGAGAAGGTCCGTCGATCAAACTACGGGCCAGAACCCTGACGCTTTGCGCTAATTCCCGATTTACGTCTTGGCTGACGTGCTGCCTGACTCGTTGATGGGCACAGTCGAGTGGAGGGACGACGACTCGCTCCACGCGCCCACCCACAGCAGCGACGGTGACCGCACGAGGCAGATCACCGCCTCGATGCCCTTACCACCAGCGACAATGAAGGCGAAGAGGACAAATCTCCCGTGAGTATCGAGCGTATAACCAGAACGACACTCCTATACCCGCACTAACGACGCGACGCGCGGTATGCAGTTGGGGTCAGATTCAGGAGGCCCCGAGACGGAGAGCGGCCACTTGCAGCAACCTTTGAAGAAGGTGAGGCCACTGCGATTGTGCGAGGCAATTTTCCTAAAGAGCTGACCGATGGATATCTTACATGTGCACCTCCACCTTCCCGACCGCAGCACACCTCACAGGCGTCTTCAAAAAGACAGAGAAATGACAAACCGGACGACCTGTCGGACCGCTCGGAAGACGATCCCCTCCTGGTATGTTGCTATACCAACTGATACCAAAAGCGGCGGTGGCTGACCTCGCTGACGACTTGGACTGATCGGTCATCGTCGCCCGCGGTCGACCGGCCTGACTCGCACCAGCCGTCGGGGAGGGGGAAAAAGGCCGCCCGGATCAGCGATTTCGATCTACACTTGTCGGACCGCTCGGAAGACGATCCCCCCCTGGTATGTTGCTATACCGACTGATACCAAAAGCGGAGGTGGCTGACCTCGCTGACGACTTGGACTGATTGGTCATCGTCACCCACGGTTGACCGGCCTGACTCGCACCAGCCGTCGGGGAGGGGGAAAAAGGCCGTCCGGATCAGCGATTTCGATCTACACCTTGAAGACCTCAGTGACGATGATTTCCCGGTGAGCGTGACCCAGGTTTCCCATTCTACCGTCGCATGGAGCACCGACTGACGTCACTTCGGCGTCTTATCCAGATCGAAGGTGCCGATCAACCCTTGACCCCGCGACCGAGCGTCAGCTCCCCCCGACAGGTCAGCTAACACCTCAGAGGCCTCTAGTTGACTGCGATCTTAAACCCTGCATTGACACGGGTCGACCTCATACCACAGGGAAGGGCGACCGGCTCGTTTAGGCCGCGCGAGGACGACCCCGCCGTCATCCTCGCGGCCTTGGGTATTCCCGCAACGCCACATGTTGTGCAAATTGCTCAAGTGAGTGGGTTTGTAGACTATGTGGAGACTATTTAAGCGGCTACTCATGTGAGATTCTCTGGGTATCGGTCTTTGGCCCGCCAGGGGTTGCTCGAGGATCCGGACATGAAGGAGCAACCCGGCCTCCTTCGCTACCATATCACTCACGCACGTATGATCGAGGTTCTCTTGGAAGAAATGACCAAGTTGAAGGCAGCGGTAGTCAAGTTGAGCGTGACTGATCTCAAGGTTTGTGCATCTTTCCGCAAACGGCAGAATCGCCTTATTTGGGAAGAAGGAGACTGACTATCTTGCGAACACTCGAACCGTTGGCGACAGCGTAAGGCGGCGATACGGGCCAAGATTTTTGTGGGCACCCCGTTCCTTCTGTGCCATCGGGATGCAGCGCCAATCTTCGCTGTAAGGTCTCTCCTCTGCGTCCCTCCGACCAACTTGTCGACATCCGCTAACGAGACACGCTCGCTCGCAGGAGGCATTGCTTCGATTCGGCACGGTCACGCGCGGCATCTGGGACTCCAATCTTGAGTTTCAGACCGAGGCCCTGTCGATCTTCTCGACTGCACTCGCGACGGCCCGTTCCGGCCTGCACAAGCTCGTACGCGCCTTGCATTCTACCTTGCACTCGCAATCGTACTGACCTTGGGACCTTGGGGGCTGGACACAATCCGTTTGCACAATCAGATTGGCCGAGTGCAGCGAAAAGAGGTCGACATGCTGCAAGCAATGCAGTCGTGGTACAAGGACAACCCTACCACATACACGGACGAGCACCTGGCATGGTGGTCTGTTCTGGTCAGTCACCGCATAGCCGAGTTGCGTAGCTCCCTGCGAGCTTACACATCTCGCGCCTCGATTGATCCGCAGCGCCTCGTCGAACAGGCTGATGTGGAGAGGGGCTTCGCGGACAACAAGAGGGAGTTTTGGCTCCACCTCAGCGGCTTCGCCACCACCCTCGCCAAAAAAGCCGCCCAACGATTCTACCACGCCAGGTACTGCCCCAACGGGGCTTTTGACTATTCGATGTACGCCCCTTGACCCACTACCTCGTAGCCTCCTACCGTTAGCAAGCATACCGCTGACTGGCTGGGCCACCTGCTTGATCAGCTTCCTCTACCGCACGGTCGTGTCCCAGTTCTATGACGCCGACACCTCTCCCACGACGACCCGACCCAAGGTCTCGACCATGGACTCAACATTTCAAGCACAGTGCACGATCGTGATTACGACTTGTCAGCCCGTCGCCGAGTTTCAACGTCTGGTTCTTGTGAGTGCATACCCACTCTTCCGGTCTTCGCAAAATCTTCCGCGCCCACACTAAAGCTCGCGTGCCGCTCCACGTACGTCCGCCCGACAGGAGACGGTGCAACAAAAGGCAGTCTAGGGTAAAGAGGGCGTGGGGTCTGGGGGTGGGTGGGACGATAGTGCCGTCGAGGCCCGATCAGCGATGGGTTTTAGCCTCGCAGTGCACGCTTGAGTAGGGACGTTCTCTAGGGCATTTTGTATTGCAATTCGTATTGTTTTACTTCGTCGACAATAGCTGTACCAACAGGACTGCTGGATTGCATACGGTAATGTATCTAACACCAGGATCTACATGGGGTTGTTGCGGGAGCCGTGGCTGATCCCTATAGCATCCACATAGCTTTTGCATGGTGTCGGTGCGGTATCACACCCCCAGGCTACATGGAGGCCCACACAGACTCCCGGTGCACAGGCCCTTCGATCGGCGTGGCACCCGCCCGGATTCCAGCAAGTTGGCCCGCCTAGGATCCACAACCCTATTGAACGATTCGCCGTGGGCTCCGTGCGCAAAACCCACCTGGGCTTCGGGCGGTCACCCAATGGGCGCCATGAACTTCACGCAGCGATGTGTACAAAGAACAACACCGTGATTCTGACTCAATGATGTTCGTTCAGGAGTATACACCCCACTGTTCAGTCCATAGAAAACTCTGAGCTTCTGCATTTACGATGTTGTAGTACATGTACCGGTGAGAGCACGCAACGGATCGGGTCACACGGCAGAGAGCACATGAAATGCGCAGGTATCGCGACGCCTTGCTCGCCCCCGCGCGCCCAAATGCCGCCGACTCGCCCCCGCCGCGCCTAGCCGTCGGGCGCAAGGGCGAGCGCCGTTGGCGCGCGAGGGCGAGTCGACGTCGAGCCGCGCGAATCCCGGAGGGCGAGCGAGATCGTGAGCGCGAGCGAGAAGTGCAGCTTTTCGACGGTTTAAGCCCAAAAGCTCACTTTTTCGCTTCGCACGCTCTCCGTCTCGCTCGCCCTCACGCCTTTCCGCTCTAGGCGGCCGCACGGCCCTAAAGTAGGTGCTGGTGGAAGGCACGTGACTGGTCGGCCGAGTGGGCAGGGGTACTCAAGCCCCAGTTCACAGAAGGACTAATTAGAAACCCATGCCAAAAAGCAAAGCAAAGCACCTAATATAATAGGGCAATTGTGCTCGTAGTAGTAGAACTTGATTGATGTCACTGATGGTTTATTATGTCACAATGTGTTTGCTACATTACTATATGGCTATGTTTGCTATATCAAATCAAGTTGCTAGCTACCGAAGCCCGTGCCCGTGTGTTTGTTAGTATTACAAAGCCGAGGCAGACGGAAGGAGAGCTCAGGCGACTTAGGCCAGGGACGAGGCCCCTGAACCCACGGTGAAGGGAGCTCAGACGTCGGCCTCCGAGCTCTTGCGCTTCTTTGCATTGGGCCGTTTTGGGGCATCTGCATCGTTCGTTAACACCTTCGTCACAAACTGATTGATCGACATCTTTGCGTTTTGAAATTGGAGTTCTAGCTGTTGCTGAGCTTCGGAGCGAGCGACTGCGTTGACTTCTGGTCGACCAGCTCGGTGCGCGATCTCATGGGCCTTGTATTCACGCGCGCGGATGATTGTAATAAACTTCGCCCACAACTTTGTCGAACCTCCCAATACGATGTCGGACTCCTAAATGGTGGAGGTGGAGCGATAGGACAGCAATAAGCAGGGTATTTTGTTGGGGGTAGCATGACCCGACCGAAGCATCAAGAGGAAACTGACCTTCCTCCAACTCTCCTTCACAGCGGCCTCTTGTGATGAGCGTGTACTTCTTGGTGGCGACGGGGGCACGAGATTGTTCTTGACCTTGTAGTAGTTTTCTACGACTCGCATCTCCGTCTCGAATTGCGGGAACAGTTCGTCGAGCATCGAAAGCGGTGGCAGCTTCTCGTTCCCGACCAAGCGCTCCGCTTCCCAATCGTCCACGATTGCTTGAATCGTCTTGTACGCCGCCATATCCTTGGGTCGATAAACGAGCCAGAGTTTATTCGGAGAAACGACGTTGTTCAATAGCTTTCGCCAATCGAAAGAACCCGAGGGGGCCTTTGCAAGTTCCATGATCTCTGGGACACTGATCGCCCGGCCACTGATGTCCCTGCAAAATGCGTCGGGCGGGGGGAGTCGATACTCTTGACTCGTTGAGGGTGCTTCGGCATCATTTGCGCCCGATGGTGTTGAAGGCATCGTGATCGAAGCGCCTGGGGTGGGCTGCACAACACCCGCCAAGGGACCCGACGTAGAAGCGGCTTCCCCGCTTGACGACGATGGGCCTGAGAATGGCCCCCCGGCCAGGGCTTTAAGCACCGCGTCAAGCTTGGTATCAATGGAGTCCATGTGCATCTTGACGTCGGCCTTGATTTCCTCCCGATCAGCACGACGCTCAACAGCTGCGTGATATTGAGTCTCTTGCATTTGTGTAGCGACATCGCGGCGGAGCTTTGCCTCCTTTTGATCTGCGGCGTGCTTGAGCACTTGAGGATCTTTTTTTACCAGACTGAGAGCTTCCTTGAGTAAGGTCGGATATTTGTCGCAGATCCATGCGAGCGCCTCCGTGCCGCCCTCGTTCCTGAAGAGCGGGAGCTCCACAAACAAGGGGGATTCAGGCGCGTGGCGGTCGGCCTCGGCGAGATGCTGCGCGTGGGGGATAGTGAAAGGATGCGTGATGTAGTGAGTTTTTGTCCACGTGAGAGGCACAACCACTTCGAGACACCAACTGACCAGTAAAAGGAATGATCTGAGCTTGCGGAGTCCAAGAAGGTGCGCTGCTGTGTCTTTCGAGATTTTGCGACCATCCGGCGCGACGTGCCTCTCGTGATCTAGCGCGGCGGCGAGGTTGGGCTCATCGAGCCACGGAAAAATAAGACGCTGCAAATCTTCGGGGGGGGGGCGAATGCTTAAACGAGGAACGATGTAAGGTTCCCCTGGGCTGAACCCTGCAATAGCTAGTACGGCCTGGGAAATCATTTCACGCGGACTCTTGAGTCAGCGCCACTTGGACTCGTGTCATCAACAAGGTGAGCCACTGGAGGGGTAACTTACTTTGGCGGGAGTTTTGCACAGGTAAACCACGTCGCAGGTCTCGATGACCCAATGGCCGATTCGTTTGATGTCGGCGGCCGGGCAACTAAAGTTAAGTTCGGAAAGGCGCGGGATTTTTTTTTAGTCAAATTTAAAATTCGAGCGAGTGAATGAACCGGGAACGAACCCCAATTCTTGCTCCAGGATTCGTGTCTGAGAGGAACGAGCGTAGTGCATTACTTTCGACGAGAATAGTAGCCCAACCCACTTGTAAACGACGAAGCCTGCACGAGCGACCACGTGTGAAGGGGGCACGATGGTCTTGCTCTCGCCTGACGAACAGAGTCGAGTCTACGCGCGACCGAACGCCCAGGGGACATCAGTACATGTTATGGGCGATGAGCTCCTTTGACGCAACATGGATGGCTCCAACATACGACTCACTTGGCGTAGCGTGGAATCGTCAAACCAGTCAATAGGCTGAACCCCCGCCTCCCTGCCAAGCTTGGTGTTCATCTCGGCGATCGCTCGAGTGAAGAACGTCGGCTTGACGTGCGAGTTCCTTCGCTGGTCGTATTCGTCATATTGGAAGTGCATCTAGATGGCCAAAGCACCAATAGTACACTGTCCAGCGTATTTATGAGGTAATATGTCATTCACATCCTTGCCTCCCTGTGACAAAAAAAAACATCCAATTAAAATTGATCGGGAATTCGGGAGATCAACGATCCAACCCAGCTCGATGGACTAACCTCCTTCCGATCTGTCCCGCTCAGCACCTTGCCCGCCGTCGCAATTACCATGATGCCCCATTGCTCACGAGCAGTCGGAGCCGCGGTTGGGTTGAGATCGTCGTAGACGGTCTCCGTGAACAGCGGTGGCATGCTCAAACTCCACAAAACAACGTGACATAGTCAAATATTGACCACCGTGTTCCCTCGTGCCAGAGTTCCAAAACACAATAGAACGATAGCGTATTGCCTCAGCCAAGATCCGACTGTCATAGAAATAAAGCGCGGATCCTCGTCAGTGGTGAATGACTCGCTCCGGCGCGGCGCAACTGAACGCGATCATCGGAGCAAGTCGACTCACAGCACCACCTGTTGGGTTGAGTCTCGTCCACCTCAACCGCTCTTTCTCCGACCTTTTCTCCACCTGTTCCTTTTCCTCTAACCATTGCCTTTTCGTACATCACCTTCCGCCTCAAGAACTTGTAGGTGGCTTTGTTATGGTCCCAAGCATGGTGGGAACCCTCGTCCAATCCAGTGTTCGCAAGGACGCCGTAACTCGGATTACTAAGAGAGGAGGGGCACGCGAAGTCAGCAGCTGGAACGTGCAGATTATTCAAGAGAGGTGAAGCACGGCACGACTAACTCGTGTCCTGCCTGCGCGGCCCCCCTATAAAGGCCGCTGACGTATTTTTGTACGCGGGCGAGCGTCATGCCGCGGTCGTTGGACTTGCCACGCGCGGCCTCTTGACGAAGGCTTGAATCGGTTGGCCATCGTCCATTGGCCCTTGAGCGTGTTCCGTTCGCGTCGTTGATCCTGGTCAGCGTCTCTCGGTGTTTGAGACCGCGTGCGCAATTAAGGGAACTAACAGCGGATAAGAGCGTGCCCTTGCCTTTGACCTCTAACAGGGCGACCCATTGCATGTACTCGAGCAAGCGGCCCAGATCGATCGTGTCGGCCCCATCAGGGTTGTCCAACGGTTGAGTTGCCATCCAAAACTGAAGTGAAGTGGCAAGGCGTGTGGTTGGTTCAGTAATGAGGAAGTTCGTTTGCTGCTTGCTGCAAATTCGGTAAATTCGGTGGGGGTCGAGCTAGTCGCACTCACACAAAACCTTTTGTACGCGGTAGTCTCTGTCCCCCGGGCGGCTTTGCTCCTCGAGTTGAAAGCGTCGCGCTCGGCTTTGATTCTCACATCGCGCATCCCGTCATGGTCGACAGCTTAAGGTCGCGACGCAAACAACCCAAAGAGGACCGAGCCATGTTTTAGCATAGCAGGCAGATAGCAGGCAGACACAAATTCATTCGTAGAAAAGCTGTACTCACAGTCCGGTATCGGCTCAAAGAGGGTGTCGTGAAGACCACGGGCGATCTCGAGCAATCGCAATCGCTCTTCGTCCGAGACAGGCGTCCCGTCCGGACCTGGCTCGTTGACGTTCTCGAGGTCCGGGTCGTCGGCATTTTCATCGAAGTCGGGATCAACATTGAGCTCGGTGTTAAGCTCGTTCGGATCCGCTCCTCCTCCTTCTGTGACAAAGGCTCCTTGCGTGATAGATTTTTTCTGTACGAGGGTGGAGCAACTCGAGAGTGTCAGTGCTTGAGCTGGGGCTTAAGCTCCGACGCGACGCGACGAACGCGATCTGTGCCTGCTCGACTCATCCGACTGACCTTGTTCGGCTGCTCCTTTCGCGCTCGCGCCGAGTTGGACCCATCCTTCTTCTTCACCTCGCACATCCTCCAGATACAGTCGATCATCGATTTGTGGGTATCTGCATACCACTTCTCCTGTTCCCAGACCAACTTCTTGTCCGTCGGCAGCCTCCGCGACGCCGCCTCGACGTTCAAATTCGTCGCCAAGCGCCTTACGTCCACGTTCGAAAGGCTGGAGATAGTTCTGCGCTTACCTCCGTGGTCCTTCATACGCTGCACCCATGCAAGCGCATCCCCTCTTGTCGTTCCCATCATCGATAATCGATGGGGATCCTTCTCCAAGAACGTCTCGACGGCGGTCCGTTGTTGCACGAAGGATGCGCCTTGGTGCACGTGACTCGACCGCAACTCGCCCCGATGGCTCAAGGATGGGAGGCTGCTGGAGTCGCAAAAGAGACCACGCAGAGTGGGATCGAGATTGGCTTCGGCTCCTTGATACACCCGTCCGCCAGCAGAATTGGCGGCGAGGCCTCCGACAGCGCCAAAGACTTCCTCGTCATCGCCTAGTGGCGGCGCATCCCCTTGGGCGTAGAGATCAGCCATCGGAACCGCTGAGATGCGTGCGTGCTTTGCTGGGTAGATTGGGGCAACGACGAATGCTAAAGGTTCGAATCGAAGGTGGTCGAAATTGAGGATGGTCCACGGATAGAGAAGAAGACCAAGAGAGGCGCGTGGGCGTGCATGCGCATGCACCACTCTGATTCTGTGCCACTCAGCCACGCTCTGAGGCGACTTGCGCGGGCGCCGAAGAGTGCAGGAAACACGCGCCTGGAGGTGGTTCGTGGATTCCTGCTCGGCCGCGCTCGCCTCAGGGCGAGCAAGCTGCGGGGAATCGACTCGCCCGCGCGCGGAGCGAAAAACATCGAAATTCATAGGTTTCATGCGCTCAGAAAATGACAACCTTAACGTCTTCTCGTGTCCACCGTGGAATCCGTATGATCCAGCACCGCGAAGCTAGCGCGAGTCAGACCCTGCGGAAAGCAGGAGCGGATCCGTGCGAAATCCCCATCCCAAAGGGCTGGCCGTGTACACATGCGCGCGCGAACCTGATGGATAGCGCGTCGAACGAGGACGACTCACCTCCACCAACGAGGCAAAGCTGATCTCGTGATCGGGGTTTTCAACAACTTCCAAACAGGAGATCTGCATTAAATTTTGACGACGCCCGGGTTGCGATGTCTTGATCCCACCATGATGAGGCATGACCGGGGCAAGTTGATCCGTCAGAAAACTATCGCTCGCGACGAGCGAGTGCGCAGCGTCAGTTCATTCGACCTGCGAATGCATGTCCCCGATTGACCTGCGACTCACCGTTGATGGTCAAATTGACGGCCGTGCTTGTACTCGTCCTCAAGGTATGCGTCGACCGCTATTTCCGCGAGGGTTAGAGGAAAGGCGATTCACCTTTTCGGCAAAGCTGTTCGACCTGGACCCGGGCACGTTGGCCGTTTTGCGAGATTCATTCCCCGTAAGATCGGCCTCGACCGTTGCTTTGCGGTCGGGCTGCTTGACGGCTTGCCACTGAGATATGAAGCAAAAGAGAGGGGTTAAGCTGAAATCTAGGGTTGAGGGCGTGTCACCCAAACACGTACCAACACGCGCCACCAGCACACATGCTCGTCAGTGATTGTGACTCCGAGGTTTTTGTACCACGACTTCATTGTTGATCCCAACAGTGAAGAGTCGCCCTGGGCGCGCTTAATCTGAGCGCGAGCCGACGGTCAGAAGGCGTGGCGCAGCGGCGTGCAAGGCTGATGTCAAGAGGGAGGCCCGGACGTGGACACCACGCCGCTTACATGATCTTCGAGTTCAGATCGGCCTTGCATTAGCGCACTCGGAAGGTGGCGCATTAGAACCTTGTAGAAAGCTCGATGCTTGACGTCCCTTCTGATACCAACCCGCCTTAGCGTAGTGCAGCCTACAATTGTGCGGCCTGAGTCAGTGAACAGCCCAGCACAGCACCAGAACATAGTTCACCTACCGCGAACATAGGTGCAGCACCGTGGTGCTTGCAGAGGAATGGCGTGGAAACGAAGATTTTGGCAGCTGACCCCACATCGGACTGGCAGTCATGAACACAGCTCGTTCAGTAGATATGGGCGAGACCGAAAGAACATCCACCAACCCTGATGTTGTCCAGAGAGGGAGCGGTGAGCACGTCGATCAGTCGGGGGAGCACGTTAATCAGTGGGGCAAGCTGGGCTTCCAAATGATCCAATCGAGCGCTGATCGTCGCGGCAAGAACAGATAGGCCATCTTGGCCACCTTGCGCGTCCGGAGGCTGTGGATATTTGTGAGTACAGTCAGCGGAGTAGGGCACGCCGGTTGAGCGCATCTGCACCAGCTCACGTTGCTCGGGCCGTCGAAATACGGCGTAAAGTGCTGAGGTCTAGAATGCATGACCTGGTTGAGTTATGCCCGTTGGTCAGCGTGTCACCAGAATGTCCCGGCTGACGTCATTGCAGGGGTGCAACGTACTTGGAAAGTCTTGTCCTCTGTTCCCTCGGTGTCCGAGACAGCCAGGGAGATCTCGGTGCGCCGACGCTTGCGCGGCTTGTCGCCCACGTCATCGTCGTCATCGTCGTCGTCATCGCGGTCAGTTAGCTGTCCAGATTGGCAACGATACCTTATCAGCACCCATAACTCCTCGACCAGGGGACGCGGGCACGAACAATGAAAGCGTCCTTGACTTTGGCCTTTGATTTGGACTTCAGGGGACTTCAGTGTGGTGAAATTTTGGAGTTGGTTTAAGCTAGGGTGACGCGGAAGCCGGACAAGCAGGTTCGGTACTCACTCGGGCTGGTCGCTTGTCGCTGCAACGAGGTGTGGTTGGGGGTCGATGCGATTTAGCTGACGTCGTCAAGCTCTGCGGATTGGACAGACGTGGGAGTGCCATGCATCAGCTCGGACCCGGCGAAAGACGAGTGTCTGCTTCTCCTCCCAAGCCTTACGTGAGAATCCCAGGTGGCAAGCGCCGCTGTTGTCGACGCCAGATGGTCATATCGTTCGTCATTGGATATCTGCTTGTCTTGACCGTCGTGATCATCTTCGTCGTCCGTGGCGTCTTGAGGCTTACGCCGCAGAGCATTAATGGGTTGAGTCGATGACTGCACATGCGGCATCTCGGGACCGTCAGTAGCTGAGGCTGGGCCGACGTCGTGTCGGCAGCGGTGAGTTGCAGCACATACCGGTGACTCGTGAAGCGCCTCGGGCAAATCAAGGTGGATGGGTCCCGAATGAGGGTCGTCGGCGGGGCCTGGGGACACGACGAGCCTCGACGCAGCAGTCGTGGACGTCGTCAAGGGTTTGGCGGTGTGTGGTCTGACGCCCGAGCGTGACGCGCCCGATCAAGCTCGAATCTGAAGGAGCAGTGGAGTGAGCGGGTCATGGAGTCGACGCATGAAGCGGGTCAGGGCGTACCATGTCGGCGATGATGGTAACACAGGGCTGCTCCTGCTTGGCGACAGGTGCTGCTTGGCGACAGGTGGTGGCCGGGAGCCCAGGCCAGCGCCACGTCTCGCGCGGTCTGACCGAGGGCGGGACGCAAAAGGACGCACTCGGGACGCTGGACGATCTGACCACTGGAACTGCGCCTCAAACAATACCCACCACGGTCGAGAACATCTTCGGACACCTTTGTCCGAGGAGACATGACGTGGCCGTCCCGTTTGTGGGCAAAATGGTTGCCCACTTATTCTGGGGCGGCGCAGGCCCGGCGAGGGAGAGAGGGTGGGGCTCCCCTTGCTTGTAGTCGGGTCCTCGCGCGCTCAGATCTCAGATCCTCAGAGCTGCTCCGAGACGCAGGGAGACGCTGGAGATGGCGGCGACGCGTCGCGCTCGCGCATCCCGCCCATTCTTCTGCTTTGCCCAATCGCCCCCTACTACGTATACGAAGTAACGAACTATACAATGAGCATCCGTCACCTTGCGACAGTCTGAAACGAACGCCCACTTCGAAACACCGGATCAGTCATACTTCTGCTGCTCCTATCTCGATGAGTCAATCCAATCAACTTAACCACCTCCCGAATCGCAGCCAACGTTCGGCGCTCCGGCGATGAACAGCAGTATGTTTGCCGCCGATCGACACGGGTGCTCTGACTGGACTACCGGCTCACGATCACATCTGACACATAGGTTCGTATGCTGCTTCTGGGTACGAGTCGCGCACCTCGCCTTGGACTCCCAACCAGTCCGCATATAACGACTATTCGGGTCCGTGGGTGGCCGTCGCGTCGATCGCGTACAGCATCGGTCTGTTCTGACGTTACACCGTCGTGCACCCGATCCAGCGTCCACTTCCGCTGGCGTAACGGCCATCTCGAATCCTGCGTCGTACAACTCTCAATCGTCTCCGGGATCTGCTTCGTCCAACCAACCAGTTTACCGTCCCACGTTCCCCGATCCTGGACGCATCGATGGCCCGTATCTAGCTCCGCCAGCAAGCAACAATCTCGCAAGCATGGTCGAACAAGGAGGGAACAATCCTGACGGCACGGGTATTGTCTTTGACGCGGCAGGTTTGCCAAATACTGCACCTTCCGCTCGCGATCGCCAACAGTCGCGGGCCGCACAACTTTCCCAAGACGAGGAGGGAGGCCGCGCATCAGGAGGGAGGGATGTATCAGCGAATATCTGCGCCCAGCTTGGAACGCACCCGTGGCCGACAAGAACGTTGAGACCAAATGCCAATGGTACAGCATCATCCTCAAGGAACTGTTCCGTGAGTACAAGAAGTGCAGCCTGCCTACTCTTCCATACACGGTGCCTAATTTTGACCCGGCTCGCTGTCTTCAGAGTTCGCGCTCCGCCGACGCTCCGTGCTGGACGGCGAGAAGATCCAATCGCCCAAGTTCGTCTATGACGTAAAGGCTCTCAGGGACAACACCAGAATCATTGTTCAGCGCGGCGCGCTCCTTCGCAAAGCGGATTTCCGAAGCCCGAGTCGCAAGCTTAAGTTGTTGGATCCCATTGCTGCGTGCAGGCGAGCTGAGCTTCAGGCTGGAGGAAGAGGTAATCGGGTCAAGTGCAGGCCAGGAAATGGCCGACGGCGATGAAGGCGGCGACAGCGATGCTGACCGGCGGACTCGGAACACGAGCTCCGACGAGGACAGCGAGTGAGGTGACGATGGCCGAGCTCTCAGCGCCAGCCAGACTCGTCGACGCGCATGCGGTGCGGAGATCTTGGCTGTTGAAGGGCCAGAATTCGTTGGACAACACAGGCCACCACAATAGTTATTTCATAGTTATGCTTCATATGCATCCGGCTCTTGGTGACTAGAGGCGGAGAGGGCGATTGTTCGTTGCCCTTCGTGCCTCCCTGGGCCGCTCGAGACCGCCGACCTCTCCTTGTTGACGTGGGATGTGCCAGTGACGTAATCCTGCTCACAAACATTATCCTTCTTGTTCTGGGTTGTTTTCGAAGTATTATGTAGAGTTGAATTGCCCAGTGAGAATGGAGTGCTCCCTGATCCGTGGTCCAGACGGAGCGTCTGCTTTCCGGAAGTGACTCTTTGAGCAAAGAATGAATGAACAGAATTCGCAACGCGCTTCCACTGATTGCAGTGTATGTTAGCATCTTTTTATTATCTATTAGCACTAAAGTGAACGGGCAAGGGTTGCATCTGGCCGGGCTCGGTCTTCGCCAAAGTGCCAATCAGAGCTACTGGGCCACGGTGACGACCCCGGGCCGGCTGACTTCAAGCGGCGCGCGCTCCCAGAAGAAGGCGAACTGATCTGAGCCCCTGAACGCGCAAGCGGAGCGGAACACGTAGGTAATCAATCGTAGGTAGCGAAGTAGCGACAAAGTACGTGCTTGATGAGAGGTGGATCGAACGCGATAATAGGTTCGGTGAAAACATGGAAGGCTTAGGCTTGTAACAGGCTCTTGGAGCGAAAACCTCAATTGACTCCGAGACAAGATCGATGGCCGCTCATACCTACCTCTTACTTGATAAACATTACCTCTCATCAATGAGGTAGGTCGCCAATCCTCAGGCTACATGGTGAGTGCTCAAAGCAGAGAGAATTCTTGCATTCGCCCCACTAAACTGAATTGTCAGCACTTCTGCCCCCGTCAAGCATAGACTAGACTTGATCTTGAGATCTTGACACCAAGCTCTTCTTAAAACAGGCGCAAGTCTCAGTAGCAGGGATCGGGATCGGTGCAAAGGGTCTTTGGCGGCGCCATGGCAGGAAGTCGAATCCTTCGAGCGGGAATCCTCAGAGAGAGAGAGCCGCCGAGCCATCTTGTTCGGAAGAAGGGCTTGCACGCACATGCCAACTTTGCTATTCAACCTTGTCCGAGGGTAGGAGATACATTCTCTATATTGACCAAACCCACTCACCCATTTTCACGTGGTAGACATTCTAGGTACTCGAGCAGTTGCATGCGCTTTAACTGAAAAGTCACCCGGCAAGTCACCCGGCAGGAGTAAGACAGGCGCAGCCCAGAGATTAGGTCTGACAATATTTCTCTCTATGAGACGGTGATATTACTCTCACCCACCGCAATTGAGACGACGTTAGTTTGCAAACACCATGTCCATTGTTTCAACATCAAGTTACTCCACTAATTCAATCTAAATCAGAAGCTGGTCTAAACGCCCAAGAAGTATTCGTCTTCCTGACCAGCAAAGTCATCGCCGTAGCTTTCATCCGAAGAGCTGCCCATCTCACCGTCCTGCTCGAGGAGTTATGCGGAGAAAGGCTCCACCTCCTTTGCCATCTGCGCCTGAATAACCCGCACTTGCTGAACGTCACGGGTCAGCGGTGGAGGCCGCGCCGAGTCGTCGAGGCCAGATGTCTCCATAGGACCGCGTGTTCCCGATCGATTATGTGCAGGTAGCTGGTGATGTTTCGCCTTCTTGACATTTCTTCCCGTCGCGTTCAATCCTTGATGTAAACCACGAAATTCTGACAGTGCAGGAGGCATGGGCTCGGAATCGCCCTCTGACTGCCCGCGAGTGTCGAGCCAAACATCGAAGAAATGGTCGTTCTGGGACCAAGAACATTCGCGCAGCTGAAGAAGCTCCATCCGGCGATCCAGTATAATGAGCGCGCGGTCTCAGATCTCTTCAACATCTTCAGTGCCGAATATGGACTTGGCATCAGCTGGGTCGATCGATTCAGGAAGGGTATCTGTTGGGATGGTTTGAAAGATGTCAGGGCGACATAAGAGGTGATATGGAGCACGCTGTATCGAAAACTTGCCCGACACGTTAGTCCAAAGTGTTTGGCAACTAGTGATACGAGTCTTTTCATCTTCGATCCAAGCCAAAGCTTGCCGCACCTCGGCGCCGATCCGCGCTTTCTCCTCACCGACTCGATCCTTGGCGCGCACAGCTGCTACCCGAAGTTCGGAATGAGGCGGGGGTTGAACTCGACTTGGCAGGACCAGATATGGGCGTATGCATGGAAGACGTTCGTGGCGAACTCCAGTCGCTTGAAAAGCTTTGGCAGGAGCTGCCTCTGGTGACAAATGATAGGAAAGTAGGCGCATTTGGTCTGTGCCAACGAGACTGAGGAGGAAGGGACGCGTCGTGATCGAAGCATACCTTTTCAATGTGGTGCTTGAATTTACAAGCAATGTCGTATAAGGCTCCGATCTTGGCGTTTTCAGGAAGGCGCTCTGAGATGTGCTTGAGGATGGCAAGCGCATAGTACAATCTGAGTGGTCGGAGGGGAATATGCGCATTAGTACTGGGAGAGGAAAGCGGAAGCGACTAAATCCCGCCAGACAGCTCTGCGCTCACTTTTCACCAGAACTCTCAAGATTGACCATTTTCAGGTTTACATCATGCCGGCATACGCAGGCAACGAGTCCGGTGTCGACTACTCGTGACGAGGTTGAGCCAGCTCCGTCGTCGGCAGCCTTCCACGACTCTGTGCACGTCTACGAGGGTGAGTGGGTGTAGAGGTAAGCGATCCCATTACGGCAAATGCAGAGAGCGGGATTACTCACCTTTTTGGTCGGCCGCACCGAAGCTTCAACCTCGGCCTTCATCGCCTGAACCTCTTCCTCACCCAAGAAAATGTCCGGAACGATCTGGTCGTGCTTCGAGTTTTTCTCACGCGTTTGCTGAAAGTTGCCGTCGTATGCAAGCACGCAATCCAATGTGACGTCGTGACAAGGTTGATTAAGTCACGTTGGCCCGAAGCACGCGGGACACTTGTTGGAACGAATCGACGGTGCCTACGAGAAGGTCCCCGCTGTCCTTCTCGCATGTTTCGAGAGCGCGGTACTCGTCGATCGCGGTGCTTCGGAAGGTCTTTGTCCTGCATGCGCGGAAGGCAGGCTTTAAGCATGTGCCTCTGAAACGATGGCGGCGTCCAAGCTCACCCAAGGATGTCCCGTATAGTGACCCCGACCCCACCCACAACGGGAGTAATAGTCTTTGAGGCCGTCCGCATAGCCGGTGAAAGCGCGGGGGACTGACCTTCCAGCTCGCGTGGGCCTGCTCGACCAGTCGAAATGAGAAGGCGGTCATCGGCATTGAAGCGGT
The DNA here is from genome assembly GCA_003665825.1 of Microbotryum silenes-acaulis. Classification (NCBI taxonomy): domain Eukaryota; kingdom Fungi; phylum Basidiomycota; class Microbotryomycetes; order Microbotryales; family Microbotryaceae; genus Microbotryum; species Microbotryum silenes-acaulis. The sequence continues at coordinate 163,335 of QPFY01000006.1, forward strand.
CGAAGAGATGAACCCTAGTTGGGCCAAGCGTTCGACGTCCGTAGCACACCGCGACTCGGAGGCACAGAAGGTGACCTCTGGCAGGTTGATAGACTGACGGTTTGGACTTGTATCTGCTCTTCGGCGGCATGGCGACGCCAAGTCAAGTGCATGAGCAAGAGGACGAACGCGAGCCGTGGGGCCTGTACGGTCGATGGCGACGCTGCAATGAGCTGTAGCGGAAGCAATAAGGTGAGGCGGCAAGTCAAGTGGAAGGTCCCTCGCGTGTTGCGCTGGGCCTCACTGCCGCCAACGCGTGTGCTCGGACCCTTCGATCTCGGGACCGAAATCCCGCGCGACCGCTTCGGACCTGTGACTCTGACGACACCCCGCCGTTGAGATCATCGTCAATTTCCCAAGCTCGCGCCGCCGAATTTTTCTGGAACAAACCTTCAGCTCTCAAGAGCTTCAGGGATAAGGTAAAAAAACGTTGACAAAAAGGCCAAAAAAGGGCGTTTTTCCACATGCGTCTCTGGCTGGGCTTTCCGGGGTCCTGGCCAGCAAGGCTCGAACGGGCTCGGAAGGGAAGCTGAAAGAGGCAGGCAACAGCTGAGTCTGCGAAAGCAGCTCGAGTTCGTCTGCTGTCCTTCGCTAGGTTGGCCGCCAACCACCGCTTGCAGCTACTTCATGGCCAGTTTCAGACGGGCCCTAGGTGCAGGCGACTTTTGCTCAATCTGCTGCAGTACTACAGCCCGTCTCCGCACCCCGTCATCATCGTCGTCATCGTCGCCGTGCTCGCCCTCGCTCAAGCTGGCTCAGCGCATTCGACTGTTCAGCTCGAGCAGTGTCGCCCCGTCACACATCGGCTCACAACCCGTGGCGTTGCCGCCGGTAGTACAACTTGTCGTTGAGGTAGCCCCCCGCGGGCCGTCGGCGCCGCAACGTTCGACCCGGCTGCTCGTCACAGGACCCAAGGGCGAACTTGCGGTGGATATCCCATCGTTCATGAAACTCGCCTCGCCTCGCTTGACCAATGATCCCGCCAGTCGCGGAGTGGCACGCGGAGCTGAGCCCTCGTCGGTCGTGCTGTCCGTGCAGGATTCTCGGATCAAGCATCAGCGCGCAATCTGGGGCCTGACCCGCTCGCTCCTGGCCAACGCCGTGTATGGCGTATCGCAAGGATTTAGCCTTCCTATCCGGCTCGTCGGCGTCGGTTATCGCGCATCGTTGGAGCCTGCATCTACAGCGCCGGCAAAGATTCCATCACCCCCGTCATCTACGTCATCCGAGCCCGCCTCAAGCGCACAGCGGCTGCATCTCAAACTCGGTTTCGCGCACCCGATATTCGTCGATTTGCCACACGATGTGCATGCTTCTGTGCCTTCGACAACCAGTATCGTCCTGTCCGGGATCGACCAGCAACGTCTGGGCCAAGTTGCCGCTCGCATACGCAGTTGGCGAGTGCCCGAACCATACAATGTAAGCATGTCACTCAACCCCACGGGCTCGGCTCTGAATGGGGCGCTAACATAGCCTTCTGAATTGACGGTGCTCCATAGGGAAAAGGGATATTTGTGGGTGAAGAAGTTGTAAAACGTAAAGAGGTCAAGAAGAAGTAAGCTGCAGAAGAGGCTGCTCGGAGCAGACCCGACCTCAGAGTACTTGTCCTTTGATTCATGTGACAACTGAGGCCGCGCGAATCGGACTGGAAGCCCTAAAGGATGTATCCCTGAAGCTCTCTAGAGCTGAAGGTTTGTCCAACGAAAATTGGGGGGGGCGCGAGCTGGGGAAATTGATGACAATCTCAACATTAGTAATTCTCGTTGGCGCGGGGCGGCTCCCGCACAGGCCCCAGCCAGCCGGCACAAGCCGACACAGAGACCGGCGTGAGAATGAGAAACGGCGTGAAACGGCGCGGAAGCATGCCTTCGTCGTTTGGCTCCGTCTGATAGCTGTGTACGAACATCAATATCTCAGTAGCTCATGGTCCAACCTTTCTCGGGGAGTAGTTAATCAGTCACGAACGGTGCTCAATCGGTCCGACAAATCAGTCATTGGTAACAAGTGGCATTTGTGTTCCCCACCCCTGCGGCGATGTCGATCTCTCCCAGTTCACGTGTCTTAGTCGTGCCTCCCGACGCCGAGTGACGGTCCCGAGTCATTGCTCATTGGACAGCATCTGCAGTGGGAGCTTGGCTTGACAAGAGGCAGTCGCTCTTGCCAACATGGCGAACGAGTACAGTACACTTATCATGGACTCAACAGATCTGCACTGAGGGTCGGTTAATTCCGGTAATACCCTCTCTGAAGGGTATTACCGAGAGGGTATTACCCAGGTCTCACCTGGGTATTGTTCTGAGCGCGCCTGGGTATTACCCAGGCGCGCGGTATTAACCCCACGTCGGGCATTAACTCTCTGACGGGTATTACTCATCTCCCTGGGTAATACCCAGCTGAAGGAGTAATAACCAGGCGCGCGGTAATACCCCCCAGCGGGGTATTAATTTTGGCATGGGTAATATCTGCTTGGATGGTTATTCCCCCGGCCTCCGGGTTTCCGTACGTGCAGCGTAGTTATTACCGGGGTTGGGGATTATTACCACCGCAATACCACCCCTCGGATGTCTAGAACTTCTCTGTAACACTCTTGCCTCTGGCAGTGGATGAAACAGACGAGTGAAGGAAGCCAGTGTATTATTCCAGGTTCAAAAAATTGGGCCGAGCTTCGTCGTCCATCCGGTCAAAGATGTACTCCCGAGACTCCTCTCGACCAACTTCCCTCCGATGTATGCGACCAGCTGAGCCAAGGATGCACCGCAGATCCACGATCTCGACCGCTCCTGAAGCATGTTGACCTTAAGTGAAGAACAAGTTCTGATGCTTCTGCGCTCCTACAGCAGACACAGCCTTCCGCTTGCCGCTTTGGCGTCGGCTTGGCAATCGGGGCCTGTTCGATCGCGTCGTAGACGGGTTGCAAGTGGCTCAAACCAAGCGACCGTACCTTCCTAAGCAGGAAGTTCTGTGAAGCGACAGGAACGTGTCAGGGTCGTAGGTCCACCTGGCACAATCAGGTGCGAATGCGCGCACCTGCTCCCCCTATCGGAACTCATAAATCGCCAAAAGTTGACCAAAACGTTCGACACGATCGGCTCCTTAGCGTTCACGAGGGAACGCCTGGGAGTTGTCTTGTGCATGTGCTCGAGCTCCATCTGCTTGCACTAGGGATACTTCCTCAGTGCCGGTACACTGATGAGATAAGAGAAGCGAGGAAACCGCGAACAAGCCATTTGCAAGGCAGCATCCGCACACTCAGGTGCATCAGCTCACAGAGAAGAGGTCAAATAATTCACATCGCAAGCAGTTTGTGCTCCTTAAGTAGAACATGACTGACAATGATTCACTGCGTCCTGTGGTAACTGCCGAGCCTTGCTTGCGACACGCTTGACCGTTAACGGTTGAGCCGCTCCATGGCAACTTAGCGATCAAGATCCATGCTATTCGATGAAATCGGCTATGTGTAAGGTGTAAGACTGCATGTATTGAATATGCGAGTTACTACTTGAGACGCTGCCAGAGGCTTGTGTGTCGTTTGACAGCGCCGTGTCGTCGATCTGAGCGCCGACCACGTTTGAGAGTCCGGGAGAAGACTTAGCGAATGGAGCAATGGGCGCGGTCGCGGACATTTTCTCAATAGTCGTGCACATTAGTGAGCAGTAATTCAAAATCGTAATCAAGCTATGTGAGCCTGCGCAAAGCGCGCGCGCGCGTCTCCGTTTCTCCCTTTGCCTCTTTCCGTTCACGTGTTCAGTCCTTCTCCCACCCACCTTTCTGTCCCCTGCCACACGGGAGCTCAGCAATGGGAGGATCTGCATCCGGGAAGGACGAGGAGATTCAAAGTCTGAATGGGAAGGGCACTGGTGAGCTCAGCTTGGAGTAATTGTTCTGACTCAAGGGTGTGCTTCGCCACGTTCGGGCTCAGGTTCGGGCTGATTCGGGCTGATTCGGGCTGACTCACGTTTGGGCTACGTCGGCCAACTTTTCGCTGACGTGTTGCCTCGGTCCACCCCCTGCAGCCAGAAAGTACGTCGATGCGGATGGCATGTACGTATGAAACGACAGAGGCGATATGAGCTTGTGTGAGTATACTTGCAAGCACGGGCAAACTGACAACGTCCCTTACAGTCGGCTTCGCTTAGGCGCCGGCCACTTCAACGAGCAGAACCCGACCACCGACTAGCTCTGACTTCCCTGCGCCACTCGTAACATTCCTCGACTCAGTAGGTGATGTAGTAGTGACAGAAATTAGAACGCCTGTTCCGGTCCAGGTGTATGGGCCGCTTGCGGACATCGGCCGGGAATGGTCTCACAGCTAGCAACTGCCCGAAGAACATCATCCCAAGGACGCGTGCAGACTCGTCTGTGCCAGAACAAGCACCTACACAATTGTGGAGGAACATGCCCCTTCGAAGCAATAGGAGATCGTCAAGTATGTAAGTAACACCCGCCGGTCCTTACCTAACTGTGCGCTCGCTTGCGCGCTGACCAATCACTTCTCCCTCGGCCCTTGCAGAAGGGACATGTTTCCTTGCGGTCACATCGGATGACCGGCTCTAGAGGCCCGGGCCCGTCAAGAAGCAAGTAGACCGATCAAAACCCTAACAGAAGCCAACAGATCATCTACAAGAGGAACCTTGGCAACCGTCGAAACGAAGAGGAACAAGACGAGGATCAGGGACAGGACGAAGAAGACGTCAAGGAGTTGGAACGCTCTCCAAGGACTTGAGGAAGCGGAGCACGCGCGGCAGCTGCGGATGATTTGGACGCCAACGATCCAAACCATCCGGCTACGGGTCAGAGATGGTAACGGAGGTAGACACTTGCTAGATAATGCACTAATCCATACCACAATATGTACTACAACATCTCTCATGCAATATAAAATGGCTGCATTAACATTAGTAATATGAACGCGAGCATTAGTAATTTATGCTACAGACCCTAATGAGTAAGCTAATATCAATTGAGCTCGCACTAGCAATTAATGATACAGAACCTAATGAGCAAGCTAATGTGAATTAAGCTCGATCACGCTCCCGAAAAGAGCCCCTATTGAGACTTTTTGGATGGTATTACCCATTAAAATTGGAAATAACCGAACCGAAGGGAATACCGTCTGCTTGGGTAATACCATCGTCACGTGGGTAATACCCAACCAGCGGGTATTACCCGCCAAAAACGTCGCTCAGTGCTGGTTCCTCGCATTCGCTTGACGAGGATCTAGTGATCACTGATGATCCGCATTAGATCAGATCACCGCCAGATCAGATCAGATCTGATTTGAATTTTTCTAATTCTGCCTTGATTGATCTGATCTTGATCTGATCTGAGACATGGAATTGCCTAATTTGGCACAGAGAGACTTCTACATGTCTACATGCTGAAATCCTCATTCATCCTCATCCTCCTCCAAAGTGATCACCTTGCTAAGCCGCCGCTTTTTGGAGGAGCTCCCCGCTTTTATGACTGGATTGGGTCGCATGATCCCTATGAGAAAGGGTTTGCGCAGTTGAAATCACAATGGCACCATCTAGGTACCGCCTACCTTTGGATTTTTTTCCTCGAGGCTTGATTGATCTGAACTTGATCTGACCCCCGTCAGATCAGATCAGATCTGATCTAATGCGGGCCCTTGGACTGATCAGGTACTCGTTGCGACAGCTCGTCTTGTCCAACGTCAAACTTCACAACTTGCAGGACTACTCTCTCGGCGATCAAAGACTACAGAATTATTTTTGGGTATTCTATTGTCTTCATGCGCTGGGCGTTGTCCAGCATGCGAGAGTGGCTACATTTTCAAGCGAAGCACAGCCAAAGACATCCTGATCCCCAGGCCTACAACGTTTGATTTCGAGGAATGCCAAATCGCGTGCTGCAATCACTGATTCGCGTGGTCCATCGGCGGAGCGACCTAGAGGGCCAGCACACCTACTACTAAATGTGATTATAGAGGCTGACTCGGGGTACACTTTGTGTGTTCAGTCTCGAGCACAAGCTTGCCTCCGGAAAGGCAGCGACCGGAGCACGTGCTCGTGACGTCCGAGTCCGAGGCAAAGTTGCGACTCAGGGCATGTCCAAGTTGCGATCCTTCTTTTTCTGAACATGGGGCAACGTCATGGGAATTGGGAAGCAGTTAATGTAAGTTGAATCCGGTGCAAAGAAAGACAGAGACCTGACTCCTTCCCCTTCTCACCCTCACCGGCCCGGCCAGCAATCGCATTCAACACGCCAAACCTACTAACTTTTAGGAACCTGAAGCCGAGGCACGAGATACGTAAGTACGAGAGCCGAAGATGATAGTAAAGATAGTTGGAGAAAGAAGAGAAGCGCTAAGGGAGCGCGCGCGAGGCAGGCACGAGCCGCGCGAGGCGACTAATATCAACAACTAGTAACTATTCATAATCAGGAAGACAAGTGGGATGAAACAGCAATATACACTCTGACACCCCCCCGTGCTGTCATACCACTGCACCTCGTAAACCCAAATTCGCCCGATGGAAGATGAACAGCTTGGGACCCAAGGCTTTGGTGAAGATATCGGCGAACATGTCACCGGTGGCGATGTAGCGGACCTCGATCTCCTTCTCAGCAACCCTCTCGCGGACGTAGTGTTCCGAGATGCGAACGTGACGAGACCCCTGATGGTTGTGTTGTTGAGTTGACACGTGAGGAGTACACTCTGTAGGCTACATGAGCGCGAGCGCGCGCGGGCTTTCTCTTAGCTTCCTTCTGATTCGAGCGTTCTAACGTATTGAACCACCTCGAATCAGGTCAGTAGTATTCACGGTATCATATTGCAATAGTTAACTGAGCGTTCTAACGTATTGAACCACCTCGAATCAGACGCCGAGATTCTAGAGGTTATAAGCCCAACGACTTCGCACAGCTGCTGCCACGTCGCAACGGTTCACCCGAACGCTCCACCATGACTGGCGAACAGTCAACCATCGACAAGTCCGTCGACGTAGACCCTCCAACACACTCGCAAACTTCGCGTTTCCCGGCATTTGCGATTTTGAAGAACAACAACATCGACGTATGGCTCGATCACGTTCGCTTCACCGTCGACAGGCGTCAGTGGCAGCTCTCCTTTCCCAAGCAGTACCCATCCGCCAAATGCAAGGACGACGATGAACTCGATCGAGCTCATGATGCGGTGCACAGGGCAATGCATCAAACCTGTTCAGAAAGTGTGGCGCATCTCCTGGTCAGCTGCTACGACCTGACGCCGGAGCAGACGGTGGAATACCTTCGAAAGCACCTGGGTCGGTCTTCCCTTCGCGGCGTTATCACGCAAATTGGAAAGTTATTCTCGGTCGGACCGCCACCAGCACAGGAAGACGATTATCTTCCTTGGGCCGGATCCATCACTCGCCTCACAACTGACCTACGGGCTCACAAGTTGACGTTCGACCAAGTGGTTGCATGCCACCTCATTGCGATTGTGGGCGCTCGACGACCGTCGTATCTGGATCAGTTCGGCTCCAAAGACGTCGATGCGATACCAACTGTCGACACAGTGATCGCAGCAGGTCGAGCTCCAGCAAACTTGAGTCAAGATACTGGGAACGCTGCGACGGCGTTGTTGGCCACGACTGGTGCCCAACCGAAGCCACCCGGCCCCTGCTGGAACTGCGGTGAAGACACCCACTTCAACAAAAACTGTTCCAAGCCGAAGAAGAAGAAGTTTCCATGACGCAAGACGACCAAAGGCGAGGAACCGATGGCAAATTTGGCGCTCCCTTCGGTTGAAGACATTCTGGGGACCGATTCCGTTGGCGCGTTTTTCACGCAATTACCAAAAGGACACTCTCGAGAAATGATCCTCTACGACACGGCAGCGACTCATCACGTCATCAATAATCCTGCCGCGTTCGCCGACCTGAAGGCGACAGCTCCGTCTTCGTTAAAGGGCATCAATGGTGACGGAAAGACCATTATGGGAGTAGGCACGGCCTGCGTCGAAGACAAGCACGGCAAGAGGTACAACTTGGTCAACAGCATCTTCGTCCCTAGCGCCCCCGCCAATCTCTTCGCCGGGCATCGAGCCGATCGTGATAGTCGCAAGATCACCATTCAAAACGGGCGATTCACGGCGGCAGGAAATGACGACATCCTACTCACGGGACAGAAGCTCAATTCGGGATTGTACCGTCTGGACCTCAAGTTGGTTCAAGCTCGGAGTTCACCCCATGAACGTGCGTCAGCCACAGCTCTGACAGCAGTGCCTCTCCACATCTGGCACGGACGTTTCGCTCATCTACACTGCCGTTCCCTTCACCAGCTGTCCAAGTCTGACGCTGTGATAGGTTTGAACATGAAGTCTCGCAGTGACTTGAAATGCGAATCGTGTCTGGCCAGCAAAGCTACGCACAAGCCGTTCCCAAACTCCGAATCGCTAGCCGAAAAACCCCTCGATCTCGTCCACATCGATCTCTTGTCCTTCGACGGCGAGCTGTCACTTGCAAATCATCGCTACGCGCTAGTTATTGTCGACGATTGTACGCGGTACATGTGGGTGTTGACGATGCCGCGGAAGTCGGACTCCTTTGAAAGGTTCAAAACGTGGAAACTACGGGTCGAGCTGTCGTCAGGGCACACTTTGAAAGTTGTCCGTTCGGACCGCGGTGGCGAGTTTCTTTCGACGGAGTTCAAGCGATGGTTGGACGACACGGGTTTGTCGCGACAACTCACGATCCCCAGCACGCCCGAGCAAAACGGTGTCGCCGAAAGGGCCAACCGCTCGATTTCGGAAGCAGCTCGAACGATGCTGTATGAATCCGGTCTGCCCACGGTGTTTTGGGCCGAAGCCGTGGCTACATACGTGTATGTGAAGAATCGTTCCCCACATTCTGCTCTTGGTGGCAAGGTGCCATTTCGGGAATGGACCGGGAAACCTGCGCACGTTCATCACTTGCGGGTCTTCGGATGTCGAGCTTGGCACACGGCGAATACCGAACAACGTAAGAAACTCCAGCCACGGGGCCTTCCGATGATCTTCCTCGGATACGACCTAGAATCCAAAGCCTACCGACTATGGGACCCGGTGAGGGGGCGGTTAACGTTATCGCGAAGCGTGACGTTCTTTGAGGACAAGTTCCCGGCCCGTGAAGGCGCGCCAGCACCGAGGATTGAGGCGATCGAAGTAGTCGTACCTCGACCAGTTGCGACGAATCGACATGAAGCTGCGCAACAGCCGATCGCTGCGAACCAGGCCCCGGAGGTCGAGGTAGAAGCCCGGGAGGAAAACCCGGTTGACGACGTTGACCCCGCCGAGCAACACGCACCAATTGTGGAAGATGTACCAAAGGAGTTGCGTTTTGACGCCCCTGGACCTGCTTGGGCAGCACCGGTCGGAAAGCGGGATCGTAGGGCACCTGAGCGTTTCGAACCGGAGGCCTTCGTAGCCGTCGCCGATTCCGACGAGGAAGACGGTCCGTTTGTTTTGCCGACTAGTGATCCCACGACTTGGAAGGCAGCCATGGCACACCACAAGTCTCACGAATGGGCGCAAGGTGCAATCGATGAGTTCGAGTCATTGCGTGACGATTACTCAGTCTTTACGATTATGAAACGAGACGAGCTTCCCGCCGGCGCCAAGGTTCTCGGGTCCAAATTCGTTTTCCGAACGAAACGGGACAAGGATGGTCGGCCGACTTCGTACAAAGCTCGACTTGTTGCACGAGGCTTCACGCAACGGCCGGGAATTGACTTCAAAGAGACGTTCGCACCGACAGCGAAGTTTGTCTCAATTCGTACTCTCATCGCGTTGGCGGCCGCCCGGGGTTACCATATCATCCAAGCGGACATTGACAAAGCCTATTTGCATGGCGAACTTGAAGAGGAATTGTACATGCGCGTACCGGAGGGAGTCCGACTTCCCGACGATGTCTGTCTCAAGTTGCAACGCTCGATTTACGGTCTCAAGCAGGCCGGCCGGGTATGGAACGAGACGATCCATAAGACCCTCGTCAAGCTTGGTTACAATCGTCTTCGGAGCGAAGAATGTGTCTATCGTTGGACACTTGGCAAAGACGATTATTACATCGCGGTTTACGTTGACGACTTGCTGTTTGTCGGTCCCGACTTATCCGAAATTGATCGCGTGCTCGACGAATTGGATCGATTGTACGGAGTCAAACATCTCCGCAATGCAGAGTACATCCTTGGCGTCCAGCTCATTCGTCAAGCGGATGGGATTGCGTTGTCGCAACGACAGTATTTGCTCGATGTACTTGCAAGGTTCGGCATGGCGGATGCTAACAAAAGTGTATTACCAATGCAACCGGGTCTTCAGCTCAAACCCTGCGACACTCCGGATCCCTCGTTACAGACACAGTACAGATTGGCCATTGGATCATTGATGTACGCCGTCGTTGCAACTCGGCCCGATCTTGCATACCCGGTGTCGTATTTGGCAAGATTCACGAACAAGGCAGGCAGTGACCATTGGGCGGCAGTTGTGAAGATTCTACGCTACATCAAGGGAACTCTCGAACTCGGCATTGTCTACAAGACGAAACGTGATTTGTTGGTTGGATACGTGGGGTACTCGGATTCGGACTGGGGTTCCTGCATCAACATGTCCCGATCTACGATGGGGCATGTCTTCAAGCTGGCTGACGGGCCAATTTCTTGGAGTTCTCGGATCCAGAGCCAAGTGGCGACGTCATCAACGGAAGTGGAATACATCGGCCTTACTCATGCGTCTCGAGAGTGTCAGTTCTTGCGGAATTTGCTCGCGGAATTGGGGGTCACGATTTGTGGCCTGATCGAGCTGAAAGGCGACAATCAAGGCGCGATAGCTCTCACAAAGAACCCGGTGTTCCACGATCGAACTAAGCACCTACGCCTGACCGAGCATTTCGTTCGAGAACGGGTACGAGAAGGTGACATCGTCGTTAACTATCTTCCAACCGCCGACATGTTTACGAAGGCGTTGCCGAGACCGGCACTAGAGAAGCATAGGGCAGCCATAGGGATGGGAATTGTGTAGGCCTTAGAGCGAGGGGGGGTGTTGAGTTGACACGTGAGGAGTACACTCTGTAGGCTACATGAGCGCGAGCGCGCGCGGGCTTTCTCTTAGCTTCCTTCTGATTCGAGCGTTCTAACGTATTGAACCACCTCAAATCAGATGCCGAGATTCTAGATGTGTAAGGCCCAGTCGTGGGGCCTTGCAAGTAACAGGATACGAGTATGTATTCCAAAGAATAAACTGGTCAGAAGGGAAGAGAGAGTCTACTTCCCGACAAGGCTTAAGGCCAGACGCGCGTCAGGCCTTGAGTAACTACGGAGTATTACAGGTTGGTCGGGTGCTGCGCAAGAGCCAGCAAACCTTGGTTGTCACCGTAGAGCACGACTGGGCCAGAGACCGGAGCGCCAAGTTCAGCCAGGAGTTTGCTCAGGTGGATGGCATCACCGCTTGTGTACGAAAGAGAGAGGTACTCCGCGTTGGTAGTAGACTTGGCGACCCTGTGCTCGCGTTTGGAGCACCAAGCGATCGCGGCTCCAGACAAGATGAACGCGTAGCCCATGGTCGATCGCGAGGTCGTTAGACAGGCTCCCCAGTTCGTGTCCGAGTAGCCATGGAGTGGTTGGCTGGTCTTGCGATAGGTGAGCCCCAAGTCCAGTGTGCCTTTGATGTAGCGGAGGACCTGCTTGATGGCTGTCCAATGCTCCGGGCCAGGCTGCTGCGAGAAGCGAGCGAGGTAGCTGACCACGAAGGCAAGGTCCGGACGAGTTCCTACGGTGGCGTACATCAACGAACCGATGGCCTGCAAGTAGCGCGTACGATCCTGAGGAGTGGCCGACAAGTCCTCGAAGTCAAGGACGACACCTGGCTGCATTGGAATACTCGCCGGCTTGGCATCGGTGAACTGGAACCTGGCCAGGATGTCCCGAAGGTAGCGCTCTTGCGAGAGCATGATAGATTCATCTTGTCCACGCTTGACTTGGATGCCTAGGATGTATTCGGCAGGTCCGAGATGTTTGATGCCATACGCGAGTTCCAACGCGTCGAGCACCCGGTCGATCTTGGCGGTAGAGGGGCCAACCAAAAGCAAGTCGTTGACGTACAAGGCAATGTAATGAGAGTGCCCGTCGTGTTTGCGGCGGTAGATGCAGATGTCGGACCGGGTGGGCACGTATCCGAGGGACCGCAGAGTCGAGTCAATCTCAGCGTTCCAGATGGTGCCGGCCTGGCGAAGGCCGTAGATGGATTTGGACAGCTTGAGGATCTTGCCGGGCAGGTCAATGTCCTGAGGGACGCGCATGTACAGAGGCTTGTCAAGTTTGCCGTGGAGGTACACTTTGTTGACGTCGGCCTGATGGACGTGATAGCCGTTGGCCGCGGCGAGTGCGATGAGGGCTCTAATGGACGTGAATTTGACGACTGGGGCGTAGTTCTTCTCGAAGTCAAGGCCAGGACGTTGGGCACATCCGTGAGCGACGAGACGCGCCTTGTAATCGGTGATGTCGCCATGCTGGTTGCGTTTAGTCCGGAACACCCAGCCCGATCGCAGGAGGATCTCACCCGCGGGGAGCTCACCGGATTCGATGATTTCGAAGACCTCGTAATCGTTAAGAAACGAATCGAATTCATCCTGTGCCGGTGCGCCCCAAATGTCCTCTTGTCCCGATCGGATGACGTCGCCCCAATTGGCCGGATCGCGAACAACTGTCAAGTCGTGATCTGCGAAGCCGGCTTTGGTGGATGCGAAGGCGAGGAGCAGGCTCTTGAAGGAGGCGGTGGGTCCGTCGGGGCCGTCGACGAGCTGTTCCCGCGTGATCATGGTGGGAACAAGCTGGCGGCGTGTCCGGGGGCCAACTATGATGTTTCGAGTGTCGACTTCACCGTACTTCCCCGGATCGGGACCAACCTTGGCGACGTCGCCGTACTCTCAAGTTGGCTTGACTTTGGCGAGTGGAGCTGGATCCGGAGGTGGCTGCGGCAAGTTCACGGCTGGCTCCGTCGTAGCGCTCGTGGTCGACGAGGTGTCGTCTTTGTCGGCCGAGTTGGTCGAAACCGGCGACGCGGGTGTCTCGTCAGGCGTTGGGGAAGGTGGCCGCAGGGGAGGGTCAACAAGCGTTGGAGCCGACGACGGTGCTGGAGCTTCGACAGGTGGCGGCTGGGGGCAGTAACCCGGGATGCGTGGCTGCGTCACGCGGGTTGGTGCGGTCGTGAAGGGGAACTCGGTTTCAACGAACGTCACATTTCGGCTCAGACTCACATGCATCGAGGAGGGGTCAAGAAGACGCCAAGCTTTTGCGTGTCGATCGTAACCCACGAAGACCCGAGCAATCCCTTTTGGGTCAAGTTTGTCCCGTCGGTGAGCCGGCACGGTGGCCCAGGCGCGACAACCGAATGCCCGAAGACCCTCCACGCCTGGTGTGGCGCCCAACCAACGACTGTTTGGGATGCCTCCACCGAGAGCCGCGTGAGGCGATAGGTTCTTGACGTGGATGTAACACATGGCAGCCTCGTCCCAGCATGATCGTGGGAGTCCCGAGTGAGACAGAAGAGCCAGGGTGCCCTCCACGATTGACCGGTTGACTCGCTCGGCTCGACCGTTTTGCTCGGGCGTGTACGGTGTGGTCAATTCGCGACGAATTCCACGAGCTACGCAATAGCCGTTGAAGGCGGTAGAGACATACTCGCCCCCGTTGTCCGAGCGAAGCGTTTTGACCTTGCGACCCGTGGCGTTTTCGATCTCCAGAAGCCAGTCCTTGAATGTCGGAAGGACCTCGCTTTTGTGCCCGATGGGGTAAACCCAAGTCTTCCTCGAGAAGTCGTCGATGAACGTGACGAGGTACCGCTTATGGCCGAAGGACTCCTCGGGGAAAGATAAGACATCCGAGTGCACCAATGCAAGCGGTTCCGCGGCATGCGACGACGAAGAGGGGAAAGGCAAACGATGCGCTTTGGAGGCAAGGCACGCGTTGCAGGTGAAGTCTTCACACTCGAAGTCACTATAGAGCCAATCCAAACCCTTCACCTGGCCAGAGGCCGCCAGTTTTTTAAGTGTCTGGACAGAGGCGTGGCCGTAGCGCCGGTGAAGGGTAAGTAGAGGTAGCCTATCGGACTTGGTGGCGACGAGCGTGTGTAGCACACCTTTGCTGGCAGCTTGGACCGAAGCGTTGAGTTTGTAAACGCTGGACGCGATGGCTGATGCTGTGGCGATGCACCCTTGCGGCGTGCGGAGCTCGACGTCTCCGTGTTTGAAGGTGATGCGAACGCCTTTGCGGTCGAAGGCCCGGACCGAGATGAGGTTGGCAGGGCTCTTGGGGGCGTAGATCACGTCGTTGAGGGTGAACTTGGTACCATTATCGGAGACGAGCTTGACCAAGCCGATTCCCGAGGCCTTCACCGTTCCCCCTAGACCTTGCAGGACTTGCGGGGTAGGCGAAAGGGGGCCGTCAAAGAAGGACGCATCGTTGACGACGTGGCACACCGACGCCGAGTCTAGCAGAAGGATTTCCGCCGGTGGCCCGATGTTGGTAAACGTAGCAGAAGAAAAGACGGACAGGTGTTGATCCTTGGATGCTTCCTCGGTGGCCACGAACGTGGACGCAGGCGATGATGAGCCTTGGAGTTCCTTCATGGCGTTCTTGAGCTCGAGGTACTTGGCTCGCTTGCGCGATTCCGGACACTTGTCGAGCCAGTGTTTGCCTTGACCACAAGCTGGGCAGTTGCTCGGGGCAGGACCAGAACGATCCCATTTTGAGCGTTTGGTCGGTACGACCGCCTTCGCAACGAGGACCGTCGCTCGATTCGTCCGAGCGTTGAATCCAGCCCAAGAGGGCGGGCATGGCGGCATCGTGAGGACCCAGTCAACGTAATTGTCCTCCGTAAGCTTCGAGTTGTGTGGGAAGACCGGGGGGTTGACTGGGGGGAGTAGCTGACGCATGGAGAGTGCGTCGTCATCCTGTGCGGGTGCGGGGCGCTGGTTCCTAATCAGCTCATCGAATTGCTCTTTGGTGAGCATGACGGAGGTAGCGGAGGCGACGTCGATGGTGTGGATCGACGTTGATGACGGTGGTAGAGGAGGCGTAGATGCCATGTCACCGTGATCGTCGGGGTCGCCCGCCGCTGGTAGGTTCGGTGGGCTCATAACCTTTTGGGAACCTGAAGCCGAGGCACGAGAGCCGAAGATGATAGTAAAGATAGTTCGAGAAAGAAGAGAAGCGCTAAGGGAGCGCGCGCGAGGCGACTAATATCAACAACTAGTAACTATTCATAATCAGGAAGACAAGTGGGATGAAACAGCAATATACACTCTGACACTAACGGCGAAGCTGCAGGTGGTCTCCATCCAACACCAGTTGATCACACCCATGATGTAAGTAGTAATGTATATATTTGCCTTTGTGTGCTCCAGCGTCTGATGATTGGGCTGACACGGGTGTGTGCAGTCATTGGGAAGATGGAGTCACAGGGGGTGCTGGAGGTCGGTGTGGTTCCGCCCGTTCCCATTTGGACCCGGACAACATTCTCGACCTACCCGATTACAGTCAATTTTATGCGGAGGTCCGGGAGGGGTTTTTTAACGGTCGCAAGTAGGCCAAAGGATATCCCACGCAACTCCCCGTGACTGTCGGTGAGCACCCTGGGCGACTTGCACAAGGATATCCCGGCCTGTTCCGTTTCGAGCATGCGGTCTGCAGTGGCGAGAAGACGCATGTTTGTCTGCGCTCGCACATCAGCAAAATGGGCACTCGGCGCGCACCGCTTAAAGGCGCTTAAGCCCCGCTTAAGGACGCTTAACAAGACGTCCTTAAGCCCCGCGTCTTGTTAAGCGTCCTTAAGCGTCCTTAAGCGGGGCTTAAGCGCCTTTAAGCGGTGCGCGCCGAGTGCCCATTTTGCTGATGCACCGTCATCAGCAACTTTGCCACTCGCGCTTAGTGCAATTTAGCGCACCGGAGATTATAGAAAACGAGCTAAATGTCACTAAAAGTGCGCTTTTGGCACTAAAGTGCGCTAAATGGCACTAAATTGCACTAAAGCGCGAGTGGCAAAGTTGCTGATGGTGCCGTTGTTTGTATAGGGTCCGAAAGTCAGGCAAGGACTACTACTTACAGAGAGATCCCCCAGAGGTCAGCATTCATGATGCAAGTGTCGACGATTTGTGCAGGCGATGACTTGGGAATAACGGGAAGGCATTGCTTCGAATCACCTGTGATGTTACAGTCCAACCGGTCAGTCAGTCATGCTGCCCTGCGCTTTGCTTTTGAAAGATTGGCACACACCTGCCAACACGACGGTCACTCCACCGAACCGAGCCGTTGAGGATCTGCCACGGGATGGTGAGCCGCAATTCACGGAACCAGAGCCTGTTTTCTTGCGTGATTCGTTACAACTATCAGTATTCTTGCTGTGGTCCATCTGTAGCAATGGCAGTGAAGACTCACATTTAGTGTCCCAATGACCCGGATTCTCAACCGTACGAAGTCAATCCTGCCGCTGTGTCACTGACGTCCCATGTCTGTTTTTCGTATCAGGTTTTCCGTCATATCTAAGACTGCACAGCCATGTCAAGGGATAACTCACGCATGCAGTGTCACCAGCTGATGGTGAAGAAACAACTCGAGGGTTGACATTCAAAGAGGACGTGTTGAAGGGAATTGCTGCTTGGTAGTTTTCCATTAGCTCCTGAACAATCCCACACCAAGAGCACAGTTCATGAAGTTACTTACTCGAATCCGTAGCTATGCTGCATGCGGCAGCCATTTCTTGAGAAAACTTGTCCCGTATTTGTTGCAGAGCTACGACGACCCCTTCGGGTGTCGCGAGCTCGAGGTGGCGATGGGATGAGGTGTGAAGAGCAGGAGGGAGAAAGATGGAGAAGCCTGCGCCTCAGGTTAAACCGGGCTCATAGAATGTCGCGGAACGTCGTGGAGTGAAGCCCAGTGTCGGCAAGCCGTGACACGCTGGCGGGGCCCCTAACGGCGGAATTGGCGCACTGGCCGACACTACCCGAAGTCTGGCATATATTTTGGCAGTGGCAGGAACTACGCTACGATGTGGTAGACACGCAAGACAGGTCGTTTCAGTCTGCTTCGGGAAGCAGAGAGTCATGTGCCAGGCTGCTTTGATGGAAAATGGGACCTCGGCGAACGTAGGCGAAACGGTCTGTTGCTGGCCGATCCATGCTGAAACAGCGCTAGCTAGCTGGGACGCGCTGGACCGAGAGCTGCCGATGACGTCACGCCACGTGGTTTGTCTTTTGTTCTTTGACGTTCTTTGTCTGACGCGACAGATTCTTTTAGTAGTTTAGTAGACTAGGTTCGGCGGCGCGCTCCGCGCGCCTCCTCACCACCGTGACCGTCACCAATGACTCGGTGACCCGCTGTAACGTACCGTACTTTTGTTGCAGCCGGCAGAGTCGCGTGGGATGACAAACGAACTACAGTCTTCATTTCATGCGAGCTGCGGGATGGCGAGCCTCTGCTGACTGTCACAGGTTCACTATGGAGTTTTGTTATAAATCTTCATTCTATTAAGCCAAAAACCCTTCTAAAAACTATGTTTTCTGTTACATTATCTGCTTCCCCATCCTTAGTAGGGTGAAGCAAAACTTTCACACCGTCCACACTCGTTGCCCGGGACAACGCGACGTACAGTTGGCCGTGAGAAAAAACGGGTGTTTCCAGACACACCCCTACCTGCGCAAGTGACTGCCCCTGCGACTTGTTGATGGTCATAGCCATTGCCAGCCGAATAGGAAACTGGGTCCGGTGCAGAGTGAACGGAAGACCAGCTGATGATCCTGTTTTCAGTGTGATGCGCGGCAATAAGACGGGCTGCCCAGCATGATCTCCTGTGAGGATGATTGTCTCGAGGACGCGGGTGTGTAACCGCGTTAACAATAGTCTTGTGCCGTTGCACAGCCCCGCAGCCGGATCCAAGTTCCGGAGGAGCATAACGGGACATCCTACTTTGAATTTTGCAGCATGCAACGGCATCCCTGCGACGTTGAGACTCTGAAGGTACTCGATCGAGAACAGTGACTCGTCTTCGTCTTCGACCGAATCCGCGCTGTAGAACGTTTGAGCGTCGCCCGGTAGCAGGTCGAGCACCATATCGTTGATCTGATCCACTTCTGAGTTTTTGGGCGCCAGAATTGCTCGATTGCTGAAGTAGGCAACTTTTTCGTCTGTTGACATGTTGTCCAGCTCAAGCACGGGAACGGGGTAAACATGTCTGATCAACCCGGATCTGTTTCTCGAGGCAGCCGGTAGGAGAAGATCGGATGGGAGCGCGATGATGTCCTGTCTTGTTCGCCGAGCCGTCTCCGACCCCTAAGAGCCAATCTGCAAAGCCCTGTGCCTTTGTCCGTTCCGTTTCGGTCATGCGATCTGCAGCGGCCAGAAGACGCATGTTTGTCTGAGCTCGCACCGCAGGCTGTCAGTATAGGGTTTCAAAGGCAGGTAAGGAGTCTCCACTTACAGAGAGACGCAGTACTTCGACTTCTCCCCAGAAGTCAGCATTCATGATGCAAGTGTCGACAATCTGTGCAGGCGATGCCTTGGCAATAACGGGAAGGCATTGCTTCGGATCCCCTGTGAGCTTACAGCAGAGCCGGTCAGTTCTGCCCTGCGCTGTCTTTAGAGAGAATGGAACACACCTGCCAACACGACGGTCACTCCACCGAATCGAGCCGTTGAGGATCGCACATCTTGCAACATCCTGTCCACCAGCTGGAAACATCGACGGTGCTGCATCGGTGCTTCGTCCCAGACGATCAAGTCGCACATCCGAAAAAGCTCGGCGAGCTGTCCTTGTTTCGGAATGTTGCACGTAGAGTCGTCGAAGATGTCGATCGGGATCTTGAACCGTGAATGTGCCGTTCTTCCTTTTGGCAGTAGCAGTGCAGCAATACCCGATGGTGCAACGGCAAGAGCGTATTTTCCCTCGGACCGAATCCGAGCAAGGATCGTTTTTTCCAAGAACGTTTTGCCTGTCCCTCCTGGAGCATCGATGAAGAAGACCTTTCCGCGGTTGTTCAGGATTGAGTCAAGAACAGTTTCAACAACAATGCGTTGTTCGGTGTTGCACGACTCAATGTTCTTCCTCCAGAGACCCTCCAATTCGTGGAGCTCCGCTGCTGTGGCTGATTCCTCCATGATAAGATGATTTGTTGAAGTTTCGTCATCGAACTGAATCGTTGGCAGCGGCAGGCCGTGGTCTGATAATGAGGAGTCGAGTCGTTGCAGAATATTGTTGAGCTGAAGCAGCCCCCAGTTAGCGACATGCTCGGGCGTGATCATCATCTGTTGCCTTTGGTTTCGGAGGTGGTACTCGACGTCCTGGGTGAGGTTGTCATAGTGCTTCGTCCACAACTGCGTCGCGTTTGTCACTCCATCATCGGCCATTAACAGCATGGCAAACAGGTGTCGCAGCTCGTGGCCAGTACGGAAGACCGCTGCTTCGGTCAGACATCTGTCGGCTTCAGCGTCGTTGCGTAGGAGCCCCTGTTCGACACAGGCTTCCCGGAATGTTCGAAACTCAAAACCATTGAAAGTCCTCAGATGCGCAAACGATGTCGGAGAAGGCACCTTCAGAAGAAGTAGTCGCAAGTAGTATCGCTCTCCGCCTTCAGGACCACAAAAGTAGATTCTTCCGATTGTCCGGTTGTCAACTTTTCGTGGAACCCAAGCTCGATCTTCGTTGTTCCATCTGAATCGGGTTGGCACGTCGACGTAAAGCAATTCTCGTGCGTTGTGATCGGGCGGCGTCTTGGCGCACAATTTGATGAAGGCGGTTAACGTCGTTTCCGGTGGCGCTGATAAATCTGGTGCTCCGTGATCTGGGTCGAACCGAACTCCTTGCTCATTCGGGAGGTGCAGCGCAAGTCTGGTCACTGCGGGATCCCGATCGTGCATCCCGAATCGAAATATCCGGTGAATGGCTTTGGGAGCGCAAACATAGCGAGCGTCAAGGAAGTTGTTGATTTCGTCTCGAGCTCCGGGTTCGTCGATCGTGAATGAAGTACGGTCGTGGCCCTTGTAAACGTACTTGATCGCAGCAACACCGCTTGCGATTTCCACGTTGACATGACAGTTGTACTTGGAAGCAAGGAACGGATTTGTTGGAACAACGTTTGCATCCGTATAAACTTCTTCTTGCGCTGTGCCCGGGAATTTGACATATTGGTGTATGCCGCGACGCTGGTAGTGTGGATAGCCACCGTCTTCGCTGGTCGTGCGCGGTTGGAGTCGTTTGGGAAACCCTTTGGTACATTTTCCATGGTCGTCATGGCAGGTATGCTTGCCGGGACGATCACATTGCCGGTGTAGCATGCAGTTTGTGATGGTCTCAAACAATGCAGGGAATTTGTTGGGGTCGGGTATTTCTGCGGTCACTATCTTGTCGTAGTCGTTGTTTGTTTTTGGTTTGTCTTCTGGATCCATGATCAAAAGGATATGGGCGTGAGGCAGCCCGCGCTTTTGAAATTCGACAACATAGACATATGCCATGACCTGCGCAAAGAATTGAGACTCGTGAGCATTCTATCCATTTAATATTGACCGCGCCAATTGACATACCTTTCCAAAGACTCCCGGCGCACGATGAACGCCTAATACATCCGCAAGAAGAGCTTTCAATTTACCGTGAAAGACTCGTGCTACTATGTCGGGACGGTCGGATGCGGTTTGGCCAGGAAGCAACGCGTTGACAATTTCCGACCAGGCAGGGTTGCATGTCATTGTGATGAATATGTCCGGAGCACCAAAAACACGAACGATGGCCATAGCATCTTGGTAAAGTTGGGCCATTTGGCGTGGCGATCCGGTATGTGACGACGGTAGAATGACTCTTTTACCAATCTGCGCGGGATCGAGTCCTTCAGCCAGGCTTGCTTGAAGGGACGAATACTCTTCGGCTCTGAGCTTTTTCGGATTCGTTCTCATCCAATATAGCCGTTCTTGTTCAGTTAATGCCCAGGTGTCCGCGACAAATTTCTGGAACAACCGGCCCCCAAGGAAGAACGTCGGGTAACTGATATTCGGAGGACGAATGTGGAAATAAAACGCGTTGAATTGGCTTTGCGTCACACGTTTGGATCCGCCCTTTCCGGTTTGTGGGTTGGCATTGGCGTTATCCGGTGTGCGTTGCAAGATGCCGTTTTCGTCTCGCACGCGCCGAGCTGCCTCTGTAGCGATAGTGTTTTGG
Organism: Microbotryum silenes-acaulis; assembly: GCA_003665825.1. Taxonomy (NCBI): domain Eukaryota; kingdom Fungi; phylum Basidiomycota; class Microbotryomycetes; order Microbotryales; family Microbotryaceae; genus Microbotryum; species Microbotryum silenes-acaulis. The sequence goes on from QPFY01000006.1 coordinate 184,543, forward strand.
CTGAGCGGAATTCTGTCGTGGTACCAGTCTTCGCCATACGGTAACAATAGCGGGTATGTGAGCGCCATGAGTGCAGGGTGACCATCGTGAATGAGCTGAATTCTGCGGCTGTCATTGTTTGGCGGGTGACATAACCGAACGACGATCTCTCTTCTTGAAGATCGGTACTCGGTCTCGTCTCCGGGTAGAATGACGGCCACCTCGTCTTGCGTCGGCAAGTTGTAGGTTCTTGGGTCTCGATTGCGCGGTGCAAGTAAGCGCAGCTGGTACATGTGAGACGCTTCACTGTCCATGAATTCTTTTGCTGTCAAGAACAGTTTTACGCGCGTGTTGTGGAGTTGCAGCATGCCGTCGAGTACGGGAACAATCTGCTGATACGCCGAGTCCAGACGTCGTACTTCTTCAGGTGGTCCATTGAATCTCCGTCGGGCTTCAATGCGTTCCGTCGGAGCCAGGAATAGAATCTGGGCAAAGACTGGGTCGTCTGCTGGGGCTGGTGCTAGCGTGCCGATACGGTGAAATACCATTCCGCTCAGGTAGAAAGATGGTGGTCCGGAGCCGCTGATGATCCCATGGCCCTTGCTCGTGCCGAATGATGCCATAGCGAAGTTTTCATTGAACGCAAGAATACGGTCCCGGAAGATCTTCTCAACTGTTTCACGGATAGTCAGCAAGGCCGTTAGTCCGCTGTACTCAATCTAGCAAGCTGAACAAGTCGACGTGTACTAACCTGGGCCATCGCCAGTCAGAAGCGCAAGCAGCTCGGGCGGGGGCTTTTCGATCCCGGGCAATCGAACTTTGCCGTCTGCGCAACAGATTTTGAACGGTGTGGCACCACCTGGGGTCGGTGATTTTTCGAATTCCCAGTGTAGAGCCGAACAGATCGGATATTGCAACGTCATTGATCCAAGATCGTGCCGGGGAAAAGGCCTTTCTGGCAACGGTAGCAGCGCAGTTGGGACGGTTTGGCTCGATCGCTCACTTGCGCGTTGATGTCGTTGACGCTGCTCCGCGAGTCGTCGATCGACGACAGTAGTGGCTGAAGTCGCAGTTGCGTCTGTACTTGAAGCCGCGTCGCGAGAGAGGTCTGGAACTGCTTCGAAGCGTGGACGAACGAATCTCAAGCCCGGAGGTGAAGGACTGCGGGCCCGTCGCACTTGCCGTGCGACATTGAGACTGCCTGCTGCCGGTGCAGATTGACTTGACGATCCATTTTGCGCAACGTCGTGTTGATCAATTTCGTGCTGCTGCTTCTCGCGAAGGCGTCGTTGCCGCTGAGCTTCCGATCTGCGATTGTTCGAGGTTGTTGTTGTTGGCGACTGTGCGATTAGAGCAGGAGTCGGGTTGTGCAGAGGCTGTGCGATTAGAGCGGGAGTCAGGTTGTGCGGAGTCGGGACGCGAGCAGCCTCGCGGGCGGCGCGCTCAGCTCGCTCACGTTGCCGACGTCTCTGCTGCGCCTCTGCTCTCCGTGAAATTTCTTGTGCAGAAGACGGGACGTCGATCGCGTGCTGCTGCTTCTCGCGAAGGCGTCGTTGCCGCTGAGCTTCGGATCTGCGATTGTTCGAGGTTGTTGGCGGCGCTGACTGTGCCATTAGAGCGGAGGTCGGGTTGTGCGGAGGAGCCGAAGCAGCCTCGCTGGCGGCGCGCTCAGTTTTTTTTTTGTATCAGCCTCGCGGGCGCGCTCAGGTCGCTCACGTTGCCGACGTGTTTGCTGCCCCTGTGCTCTCCGACGTCTCCGTGAAGATGGTCGCACTGGAGTTTCCTGTACGTGAATGTTTGCAGATGACACATCTCGGCGGTGGCAGGAACTGGATGATTGAAGGAACTACGCTACGATGTGGTAGACACGCAAAACAGGTCGTCTCAGTCTGCTTCGGGAAGCAGAGGCTAGGATCATGTGCCAGGCTGCTTTGATGGGAAATAGAACCTCGGCGAACGTTGGAACGTCGGCGAACGTAGACGAAACGGTTTGTTGCTGGCCGACCCATGCTGAAACAGCGCTAGCTAGCTGGGACAGCTGGGACGCACTGGACCGAGAGCTGCCTATGACGTCACGCCACGTGGTTTGTCTTGGGACAACTTTTTTATTATATAGTTTTAAGGATCTTCGGAAAAGTCGGAGGGAATGCTGTTACGCACACTGGCAGAAGCCAGTAGTGTAGGACTCATTGACCCTGAACCAGGATCAACCATACCCACTAAAACCCCCTTTGGTGGCTTACAGAGACACTAGGCGACCCTTGGACTCCTGAATAGAGGCTCGAAGCCCCTCGAAGTCCGTTTCGGTGATCGGTTCCAAAAGATCCGACGAGAATCGGCGACGGCGAAAGAGCTTCCAGATCGAGTGAAAGAAGAGGACTCGAAGTTCGACAAGGCGACGTTCCGAGCGAGACACGACCGGACATACAAAGTCCACAAAGACTGGGTGGGGGGTCGGGGACAGAGCAGACCAGAGACGCCGGGCGAATGGGCAGCCGACCGCGAGGTGGGCCAGGCACTCGGGTGCTTCCGAGAGGCACACAGGAGGCAGATCGATTGTTGGGGTGAGGGCTGGTTGGGGAGGCGACTTGGCTGCCCGGATGGAGGGACCCCAGGGAGAGAAGGTGGCCGGTATCCTCGGCGTCCGAGTGAACCCGGCGAACCTTGCGCAAAGCCTTCCACCAAGCGTTCCAACGTTGCTCAGGCAGATCGAATACCTTCTGGTGTCCCTAGGGGAAGATAGGAGGGAAGATGAAGACTTGGTGGCGTTTGGACGCGTTCACAAACGAAGACGGGGTCATCACCTCGCCATCGGGCCCTCGAAAAAGCGTCGGGTTTACCGAGAGTTGTATTCCGTGGCCCGCTGGGAAGTAGAGTACGTGCGTCGCCCATTGCTCGAGGTTCTGGCTCTTGGAAAGTCCCGGGGGATTGAGCGTGGTCACCGACGCCCAGGCTTCGAAGTATCGGACCCAACGTGCAGGAAGAAGTTTTCTCGTCTTTCTCACCGCATGGTCCCACACGGAGTCCGCTGGAAATTGGGAGCTTGAGTCTGATCTAGTCTGAGGGCAGCCAGATGTCGTAGCTCTTTAGCCACAAGACTTCTCCTGTGCCACGTGCTATGACGACAGAGTACTCGCAGTCATGGGCGTTCATGTCACCGGCATTCTGCATGTTACCGGCATTCTTCATGTGAACTCGTGGATCCTGGCGTAATGCCAGAAGCTTCCAGCGGCAGCCAGGGTTGTAACATCTCACAAGCAAGGCACACGGACCAGCCTCGCGCGAGATCACCACTGCATGCAATAAGCACCCTTTGCTTGTCTTTGGATTGCGAGTACGGGCGAAAACTGGTCCAGATATAGCTGCCCTGCGGCGAAGTACATTACGATTCACCCCAGGGCCGATACCTGCAGCGCGTCCTCCTCCCGTCCCCGTATTAGACCCCCAGCGTCTCTGCCAAATATGCCGGAATAGACTCCACCTAATAGAAGGTCGATGGTCGGTTGGCGAGGAACAAACTGCGGCTCTTGGTGACTCGGTGGGGCAAGGGGAAGCGAAGGTTCGGGGTGATGAGTTGCTTGATATTGGGGCGGCAAACGTCGCTGTTCTTCTCAATCTCGGCCACGCGAAGAATCTAGAACCGTGGCACAAAAAGGGCACCCAGTGAGCTTCATGGCTCGGACTCGAGCCTGCGAGGCCATACGGATCAACCGTGCAGCAGAAAGTGAACGGCCGGAGGGAAGGGGTGAAGGCTGCCGGTGGAAAACACTACCTGCCACGACGCGATACCGGGACTGAAAAGTACTAACCTGAACCGAACGGAAGCGAGCACGGTGACGTGCAGCCATGTCTTGGTAGCAGGCGTGCACGGCGTCTGCACGGGTCAGCTCACGGTATTCCTTGTACATGTTGTGGGTTCCCGATCGCGAATCGTAGCGGAGCCAGATGCCCAAGTTCTTGACGACAAGGGGCTTCTTCTCGCTGATCTGTAGGGAGAGGCGAAGAGCCTACGATCAGTAAGAGAGCAGACATGCTGGCACCGCGGCGGCGGCGGCGAAGGCGAGGGCGAGCCAGGCTGGATGATGGACCAGGGCCACGTACGACGTTGACGGCAACCACTTCACCAGTCGCCTTCTTGACCTTGCGCAGTTTTCGCAAAAAGTACCAGAAGCGGGACTTGGCGACAACATCGTTGGGCGCAAAGATCCTCATGCGGTAAAGCTTGGGCTGCGGCTCCTTCTCGGACGGCAGCTTGCGGCCGATGACCTGATATTCCTGGAAACGTCCCATGGCTGTGGGCGGATCGGCGCGGCGCGAAGGGGAGACGAGACGACGTGGCGGGACGGGGCCAGGGTTGGTACAGGCACATAACCAAGGAATGATCAAAAAGAAAGCAAATGTCAGTGGTTCGTTGCTCAAGGAGTTCAGACACAGAGCGAGACGGGCAGGGCGGCAGGGCGGCAGCGTTGGAGGCTTTGAGGAGGGGAGGGGGGCGTAGGGCACGAGAATGTGCGTTGCGGGCGGGCAGCAAAGGCCCATCGCAGCGACGTCGGCATGCAACACGAGGGACGAGAGGCGAGTGCACGGCCAGTACAGAATGAATGCGATGTTGTTCCACGAGTGTCCAATCTACCACGATCTCGGGTCCGACTGGGTCTAGATACGATCGCTGCGTGGGACTGACCTTGTGTTTTTTGGTGGACGCAACACGAACGGGGGAGGCAGACAGAGATTTTGTCGCGGCCGGGCCAGAGCGACTCGGCGCCCTCCTGCGCCCTCCTGCGCCAGCCGCAAGCGGTCCGAGGCTTGGGCAACGCTCGGTCCGCCTCTGTCCGCCTGGCGAGGCCTCGCGACTGCGGTGCGAAGCGAGCGACTGACTTCTGCGAAGCCGAGCGACGAACCACGCTGAGCTGGCATCCTACTGCCCAGCGATGCTCGACTTCAACCCGACCAAGTTGCGTCAGTGGCTGCTACAGCAACTCGAACCAATGCAAGTCAATTTCGATGGCTCGAGTCCCAAATCTGACCATTGCTGTGGACATCAACTGTCACCGCGGCAGACCGCGGCGCACCGAGTGGTCTTGTACGGCGCGAGAGAGCTGATTGGGCAACTCCTTGACGCGAACAGTTCTGATGCAGATCCCCACGTTCTCGCCGAGTACGTCTTGGCCTTACTCAAGCATGACGCGCCTTTTGAGCAATTGAAGAAGCATTGCGCCAGCCAGCTGCAGGAGTTCTTGGGCCCTCGTACGTCCTGTCTTCGGCCTCAGCCGAGTCGGCCCCATTGGGGTGTCTCGTCGGGCCACTGGCTGACATTCGACAGCACCATGGGGTCTCGCCTGTTGCCGCTTCGGTTGTCGATTGCACAGAGACCTCCGCCTTCATCTCGCGCCTCTTCTTTTACCTCACCAGCGCTTCTACGTCGTCGACAAAGCCAGATGGACCAGTGCCGTTCAGTAGCTCGTCCTCGGCGGTAACGGCCTCGGAGACGCAAGCACGAGGGCCGCGAGGTACCAAGAGATCACAACTATCTCAAAGCGATGCTAGTCAACTCGAGGTGGCTGCTAACTGGATCCAACCGGAACCCCGAACCGCTGCCGCCGGATGGGCCCCTTCCTTCAATCTGAGCCCCTCCCCGATCACGCTGTGGCCTTCAACCGTCCCACGGCCTCTCTTGTGCGAAGCTTACCACCGTAAGTGAGGCACACTACGAATATCGACACCGAATACACCTGCGCCGTCCATCTCCTTTGCTTGCGCCGCCTAGAGCCCTTGCGTCTCGTTTGCAGAGGCTCGGGGCAAGCTCTGATTCTTCGACGGCTCGGACAAACGAATCTCTTCCCTGCCCGGGCCGATGGCTGGGCACCGTCTGTTGCGCTAAAGTCAAGCTGTCTCTCTCGCAGGCTACGGCTTCTGTCCGCGAGGCTTGATGTGCATCTATCTGCACGACGTGCGCGGCGATGTGGGTGCACTGCCCCCGTCGAAACGTGCACCCCAGGATCCCGCTGCACGCCCTCATCAGCTTTCGATGCCGGCAAGTGCTGCTGCGTGTCCTCGGCCGATAGGGGCGCCGCCTATCGCGCCGATCCATACCAAGCGTCAGCGACCCACTGGATCCATTGCGTACGACCGCGCGGTAGAGCCCGGATCTGGTCGAGAGCGGAAGCGGCGGGCCCTCGTACCGCCCCTCTCGACTTGCGCGATCAGGATCGAGAATATACCAAGCGACAAGGTCGATCAGGCTGACGTGGTCGAGTACTTGAGTAGATTCGGCGACATCTTCGCTGCTGAGGTGAATACGGGTTATCGTCGTGCGGTCGTCATCTATCACGCTCCCGCACAAGCCGAGCTGGCGCTCAACAGTCCCGATGCCGTTCTAGGCAACCGCTTTGTTCGGGTGTATCGCATGCCAGCCGGCACCCACCATTCCAGCTCCGGCGTACGGATAGGTTTTTCACCGCTGCCCTCGAATCCTTGGGAGAGGGTACCTCATCTGGCGGCCTCTGGTGCCGGTTCGACTGCTTTGTTCACTCCAAGTGTTATGGCCGACCATTTGGCACGCCCACACATTGCGGTCAGGCTCGAGAAGAACGCGGCTGAGCAGAAGAGACTGCTGGAGAAAGTTGGTGCATGTTCCGATAGGGCAGAAAAGGCTGCCCTCACGAAGAAGTTGCGTCTTGCGTCGACTAACGGAGCCATGTTACGGACGGAATCCGAGCGTGCGGAACAAGCTGTGAAGAGCGAACTCGAGCTCGCACGCTTGCGAGTTGAAGTGAGTGTAGATTCGATCAGTCGCTTCAGATGTTCCTGGATTGAGAGGGACAAATTTTGGTCTTGATTGCAGGCTGCAGCTCTCGGGATCGATGCTTGTTCGCAAGGTGCTCTATCATGCCATGATGGCACTGGAGGAGCAGGTCAGGCGCAGCGAGGACGAGGATTGCATTGTGGGCGGTCGTGGAGCAGTGCGGATATCTGCAGGCATCGCCTCGACAACCGTTCGAGGAGCTTGCGTGTTAGAAGCATCCCCGCGGGCACAGATATCGCCACTGTGCGCGAGGCTTTGGAGCGACACGGGATTGTCACGAGCATGGAAGCCATCCCAGAACTCACCAACCCGCCATCGTACATCGTGGAGTCCGAGTCGACCATGGAAGCCGAAAGGGTATGCCAGGTACACGAGAGGGTATTCAGCTGCATGCGCTGACCCAACGTATTAAGAACCGCAGATTATGATCCATTCATCGGAGCTGAAGTCGGAATTCATGGGTTTGGAGTTATCATGGCGGTGACGTGAAAGACCTGGGCGAGCGGGCAGTGCTCCAGCGCCATTTTTACGATCAACCGTCAAAGCTCCGAATCGGCTCCATTACCTTCCACGTTTTCCTTCGATTTCATTGCATCGTCACGCTCCTTGGCCGAAGCTCGGTCGTCCATCGGCGTCCATCGGCTTCCACTCCTCGATGGATCTCGGGCGTCGTGCTCATTCTCTTTCTTTCATCCGGGTCGCTTCTATCCCCTTCTACACATATTCTTCGTTATTTTGAGATAGTTCCATAACCTTCGGTAAGTTTCTCCGGGTCTTGCCATAAAAGCGCCCCTTCCGTAAACGTTCCTTTGCTTCCTGCAAGCAACAACATCGTCCTTGATCCCATTTTTCCTCGTCCCAATCCATCTCGAGAGTGACGACTTTGACCCACTTCCGTTGCTTCACGGTCCTCTGATATCTGACTCGGAACTCCCTCGCACCTCGTTTCTCCCTCGCGGCAAGGGCCGTTATACCAGTAGAGCATGACCAGAAGTGTAGAGCATGACAATCGCTGTCAGATGCGAGCGAGGTTCTCGAAAGTTTTAATCAAGAGGAAAAGACAAGAATGCCCTCGAAAGACAGCGAAAGGACAAAAATGCCCTCGGATTCTCGACTTATGTAATACTTGATATATCAGCTCACAACCAAGAGGGTAGTTTCTTGTACTCGTTGTGATCAGCGCCGTATACTCAAGATCTCCAGAGATGCCGTGAGAAGTCAGTTAGTTATCACTGCACACGACGTGCCAACGGCGCGTGTCAGACTTGCAAACGTCTCGGACTCGGAGCTGAAACTGGTGATCAAGGGCATATCGAAAGCCTGCATCCGTGAGCTCCTTCTTTTCGTAGAAGACTAGGTGCGGCGGCGCGCTCCGCGCGCCACCTCCCACCGTAACCGTTGACCCGCTGCAATGTGATGTACTTTGCTGCAACAGCTGCGGTACTGTTGAGTAACGGAAGCGTAGTGGTTGAAGTCGGGAGAGGAGCGCGCGACGACGATCAAATGTACAGAGACTTCATTTCATCACTGAACTCTTTTTTTGTTCTCTGGGAGCCCGATGATGTGCTCGGAGCTTTGAGGTAACTCTTAATTTCAACATTATCCGCTTCTCCGTTCTCAGTCTGATGAAGCAAAACTCTGACACCCTCCACATTCGTTGCTCGGGACAACGCGACATACGACTGGCCGTGAGAAAAGACGGGCGTCTCCAGACACACTCTTACCTGTTGAGACTCTGAAGGTACTCGATCAAGAACAGTGATTCGTCTTGCAGCAAGTCGAGCACCATGTCGTTGATCTGATCCACCTGCGAATTTTGGGGCGCCAGAATGGTTCGATCTCGGAAGTATTCGACTTTTTCGCCTATTGACGTATTGTCCAGTTCGAGCGCGGGGACGGGATAAACGTGTCTGATTAACCCGGATCTGTTCCTCGTGGTGGCCGGCAGGAGAAGCTCACGTGGGAGCGCGATACCAACACGAAGGTCACTCCACCGAACCGAGGGATGGTGAGCCGCAATTCACGGAACCAGAGCCTGTTTTCTTGCGTGATTCGTTACAACTATCAGTATTCTTGCTGTTGTCCATCTGTAGCAATGGCAGTGAAGACTCACATTTAGTGTCCCAATGACCTGGATTCTCCACCGTACGAAGTCAATCCTTCCGCTGTGTCACTGACGTCCAATGTCTGTTTTTCGTATCAGTTTTCCGTCATATCTAAGACTGCACAGCCATGTCAAGGGATAACTCACGCATGCAGTGTCACCAGCTGATGGTGAAGGAAAACAACTCGAAAAGAAGACGTGTTGAAGGGAATTGCTGCTTGGTAGTTTTCCATTAGCTCCTCAACAACATACCAAGAGCACAGTTCATGAAGTTACTTACTTGAATCCGTAGCTATGCTGCATGCTGCAGCCATTTCTTGAGAAAATTTGTCCCGTATTCGTTGCAGAGCTTTCACGACGACCCCTTCGGGTGTCGCGAGCTTGAGGCCGATTTGTCTCGAGCACAGTTCGGGTCGGCCCACCCGTTCGATGTCCGCATGTTTGTCTGCGCTTGCACCGTGCCGCTGTTAGTATAGGGTCTAAAAGTCAGGCAAGGACTACTACTTACAGAGAGATCCCCCAGAGGTCAGCATTCATGATGCAAGTGTCGACGATTTGTGCAGGCGATGACTTGGGAATAACGGGAAGGCATTGCTTCGAATCACCTGTGATGTTACAGTCCAACCGGTCAGTCAGTCATGCTGCCCTGCGCTTTGCTTTTGAAAGATTGGCACACACCTGCCAACACGACGGTCACTCCACCGAACCGAGCCGTTGAGGATCTGCCACGGGATGGTGAGCCGCAATTCACGGAACCAGAGCCTGTTTTCTTGCGTGATTCGTTACAACTATCAGTATTCTTGCTGTGGTCCATCTGTAGCAATGGCAGTGAAGACTCACATTTAGTGTCCCAATGACCCGGATTCTCAACCGTACGAAGTCAATCCTTCCGCTCAATCCTTCCGCTGTGTCACTGACGTCCCATGTCTGTTTTTCGTATCAGGTTTTCCGTCATATCTAAGACTGCACAGCCATGTCAAGGGATAACTCACGCATGCAGTGTCACCAGCTGATGGTGAAGAAACAACTCGAGGGTTGACATTCAAAGAAGACGTGTTGAAGGGAATTGCTGTTTGGTAGTTTCCATTAGCTCCTGAACAATCCCACACCAAGAGCACAGTTCATGAAGTTACTTACTCGAATCCGTAGTTATGCTGCATGCGGCAGCCATTTCTTGAGAAAACTTGTCCCGTATTCGTTGCAGAGCTACGACGACCCCTTCGGGTGTCGCGAGCTCGAGGTGGCGATGGGTAAGGTGTGAAGAGCAGGAGGGAGAAAGATGGAGAAGCCTGCGCCTCAGGTTAAACCGGGCTCATAGAATGTCGCGGAAGGCCGCGGAACGTCGTGGAGTGAAGCCCAGTGTCGGCAAGCCGTGACACGCTGGCGGGGCCCCTGACGGCAGAATTGGCGCACTGGCCGACTCTACCCGAGGTCTGGCATAGATTTCGGCAGTGGCAGGAACTGGATGATTGAAGGAACTACGCTACGATGTGGTAGACACGCAAGACAGGTCGTTTCAGTCTGCTTCGGGAAGCAGAGAGTCATGTGCCAGGCTGCTTTGATGGAAAATGGGACCTCGGCGAACGTAGGCGAAACGGTCTGTTGCTGGCCGATCCATGCTGAAACAGCGCTAGCTAGCTGGGACGCGCTGGACCGAGAGCTGCCGATGACGTCACGCCACGTGGTTTGTCTTTTGTTCTTTGACGTTCTTTGTCTGACACGACAGATTCTTTTAGTAGTTTAGTAGAAGTAGATATATAGTTTTAAGGATAAGGATTCCCCCCTTCTTGAAGCGATGTTCCTGTCGAAAGTCGGTGGTGACTTTGGTGTCGGGACGAGACTGCGGAACTTGTAGGCCAACGTCGAGTGAACTCGCGCGCCTCGACGCGTCGACGATCGATGAGGCCCCTGACTTTGCGACCGTGATAACTGACTTCTCGCGGCATCTCTGGAGATTCTGAGTATTAACGCACCGCGGGGCGGCGACCAGTCCCTGAACCTCCAGTGCCCTCTATAAAGTCGCACTCACAATTATGGCCCGAGGATAGGCAGTACCTCCTACTTAGCCGCAAGCGAATAACCACCACAAGACAAGGCTAGAGACTCTAACGACAAATCCACATTTCATTCAAGAGCCAGCCGCGCGTCCCGAAGACACTTCACGATCCTTGTCGGCGGCCTCTGCTCCGAAGTCATTGACGCCGTCGCCCTGCGCGTGCGTGGTTCGGCGAAGCCGTGCAGTGTGTCGTCGTCAGGGCGGGCCTGGGCGGCTGTCCTTGTTAGTCGCCGCCCGTCGTCTGTTCTGATTCGCATTCTCTGTCAATGACCTTTCTCTCGTTCAAAAACTTCAGGGATCGCCTTGCTCAGTTCTGCTTGACACGACTCCAATGTTTTGTGCCGGTAGACCGTGTGGACAGTGGCGAGATAGGCACTGAGATGCCGTCTGAGGACCAGTGTTACGATCACCCGTCTCAAGCTTCGAATTGGTTCCATCCACTTCCACGCTCTTCTTCGATTTGATTCCATCGTCGCGCTCCTTGGCCGTTCCATCGGCTTCCATTTCGGATCTCGAGCTTCGGGCTCATTCTCTCGATTTCATTCTACTCGCTTCTATTTCCTTCTACACACGCTCTCCACTCTTTTAGGATAGTTCCATGACCTTCGATAACATTCCACGGGTTTTACTATAAAAGGCGGCCCATTTGTAGACGTTCCTTTGCTTCCTGCAAGCAACACATCATCCTTGATCCCATAGTCCCTAGTCCCAATCCATCTCGAGAGCCACCACCACCTTTCACACTCGAGACTCCCTCGCACCTCGTCTCTCTCTCATCCACACCGTCTAGCCCCGCCTAGAAGGTCTCCCCAGCCGCGAGGACCGTCATAACCAGAATGACATTGGCTGTGCTTCGCTTGAAGATGTAGCCACTCTCACATGCTGGACAACTCTCAGTGCATAAAGGCAATCGAATACGCAAAAACAGTTCTCTAGCCCTTGATCGCCGAAGAGAGTAGCCTTGCAAGTTGTGAGTCTGACAGAGAATCTGCAGTTGTTCCAAAGTTGGAATCCAAACGAAGCTTGACGTTGGACAAGACGAGCTGTCGCAATGAGCAGTGAGCACCTGATCACTAGATCGTCGTCAAGCGAAAGTGAGGTACCAAATCTGTTCGGTCCATAATAAGCGCACTGTACTCGTTCCCCATGTTGGCACGAGCGACTGCATATTTTCAAGCCCAGCTCCCGAGATGCTGTCCAATGACTCGGCGTCGGGAGGCACGAGTAAAACACGTGAACTGGGAGAGATCGACATCGCCGCAGGGTGGGTGGACACAAATGACACTTGATACAACTGACTGGTGTGTCGGACCGACTGAGCACCGTTCGTCACTGATGAACTACTCCACGGTGCTCCGAGGAGGGCTGTAGTAGATGTAGATAGGCACAACCGATAAGAGAGAGGAGAAGACAGAGAGTCCCGATTTTTTTGTATCAAGCCTGATTAGAATTCACATATTCGATTATAGGCAAAACCACAAGGGAGTTAGACTTATGTAAAGTCAAAGCCACTGGATCTATGCAGCCCTCACATTCACCGAACCACCAAAATAGCCGACGAGCGGCCGACTGTCAAATTCCGATACATAGTACCGGGTCGTCGGAGCGATTTTTCACATTTCTGGCTGTTGGAGAGCAAATTTTGAGCAATTTCATAACATATGTTCTCCGAACTTTTCCAATGTACCTCTGAAAATAGGTACAAATCGACCCCTCAGAAACCTTATCCTGAGGTACAAATCGGCCTAAAATCGCTGTTCTTCGAGACGCACATTGGGCTGAGCTTTCCCGGGTCCTGCTATGGCAGACTGCCCTTAGCCCTCCGCATGCTTTCGCCGGTTCCCCCAGTCTCCAGCGGCGGAATCAAGGAGATACGTCGGCACGTAGTTTGAAGCACGTCACCTTAGACGCAGCTGCGTGGACACTGGCTACACCTCAGAGAGGCGCTGAAACCCACCCCTACCTCCAACCACTACCTCGGAAGCACGCCGTTCGTTGCCGGCTCATCGTCACCTGTGGGCTCGCCATGGGGTCCACCGCGAAGCGGAGACGGATGCGGTCCACGCGCACCGCTCGGTCGAGGACCCGTTCCGACAAGCCCAACGTAAGTCGACGCATCCAAGGTGACGGATCATGAGACGAAACAGCGTCCCCCATCGACGAGGACCGATGCCAGCAGCTGACGCGGGCTTTGTGCGACACCGCGCAACACAAGCGATGATCATCAATCACCCATCACGGCAGCGCGTGCTCGTGTCGAGCCCGTAGCCGACAACTTCCGTGGCTCTAGATGATCTTGGCCCGCCGCGACTGACCCACGACTGCCTGCTTCTTTATTCGAGAGCAGCTCATCGACAACCCGTCGCAAGAGGAACGTGTACTGAAAGCCCAGCTCGCAAATGTCGGCCTCTACGCCGTCGACACGCTCGGAGGTCAGTGCGCCAAAGAGCTCGGACGAACAATGGAGCTGCCAGCTGTGTTGAACGGTGAACCCGGGCCCCTACTCGGTGCAACAGCTACCACTGACTCGGACCTGCCTTGACGCATTCGTCCCTTCGGCCTGCAGATGGGAACTGCCTCTTCCGCGCCCTGTCGGACCAATTGTACGCCTGCTTCGAGCATCATTTGCAGTTGCGCCAAGAGGTCAGTCGTCCCTCCGGCGATGTGCTCGTAGCAATCGAGTCGGACACCGACGGCCGAGCGAGCTCCGAACTACGGACTGACGAATGCGGGACCGCATATTATCGCACCTGTTTCTGTGCTCTCACGTACAGCAGATATGCGACTATCTTGTGGTGCACGCAGAGCGTTTTCGCCTCTTCGTGGACGAGGATGAGGGTGGTGGCTTCGAGGGTCACGTGACAAGCATGCGATCCGCCGGTGAGCCCCACATACCCCCCCCACCCCCCCCCCCCCAGGCTTCCGCTGACCTTGCACATCACACATACCTTGGATCGTACCAATAGGTACATATGGTACCAACCTCGAGCTTTCCGCTTTTGCGAGTCTTTATCGGCGACCTGTGAGAGTGTCTCAGCCGGGTCTCGTATTCGTCATCTCTTGCGGAGAGCCGGACGAAAAGCGGGCAAAAAACACCAGTCATCAGACTTTAGCCGATCCAACGGGCAGCGATTCGGCTCTTGATTCTTCGCTCAACCGTTCTCGCAGCGTAGCTCGTCGTTCGGCGGCATCGGCAGACGACAAAGCATCATCGAGCCTTCCCGCGACCCTCCCAAGCTCGCGCAGAACGCGCCACAAGGCCGACGCACAAAGCCAACAGGTTCCGGGGCAATGTAGCAATGTTTGCTCAAGGTGTGGCTTCCTCCAGCGACGCCCCTTGTCCCAGCCGATCGAAACTGTCAATGTTGCGTGAGTGAATTTTGTCTCCGTACGCCGGGCGCGGCGTTGCGTTCTGCCTGACTCGTAAGGACACGAGACAGATACCACAGCTACGAACACTACTCGTCTCTGCGCCCAGTTACCACAAGCCTCGAATCTCGCTCTTTGAATGTGCGTTCGTTCTATATGATCATCTCTCGCACCTTGCTTTCCATCGATCTCCTGATTTTTCGCGCGTCCTCGCCTTTCTTCAGTATGCAGTTTGCGAGCCTCATACAACAACCCAGTCCGACCCGCTGCCCAAGCTGATTCCGGTCACCTTAGATGGTACCCAAAGAGAACGGAGAAAGCAGGAAGGGACTCAGCGGCGATCGCTCCTTGGAACCGCCTTGGAGGGGAATGTCCACCATGGTCCTGCCACGCCGTCCATCTGCGATGACCGAAAGCATCACGAGCGCTCACCATCATCACCATCATCACCATCATCATACAATCTCTCTCGTCGACGAAGAGGGACGCGATCCTGTACTGAGCCGAACGAAGGTCTGATCCAGAGCGGCTCGTGCAGCGACTGCAGCGATACGTCATCCTCAAGCCGCGAGGCTAGCTCCGCCGCCCCATCAAGGGGCTTCGCCAACGATGTCTCATCGCCACGCACTCGAATATATAGTTCAAGGCAGCCGAGGAAGCATCTTCTGAAGGCTTTTGCAGGCCAACCTTCTGCTGACGGCCTCGGGTCCAAGTCACCGCCGTCCCGCCAAACCCGGTCCACCGAGCTTTCCGGTCAGGTGGCCGTCTTGTACATTTAATCAGCAGATTTCTTTGCATTGCATAGCGTTGTGTTGCACCACTGTCCCCATCGTCCTCGCGCAAGGAATGAGCTTCCTCAAGGGTCATGTAGGATGCCGAGATTTTCTCTATGATCTTTAGACATTTGTCATTATGAGATAACCAGACTCGTATCCCGGAACCGTCACAAGACTTCACCGGCGATCGTCGGCTTTCGTAGCCAGTAGCACCTTTCGAGCTTCGACAATGCGATTGGCGAGTCTCATGACGTTCGCTGCTGCCATGATGACCTCGCTCGTGAGCTCCACTTCGAACGCCTCTCTGATGGCGTAGGCGATGTGCTTTGCGTCGGCGACTGAGTAGATCGCAAAGTCGTCCTTGTCCGAGAAGACCAACTCAGGCCCGCTGTTATCATTGGGCCCCCGAAACGGTTCTGAAGAAGCTGTGTCGTTTTGGGAAGGGTTATCGTCGAATTCGAGCAGGCGCGAAGCTGACTTGGGCCTCGCCGCGGGGTCCGAGGCGAGAGCATGTGCAACAATGACAGTCAGTGTCTTGTAGATTTCTTGCGGATCGTTGGCATCGTTGGGCTCCTCGACTATTAGTGGTCAGAAGCTGAGTCAACGAGGGCGGCGTAAATGTGCGATGCTAGAGCTGTTGTACGAACCGTAAATATGTACCGGCTCGGCTCGGGCCATGACACTGTGCTTGCCATCATGGTGGTATCTGAGACAGCTAAAGTCGTGTCAGTGTCTAGGTATCTTCCCACGGCCGCGATATCTGAGCAGGGACTGACCGGATCTCGTACGATCCTGTTGACCATGGAAGCCGCGCGCCAGAGAACGTCACAGAGCCACTCGCCACCTCGTGCTTCAAGTCCTTTGAGTCCTCGGTACCTGGCCCATTCGTGCCTTCATATTTGTCTCCCCGCCACTCATGCTCGTGCACACCCAGCCACCGACCGTGGCTCGATATGCGCGTCACAAGCTGGCTCTGGTTCGCGCCTTGGCAATAGATGCCGATCCAATCTTTCCTCGAGTGGTTGAGCGGTGCCTGCCATTGGACCCTGATAACCTGACCGAGATGAAAGCTCGGAATATCGCCTCTTGTGCCACCGGACGGTCGGAGCGACCTGGATTGGGGCGCGCTCAACTTAAGGCCGTACTTTGACGCATCGTACTCATCGAGATCGTGGGCGACACGGCTGCACAAATGAGGGGCAAGCTGAGATCCCTGTACATATTCGAGGCCGCTGAAAGGTACTCGCACCTGATCACCAGGCGTTCACTCGTCTGCTTGAGCAGCACTTTCGTTTCATTGACGTAACCTTTGACAATTGGACAAGCTGTGGAGGGTAAAATGCATTGACAAGGGGCCACAGTCGGACAGATCAGCGCGAGAAGTTGATGAAGATCGAGCGGACTGACATTTGTACAACTTACAGCGGTTCAGGAAGTCTTCTAGAACGTCGGCGGTCTCGTCGAGTACCTTCTCGAAAGAACCTTGGACCTCCCTCACGCTTCGACTGACGCCACCAAATACATGCGCGTTACGAGCGGCCACACCCCTAATGGTTTTGGTCACTCCTGCGTCCTGCCGAAGCGTGTTGCCATACAATCTGCGCATGTGCGGGCTAGAATGTCCAGCAGCGGCACGTAGCAAGTCGTCGTAGTCAGCTGCGCGGACGGGGCCAAATACCGTTGAAGAGCCACATACTTTTCCACAACACTAAGGAACCACCAATGCGCAGCAATGGCGATCACGGCCTGGGACAGCAGGAGCTTGCTGCCTGAAATAAGCACCATGCCGAAAAAAGCTGCACCGCCCATTGACCGCTCTGGGTTGTTGAGGAATCGGAATATGCCAGTATAGTACAGCTCATGAGGGTAGTCCTGTATAAAGAAATCCCCTATTGCTCGAACCGAGGATGTTTCAGGGGACTGGTCAGAGGCTCCGAATACTGGCTGGGGCAGAAATTGGTGCGGAGCCGCGGCCTTGCACCCCTCTCAGAGCCACAACTGACCGTAGAACCACCCGAAAGGACCCAAAACCTCCAACGTGGACTGAGTTGTCCAAAGGTGCAAGGCAACTAGCGACTGAAGCGACCGCCACGCATTTCAGCTGCTCGCCGGTCAGCTCGTCTCGGCCTGGCAAAGGACGTGCGTCAGATTAGACTCACGATACCAAGCACGTGTTGAACGAGCTGAGCCCCAACGGTCCAGTCTACTGGAAGACTGTAACATTGCCACGCCAGTGCACCGAACGAGGCTGACAAAGCGTTCGAGTTAAGGAATGAGCTTGATATCGAGGATAACGATGCACCGCGATAAGCCTACCATAAGACATGCACAAACTCATGTTGTACGTGGCCTTCCAATTCTTGAATGCGTCGTCGACAGCCTGGGCACAAATCGATGCGAGCACAATCAATCTTGCAATCCAGGCCTGTAGGAGCCACCAGCCAACTCGATCAAATTCGCCGACGCACCTCTCCTTCGACTTCGTAGTGATAGTGCTTCAGGAAGTGACGGACAATCCATTTGCGCTCGCTTTGCGCCTTCAGCGCGGACCCGAGCCCAAACGAATGGAAGCAGCGCCATGCGAGTGTATGCACGAAAGCGAGGGAAATTTGCGCTTGAGGGCCAAGCGGTGGCATGAAGACTACAACCGCGCCGTAGAAGACGACCAGGAGGAAGGCCAAATCACGATTGCTGTTACAAGAAGGCGACGTGAGGGCGCTGATACCGAGCCCAGTTGGATTCACAGGATCAAAGTCGCTTACCGGAAAACGTCGAGGTTCTTGAAGATGAGGAGGTCGTTGCGGAAGTAGTGATTATCGAGATCGTGGCGTGTCGCAACCACCCTGCGACGTCGAACAGTCGGCTCCAGCGTCGGATCTAGAGATGCGCCATATTGGGGCGAGCTACTCGCCTGGGGTGGCTGACCCTGCTGGTATGGTGAGTGGCCCGCCCGGGATGCCGAGAAAGCGGGGGCTGCTTCGAACTCCGACTCCGACCCTGTGGACGCGTGGTCCGTCAAGTCTGGTGTGGACGACTCCGTGATTGAGCCATCAGCTACATGTGGTGACACAGCTGGTAATATCGATACTGCTGGCCCAGAGATCGGCGCTTGAGCTGTTCGGGCGGCCAAAGGTTTGCGCTGACCATAAGTTCGCTCAATGTCTGTGCATGCGCAAGCTCGTTCGTTAGACGGGCACCGAGCTTGCGTCTATATTTTTGCTGAGCAAGTTGAAAGCTCACGAGGATTCTCAAAGTACACCAGAAACCCGAATTGACAGGCGTGCGCCAGTATCGAAACAACCAAGACTGTTTGCGAGGCCACCAGTAGCGACAAGCCATAGTAACCCGCATAGCCCACCGAGTACATCGGGTGCGGAGCGAACTGTGGAGTAAGTACATGGTCAAGCCAGCGGTCTTAGACAATCCAGGCCGAGCCCGGAGTTCCCGGGACACAGGCAGAGACTTACTTCGAATACACCATCAAAGACCAATTCTTGCAGGCTCAAGAAAAAGGCGTCGCCCCAGTACCAGCTGCGTCGTGCAGTGCTGCAGTCAGAGATCCGAACTCGATAAGGACGTCGCATCGGATGCGACTTACGCATAATCCTTGACAATCCGATGCGCATCGACTTTGACCCAAAGGTTGAACAAGATGAGCGTCACGCCGCCGATCCAACGCAACACATGGAAGGCGGTCGAATGACCGGGCGGGGTTTGCAGGAATGACAGGGCGAAAAAGAAATACGATAGGAAGTCGTTGAGGAGGATAACGTCGACAAAGTGTCGGAACATGATCCAGACCTGCAAATCATGACGTGGCGAGATGAGTACCGGCTATGATCACTGGCGGAAGCGCTTGAAGTCAGTACATGGCACTCACGTTGAACTCGATCGGTACCGCCTAGGGCGTGGCGTAGGCAGAGAAGAGGGAGCACACCAAACGTGAGCAAGACAGCTCCAAAGCATCAAGCATCGGAGTGCCGTCAGAAGAAGCATACGCCGCGATGGGCACAGATGGACGACGGCGACATTCCGAAGCGCGACTCACGTCGAAAGCATAATCCGCGCCCATCTTGGCCTTGAGCTCGCTGGTGACCCACCGATGCACGCGCGGTCTACGAGATGGATCCATCCAACCTTGTCTGAGCACTGTGCGCACGATCCACCTGTGTTCGCTCTGCCGCTTGAGTACGACGCCGAGCCCGCAGTCGTACGCGAGCCTCCACAATGCGAAATAGCCAAGGAAGAAATAGCGCGATCTCGCGAGCGGAAGTGACAAGAATAGCACCACTTGTGCGGCGAGTAGAAACAAGGTGAGCAGGTCGATGTGCTGCAAACGAGCAAGACGAGACGAGAGGACGGAGAAGACGGGCGCGATAGAGCAATAGAGGGATAGTCCGGCAAAGCGATGACGGTGCATGTGACACATGTCGACGTCAGAATCGGTTAGTGCATGTTTCGTCAATTGCAAGACGGAGGCGCGCTTGGAGTTTAGATCCTCAACTCAACTGATTTGGGCAGCCTGGGGTCGAACAAGGACGACAGCATATCGTGTGTCTGAGGAATACGGAACACTGGTAGCCGTCGCCGATCGACGAAACCGTGAGCACAGATCGTGGGGTATGGTCAGCGCTGATTTGTGATGTGCGGCTGCTGCCACGTCACGACCGGCGTGACCCGAGCCGACCGGCGTGACCCGGGCCGACCGGTCGTCTCCATACGCGACGCCATACGCGACGCCATGCGAGATGCGTGACATGTGATAGATCACGACGCCGTTGGGCTGACCCGCGACGAGCTGAGCACGCAGTACATCGCTCGCATCACTGACTGACCTTTGCCATCCGGGGTTTTGCCTAGTGGAGCGTGCGACTTGTCCGAGTCCGACGACTGGGTTGGGTTCACGGTTGCTTGCGATGGCTGTACAGTTTTTGGCGTGGTCGTGGTCGTGGTGGTCGTGGCCGTGGGCGCAACGTCGGTCGTACCGCCAGGCGCTCGTCGCCTCAGCCCAGACGGGTCTTGTTCGTGATCACGGCTCATAACGAAGCCTATCCTCTGGGATCTCTCCTGTACGCGCACGCAGGTGAAGTTGACGGGAGGGAAGGGGGGGCGGGGAGGCAAGTCTATGCTACGTGCGAACTTAGGTCGGGCGAGCAGGTCCCAGGTTGAAGCAAGGGTGGGCCGCCCCCCTGGGGGTGGCGCGCATGCGCTTAGAGTGGAGTAGGCGAGAGAAATGCCTGTTCGCTTCTGCACCTTATTCGTTTCGCTCGAACGGCAGTGCTCATTGCCTCTACACTCGCGAAACTTTTCGACCCTATTGGTACCGACAATGACGACTGCTTCGACCTCTACCAACGACCACGCCGCGCCCTCCTCTACAGAGTCGCCGGCGGCAACGATGGGTGGCGCCGCGGGCGTGGCCCCGCAATTGCCCCCGATGCAACTCTCCGGCGCCCTGGACACGACGGCTTGTACCACTTACGATGGCGCCTTGTTCGGCATCTCTGCCGAAATGATCAAGTGGGCGAAGGATCGCAAGGATCCTCCGATGTCGTGTCTGTCACGACACCAACAAGTGAAGATGAGTCTGGATTATGGTGTGGGTTTCAAGGCGCGGATGGAGGCGGGTCTGGTCTTCGACGGTTGCCTGCCGCGCACGCAATGGCAGGACGCGCGCTATTCCTATGTGCTCCTTGTCAAGGAGGCGGTCGACCCGATGACGGCCTCGATCATCGTCGGAGGCGCACTGTCGCCTTCGGAGATGTTTGACCGACACTTCGAGTCCGTTGCGATGCGGACCTGTGACTCGAACTGGTTCATCATGCGTAAATACGACTTGACGGTCCGTTCTTTGTGGTGGTCGGGATTCAAGGTCTCGAAGATAAAGGTTTTCGGACCCTTCGACCAGTCGATCATGGCTCAGGTCTCGGCTGCCCTCAACGTGCCCGCCATGAAGTGGGCTGAGCTCGCGGCCGAGCACCAGTCATCGTGGGCCCGGGCGATGGAGCGCCCGGTGGACGATCTCATCGAGGCGCGTGGCCGCATTCAAGCCATGGAGGAGGCAACGCTGGGGGGCGAGGATTGGAAGCCGATTCTTCCTCTCTTCAAACCTGTAGTGGTTGCGCCTGCAGCGGTAGTCGTAACTTCGGTGGTTCCGCTCAGCGCTGCGGCTGCCGCGCCTGCTGCCGCGCCTGCCACCGCCGTGTCTCCGCGAAAAAGGGCGTTCGAGACGGCCGGCTTTCGAGGCTCGCCAGCCCGTCCGGGATTCCCGTTTCGTGCCAGTGCGAACACCTCCTTTCCCACGGTTTCAAGGGACTTCAAGGCCATCAAAGGCACGGGCTCCCCCGGCTACCAGATGTGCGCAGGTTGCGGAAGCGACGAGCACAACGTTTCCGCGTGCCGGTTTTTCAACCAAACCTTGTTCGCTCTCCAAGGTGGTGGGCTCGTCGACAAGTCTGACGCTACCAAGCGATACTGCACCAACTATAACGTCAGGGGTTGCGTCCAATCCTGCGTTCGTGAACACGCGTGTTCTTTCTGTAGAGGCCAGCACGAGGCTTATATCCACGTCGGGTCCGCATGACCGAGTTGGCGCGTCTGCATCACCATCCTTTCCCTCTTCTCGTGTCGTGCAGTCTCTTCCGCCCCGTTCCGATGTACCAACAACCTCCTCGGGTCCCACTACCGTGCCGGGCTTTCCTACTTCGCCTTCGATTCCACCGTCTTTCTCGACTCCGTCTCCGATTCTCGCTCCCGGCGCGCCTCCGATTCCCGCTCCCGGCTCGCCTCGAATTTGGCCCTCACCGCACGCTAAATACTCGTTTCCCGTACGATTCGAACCGCTTTCTGTGGCCCTTTCTGAGGTCGTTACCTCTCAGGCATCGCGTCGCGTGCCTCCGTTCTCTGGTTCAGGGGTCGAATCCCCCACCGTTCGCGCTTCCTCACGTCCGCGTACGTGTAGATGCCCGGTCCCGACGGACCGGCTGGGCGTTGCCCCTTCCTGCGCAGCCGAGGGCTGACGTGCTGGATTTGAATTTCCAGACCCGCTAAGCGCTGCTCCGGCAGACCCTCCGAGCATCAGCGACCTGCCCATCCACGGGGTGGGCAGGGCTCCACTCGAACCTGTCGCGGCCGGCAGCAAAGGAGACGTCCCGTTCGTGCCTTCAATGCCCGCGCCGGGCTCTTTGCCAGTGCCCGAAACTTCCGCTCGCATGCGAATTATGGCCCGCGAAGTCGACTCGTTCCATGATGCGATGTACAAGATTGTTACGCCGCTCGATGCTGGTGCGTTCGAAGCCAACATTAAGGCACTCGCAAGGGTCGCGCACGTCGCGCCGTACCTGCCCGCTATACCGAAGCAGATCCGAGAGGGCTTTGATTTCGGCATCAAGGACCCTCCGTCGGAGCGTCACATTGCGAAGAACGCACCGCTCAGTGAGGAGCAACAACTGGTCATGGACGGCGAGATGGAGCGCATGCTCGATCTCGGGTACATCGCGGGCCCGTACGACAAGGACGAGCTCGAGGCCGCGATCGGTCCTTTCCGCACGAATCTGATCAGCTATGTGCCGAAGTCAGTAGCGCCCGGAATGCCGCCGAAGTGGAGATAGATCGAAAATCTGTCTTACCCCACGGCGAAGCCGATCGATCGAACCACAGACCCTGACGAAGCGAATCATCCGTCGACGAGCGGGCATGGACCGTCGCAACGGAGTGGTTCGTCTAGCCGTCCGGAACTCGTTTCCATTAATGACGACCTGAAGTCTGCGGACTTCCCTTGCCCATGTTGTACCGCAAGTTTCGCGAGCTTCCCTTGACGGCGGAAGTCTGCGGTTGGGATTTTGCCGATGCGTTCTACCAACTCCCTTTGCGATGGGACCAGCGATCGAGCATGTGCATCTTGTGGCGCGGCCTCATCTTCGTACGACGAGTCCCATGCTTCGGTGGCAGGACTACTCCCGGTGTCTTTGGGAACGTTGCGGACCTGACCCAAGACTTGGTCGAATGGAAGTTCCCCGGCGTGTCAATCTTCAAGATGGTTGACGATGTTTGCGCGGTCCGAACGTCGGATGTCATATCGCAAGAAGCCATTCTTCATTTCGTACGATCCCTCGGCTGGCGCCTCGCGGAGCAGAAAGGCTTCACGTGGACACGTCAATTTGTCCACGTCGGGATTGAATGGGATTTGGATCTAATGACCGCGACGGTCACCGATCAGAAGCGGCTGCGCTACATCGACAAGATCGACGCCTTGGTGAAAGGCAGCCGCGCCGATCAGAAGGAACGCTCAGAGGTCGAGTCGGTCACTGGGTCGTTGGGGTATGTCGCCTACATCCTACCTGCATTACGGACCCATCTCAACCGTCTATACAGACAGTGTATCGCGTACGGGGACCGGAAGGCGGTTTTGCGGGCGCGTCGCCTGGACCGTCGCACGTACGATCAACTCGAATACTGGAGAAGGTTCCTCTTGTCGGAAGGCCCATTCTCCACGTCGTTCGAGGCCCTCCCGATCCCATCGAAGCTTGCGCTAGCGTCGGATGCCTGTATGCACGGACTAGGCATCGTCATCAACGGATACTCCGCGTACTTCACTCTCCCCGAGGGGTAGACGGATCTGCCACCGCCTCGACACTCGGTCTCAATCACGAACGCGGAGGCGTGGGCAGTCGAGGCGCTGGCTGAGGCTGCGTTACGAATGTCTAAAGATGATATACATTTCGTTCTACAATGCGACAACACCGGGTTTGTGCTTGGATGGAGGAAAGGGCATTCGATGAATCCCTTGTTGAACTCGTCGCTTTCAAACCTGCGCAGCCTTGAGGAAACTCGAGGTGTGAAGTGGTCGATTGAATACATCAACACGAAGGTGAACCCCGCGGACGTCGTGTCCCGGCAGCCAGACCGCCCGCGGCAGTACGAACCGTTCCCGTTCATGATCGCGCACCCACTGTCGAAGTATCCGGCGGGGCGCGAGTTGCTGCTGGCGGCGGGAGAGCCCCTGTGGGCGATAGGCTGAGACATCTGACTCCCTTCGTGGAAGGTGGAGCTTCGTTCGTACGGAGTTGCGTATCCCTGTGTCTGCGAGGTCGTGTACCTTTGTTTGTTTGTGAGGTCGAACCCTCTTGCGTCCTGTTTTGTCAATGTCACGCTATCATGACTCAGAGCCGCGCTCTTATGCCTCGGTTGCGACTTTGCAATTATCCGGTCCTATCCCGTCTCCGCCGCGAGAGAATCGCGGGATCGCGGGCGCGTGCTTGGCACGTTCGGCCTCTCCCCACACTTTGTCGGACGAGGGGGTCGCACGCCGTCTCGAAAATACAGTATGAACTACGATCCGAAGATGTGGACGATGCAACTGGCTGCGGCTGCGGCCACAGCTCCAGCCCCCAACCCAGAGTGATTGGCGGCGACTTTGGACGGCCTCAGGTGCCTGGCCGCGGGGATCGACAAGTGCAGTCCGTTTGATACGGCGGTGTTTGCTGCAGCGTGTGCGGCGTTCTTCACGATGGCGAGATTGGGCGAGTTTACGGCGGGTTCGGCGGACGAAGAGTTCATAGCCGAGCGGCATCTAGCGGTGGCCAATGCGCGCCGGATCGATGCAACGAGCGAAGCTCCTCTCCGATACGAGTTGGACCTCCCGTTCGACAAGGTGCGTCGGCGTGTCGGCCGCACGCTGGTAGTCTCGGCGCAAGACGGCGAGCTCTTCTGCCCGGTCGGAGGCATCGATAACCATTTCCGCCTAAACGACCCTCCACCAGGGCGGTTGTTCTCATATCGGGCGCGCGAGGGAGGTCATCGACAGCTGACCTCCTCGGCGTTCTCGCGACGAATCAAAGACATTCTCGAGGCGACCGGGAGGGCGCCCTTGAACAACCACTCCTTTAGGTCCGGTGGGGCCACGTTTTACCTTCGAGAAGGTGTACACACGGATCACATCCGAAACCTTGGCCGTTGGTCATCGAATGCCTTTAACAGGTATTGGCGGCTGTAATACACCCCGTAGGAGTGCACACCGGAGCGACAACGATAAGATCACAGGACCAAAGTATGTAGGATTGACACTGGACACTCTACGTTAGTCGCTGAGGAGAGACTAAGAGTGCCCAGGCGCGCGCCCCCCCTCCTTCTAAGGCCCAGGCGCACGGGCCTTACAGCGGCAGCACAAGGAGATTGCGATCCAAGTGCTGAGCAAGGCTGGCAAGCTTGCACTCGATTCGGTTAGAGCCTGAATGCGTTGTAACGTAGGCATCTTTCGCTGTGTTTCTTTGGTTGTAAATGTGGGGGGCGTGACCTGTGGCACGCGTCCAGCGCCAGGGCGCCTGTCCGAACCGGGGCCTCGGGAATTGGGGTGTACGCATCATCCCAGGGTCTCGTCCAGGAAGATTAATCATCTTCCTCATCCCAACACAACCAAACAAACCGAAAGATACACAAGGAAGGTTGCAATTTCTTTCCCGCGCTCGAGAACCCCATTGGCATCCGATCGAGACATCGGAGGGGAAAAGCGTAGCCGGGGTCCTCCTATCGAGGGAGCATTGTTGAAATCGGGCTGCCCTATTGCGTTCGAACCGATGGGCGCTGAAATCGGGCTCTCCTATTGGAGCTTAAACAGCCACGCGGGTGCGGGGTATTTCGGCCATTTCGTACCCCCCATTTTTCGAAACGAAACCTTCAGCTCTAACGAGCTTCAGGGATTTGATGCGTTGAATGTATTTTTGTATGCTGTTGTGTCGACGAATCCAATTGTAAGACATTTGATTACTTTGCGAGCAATATCCTATTCATCTATTAATCTGTTAGTGATCGCGCACTGGGTGTTTGGTCCGGAGATGCCGGCGAAGCTCGCGTCGACCCTGATTAATGGAGGTTGTCGGTTGTGGACAGGTCCACAACCGTGCGAAGAATGCGGGCGAAGCCCGCAGTCTCGAGCCCTAGTGCTTCTGAAACATAGCATGATGATTCAGAGACGCATTTTTTGTCTCTTTTCAGCTCATTTCCTCGTGCAGATCATTCGAGTGACGACTCTCTTGAGGTTTATACCATGGCCCATGGCTTTACGCATACGTAAATATCTCATAGAAACTTCGTCCATTGCATAACCAAGGTCCACAGGGGATCACGAAGGAGGGGAAGAACCCGTCCCGGCTAAGTGGTGCTCAGCGCCCCCCCCCCCCCCCCCCCCCCCCCAATGGGACAGGAGGCCTCGATCAGAATGTGATTTGAGTCGACATCGCCGCGAGTCCCGGCCTTCTGGTGGACTGAGGACTCGATAGAGTAGGAGTAGGGTTGACGTCGAAGAAGTGCGAGTAGGGTCAGCCGCATGTGATACATGCCAAGTCCCACTGGGATCAATCGGACTTCAGATCAATCCCCATTGACACATCTATCAGACTTACACATCGGCTGCTAGCCACCGTGACAAGCCCTACTTAATGCAGTTCCGAATGCAGTTCCGAAGGGCCACAACTTCAGGCAGGCGTCCCCCTTCAGGCGATGATGCAGACCGCAACCCAAAAGTTGGACATGGGATTGCGCTCCTCGTCGACAAGATTGCCAGTGTTGTCCTTCTCAGAGTGAGAGTAGGTGCTCGTGACGTTGACTTGAGACCCGCGCTCTTCGAAGCGGCTCGGGGCAGGCTGGGACTTGGCCGAGACGGCGAAAGGGGTGGACAATGCGATGGGGGCCATGGTAGCGAAGTTGAGCGTTCGGGTAGAGGTGTCGTGAGGAAAGAGTGAACGAAGCGAGCGAGTGTTGAAGAAGAGAACAAGAGCACTGCACCGATTTCCTTCTGGTTTTGGGAGCGCACGCCGCCAGCATGCACTAAGCCAGCTTCATTGTATTGACAAAGAGAGCGCCGTCCCTTTATACCTACGGCACAGTCACCGGACCGCGCGGAGCGCGGAGCGCCGAATCGCACCACGCCATCGGGTCACATAGGGAAATATAGATCGCCACCGAAAAATGACGATCGATCCCGAGATTTGATTCGGCGGGCCCTTTGGCCAGTGCTCTAGGGCACTGCTCATGAACAATACGATAGGCAACATACCCACAAAGAAGGTGCAGCCGGGAAGATTCAGCGGGTAGACCGGGTACACATGCCAGTTGCGCGAGAATTATGGCACCCTCAAGGCATCCCTACACATGCGCGCGCGAAATTTATGGCGGTCCTACGAAATTAGTGCGTGCCCCGTATGGCGAGCGCCTGTACGGCAGGTGTAAAATACCTGGCAGGTATTGTTTACTAATGCCGTATGGCGCGCCACCTACGGATCCCGGAGGGTTACGGCCTGACGGTTTCCGTAGGTGACGCGCCTTATGGCACCCGTAGATCCCGGCCCAACAAAATCTGTATGGTCACCTTATTCGCGCCCTCTCGCCGCCAGTCTCCGTCTGCCTCCGACCGCATTGGCTCTTGGCTTCATCCTTGCCTCCGCCAGGCTCCTGGAGTCTCCTGTAGCAAGCCATTCGCTCACATGGCGGCTCAACCGCAGCCCCAACTGCAACCGCAGGCGATGAACGCGAGAGGAATTCCCAAAGCCCATTTCATTGTACGTGCCCGTCTGGGGGCGGAGGGGGGCTGCGCCTCCCCCCCCCCCCCCCCCCACCACCCTCCTCGACCGTCGCCCCAAGATCCTTGTCGAGTGTTCCGAAGCTCATCGCGCGCTCGCCTCGCCTCGCAGGAAGACGTCGACGCCTTTATCGTCGGAACAGATCCTGATCAGTCTTTGCAACAACTTCAACAAACACTTGCGTGAGTCGAGTCCTTCCAAAACAATTTAAATCCTCACGACCGCACCCCTCCCGTCCCAGGTTGCTGACACAAGGCGGTCGAGGCGACGACGACGATCGCGTGCAGTAAATATCGATTCATGGAGAACAACAAGCGGCAAAGGAGACAAGGCTTGGAGGAGAAGATCCCCGAGCTGCAACGCACACTCGCCATGATCGAGACCTTGCAGCGCAAGAAAGTGAGACGGCGCACACCCGCGCTGCGAGTGGCAGAGCGACGCGGTCAGCTGATCTTGTGCATTCCCGCTTGGTCCGTGGGCCGGCATAGGACGCGGAGCAATCATTCGACACAACGTTCGAACTCAGCGACACGCTGTACGCCACCGGCTGCGTTGAGCATGTGGATGAGGTGTACGTCTGGCTTGGAGTGAGTTAAGTCCAGTCTGTTCGGGCTAGAGGTGTTTGTGCCCACGGCAAGAGGAACTGACGTCGGTATCGACACTGCTACTTAGGCCAACACGATGCTGTCTTATCCACTCTCGGCGGCGCTGTCTCTCTCGTCGGAAAAGCTCACCACCGCGCAAGCATCGCTGCGAAACGTTAGGGAGGATCTGGATTGGTTGCGCGAACAAATTACGATCACAGAAGTCAATGTGGCACGTGTTTACAATTGGGACGTCAAACGGAGAAAGGAAATTCGGTGAAACATCATAAAAAGTCATGGTACCTATCTGCGATAAGCCAATTTTCGATTCAAGCTATATAGTTCGCTCAGCAGTAAAGGTGCATCGTTTATGTACAAAACAGCGAAATGATAGAACAAAAAACCGCATAGATACCGAGCACAATGGGGACTGTCGCAGATAAGGAAGAACATGAGCTGCTCTGAACAGCGGAAGTTGGGGTCGAGCTTGAGGGCTGCGTCACCCAGGTTGCTCTGGGCGAGCTTGCCGGCAGAGAAGCGAGAGATGGGTGGCTCGGCGCGACTGATACGGTGGAGGCTCTAGAGAAAGAGATTGCTTTGGTCGACGACGTCGTCGTGAAGCTGGATGCGACGATTGTCGTGACACTGAAGGTGACGATCGCCGTTGGGCTTGGGATTTTGCCGAAGAAGACTGTAGCGCCCGCGAGGTTCGTGGACGTTGGGCTCGGAATGTTGAGCAACGAGACGGACGTCCCATCCGGAGCGTCATCGGCCGTGCTCGAATTGGCCGGCGCGATCCTGATCAGATCGGTGTAACCAACAAAGGAGTCATCCCGGAGCGAAGTCACGGCGATCGAATCTGGGAGCGATTCAGTTACAGGTCAGAAAGAATTTACAGCGCGCGCAGGGCCCGGGTTACCACGGACAATTTCCTACTTCGGACCATCCGCTCGGCACTTTGAACTCGACCCTTCCACATTCGACCCCATGCGTGACAACTCCCAGACCATAGCCTCCGTCACAATAACCCTCTTGAGATATCGAAGGGTAGCTCGCTACGATCGTGTATCTGCAACAGGCCGAGAGCGCGGGAAAGAGGATACAGGCGTACGAGCATGAGCGATCGCAAGTCGCCAAACGCGACGGTCGAGCCGAAGGTGTACGTACGTCGTGCCACCCTTGACCGGAACCAATTCAATCGAAACGTTGCCCGGCGGAGGCCCTAGCCAGTTGACGGCGACCGTGGCACTTTTCCTCCATGTTACCAAGCACTGCGAAACACCGAACAAGGGCGCATGACATGAAGAACCGGGGTTGAATGCCACTTCAGTCGACTTACCTTGTAAAACGAGCACGCGGGTTCGGTGATGCTGTATCATGTGTCAGGAGGTGCGATGAGCCACACATGCGCAGTCAGCATAATTCTCTGCCACTGCATCATGATCCATGTGCCTCAACGTCCAAGCGGCCCCGGAACAAAGACACGTCGTCTCTACGCCACGCTGACGTCGCGCGTTGCGGCTTGCCGATCGGACCCCGCTTCAGCATGGGCGCATCAACGCGGTGCGTCCGGACCTTGAACGCGTCGAAGCGATGCACGTTCTGAAGGGTCCGGACATACTTACTAGAGTATTGTGCCTGTTTCCAGCGAGGTTCAAAGGTGGGTCAAGGCGACAATGGATCAGCTGGGATTGCCTACGCGGTCGCGTCGCACCACACGACGAAGTGCTCGCTCACGAACCCGTAGGATCGTCGGCATCGAAGTCGGACGCCCAAACGGTGCCGACGAGCGCGAGCAACGCTAGGGCAGCCCACCACGATGGAGTGACAATGGCCTTTCCAGAGCGCAGCATCGTCCTACGGCAGGTTTTTCGAGTGTAATCCGACACGGAAGAGGTGGAGATACGCGAATCGGAAGCAGTCAAACGGGAAGACGATCAATCGAAGGCGACGCGGGCGGCGAGCAGTGAACAACGGAATTGAAGACGGTGTCGGGGGCCGGCTAATGCGCTCAAGGAATATAGCAGTTTTCACTGAGTGCCAGTCCGCTCATTCGGGGTGCTAGTTAAAAGCAGGTCGATGGATACTTTACGTGAGCGAGTTCGAGAAACGGAGCAGCGCTGGCCGCACACTAGCCGACCAATGGGAGCTCGCGCCTCCGCAGGCGTTCCGCAGCGACACAGGGTTTTCGCAGACGCGCGCGGCACGTCTCGACGCGATAAAACTAGCCTGATCTGGCACAAGGCTCTTGCGGTCGTCGGCCTCGTCGCACCCACAACGGATATCCATCGGAGTGTTGAGGGGATGTACACCATAATGGGACTTTGCTGCAGTAATTGTACCTATCATCGGCGTTGGGCGCACCATGGCAGGATTGCGAAACTCTCGCCAGGGTTCAGGTACTCTGATAGGTCGGAGGTACTACCGACCGCACGGCGCACAATCATAAACAGCAGTCCGTCGGACTTAGGGGCGCAACTAATAACTGGCCGATGTCGCTCGCTTAGGATCGAGCTCGGGGCCATCATGGAACTGTAGTCGACGACGAGCGGTCAATTACTGATTGAGCTCACAATGGCGGAACAGTTTCGACGTATCGGCTTGACGTCACCGCGAGGCTTTACTGCTGGCCGAGGGGGCCAGCTGAAGCCTCAGGGCGCGCGAACTGAGTTAATGCACCGGCTAGGGGGCCGCTCTTGGCCGCCACAAGCCCACATCAAAAGAACCTTGGTATCTTCGGCAAGGTCACGACAGTGTTGATGCTGAGCTCGGAGACGGCGGCAAGGTGACCAGCCAATATCTACACTTCGTCAGAGGGCATCAAGTCGTCATGTTCACGCCGGGAGCATCGTCAAAGGAAGAGAGAACCACTGCAGAACAGGTGGTATAACATAACGCGGACGTATTTGTGTGTGAGCTCGGACGGCTCGGACAGCCATGTTGCGCGTCCAGCCTGTCACACTTATTGATGAAGAGCCTGAAGAGGTTGTGTTCTGTTTAGGTTTATCTCCTGATTCTATGTGCTAAATGGAAAGGTGAGATGTCATTATATCTATTACTCTGCGACCGTTCTGACTGAAAGTGCCGTTCACTGCGAGATACATAGCGGGGTCCCAGATCCATCATACAGCTTTCGGGCCGGCCGGGGCATCCGAAGGAGAGGCACGTGGAATTTTCCTCAGCTGAGTAAGATAAGGAATGTCGCGAAAGCCAACGCTGCAGCGAGGGTTACTCGAGTGAGGAGCTGGGACGCGGTTGATAGTTGCCGAGGGATCGATGTTTGTGTCGACGAGCCTCGGCCGGAGGTCGAAGTCGATCCACCCGCGGCACCGGTGGCCGAGTTGCCATCCGAAAGCGGGGTCGAGTAGTTGCCGATAGGTCTCGTTTGATCGTTGAAAGCGCAGGAACTTGCCGCGCAAGTGCACTTATTGCCCACAGGATCGAAGAACGGCGTGGAGCAGTTTGTAGGCAAATGGGCCCTGACACCGAGCGTTGTATTCTGTGCCGGAACCGGGTTTTGTGGGGTTGGCGGCGTCACGGGGCACCCATAGCAAGTTGTCCACGAAAATTCGGTGAAGGGACATTGCAAGAGTAGGCCATCTTCATTCTGTGCGAGCCCATTGCAGATCTTGAGCGATGCATCGACGGCGGGCGTGGAGCACTGCAACGCGGGGGATTGCGCGATCTGGTCGTTCGATTTGGGGTCTTGCATCCACGCCAAGAGCTGCTGATTCGTCACGAACCACACGTCCGGGAAGGTCTGTACCCAATCAAGGAACTCTTGCAGCATCTCGCGCTGGGCCGTCGGGTTCGTCAGACCAGGATAGTTGACCGCAAGGTGGATGGGATGGGTGTAGAGTCCGAACGGCTGGCGGTTCCCACTGTAGTGCGAGATAAAGCTTGACTTGAGCCAAGCGAGTACCTCCGACATGTCTTCCGAGTCCAACCACGGATCCCTACGCGTGCGCGACGCAGGAGAAACCGAGCAAGGCACTGGCTGTGAGCAAAGGAGGAAAATACCCCTGCGTGTCCCATCTTACGGACTCACATGAGATGAATATCGGAGGCATTGTTCGCTTCGAAAACGGCATACCTTTGCATTAGATGAAGATTAAATGACCATTTGTGTTAATACAAGGTACTGTCATTACGGGAACACCACGACTCACATTGGGACCTCCCACAAGCCCGGCAGCTTTAGTGCTCCTTTGCACACCCCCGTCACATCCAGACAGTTGTTTGCCAGGCCGTTGTCAAGTGTGTATGGCCAGTACGCGTCCGTGGCAGCTGCATCAGCTGGACTCGCCGACGTCGCCGAAGAGTCGTATAGGAAACCGGACGTGTGCAGGGTCATCAAAGTGCTGCTGGAGAAATTGAGCATTGGCGCACGAAACCCCTTGAGCTCGACCAATGGAATCCCGGAGAAAGCGTTTAGCGCAGCGAGGTTGCCGTTGATCTCGGTCTGTGTCAAATCACAACATGCATGCGAGGGAGTGAGCCCTTCAAAAATTCGATCAAAGATTTCTCTTCTCCCGTCATGCTTGCAGAGAGCGTAGACCGCTTGGCACTCACGGCAGGGGGGTCGCCAACATGAGTCATAGTGTGGTCGGCGATTTCGTTGCCGGCAACGAACCAGTCGGTGACCATGCTGTAATTGCTGTACATGAGCTGTGAGTTTTTCTGGGTGAGTGAGTAGACCTCAAATTACTTGGTCGGAACCGAGGTGGCAAGTACTGACCGAGTTGAAGTAGGTCATCTTGGGTTGACATCCATTCGGGTTCTTGCGCTTGGACAGGAGATAGTCAAGCACCTCGATCGTGAAGGTGTTGACGGCGTCATCGGCGGTGACCGCTGAGCAGGGGGATTGTTTGGGATAGAAGCACAGCATGTGAGTGATCGAGGACTCGAGCCAAGGGTTTCATACACCGAGCGCGGTTGTGTTCCCATGTAGAGTCGTACCCATTTTCGCCCTGAGCTTGCGCGGCAAGTCGACTCACTGATGAATTGAGGGGTATTCTTCGGACTCAGTCGCCCTGGTGGATTCACGGATGCGCACTGTTGATCGGGCGCCAAGTTTGGTGGGACAGATGGTGCAACGATCGGGAAGGTGTGGGCAGGATCAAGGGAAAGTGGCGATCAGCATGACTCTCATCACGGTCAGGGACCCCACGCAGCCAGTTCAGTGACGAGCTCGGCAATTCCTTCGGCGAGCAGCTGTGGAGTAAGGAGCTCGGAAGCAGTGTGATGTAGAGACAGACCACCTACATGGCATGAGGGGAGCACGCAAGTAGTGTCATCACAGGTGTATCCTGCAGCTCTGCGGAGTCGTAGAAACATCGATGATCATCCGCGAGGTCAGCCGCGAGTCTTCTGAGCGAGCATCATAGTCGAATCATGGTCGCTCGGTCGACGCGACCCCAAGCGGCTGCCGGCTGCCGGCTGCCACCTCTCCGCGCGCCCGTCCGGCCGCGGGCCCCGCCGAAGCTCGATCGTGCGCTCGGCGCTCGGGGCTTTCGAGTGCCTTAGCTCGACCAACGATCACTAGACCTGAGCGGGTGCATTGTGAACCAGCGTGCGGAGAAAACATGGCAGAGCGGGTACTCACTCTGCAGAATTTGAGCCACTCGAGATGGCCTGTCCTTCACCCGAGCTCGTCGTCGACTGTCGTTTCCAAAACGGTACAGCAGCAGAGTCATCGGCGGCGGCCCGTTCGCACTCGAGCTTGAGTCGGTCGAGGTGTCGCGCAAAGACTTGGGCCCCAGCGCCCTCTCGTTCTTCGAGCAATGACGACGGAGCAAGACCGCCGGAATGTGGATGTGCCATAGTGAAAGGCAGACTGAAGACGAGCAAACTTATCGCAAGATGCATGGTCACGGCGGTACGTCAGGGCCGGCTTGTCGTCGATGGACAGCAGCGAAAGAGTGAATAAAGAAGCAAGGATTCAAGAGCTCGGTCCGCCGACTTGGAGGCACCGCCGAGATCCGGCAACGGACGCCGCTCAGCACAGCACCGCGATTCAAGAAGCTAAGGCATAGTTCGTCCGTGGGGGCAGGTCACGGGACTTGTGGAGTTTTACTCAAGATCCCCGAGGTGCCTCCAAATGAAGCATTGCTAACGACTCACGAACGTCAGCAGGGGTAGATGCCCAGTACCAACACGTCATGCGCCGCGACGCCTCAGTCCAACTCTTCGAGTGTCGAGACTAGGAGCAGTCACTGCAACGATGTCAACGTGGGCTGAGACATCGCGCGCAATTATGCATCAGACATGCACAGACAAGTCGACGACTTCTGTTTGTACAGCTTACAACAAAGTCTATCCTTTCCCGACCGCTCAAAAATTGGTTCCATCCCAATCTCGCCCTGCGCTCTCAAAGTAATTCCTAAACCATCTGACCTCACTCTCGCCCCCGCCGGCGCCACCTTGGTCCCGACAAATTTCGCCCCTCGTCTCGACCATCTCCAACAACTCTTTGACCAAACCAATACCAATACCTTCGCCTCCCCCTCCATGCGACTCGTCGTCGGATTGAGCGATTTCGATCGTCGATAGACCTTGCATCCGCAAAGGCTCGTCCGGGGACTGGCAGCTCGAGAGGGAAATGGCTTGCTCGAGGTCCAATAGGTCCCAAATCCGTTGACTAAAAACGGGGAGCGAGTATCGTGAGGTGTGCAGAATCGTGAGACCACTTGGGAGCGTGAGAAGTGAAAGCATCGGCGATGTGTGCATCGGTAGGTATGGGGTCGCGAGTCGAAAATCTTTCGGCGAGATGAGGGCTGGAGAGGAGAGGCACACAAGCGGAATGCGAGAGACTCACGACAACGCTCAGCTCTAGAATCACGTATCTGGTACCATCCGAGGCTTATCACTCGACACTCACCCACACCTCGAGCCCTGTTCCAAGCGCACCACGCTTCGTCCAGCCCGACGACACCTCTCCGCCTGACGACGGCGTCGGAGCGATTCAACAGCGTTCCGAGTTCTTTGGCAAGCTCTTCATGGTACCTTTGACTTTCGCTGATGAGATATGGAGTGATGGCCAACTCGATCAAACCCAAGGAAGCGAGGGACGAGGTCGCGAGGGAAGAAGCCGCTGTCTTCTCCGAGGTTGACACCGTAGGAGTGCTGGTTCCGGCGGTAGAGGTGCTGCCAACGTTCGCCTGTGCAAGTCGTTCGTTGATCGATTGCGCGAGCTGGATCATGTCTTTGGCTTTGGACATGAGCGCCTGGAGATCCTTTAGGGCCGATTCGAGCGATTGGTCCCGATCGGCTGCTTCCAATGTGAACGATTTCATGATGGCACCTGTGAGTAGAAGAGGGATGAAGAAAGCCACTCACAAGTTAGCCTCGAAACTCGCTTGATTTGGAATTTGGAATCAGCCTCGTCGGAAAAGCGCCTACCAATCCCACCCGCTCGCTCATTGATCGCCCCAGGCGCTCGCGCCTCGGACGACCCGTTGCTCGACTTGGACGGTCGGAGCAGTGCATTGGCACTTTGCCAGTCCCAAGCTTTCCTGGCCAGGGCTTCCTTGAGTGCGTTGTAGAACTCGCGTTCGCCGCCGGTTCGAAAGCTCAGGCGCATAAAGTGGTCGTTCGACGATGCGAGAGAGTCCGGGGTCGAGGGCCTCGAGGTCGACAAGGAGCCTCTTCTCGGCGCGCTCAAGGTCGGGGCCGGACGAAGCGAAGGCAGAGGCGAGTCACACAGCTCACATCTTGACATGGAGTGATGGTTCAGAAAAGTGCAGACGGGGCAGGGGAGCTTGCCGTCGACCAAAGTTAGGGCGGCTGGGTCAGGGACAGAGTTTTCGGCGTCGGGCCTCTGCTGCGAGGTGGGGCCAAGAAGCGAGGCAGGTAAGGGTGGTAGTGGAGGAGGTGTTGACGATTGAGAACAGTCTGTCCGAGATGCGACGGACCGAAGAGCGGGGGAAGATGGAGCAGGACTGGCGGGAAATGAGGAAGACGGGGAGGGAGCTGAGGCTGCTGCGGTGAGGAAGGCGGATTGACTGCTCGAGGTGGTGAGTTTGTCGCGGGTGATGCCGCAGAGCGAGCATTTGATCGAGGATATATTGGACATGCCACACACGCGACATATCCACGTGCGTCGGCCACTAGCACTCGATGACGTTGGTGTAGGGGAGGTGATTGAACCGGCGGGCAGTGGGGACGGCGCCGAGGTCGAGGCTGACGAGGTCAGAGCGGTGGATTGGCTCGAGGCAGAACTCGACGAGAGGAACCCGGCAGCGGTGGTGGCGGCGGTGGTGCCATTGATCGATGTGGACGCTGCATCGGGTGATCCCAAGAGAAGGGTGATCTTGGGGCTGGACTTGAGGAAA
This sequence comes from Microbotryum silenes-acaulis, assembly GCA_003665825.1. NCBI lineage: Eukaryota > Fungi > Basidiomycota > Microbotryomycetes > Microbotryales > Microbotryaceae > Microbotryum > Microbotryum silenes-acaulis. The sequence goes on from QPFY01000006.1 coordinate 221,124, forward strand.
CCGGCGTAGTACTCGGTCTGTCTTACGTGCGCGAGGTCGAGGACGAGCGAGTACCGGTGCGGCTTGTGCGACGCGACGAACAGCAGTCGATGGCTCGTGAGATGCAGTCGACCAGCAAAGTGGTTGGGCGATTTTTCCTTGCTGCGAGCGTTGCCGTGCGGTGGGGTCAGCTTCCCGTTGATCGCTCGCTCCATATATAAAGTGGGGGGTAACTGCACTGACCCATCGTAGAGGCCGACGCCGTCCTGGGCTTGTAGCAGTGTCTCGTCCGGATAGAGCGATGCCGATAAGGTCTGCAGTGAAACATCGATAGAGGTGCAGTACCTGTCGAGCGCCATCGCCGAGGCTTGGGTGGCCCACGAGCAGTAAAAAAGCACGAGAATTCTAAATGAGCCAGCATGGCGTCGGCAATTCACGCCTTGGTGACTCTGAGCGCGAGTAGGCGCGGTAATAAGGCGCAGTAAGTAAGGCGCCGTAACTGGCTCTGTCAGTGCAGGTTGGCAGGTGCAGCTCCCTCTGTCCTCCTCTGTCAGGCGCGCGAACGCGCTTTTCCCCTCCGATGTCTCGATCGGATGCCAATGGGGTTCTCGAGCGCGGGAAGGGGATTGCGACCTTCCTTGTGTATCTTTCGGTTTGTTTGGTTGTGTTGGGATGAGGAAGATGCTTAATCTTCCTGGACGAGACCCTGGGATGATGCGTACACCCCAGGGACCGCGGTTGCAAAAACGCCAATATCTACATCTACATAAAAGAGTGCACGACTAAATAAGGTTCTCTGGAATAAGACAGCACCTTATTCGGGACGGTGGGTGGGTCGAAAAGTTTCGCGAGTGTAGAGGCAATGAGCACTGCCGTTCGAGCGAAACGAATAAGGTGCAGAAGCGAACAGGCATTTCTCTCGCCTACTCCACTCTGAGCGCATGCGCGCCACGCCCAGGGGAGCCCAGGGGGGCGGCCCACCCGTAGCTTGAACGAGCAGCCCACGCCGATCGCGCCCGACTGAGCTCGACGACTGTTTGACCTTGACCCACTACCAAGCTCAACACCTGGTCAGTGCTCCCGTACGACTTTAGTCGATCCCGCCTCTTGGACCGTCGGCTGCGACACGCCCCACGCACAACAGCACCATACAGCTCCCGACATCCGGTCGATCGTCGACTCGTCGTTCACGCGTACACGCGTACACGCGCACCCAGACCACCCGCGCCGACCATAGCGACCCAGCGCCGTTCAGTCAGCACAGACCAAGACCCGGAACGAGATGATCGACAAGCTGGTGCAATACGTCTTGGAGGAGATCGCCATGGACGGCGATGAAGGTCAGTGCATAGCTCCCTCCTCCCCGACGACGATGACCGGCCACAACACACCAGCCCAGCCCAGCCCAGCCCAGCCAAGGCCAGCCGGCCCAGGTAGCCCGGCGTGGTCCTTGTCCGACGCCCCCACTTAGAACTGGACACTCGGTGTGATTTCTCGCTCTCACTGGCTTGCCGTCGTCGGTGAAACTCAACCTCGTCACTCTGCCCGTCGCCCCATCTTCTCCCGATTTTATCATCTCCGTTGGTACTGTTCGCTGATCTGTCTCTTGGTTCGACAGGGACCGACATGACCCGACTCACGTCCTTTATCCGAGAAGCTTCGGCCACGACCATCTCATTCGACCCCTCCTCACAAGCCTCAACCTCGCAGGTCAGACAGGTCATCGACGACGCCTTCGTGTCGTATGTCTGGTCTATCCTCACCGCACAAGAAGACGTCCACGTCGGCGTGCTTGAAAGGATGAACGAAGTGGCCGAAGAGCTCGCCCAAGCCGCCTCGACGAGCAGCAGCCCGAAAAAGAAGGGCAAGGCTAAGATCGAAGGTGGAACGCCGACGCATACCATGCGCTACCTCGACGATACTACCCCTTCGAGGGACGAGCTCATGGAGCGCCATGGCTCGGAACTGCGCATCGTCGTCGGCGCCGATACGGCGTGGCTTGCCATCACGGGCTCCTCGACCCGACCGACCGCGTTGACACCACCCGTCTACGCGCTCCTGCAATACGTTTCTCGGGGGCGCGGTGATGGCGCAACGGTCGTGACCATCGGCAAGCACATCGGCTATGACCAGAAGAGCACGTTCCACTTTGTTCGCGTTGCGGTCCAACTCGGCGTCGTCAAAAAGTTCCGCACCACCGATCACGGCAGTTGGACGAACCGCGTCGTGCATGTGCGCTACCTCGACCGATCCAAGGAATGGAAGATCCACAACCTCAACGAATCGGCCGAGGACGAGGACGAGATCAAGGCCGGCAAGGGAGCTGACGCGGAGCACGACGACGACGACGACGAGAACGCACTCCTCGAGGCCGCCGGCGCGGCAAGGAGGATGAGTGCGATCAGTCACCGCCACATCAATACCAACTCGGAGATGGTACTCAAAAGGATTGTGCGAGCACTCAAAAAGCGCGAGGGCCACTTCATGCCCCATTCGCAGATTGCACCCACGATCGTCAGTGGATCCTAGGCTGTTACCACTTTCATGTCCTGAATACTGACGAAGCTTGCCGGATGCGCCTTCACATCATCGACCAGGGTCTGTATCACTATACTCGCAAGGATTTACGACGATTGAACAGCCTCATCACGATGATGGCCAAGGACGGCGTCATCGAGAAGCTCGTGGTCACGGATTTTTCGGGTCGATCGAATGCGCAGACTCCATGCGTGCGCCTCGTCGACGTCGATGCCTATACCGACGGCGAAAAGCCTGGACGCATGTTCGAATTTGACGAGGAGCAACGACCCGAGGACGATGACTCGCCCCATGCCTACACTTTCGTTCCGCTGGACCGACAGATGCTCGACCTTCTCGCCGAAGCCGGCGCCGAAGGTGCAACCTGCGCCGAGTTATCGGTGGCGCTGGGCGGCATCAACATGAGGACGATTGATCAGACGTTGACGAGGCTGATGAGAGAGTCGTTGGTGCCTGCGCAAACGAAGGACTACTGCGTCAAGATGATGACCGAAACCTTTGGAAGGGAGAAGCGTTCGAGGTTTTTTACGGCTGCTGGCTACGTTGCCCGGTGCCGTCAAGACGAAGCCGAGGTGCGGGAGGGGGACAATGCGCTCGACTCGGACGTGGTCGGAACGTGGCAACCCATCGAACAATGCTACGACACCCTCGAAAGCAAGAGAAAGTGGACCGGTGAGCTCGATCTCCGTTCCGGGGCCACCGTCAAACGAGGCAAAGGCGGATTCCACGCCATGGAAGCGAGGGAAACGTTGTGGACTCGAACCGGTATTGCAAAGAGGGTCCAGGCACCCCGACGTGCCCCGATCAAGTTACCGAAACCGGTCAAGGCTTCCAAAGTGGTCAAAGCGTCTAGAGATGAAGGTTAGTCGAGTTTAATCGAGTTTTATCCGCAACTTGAACGAGAATACACTCCCGTTTCTTACCTTTACTGTGCTCATACATTCACAGCTGCCACAGATGACAATGCTGAGGGCGGAACGCAGTCAGCGAGTGAAAACGTATCGTCGCCGGCACTCAAAGGCCCTCGTGGCCGCCCTCGCAAACGACCCCTAGAAGAGGGCGTTCTCACGTACTACGATAGGCGCAAGCTCGAAGACGCTGAGCGACAACGACTCGGGATGCTGCCTCGCCAGAAAGGCTGGAAGCGGGACCAAATCAAGGCAGATCGAGCCGAGTTCGTAGCGCGACAGGAGGCCGACAGGATCCAGAGGGGGCTTCCTACGCCCTCACCAGATTTCGTAATCGAGAAGAGATCGAAAGGGACCGGAAAGAACGCGGCGTCCAAAACATCAGCCAAGGACATGGCGAACGAAGCGATGCCCGTCTCTGGCGGACCACCGGCCAAGGATGATCAGTCCCCCGATCATTCCTCGTCCGACGGAGCCGAGGAGGCTGCAATCATGCTCGGCCTTCGATCCCCTGCGAAAAAGCCCCGTAGTGCCGGTGAGACTCTGGCCTGTACGCACCAAACCTCAGCCGGGTATGAGCCCACCCCTGAAACAGTGGCCGCGGTTGACACGGTCAGGCGACGCGGCCGGCCTCGTTCTCGTACAGTGGACGAACCCGCGACGTCTCCCGTGTCGGTCGAGCGTTGCATTGATCCCGTTGTATCTTCTGTTGTGTCAAGCCTGGTGGAGGAGCCCGTAGTTTCACCCGTGGTCAAGCGTGGTCGAGGCCGTCCGCGAAAAAATGCTAACAAGGCCGGTGAAGTGCAAGCTACTGCTCCGCGCGACGAGCCGGACGACCCCCAACGGCCGCAGCAATCACAATCCGCCTCCGCAACTGATGCCCCACTCCTGGAGCAGCCAACTTCGTAAGTCTTCATGGCACTGTAGGTACAAATACGCGCGGCTCGAACTGATTCGGCCCCAAATGACACAGAGCCCCGAGAAGGCCGACGAGGGCGTCGGCAGCTTCATCATCGCTGGCGGAACTTATTACCCCTTCGCGCCTCGTTGTTCATAAGCGCACACGCTCCGGGAGAGACGACCTCGACTTGGAATCGACGCATGCTGCGACCCCCGTGCCCTCGAATGCACCCGTCGGCCGTTCTGACGCTCCAGCGGAGGATGAAGGTGCACAGCCAGCAAAAGCGCACGAAAGTCCCGCAAAGAAGCGGCGCGTCGACTTTGCCATCAAAGAACCGTCTCCGCCCTCGAGCGCATGCCAGGAGTCGTCGCAGCGAATCGAGTGCCGCGGCTCTCAGGTGGTCGCGCGATCAAGTATCGACGCTGCCCGGCCGTCGGACACTCCGACTGTCTCACCCGGCCACTCGACTCCGACTGCGACGGCCCGCTCCTCCCAGCAACAAGGACGCTCTTCCCTCCTCGTCACCTCCAAGCGTCGCAGCGAGATCCTGTCGTACATCGAACACGTCGGAGGCATTACTGAACCATTCTTCAGGCTCAATCAGGCGATCAAGGACTTTGTCGAGTCTCGATCAGGCGATGATCGCACCGGGATGATGGATCGCAAACATCTCGCCAGGCTTCTCGGCTCTTTGGTCGACCGGGGCTCGCTTCGGCGCCTTGTTGCGCAGTCAGGGGGTGTGGCGTCTCGGGTTGAGGTTTATTACCTGCCATCAGTTGACGTAGATGGACCGCAAATGCGCGAGTTTCTGGCAAACCTCTCGACTCGAACCGGCTCGACCCGTGGCAAGTTGGTGATGCGTTCGGCCACCGAGACTGCTCTTATCAACAGTCAACTGCCCCACGACGATGCTTCCGGGCAGGTCGACAAGAGGGATGTGCCCGCCGCCGGCTCTGAGCGAGAGGTCATCCGCGACTTCTTCAGACAAGCACCAAGCGTTTTGGGCGCTCGCTTCGGGGTTTACTATGGCCGTTACGCCCGTGCCCGGCATTTACACTCGTGGCTGTGGAGATACCTCAGTGAGCTCTCCGAAGTCGAGCAGACGTCATCCGGTCTAGTGCTCGCCATGGAGCCCGATCCTATCGTCGCGCACGAGCTGTTCGAGACCGAGATGCCTCTAGGCGACTATCTTCGAGTCGTGCAACTCCCCGTGGAATCGGAAGAGCTTGACGATTTTGTCCGAGATGCGCTCAGCTTGACCACGCGATTGAAGGACTTACCCCCTTCCATCCTCGCCGTTCTCGCGCCTCGATCAGCGAAGCGGCGGACCAGTCTTTGGGCGACATTGCAAGAGCTGATGGATCTGGAGCTGATTGCACCCCTGGCTCCAGCCGAGGAGATTTCGGACGAGGTCTCGCTTCTCGCCTCGCTCCGAACGCCTGCTCGCATTAAGTTTGCCACCCACTGGACCATCCTTCGACTCGTTCCCTTGTACAAGTTTGCAACCTCCACCAAGCCGCTCGTTGACACCTGCACCTTCACGACGGGCGATGACGCGCGTTCTTACTGGTCCCGGCTGCGGAGACTGGCATTCCCTTCATCGAAGCCCTCGCCTGCCGCGATCGTAGACGCGACCCTGGCGAAAGGGTTTGCGCTGACGAACCTTGCGTCAAAGCGCATGGCGCAGTACATCAGCTCCACGACCAAATGGTACGACCAGTACATGTTGCTGCCCGACCAGCGACGCTTCCTCGCACGCCTGCATCGCTACGACCACGATCTGATTAACGACAGCGTGCAGATCGCGCAAGTCGCCGACGATCTGCTCGCCCCCGTTTCGGTGGTGGAAGCGTTCTGGCGCAAGCTTGACCACCGAGGGCGGGTAGCGGGTGAGCCCCCCATGGGCAAGCGTCATCGACGGCAGAGTAGCGCTCGTGGGCGCGGGCGTGGGCGCGGGCGCGGGCGCGGTCGTGGCCGAGGAGTGCAACGCACTCAGCGCAGCATCAAGAGAAGGCGCGTTAGGGCGGAGGGCGGATCGCAAAGTTCTCGCAGCGACAATGAAGACTTAGATGAAGCGGCGGAAGCGTACGGCGCGCGGCAAGCTCTCTTGAAGAAAGCGAACGATGCAGCGGCCCAGCGTGCGCGCGACTTCGACGCACTGCTTCAACGCTTCAAGTCGACTCACAGCAACGTCGAGCTCGATCCGGAAGTTGTCGCCTACGTCAGGAACCGGTTCTGCGCCGCAGGCCGTCATGCTATCGACCTTCGACAAGTCGAGCTCGAGCTTCGTGCCTTGTTGCCGCCGATCGACGTAGACCACCTCGATCCATCCCGCTACAAGTCAATAGTGCCGCATGCGGTGTTCTCCGCCAATCGGTCCAGTCAGGATCCGTATGCCATACCTCGATCCTTCAAGTCGATGCGTCGCAAACCGAAGGCGAGCGCACAGGCGATGGACGCCGTCGGCAACGTCAACACAGAAAACGCTGGTGCGCTTGCGCCATCGCCAAACCCGTCGACGTCGGCGGCGTACAATCCACAGAATGAATTCCTGAATGCCCCAGCTCGCGAGGTTCCCTCGATCGCGTCTGGACATCGACTGCCGCGCAACTTCATGCGTGAAGATCAGATCGACCTGCTTTTCGACTGCGTAGCCATACTCAAAGCACGTGCCGCGCACCTCCGGCGCAAGGTGATCTTCACGCCTCTTGCAAAGGTGTTCCCGGCCCCTGCTTACGGCAAGCTCCGCCAAGTTTATGGGCGTCGCATCGAGACCTCTCCTGCCGATGCGGCTTACTTCGACCGGCTGCAGGCATCCTGGTCGCAGACTTGGATGGAGCACGGTGGGAATCTCCCCGACCCTAATCCCACTGATCCGGCCGATTTTGATCTCGTCGCATTCGTCAGGTTTTTGCGGAAACATGTCGACAAACGGGCTCTGTGTGTTCTTCATCCCTCGCTCGGCAGGCTGCCGTTATCGCTTTGCTTGTTGCTGACCAAGACATCTCCGTACTTTCATGGCTCGCAGTCGCTTGGGAGCTCCAGTCGCCAAGCCGATCGCCGTCGTCGAGTTGCCCGAAACCTTGGAAGAGCTCAACGCATCATTCGAGATCGATAGGAGCAATATCTCGACCTCGGCGGCGATGCGCTGGGTCGAGTTTTGGTCCCGGTCTCAGGCAGCGAATCTGGTTCGAGAACGAGCAGCGGCCAACGTCTCGTTCGCGATTCCATGCAAGTCGAATGATCCTTACGGAGCGGCAGGACCGGATCTTCATCGCTTCAATCTGGCCCAAGGTGTCTTGAAGGTAAGATGAGCTCTATCCTGTTCGTACTGATGCGCAGTGCTGATGCGCAAAATCGAGAAACATCGCTGCCCTACAGATGGTTCTTGCTACGTCGCGGTCCGTCTACTCCGAGGAAACGGCAAAAGAACTCTTGGCCCCCTTCGAGCTTTTCATTGATCAAGCCGTCGCCGATCTGCTCCACGGCCAAGTCATCACCCGTCGCAACAAGGACTCCAGTCGTCGGGGGCCAGGACGCAACTTCATCTTCTCCGAACGCTTTCTCGCCGCCCTCGATGATTCGCCTGCCCCTCACCGCCTACGCGACGCACAGAACATGGAGCACGAACTCGTGCAAGCGGAGGCGAGCATCCTCCCCCTCGACGTCTCGGACGGAGCGATGCTTGCGCTGGTCCGGATTGTGGCCCTCGACCTAGCCACCCTCGAGATCGACACGTCTCCAACGCAAGAGCTACGTGATCCCGATGACTACCAGACACGCACCAAGGATGACGAAGCGATTGAGTGTCAGGTCAATGTGACTGTCAGACCTGGCATGACCTTTGCGCGGCCCACTGCTGCCAACGACTTGACCCCACTTTCCCGCCCCCACTCTGGCTATACCGACGACGCGACCAAGCTAGCGAAGGCCCGCGGATTACTAAACGGGGCTTTGCACGCTGACGAGCAAGCTGCGCTCGAGCTGCATGGCGAACTCGTCAATGCTGGTCGTGATGGTCTTAGCGCGACTGCGGCCATGGACTTGCTTTCGATCTTTCCGGACTTGGCGAGCTTTGAACGCGCCGCCAGCGTGCTGGTCTCTACTGTCCCACCCTTGGCTTTTTGGGCCGGTCTCCGGGTACCTACGCTGATCGCCTCGCAAGAGCTTTCGCGCTGGTGCATTCGACTTCCCAACCAAGTTACCAACGAGCCCAGCGATCCCGAGAACACCGAGACGCTGGCGCCTTTCGTCTTCCCGGCACTTTGGATCGACATTCGCGGCGAGACCGTACTGGGTATGTGGGTACGAATCGCATCATGGGTTCGAGGATTGATATCGCGGCACGCTGGAGCTACTATCGTCAGTTTGTTCGGTCTTGCGCCGGTGACCGTTTGGGAGCGGCATTCACTGACATTGGCCCAATTTGTCACAACCGTAGAGTTACCTCGCCGCAGAATGCGAGTCCATAAAACTGCTCACCTTCGTCGAATTGATGACTGCGATTGAGACGCTCGAGCTAGAAGGGTATGTACAGCGCAAGCCTTTCGAAAACGGTTTCGACGCTGCTTCGTGGACTGAGGCGCGGTGGTACCTGGCGGACAAGTGGTTCTGATACCCATCGAGTGTGGCACACGTCCGCGTGCTTTCTGCTTGCCTCAATTCTATCTACTTGGGTATGCCCCATTTCCCTACGCTTGTACCTATGGCTCGAAACTAAGGCTTGTATTAATGCATGCCATGGGACTAGCTGCCCAGAAGACCACCCATCTATCTTGCCCGCCGTATTGTTCTTGCGCAGTCTACGTTTGGTTTTCGGTCCACTGCAATTGCAGCGACATCGTGTTGTATAGTACCAGTCCAAACGGCGGCAAGGCCGCACCTTTCTCTAAGGTGCCCATATATCTAAAGAACGGTTTCAGGTCCGATCTAGACGCACCCAGTGCTAGGCGCCAAATAAATTGCCGGCGTGAGGTAGGTAAGTACACAACTCTATGATCAAGCAGGAAGAGGGACAATCTCCTCGTCGTGGGACGAAGATGTGAAAGCTCTTCGACTCGTGCTCGATCGGATGGCAGAAGTGGGTATTTAACGATATTTGGCCGCCGGTATGATACCTAGCTAGGTAGCTTGCGATTGGCTAGGCAACAGATCACTTCTAGTACCAAAGGTTTTGTTTGTTTTGTAGGACAGTCGCGAATCTAGGATACCGATTTTAGTACCCTTGTGGCCCGAGACCGGCGCGAGTCCCCGGCTACTAATACTATAGTAGTCGACACGGCGCGACAGCGAAAGAAGCGAGCCAGCCGGTAGGTAGATTATCTACCCAGATAACAGGAAGATATCTACATTGGAAGCTGCTTTTGCTGACTGGCGAGACCTACTGGGCCAGCGCCTACAACATTAATTGTAATTATATGAGTTGGGGAAACATAGAGGGCCTCCGCCGTGGGCCGTGCCTGCGGCGCGCCGGTTGTGAAACCCCTTCCATGGCCTTCCATGGCATTCAAGTTGAGTCGTTGCTTGAGCTTTTACCCATTTTTGCATCTCATCTCATCTCATCTCCCATCGCATCCTCCCCTACATTGAGAATCTTGTGCAGTTCCGTCAGAACATCATCTCCACTATCTGAGTGCCTGTATCAAGATGAGGGTACGCTCCACGCCTACGGTAGGATCCCAGGTTCCTGCCTCGGCCAAGGAAATCTGCCTGTCCGGGATTCCGCGGGGACTCGAGAGCTCCAGAGTCATGATCTGAGTCGCCAAGGCGATCGCCGCAGGCATGATCGGAGACATCGTTCCGGCACCGGGTCCGAGACCGGCACAATTTATGTCATACTTGTCACTAGCTAGTATGACCTCCATCTCGGTATAGTCTCAAGTGCTTCATGGAACCACATAATCCAGTCACGTCCCGAGTAGGTACCTAAGGGACACCAGAGTGGCAGGAGGCTCAGCTGCAGCGGTGGCTACAACTTGAAGGTGCCACCTCCTACGAGGAGCGCGCCTACTGTATCTGTACTACCCAGCTAGGTAGGCAAGTACCTAGTAAACTACTTCCAGCCTGTATACCTGGCTAAAATGTAGGTAGTAGATGTGACGGCAACTCGTGAGTCGCGACTTCCAGGGACCAGAACACGGCGGATCGAGGCTCGGAGGCCGGTCGTGCTTGGAGGCATTAGGGACCAGCCTTTGAGCCCCGCGGAGCTAGGACGGCGCGGGATGGGACCGCTAGCAAATAGTTCTGAACGAGCCCCAGTGGTTCTAAATCATCTGTGATCGGGCTCTTGTAGGATTCCGAGAGACCGCAATGTCGGGTCGCCTCGCTACCCGCTACCTGTCTACCTGTCTACCCACTCCTACGTGCTCTACCTGAGTGCTCGCCTTCGCCATTCGGCTTCCCCGCCTCTGCACTCTTTCTCTCCGCTTCCTCACTGCCTTACCCTTTCCTCCGCCCGCTTCAAAAAATTGCATTCGCCCTCCACATCACATCCACTCAATCAAGATGATGATGCGCTTCGTTCTCGCCCTCTCGTTGCTTTTTGCTCAGGCCCAAGCAATCACTTTCACGATGACGTCGGGTACCGGTCTGTTTGTGGGCCCCGACGGCACCGGATCTTCGTTCGACGTCTCGAGCTACTCCTTCGCCCCCGGCGTTGTTACCAGCATCATCATGACATCGGGCAGTGCGGCGGGCGTGGGCAAGCCGCAGCTCTCGACCTTTTCTTTTGAGAAGAAGTTCGACGCCTCGTCGTTCCCCTTGTACCGCGCCATCTTGAGTGGCAGGTCGTTGGAACCAGTAACGCTCACCGTCAAGGATCCGAACAACAAATTGGCTTCGACCACGATCTTCACGTTCACGGGCGTACGTGTCCTGGGACTGGAACGATGGCTCAGGTGATCGCGGTCGACTTGTAGTTTCGTGAATGCTTACCTTCCCCCTGGGTTTTACCTTCATATTTATGTGCGCAGGTCTATGTCACCCAAATTGGGACTACGGCCACAACTGCCGATAACGCGGCTACGGAGACCTTCCAATTTGTCTTCCAGACCATCCGCATGGATTACACGCCAGCCTCGAATGGCAAGGTCCCCAAGACCGCGACCCTCTCATATGACGTGACAAAGAACACAGTCCAATAGTGGTCCAACACTAGTCCGAGTTTTTTAGCTCTCGGGGTATCTCTTTTGCGTTGTTATTTGGATGACACATCTTCAATGTCGCGCCCTGAATTGGTTTCCTTCGTTGCCTTCAGACTGTGATTCGAATCACGCAGGGGCGCGCTCCTTCTTGGAAATTGCTTTGTCTGTCGAGGACCTGCCTGGTATGAAGGCACACAAAAAGTGAACGTTTGACCGATGTGACCCCGTGCAACTCACCGGCAGTGCGCAACAGCCTCGGGCATTCTGAGGACCCACTGTTGTTCTCAGAATGGCAACGAATCGAGTTGATGTCTGGGACTTCGACTGCTACTCAGCAAGGACCTAGCACCATGGCCTTGTTCAAAAGTTTGATGGGGAATTGATGCGAGTGGTGCGCGCTACGACTAGAGCCCCATCGCCGCCGCACGGACGCCGTTGGCAGGGGCGTTGCCTCCCATTGTCGCAGTGGCGCCGCATGAAACAGGGGATCATCACCGCGCGCCCCAGTCCGAAGCTGCACCGAGCGCCATGGCCCACTAGTATATTCCAAACACCCTCGCTGTCACGTCCTCATCCATCATCCTCGGAATATTCATGCGCCTCGACCCCCCATCAGGTGTCACTCCCTCATCCAACCTGTGGATGCTGGACTACAGATAACGGACCTTAAGCCGCAATCCTCTTCTTCACTGTTTCTCTTCTTCACAAATCCTCTCCTCCCCCTTCGCCCGTTCAAGTCCTCGTCATGTTAGGTTTTTTATCCCTTTCGAGGGCCATGCTCCGCAACCACGCGCTGCGCTCGGGCGTCCAGCCGATGGTTCGCCATGTTTCGACCGCGCGGACTCCGGCGGCGACAGCTCGCACGTTGCGCGCCGCTAAGTCGGCGGTCTCCGCCCCCCGCCGCCGTTTGGCAGCCATGGCGACCATGGCAACCTCAGCTACCCCCATTCCCCTTCCCGCTTCTGCGACAGCGGCGCTGACGACGAACGTCCTCTCCGCCAAGTCCGAGCTCCCCGAGTTGCTCGATGTGCTTCGCATCACCCGTGAGGCCATGACCCTCGACATCCCGACGTCGCTCCCTGAGCTTACGAGCGACGGCCTCGCCAACATTGTCTTTGGCCAAGGTGACTTGAGTTTGAAACCTGGATCGCTTTGGGCGCGCGAGAACCTGAAGGCGTTCGGTCAGCATCAGGCGAATCGCATCGCTGCCGAGGTCGTTCTCCTTGCGATGCAAGTTCACAAAGTGGAGACCCAGCCGGGCAAGAGGCGCGCGAGCCTGGCTACCTTGTGAGTCGACATTGCGGGCGAAGCTCGGCATGTGTGCTGCCTAAATCGAAGCTTGAAGCGCTGCCTATGCATCGATACTGATCGAAGATCGTCCTTCATACCCTTACCTTTCCCAGGTCGCAACGCATGACGAAGAATCGCATATTCGCGCATTGGGCCAGAGAGGTCGGCATCGTGGAGGAACTCAAGCGCTTCGGTGGACCTACGGCCAAACCTTTGGTGAAGACTCTGGCCGAGAATCTGGAGACGTTCATCGGCGCGCTTAGTCTGGTGCAAGGCTCGTCGGCGCCGACTTTTGTCTTGGCCCCCCTCATCTTGCGCGAGTACAAGCGCATGGTCGGGTTCGTGGATTCTCCCACCGCGGACTCAGATTCAGTTACCGAAGGTACTCGTGCTCCTTACAAGTCGTGGGTTCCCAATACCATCTCCGCGAGCGACTACCAGGACATTCAGATGGCTCTCCAAGACTCGAACAAGCCAGCCCGTGCCACCAAAGTCCGTACCCCAAGGAACCCGCCACGGTGAAGCCCTCGGCTTTCAGTGTCTCTCGCGCTTTTGAGACGATCAACGCTTTCTCGGCGTTCAAGACTATGCACGACGTCATCATTCACATGATCGAGATGCTTGGTGATAACTAGGTTCCCGAGTCTCAGGCCACTCCAGTGTTTTGTTTGGTTCACATTGTTCAGATGACTTGCAAGAATGATGTTGCTTCTCTGAAGTGTGGACTATGGGAAGCCTTTTGAGACCGCCATTAGAGAAGAAGTGTCAGGTCAGAAGACTCGGTGACCCACCGTGGGGTTTCCGAAAGTTCCTATAGAACGGCGTCAAGTCAATGCACATTGGGTCCCTCCACCAATCTGAAGCGGGTTCACAGCCCTCACACATTTACCAGGCGCGCAATGCTGGGCTCAGTGACCGGGGCAAACTTTGAACCTTGCATACAAGCGCCGATCGGGGCGTCAGCCAAAGTTCACACTGTCTTGAATTCTTACAATCTCGATCATGTAGAACAAAATTCTCAGCAAGATACACGAAGCATCTCGAGGAGCAAACTAGTGCTTGGGATTCATTGCCGACTTCACAGGGCCGCAAGGTTTGATTTATTCTCGATCATGCTCGCGCAGTGCCTTGAAACGACCGGGAAGAGACTAGGTGATCATCGAAATAGATACTACGAGCGAGACAGACTTTGAATACGATTAATTCGACCAGATAATATCTGCACTACTCGCGGGGTAATCAGGAAGAGCGGACTGGGCAGCAGGGAGCCGGTGGGGGTGGGGGGTTCTCAGTCCCGGCGCCCTGTGCAGCGAGGACAAGGGGCCCAGTGCTGGTGGGCGCTGTCCGGCGCACATCATTTCCTAGACACGACGAAGGCTCAAAGCTGTGATCGGAAGAGAACTGCCGTTGATGCGCCGAAAGCGGCACTTAGCAGCTCGACCAGGACGGGGCCGCCTGGGGCCACAGTGGTGGGTGCTGAAATTGGCAACATGTCTACTACTTCACCCGATGCTCCGGAGAGGCCCAAGCCTCGGGCTTTGTCCAATACTCTGACGAGGAACCGATGTGAGGGGTGGGACCTACGTCTTTAGCTCCTTCATCCACGCACGGACGCCGGTTGGGGCGACGACGTCTCCCATTGTCGCAGCAGCGCCCCGCCGCCGGCATGAAACAGGGGACCCTTGCCGCGCGCGCCGGTCCGAAGTGACAACCCGTGCCGCAGTGGCCTCGTTGCACTATGCCGATGCCTTCACTGTCACATCCTCATCCATCGCAATCCCCGAAGTCTGAGGCCGCAAAGTTCTTGAGGTGTCACTCCCTCATCAAACCTTTGGACGAATGCACGATGTAGCCCCGGAGCGCATTTGAATCACCTCGATCTCAAGCCCTCTTGTCTCCTTCTGTTTTTCACAATACACCATCTCTCTCCACCTCATCCACCTCTCCAACCATGATGCACATCACCCCCCGTTCCAAGCTCGTGTTCCGCAACCAGGCGTTGCTCTCGGCGTTCCGGACCAAAAACCGTCCCGCCTCGTCCTTGAGGACCCCTGCCGGCACGCCCTGCTCGCGCGCCCCTGAGTCCTCGCCTGCCGCTCCTTGCCGAGCTTTGGCGACGACGACGACGACTCCTACCGCCGAGTCCGCCGATCTGATGTCGCCGATCACTCCGATTGCTTTGGACACCGTCATTCCCGAGCCAACGATGACCGAAAAAACGACCACCACCTCCGACGAGCTCGAGCTGCCGTCGCTGCCTGAAGCCCTCCTCGTTACGCGGCACGCCATGTCCTTTGGCATCCCCAAAAGAGTCCCCTCCCTGGCCAACAAAGGACTCGCCGAGGTCGTTTTCGGTCAAGGTCGGAAAGGTTTGACACCCGATTCGCCGTGGTTCCCCAAGCATCTCGAGTTATTGGGCGATCGTGAAGCGAGTCGAGTCGCGTCGCAAGTCCTTCTGCTCGCGCTACAAATGATGGAGAATACTCGCAAGCCCCGACAAAAGACCTTGAATATGAGCCAATTGTAAGTCATCTTCGAGAATAGCCTAGGTCAATAATCAAGATGGAAGTGCTGAGCCAGCCCTTCTACTGCTTTATTCAAGGTCAAGCGCCATGACGACCAATAAGATCATGTACGAGTGGGCTCGCGAGGTCGGCCTAGTCCAGGAGCTCGAACGCAAAGGTGGGATGAGTGAAGGCCAGATCAAGACCATTTCAATCAAGAAGCTCGCCGACCACTTTGAAACTTTCCTCGGCGCTCTTCACGTCGACCAAGGTACCGCAGGGCCGGACTACTTCTTGGCTCCCCTGTTCGTGCGCGAGTATAATCGCCTGTTGGGGGTCAACCTCCTCCTCGATGGTGCTTGTAGCGAACGCTCGCCTCAAGCTTTCAAGGTTTGGATTCCCAATACGATATCGTTTGAGGACTACAAGGATATGCAAGGCGTACTCGAGGCTTCGAAGCGAACGACGGGAGAGACGGATCGATTGAACACCAAGAGAACTGATGAATCGACAGCGACCGCTCCGACGCCAACTTCGGTCCCGTCCAAGCCGTTGTTCCCTTCCAAGCCCGCGGCGAGCGTCAAGACAAGCGGACCTGTGTCGAAGACACCCAAAGCCAAGAAGTCAAGCGTTTCTACCCCGCTTTCAGCGCCCTCGTTGGAGAAGAAGGCCAAAGCGAACGAACCCAAGTCCAAGCCCCAGCCTCAAGTCACGCCAAAGAAGCCGATAGCGCCCAAGTTGCCGCAGATCAAGCCCAAGAAAGTCTCGGTCGTAATGGCCAAAGCTTCTGTTGTCGAGACCAAGGCGATTCCGACGACGGCAGTTCAGTCGGGCAAGAAGGGTAGAGGTGCTCGCGCCAAGGCCGAGTGATCGCGAGTGGGTCTTGCGTGTGCTGCGTTTCCTCCCTGCCATTATCCCGAATTTGTCTGTCGGAGCGGTATCTGTCTGTCGCTGCCTGTGGATCCGTATCTAGCTCTCTTGGTCCTTCTTACTTCCTTTTGCAACCAAATGATTGTCATCTGTCACTGCGCTGATCGACGCGCTGATCGACGCGCTGATCGACGCGCTGATCGACGCGCTGATCGAATTTGCACTGGGGTATCTACATTACATTACATGCGGATCGCTTCAATTACGCTGACGGTGTCGACGATGCCTGTCTTGAGGCCAAGTGTTGAGATGGCAATAGACCGGCTTTCCTGACGGCATCTCGTATCCTTCGGTCGTTGGAGATGGTTCTTGTCCCTGCGTTGACCTGGGGCAGAACGGCCATATCTGAAGTGCCCGAGCAGCGGAGAAGCGAGTGAGCTCGACGTCACACCAACCCACCGGCTACGAAGGCCGAACTGTGGACTGACCGAGGATGCCAGCCTTGACCAAGAGCTTCTCGGCGGCCTTGGTCGGTTTCGCGCCTTGGCCCAACCAATACTTGACGCGATGTTCGTTCCAGACGACCCTCTTCTCCCCCGCTGCGACGGTCGCGGCCTGGACCGATTCGACACGTGTTGTAGGCTTGTTGGGGGAAGGCGATGAAAAGGAAGGCAGTTGCAGTGGCGGACCCCATAGTTTGGGATCCCTGATTTCTCCGTTGGGCGAATGGGACTGGGTCGGTACAGCGACGGGGATCGGAGTCCAGGTGCCGAGTACTTCCAAGGGACGCGCATTCGGTCGCAAGGAACGGCGCGTGGCGACGAGAGAGTAGCTGGGGGCGTTGCGGGTCAGGTGGTGGCGCGAGAGACGTAGTCGGACGGACATGGTGGGCTAGGAGGGTGGAATGGAGTCTAGGGAGGAAGGTGGCAAGGTGGCAAGGCGGCAAGGCGGCAAGGCGGCAAGGCGGCAAGGCGCGTGAGATGGGTGAGAGCTGAGGCCGCTACGTCTAATAAGCTCGTCGATTCACGCTAGATATCGTTCTTAGTTCCGGCTATTGTCTGCTATTGTTCGCGCTCGTGACCGAGTTGGGCTGCGAAAACGGTCGCCGCATCTCTTCCGCTTCCTGCCCCTCACTGCACCCATACCTTCACCTTTTCAGTTCACACATCATACACGCCCATACACGCTCCTTTCCTTACCGCATCTCTTGCCTCCAGCCACTCGTAGCCGCTCGTCTCCTTTACCCACCAGGTCAGTCCGTCCCCCTGCACAGAGCTCTTTTCCTGCCAATGTCTCGTAACGTGGATCCCACCACACCCCTCTCCACACACCACGACCGCAATCAAATCACCTGATGATCTTTACAAAAACTTAATGGATAATTTGCGACTGAATTACAACATCTACACACACACACACACACACACACACACACACACACTAACCGCTGCTCTGAAAGGAGGTTCAGTTTTTGTGTGGGTGTGGGTGTGTGGGTGTGACTTGAGTGATACTCTTTGCATGTCTGATGATTGCGGATTGACGACCTACATATCTCAAACCATCGCCATGCCTTTCGGTGAAACTGACCCTGAGGTTTCTTGGCGCTTGCTCCTGTACAGACTATCGCATGAGGTACGAGGAGCTCGGCCTGCTATAGTGTACACATCTTGATCTGGCCCTCCTGCAAAGATTTAAATGTTCATTAAAAAGTTTCAAGTATCCCTCTCGAGAATGCTCTACTGTGCAAAGTCGTCTCTCCTTCCAATTCCTCCCCGCAAAATACCATCCTGCTTTGGGCAAAATGCCACACTGCTTTGCTTTCCAACCCCCATCCAATCGCTCATCGTTCCCCACCGCCCAAACTCCCCTGTACGACCTTATCCCACATCCCTTGATTCAAACTGACCGCCTTCGCCAACTGCATCTTCATTTTTTCAATCTGCTCCTCCAACTCTTGCACCTTGACCAACGCTTCCGAACCCCGATCCACACCAGTCGCCATCGTGACTTTGTCTCGCGAGCCGAGCGTGCCTTCGGAGGAATTCAACGTACCCGACTTTATCCGAACGAACGCACCCACGTCCCTAACCAACGGTACCCTCATCTCCACGACCCTGCCCTGACTCCCACCTTTTAAAAACTCTTCCCCCCCACTCCCCCCTGTAGTATTCAACACCATACTCCTCCCCAACCCATGCACGAACAACGTCCTCGCCCCTTCAGTAGGGTTCGTCGTAGTGGTCGTGTTGGATCCTAGGTTCGAGGGACGGAGGAGGGTCGTGAGGTAGGTTATGGCGGAGGGTGGGGCCGTTGAAGGGGGAGGGAGTATGCTGCGTATCGCGAGCAGCGACGGCAGGGACAAGAGGTGGATCTGCGAGGTCGACGTTCCGACGAGCAAGGTCGGGGATAAGGAGGATAGCGAAAGTGCTGTGATACGATCACTGAGGATCGGAGCGAGCGATTCGCCGATCAGCGAATAGGATCGCACGGAGGAGGTAGGAAACTCGGCACGTACGAGATTGAATAGATGTTTTGCTCCACGACGGTCTGCACCCTCCCATGTTCGTCATTCCCAACCAAAGGTTCGACCGCACTCGCCAGACCATCCGAACTCGGCGTTGGATTATGGTACAATGGAACCTTGATGACGCGGTATTGGGTCGAGTCGGAAGGGGATGCGGGGTCCGGTCCCGAGGCAAAAAAGTAGCGCTCCAGAGGGTCCCAGGCCAAGAGTTCGATCGGGCTTGGGAAGGAGAACGTGGCGAGGAGAATCGAGGGGCAGGTCGAGATGTCCCAAACCTGGATTAAAGTGCATGCGAAAGTCGTGTGTCAACATTGTGCAAGGAGAAGCCCACCGGCAGCCTAAATCGATAGGGGCAACGGACCTTGACGGTCGAGTCGAGAGAAGCAGTCATGATGTGACATTTGGGGAACGAGCCCAAACCGATCGCGATCGAGGTGATGGGTAGTGTATGGTCCGACAGGGTGGCGAAAGGTGTCGGTGGGTTCCGAGGGGATGCGTTCAGTAATCTACAAGAATGGAGCCTCGTCAGCTCAAACTGGCTACGGACGGAGCAAGGAGGAAGGCACGACTTGCCTGCCCATGGCCCAGACTGATACACCCGAGTCTTCGGAACCGGAAACGAGCGCGGCGTCGTCGGAAGAGAATTCGAGTACGGAGATGGCTCGATAGTGGGCGTCGATCGTCAGAAGGAGTGAACCCGAGGAGGTCTGGAGACGAGCCGACGAAATTGGCCGAGATGGAGGTGGTGTGGAGTGATGAATTAGCTCACGAGCCGAACCTATGTAAAATTTTTGGATTCGATCCTACTGCGACTCACCTCCCACAAGAATATGCGACCGTCGAGGGTGCCGCCGGCCAAGTACAATCCCGAATGAGCCACGGCGATCGTTGTCAAGCGCACCGGGGGGATCAGGCGCTGAACGACTTGTGCCTAGTGAGTGGTGATGGGTGATGGGTCAATACCCAGATCTGAATAGCTTCCAAACTCCCATCGTGCTGGGGCTACCTTGTGGAAGGACCACAGATTCACTCCCGACCTGCCATCCTTGCCTCCAAGACCGATCAGATAGCCACCGACTCCATTCGACGCCGGAGCATATCCAAACGACTTGCGATCCGACAAGGCCCAGCTCGACCGAAATTGATTCGGGTCTTGTTTCCCTGAGGCTGTTGTCGAGGTGGTGGTGGACGATGCGGAGGAGGAGGCGTTTGGGGATTTGAAGGAGAAGACTTGGGCGCCGGTCTGGATCGAGTGGAGCAGGGTCGTGGTCAGAGGTGAGGCGGGGGAGGAGCTGGTGGAGGACAGGATCAGCTCGCTCGGCATCGAGGTCAAAGTCATGGCTGCGATCCTACTCGATTGAGGAGATGGTGAGAGACCAACTGAGCCGAGGCTGATTGAATAGATGCGCCGCTGCGGTGATCGAGACAGTGTCGAGACTGGCGCGTGCGAAGTGCCGAGTGTCACGCTGTCGAGTGCGGAGGAGTGCGGAGGGGTCGAGGTGCGCAAGTGGTGCGGAGCTCAAACACACTTGCGAAGGCCGAACAGGGCCGAACCACCCGGCCGCCACGAGGTCGACTCACCCCGGGTGCGCGTATAGCTTGGTTCTCGTACACCGACAACCTGCCTCATTTCAAAGCATGACCCGGATAGAGAATCTTCCCCAAGTCAGCCCCCCGCTTCTCCACGCAAAGGGGATCATCTGGCCCAGCTGACTCTCCGCGACTCTCCCACCCCTCGCCCGCGCACGTGATCTCGCCAGCACAACGCCCAGTACGGCACGCAGGCCTACTGGGACGAACGCTACTCGAACGTGCGCCGATCATATATCAGTCCTATACGTAAACGTTGGATTGCTCATTCGTTCGGTTTCTTCACCTCACAGGAAGCCGAGGACGCGAGCTTTGACTGGTTCCAGACGATCGACCTCGTGCCACTGGTCCAGCGCTTCGTACCCGATACAAACGCTAGAATATGCATGTTGGGCTGTGGCAATTCACGTAAGCCCATCGTCAATACCAACGACTCAGAGATGTATCCCAAATGTACCTATCGTCCCCCGCCTTTCACCGTCGAACAGTCCTCTCGGCGAACCTCTACGACAAGGGCTACCACTCCATCGTCAACCTCGACTATTCGCCCATATTAATCGAAAAGATGGAAAAGATGAACTCGGCAAGAAGACCCGAAATGACATGTAGGTTTTTCATGCGAAACGACCCCATCAGGTTTGGGCCGTCGGTTCAAAACCCCTGTCCCGACTTGAGGGAATTGATCAGGACGATCCGTGATGGGACCCGGTTTGCATTCGCAGGGCAAACCGCCGATGTCCGAGCATTACCTTTCGACGACGAATCCTTCGACGTCTGCATCGACAAAGGTGCGTTCCAAATTGTCATGCTTCAGCAACCAGTATTGCCACCGAATGCTGAAAAGACCCTCATCAGGCACGATGGACGCGATGATGACCTCCATCAAAGACCCTTGGAATCCACCCGATCAAGTGATCAAAGATTGTAACGATGAAATCGATCAGGTTGTCAGGGTGCTCAGGAAACCGAACGGGGTGTTTTTGTACCTGTACGTAACCCGGTCTCGAGAACTTGCCGGCGGATCTCGGTCTGACTCGACGCTCTTACTTCAAATAGTACATGGGGTCAACCCCATTTCAGGAAGCAGTACCTCCTTCGAGAAGGTTGGCAATTGGAGACCGTCGAACTAGGCGACGGCTTCTGCTATTACCTCTACGTGTTGCGCAGGAAAGATCGCGATGACAAGACAAAGGCGCCGTGAAGAATGATCGCCGAACAATCAAGTTCGTTGTTTGTACGACAAAGTCGAAATGTTGCAATTGCACACGCGCACATAATATGCGGGAAGGGAGAATTTTGCGAGATTCGAGAGACGGGGTCGTCAATGTGCAAAGAAGATGAAAGAGTCGCTACACGCTGTCCTCCAAGACGAGGCGAGGCGCGATGTTCATGGCCATCAGTTCCTGTAAAAGCGACGACACGAGGTCAGGATGCATGACACAGGGTAGAACACCTCAACACCAACTTACCTGGAACAAGAGTTTGCAAGCGTATGGCACCGTCAACTTGACGACCCTTTTGGCGCTTTTGCACCGCATGCACCACCCATTGTAACCCATGAAACCGCAATCCTGGCAAACGTCAACCTTGAACGCATCGGACGAGATCATCAGACGTTCGAGCAAGAGTTGCGAAGCACCGTGGGCTATAAGGCAATCTCGTTCCATTTCTCCGAGACGAAGACCACCGTCGCGCGATCGACCTTCGGTCGGTTGACGCGTCAGGACCGCTCGAGGTCCCTTGGCTCGTGCGTGGTACTTGTCGACAACCATGTGCTGTAGATTATTAGAAAACGAGCTCAGTTAGTTGATTTGCTCCGACTGCACTAAGATCGAGCACAGGACCCACCTTGAGTTTTTGGTAGTAGATAGGACCCATAAAGACATAACTCTCCAACGGCTGACCGGTGATACCTGAAGTCAAGTAATCCTTGCCGGCGTACGAGTAGCCCGCCTCAATCAAGACCTTGGACATGTCCTCGGCCTTGCTACCTCCGAAAGCGGTACCGTACTCGAACTTGCCCTTCAACACACCGGCTTTGCCCGACAACAGTTCCAACATCTTGCCGACCGTCATACGCGATGGGAAACCGTGAGGGTTCATGATGATGTCGGGGCAAATACCGGCGTCGTTGAAGGGCATGTCCTCCTGCGGCACGATCAACCCACAAACTCCTTTCTGCCCGTGACGGGACGAGAATTTGTCCCCCAATTCGGGTCGTCGAGTCTGTCGAATCAATACCTTGACCAACGTCGTGTCCTGATCGGTATCGGTCAACAAGACCTTGTCGATGTAACCCGGGATCGGACCTCGGTACGTCAGACCCGTGTTCTTCCACGTTTGCGCACCCGCCGCGGTCGAGTTGGCGACCGTCTGCACGTTGTTGTCGTTGGCTCCAGAGGGCGTTTGCTTGTTGATGTAAATCTGCCCGTTCTCGACCTGTTCGCCGACGTGGGCGAGACCATCGTTGTCGAGCGCATTGTAACGAGCCATGACCGTGCCATTCGTCTCTTTCGGAGGATCGGCAAGTCGATCGTACCTGCGGGTAGCTCGCAGTCAGCAATCAGAAATGACTTTCCCCCCCTGCTCGAAGCGACTCACAATCCATTGGGATACCGCTTGATCAAAGTCGAGTACTTTCGGAAGACCTGACACCTCCCAAACCCACGATCCAAGCTTGCCCGATTCAAAATCAAAGCATCCTCGATATCGTACCCGGAGAAACTCATGACCGCGACCATGGCGTTCTGACCGGCGGGTAAGCGGTCGTAGCCGACCAACTCGATCGTACGCGTGCGACACATCGGCGTTTGAGGATAGACCATGAGGTACAACAAGGTGTCGATACGTTGAAGTTGGTTGTACGCGATCGCACCGATCGCTTGTTTACCCATGGCGCATTGGTAGGTGTTTCGAGGGGATTGGTTGTGATGCGGGTAAGGGATGAGACCGGCAACGGCACCGAGGAGTGTGAAGGGCTCGATCTCGAGATGGGTCGTCATGGGGATGATGTCGTGTTCGTAAAGAGCGATGTAGGCATCGTTCTCTTCATTGACGTCGAGATATTCGATCAGGCCTTTTTGCAAGAACATGTCGAAGGTCATTTTTTTCTCGCGAAGTAGCTGAGGAAGATCAAGTCAGTCAAAGAGCGCCATGGTCATCGACGGAGGAGCCTGCAGACCACTCACCCTCATATGAACCTCCTTAACTCGACTGCGCTCATTCTCCACAATGATCATAGGTCGACAAATACGTCCACCATCCGAAGCGATGTGGATGCATCGTTGCGTGAGGTTGACGTAGATGGAGACGAACTCGTTGATCTTGCCCGTTCGACGCAGCAGGCGGAACTGACTGACGAAGCGCGTGCCCGTGCGCGTCAGGCCCAGCACATTACCATTGAGGTACACGATGTAGTAACCTTCGGTGTAGATCTCGTTGCCGTCGAGCGTGTTGATATCTGTAGAGGAGCGTGAACCGGTAGTCCAGTCAACCTCCCGAATGACGTAACACAGCCGAGAGCATAAGCGAACGCACCTTCACAACCAATGAGGAAGCAGATATTCCAGATCGGCGGCTCCTCCACGTCGGTCGTGATGTGAGTCATGAGCGCCAAGTTTTTGACCAGTCCACACGCCTCTCCTTCGGGTGTATCACTTGGACAGAGCATACCCCACTGCGAAGGTTGCAGCGCACGAGGACCCGAGACCTTCCTCGTCTTTTCAAACTGTGACGAGATACGCGTCATCATACCCAGTGCCGAGATGAAGGACAAGCGCGATAGGACGTGGGTGATGCCCGCCCGCTCCATCTTGAAACGTTTGAGGGACCAGTTACCCGTCGAGATCGCTCGGACGAAACCTTGCGTGATCCCATCACCGTGCAGTTGGAACTGCTTGATCGCGTCAAACTCGGTCGTCCGATTCGGCTTCTTCAAGATCTTGTCAATGTTGAGTTTGAGGTCGTGGTTGAACTTTTTGAACAAGTCCTCGAAAAGAAGTGACAAGAGCTGACCGGCCAGCTCGAGACGCTTGTTACCGACGTAATCTCGATCGTCGATGCTCTTGGGGTCGACCATGGCCATGAGCACACGTCGCACCATCATGGCGATGTAGATGGCCTTGGGTCGGAAGTTGAGGTCCTCGACGGGGACGTGGGCCAATACGACGGTGGCGAGCACCTCGATAGCCTCTTCACTCGCCGGTCGTCGTTGACTCCACGAAGCACCGGGTCCCGTCCTCCGAATGATCTTGACCCTCGAGCCAATGTAGTCGAGCGCCTGCTGCTGCGTCTGTACGGGGATTTGCTGCCCAGACTTGGTCTTGAGGTCTTCGAGCTCTTCGATGTTGATGGCGAAATGCGAACGGAACTCGTCGTCGTTGCCGCAGACGAGCTGTACGATCTCACGAGACGAGACGACACCGAGCGCTCGCAAGACGATCGCGACGGGGATGTCTTCGTGGATCGAGTTGTGCTTTAGGTAGATCTTGCCATGCTTGGTCAGGATGTAGGTCTTGGACTTGCGTTCCAACGTTGAACTGCAAGAACCATTATCAGGTCAATCTTCGGTCGGCGGCACCAAAAAAGTCCTTGTCGCACTCACCTCGTCACGGAAGCTTGCACAAGCCCCTTTTTGGGCTCGGTCTCCACTATGATACGATTCTTGGATAGCTGCTCTTGCACGAGAATGACCTTCTCCGTGCCCTTGACGACAAAGTATCCCCCGGGGTCGAGTGGGCACTCGTTCATGCTTGCTAGCTGGGACTTGTCCTTGCCCGTCAAAACGCACTTGTTGCTCCTCAGCATGATCGGTAGTCGTCCAATACGGATACCTTTGCTCGACACCTCCTGTCTGCCGCGTGTGTATCTGATGTTGACGTAGACGGGGGCGGAGTAGGACAGGTCGCGTAATCGACATTCGTGAGGGGTAATACTCGAATTCATTGGGTTTTCGTCCGATCGTTCGGGTGCGCCAACGCGAATGTCCTCGTACTCGAGGTAGAAGTGTGGATCGACATCCGAGGTGATGCGGGCGTTGGCGCGGAGAATGTTTTGCAGGTCGACGTCGACAAAGTAGTTGAACGAGTCGATGTGCTGCTTGACCAGACCTTTGACGGCCAAGAATGCGGGTAATAGATCCCACTTGTCCTGAACACGCACACGATCATGAGAGAGAATCCGTCATCCAGCCCGAGCGTGACGGACTGAACCATCACAGAAGATGTCCCGGCCAATTAGGAGGTTGTGGAAAGGAAAACTCACCTCGACAGCCTTGATCGGATCCGCGAGATTCTTGCCCTTCCAAACCTGTTTCCCCATAGCCTGCAACCCATCGCCCAAAGTCTGCAAATCACCGACATTCTGCATCCCCTTCATCTCCGGGCCCGAGCTGCTCTCGGGGAAAAGTTCCTTGGCCTTGGCCTTGCCCTTGCCCTTGAATCGAGCTGAATCTGATCCCGCCGCCGCCGCTGCTGCCGCTGCTGCTGCTGCTGCTGCTGCTGCTGCTGCTGCGGTCTTGGCCGTCGCTGTCGATGCGGTCGGGTACACTTTCTCGTCGTTCTCGTCCGTCACGGTGTGTCCCTCGACTGGGTCGGCCATCTCGGTGTCGCCCGTCCCTTCCTCGACGGTCTCGTCCAGCTCCATCGGTTCAGTGGGGAGAGCGACCGCGGCAGGGAAACCAGCGGCATCCGTGCCCGTCGAAGTGGATGCGAGGGGCTTCACATCATCGGTGATGGTCGCTGAAGTCGCATCCGAGAGCTGGCCCTTGTCGTCGTCCTTTTCGGGGTTGGGAGCATTGGTAGCAGCAGGAGCAGTCGCCGCAGCTCTGGCTTTCTGGGCCGCCCTCACTTTGGCGAACGACCGAGGTGGCATCGTCGTGGCCGGAACAGCGAATGGGAGCGCTTAAGCCGGACCAAATCCCTGAGCT
Organism: Microbotryum silenes-acaulis; assembly: GCA_003665825.1. Classification (NCBI taxonomy): domain Eukaryota; kingdom Fungi; phylum Basidiomycota; class Microbotryomycetes; order Microbotryales; family Microbotryaceae; genus Microbotryum; species Microbotryum silenes-acaulis. Next base: position 247,296 of record QPFY01000006.1, read on the forward strand.
GGAGCTTTCCCACCACTTGAGGGCTGAACCAACTGCCGCGTCGACAGGGTAGTCTTGGTTCGATTCGCCCGTCGAGCTCGAAGATGACACTGAGCGCGAATGCACCGGTGCGCCCGGGCGCGAGTTGCGAAGTCGAGCCGCTGCCAACTCGAGTCAGCGCTAATTAGAGCGAGTTCACATTGGTAAGCGACAATTTCAACACGGTTTCAACTCGTATTCCGCTCTCTACTGAGAGAAGTACTATGACTAGGATCTCATGCACTGAACATTGCGCGTGATATAGCGATGGAGAGAGGGGGAGAGAGAGAGAGGAATGAAAACGACGAAAGAGTAGATCATCCACAGAGACAAGAGACACAGTCAGAGCAAAAGAGCAGTGAGAAAAGGGGTTCAAAAGAACTTTGGGAGAAAGACGATGCAAGTCCGCACAAGAGCAAGAAAAGAGAAGAGAGGAAAGGAGGAAAGGGAACAGGGACGTGAAGAACATCAGACAACGTATTGCGCGCAAGGCTCGCCATTCTGCAGGTCCATCAGGAACGTCCCACCGCCGTTAACGATGTTGCCTTCGACCGCCATCGATTCGATCAATTCGGGGACACTGCAACACAAACACACATACATCAGTTCGATATTCCTACTCAAGTATGTCTCTTCACCGAAAACTCACTCAATCGAACCCGAGTCGGGCCAGCCAGCGACGACCTCGCGATGGATCTCGTTGATCGGGATCACCGCATTGCCGTACTTCTCAAACAGGCGGAAGTAGGTCAACCGCGCACGGTCACGCACGATCGAATGACGGTCGGGCGTGATCATCGCCGTCGGCATCGCAGGAGCTCCCCAGATTCCCGTCGAGAACGGCGACGACCATTCGGCTCCGGGCACCGCAGATCCAGGTGGGCCAGGTGGGGGCTGCACATTCGAGGCGCCTCGCGGTGGCGGCACGACGATCTCGTCGTCTTCGAGCAACGCCGATGAGCCAAACACCCGAGGAGGGGGTGACAGGGAGCGTTGGCTCGAAACGGATGACCCGGGGCGACCAATCACTCCGCCGATCGGACCAACATGGAGCGGACGAGGGCTCGTCGCGTTCGACAGAGACGGTGGTGCTATCGGAGCGGGCTGCGAGAGCGATGGCATACCGTTCGGGCGAGTCGAAGGTGCTACAATTGAGGACATGTTTGAACCACCCGCCGAGAGCGGTGCCGGACCGATGGCGGCGTTCCGTCCCAAGGCGGCAGGCGAGACCAGCAGATTCGGGTGCTGCTGGGGCGGCGGCGACATGAAACCTCCACCGACCATTGACGGCTGTTGCTGTTGACCATGCAGACCACCAAACAGCTGCGGCGAGGGCCCGATTGGCGTCGGCGAGAACAGGCGCGACGATCCGGGGACGGGAGGAATGCCATTCGGCAGCTGCTGAGGCACGGTCGAAGGCAATCGTTGCCCAAAGGGGGGCATTGCTTGCTGCGGCTGTTGCGGCTGCTGATGCGGGATCCGCTGCTGCAACGGCGTCGGCTGTTGCTGAGAAAGCATCGGCAGACCATGCTGCGGTTGCTGGTACTGTTGCTGCAGATGCTGCTGCAAGCTCGGCGGCATGCTCGAGATCGAAGGTTGCCTTTGCGTGGGCATCTGGCCAGGTGCAGCGTTCGACGATCGCATCGGTTGCTGCTGAGTCGGAGCGGACAAGGACGGCGCCTTGGGGGCACCAGGACCATTAGGAGCCTTGGACGAGGATCCAGGGGCGGCTCGAGTCGCATTGGGCGATTTGGACCGGGAGGCGGCGGCGGCTTGAGCAGCAGCGGCCGCAGGTGCAGTGGCCTGCCGTTGCTGTTGTGCCTGCTTGGCACGGGCAGCTGCTTGACTAGCAGCTTTGGCCTCTTGAGCCACACGCTGCCGTTCACGCTCAGCCTCCGCTTCCTTGGCCTCTCTGACCATCCGAGCCTTCTCCTCCTTCTCCTCACGCTCCTTCTTCTCAGCCGCCTCGCGTGCCTTCTTCTCTTTGACCTCTCGCTCGGCCGCCAATCGTGCCTCCTTGACCAAGCGCGCCTTCTCTTCCCTCAACCGACGCTCCTCCTCCTTGAGCTGCCGAGCCCGTTCCTCGCGCTTGAGACGTTCCTCGTCCTTCTTGCGACGTTCCTCTTCGCGTTTCTGGCGTGCCTCTTCGCTGCGACGACGCTCTTCTTCGAGTCGAGCCTCTTCGGCCTCGCGCGCGGCTTTCTCGGCTGCTTCGCGTTCGGCTTCCTTGCGTAAGCGCTCCTCTTCCTTCTTTTGCTTTTGATCCCTGCACGAACGAAAAATATGTCCGCCCGTCAACATCCGTGCAAATGAAAAGGGAGAAAGTGAAAACCCACTTCTTCTTGTCCTTCTTCTTCTGATTCTCTTTGGCCTTTCTCGCCTGCGCCTCCTCGGCCTGCCTCTGCTCGGCCTCGAACTCGCGCAGCAACTGGTTCTGACGTTCGTCGGCCAACTTTTCGCGATACGCCGTCAGAACGCGTTGTTCGAACATTCTCGCCGCAAAGATCTGGAACATGCGACGCCCTTCCTCCATCCTCTCTGCCTCCGTCATGACCTCATCATCATCCTCATCATCGCCTTCATCGTCCTCATCATCTTCCTCATCGTCATCGTCGTCGTCTTCCTCTTCGTCCGAAGGCTCATCGTCCTCGTCGTCGATGAGCATCGTCGCATCGCGTTCGCGTTGGATCCGCTTGTCCGCAAGCTGCTCCATCATTTCGAGGAACTTGTGCCCATCGTTCTTGAGCAGGTCGTCGGCGACGGTGAGGATGCCTCCTGGTCGGTTCGCAAAAAGGCAATGGAAAAAGAAAACGAAGGTGCGATTAGCTTAGCACGAGTTCTCTTCGTGGGCGAGGTAGGTGGCGATGAAAGAAAGAGAGACGTACCTTTGACGGTGAGCGAAGAGCCGAACCCGAAAAAGTCGGCGTCGGGGTTCTTCTTGTTCACCTTTTTGGGCAAGTCGTCCCGGGGGAGATCGTCATCGTCATCGTACTGTACGGAAATGGGCGAAGGATCAGCAATCCCGCAATCATCTTTAAGCACTGGGAAAACCCCAAAGCGCACCTCTTCGTCCTCTTCTTCATCGTCGTATTCATCCTCGTCATATTCTTCCTCTTCCTCCTCTTCCTCCTCGTCGCCCTCCTCCTCATCATGATGATCATGCTCGACCGCCGCTCCTTTCGCCTTGGCCTGAGCCGTCGCCGGTGTGGTCGGGTTCGTATGTCCATGATGATTGTGAGGGTGGTGAGGACAGCTAGGCGAATGCGTATGACCTGGTTCGCCATGCGCAGGTCCATCATGGTGGTTATGATGATGCGGATTGGTCGCGTTCGGCGCCGTCGTCGGCGGCGGTTTCTTCTTGGCCGCCGGTCGAACGTTCTTGTGGTCCCGCGTCGGTTTGACGATCGCTCCTGTCCGACGAGCGACTTGGGCCGGTACGGCCGGTTTCGAAGCCGCGACGTCGACTGATCCAGGGAAAGGACCCGGACCGGGAGGGGGTGAAATCGTCCCCGGTGCCGAAGTCTGATAACGTTGCTGGTGCAGAGCGTACGACTCGAGCTCGTCGTAATAAGCGTCGTACAATTGTTCGAGCTCATCCTCGATTGCGGACCGCTTGCGCCCACACACCGCGCACGAACATCCCGTGCGTTGCTGCTCCTTCATCTTTCGCAGCACGGCCTCCTTCTCGACCTTGACCAACGCCCGTCGCTCGTTCTCCTTCAAGCCCAACCAGAAGTCGCGAATTCTCTCCCTCTCGCTCGACGGCCCAGCTTGGGGAGCGATACTCGGCGTTGTGCCGGCGGTGAATCGAGCTTGCTTGTTGCTATTGTTCAGGTTTGCCAGGGGCGCGGTCGTTCGTCCCGGATTGACCGCCGCTGGTGGGGCCGGCTTGGGCGCAATAGTGCCTCGTAGTGCCGGCAAGGGCGGCATAGTGGGCACCTGGTAATTCGGGTAGCGTGCAGCAGCGAGTCGGTACTCCTCGGCGTGATCAACGACGTCTGTCTCCCTTCGAACCAGCTCGTCCACATCGCCCCCCGTCGCATCGGCGATGTTGTTCAGCGCTGCGGCCACGCCCGTCTTCTTCTTCTTCTTCTTTTTCTTCTTGGAAGAAGTCGTCGTCGTTCCGTTGGGGTCACCCGCACCGAGGCCGACGTCCTCGTCCTCGGTCTCGTCGAGGTGGAGTGGGTCATCGTGATGGTGATGGTGGTGATGGTGCTGCTGCTGCGCCTGCGGCTGCTGGTGTTGGAGTTGTTGCTGCTGTTGCTGAGGGTGGTGATGGTGATGAGTCGGATAGGGCTGGGGTTGCTGCGCCATTGGGTTATTGAGGACATCGGCACCGAAAGCACCGAGTTGACCCAAGGCGTGCTCCATTTGTTCACGCGTCGGCATCGAAACGGGGAACGCACCGAGCGAGATGGTCGCCCCGTTCGCGGTCGTCGTCGTCGTTGTCGCCCCACGGTTCCCGTTCTGGCCGTTCCCATTCTGTCCGTTCCCTGCCCCACCTCCGACACCCGGCATCGGGCCCAAACCGAGCTGACCCCAGTTCGAGTTGACGACTTGCGCAAGCTGTTGCGCCGCCGAGGATAGCTGCTCGTGCGTCAAGGGTGGTAAGGATTGCCCATTCACGCCGGTGACGACCGAGCTGAGAGCGGCGAGAGTGCCGTTGACGTTGGGTGGTAAGGAGCCATTCGGCAACGGCTGGCCGTTCGGCAGTGCGGAGCGAATGAACTGGCGCAGATGCTGGGGCAGCGAGGTCCAGTATGCGTCATCGGTCGGAATCCCGTTGAGCTGGTTGTTCTGTCCGTTCGGGTTGGGGTTGGCGCCGTTGGTGTTGGTGGTGTTGTTGTTGTTGTTGGAGCCAGGTGGGGGTGGGAAAGCGGCGGCGGCAAAGGACGGATGCGAAGAGGCGAGCGACGCGGCGGCCTCGATTTGTCGGTACAGGTCCGACGCGGTCGAGAGCAGGTCCGAAGGCGTCGCTCCTGGATGGGGTTGACCATAGGCCGCATAGGCCGCATAGGCGGTCGCAGCATTGGCGATGTGGGCGTTGTGATGGCCCTGATTCGGCACGGCGTGTGCGTCTCGTGGGGTGAGGCCCGCACCGGGATGCTGGTGCGGGTGTTGGTGTTGCTGCTGCCCCGGGTGGAGGTGTTGGTGGTCGACGTTCTCGAGCGGGGGCAGGTCATCGTCGTCGAGATCATCGTCGAGATCGTCGTCGTACTGACGGGTCGCCGACAGTTGTTGCGAGGTCGGATCCTGCGCTTCTTGTAGCTGCTTCTTGCTCTTGGCCTTGGCCTTCTTCTTCTTGTTCTTGGTCGAGCTCGGGGTCGACGAAGGTGCGGGCGCGGCAATCGGGAATGCTCCCGGTGGTCGTGTACCCGACATCTAGGGTGGCAGCATAGGGGTCGAGGTGTCAGCTACTGGATCGTTCGCCGTAGGAGCAGGCCGCCGTGGACAAGGTGACAAGGCGCGATCGTCGTGGACTGGTTGTGTGCGCTGCGCGGGCGGGAGGGGAGCGCGCTGGTGGTGGTAGGGAGGGTGGTGGTGATGGGAGCCACTGCGCTGGGTCGGTGGCGAAGCTGGTCGTAGGGTCGATGACGGGTTCACGATGCAAGGTCGCTTACCTTTGGGGACTGAAGCTGCTCGGTCGGACTGGAGCTCTCGATGGACCAGACCGTGGGAGCGTCAGCGAACGGCGGTGAACCGAGCCACCGTCGTCAAGGTCCTCACGCGCACCCTCACACCGCCGCGCGCAACTGGCAGTAGCTGGCAGTGCCGGCACTGGGCAGTGCGCTGGGTGTCAGCGGCCCTCGGTCTCTCAACTGCTTGCGCTGGCCCAGAAAGTTCAGTGTATTCCAAGAAAAGCATCAGAAAACCTCTAGGCGCCTTGGAATTCCGCCGCAATTCCCAAGAGAGTCAGGGGAAGCACTCGCCGGAAATGCCAAAAATCCGACTCGGGGCAGTGGTCCTCGGATTGCACGCCGTCGACAGGGGGTTCACGATGCCAGGTTTTGGACCGGGGTCAAAATCCCACGAAGGCCCCTGCGGTCCAGTCGAGAAAAAACTTGGGTGGGGCCGCGCTGTTTTGGCCGCGCGGGTGAGTGTGAGCGAGCCAGCTCGTGGCTCGTGTGCCAGCCGTGGCGCATAGCCCAGCTGAGCCCAGCGGCCACAAGTCCCCAAAGGCCCAAGCGAGCTCCCGAGTCCCCAGTCGTCGCGCCAGGGCCAAAGTGGTCGAGTTGGTGCACGCGCGCCTTGGCTACGTTCTTCGCACATCAAAATGACCGCCGGAGCACCCAGTCAGTACAAGCTCGCACGACGATACGCTCGATCTCTACTGACCTTGTTTCACCCTGGTGGCCACTGCACCCAGTCGTCGTTAGCAAGGTCTACAAGGTGCGTTGAGAGCCGTCGAAGCATCCTCCCGCCCGTCGTGTCGTTCGCCGTGCGGGCCGTTTTTCGATTTTGCTCGCACGCCCTGCCGCTGGCGGGCCCGTCGGCGCTGGTGGGCCCGCCCGATTTCGCGTCCTGTCCTGAGGCCAAAGCAGCAGCCAGCAGCAGGCGACGGACACCGTGGACCGTATCCAGATGTGTGACAGCAGCTGACTTGACATGTTCTCTTCCATCCTTGCTTCTTGCTTTCACCCGCTCTTGTGCTGCACCTCGTCTCTCCGCGGTATCGACACGCTGATCTCGCTCGTGCCCACCACGCCCACGCCCACGCCCGCCGCCGCACCCACGCGCACCCACCGTACTCGCACTCGACCCGACTGCTCCACCGTCCACCGTCCATCTGCCACCGTCCACGCGAACTGCATGCAAACCAATCCCAACCAACTTCACCTCACAATAGGTTCCCCGTCGCCCCTTCGAGTCTGCCCGCCTCGATGCCGAGCTCAAGCTCGCCGGTGAATACGGTCTGCGCAACAAGCGCGAGATCTGGCGAATCTCGTTGATCTTGTCCAAGATCCGTCGTGCTGCCCGTGATCTGCTCAAGCTCGACGAGAAGGACCCCAAGCGTCTCTTCGAAGGTACGTCGGTGGGGAGGGGTCGAATGTGGCAGGATCGTCACCACGGCTTACTCTCTGACACGCTGCCTCCCGTGCTTTGCTGGTCTACAGGTAACGCCCTCATCCGTCGATTGGTGCGAGTCGGTGTTTTGGATGAAACCCGCCTCCGTCTCGATTACGTCTTGGCGTTGAAGGTCGAGGACTTCCTCGAACGACGACTGCAAACCCTGGTCTTCAAATCCGGATTGGCCAAGTCCATCCACCACGCCCGTGTCCTCATCCGCCAACGCCACATCCGGTACGTTTGGGCAATGCAGACTGGCTACTTCTCTCCGCAGAAAGACTGACTTTCGAACTCTTATCTCCCACAGCGTCGGCAAGCAAATCGTCAACGTGCCCTCGTTCGTTGTCCGCCTCGACTCGCAAAAGCACATCGACTTCTCCCTCACCTCCCCGTACGGTGGTGGACGTGATGGCCGAGTCAAGAGGAAGCGTGCCAAGGCCGCCGCTGCCGGTTCCGGTGAGGCCGAGGAGGAGGAGGATGATGAGGTACGTTCTGGGCTATTGATGGGGGCACTGGGCCGAAAGAGGGGACAGATCGCTGACCTTTTGGTCCGCTTTTCCCGCACAGTAAACGCATCAGCACTTTAAAACCTTGGAGGCTTTTCAGAGATTTGAGGAAGGGCATCAGGAAGGTAGATCACACTTGGTTCCTTTCCCGCATCTTTCTTTTAGATCTGAGACGTTTTTGAGGCAATGGGGAAAAGGCTTTCATTCACAAAGTTCGTTTGAGCTTATGCAGAGAACGAGTGAAGATGGGAAGAGAATACACAATATACTCGATTTGATTAAAGCTGATTCACAATGATGCTGACATGGAGCGGCGCGGTTAATAACGTCTGACTTGAGACGGCTGTCTTGTTCATTCTCCGTCTTGCTGCAGAGTCCTCAAACCACTCCTCGCTCACTCGCTCCTCATCATGCAGACCCTTCCCCGTCGAATTGCTTCAACCAGCCACTGTAGAAGCCCCTCCGCTAAGTCCATTCGACAACCCGATCCGTTGCTTGTCCGACTTACTCGGTCCACTTCGTTCGCGCAGACGATAACTTGCCTTTCGGCCCACCACCGTTCAGGGGACTCAGCGGCGTTCGAGCGTTTGGGGAGAGAGACGAGCTAGTTACTGATTGAGCTGGAGTGGGTGATTGATGCTGGTGACAGTCGAGGTCCATCTCGTCGGAGCATTTGATGTGGCATCTTGAGGAGGCAAGGTAGGCGAAAGGGGTAAAGAAAGATAAACGTCAGTTTCTGCGCTCGTGTGGTCCATCAAAGACCGTTGCGCCCATCTGACCAGAGAAAATAAAACCACTCACTTGATCGTACAATCATCACACTCCAAATAAGCCCTCCAACCGAACGTCCCAAAATTCTTCTCGCAATAAGCGCACTTATCCTCACCCACCATCGGCGAAGATCGCAGATTCGTCGTCTGAGGTCGCGGCGACTGTTTCGGTTTTGAACCCGAAGCGAAGGCCAAGAGTTTCGTCGGTTTGGAACGCTCGATCGTGGGAGGTCGTGCTTGGCCGTAGGTCAACAAGGCAGCCAAAACTTTCTGGAATCCCGGTTTGACGAGAGTGAAACGATGGGGTTGGGCGATCAAGATGAGCGAGGATGAGGAGGCTGGGAGGAGGTCACTTGATCGAGCCGAGACAAAGTCTTGCGCGTGGCCTTGAATGGTCGAATGGAACACCTCGCCGCCTGATTTTTCCGCTTGCTCTTGAGGTTCAACCCTCACCTGAGGCTCAGCGGGGATCATATTCTCACTTACGATCTCCGAACCGGGCCCATCCGAACGCTCCGACATCCCCGAGCCCTGCCCTTCCTGAACCCAGTTCTTGATCAAAGGTCCCAAATCCACCTGTTTCCGCTGCTGAGCCAACCAGGAAGTAGGCAAAGACGCCAACAAACCCGACGACGACGCTGCCATCGTCGACGATCTCACCCGAGCATCGCTCTGCGCAGTCATTTTCAGCGGCGGCGCTTTGACGGTCAAGGTGGACCATTCCGCCTGACGTTGTCCTTGGCAGAGGAAGGAACTTCGTTCGTGGGACTTCCATTCTTGGTCAAATTTGGAACCGGTGTAGAGGTGATCACTGCCGAGTTCAAGACCAGCACCACCTCGATGATGAGGTCCATCGGATCCCATGTCAGCCAGATCGAGTAAATTGATGTCGTCGAGCCCATCGGAGGTATCCTCTTCGTCTTGAACCTCTTGCGCCTCGACACCCTTTGCGATCTTCTCCCAAATGATCGAGGAGCCAACCACACCTGATTGCTCCTGAGTATCCGAGACCTGACTGTTCGTCCGAGTTTTAGGCACTTTGACCTGTCCATCCCAGCTCGGTAAACGTGGTGGACCGGCCGGTCGATCGAGCGACCTCGAATCCTTAGCCCTCGCACCGACCCATCGAGCGACCGAACCTCTTTTGATCGTACCCGAGAACGACAAACTTCCTACGTTCAGTGATTCACTTCCACTGCCCCTGCGACCACCACCGATCGTTGAAGATTTAGACATCTCTTCCGCTTCGGCCGCGAGGACTTGGGTCTCGATTCGACGAAGACGGGTTAGTACGTCCAGCGCGGTAGGTCGACGCCTCGGATCGAGTCGAAGACATTCTAGAGCGAGGTCGAGAAATTCGGTTGGGTGACCGAGCGATGCTCGTTCACGCACTTCCAAGGGGTCGATACCGAAGGTTGGCATGAGGCGCTGAGAGAGAGCGTAGTACATCGTGAGCGCAGTCAGTTTCGGACGTCGTCGTCATCGTCGTCGTCGTCGAATCGAGCTCGAAGAGGCATTTTAGACTCACTTGAAAGATCTCGTTGTTGACCAGCTGCCTCGACAAGATCTCTAGAATCTCGGCGTCTGATTCGAGGTGGTTCAATACGTTAGAACGCTCAGTTAACTATTGCAATATGATACCGTGAATACTACTGACCTGATTCGAGGTGGTTCAATACGTTAGAACGCTCGAATCAGAAGGGCGCGCTCGCGCTCATGTAGCCTACAGAGTGTACTCCTCACGTGTCAACTCAACACCCCCCCTCGCTCTAAGGCCTACACAATTCCCATCCCTATGGCCGCCCTATGCTTCTCTAGTGCCGGTCTCGGCAACGCCTTCGTAAACATGTCGGCGGTTGGAAGATAGTTAACGACGATGTCACCTTCTCGTACCCGTTCTCGAACGAAATGCTCGGTCAGGCGTAGGTGCTTAGTTCGATCGTGGAACACCGGATTCTTTGTGAGAGCTATCGCGCCTTGATTGTCGCCTTTCAGCTCGATCGGGCCACAAATTGTGACCCCCAATTCCGCGAGCAAATTCCGCAAGAACTGACACTCTCGAGACGCATGAGTAAGGCCGATGTATTCCGCTTCCGTTGATGACGTCGCCACTTGGCTCTGGATCCGAGAACTCCAAGAAATTGGCCCGTCAGCCAGCTTGAAGACATGCCCCATCGTAGATCGGGACGTGTTGATGCAGGAACCCCAGTCCGAATCCGAGTACCCCACGTATCCAACCAACAAATCACGTTTCGTCTTGTAGACAATGCCGAGTTCGAGAGTTCCCTTGATGTAGCGTAGAATCTTCACAACTGCCGCCCAATGGTCACTGCCTGCCTTGTTCGTGAATCTTGCCAAATACGACACCGGGTATGCAAGATCGGGCCGAGTTGCAACGACGGCGTACATCAATGATCCAATGGCCGATCTGTACTGTGTCTGTAACGAGGGATCCGGAGTGTCGCAGGGTTTGAGCTGAAGACCCGGTTGCATTGGTAATACACTTTTGTTAGCATCCGCCATGCCGAACCTTGCAAGTACATCGAGCAAATACTGTCGTTGCGACAACGCAATCCCATCCGCTTGACGAATGAGCTGGACGCCAAGGATGTACTCTGCATTGCCGAGACGTTTGACTCCGTACAATCGATCCAATTCGTCGAGCACGCGATCAATTTCGGATAAGTCGGGACCGACAAACAGCAAGTCGTCAACGTAAACCGCGATGTAATAATCGTCTTTGCCAAGTGTCCAACGATAGACACATTCTTCGCTCCGAAGACGATTGTAACCAAGCTTGACGAGGGTCTTATGGATCGTCTCGTTCCATACCCGGCCGGCCTGCTTGAGACCGTAAATCGAGCGTTGCAACTTGAGACAGACATCGTCGGGAAGTCGGACTCCCTCCGGTACGCGCATGTACAATTCCTCTTCAAGTTCGCCATGCAAATAGGCTTTGTCAATGTCCGCTTGGATGATATGGTAACCCCGGGCGGCCGCCAACGCGATGAGAGTACGAATTGAGACAAACTTCGCTGTCGGTGCGAACGTCTCTTTGAAGTCAATTCCCGGCCGTTGCGTGAAGCCTCGTGCAACAAGTCGAGCTTTGTACGAAGTCGGCCGACCATCCTTGTCCCGTTTCGTTCGGAAAACGAATTTGGACCCGAGAACCTTGGCGCCGGCGGGAAGCTCGTCTCGTTTCATAATCGTAAAGACTGAGTAATCGTCACGCAATGACTCGAACTCATCGATTGCACCTTGCGCCCATTCGTGAGACTTGTGGTGTGCCATGGCTGCCTTCCAAGTCGTGGGATCACTAGTCGGCAAAACAAACGGACCGTCTTCCTCGTCGGAATCGGCGACGGCTACGAAGGCCTCCGGTTCGAAACGCTCAGGTGCCCTACGATCCCGCTTTCCGACCGGTGCTGCCCAAGCAGGTCCAGGGGCGTCAAAACGCAACTCCTTTGGTACATCTTCCACAATTGGTGCGTGTTGCTCGGCGGGGTCAACGTCGTCAACCGGGTTTTCCTCCCGGGCTTCTACCTCGACCTCCGGGGCCTGGTTCGCAGCGATCGGCTGTTGCGCAGCTTCATGTCGATTCGTCGCAACTGGTCGAGGTACGACTACTTCGATCGCCTCAATCCTCGGTGCTGGCGCGCCTTCACGGGCCGGGAACTTGTCCTCAAAGAACGTCACGCTTCGCGATAACGTTAACCGCCCCCTCACCGGGTCCCATAGTCGGTAGGCTTTGGATTCTAGGTCGTATCCGAGGAAGATCATCGGAAGGCCCCGTGGCTGGAGTTTCTTACGTTGTTCGGTATTCGCCGTGTGCCAAGCTCGACATCCGAAGACCCGCAAGTGATGAACGTGCGCAGGTTTCCCGGTCCATTCCCGAAATGGCACCTTGCCACCAAGAGCAGAATGTGGGGAACGATTCTTCACATACACGTATGTAGCCACGGCTTCGGCCCAAAACACCGTGGGCAGACCGGATTCATACAGCATCGTTCGAGCTGCTTCCGAAATCGAGCGGTTGGCCCTTTCGGCGACACCGTTTTGCTCGGGCGTGCTGGGGATCGTGAGTTGTCGCGACAAACCCGTGTCGTCCAACCATCGCTTGAACTCCGTCGAAAGAAACTCGCCACCGCGGTCCGAACGGACAACTTTCAAAGTGTGCCCTGACGACAGCTCGACCCGTAGTTTCCACGTTTTGAACCTTTCAAAGGAGTCCGACTTCCGCGGCATCGTCAACACCCACATGTACCGCGTACAATCGTCGACGATAACCAGCGCGTAGCGATGATTTGCAAGTGACAGCTCGCCGTCGAAGGACAAGAGATCGATGTGGACGAGATCGAGGGGTTTTTCGGCTAGCGATTCGGAGTTTGGGAACGGCTTGTGCGTAGCTTTACCGGCCAGACACGATTCGCATTTCAAGTCACTGCGAGACTTCATGTTCAAACCTATCACAGCGTCAGACTTGGACAGCTGGTGAAGGGAACGGCAGTGTAGATGAGCGAAACGTCCGTGCCAGATGTGGAGAGGCACTGCTGTCAGAGCTGTGGCTGACGCACATTCATGGGGTGAACTCCGAGCTTGAACCAACTTGAGGTCCAGACGGTACAACCCCGAATTGAGCTTCTGTCCCGTGAGTAGGATGTCGTCATTTCCGGCCACCGTGAATCGCCCGTTTTGAATGGTGATCTTGCGACTATCACGATCGGCTCGATGCCCGGCGAAGAGATTGGCGGGGGCGCTAGGGACGAAGATGCTGTTGACCAAGTTGTACCTCTTGCCGTGCTTGTCTTCGACGCAGGCCGTGCCTACTCCCATAATGGTCTTTCCGTCACCATTGATGCCCTTTAACGAAGACGGAGCTGTCGCCTTCAGGTCGGCGAACGCGGCAGGATTATTGATGACGTGATGAGTCGCTGCCGTGTCGTAGAGGATCATTTCTCGAGAGTGTCCTTTTGGTAATTGCGTGAAAAACGCGCCAACGGAATCGGTCCCCAGAATGTCTTCAACCGAAGGGAGCGCCAAATTTGCCATCGGTTCCTCGCCTTTGGTCGTCTTGCGTCATGGAAACTTCTTCTTCTTCGGCTTGGAACAGTTTTTGTTGAAGTGGGTGTCTTCACCGCAGTTCCAGCAGGGGCCGGGTGGCTTCGGTTGGGCACCAGTCGTGGCCAACAACGCCGTCGCAGCGTTCCCAGTATCTTGACTCAAGTTTGCTGGAGCTCGACCTGCTGCGATCACTGTGTCGACAGTTGGTATCGCATCGACGTCTTTGGAGCCGAACTGATCCAGATACGACGGTCGTCGAGCGCCCACAATCGCAATGAGGTGGCATGCAACCACTTGGTCGAACGTCAACTTGTGAGCCCGTAGGTCAGTTGTGAGGCGAGTGATGGATCCGGCCCAAGGAAGATAATCGTCTTCCTGTGCTGGTGGCGGTCCGACCGAGAATAACTTTCCAATTTGCGTGATAACGCCGCGAAGGGAAGACCGACCCAGGTGCTTTCGAAGGTATTCCACCGTCTGCTCCGGCGTCAGGTCGTAGCAGCTGACCAGGAGATGCGCCACACTTTCTGAACAGGTTTGATGCATTGCCCTGTGCACCGCATCATGAGCTCGATCGAGTTCATCGTCGTCCTTGCATTTGGCGGATGGGTACTGCTTGGGAAAGGAGAGCTGCCACTGACGCCTGTCGACGGTGAAGCGAACGTGATCGAGCCATACGTCGATGTTGTTGTTCTTCAAAATCGCAAATGCCGGGAAACGCGAAGTTTGCGAGTGTGTTGGAGGGTCTACGTCGACGGACTTGTCGATGGTTGACTGTTCGCCAGTCATGGTGGAGCGTTCGGGTGAACCGTTGCGACGTGGCAGCAGCTGTGCGAAGTCGTTGGGCTTATAACCTCTAGAATCTCGGCGTCTGATTCGAGGTGGTTCAATACGTTAGAACGCTCAGTTAACTATTGCAATATGATACCGTGAATACTACTGACCTGATTCGAGGTGGTTCAATACGTTAGAACGCTCGAATCAGAAGGAAGCTAAGAGAAAGCCCGCGCGCGCTCGCGCTCATGTAGCCTACAGAGTGTACTCCTCACGTGTCAACTCAACAAGATCTCGATAAAAATGACACCCAGCGAAAAGACTGCCAAAACGACCCAAACCACGCGGGTGAGCAGACACTCTCACCCGACACCAGCTCCCCAGAGCCCCAGCACTCACTATCCGTAGGCAGACCAAACTCATCACCCAACAAGATCTCGGGACTCAGATACCCGTCCGTACCACAATAACTCATCCTCCTCATCTCCTCATCTGTCTGAGCCGCCAACCTCGCGAAACCGAAATCGCACACCTTGAGTCGTTCCTTCGCCGTGCAGAGCAGATTCTCTCCTTTCAAATCACGGTGCAAGCATTGACGTGAATGGAGGTAGGCGACCGCTCGAGTGACGTCTATGGCGAAGGAGAGACGAAGACGCCAGGGGAAGGGGAGGGAGCGATCGTCGATGTATTGGCGCAGGTTGCCGCGAGGGAGGTATTCGGAGATGATGAGGATTCGTTGTCGAGACGCTTCACCGTCGTATCGAGGTGGATCGGGAGGGGCGAGGCAGAGTCCGAGGTATTGGACTGTCTCGAAGATTATGTGGGATGAGTGACTGTGTAGTCAACATCGGACGGAGTGGACTACAGGTCATAGAACTGACCAATGTTGGGATGTCCCGCCTCAGCCATGATCTTGCACTCGCGCCTGAAATACTTGTCGACATCGTATTCACCGCTGGGCAAGACTTCCTTAATCGCGACCTATGGTCAATCGGGAACCGCAAACACCATAAATTAGCGACCATGCGAAGCATCAAAGGCAAACCGGTCTGAAAACCTCGCACCGCCCTCCGAGGCGTCAATCTGTCCTCGTCCGTTCAGGAGCCTCGGCCAACTCACTTCGAGTCCCAGATATTCGCCCTTGTACACGCATCCGAACGAACCACGGCCCAATCGAGTCCATTCACTGTATCAAGTATCAAGTACCCAATAGAGCGTAAAATGAAAAGAATCAGCTGACAAGTCTCGTGCACGTGCCTCGATGACTCCCACGGCGATTGGGCGATCGAAATCACATCGTATCGTATCGCCCCTCGCCGAAAGACGGCGCTCCGAGGTGCGGTGAACGTCGACGGTTGAGCTCGAGTCGAACGGCGTTGTTCAGTGTGGGAAGTAGGTACTCACGTTTCGGGTTGTAAATGCTCATACAAGATCTTGTCGAAGCGTTCGACGGTAGTCATCTCTCGAACAGCTATCTCCGAATGTTCTTCTTCAAACGAGATCCGGTGACCGTCCGAACGACGTTCGAATTGAAGTTTGGAAAGGAAGCGAAGCGGCGACAATTCGATCGCGGTGAAACCTGCTCGTCGTGAGTCAGGTCGATGCAAGCTCGATCCCAACAATTGAATCGGATCGGAGGGTCTGAATAGTTTGAGAGTAAGAAACACCCAAGGGGCCGTTACAACTCGGGCTCGAACAGCTCGGCAGCTCGGCGGTCGGCACTGAGAGACTCGAAGAACGCCGACTCGGGGGGGCCAATGACGAACGCGCGCGTGCGCCAACGCGCGATCGTGACTGCGAACGCTCGAACCCTCCTTGCTCGATCGAGGTTCATCATTCATAATTCATATGAGCGAATGCCGACTATCGTTTTTGATGAATTTCAAGGGTTGAAGTGAGAACAAACGTCCGCTAGGCACCTTGTGAGCTTGGAATTCGAACCCCTCTTTTGCTCGTGAGCAAATTGACTCCGTGCGTGCCTTCCTGAAGAGACGAAGGGTGATCTGCACCGTTCCTCTTAGCTTGGAACAAAGTGGCACATTCCTCAAAGGGTCCAACTTCATCGAACAACACCGCAGATGAGGAATCTCGAATCACCAATGGCTTCCGTGAAGTAGAGTGAGCAAAAGGAGGACGAATGGATTGCACAAGCGATTACCGCTGTCCGATCTACTCTCCTTCTTTCAAACGCTCCAAAAATATCATGCGTGGTTGGGTTGGCGGTGGTGAGAAAAGACAAAACACACGGGGGAGAACACATAGGACACCAAAGGGGAGAGATGAAACCAAATAGAACGTTCCTTTTTGGGGGGTGTAAGCAAAGGGGGTTGGGGTTTTGGGATCGTTTAGATGGTGGTGTCTGTAGAGTAGAAGGGAGAGAGCAAAGTCAGGATTTGTTTGCGACTGAGAGGTGGTGGTGTTGTAGGACTGACCGTAAGGTTGAGGTGCGAGGGTCTGGGGGTTGTTGTCGGCGGTCGAGACGGTGCGGGCCTCTCGGGGGGCGAGCGGCAAGCGCTTGAGGAGGACGGTCTCTGCAAGACATCGCGAAAGCAGTCCAATCAGCGCTAATGGATCGCAAAGAAAAATCGCGGCGATTCGATTACTGACCTCCCTTGGCCTTGGCGTCCTTCTTGGCGGCGGCGTTGGACTTGACTCGGTTCAAGAAGTCATCACGGCACTTGGAGTGCTTGACGTGCTCGACGCGCAAGTTGACTCGCTTCTCCATGTAGCGGTTACCGACGACCTTGTAAACGATGACACCGACCGAACTGGGGGTGACGTTGTAGACGATGCCGGTGCGTCCGTGGTAGTACTTGTGGGGCATACCCTTTTGTTGGGCGGCGTTGGCCTTGATGTCGACGATGTCACCGACGCGGTACGTTCGGAGAAAGGTCGACAAGGGGATCATTCCCTTGGTCTTGAACCCCCGCTTGAACATGTCGCGCGTTCGCGCGCGCATACCGAAGGAGTGAGGCATTGTGGAGGATTAGGAGGGGTGGGGGTGAACGGACTGTGAGACCGGGACCGGAACGGAAAGAGGGATGGTCAGCAATCTGTTGCGAGCTGTCCCAACATGGGGGGAGGCAGAACGAAGAGCAGGTGTCGTCGGTCGATGCAGCGAGAGAAGAAGGATAACGGAGGACGATCGACGAGGGCTCGGGGCGTGTGTGCAAGTAGCGGTACGACCCCGTCCCGCCGAGGATCATGACAACTCGATCGATCGATCCCATTCTAGTGCATCTGATCCATTTATCCTCCCCCAGAGGTCCGTACAGTGACCCTACGAGCCCAGCTCCGCACGCCCATCCGCCCGCTCGTTCGACGCTGGGCCAAGTCGGATTCGCACCGTGCCAGGCCCAGGCTCGAACGAGCCAAGGCATGGACCTGCCACCAAGGCCGTTCCGCCTCCCTGACTCTGAAGCCTATTCCAGCGATGTGATCCCTAGAGTCGATGCGGCGAATACACAACTCGCTGATCGGCCGTTGTCGTAGTATGGAAGCCGTTGTACGCTTGCGAGTCGAACCGCAAGAATGCGTTCTCAACGCCCCGGTGCGCCAGGCCACCCAATACACCCCTACACCTCCCATTGTAGCCCTGCATTCCAGTTGAGGCGAAAGATCGCAAGTCGATACGGTGAATGAAGTAGTCGAGGTCGCCATAGGCGTTTGCATCGATGGTCGTACCGGTCGATCAGACGATTTTGACGACCACGGCGCAGTGAGCCTCGTCGTAGGGAGACTGACGCCCTTTCGTCGCGGCCAATTTTCCTTTGCGCTGACGGCCTGGGCTGACCGCTGCCGCTGCGTCTGCCCGCCAGCTGCGACGACCAAACCACGACGCACCCACGCTCCATCGCTTCCACGAAACGACAGAACTGCACGACGGACAAAAGAGACTTACGACTATGGTCGACACGAGTGAATGATCAGTTCCTGTTTGGATTGAAAGGACGAGCGAGGTAGGTGCCTACAAGGGGGGCTTGGGGTGTGCGACCGAACCTTGGCGAGACACGAGAAACACAAAGCCGTGGACGCTCGCACGCGCGCCGTCTGCGCCCTTTTTCCCACTTTTCTGAGCGGGGGAATTCTGAAGCGGCCTAATGCTCGATTAGACCTTTTAACGAATTAGTAAGAGCCCCAACGGTGGCTCAGTCGATCTCGTGGCAATGCAGGGGTAGGAACCCAAGTTCCCCCCAAGTTCGGTGAGAGCGCTTTGTCCAATGCCCATGGCATCCTATTCCAGCATCTTCTTCGTTGCCCGCTCCGCTTCGGTGGCGAAAACCTCTCTCAATTCTCCTCGACACGGATCGCGGCATGGAAGCTATTGCCTAACTTCTTTTCCTTTCGATATTGTTCTTCTTTTCATCGGGAAAGGAAAGGAAAGGAGAGAGAGAGCGCATAGACCGAACCGAACCAAAAACCACCCAAGACCGAACCCCCCGATCCTCTCCTAGAAAATTATTCCTTCGCTCCACTCGACTCCTCCCCTCCGCTCATCTCCGTCGTTCTAGGGCATCTCGCTAATGCTTGCCTTCAACGTGCACGTCAGCCTCGACCTGGCGCAAGTAGTCGTCCGCACCGAGGGTCTCGTCCGATTCGGTCACGCTCGAGGACGAAGCCTGGGGAGCGTCGACGGCGGGGGCGTGGCTGTTGGAAAGATCAGAGCAGGGCGGGAACAAATTGCGGTGGTGAAGGGGCCGTCGAGTCAGGTCGTAGATCGAGGGCGGTGAGGATAGCCAAAAATGATGATTGGCATGAATAGAGCATGCGAGGATGGAGATGTGTAACAGAACGTAGGAATGTCAGCGACCCATTCCGAACGCTCAAGACAAGCTTCGGTCGCCAAGCCCAGCCCGAATCGGCCTCTCTGGACTCCTCAATTCCGAGCTCCGAAGGGGAATGGTTTCCTTCAAAGAGGTCTATCAGAAAACTCACGAATCGTACTCGTCCAACTCCTTGGCCAAAGCGGCGGCGTCAGGGACTGCCGGGGCCTTGGGTGCGGTCGGGGTCGAGTACGACTTGACCGAGCCGGCGGCGGAGGGCTGTTGGATACGTGTGAGGGAGTATGCGTAGAGTCAGTTGATAGGTTTGGGGAGGAGGGAAGAGAGGCGAGCAGGAGTGAATGATGGGTTCAAGACGCACGGCGGGGTGGGGCTTGTACGCCTTCAACTCTTTGAGGTACAACTCTTGCACAAAGTCTGGGTGATGCACCATAATCCAACGAGAGCTAAGGTCAGCTCGGTAGACTCATCTCGTTGACGTAGGAGATGGGGCGAGTCGATCGTGTTTCGGCGGAAGCGGGAGGACGCGGAGGAGCAGCGTTGCGCGACGATTCGAAGCCCGTCCAGTCGGTCCATTCGGTCCGTTGACGGTGTCCACGGGTGTGGATCGAGCTCAAGTCGCGATCGATAATCAGAGAGACACACTAACCCTTGCGAACGGGCGCGTTGACCGAGAAGGATCGAGCCCAAGGTCGGGCCTGCGAGTACGAGACGAGCCGAGTGGCCGAGTGCGGAGGGGCAGACGAGGGGAATCAGCTCTAGTTCCCCAATAAAGACGGGGGTGAAACGGAGAAAATGAACGTACCGACGGTTTGATCAAAGTGCGAGCGGCGAACATGCTAGGGGATGCGATTAGGATTAGGGGACGATCGGGACGTGATGGAGAGGGACCAGCCGGCGCCTGGACTGGCTGGCTGAAACGGAGCGGGGCCAAACTGCCCCAAAATGACTCCTCGGGGCCAAAACTCAGCCGAAACCCGGCCAATATTCGACCCGCGCCGAGAGTGGTTCGGAAGGCTTCCGCTTCGATGTGCTGCTCTTACTGCCCTCCACCACCACCACCACCACCCATCCACCCATCCACCCATCCACCCATCCACCCACTCAGACCAGCATGTACTCAGTCGTCCGCACCGCGTTGCCCCGCTCCTCGTTCGTCGCTCAACGTGCGCTCTTTTCGAGCTCGACCTTGATTCGGTGAGTGCTGCATGAACTGCGTACAGGGGTGGTGATTAGGTGCACGGCGCCGGATCGAGCAACGTCATTGTCATCACCCCGGCGGAACCGGCAGCGCCGCCGTGCAGGGACATCACTCCTCCGATCGATCCCACCCCACGCGTTCGTGCACCGAGGTCAATCATCATGTATTGCAATACGTACTTGACCCGTGACGATCTGTTCGCAAGCACCGCAGTGGAGAGTGACTTTCCACTCGCTTCTCCCCGAGCCGATCTGTTCGCCACCGAGTCCGATCCTGCGCTTGCAACGCGCTCCTCCATCCTCCCCCAGTACTGATCCATATCCCTGCCGCTCATCACCTCAATCAGCCAAGGCTCTGCAACCAAGCCGTTGGACAATCGTGAAAGGGCGGTCGAGGAGGCCTACTCGCGCGACAGGGTAAGGCAGAAATTTTGGCTTCTCATTCCACCGTATACGGACGGGCTCTTATAGGCAAAGCAAGCCATACGCTGTTTTCTACAGGAGAACGAGAAGCTCAAGGCGTTGAAAAAGTCGATCGAGGCGAGCAAGAAGCACCTCGAACAGTTGGAGAAGGACCACGCCGAGCTCGAGTCGTCGCAGAAGAAGTAAACCGTTTGCGATGCACTGAAATGACAAACACAACCCAAGCAATATTCATTCTGTCACCTCCGGGAGAGGCCCGGGAGCATGTTCGTGTATCTTGATATGTCTCTTCCCGAGTCCACACCAGGCCATGCTGGGTGTGGAAGCGTCCAAGCAGCGAGTCACTGGACCGGCCCATAAATCTAGTAGCCAACACCACCCGAAAGTCTACACCACTGGTGGCTACAGCGAGGGACGTGATCTTGTAGTCTGAAAACATCAGGTGACCTGGCTCTTGCTAGAACACCGTCCTCCAAGAACCTTTCTCCGAGATGTAACTAATAAATTAGCGGCGCGGAAATTCCGCTCGAAAAAGTTCCATGATCGATCCTCGTTAATAATGCTCGGGCCCCCTCGGACCGGTTCCGATCGCCTCTTGTGCAACCAGTTGCTCCCGCCACACCCACTCGAGACGCTCTCGGCCGCTCCTCCAACAATGGCGACGACCAAACCCACCAAGACCCACCGCCCCTCCCCAGCGATCCAAGCCTATCTGATCGCCTACAACCTAGCGGCCATGTCCCTTTGGGCCTACGCCCTCCTTCGTCTCGTCCAGCACCTTCGCGGGGATGGGAAGGTCGAGGGTGCCGAGTATGGGCTCAAGGCTTGGTTCGGGTTGCAGAGTCAGTGGGAGAAGGTGGAGAAGAGGAGTAGGACTGGCTTTGCAGAGTGAGTGAGGATGGCTGGTGCTGTGGTCGGGCGATGATATGATGCTTGCTGATGCTTATGCGTTGTTCGGGCTCCACTTGCAGTTTCGGAGAAGCGGTCAAGTGGATCCAGACGTTCGCTTTGTTGGAAGTCGCTCATGCCGCCTTGGGACTCGTGTAAGGTTACACAGTGGAAACGCTTTCGAGCAGGAAGGCGGTCACCTCACGCTCATGCTCTGGAAGGCGGTCACCTCACGCTCATGCTCTGGATTGGCTTGGCTATCGTTCCAGTCGCTCCGGTTTGGCGACCACGGTCATGCAGGTCTCTTCGAGGGTCTTCATGGTCTGGTACGTGTGCAACACTTGGCCTCGGGTAAGTGTTCCGAATCGCTCGTGGAGTGGAGATGGAGCCGACTCGTTGCCCCGAACGCTCCTCAAAAGCTGATCCATCCTCGTGATCCCCCCCTCCTGCCCTTCTGCCCTCCTGCCCTCCTGAACAACAGGTCGCCGCCTCGCCCTTCTACTGCTCGATGGTTTTCGCTTGGTCGGTGACGGAGGTGATCCGTTACGCCCACTACGCCGCCGGCTTGCTCGGCGTCAAGGTTTACGTTCTCGAATGGCTTCGGTCAGTGGTCTCAATCTTTCGAAAGAGGTTGGCCGACAGTTATGACGAGACTAATTCCAGAGTGCATGTGCTTGCACAGCTACTCGCTCTTTTACGTGCTCTACCCCCTCGGAGCCGGATCCGAAGCTACCTTGATCCTCAAATCGGCCGGGTAAGAGTAGAGCCGACTCTTTCTCTCGGACCCAACCATCGCTGAACCAATTTTGCTCCCCTGTGGTGGCACCAGTCCCGTCTGTCACCATTTTGGCTACGTCGGCTTCTTCACGACGGTGACGATCCTCTCCGTTTGGCCTCCTTCGTTGTTGATGATGATGCAACACATGCGTCGACAGAGGTACCAGCACTTGTTCTCCCACCCTCATGTCCGCGGAGGAGCGAAGGCGTCCCATGCGTCCCACAAGTCGACGGATCTGAACAAGAGGTAGTGGGGGAAGGGGTGCAGAAAGTTGAGCAGGTGACTTCGACTGCGAGGGACGATGCTGCGAAGATGGTCACGAGGAGTCGGAGTAGGCAGAATTTGAAGGGTTGAGAAGGGTGGAGGCGCGGGAGAGAGAGTTGGGGTTGGGGTTGGGCGGAACGCATGGAGAGGAGTCAGGGATGGAGGTTGATGGATTTTGGGAGAGATGGGATGGAGGGTTGCAAAGTGGAGGAGGTGGCTACGACCTTGAGACGGCCTGGGGGGAATGAAAAGATTCGAAGGAGGATGAAATCTTGGCCGGGGTCACTGCGGTGATTCTCGGCGACGGCGAATGTGCCAAGTTTGCCAAGTTTGCCAAGTTGAATATGTTTTTGCGTGTTGTCGGTGTTGGCAATGAAGGAAGCGGTCCCCGATCCCGAGACGCTCGTAAAGCAAAAAGCCACTCTGAGTCGATCCAAGTCCTCGGAGGGCTCGGGCGAGTTGAGAGTTGAACGTTGAACGTTGAACGTTGAACGTTGAGCCGTCTGGCGCGCTCTGGCTCTGGCGCGCTCTGGCTCTGGCGCGTTCACGTGTCGGCCGCGACGAGTCGGCCTCGGGAACGATCATCGCCTTTGCTTTGTGCGTCCATCTGGTGGGCGCTACAACTCCCTAGCCGCCCTTTTCGTTGTTCGAGCACCGCTTCGTCACACACTACAGCCAGGGCTCGAATTCAGTTCAGTGCAAAAGTGTGTTTGGCTCGCCAATCTGCCAGCTCCAGGCGGCGGCGGCCGTCATCATCGTCGTCATCCACCGAAGCTCAACAGCTGCCCGACTCGCACCCACCGAAACTCAACAGCTGCACGACTCGGGCCACCTCGGCTCTGATTCTCGACCCAACTAAGCGGTGCTGGGTCGACGCTGGTCCTAAGCCTTGATGAAGCCATCGCACGCTCCCGTGCTCGTGCCCGTGCTCGTGCCCGTGCTCGTGCCATCCCCGACCTCTTCGGCCGCTCGGTCCATCAGCTCGTCGTCCCCACCTTCCCCTTCGAATCCGCCCTCTCCGAATTCAGCGAGGGACGTGCCTCTTCTTCGATTGGATCAACATCGCTCGTCTGCTGCTGCTGCTGCTCAAAACCCGCCTCCGCAAGCGACGTCAACTTCCTCCCCCGTTCGTCCTCAGGCCACCATGCACGCCGCCCCCTCCCCCTCGGCCTCTTCGGTCTCCTCGTCCTCTTCCTCGACTCATCCGATCACATCAAAGTCGACGCTCCTTCAGAATAACCCCAGGGAAAGGAAACAATCCAATCCTCTACGTCAATTCAGGTCCAACGCTTCCTTGGGCACGAACCCTAGCCCGACCACACCCTTCAAACAGAATACGAATTGGGTCACTTCCTCCCGATTCGGGTCAGCCCATCTTGGAACGGGCCCGAATCCAAAGGGGAAAGATCGGTATTCGGATGCACCGGAGGGAGGAGCACCGACGGAGAATGCGCATGGCCATGGAGAGGGGGAGGGAGGGGGAGATGAAGAGGAGGAGCAAGAGAGGGACTTGATCACCAAGGGCAGACCGGGCATGAGGGGCAGGGGGGAGAGTGAAGGTGGCTTTGATGAAGGATGGACCAATGATCGTTTGCAGCAACAGGAAGACGAGGAGATGGCCTTGTTGGTCGGAAAAAAGGTGCGTTTTCGGATGCCTCTCGTTTGGGTTTCAAGAGAGGAAGATTATTTGATCACGGACCCCCTCATCCTGCAGAGCGGCGTTTGGTCACGACAAGGCTCCGCCGCCTCTGCCCAGCGAGCACCTTCCTTCCTGATCAAAACCGCTCAGGAAAACGCCAAGCCATCCAAGAAATCACGCACGATCCTCTTCAACTCGCGCGGCGTCTCTGGCGCACCCAAGTACCCTCCAAACTTGGTCAAGAACCAGAAATACAACGTCCTCACTTTTGTGCCGATGGTCTTGTACGAGCAGTTCAAGTTCTTTTACAACCTCTACTTTCTACTGGTCGCGCTCAGTCAATTTGTGCCGGCGTTGCGTATAGGTGCGTTGACGCATGTGTATGAGAGCTTTGGCTCGTTCGCGCCACCGCGCTAATGCCTCGCACTTTTTGTTGCATTTTTTTGTTTGCACAGGCTTCCTGGCGACGTACATCGTCCCTCTCTCCTTTGTACTGGCAGTCACCATCTCCAAGGAAGCGTTCGACGACTACAAGCGCTACCTTCGGGACGCCTCGGCCAACGCGACCAAGTACAACGTCCTCGTCGACGCCGCGACCTCACGTCGAGCGTACCCCAACTCGCACCACGCCTCCGAAGCCGCGAATGGAGAAGGTCGTTCCTCTTCGTCCGCGCCTCTCAAACCGACGCCCTCCGCCAAACTCAAAGTAGGCGACCTCGTTCACCTCGAAAAGAACGAACGCGTACCCGCCGATATCCTCCTGCTGCGGACCTCGGACCCTTCGGGTTCATGTTTCGTTCGAACGGATCAACTCGATGGTGAAACGGATTGGAAATTACGACTTGCGGTTGAACGAACGCAGCGATTATCGAACGATTCGGCTTTGCTCAAGATCGAAGGAGAGGTTTACGCCGATTCGCCGAGTAAGGATATTCATAACTTCGTAGGAACGATGACCGCTCGCATACCCCCGTCGGGAACGGAGTCGTCCATGAACGAGGATGAGATCGATGCTTTGGAACAAGGGGAAGGTGCTCAGGCGGAAGAATCGATCAGGACCGAACCCTTGACCGCGGAGAATATGTTGTGGGCCAATACGGTCTTGGCAGCGGGAAGCGCGGTAGGGATGGTGGTCTATACGGGCAAGGAGACGAGGGCGGTGATGAATACCAGTCAGCCGGGGACCAAGACGGGGCTTTTGGATGATGAGATCAATAGGTTGGCCAAGGTCAGTTCTTAGGAGGGAGTAGAATGTTTTGGGCTTGGCTTTGCTAAACGATGTTTTGGACTGACTGTTGTGCAGATCTTGTGCGGTTGCACCTTCACGCTCTCGGTCATCCTAGTTGCTTTGAATGGGTTCAGAGGCAATTGGGCCATCTATGTCTTTCGCTTCCTCATTCTTTTCTCCTCCATCATTCCCATCTCGTGAGTGAACCTGCCTCGAAACAACTTCACGATCATCACAAGCTGACTTTTAGGAGGCTCGATTCCAACAGTCTCCGCGTCAACCTCGACATGGGCAAGACCGTCTATGCGCACCAAATCATGAACGACTCTGAAATACCTGAAACGATCGTACGCACGTCGACGCTGCCGGAGGAGTTGGGCAGGATCGAGTATTTGCTCAGTGATAAGACAGGAACGTTGACGCAGAACGGTCAGTTGGGGAAGTGGTTCGGTGCTCGAGCTCGAGCTAGAGTGAGTGCTGATTGGCTCTTTTTGGTGGGGTGGGAAATGCAGAGATGGAGTTGAAGAAGCTGCACTTGGGTACCATGTCGTATGCTGTTGACTCGATGGATGAAGTCGCGCATCAACTGTCGATGGCCTTGGGTCTGACTGATGAAGGTAAGGGACATCGGGTCTGAAGTTGCCGTGCATAAAGTCTGAACCTTCTTGGTTTTGCCTTACAGAACGACGTGCGGGAACCACGTTGACCACCGGTGTGGCGTTGGCGACGAGGGGACGGCGAGACATGTCTTCGCGAGTCAAGGACGTCGTGCTAGCGCTGGCTTTGTGTCATAACGCAAGTCCCTCGACGCCATGCTACTGTCAACGGGCGTCATTAACGCGGCCCTTCTTCTCTGCAGGTCACCCCCGCGGTCGACGACGACGGCTCTATCACCTATCAAGCTTCCTCACCCGACGAAGTCGCGATCGTGCGCTGGACCGAATCCGTCGGCCTGACGCTCTCCAACCGCGACCGAACCTCCATGTCCCTCCGCACCTCGACAGGCCAAGCCTTTTCCTTTGATATCCTCGAAGTGTTCCCCTTCACTTCAGAATCCAAACGCATGGGCATCGTCATTCGTGATCGAAAGACGGGCGAAATCTTTTTCTACCAAAAGGGTGCTGATGCAGTGATGGCCAAAATCGTCGTATACAACGATTGGCTCGAGGAGGAATGTGGGAATATGGCGAGGGAGGGGTTGAGGACACTCGTGATGGCTCGCAAGAGGTTGTCTGAAGAGGCATGGGCGAGGTTCGACGAGGCGCATCGCGAGGCCAAGGTCGCTTTGGGCGATCGAGCGGCTTCGATTCAACGTGTCATTGGCGAACATGTCGAACGCGATTTGGAATTGCTCGGGGTGACCGGTGTCGAGGACAAGTTGCAGGACGACGTCAAGATGACGATCGAGCTATTGCGCAACGCCGGGATCAAGATTTGGATGCTGACGGGGGACAAGATCGAGACCGCGACTTGTATTGCCATCTCGACCAAGCTCGTCTCGAGGAATCAGTTCATTCATCAAGTCGCCAAATTGAAGTCACCTGCGGACGCGAGGGACGAATTGGATTTCCTTCAGACCAAGTTGGATTGTTGCCTCGTCATCGATGGCGAATCCTTGCAGTTGTGCATCGAACACTTCAGGGAAGACTTCATCGCCCTCTCGACGAAACTGTCGACCGTCGTTGCGTGTCGTTGTTCACCTACGCAAAAAGCCGATGTCGCCCGTCTCATTCGAGCCTACACCAAGAAACGCGTCTGCTGTATCGGTGACGGTGGAAACGACGTCTCGATGATCCAAGCCGCCGACGTCGGCGTCGGCATCGTAGGCAAAGAAGGTCGTCAAGCTTCCCTCGCCGCCGACTTCTCCATCAACCAATTCTCTTACCTCACCAAACTCCTGGTATGGCACGGTCGGAACTCGTACAAACGCTCGGCCAAACTGGCCCAATTCGTCATTCACCGTGGTTTGATCATCTCTGTTATTCAGGCCGTGTTCTCGTCGGTGTTTTACTTTTCGCCTATCGCGATTTACCAAGGTTGGTTGATGGTTGGGTATGCGACGGCGTATACGATGTTGCCGGTGTTTTCCCTCGTCTTGGATCGGGATGTGAATGAGGACGTCGCGTTGTTGTACCCCGAGTTGTACAAGGAGTTGACCAAGGTGAGTCCATGACTTGGCGGGAACCGTGTGCATGGACACGGATTGATGTTCATCCTCCCTTCTTGTCAGGGCCGAGCCCTTTCGTACAAAACCTTCTTCACCTGGCTCATGATTTCCATCTACCAAGGTGAGAGACATCGACACGCATATACCCCTTGCGTTTCCAGGACTAACCCGTCTCCCACTCCTTGTCCCAGGCGGAACCATTATGATCGCCTCCCTCGTCCTCTTCGAATCCGAGTTCCTCAACATCGTCTCCATCTCCTTCACCGCGCTCGTGTTGAACGAACTGATTATGGTCGCTGTGGAAGTCACGACATGGCATACGTTGATGATTCTTTCCGAGGTGATCACGTTGGGGCTTTACGTTACGTCGATCTTGTTCCTTCCGGAATACTTTGGTGCGTCTTCCTATCCGTTCGCCCATTCCAAAGATGCAGATATACTGACTTCCCTTAAACTCGTTTGGACTGACAGATCTCAACTTTGTCATGTCGCTCCCCTTCATTTGGAAAGTCGGCTTCATTGTCGCCGTCTCCGCTGCCCCCTTGTGGATCATCAAGTTGTTGAAGGGCAAGTTCGCACCGACGCAGTATGCCAAGTTGAGGGATTTTGCTGCATAGAGTAGGAGTAGGATGGGTTGCAATGACATCACTTTGTTCATGTGCTTCGATCGTTGATCGCATACTTTACCTTTTCCTGGCTTGGGAGGAAGTTTCTCTCCTGACGAGTAGCCACTCGTCCTCGCTTTCCACTCTCTGACGCGATGGGTCGTTTTTATGGGATTACATTCACCTATACGAATCTCCGTGGCTTTGATCAGTTCAACCCCTCCCCGCCCATCCCGCCCCCCAACTGCCCGATCTGCGCATTCTCTCTTTCCCTGTTCAAGCGCGTGGTGTACGATCTCGAAACGACGTTGACTGTCGGGAAGATAATACGGGCAAATAAAAATTCGATGATCAGAAGATTTGAAGATGAGATGATAGGGAAATGAAAAGAAGAAGAAGGGAAAACTTACAAGCTTCCAAATATCGTTCCGTGCATCGCGCGAGACAGCTCTCGTCCGAACTGCCGAGGCTCGTCGAAGGTTTGGGGATGCATTTGGCGAAGCTGGGAGTTTTGAAAAGGGGGGGGGGGGCAATGAAAGGGAGAGTTAGGACTGGGTACATGGATGGGACGAAGGACAAGTCTGGTCGTTGGCGGGAGGAACCATGCGAGTACGGAATGGGGTGGTTTGCTCACCATTTCTCGTTCATTTTCTGCGTAGGATCAACAACAGCAACAAAGAATAAAAAAAAAGAGCATTAGCAACTCGACCTCGACGAAATACCACCTCCTCCGATGGATGGTATCCAAGTGACGTACGTTGATCAGTTCCTGGGCGTTGGCGAGCGCGAGCTGTTCCCTGACTTGCTGCATCACCTGCTGTTTGCGTTGTTCAGACTCTTGCGGCGACAAGGCTGCGGGCGCAGTGGAACGGGAGAGGAAGGACGACATGGTGCGTAGTCAAGTGTGGTGTGGTTGTTGAGGGAGGAAAGAGGTGAGAAGGGTTACGAGGTTCGAATCGGTTGCGAAGTCGAGACGAGGCGAAGTGTGGAGTGTGAGTAAGTCGGGGCGTGTGTTTGGGAAAGGACCTGGAGGATGAATGGAATGGTCAGTGCTGCATAGGTTCGGTAAGAGCGGCGAGATTGACGGGTAACGTACTTGAGAGTTGCGGTTGAGGTTGCCGAGATGAGCAGCGCAACGGCTGAGCTCAGCCGCCGCGGTGACGCGCAAGGACGCGCACACCGGCTCGGCAAGGCGACGGGCGACGAGCTTGCCTGGTCCGAGCGGCAGGGCTGTGCGACCCCTGAAAATGCTAGACTTTGTCCGACTCCGCCGATAGGATGTTGACGGTTCTCGCACTCTGCCACACATACTGCAATGTCAGCTCGTGATCACACATTCCCTTTCAGAATATACATCAAGCCGCCGTCCTACGAGGCATGCACCAGGAGTCCGATCCTCGAGCATCATACTCTGTTCCTTGGGTCCGACGCAGCACTTTTCCTCGCCGAGCTGAGACAATTTCGCCCTAATCTCCTTCTGTCTCCCTTTTTCATTTTAAAAAAAGCATACTCTTTCTCGAGCTAGAAATGTAAATACTCGACTCCAACCCATGCAACGGCTGTTGGGTGTGCCAAGAATAACGGACTGACGAGCGTGTAATCCAACCGTCAGTTAATTTCATATGATAGTAGCCGTAATGCTAGATGTACGTACCTGACGAGCGTGTAATCCAACCGTGGAGAGAAGACAACGGTTGGTGCGCATCGCCAGGCTTCACTAAACAAACGCGCGCTTCTAATCAAACTAGGTTCGGCGGCGCGCTCCGCGCGCCTCCTCACCACCGTGACCGTCACCAATGACTCGGTGACCCGCTGTAACGTACCGTACTTTCGTTGCAGCCGGCAGAGTCGCGTGGGACGACAAACGAACTACAGTCTTCATTTCATGCGAGCTGCGGGATGGCGAGCCTCTGCTGACTGTCACAGGTTCACTATGGAGTTTTGTTATAAATCTTCATTCTATTAAGCCAAAAACCCTTCTAAAAACTATGTTTTCTGTTACATTATCTGCTTCCCCATCCTCAGTAGGGTGAAGCAAAACTTTCACACCGTCCACACTCGCTGCCCGGGACAACGCGACGTACAGTTGGCCGTGAGAAAAAACGGGTGTTTCCAGACACACCCCTACCTGCGCAAGTGACTGCCCCTGCGACTTGTTGATGGTCATAGCCATTGCCAGCCGAACAGGAAACTGGGTCCGGTGCAGAGTGAACGGAAGACCAGCTGATGATCCTGTTTTCAGTGTGATGCGCGGCAATAAGACGGGCTGCCCAGCATGATCTCCTGTGAGGATGATTGTCTCGAGGACGCGGGTGTGTAACCGCGTTAACAATAGTCTTGTGCCGTTGCACAGCCCCGCAGCCGGATCCAAGTTCCGGAGGAGCATAACGGGACATCCTACTTTGAATTTTGCAGCATGCAACGGCATCCCTGCGATGTTGAGACTCTGAAGGTACTCGATCGAGAACAGTGACTCGTCTTCGTCTTCGACCGAATCCGCGCTGTAGAACGTTTGAGCGTCGCCCGGTAGCAGGTCGAGCACCATATCGTTGATCTGATCCACTTCTGAGTTTTTGGGCGCCAGAATTGCTCGATTGCTGAAGTAGGCAACTTTTTCGTCTGTTGACATGTTGTCCAGCTCGAGCACGGGAACGGGGTAAACATGTCTGATCAACTCGGATCTGTTTCTCGAGGCAGCCGGAAGGAGAAGATCGGATGGGAGCGCGATGGTGTCCTCTGTCTTGTTCGCCGAGCCGTCTCCGACCCCTAAGAGCCAATCTGCAAAGCCCTGTGCCTTTGTCCGTTCCGTTTCGGTCATGCGATCTGCAGCGGTCAGAAGACGCATGTTTGTCTGAGCTCGCACCGCAGGCTGTCAGTATAGGGTTTCAAAGGCAGGTAAGGAGTCTCCACTTACAGAGAGACGCAGTACTTCGACTTCTCCCCAGAAGTCAGCATTCATGATGCAAGCGTCGACAATCTGTGCAGGCGATGCCTTGGCAATAACGGGAAGGCATTGCTTCGGATCCCCTGTGAGCTTACAGCAGAGCCGGTCAGTTCTGCCCTGCGCTGTCTTTAGAGAGAATGGAACACACCTGCCAACACGACGGTCACTCCACCGAATCGAGCCGTTGAGGATCGCACATCTTGCAACATCCTGTCCACCAGCTGGAAACATCGACGGTGCTGCATCGGTGCTTCGTCCCAGACGATCAAGTCGCACATCCGAAAAAGCTCGGCGAGCTGTCCTTGTTTCGGAACGTTGCACGTAGAGTCGTCGAAGATGTCGATCGGGATCTTGAACCGTGAATGTGCCGTTCTTCCTTTTGGCAGTAGCAGTGCAGCAATACCCGATGATGCAACGGCAAGAGCGTATTTTCCCTCGGACCGAATCCGAGCAAGGATCGTTTTTTCCAAGAACGTTTTGCCTGTCCCTCCTGGAGCATCGATGAAGAAGACCTTTCCGCGGTTGTTCAGGATTGAGTCAAGAACGGTTTCAACAACAATGCGTTGTTCGGTGTTGCACGACTCAATGTTCTTTCTCCAGAGCGCATCCATTTCGTGAAGTTCCGCTGGTGTCGCTGATTCCTCCAGAATAAGACGGTTTGTTGCAGCTTCGTCATCGAACTGGATTGTTGGCAACGGCAGACCGTGGTCTGCTAATGAGGAATCGAGCCGTTGGAGAATATTGTTGAGCTGAAGCAGCCCCCAGTTAGCGACATGCTCGGGCGTGATCATCATCTGTTGCCTTTGGTTTCGGAGGTGGTACTCGACGTCCTGGGTGAGGTTGTCATAGTGCTTCGTCCACAACTGCGCCGCGTTTGTCACTCCATCATCGGCCGTTAACAGCATGGCAAACAGGTGCCGCAGCTCGTGCCCAGTGCGGAAGATCGCCGCTTCGGTCAGACATCTGTCGGCTTCAGCGTCGTTGCGTAGGAGTCCCCGTTCGACACAGGCTTCCCGGAAGGTTCGAAACTCAACACCGTTGAACGTCCTCAGATGCGCAAACGTTGTCGGTGAAGGAACCTTGAGAAGAAGCAGTCTCAGGTAGTACCGCTCGCCGCCTTCAGGACCACAAAAAAAGATTCTTCCGATTGTCCGGTTGTCCCTTTTCCGTGGCACCCAAGCTCGATCTTCGCTGTTCCACCTGAATCGGGTCGGCAAGTCGGCGTAGAGCAATCCTTGCGCGTTGAGATCAGGAGGTGTGTTGGCGCACAGTTTCAGGAAGGCGGTTAACGTTGTCTCCGGTGGGGCTGATAGATCTGGAGCTCCCTTATCGGGGTCGAACCGAACTTCCTGCTCATTTGGGAGGTGCAGCGCGAGTCTGGCCACTGCGGGATGCCGATCGTGCATCTCGAATCGAAATATTCGGTGAATGGCTTCCGGAGCGCAAACATATCGAGCGTCAAGGAAGTCGTTGATTTCGTCTCGAGCTCCGGGTTCGTCGATCGTGAACGAAGTTCGGTCGTGTCCCTTGTAAACATATTTGCAGAGATGTTTGACTGCTGCAACCCCGCTCGCAATTTCGACGTTGACATGACAATTGTACTTGGAAGCAAGCCACGGATTTGTAGGAACAACGTTTGCATCCGTATAAACTTCTTCTTGCGCTGTGCCCGGGAATTTGACATATTGGTGTATTCCGCGACGCCGGTAGTGAGGATATCCACCGTCTTCGCTGGTTGTCCGCGGTTGGAGTCGTTTAGGAAACCTTTTGGTACACTTCCCATGGTCGTCGTGGCACGCATGTTTGCCAGGACGATCACACCGCCGGTGGAGCATGCAGTTTGTGATAGTCTCAAACAACGCAGGGAACTTTTCGGGGTCCGGTATTTCCGCAGTAACGATCTTGTCGTAGTCGTCAATTGTCTTTGGCTTGTCTTCTGGGTCCATGATTAAAAGGATGTGGGCGTAAGGCAGCCCGCGCTTTTGAAATTCGACGACATAAACATATGCGATGACCTGTGCAAATAATTGAGGCTTGTGAGCATTCTATCAGCTCTGTTTCGACTGAGTCCCAGATTTACATACCTTCCCAAAGACTCCTGGTGCATGGCCACGGCCTAATACATCCGCAAGGAGGGCTTTCAATTTCCCGTGAAAGACCCGTGCTACTATGTTGGGACGGTCGGATGCGGCTTGCCCGGGAAGCAACGCGTTGACGATTTCCGACCAGGCAGGATTGCATGTCATCGTGATGAATATGTCCGGAGCACCGAAAACACGAACGATGGCCATAGCATCTTGGTAAAGTTGGACCATTTGGCGTGGCGATCCGGTGTGTGACGACGGTAGAATTACTCTCTTGCCAATCTGCGCGGGATCGAGTCCTTCAGCCAGACTTGCTTGAAGGGACGAATACTCTTCGGCTCTGAGCTTTTTTTTGATTTGTTCTCATCCACCGAAGCCGATCCTGTTCAGTTAGTGCCCAGGCGTCGGCAACAAATTTCTGGAACAACCGGCCTCCAAGGAACAATGTCGGGTAGCTGATATTGTTGGGACGGATATGGAAGTACTACGCGTTGAATTGGTTTTGCGTTACACGTTTCGAGCCGCTCGGCCCGGTTTGTGGGTTATTGTGGGCGTTGGCGTTATCCATTGTGTGTTGCAAGACGCCGTCTTCGTCCCGCACCCGTCGAGCTGCCTCCGTTGCGGAAGTATTTTGGCTGAGGGGGATTCTGTCGTAGTACCAGTCTTCGCGTATGGTAACAGTAGCGGATATGTCAGGGCCATGAGCGCAGGGTGCCCATCGTAAATGAATTGAATCCCGTGGCTGTTGTCGTTTGGCGGGTGACGTAATCGGACGACAATCTCTCTTCTCGAAGACCGGTATTCTGTGTCGTCCCCGGGTAGAATGACGGCAACCTCGTCTTGAGTTGGTAAGTTGTAGATTCTCGGATCTCGATTGCGCGGCGCAAGTAACCGCAGCTGGTACATATGTGATGCATCACAGTCCATGAACTCCTGTGCTGTCAAGAACAGTTTG
The DNA here is from genome assembly GCA_003665825.1 of Microbotryum silenes-acaulis. Classification (NCBI taxonomy): domain Eukaryota; kingdom Fungi; phylum Basidiomycota; class Microbotryomycetes; order Microbotryales; family Microbotryaceae; genus Microbotryum; species Microbotryum silenes-acaulis. The sequence continues at coordinate 281,446 of QPFY01000006.1, forward strand.
ACGCGCCTGTTGTGATGTTGCAGCATACCGTCGAGTAGTGGAACAATTTGTTGATATGCCGTGTCCAGACGGTCCATTGAATCTGCGTCGCGCTTCAATGCGTTCCGTCGGAGCCAGGAATAGAATCTGCGCAAAGACTGGGTTGCTTGCTGGGTATGGTGCCAGGGTGCCGATACGATGAAATACGTTCCCGCTCAGGTAGAAAGATGGTGGCCCGGAACCGCTGATGATGCCATGACCTTTGCTTGTCCCGAATGATGCCATAGCAAAGCTTTCATTGAATGCCAGAATGCGTTCCCGAAAGATCTTCTCAACTGTTTCACGGATATTCAGCAAGGCTGTTAGTCCGCTGTACTTGATTTAGCAGGTTGAAGGAATGGACGTGTACCGACCTGGACCATCGCCAGTCAAAAGCGCGAGCAGCTCGGGGGGCGGTTTTTCGATTCCGGGTAGCCGAACTTTGCCGTCCGCGCAACAGGTTTTGAATGGTGTGACCTCGCCTGGGGTCGATGATCTTTCGAACTCCCAGTGTAAAGCCGAACAGATTGGACACTGCAATGTCATTGAGCCGAGATCGTGTCGGGCAAAAGGCCCTTCCGGCAGCGGCAGCAGAGCAGTCGGGGGGGTCCGGTTCGATCGCACTCTTTCGCGTTGGCGTCGTTGGCGCTGCTCCGCGGATCGGCGATCGACGGCAGTAGTGGTCGAAGTTGCAGTTGCGTCTGTACCTGACCCCGCGACGTGAGATAGGTCTGGAACTGGTTCATAACGTGGGCGAACGGATCTCAAGCCTGGAGGTGAAGGACTGCGGGCGCGTCGCAGTTGCCCGGCTGCCGATGCAGATTGACTCGACGATCCAATTTGCGCGACGTCGTCTTCTTCGATTCGCCGCTGCTGCCTCTCGCGAAGTCGTCGTTGTCGCTGTGCTTCGGATCTGCGATTGTTCGAGGTTGCTGTTGGCGGGTGCTGTGCGGGCGCGACGTCGTCTTCTTCGATTCGCCGCTGCTGCCTCTCGCGAAGTCGTCGTTGTCGCTGTGCTTCGGATCTGAGATTGTTCGAGGTTGCTGGCGGCGGCGTCTGTGCGATTAGAGCGGGGGCCGGGTTGTGCGGAGGGACGCGAGCAGCCTCACGGGCGGCGCGCTCAGCTCGCTCACGTTGCCGACGTCTCTGCTGTCCCTCTGCTCTCCGTGAAGGTTGTTGTAGAGGAGACGATGACATTTCGGCAGTGGCAGGAACTGGATGATTGAAGAAAGTACGCTACGATGTGGTAGACTCGCAAAACAGGTCGTCTCAGTCTGCGTCGGGAAGCAGAGGGTCATGTGCCACGCTGCTTTGATTGAAAATGGAACCTCGGCGAACGTGGGCGAAACGGCCTGTGGCCGGCCGACCCTTTCTGAAACAGCGCTAGCTGGCTCAGGGGACACGCTGGACCGAGAGCTGTTGCAGTAGCGAAAGTATTATGACGTCACGCCACATGGTTTATCTGTTGGTTTGTCTTTTGGTTTGTCTTTCGTTCTTTGACGTTCTTTGTCTCCCGTTACGTCTTTAGTAGATAGTAGATAGTAGATTACGTCTTTAGTAGATAGTAGATTGTCTCCCGTTACGTCTTTAGTAGATAGTAGATAGATAGTAGATAGTAGATAACCGATAGCCGCCTTCCTGCTAATCCTCATTCACAACACACCAACTCCAAGCACCTTACGCGAGCGAGAAAAAAGAAATGGACGGAGAGATCTGCAAATCGATTCGTTGCTGTTTCCTCACCGAACCACCTCGCATCGTATATTAACTTGGTGTTTGAAATTTTCTTAGTGAAACACGACGATTGGGTTCTGTAGAATCCAGTGTGCTCGGGTCTCAAGTAGTATCTGGGGTGAGCAGGACAGAGCGATTCCAGTCCTGTGCCAGAGTGAAGGTTTTCCGGCTCACGAAGGCGACTCAAGAGCTGTAATACCTCGTGATACAGCCCCAACCGAACTCTAAGAAGGTTGATCGATAAAAGATGATCGGTTCTGATAATCTGAGGCACAAATGGAAGTACTCAGATTGGAGCACTCGACTGCGGAGGATGACATCATGCTACACACAGTCGGTTGCACTAGGCTTTCGGCCTTCGGGACGAAATTTGTGACGATGTGGATGAACTGATGCAGCAATGAAGCCCTGTGAAATGGTGCTAGGAAGGGAGAATGCAAGCCTTGGACCTCATGTGCGACTGTTACTCGAGAGAGGAGGTAAATTCTGCCATCTTGAGCGGGTGGTCGCCGAGCCCTCAAGCCTCGCCTAGCTTCTCGAGTTTCTCTTGAGCACTCTGCTTGGCCTCCTCGGACACGTTGGGGTTGTGGATCGCGGCTTTGAGACCGCCGGCGACGCGGTGCTGGTGCTGGTCCTCGTCTGCACCACTTCCGCCACCTGATCCACTACTTGCTCCTTCACCGACGGAGGCCGCGTGCGACTCCTCGAGTTTCTGAATCATCTCTTCGGCGTGCTGTGAGGATGAGCGCAACATTGGGTCAGCACATCATCGATCGAGTGTTACTACTGCCAGGAAGAATGCGATCTGCCCATGTCCGAGAGAGAGGCTGAACGCACCTTGCGGGTCTCCTCGGGCAAGTTCTGCTTGTGGGCGGTGGCCTTGTAGCCACTGAGAACACGGACATAGTCCTTCTCGGCGACGACTGGGGATGTTCAAGACGCGGTAGATAGGTCAGCACGTTGACAAAATACCTCCGTCTTCAAGCTCGAGATCGGTTCAACGACGCGAGGCTGATACGCTGATGACGGCGAGGGCCAGGGGAACTGACTTTGGTCTCCGACCTTCTCCAGGACCTTGTCGCCCTTGACCAAAGTGGTGTGCTCGGCGGACATGTTGCGCTGTGGGGTGTGGGGTGTGGGCGGGGTGGTCTGATTATGTCCCAAGAAGAAGGCAGGGTGGGCCGATCAGCTCGCCCCCCACACAGCTCCTGGCTCCAAGCAGCTCGATCATCGATCATGAACTCACATTGACGTGATAGGGGGGCTCGGAGTGGTGTGACAGCTGGTCGAAGCAATCGAGGTGTTGGTACTCCGTTCGTGTTGGACGCTGGGCTGTCGCAAGTCGTGAGGTAGAGGAAGGAGGGAGGGAGAGAGGAAAGCAAGAGGAGAGCGAGCTGAGCGCGTCGCTTTCGGTTGGAAGCAGCGGCGGTGGCGTCTTTTGGGTTCTGACTCTTTTTGGCCCCTAAGCAACTAGTCCGATCGAGCGATGAGCCAAAAGCTCTTGCCTTGTCCATGATTCCAAGATTTCTCCCCTTCTTTGGCCTGAGCGGCATCGAACTCGCACTCTATCCCGCAATGCAGTGTGTTAACACGGTGCATCTCGTGGCAACAAGTGGCTGCGATGTTCTCCTAAAGCTACCCTGCTGGCAGTACTGCTATGTCATTGCAATTCTCCGCAGTGGGAGTCACAATTTGATTCAAATGAGAGTTTTCCCCGATGTTCGACTCTGCTACCACAATGGGGTAATCCCTCGAGTTGAAGTACTCGCGCAGCAACAGTTCAACTTGACGTGCTCAATTTTTGGGCGGCCGAGCGAGGTGAGAAGGGGTCCGTGCGAGTTGGCGCCTGTGTTGAGGCCACGTCGTGTGTGATCGCGGGTGGCCTTCTCCCAGCCCGTCCCCAGCCCGTCCCCAGCCCGCGCCGTGTCACGTCGTACCGATCGTCGAAATGGTGAGTTCATCGCCTACCGTACACTATCTGGACATGCGCTGATGCCTTGATGTCCACCTCTCCTCGTCGTGCGTTCGCCCTGTACCGCTCGTCGCGTTCGAAATACGCCTACGTCCTATACCGCGCCCATGCGCCTCACGTCTCCCAACGACGCCATGTCGTACCGCTCCACCTCTTCCGCCTTTAGGTCGTTCTCGCCGCATCAATCGTCACAAAAGGGGGCAAACGTAAGTCTTGTCCCCACCTGGTTTCGACCGGTTGTGCGAGGAGCTGGCCTGCGCTGGGGAGGCACGTGGACGTGGACGCGGTCAGCGGCGCCAGGGCCTGCAAGCGCACACCCACTCGATCCATCGGATCCTCCAGCATATGGAGCAGTGATGTCCTGGCCGTGGTCAGCTCGACGTGTCCGCATAGTAACAGGCGTAGTGGGACGATGGCGCGTGCCCACCCTCGCCCCCAGCTCGGCTCGCCTCATCCCGAAGGAACCACATCTTTGCACCCTAACGAACGGAGCTCGTTGCACTGACCTTCCGGACATTCCCATTATCGACCACAGCATTGTTGTCCCGGCAGTTCCTCGGCTTGCCGCGATCGAGGCTCGAGTCGCTGCTCGCGTCGTTCCCCCGCCTGGTGTCGCCGACCTCGGAGCACACCGTCCTCGAAGCTTCCGGCGTACGATTCGTCTACACGCCCCTCGAGGACCTCTATGTCCTCCTCATCACCAACACCCAGTCCAACATCCTGCTCGACCTCAGCACCTTGTCGCTCGTGACCCGCATCGCGACCGAACTCGGCTCGGGCGGGCGCGGCGGAGCGATCGGCGAGATGGACGTGATGCGCGTCAGCTTTGAGATCCTCAGTGCGTGGGACGAGGTCGTCTCGTTGGGATGGCGCGAGAACGTGAGCTTGCAGCAGGTGCGGAGTATACTCGAGATGGAGTCCCACGAGGAGAAGATCCAGGAGATCATTGCCAGGGTCAGTTTGCCTTTTGCTCGCCGTTTTGACTCATACGAAGCCGGGAATGGGTGCTCAACAACTTTTGAGAACGTACTTGGTGCTACACCAGAACAAGGAACACGAGGCAAAGGAAGAATTGAAGCGACGTGCCAAGCAACTCGAGCTGCAACGCCGCGAAATGACTCGCCGCGGCCAAAACCCTTATTCGACCAACTCGTCTTCGGGCTTCACCTCTCAAAACAACTCGTACACGCCTTCGGCCCCCTCGTACGACGCACCGGCACCGCAACGATCATACGACGAGGAACATGCGCCGGCACCGACGACCAAGCCGTTCAAGAACAAGGGAATGCAGTTGGGCGCCAAAGGTGGCAAGAACAATACCAGCCTTGCACAGGCCTTGGATGGCCTTGATGCGGAGGAACCCCTTTTGATGCACCGGCAGGCCGAGGAATCGCAAGAGCAGCACTACTCGTTTGCACCTTCGCCTGCCCCGGTTGCCGCGCCTGCACCCACCGACGTTTCACCTTTCGAGGTGCCAGAGCAACAAGAGTCAGTCCACGCTTGGCTGGTCTACATTCGAGCGATTACTGGAGCTTATGCTGATCTCATTGCTTCCACAGTGTCCACCTCGTCGTACGAGAAAGCCTCACACTCGAGCTGAACCGAGATGGGGGCGTCGAATCCCTGTCGCTCAAGGGTGATCTTGATCTGCGCATTGCGGACCCGGCCAAGGCCGTTCTCGTGATCGCCCTCCCCCCGCCATCATCATACGGCAAGGCGAACGATTTGCAGTTCAAGACCCACCCGAACGTCGACAAAAACGCATGGGCTCAGCGAGGCGAGATCAAGCTCAAGGAGGGCAAGAAGGGTTTCCCCGTCGGGCAGGGTCTTGGCGTGCTCAAGTGGCGCATGACCGGAACCGACGAGTCAGTCATTCCTATCTCAAGTAAGTGCCAATTTTTGATTCGCTTTCGCAAACTTGGACCCCTGTTTGCTAAAGCCCCTTTCCTTCGACCCGTCCCATTGCACAGTCAACTGCTGGCCCTCGTCCGACAACGGCATCTGCACCGTCAACCTCGAGTACGAGCTCGAAAACACTTCCATCTCATTGCACAACGTCCTCATCTCGATCGCCTTGCCACCGGGGTCGCAACCTGCGCTGTCGGAGGCCCCCTCGAATGGCTCCTACTCACTCAACCCCGAGACATCTCGCCTCGATTGGGTCATCGACGAGGTCTCGGTCGCGGCCGGCACAACAAATGGCAGTCTCGAGTTCGAGGTCGACGGTGATGATGTCGATGCTTTCTTCCCCGTCGTTGTCGACTTTGTCAGCCAAAAGGGTCTCAGTGGTGTTGAGGTGAGCATCGCAGTCCCCTTCGCCCCCCCATCCTAGCCCGGGCCTTCGCACGCGGCGGCTATGATTCTCGATCCACACCGTGAATCTAACGCTCATTCATTCCACTCCACCCCATAGATTCTCTCCGTTACGAGTCCAGCCGACCAAAGCCAGGTTGACTTCTCGATCGACTCTTTGCTTGCTGTCGACAAGTATGAGGTGGTGTGAGCGCTGCATCCCCCCCGCCGCTGCGCGCGAGGCCCGGCTGGTTAACTGGTTTTGATGATACGATTGAGGGGGTTGGAGTTGCTTTTATGACGATAGGTCTTGGTGAAATGAGATTTGTATTTTCACTTTATCCTGCGCGCTACGTCACTTGTCATTGAGAGCTGTGCAAGACTGCCCTGCGAAGCCGGTTTACCAGTTAACCCGAGATTCCAGATCACCCCAAGGTTGTGAACGTCAGAAAGACGAGATCTAATTACCCTTGTCAACAAAAGCCCACGAGGGACATATATCTCGTCGGCCATCAACGGGAAGAGACCGTGTGCGCCACGAGGGTCGGCTCGCTTCGGGAACGTCAAAGCTCGATTTATATGATAAGCTCTGAGAGGGGCCTACGACCATTCACTCCGGTGCGCACCTTGTCAGGTCACAAGTAAAGCTACTCGACCTGGGGTGAAACCGAAAGATGCTGAAATTCGTGGAGGAGAAGATGGTCGTGCGACGAGCAGGTATCGTCTCGCTCAAGCCTAGCCTGAACGTTGTCAAGAGTTGACGATCATGTCTTTCCATAACGAGCAATCCGACACGCGGTCGGGCGGTTGAGTCGTCACATTAGTTACAAGCGTCTCTTTGCATCTCAATTTGTCTCACACTCCGGCTGCCGCACATGAGCGTCCCGCTTTGTTTCCTGGGTGTACTTCGCCTATAGGCGAACCCTGGCTTGCGGCCGCTTCCGCTTTTGGATCGTCCACTCGGCAGTTCCAGACCCGACTGCCCAGGGCCCATGGGCTTACCACCCCGCACCTAACTTCGGGCAGGAGCCGAATAGCTTCATGAAGAGGCCTCAGAGGTCCCTACAGTTAGACGCGGTCGTTTCACGAGGATCGACAGCAGCAAAATGGCCACGCGCGCGAACCCGCTTAAGGATTCGCCCGAGATTACGCGCGCTTAACAGCGCTTACCGGTGCATAAGATGTGCATAAGGACGCATACGCGCGCGGCTGAATTGGGCGAACCTCATAATCCGCGCATAGCCAGCGCTGCGATGACTCGCCCTGCTTAAGGATCGCTTAACGCGCGCTTAACGTTTGACCTCGCTTACACTTCGCATACGTAACTGCGAAGCCTGTACTTGCACACGAGCGGGCGGATTGTTTTCTTGACCCCAAGAAGCTTCTGTGCTAAAATCCCATCAAAAGACGCTTCACTTGATTTTATTCAATGAGGCTAAGGAGCATATATTCAGGAAGTAGTTGGTCCATATAACACCGTAATTTCTACAAAAATAACTTTCCAGCAAAATCTATGAGTCCGCCACTGGAGGCTGTCGAGCAGGCCGCAATGTGCCCTGCAATGCTTCACGTAATAGGTTTATGGTGAAATGACGCCCAAGGTGACGAAAAACATGTTGATCCTGGGCGAGATTCACCACAAACTCCCCATTCCATTGATCCATCACATTCCGAAAATCCAGGTCGGGTGCCAATTCCGCATGGCCTAACAACGGCTGAACAAATGCGGGGCGCAATACGTCCTGAACACGGAAGATTTGTTGCACACACTGCCCATCACTTTTCAATCGCTTTTTCAGCACCGGCTGTAGGATTGCCAGATTTTGTTCACTGTTTGGGCACTGCAAAGGCGGGGATTAGGACAGATTCGTAATGGTGTTCGAACTTAGCGACCATGATCACCGCACGGTAGTAGTACTCACCCACTCAAATTCATCTCCAATGCAAAGCTCGTGGCAAGTGCCACCTATGTCCAAGGTAAAAATTTACCTCTCAAGCGGAAGATCGTGAAAGGGAGGACGAAGTGCCAGGCTCTGTCCTTGAAAGTCGCATGGTTGTGGTATTTGCCGATTGGACCGTAGTTCAAGTTGTGCACAAAGACACAGTCAAAGCGAGTACAGTATCCATCCTGATTGCCGTGCTTGTAACGAAAGGTTGCTCGTATGACGTGTTTGATGATATCTGAGCGTACATGAGACAAATCAGTATGCTGAGGAGACCAGTGCAGCGTTCTCCTAGTACCAGCTCACCTGCGTCATCCCTCGTCTGTTCCGGTGTGTTATGATATATGCGGTTGGAGACTTTGAAGCTGTGATACCACTTTGCTTTCTCATCGTCCAAGGATTCGACCTCTTCACTTGAGTGTCCAAATTCGAGGAGGTAGCATGTTGTCTACAAGGCCAGGTGCCACATACGTCAGTTTGACGCCTGTTGAACACTCAAAGAAGAGAAGTGGACAGTGGACCGCACGAGCTGAAGAAGGCGAGGCTGTTGGAGAGAGACCTGAAGTTCGTTCATCGTGATCATGCATCGATTGTTGCCGGCTGAATGGGATGGCAGATGGGTTCAAAGTCAGCCAAGGGCTAGGCAAGACTTGCAGTTACACATCGCCGTGCGAACCTGATGGGCTCCGCATGGGCGGGCCCAGCTCCTGGCCTCCGCCTGGGATTTGTGTGGGCTCCAGCCTGCAGACCGGCATGGAATCGACTCGCGCGTGTCCATGGGAGCTCCGCGCCGACTCCATCGAGATCCCGCGCGCTCACCCACATGGCCTCCGGGGTCGGGACTTAGATGGGCCCCATTGGAATCCCGCGCAGGTTCCATGTAGCTTCCCGCATTTGCGCTGTATGGGCATACCGTATGGCCTCGAGGTGGACATCTCATAGTCACGCTATGGCGAACCGTATAGGTTTGATAGAAATGGATTTCATGGAGGCCAGGTGGATACGCTGCAGAGCCTTTGCGGTCACCAACGTAGGCCCGGCATAGAATCCTTGTGGCGGCCGCCAAATACAAGATCATCCTGAAACGGTACACCCGATAGTTTCATTGGTCCCAGGCGGTCGGGGACTCACGGCGATGAGAGATCTTGGGTGCACGGCACGTCCGGAGCCGAAATTCGTGGCCCCTGGGTGCCTTTCGCTGAAGATGGTCACAGGCTGGTCACTCCGACGGATGGCCGCTTGGCCGAAAGTTCGGCTCTGCCTGGCTCTGCCTGGCTCTGCCAGGCACCTCCAGGCACTGCCAAGCACCTCGCCCCGGCTCAGTTCGGTGAGACGCCCACACCTGGTCCCCCTTCCGCCTTTCCGCCGTGCGTCGTGTTCTTCCTCAGTGCCCCACATTCCGGGCGGCGCGCCCTTAATCATGGACCCAGGTGCCATCCTCGAGAAAGGTCAGCGCCTGAACGAACCCTTGATCCACCATACGCAAACGCGGGGCCGCAGCAAAGCTGACTCGTGTCGGGCGCGCTGCGCTTGGCCCAACCCACCCAGACTTCGTCATCCAAACTTCTTCCGTTCGATCAGCCATCGGGTTCGTGTGCAAATACTGTGGCTCTGGGCGTCTGAGGAGAAGCGGTGCAATCAAGCATGCCGCTTCAGGGAAACACCAAGCGAAAGTATCCGGCCTGGGCCAGGGACGCGGGGCCGTCTCCGCCCCCGCGTTGGCTAAATATACCTTCCTGGATTCAACAGACGAGCAAGGGGTGGACAGTACGGAGCTAGGGTGCGAGCAGGGTGTGTGGGAGCAGGATACGTATCAGACACCGGTACGCCCGTGACCTAATTGGGGTGGCGCTGATTCCTCCTGAGTGCTGAGTGCTGAGGGCTGAGTGCCCAACGCATCGCAGTCGTTCGATCCCGAACCTTACGCGGCCTCCGAGGAAGACTCCGACGATAAGCATGAAGGAAGCGAGATCGAACTCGATAATTCCAACCCCTTCGACGGAGACGCCGGTCTCGCCAACGTCCAGCCCGGTTCGGACGAGCTCTCCGGCGACACCTTCGAACCGAGTCGAGGTGAGCAGTCGCTGACTTTATCCATCTCGAGCACCGGCATTGATCAACATCCGACTCGTATCTCACAGTGGAGACCTGGTCTCCACCACGGTACCGACGCAGTGCTCGCAACTCGTCGACGGTGCCTCCTCCCGACCATCCCTTTTATCCGTTCCCTGACCCGTTGGTACGTTCTAACTACTACGAGCTGTCGGGGGCACCGGGCTGAGCGACGGCTTGACGCAGATGATGATTATTGTTCTCTTTGTGCGGTCTCCCAAACGTCGAGTCGGTGTGCAAGAGCTGGAGGACTTGCTCGACTTTGCGGCGGCCACCGGCACCACTGGGCTTCCGGCCGCGTCCACTGTCAGAACCTTTCTTGACAAGTTGGAAAAGGAGGTCCCGCTGTTCAGGCCCATCGAGATGAAAAAGGACAAGGACCGGTCGGTATACGTCGTGTCGCCTCGGGACTACATCGCTTCAGTGAGTTCGAGTCGCCTCTCGAACGTGTCCAACCTGGCGTGCTGACGCTAGACACGCGGAGCACACCCACCCGCCCAGCACTTTGCAAGGCCGTCCACCGCACGAGCGATGGAGCACTACCCCATTCTTCAACCCGCACACGTCGACTCGGCACACCACAGTCGTCGCTGGCTCAGTGACCTTCCCCCTCGCTTCTCCGCCCCCATGACCCGGGTCCGTGGAGTCTACTCCTTCGTTGACTACTTTGTCGATGAGATCGTCACGCTGAAAGGGAGTACTCAATACGGGTTCGTCGAACGTTTTGTGTCTTCTAAAGGCGAGGTCCACGCTATCGTTTGTTCGGCCACCGTCGCCCAGGGTTCTCGAATCGACGTCGTCGTACCGGCCGCCGGCCGCGGCATCAAGCCATGGCCCCATTTCAATCCAGCGAGCTGGTGCCTGGTTCCTGTCACGGCGCTCGGTCAACCAGTTCACGACATTGGGCCAAAGGGGTCTCCGGCACGGATAAGTGAGTATTCCTCCCAGGTCGCATCTGTAGCGCGACTTGCTTCGTAACCACAGCGGTCGCTCTATTCCCTAGACATCCGTAGCTCCGACGCAGTCGACATCGAGCGCTCCCTGCCTCTCTTTTCAATCGATCGCACTCTGGCGCGCGGGAAATTGCTGCTTGTCACGCCGCTTCGGATGTTCCTCGACGATCTGGCTGCAACGGAGTCCAAGCGCTGGAATCCCATGTACGCGGTGAGTCTGTGTCGCGCTGGACCCCGCATGTTCGAGCGCATTCGTCTCACCCGTCCCTCGTGGCTCTCCGATCGGCCAGGCTTCGGTGCAGAACATGGCGCTACCATCGAGCATGATCAAGCGTCGTCCAATGCTGCACCACACGGGTGCTACCGACACCACAGTGGACGCACTCGATCTTGCCGATTCGGTCCTCGGCCTCATTTCGTACGTGCCGGAGTACCGAGCGATTGCGGTAGTTCTTGACCTTTCGGTGTTTGGGTCCCCAGTGAAACCTTCGGGATCGTCCCCTCGAGTGCTATCACGCCTTGCTCGGCGAGAGGGTATTGGTCCGACTTCCAGTCTTTTGTTCGATCCACGACTCCCCGATGGCTGCAGCCTGCTCCGCCCGGGCACGGGGCGGCCTTTTCCCGTGCATCCACTGCCTCTGGGGAGGCTCGGCCAAGGACCGACTTACGGAGGCGCAGCTGCTTGCTTTCTTCGAAGTGAGTACAGGTCCGTCGAATTGGTGAATGTATTGCCGACAACCCTTCGTCCTCCCCGACAGTGCCCCCTTGAGCACGAGGCCGCGACGACCCAGACGCAGTCGCTGGAGCAGATCAAGGAATACGCGCGCAGGATGACAATGCAGAGCGTCAAGAGGATGCGTACATCGTCCGGTACGCACGACCCCTGGACCAAGAGGGCGGTGGCGCGGATGTTCGCCCGCTACAAGAAGAAAATGTCGCATCTGAGTCATGGAGTCAAACCCGAGCCAGGCAAGGTCAAGGCCTTCAAGCGCATGAGCGACTCGGCGCAGACCAGCACACGGAGCGCGAACAGAGAACGGGCTCGAATCGAGGTGGACAAGTTGAAGGACGAGATCATACAAAAGGGGGATTACATTGGTCCTTTCTTCCGCGTTCCCGGTGCGTTTGTGGGCGACTCCCGGCTGCGTCGGTCGGGTGCCGGCACTGACATGGCCGTGCCGCGCCTGCCGCACAGAGTTCGATCCACACTCCCATATGCCGCTCGACATACTACACGTCTTCCTTCTTGGCATAGTCAAGTACGCGTGGAAGGCAACCTTGAGCGTCAAGGCCCTGGATAAGGACACTCCAGGTCGAGCACGGTTGGCGGCGACCTTGGCTTCCCTGTCATCTGTCGGTTTTCGCCGAAAGATCGCCGACGTTCATTTCGTAAAGTTCGCGAACACGCTCGTCGGATACGACTTCGTCGTGCTATGCCAGATCATGCCGCTGGTGTCCCATTTCTTGTTCCAGGCCAAGCTCGTCCCGCCCGCCCTCAACGAGTGTTGGAGCGCGATTGGCAAGCTTGGACATCACCTGCACCCACTGGAGGTCTCGAATCTCGATCGTTATGCAGTGAGTACTATACGCCGGACGTACACAGACCTTCGCTTACGCGAAACGGATCGTTCGTCGGAGACCGAGTGCGAGAGTCTCGTGGGCAACTTGCTACAGTCTTCGATGCGACGGGACCTCTCCCACGTCCTCGCCAAGCCCAAGTACCACGCTCTCGCCGGTCTGGGCCAAGCCATTCGGATGTTCGGTCCACCCCGCTCCTTCGACGCCTCTCTCGCAGAATCTGGCAACAAAATCCTCCGGCAACACAGTATTCGCACCAATCACCACCGCGTGTCGCGGGATGTCGCGCGCAAAATCGGCGACACGGAGCGGATCAGTTTCATAGTCCGCGGAGGGACATGGGAGAAGGACGGAAAGCGGGTCGGCATCGGCCACGCTGCGAAGGAGTACATCGACAAACAGCCCGAGATGCAGAAATGGTTGCCCGACGAAGCGGACGTCACCGCCGAACGCGCCAAGTCCGGTGAGCTACCCGTCATTCCGGGTTTCCTTCCCGTCGTCTGACGACAATCCTTCTTGATAACAGTTCGGTATATTCATGCCGCCAGCAGCCCTGTCCTGTCAAGCGGAGTCGGACTCGCTAGCTCGACCTGCTTCTCGATCGCGCCCGGAGACTTCGACCAATTCCCATCGACCGGCCACTGGCGCAAGGCGAAGCTGGCCGTCCTTCCCACTGGAGACAGTGTTCATCCCCATGACTGGTGTTTGTTTAGGAAGCAAGCGGAAGAGAAGGTCAGGCGTGTTCTGCGCTCGAGGTCCGTCCATGCAGCCGCTGACCCGCTTAGGCCTATCTGGCCTGTAGGTCCTCGTGGGTCAAATCGACGAGCTGCTGGCTCACGTTCATAAGAGTGTGGGAGGCGACGGCCTGGTGGCGATCCGACCGGCTCGAGTGGGCTCAGAGCTTGCGGCGACAGGATTTCTTGCCTTGGCCCCAACCGAAGATTGAATAGTTGTCACCATCGAGGTGGGTTGGTCCGAGGCTCGTTGTCTCTGGCCACCAGCGCTGTCGTTCTGACCGGAGTGGATTTGACCCCCGGACAGGAGGTGGTTGCGCTTGCGGTTGTACAGCACGACTGCAGTCGATCGAAGTGCGAGCCGACGATGGACGCAGATGGCGGTGTGGCTGTCCATCACACCACCGACGGCCGGATGCCGATGAGCACGATTGCGCAGCGTTCGTTTAACGAACTTGCCGTCTTTCGGGTACGGATTCATCTGTTAGTGCGATCGTATCCGACGGCGACTCCGACGAGATGGAGGAGATCGAAGAGTGTGGGTGACGGACGGCTCCTTGCCCGGGAGAGCGTCCGGAGCACACCGGCGAAGCAGGTTGGCAGAAGATGGTTGTCGTCGTAACTGCCAGAATTCAATGCAATATGAGCACGAGTCCCTTGCACCCTTGAAGACACCAACATCCCTTACCTCAACTCCACTGAGACCGAGAGGTCGATCACGTGATCTCACCCAGGAATGCGAAACAACCGGAATTCGCCGGCGGACCCGCGCATGGCACGTGATGCAGTCGTGATGCGTCGTGACCTTCCATTGCGGACCGCGCGCCAGGGTCCAGTGTGCCCCTTGCCCTCACTTCCGCCGTTGCACCGCTGCTCTGAGATGGAACACTTGTTCCTCGATCCGTCGTCCGATTCGGAGCAGGACCCCCGACAGCCGGCCCGCTCGACATGGTGCCCCGCCACCAGCAAGACTGTTGCCGAAGTGCTGGCAATCGAGCTGCCAGAAGCGGACGCCTCGCTGGGGATCAACATCACTAAGGACGTTCTCGTCGTGCTCGCCGAAGGTGCTGCTCCACCTAGACCCACAGTCTCCAGCAGGCGCGAGTTCCTACAGCTCAACCTCCTCCACGGCGCGATCGCCGACGGCTATCGTTCCCTGGCTGTGGGCGTCCATCGTCTCCCGCTGGACTACGAGCGCGTATGGGCCGAGCTCGACGTCGTGGAACGCATCCAGGCACGCTTCCGTCGATCCTTGGCCTGGTTAGCTAAGCTTAAAGGGAATGCGAGGGAGGTACTGACAGACGCCCTTCGGACGGCGGTCTGGGACGCCCGCAAGGCCCCGGAAGAAGACCCGTCGCTCGAGTCGGTTGTGAGCTTCCTCAGTACGTCTCATTTGGCATTACCCCCAATTTCTAGTAGAGTTACTCTGTGACTGATCCAAGCGTGTGGCCCTCTTACCCCTGCCCGCCGTTGGTCCTGTCAGGTGACGACTGGTTGGGGGAATTTGTCGTCAACTACACCATCGCGGATATCATCCAGCTTGCCTGCTCAAATCCAGGGCCATCTTCGAGACTATACGGACTCATTCCGTCGGATTGTTTGACAATGGCGATCCATCCATCCGCTACGGGAACGACCCTGGACAAGTATTGCCTCGAGGCTTGGCTGGTGCGGATCTCGGGATGGCCGTGCGCGACCCTCGGGGCACTCCGTCGATACATCATCAAGCATCCAGAGGCAACCTGGTTTCTTCCGATCTGTGATGGTTCCCACTGGTTCCCACTGGTTCCTCGCTCGCCTCGACGTCGCCAACAACAAATGGGAACTGTTTAATTCGATGGCCTCGCAAGCGCTCGACGAAAGGGTTTTGGCGGCGCTCGGCGACCTCTTCCGATTGCTCGGCCTGAAGCTCGACGCCAACAAGCCGATCAAGCCCTCGACCCCACAGCAACGCGACAACTCATCCTGTGGTCCTGCGATCATCAACATTGTCGAGAAGGAGCTCCTGGGTGAGGCGGCCTTCGATCCCGGGCGCCCTAATGTATCCCGAGTTCGGCAGTTCCAGAGGCTCCTCCGTGACTTCCCCCGGCGAACACCAAGCTTGACCGACACACTCACTGCAGACAACACTGCGAACAAGGTCACGGCACCCACTGGAGTGGCGGATGATGGCCTCAGCGAGATGGGTCGTCCGCCAGCCAAGCCCCGCGCGGGCGCGTCGCGGTCTGCTGCGACCCCGCAGCTTCGCGACCTCCCACCCTCCGCCGCACAGCGACATCGCAGTGCTTCTTCCAACACCATGGTAAGCCCACCTCACCTGGTCTCAGCACGCTTCGTTTGCTCCCAGCTCAAGCCACCCCCCTTCCGCAAGAAGTGCTCGAACTGACCGGATCGGACTTGACACGTCGTCCTCCCCTCCAGCGCACGCGAGAAGCGTCATCGGTCCGGCGCGATGAAGGTGGTGCACCCCCGATGTTCTCCGTCTCCCGCACTCCTCGCACGGCCATCGCTCTAAGCGATATCACCAACAACCTTGTCGACACAAAACCCGACCTTTCGGCCGGCAAGAAAAGAGTCCCTGCGGGGGCTCACCAGCGAGCCCCCTCGAACAAGGCCAAGCCCAGCAAAGCCGCCGCCGCGACGGCCTCTCATGCAAAGCCTGTCAAGCCCGTCGAGCCCGTCAAGCTTCTCAAGCTTGGGAAGCCTGAGAAGGTCCGTCGATCAAACTACGGGCCAGAACCCTGACGCTTTGCGCTAATTCCCGATTTACGTCTTGGCTGACGTGCTGCCTGACTCGTTGATGGGCACAGTCGAGTGGAGGGACGACGACTCGCTCCACGCGCCCACCCACAGCAGCGACGGTGACCGCACGAGGCAGATCACCGCCTCGATGCCCTTACCACCAGCGACAATGAAGGCGAAGAGGACAAATCTCCCGTGAGTATCGAGCGTATAACCAGAACGACACTCCTATACCCGCACTAACGACGCGACGCGCGGTATGCAGTTGGGGTCAGATTCAGGAGGCCCCGAGACGGAGAGCGGCCACTTGCAGCAACCTTTGAAGAAGGTGAGGCCACTGCGATTGTGCGAGGCAATTTTCCTAAAGAGCTGACCGATGGATATCTTACATGTGCACCTCCACCTTCCCGACCGCAGCACACCTCACAGGCGTCTTCAAAAAGACAGAGAAATGACAAACCGGACGACCTGTCGGACCGCTCGGAAGACGATCCCCTCCTGGTATGTTGCTATACCAACTGATACCAAAAGCGGCGGTGGCTGACCTCGCTGACGACTTGGACTGATCGGTCATCGTCGCCCGCGGTCGACCGGCCTGACTCGCACCAGCCGTCGGGGAGGGGGAAAAAGGCCGCCCGGATCAGCGATTTCGATCTACACTTGTCGGACCGCTCGGAAGACGATCCCCCCCTGGTATGTTGCTATACCGACTGATACCAAAAGCGGAGGTGGCTGACCTCGCTGACGACTTGGACTGATTGGTCATCGTCACCCACGGTTGACCGGCCTGACTCGCACCAGCCGTCGGGGAGGGGGAAAAAGGCCGTCCGGATCAGCGATTTCGATCTACACCTTGAAGACCTCAGTGACGATGATTTCCCGGTGAGCGTGACCCAGGTTTCCCATTCTACCGTCGCATGGAGCACCGACTGACGTCACTTCGGCGTCTTATCCAGATCGAAGGTGCCGATCAACCCTTGACCCCGCGACCGAGCGTCAGCTCCCCCCGACAGGTCAGCTAACACCTCAGAGGCCTCTAGTTGACTGCGATCTTAAACCCTGCATTGACACGGGTCGACCTCATACCACAGGGAAGGGCGACCGGCTCGTTTAGGCCGCGCGAGGACGACCCCGCCGTCATCCTCGCGGCCTTGGGTATTCCCGCAACGCCACATGTTGTGCAAATTGCTCAAGTGAGTGGGTTTGTAGACTATGTGGAGACTATTTAAGCGGCTACTCATGTGAGATTCTCTGGGTATCGGTCTTTGGCCCGCCAGGGGTTGCTCGAGGATCCGGACATGAAGGAGCAACCCGGCCTCCTTCGCTACCATATCACTCACGCACGTATGATCGAGGTTCTCTTGGAAGAAATGACCAAGTTGAAGGCAGCGGTAGTCAAGTTGAGCGTGACTGATCTCAAGGTTTGTGCATCTTTCCGCAAACGGCAGAATCGCCTTATTTGGGAAGAAGGAGACTGACTATCTTGCGAACACTCGAACCGTTGGCGACAGCGTAAGGCGGCGATACGGGCCAAGATTTTTGTGGGCACCCCGTTCCTTCTGTGCCATCGGGATGCAGCGCCAATCTTCGCTGTAAGGTCTCTCCTCTGCGTCCCTCCGACCAACTTGTCGACATCCGCTAACGAGACACGCTCGCTCGCAGGAGGCATTGCTTCGATTCGGCACGGTCACGCGCGGCATCTGGGACTCCAATCTTGAGTTTCAGACCGAGGCCCTGTCGATCTTCTCGACTGCACTCGCGACGGCCCGTTCCGGCCTGCACAAGCTCGTACGCGCCTTGCATTCTACCTTGCACTCGCAATCGTACTGACCTTGGGACCTTGGGGGCTGGACACAATCCGTTTGCACAATCAGATTGGCCGAGTGCAGCGAAAAGAGGTCGACATGCTGCAAGCAATGCAGTCGTGGTACAAGGACAACCCTACCACAAACACGGACGAGCACCTGGCATGGTGGTCTGTTCTGGTCAGTCACCGCATAGCCGAGTTGCGTAGCTCCCTGCGAGCTTACACATCTCGCGCCTCGATTGATCCGCAGCGCCTCGTCGAACAGGCTGATGTGGAGAGGGGCTTCGCGGACAACAAGAGGGAGTTTTGGCTCCACCTCAGCGGCTTCGCCACCACCCTCGCCAAAAAAGCCGCCCAACGATTCTACCACGCCAGGTACTGCCCCAACGGGGCTTTTGACTATTCGATGTACGCCCCTTGACCCACTACCTCGTAGCCTCCTACCGTTAGCAAGCATACCGCTGACTGGCTGGGCCACCTGCTTGATCAGCTTCCTCTACCGCACGGTCGTGTCCCAATTCTATGACGCCGACACCTCTCCCACGACGACCCGACCCAAGGTCTCGACCATGGACTCAACATTTCAAGCACAGTGCACGATCGTGATTACGACTTGTCAGCCCGTCGCCGACTTTCAACGTCTGGTTCTTGTGAGTGCATACCCACTCTTCCGGTCTTCGCAAAATCTTCCGCGCCCACACTAAAGCTCGCGTGCCGCTCCACGTACGTCCGCCCGACAGGAGACGGTGCAACAAAAGGCAGTCTAGGGTAAAGAGGGCGTGGGGTCTGGGGGTGGGTGGGACGATAGTGCCGTCGAGGCCCGATCAGCGATGGGTTTTAGCCTCGCAGTGCACGCTTGAGTAGGGACGTTCTCTAGGGCATTTTGTATTGCAATTCGTATTGTTTTACTTCGTCGACAATAGCTGTACCAACAGGACTGCTGGATTGCATACGGTAATGTATCTAACACCAGGATCTACATGGGGTTGTTGCGGGAGCCGTGGCTGATCCCTATAGCATCCACATAGCTTTTGCATGGTGTCGGTGCGGTATCACACCCCCAGGCTACATGGAGGCCCACACAGACTCCCGGTGCACAGGCCCTTCGATCGGCGTGGCACCCGCCCGGATTCCAGCAAGTTGGCCCGCCTGGGATCCACAACCCTATTGAACGATTCGCCGTGGGCTCCGTGCGCAAAACCCACCTGGGCTTCGGGCGGTCACCCAATGGGCGCCATGAACTTCACGCAGCGATGTGTATTGTGATATTGATCCAGTGGATGGCGTCTGATCCCCCATTTCTTGCTGTCGCGAGCGCGCCAACTTCCAAGTCGTGATCATGACGGAGAAGTCTCAGCGCGGTTCGCACGCGGCGCGTCGCACTTTTTTGATTGGAAGCAAGGGAAGGGGCACCAGATCCCGGATTGGACTCGAAGTACAAGTGTATTGGTAGGCGTGTGCTGTAAGGGAGAAATATAATCTACTTGCCTGCGATGAGACGGGTAGTCCTGACCGCCGGCGATATACAAGCCGCTGCCGCTGGTTTTCGGGCATCTTCTGCGGGCGCGTCGGGGCCAGTGGCTTTGTCATGGTCAAGTGATCGCTCCATGCAGCATTGAGCAGGGGAGCAAGTGTTTGAATCAAACACCAAGTCACTATCTCAGCGTTTCTTAAGTGCTCTCGCATTTGCCACTTTAGGCCTCGAGCAAGCATAATCAAACAAGGTGGACCGTGCGCGAGCGTCCGGCTAGAGGTCACGTGCTTTTCATCGCCTACAGCCCTTCGAGTCTCGAATCGGCGGGACGCCCGACGCTCGACGCCCGTGCATCGGAAAGTCGAAGATGGGCTGCGGCATGATCGAGGATCGAGCCGCAAGATGGAGAGTCGATTCTCTATGTTGCTGCCACCGCGTTGGCCTCACCTGTTAGGGCGTCCTCACTTCACAACTCTCCCGTCCTCGCTGGGGCGACTGCCACTCACCGGTTGGCTGGAAGAAGAGTCGATAAGTCGGCGAGCACGTGCTTCCAGTGTATGCAATACAGGATGTTTTGATTTCAAGTGTCTGCTCAACCATGAACGAGTGTTGAAGCGCAGATGAGCTGCCGAGGGAGAAGGCCCGGGGAGATCTGCGCCGTGTGAAAGTCGGTACCGCCTCGTACCGTGCCAAGCAAGCTCAGCGCATGAGCTTGCAATTTTGTCCCAAAGGCCCTCGCGCGCGTCCGCTCTCCTTCGTAAGGAGCTGCAACGATGCAAATACAATAGGCACTGAGCGCAGCCGGCTCAAACCTTGCCCTGTAGGGGTAACACGATGAAGGAGTGAAGTGGATTAGCGATGAGTGAACGGTGAAGCACTCAGCGCACAATGGCTGGGCTCAGACGAGACAGGAGCACCCCTTCAGGGCTTCATCGAGACGACTTTCAGGAGCTTATGCCTGTCGCTACCTCGTCGGTTCAGAAACAAGGCCCGCGCACGGACAGGCGCGGGCGTCGGCGCTGCGCTGCGCTGCTAGGCGCAGCACGGGGCGGGTCGGCACTTGCGCTGACAACGGTCGTCTCGACCCCTTCATCCCTTCATCCTTCACTCACTACTCTGCCCTCCCCTGTCTCTGGACTGATTCGGGGCAGAAAGAGAGCTCGACCGCCCTCTCTCTCTCTCTTTCATTCCTACCCTTGACATCCCCACGTCTCGCTACGTCTCGCTGTCGTCTTGATATACCCCATCGCTCAAGTTGCCCGCCCTCGCCCACTCCCGATCTCGCGCTTCGGCCGATCGTTGCTTTCTCCAAACTCCGCGGTATCCGGAATCTCCGCCGACGCTCACACCCCTGTAGTCGCGTCGCCAGACACTCTGAATTGTCACCATGCCTGCTCTATCGCGTCGATCTCACCGAATAAACTCCAACAAGTCGACCGTCATGGCTGTTGGCAGCGTGTCTTCATACACCACGTCGTCCTCGTCGGCCTCGGACAGCAGCACGCAGCCTCGCTCGGTCCGATCACGCTACTCGGTCGAGTCGTCGAGCACCCAAGCAACGTCTGCAATGCTACCGAGTAATCATCAACATCACACCGAGCATGTCCGAGCATCGACGAACGCTGCGTCGACGCCGGACGCGATGCCTGCTTTCAAGGCACGAACGGTCCATCTCCCGCTTCAACTGCCTGCCAGCCCTCGGCCCCTGGCCGACGTCGACTGCACAACCTTGGTCGTCGATGCCGAGCTCGCGGATGTACCCATTGGATACGTTCTCGCGCAGATGCGTGCCATGGGTAAGTGCTGCCCTTTTTCTCTTCTGTGTCTTCCTGCCAGCACTGGACGGCGGCTCTCGAGTCTCTCCACTTTCGGGATCTCCGAAACTCTGATAGTGGCCCGTAGGTCGAGGGATTCGCTGATTTTCGACCCGTCGCGAGGCTCATGTTGATGACGCTACTGCGGATCGCCGCTTCTTGGGATCTGAGCCCCCGCTATCGAGTTGGAATAGCCCAAGCTGACCCTCTTCCTTCCTACCTACCTTGCTGTGTCTACCCTCTCACCGGAAATTCCTTCTCATTCGCCTCGAACAGGCGCCCTCCTCCTCAATGCTGCGACTCATGTCTCGATCGAGATCCCGAAGGCGTCTCAACTGCCATCCTACCTTTGGGCGACCAGTGATAGTCGTCGGATCGCATCCGAGCTCGCACATTCCTCGTCGCGAACGCCGATTTGCCTGCCCCCTCCGCCGACCCACATCCTCGCGGTCCGTGCCCCCGACGTCGACGGCGTCCTCCTCGTACCTGTGCATGGCCTCCTCTTCGCCTCGCGATCCTCGTCCTTGTCGATCCTGTCGTCTGCGCCACATTTCCAACCTGGCTTCCCCGACCACCCCGCCTTGCCCTCGTCTCTAACCCCCACAAGTGCCGACGACAATCCCGATCGAATCGCCCTGCCCGTCGTCGAGCTCAAGCTCCCGTCCGCGATTGCCTTCCCTCTGCTCCTGACCTTCATCTATACGCAAAACAACAGCCTGCTCCTCTCCTCACTACTTCCGAAACCAATGGGTGCCGCATCCGAGGCCTTCTCATCCCCCACTACGGCTACCGAGCTCGCCGAGGCTCTCCGTTCGTGTCCCGAAAAGTTGCTTTTGCACCGAGTTTCGCTCGTTCATGCGCTGTGGCAGGACGTCGTCGCGCTCAGCATCAACGATGAACTTCTCTGGGCGACGATGAGATTCGCATGGGCCGTTTTGGTGGGAGCGATGGCATGCCAACGAAGGGATGAGGCACTCGAACGAATGGATCGCCAGGTTTAGGAAGGGAACGGAAGAGTTGTTTGAGATGGGAACGTGGTATTCGCTTCCAGGATTAGTCTGTTGCTTCTCTTTCTCTCTCCGTCCTTAAGTAATGTTGTGGACTTAGTTCTTTAGTGTATGTTCTCCAACTTTTGCGGACTTAATTATTTTGTGTACGTCCTTCAACTTGTTTGATTGTAACATGTCAGCATGGTCACTCGGGGACTTTTTCTCTTCGATCGACCGGGACGAAAGGAAGTTGCGAGAGAAAAGTAGTCTCGACGGTGCAACTAGTGTGTTGCAGTGTGTGACACACCTCGATTGACACTCGATCTTACCAACCCCCTTCCACCCCGCTCGAGATACAGACAATCCGGACGTAAGGGGATTGGTATGTAACAACTCGATGGAAGCGCCCGGCACCCGTGGGGTGAGGAGCGCCGTGCGCGAGCTAATTCCCAGTATTTCCTCCTTTCTCTAAATACCACGAGATAAACTAGACGAGATCAGAGACGGCCCCTGAAAGTTGGCCCGAAGGCCCCGCCGGCGTCTGGCCTCACACCTGGCTGTATGCGTTCACACGACATCCTCCGACTCCGACTTTGGGATCAGCGGAGGAGCTACAGGGGTTTACCAACCGGATAACAGGGGAGCACACGAAAGCTGAGTCTAATGCTTTGGACGGCGTTCACGAGTTTTGATCCCTGTATTTCGCCGCTGCGGTCGATTTGACTAAATGCATGCCCAGGGCTCGGAGCTCGGAGTGCCCGATCCGCACGGCTCAGCACGGCTCCGCAGCCGGACCGAGCGGGACGGCGATTCAAACTATTTAGGTTCCTTGGCCTCGCTATCCAATTAGCAAGGGGTCCGTTGAAAGACCGACTCACCTCTACTTCCTCGAATCGCATGCATCGTGGCTTGAGAAATATCTACCGTACCATGTCGTCAACCTCCGCCGCCTCGTTCAGCTCGAGCAGCTTCAGCACCGTTCGGTCGCCCGTGCTTAATCATCTTCTAGCTGCTGTCGAGCGATTGACACCTCTACAACTCGCGGGATCATGGGACAATGTCGGTGTTATGATCGAGGCACCTTATCCTCGTCAGGAAATCAGGGGAAAGAAGCAAGTGTTGACCTGTATCGACCGTGAGTGAACTCTCGCCGTTATCGCTCGCACATGCCTCCTGTCAGTTTCCCACGCACAGCATGCTGAGCTATCCCACCATCGTCTACAGTGACAACAGCCGTGACAGAAGAAGCTCTGGCGTCGTCATCGACCGCGGCGGTACTGACGTACCACCCGCCCATTTTCTCTGGCCTCAAATCCATGACGCTCGCCGTACCTCTCCAAGCATCCCTCCTCCGACTTTCAGCACACGGGATTCCCGTCGTCTGCATCCATACCGCTTCCGATTCGTCGATCGGAGGCGTCAACGATCATATTGCCAGCGCCTTCACGTCGGATCTACGAGCGACGAGCAAGGCGATTGAGGAGAGCAAGGAACAACCTGAGGGGCACGAGGGTTGCGGTTTGGGAAGGTTGGTCACGCTCGATCACGCGTTGAATAAGGACGAAGTGGTGAAGAGGATCAAGCACACATTGAATTTGGAACACGGTGAGTGCAGAGTTGCCGGCCCGGGCCATCTCATTCCGAAGTGTAGGCTTGCGAAGTGGAGGTGCGAAAGCTGATCCTGAAGGAGCCCTCTTCACACTCTGTTCGCTCACAGCGCAAGCGGCATGGGCACCGAATGGAGCTGAAAAGATCAAGACGATCGCCATCTGCGCCGGTAGCGGTGAGTTCGTGGACCTTCTCGATCCTGCGACTGGACTTGCTCGAGACTGATCCGCGAGCTCGCGCCCCATCGTCTCCTCTCCACATCCAGGCTCCTCCGTACTCTCCGGTGTCAAAGCGGACCTCTACCTCAGTGGTGAATTCGACCACCACGCCACCCTGCTCTGCAACGCCAAGGGCATCCATGTCATCTTGACGAACCACTCGGCGTCTGAACGACCGTGGCTCAAGCCTTTTGCCCCTCGGTTGGCCAAGGCGATGAATGAGGAGGCTGGAGGGGACGCATATGCGGTGCTTGTTAGTAAGGCTGATATAGAGCCGCTGAGTGTTGTGTGAGATGAAGGCGTGCGATGCAAGTCACAAGTCTTGATCGAAGCCATCCTAATCGAAAGTCATTGGGGGTTTTTCTTTTTGACATCGCGAGCTTGCCCCATCCGAATGAGACCGTGAGTAGAGTACGCGTAGACCCTGAAAGTTCGGTTCTCAGCGGGTTGAATAGTTTGATGTGATCAGACGGCTACACCGCACATAATCTTGCGCGTGATACGCGTTCATGAATCGACCCCCTCTGGCTCGAGAGCGAGACACGAGCGGCGCCCCACACGTGGTTGCGTGTCTCGATCTCACTTTTGGCGCGGGCAAGTCGGCGGCGGTTCTCGGACGTAGCCCACGCTCACGGCTTTTCTCCTCCCCACCACATCGCACCCACCAAGCTCAACCACTCCAACGCACACAAACACCACTCAACTACTACCATACCATGCCCAACCAACCCAACCAGTTTGTTTCCGGTGATCACGTCGTCCAGACCAAGGGGGATGGCTCGTACGTCGTCAAGGACTACAACAACGTAGGTGGCCATCTCCGCCCGATCCACGTCTCGTGCTCGTCATACCCCACTCGTGCCCGGGCCGGGTTTTAACTTCTAGCTAGCAGTGCTGGAAGCCACCTATGATCAGGTGAGCTGACCCATGATGCAGCTTTCGTCCTGACAGGTCCAACAAGGCTACAACGGCTTGTACAACAACCCTCAACACTCGGATTTGAAGGACGTGAGTCGTTTCCCACGCTGCGTGCCTCGGATCCGATTCTCTTGTCAGCCCGAGAGCTCACACGCTCCTGATATCTATCGGATCCGTCAGTACGCCCAAGCGCAAAGTCACCAGTTGTCGCAACAATACTACCAGCAACATCAACAAGGTGGTAACTCGTCCGGTCGCAAGTGAGGAATCCCCATTCGTTGCGCTTCGTTGCGACCGGCGCAAGGTCGACATCCGAGGCGACCAAGTCATACGTTCAACTCGCACGTGGTGGGGGCTTTAAGGGTCAGGGAGTGTCGTTTTGGAATGAATTTGATTGAAGTGCAGTGAAATCAGTTGATTCGTTCAGTTACTCGTGTGTTCACCTGAGAGGTGACGTTCTGGAAGTAGAGAGCATTTCCGGGTGACCCCTCATTGAACAGGAGAGCTTCGGCGTTCAAGCCAACCCAAAGCCATGGAGACATGTGTGGGGCTGAGAAGGCGGAATTTGGTGCACACTGCCTCTGAATGAGTAAAGGTGGGCCGATCCAGAAACCCAAGAAATGAGTTCCGCACTGTGCCTGTTCGCTTCTCGGTGTTGGTGCTCAGGAGCCCCGAGTCCGCGGTCGATTTCCGGAACCGCGTGCTGCAGCTGGGCCCGGAGATCCTTGCTAGAAGTGTTTCCTCACATCATCGGTATTAAAGTTCAGGAGAAGCAGCGGAAGAGGGTCGGATACGCTTAGGCCGACGGAGATAGGGGAAAGATGATGCGCGTGATGGCGTCATTGCCGCGGTTAGCTGCATCGCCATTAAACATGGAGCTGCGCTGTGAAAGGCGAACCGCGTTACAGAGTCCACTCTTTCTGTAAGTCGCCCTGGATGATGACATAAGAGAGCTTCGCTCATGCTTTAGCTCATGACCACTTCATAGCATGGAGCGGCAGCAATGACGAAGCACGTACCTCGAGATAGGGGTACCGGCCCGTCCACGTGGACGTGAACTCGGAAGCGAGAGCAAGCCGTGGGAGTCGCTGGTTCGGTAGACACCAATCGGGCAAATGAACGGGCAAATTACTCGGTTCCCCGACGCACGCCATTCAATGCTCTCTCACCTCTCTCGAGAAACAGCAAGCTTTCTTCTTCCTCCCTACAACCCTCAGCCAAACGCGAACCCCTCAAGTTTCACTCCCGCTCACCCGCTCAACTGAACCGCCCAAGATGCCCAAGAATCAACACGTCTCCGGCAACAATGTCATCCAGACGAAGGGTGACGGAAACCAGGTCAGGAAGAGCAACAACGCTGTAAGTCATTGCCGACTATTCGAGCCACTTTTCGACCGACGACTCGGATTGATCTAGGCTCATGCTTTGCCCACCCTTGCCGGTCTCACAACAGGTCCTCAATGGCTATAAAGGCCTTTTAAATAACCCCCAACAACCTCAACAGAAAGACGTGAGTCTTCGAGCAGCTTGACGAGAACTTTCGGGGAGCTCGGGCACGAGCTAAATCCATTGCCGCGTCAGAATACCACTTCCCATCATGTCACTCAAATCGAGATTACCACAACTGTCGCTATGTCACGAGAAGCTCAAGCCATCAGAGTTATCACACCACGTCAACCCCACAGAGGCGTTGAAGTATGAGACTGTCAGCTTCCATGAACTCGCCGTCAGTATGACTGGCTGGCCCATCGAGCTGCCATGCGATCATGTCATCATGAATCCCGGGCACGTCAAGATCATAACGTGCACCTCTAGCATTGACCTGCAGCTTCCGAAGGGAGTTGTCCTCGACATCCTGCCATCAGTTCCACGCTCATACAGAGTCAAGGCCTCACCGTCCATGACCTCTGTCACGCCTCTAGTCGCGCGATTGGAGCTTTGGAACTATGGCGTGTCCCCAGTCATGCTGCCAAAGGGCACGCCTGCTAGGACTGTCTCAGTGAATCCCAGGCAGTGGGAGCTCGCAACCTGTCTACGTCGCACCCACACTCGCTTCCCGTGCTGTAACATGGCGTGTCCCCAGTCATGCTGCTAAAGGGCACGCCTGCTAGGACTTGTCTCAGTGAATCCCAGGTAATGGAAGCTCGCAACCTGGAGTCTACGTTTCACCCACACTCGCTTCCCGTGCTGTAACATCAATCATTCACATTTCTACCTCGTGACCGTTGTTGGCACAGGCACATTCGCATCCTGTCTGTAGTAGCACTGACTAAATCTGCGAGCGAGTGTCCTGCGATTGACATGCTAGTCGCTGGACAATTTATTCCCACGGCCAGTTGCACCAGCCATGTCCAAGTATCAGTCACTTGAGATTCCAGTCTCGTTCATCGGCGATGGAACGCTCCTCGCTATCTGCGATGGCGTTGTCAGGTTTAAGAGGACTGCTTCGATCGGCTTACCTGAGAGCGACGAGAAACTCGGCAGTGATTGGGAAATTCAAGCGTCACCTGCCAGAGACATATCCAACGACATCCGGTCTCGCAATGTCATCGTACTGCGCGATCTTCGAGTCAAGTACAAGGGCGGCGACGTTTAGTCGTGGGGGTATGAGTTACTGGTGTCCTGCCCTGGAGAAACTGGTTTTGCTTCTGGTTGATCACAGTACGCTCAGCGTTTAGGCCAACCCAAAGCCACGGAGACAGGTCTCGGGGCTAAGACGGCGGCCGGGATTCTCGGTGCACACCTCGTAACTCCCTCTGAATGAGTCACGGTAGTTGACCAATCCAGGAAAAGCCGGATATCAGCTGAAAAATGATTCTCACACTGCCTGTTCGCTACGTGCTCAGGAGCCCCAAGTCCGCGGTCGATTTCCGGAACCGCGTGCTGCAGCTGGGCCCGGAGATCCTTGCTAGAAGTGTTTCCTCACATCATCGGTATTAAAGTTCAGGAGAAGCAGCGGAAGAGGGTCGGATACGCTTAGGCCGACGGAGATAGGGGAAAGATGATGCGCGTGATGGCGTCATTGCCGCGGTTAGCTGCATCGCCATTAAACATGGAGCTGCGCTGTGAAAGGCGAACCGCGTTACAGAGTCCACTCTTTCTGTAAGTCGCCCTGGATGATGACATAAGAGAGCTTCGCTCATGCTTTAGCTCATGACCACTTCATAGCATGGAGCGGCAGCAATGACGAAGCACGTACCTCGAGATAGGGGTACCGGCCCGTCCACGCGGACGTGAACTCGGAAGCGAGAGCAAGCCGTGGGAGTCGCTGGTTCGGTAGATACCAATCGGGCAAATGAACGGGCAAATTACTCGGTTCCCCGACGCACGCCATTCAATGCTCTCTCACCTCTCTCGAGAAACAGCAAGCTTTCTTCTTCCTCCCTACAACCCTCAGCCAAACGCGAACCCCTCAAGTTTCACTCCCGCTCACCCGCTCAACTGAACCGCCCAAGATGCCCAAGAATCAACACGTCTCCGGCAACAATGTCATCCAGACGAAGGGTGACGGAATCCAGGTCACGAAAGACTACAACGCTGTAAGTCACTGCCGACTATTCGAGCCACTTCAATCCGACCGACAGCGTGGTCTAGGCTCATGCTTTGCCCACCCTTGCTCGCCTCACAACAGGTCCTCAATGGCTATAATGGCCTCTACAACAACCCCCAACAACCTCAACAGAAGGACGTGAGTCTTCGAGCAGCTTGACAAGAACTTTCGGGGACCTTCGGTTCGAGCTCATGGTGTCCCGCACTGGGAACACTCGTGTTGGCTTCTGGTTGATCACAGTACGCTCAAGCTCAAGCTCATCAACTCGGTCAACAGTACCACGCGCAGCACCAAGGAACCAACTCGGCTCAGGGAAAGCGCTGAAAGATGCGTCGATATTCGGAGTTGGGTTAAGTGGGCGTCTCAGACGTGGCATCGACGAATGTGAAGAGGAGTCAGGGGTTTCGTTTCCTACGCTTTTGTCCGGTCCTTGCTGCAATGGACCGGGTTTGACTTTCGAAATAATGACAACATTATCTCTCGACGTCGGGGCCTACGGTATAGCGTATTTGCTCGCTGAAGCATGACCAAGGACTGTGCACCAGTGGTGATCATGTTGTGCGCGCACTCGAGAATCGCCGAGCTCGACGACTGGGCGAGCCCTTTCGCTGTGTCATTGCACACACCTTCCGATTTAGCATCTTGCTGCACCAAAACACCACATGCAATGTTTAATCAATCGAACAGCCCCTTTTGTGGCCAATGCAAAATTTCATGTTTGACTACAGCTCCACCTAAGGGCGAGCTGTTTGTAGACGAGCCGTAGGCGGGTGAGGCTCTACGGTTTGGGCCCGCGCAAGGGGAACAAAACCCCTAACTCGTTTTCGTCCGTTCTCTCCACATTTCCTCTCTCTGTACCCGGCTTCCGACTTTCTCCTCGATCCGCGCTCTCTTTCGGACTTTGCGCCGGCATGCCAGCGGTTCTTTGCGCCGCGGACCCCTCCTCTCCATCGGAAAATACTTCTTTCACATTCCACAAACAGTCTTCCAGCAACTTCCAATTTGTTCCAACTCGGCCTGTGATACCGGAAGCACGATCCTCAAAAAAGAGGCCAACGCGACTTGTTGTAGCTTTTGTTCTATGGGCTTCGAAAAGGTTTTATGGAGGGGGGTATAAAAGAACGGAAGAGGACGAACGCCTCTCTCCCTACTACCATTCACTGCTTCTGCAAGCTCGCTCCAAAAGCCCGCGCTTGTCCTTCCCTCTTCCCTCCCTCGAGAACGCTAAGTCTTGTACCTCGTCCTCGAATTACCCCTCGAACTACCCCTCCACAGCTTGCGAGTTGTCTTGTCCCCCAAGACCTCTGACGAGCCAGCTTGCTCCTCCCAGTCGCCTCTCAGCTCCCACCACCTCGTCGTTCGCACACCACCTCACCGCTCTGCCAGCCCAACTACACTCGGGTGAGTACCCTCATGTTTATCACTGGGTCCTTGCTGCCGTAGATCATGGCAGTACCGCTTGCTCTCGAGCCCCGATCATACGTGGCGGCTAACCTGCTTGTTCGACGGCGCTCCTAATATCACCCGCCCGCCTGCCTAATCGGTAATTGGTAATCGGTAATCGGTAAGGAAAATGGGTTAATGCCGCGAGCAAATGGTACAATTACAAATGCACGCGCGCGCGTTTACCCGTCAATCAATGAAGACCGTAAGCGTGCCTCTCTTTTCTCCAATCTCCGATCCCACAACGCCGACGTCTTTCTCCTGAGCGAAACTGCAGTGGCCGACCTTCCCCGGAAAGGGTGGCCCAGTGGACGCAGGAGTGCCAAGACTTGAAGCTCTCCGCTCTTTTCACTCCTTTCAACAATACTGCCATACTCTGGAAGAGCGACTCCGTGGTCATTAATTACTATTGATCCCGAGTCGCCTCCCAACACTCTTCGTGCCTCTTTCTCTTTCCCGGACCGAGTCACCGACGCCACCTTTCGTGTGGGTGATTCAAAAGTCCGGGTTGTATCAATATACCGAAGCTTGACCCATCTACCTCGGTAGTAAGGTGCAAAGTTCACTTACAAATGGTGCATTCTTCGCGCAAGTTGGTGCGTTTGCTCCCGAAAAAAGGTGCGTTTACCAATTAAGGATGGTGTATCTACCACGTAGCGGGGCAATCCGCTGTATCTCGTGTAGTATGCCATGTATCACCCTGAAACTTGACGAGCCCTTTTACATGACCACCAAGTACGTCCACCCTTGGTAAGACGCAGTCTCACCCGGATCTCATGTAGTTGAAAATTGTGCCCGCACTCCCCCCCGGGCGGGCTCGACGAAGACCCCCAGGCATCGAAATATTCACTTTTTCTTTTACTGGGTACTACAACAGGTCAAGTGATCCGATCATGCGTGTCACTGCCCAAGCAAAGTAGGCCCTGCATCCACTGCACAGCCGCGCATCGCCGCCAGCGACCTTGCTCAATTTTGTCTGGGTGCACGTAGCCTGCTTGACGCGTCGCGTCGCGCCAAACACCTACTTCTACTTTCGACTCATGTTCACCGCGCCACGCCAGTTCCTGCCATCCGTTGCCATCGACCGATACTCGCCTTGGTTCCATAACTCGTTTCGCATACGTCATGTCCAGTCAGCAGATGAATGCAACGCTCCAGAACAAGGGTGGCCGACCCCGCATTGGGACCCGACCAATCGACATGACCAGCCCACCTGCACGTGGCACCTCCCAGATGTCCTCGACTACGTCTACCCAGAAGAAAGACTTGGGCCAGCGGGAACCCGATATTATTGACCAATCTCCCTTAGTGACGCACTCCAATCAAATCTCAATGACTCCTGAGGACTGCTCCGACGATGTCGACTCGAACGCCGACTCAGACCCCGCCGTCGACGACTCCGAAGCCAGCTCCTCCGATGGCGGGGAAGAAGCAATGGATCGACTGCGCCAAGTCGTCAACCTCCTCAAAAATTGTGCACCCAACCATCTACAGCTGGAGTATGACACAATGCAAGCCAAACGTCAAGCGATCATGTCGTCGAACCGCCTCTGGTCGGCGGAAGAGAAAGCCGACTACGGGCAATGGCCGCTGATTCTTGACGACCGAAGGAAAGCAGATGAATGGACGCTCAAGGACACCATACCAATTATCAAGCTTCCTTTGTACATGGCCACCGAAGTATGTCGATACTGGTTCCAAGCATAAGCAGTCATTGATGGCTAGTTGAAGTTGCTGATTAGGAAGCAAAACTGACAAAATTATTCCTCACCGATCCTCCTCCTATCCTTCACTGGCGAAACCAACCGGAACAGGAGCACGAATGGACAGCTTGCAAATAGACTTTGCCACTTGTTTGAAGGTGAGAGGGAGAAGCGACTTGTGTGGATCCCGCTTACCTGATAGGCTGACTATAATCCGCCGAGCTGATGATCGCAGAACATCGTTGCTTTCCTCACAGCTCGGGCAGAAGGACCCATCCCTCGTCTCACCGGAGGCAGTGACCGGCCCACAATCCCGTACGCAGAGTGGGAGCGAGTGATCGTGAAACCGCGAGTACCGAAGAAGGGAGACTTGATGCCTAGGTCAGAGTTTACGCGACAGCCCGATGGCAACGCTTGCGGCGTCTTCGTTTGTCGAACGATGGAAACGTTGGTCGCGGCGGTTGCGTTTCAGTCTGAATTAGACTGGAGCTGGAGCCCACTCAAGCCACTACAGGACAAATTCTATGCTGACCAACGCGCATACATGTTAGACGTTGTTATTCATGCTCGCTTGCGGTGTGACACGGAGTTGGAAGCAAAGTCTGACCCCCCTCCCCTCGATTTGCGAGAGGGGACTGGAGCTCCTTCGCCGCCTCCCGGTCAGTCATTCTACTGTTGATCTCAACGATCTGATCTTAGTCATAGTTCAAGCTTGCTTGATATTGAGGCTGACACTCTTATGTATGCAGAATCTGTCCCACTCGCGCTCAAGGAGAGTTCGCCGGAGCTCGAAGAGAAGCCCTTGGGATCGCCCGGCTTTGAAAATTCCGCGCCTACCCTCGTTCTGATTGATCCTTCGATCGGCACAATGTACACCTCTGAGTCCAATCCCGACGTTCAATGTACTGCTCCGTTGATTTCGCGAAGCCCGCGGCCCAACCCGGCACCGTCAATTGCAACGATTGGTTCGATGCCAGATGCGCCGCCAATGAGACTCCAGAGGGTCGTAAGGTTCGACCCTACTCCCCCTCTGCCGGTGTCTGAGGCACTCGAGGTCGTTGCTTGCTTGCCAAGGTATCAAACACGTACATTGGCCGTTCGGTCAATTGCCGCTATATCCACAAGCGCCCCAAGCCCTCGCCGATCGAAGCGCAAGAGGGAAGAATCCTTTTTCAAAGCTGCGCGGCTTCGCTGAAGCCTTGCACTCAATGCCGGGCTCGCAAGACGAATCTGATGTTGGAGTCAATTCAAGGTATGGGCTCTCCCAACCTGCATCGGATCCTTCCTTATCACCAGAACACTCACATTGGTCATGGTTTATTTTGAGCAGCTACAAGAAGAGGAGTGAGGTCGTCGATCCTAAGCCGTGCCATTATGAGTAGAACGGAAGGATGTATATATATATATAATGAGATAATGATCGCGGCTAGTGACATTTGCGAGAACACTTGGTGATGTGCTACTAGCTTTTTTAGGACAGGTTCACGGATGGTTTGGAAAGGCAGTCAATGATCTTCCTTGTCCATCAAGTTGCTGAGGCAGGAAATACGGCGAGGAATGCTATACAAGGTGTCCCACCCCATATGGACACATCCAGCAGCTCCGAGATGATTGATCGTCTTAGTCATTGTATTGCAGCCTAGGGTGTGGGGGGGGTGGCTACTCGGTCCGGGGTCCGGACGATGGCCGCGGCTGGGACGAGAGCCGTGGGTGCAGGCACGATTTCCAACGAAATGAGATCCGGGTGAGAGTGCGTCTTACCAAGGGTGGACGTACTTGGTGGTCATGTAAAAGGGCTCGTCAAGTTTCAGGGTGATACATGGCATACTACACGAGATACAGCGGATTGCCCCGCTACGTGGTAGATACACCATCCTTAATTGGTAAACGCACCTTTTTTCGGGAGCAAACGCACCAACTTGCGCGAAGAATGCACCATTTGTAAGTGAACTTTGCACCTTACTACCGAGGTAGATGGGTCAAGCTTCGGGGGTAAACGCGCGCGCGTAATTTGTAAATGCACCATTTACTCGCGCCATTATGTATGGATGCTCCTCTCGTTTCTCCTTTGTGCCTTCCCGCCCTCGGTTCCTCCGCCGACGTTCCCAATGGCTCGTCGACCCCCCAAGGCCCAAATCGTGAGGGAGTACTACAACGGCAAGGTCGTCATTCAGGTCAGGGATGATGGTACGGTCACGGAGAAGAACTACAACAATGTGAGTCGGGATGATGATTGCCAACAACGTGAACTAAACAGGCCGGTCGGGCCTTATGGGACTGGTTATAGTGAGACGCCGGGGAGTCGGCGTGTTCGGCCGGAGAGAGGGTTCACACGCTGTCCCTGCCTCGGGCTTCACAACAATTCTGAGTCGCTCTCCTCATCGCACATAAAAAACTAACTCATCCTTCCCTACGTTGTTGATTCCTTCATACAGGTCATCCAAGGCCTGAACGGCCTTTACAAGAACCCCAAGTTCCCCGAGATGAGAGATGTGAGTACCGAGCCCCTTGCCTACATGGAGAAATTCTTATCTTCTTTTCGTTGTCCCCGGCCCTACAGGGCGCTCAAGATCGGATGTACCGCCTCGCGATGGACTATTATCGATACCACTAGAGACGTTCTTCGAACACAAAAACAACCCCGACCGAGACGGAGGATGCGCTGAGCACACACACACCAAGAGAAGACTTTGATGGATGGAACCCTTGAATTAGGTCGAGGAGTTGAAGGATGGCTGTTGGGGAGGTTGGAACGAGCAAGATGCCGAGACTGTCGAACGTATAGTAGGCCGAGAGGATTCGAGTTATTCGAAGGATCTCGGACTAGTCCCTCCCTAAAAACGAGAGCAAAACCCTAAAGACATACAAGGCGATTTCTTCAAAGGCGCTCATTAAAGAATAGAAGTTAGAGAGATGGTGTATGTGCATGTGGAGTTGCAGATGATCGGTTTGTTGGCTTTCCGGGGAGAGCTCCCAGCGCAACAGAGGCTTTCGAAGCTCAAGACGTGGAGGGAGATGTAAGACGGGCACGAGGCTCGTCGATAGGATGATAGATGATTGATGATAGTTGCGAATGAAATAACACGAAACCCCAGACGTAAAACGATGAACAAGGAGCGAGACTCTAGCTCACTCCAGGAAACCCGAGTCCTGGAGAACCTGCTGCGATCAAGACGACTTTGAACAGACCTACCTGATCAATCATGAACCGAGCACCAGGTTTGGGACGCTATATATCTCGCACTGAATGACACTTCAGTCAGCACCGTTGCGAGAGCGAACGGGGAAGAGACTAAGAAGTAAAGTGTTAACCATGCGCTAAACATACTAACAAGCTAGTGACTTGTAAGGCCAGGGCAAGATTTATAAAGCAAGAATATCTTCCATTTAGCATCAGAAACAGAAACAGGAAACAAAACCTAATAAAGCCTTCAGACTCTTAACTACGCACCGCGACATTCTATGAACCCGGTTTAAATTGAGGCGCAGGCTTCTCCATCTTTCTCCCTCCTGCTCTTCAGACCTTACCCATCGCACCTCATCCCATCGCCACTCATGAAAGAAGCCCCAACACAACCATCCTACAACTTCGCGGATCGAAAACGAACAGCTCTGTCAGTCGATGACGTCGATCGACTTGCCGCAATGTATGCGAAACAACGCACGACCGTCTCTTCCCTGAAGGCCGACGGCCACGAAATAGTCAAGTTACTCGAAGGTAGCTTGGTCACGCGGTCCTGGCCCACGACACGGCTCAAGTAGTTGTCACAATGCTTGGGAAGATCGTGTCGATTGATCCCTCAACCGGGATGCCTCCCGTGTAGTAAGTGACGCGAACAGCGTTTAGGGGAGCAGCCCGTTGATATACCTTCATAATGTCAGCCAACCATCCATTCAGCCTCAGAGATGCGGACATCGAACGCGTGGGCCGACCCGAACTGTCCTCGAGACAAATCGACCTCGAGCTCGCGACACCCGAAGCGGTCGTCGTGGAAGCTCTGCAACGAACACGGGACAAGTTTTCCCAAGAAATGACTGCCGCATGCAGCATAGCTACGGATTCGAGTAAGTAACTTCTTGAACTGTGCTCTTGGTGTGGGATTGTTGAGGAGCTAATGGAAAACTACCAAGCAGCAATTCCCTTCAACACGTCTTCTTTGAATGTCAACCCTCGAGTTGTTTTTCTTCACCATCCGCTGGTGACACTACATGCGTGAGTCATCACTTGACATTGGCTGTGCAGTCTTAGGTATGACGCAAACTGAGATAAAAAGCAGACATCGGACTTCAGACAGGAGGTGATCCTACCCCCGAAAGGGGGGGGGCACCCACCGTGGCCTGCCTGGGAAAACGACATCGATGCCAACAAATACCACATGTTCTACAACAACGCTCGCGAAGGAAGCTACAATGGCCGAAAAGTAGCAAAGTCTTACGCTACGCCGCTACCTGTAAACGTTGACGGGCATGTTGAGCTGTACGCACACACCATTTTAAGGGTGGGGGACGTATGTGCAGTCATAAGGCCACGGGTAGAGACGGCGGAAGGATTGACTTCGTACCGCTGATAATCCAGGTCCATGGGACACTAAATGTGAGTCTTCACTGCCATCGCTACAGATGGACAACAGCAAAAATACTGATAGTTGAAATAAACGAATCACGCAAAAAAACAGACCTCTAGTTCAGTGAATTGCGGCTCACCATCCCGTGGCAGCTTGCAAGTCAAGCTTGCGACACACTCGACGCGGGTCTCGACGACGGTCTGAGCCCATCATCGGGCTTCCAGAGAACAAAAAAGTAGTTCAGTGAAGAAATGAAGTCTCTGTACATTTGATCGTCATCGCGCGGTCCTCTCCCGACTTCAACCACTAGGTTTCCGTTATTGAACAGTACCGCAGCTGTTGCAGCAAAGTACATCACATTGTAGCGGGTCAACGGTTACGGTGAGAGGTGGCGCGACCAAGACTGCCAGGATTGAGTCGCGCATGACGGTGGCGTGCACCGAGGACAACCCACGAATCGCCACTCGCTCCGACTTTGACCGCAAGGAGCTCGGGGGTCAAGGCGCCTAAGTCGAAGCTTCGATCGGTCGACTGAACCTAGAGGCGAGCGAGAGTCAGGTCGGCAGGCTCGACCAAGAGATTATCGAGGGTTCGAGAGACAAGCTGCGAAAGACCCCAGAAGAAGCACCTCCTCGTTCGTCTCGACGCTTGTCCATTGGAGGTCATCCAGTTCCCAGCGGCTGCCCTGCTTCCCCTCATGCACCACCTTCATATCAGGAGCGGCCATTCGAACGGCATCGTCCCAGTGAGTTCTGCTGGCCCCTATTCGCGCTTAAGGCCGTGCATCTTGCTTACCCGTTCGTTCCCCACGCAACGTTCATATCCTATAGACATTCGATTCCAACCTCATCCAATGCACACCTCAATACCTCGCCACGATCCTCTCAAACCCAGTTCGCCTCGTGAGAGACCAAGCCAAATGGCTGGGCAGCATCGTGCCGGCTCTCATCATTGACCGTGGCGCACCCAAAGACCGATCCGCTCGCTACAACAAGATTGTACGACTTCTCCTCGGCGCTACAGGGGACAAGATTTACGACTTTGATCAAGCCGATCTTCCCGTGAAGCCAGAATGGAGCGCCAATGCCCTGGAGAGTGTCCGTGCGATTCGAGAGAACTGCTTCGGCTCCCACGTCGCCAAGTTGGAGCATGGCCCGGATGCGTCCTTCTTCAGGATAAACGACTTCAAAGCTTTCGGGTATCGCCTCGCTGATGTCTTGTTCAAAGTCGAAAGCATCCTCCCCTTGCACGAGATCCTGGCGGGCTCGTGGCAGACGGATGGCGTGCACCTGCATCCCGGCTCGAATTCGAAGCGCCGCTATTAGAAGGTCCCACTGTTCAACTGTTTTCAGCCGCTCTCCTGATATCCATGGCGCGTAGATGCAGGTGCACGCCATCCGTCTGCCACGAGCCCGCCAGGATCTCGTGCAAGGGGAGGATGCTTTCGACTTTGAACAAGACATCAGCGAGGCGATACCCGAAAGCTTTGAAGTCGTTTATCCTGAAGAAGGACGCATCCGGGCCATGCTCCAACTTGGCGACGTGGGAGCCGAAGCAGTTCTCTCGAATCGCACGGACACTCTCCAGGGCATTGGCGCTCCATTCTGGCTTCACGGGAAGATCGGCTTGATCAAAGTCGTAAATCTTGTCCCCTGTAGCGCCGAGGAGAAGTCGTACAATCTTGTTGTAGCGAGCGGATCGGTCTTTGGGTGCGCCACGGTCAATGATGAGAGCCGGCACGATGCTGCCCAGCCATTTGGCTTGGTCTCTCACGAGGCGAACTGGGTTTGAGAGGATCGTGGCGAGGTATTGAGGTGTGCATTGGATGAGGTTGGAATCGAATGTCTATAGGATATGAACGTTGCGTGGGGAACGAACGGGTAAGCAAGATGCACGGCCTTAAGCGCGAATAGGGGCCAGCAGAACTCACTGGGACGATGCCGTTCGAATGGCCGCTCCTGATATGAAGGTGGTGCATGAGGGGAAGCAGGGCAGCCGCTGGGAACTGGATGACCTCCAATGGACAAGCGTCGAGACGAACGAGGAGGTGCTTCTTCTGGGGTCTTTCGCAGCTTGTCTCTCGAACCCTCGATAATCTCTTGGTCGAGCCTGCCGACCTGACTCTCGCTCGCCTCTAGGTTCAGTCGACCGATCGAAGCTTCGACTTAGGCGCCTTGACCCCCGAGCTCCTTGCGGTCAAAGTCGGAGCGAGTGGCGATTCGTGGGTTGTCCTCGGTGCACGCCACCGTCATGCGCGACTCAATCCTGGCAGTCTTGGTGTAGAAACATCGCTCGCCATCTTGATCCTCGAACTGCAGGTATGCCGGTGGCAGCTCTTGCACATACACGACGCCGGCTCGGATCCACTTGTTGCCCCCCGAGTCGACGAAGAGGTGGCGGTTGCGGCGGGGATCGATGTCCGGAATCTCCGCAGGACCCGCTTCCTCACGATCGAGGTGCTCCTGAAGCTCCTCCGCCGTCATCGGCAATGCGCTCGACGCCGACAGACAAGGGAGACCGGGCACGAGCTGAGGAGCGCAGAGGTACTCCATGCCCCACTCATCGTCACCTTCGACGACGAGTCGTGCCTCGCTCCAGTCGACGGACGGGAACTTGAGGTGGATGTTCTTGCGGTGAAATTCCGCAGCGTCAAAGATCCTCTCGGTGGCCCCCTCCGTCTTCGAGGGGCGAAAGTAGGGCATCCAGTCGTTGTCCCATTTTTCCTCGGACGATTGGGACATGGCTTTGGACGATGGATGGGCAATTGGAGTTGTCGAGGTGGTGGGGTGTGCACACAGACCTGCAAAGGTGTTGGTCGTGGACGAGAGGAAGTAGCATTGGTAAGGGCCCACCAGTGTGCCCGGTCAAGTGCTCAAGAGCGAGAGTGATGTCCCTAGCTACCGAGTGTGCCACCCCGCGGCTCGACCCGCGCGCCTCCGAGGAGTAGTCGACTCACCGCCGTCAGTTGCCCGTGCACGACGGTGCATCGATGTGCAACCATACCATCCCAACGGCCGAATCATCGAACTCTCCCAGAGAAGACATTGCGCGGTTTGACAAGGCTATCGGAACTTTTTTCTTCTTCCCGGATCCAAGGGTGAGTGCGCCGGCCCCACGCCGACTGGCCCGTCGCCGAAATGGGAGAGGTGGTCTTTCTTTTGTTCGGGCTTCGCTTGACCACAGCGGGGTCGATGACTTGAGGAGTCACTCGGACGGGGACAAAAGGGGATACCGAGAGGCGTGATGGATAAGCTCGATGAACATCACCTTGAAATAACCGAATCGATGCGGAATGTTCCGAAGGGTCCCGACAGCTTGTGCGTGGCCGAACCGGCAGAATTCGAGTTGAGCCGACATCGTCGAACTGCATTATGACCTAGAAAACCGGGGACATCAGCTGTTCTGGGCACGGAGAACAAAGAGAAAAAAAAGAAAATAGCCGACAGTAGAATAGTCACCCGTTGCTTGGCGCGATGTACGTTTGGTGATGCCGCGGAACTCGGGTGCACAACACCTAATTGTCCCCCGAAGCGGGTCCGTGCGCGCAGACGGAAGATTCGAGAATGACCTTGCTGGCTCGGCCGCACCTCTTTCTCCTTCCTCATCGAACTCGTAGAAAGGCCCACTGCCACCCACACTTTGCACCCGCCCTCCCCTTCGTGCAATGTCGCTGTCAATGGTCCGAGCATAGAGTGATGGAGTTGGGTGAGTTGGTTCCTGCCTTGTTGCTGCGTTTGGATTGGCCCGGTGCGACCGAACACCCCACTCGGCTCAGAGACTCGATTGGCTGACCCTCGCTCTCCTCGCCCACCCCTACCCTCTATTGCCGATGTTGCCCTCATTTCGATCAGACGCCTAGGGCGACTACATATCGGCTCCATCCGGTCGCCCGCATCAACCTTTGTGTCTCACACTTTGTCCCAACATTGCCATCGTCCCCACCCCTCGCGATCATCAGTAAGTCACGCTTTCTTCGCTGTGTCTATCCGACAACCAGCCCAAGGAGCCTGCTAACATTCAGCAACACGACACTTCTTGATTCTTCTCACTTAGAACAACATCTGTGTCATCGTCGTCATTGTCATTGTCGTCATTGTCATCGTCATCGTCATCGTCGTCGTCGTCGTCGTCGTCGTCGTCGTCGTCATCTGCGTCGCCGTCATCGTTGTTGGATATCAAGTCATGGGTTGGCAGGTCGCCGGGGATGGCAGGATAAGGAGGGCACGACAGGTTAGAAAGCGGATGGTGGGATGCAACACTCCCACGGCTTGGGTTCCTTGGGTTCTGTGACTGGTTTGAATAGTTTTGTTTGGTCGAGGTAGGTTACATCGCACACACCAGTGCGGGTGGCATTCAAGAAGCTTCCCCGGGCTGCACATTCCGTGCGCCGTCGGATGTTGCAATCTACCTAACTCTACATTTTGCTCAACCTCTTCCCTCTCTCCAAGATGGGCTTGATGTGTTCCCTGTACATCCTCTTCCTCTCCTCCTCATTACCGACATTCGCATCCAAGTCATTCTTGGCTCTTTCCAACATCGCCTCATACGCCTTTCCGTCGTATCGACCTGCGGTGGAGTCGAGTTCCCAATCGGAGAAGTTGAAGGCGTCGACGAGGCCGACTGCTTCGGGAAGGAGGGCTTGGGCGTGCGAGTTGACCAATGCTCGAAGGGCTTCGACGGGGGAATCCAGGGTCGCTGAGAGGGGTGGTGCGGGGGCCAGGATACCGAATTCCAATAGGGAGGGGAGAGCTTGTTCGATCGTGTGTAGGTTGAAAAAGTGAACGACTTTGGCGAGGACTTTCTTCTCGTTCGGTCCGGCACCTTGGTTCAGAAGACCTTCGGAAGAATTGGTCACGGCTTCGATCATGCGTCGGACGAGGAAGGCTTCGACGACAGCTTTGGATACTTCGATGCATTCGTGCGAGAGGTCACCGAACTTCTTGCCTGTTCGGAGAAGACGTTCGAGACGATCGACTTGGAGGGCCGCGCGGAGAGAGATGACTTGCAATTGGGTCTCAAAAGCTTGCCACGAGGCCGAGGTCGCTTGGATCGGAAGAGAAGGTTGACGCTTGCCTCCTAAGGCGGAGAAGTAAGCGGAGGAAGGAGAGAGCTTGGTTCCGGAGGGGTTCTCCTTGTACGCTCCGTAAGTCTTGAGTGCCGCTCGCGCGACTTGGAGATGCAGGATAAAGTTGTCGCCTTCGTAGGTGACCGAAGGGAGT
Source organism: Microbotryum silenes-acaulis (assembly GCA_003665825.1). Classification (NCBI taxonomy): domain Eukaryota; kingdom Fungi; phylum Basidiomycota; class Microbotryomycetes; order Microbotryales; family Microbotryaceae; genus Microbotryum; species Microbotryum silenes-acaulis. The sequence continues at coordinate 322,832 of QPFY01000006.1, forward strand.
TCGGAAGCGTAAATCCTTCCCACACCCGAGGCGTCGAGGAATCCATGACCACCCATCGCACGACGAACGATCTCAATGCCATCGACCGTACCCGCCGAAACGTAGGTCTTGAGCCCCGACGAGACGGCATGCGTTTCAGCGAGCAAAGTTGTGTCCCCTTCAGCGAGTTGGGCCGCCATCGAAGAGTACAAGTTGGACATGTCCTTTCCAGCGGTAATGAAGACGATCGATCGAGCAAGTTGAGGCAAGATACGCATATACACACCGGGGTAGGTGATGACTTGACGTTCGATGCCGAAGCCGGGTTCGCCTCGTTTGAGTTCGGGATCGGCGAATTGGCGTCGGGTGTGGAGGTAACGCGTCGAGATGGTCACGGCTTTGGCAAGCTTCCAGGCGAGGTTGCCGATCATTTGGGCTCGGATGAAAATCATACCGCCGTAAGAGAGCTTGTCGTGCGGTGGCTTCGAGTACTTGCCCTCGGGCGAGACCTTGGCAAATCGGTTCAGCATCTGGTCACGAGGGATGCGGACGTGGTCGAAGCGAGCCCCTAGAGGTTATATATGCATCCCAGAGTCAGTGAGATTTTGACACTGTGCACTTGAGTAGATGCGACGGAGACAACACTCACATCCGTTATCGACAGCGGACATTCCCTGATGAACTTTGGGGCCGATCTCCCCCGCCTGAATGCCCGGCATCAACGAATGATCTTCCAACGACCTCAACTGGGTCAAGAACAAATGAGGCCCATAATTCTCGCCATTGATGAACAGCCTTGCCTGAACGACACCATGGGTCGCCAAGAGACCGAGGGCACCGATCCACCATTTTGTGGAGGAGATGGTGGGGGAGTTGAGGATGAATTCTTGGGTTTTAGGGTCGTAGGTCGCGGTCGTTTCGAGCTGTTGGACGTTGGATCCATGGCCTAGTTCGGTTTGGAGGTAGCAACCGATGATCTGCACGAGATGGATATGAAGGAAAGAGGTGAGCTTCGTGAAAGCTGTATTGGAAAGGAAAGCTCCGCTTGTATGAGATGAGACGTACCTCGTGGTTGTAGCACTTGGGCAACCAGATGGCTTGTTGTTCATCCGAGCATTGCGCCGCAATAACGGGTTGGAACGCTAGAACGGGACGGAAAGCAATCAGCTAAGGGATTCCTCATTTCGAGCAGATTTTCAGCCCGAGATAGAAACTCACCGACTTCGTGAAGGTAGATGCCGATGGGTTCATCGACGCAAGCGAGGGCCTCGATGTATTCCATGTAGTCAAGATCATGTTCGTCGACGAGGTCCATCAACCTTCGCGTGACGGCCAAGCCTCGTTCGAGGCGCTGAGATCGCGACATGTACGCCCTGGCGATCGAGGCACGGGAGGATCGGTCAATGTCATTCCTTCACAACAGCGTTCCCGTGAGGCGAGGTGAAATAGAACTCACTTTTTCGACTTGTCAAACGCAAGGTCCTCACTGACGATCTTTGCGACGCGCGCCCTCATTTCAGAATCCCTCGACCCCTCATTCAGCACCTTGTTCAAGATGGTGGGGTCGAACGTCATGCGCGATCGAGCCTCGGTCAGATCTTTCGTTGTTTGCGACATGATGGCTGGTGTTGGAGTAAGTTGCTCGATAGGAGGAGGTGACGGGGGCCTGGGGGTATCGGTGTGAGTGGGGTAAGGGGGTAAGGACGAGGAGAAAGGAAAGGCAAAGAAGGCGAACATAATCGCCGAGCTGTGGGTCCCTCCGGCTAACGACTTGTACGCTCCGAGGCGCGGGCGGCATTGATGAAATGTGGAGAAAAGGACGGCGCGCCTGCTCGGCCAAAGTTGCTTGCCGGGGGCCGAGGCATCGACGAAGATGGGTGGCAGCTTGGCGCGCTGTCGGCGCGCGCGAGTCGCCGTGCTTCCCCGGGCGCGCCGTCAAATTATGGCAAGTGGTTTGCCTTTTATGCCGCTTCAGGTCAAAATGCGGATGATGGCCTCCTTGTGAAATGGTGCGAGTCAACCGAATCTCCAAAGAGTCGAGGACGACAACTCGGATGCGAGGATCGCGTGGGGTGTTCCAGACATTAAAGGTCGATCGAATTTTGTCGGAGAGGGATAAGCATGTGGGGGATGCCAGACTGGGATGAGATTGCAAGGATCGGCAACGGGACCATCTCTTCGCCATTGCGCAAATCACGTGACTCATCTCCTCGATCACCGTTGCTCGACCTTCTGATCTGCGTCGGCCATCTACTCTGACATATCATCCTCCCCCTCGGCACCACCTTTGTTCATCCCAGGGAAGAGGTGTTTGAGGCTTCGACTCGATTTAGCGAGGTTGGCCGCCCATGTACTAACGGCCTGTAGAGAGGTGCATTGAATCACGAGGACCGAAGTCAGTCTCTCTCTTGTCGTTCATATCCCAACGATGCAAGCAACTCACCTCCTCCATAGCCCCCTGCACAATCTTGGCGCCCTCGACGCCCCACCTCAGCATCTCCTCGAACCTGCCCACTCCGACCCTACTCTCCAAGCCAACAAGTGTGACCTTACCACTCCTCGGCAAGACCGCCACCGTCAAATTCGGTAAAGCCTGTTCTTCCGCCTGGGTCAGATCCAACAAGGTCGTGGAGCCTGACCCTCTGGAGCGTTTGGGGTCGTTGGAATGATGTACGGGTGGGGAGGTGAGTTCGAAGGGGGGGATCTGGGGAGGGGCGAGGGGGGATATGGAGGGGTAGGAGGCGAGGGAGAGGGAACAGATGTAGTCGGTTAGGGGCAGGCCGGCGGCGATGAGGGCCAAGGTCGTGGCGTTGATGGCGGCTTGTAAGAGGGCTGTCAAGGCGGAAAAAGTGGGAAGGGTGGGAGAAAGTTAGGCGTGGTTTCGAAAGACGAAACTTGGTTGGAATCGAAGCAAGCCAGTACGTACCTCCATCGACTTCGAGCACGTGAATGTAAATGTCGATCGAAGACCGTGGATAGAGGTGGAGTAGGAGCACGGGTTCGAATGTGGCCTTCAGGGAAGCGGCCAACTCGACGGTTCGTCTGGAGGAGATAGGGGTCCTAGTCAGCTCTCTTGCTGGTTGTGCGGTGCCACATTGCACAAGACACGGAAGATGATGCAGGATCCGGATGCACTGACCTATCCTTGGCATTGGCCCTGATCCCACTGGGATGTTCCTCCGTCCTGGCCTTCCTCCCCAGTCTCTCCGTCCAAGCGGCCACTCCAACCTCTACATTGACCCTGGCTTTATCCCCACTCCTAGCCCCGTTCCCGTGCGTAGGACCGCTCGCCGCGCCTGCCGCCGATCCCCCTGCTCCTGCACCTCCTCCCGAACCAGAGAACGGCCCCGATCGACTGGGTTCGCGGGGGCCCAGAACGGAGGAAGAGACGGTGGTGAGGCCGTGGGAAACGAGGGCATATCCGTCGGGGTTCGAAGGAGCCAAGATGGCGTAGGACGTCGATGGGACGGTCGGGGGCGAGGGGAGGATCTCGAAGGAGAGCGAGCGTAGTTCAAGAGGGAGCCGAGAGTCGAGCCGTAGGTGTGAAGGTGTCAACAGTTGCGTGCGTGCGTTGGAGGTGGAGGCCATCGTAAAAAGCCAAGGGGTGTGGGCGCCAGTGTAGTGTGAAGGCGAGCTTACAGTCGCGCTGAGCTGGCCCTTCGCAAGCCCGAGTCGGTGCTTCCAATTGCCAAGTGCCAATTACCGATTTGAATCTCCCCGACTCTAACAGCAAATTGTCACTCGCTCGACTGGTGAACGGCGCTCTGGTTTCCGCTCCTGCACCGCCCACTCCTCCTGCGACCCTCGATCCCTATACATCGCAGCTGTCACCGAGACTGCATCCACCGATCGACCATGGCAGCCACCACCACGCTGAGTCTGATCGCCCAACCGGGCAAGACGACGCCGCAACCTTTTGGCGTGCTCGCAACCGCGCTCGCTTTGCCCTCTTCGTCGAGCCACTCTGTCAACCTTGAATGGGTTCACTCCTTGCCCGAGGGGGCCGGTGCGGTGCAACTCGTCTTGGATGGGTGAGTGTCTGCTCCTACTGCGTGGGATGGGGACAGGAAGGCAAAGGATCAGCTAGCTAGCTAGCTAGCAGGTGGCCTATCTCGTCGACGTGGACGCGCTGTGCAACCCTCATTCCGAGGAATCCGAAACTGACGTACTGTACGCATTGGACAGTAAAATCATTCTTGGACCGAGCGAAGCGCAACACGCCCTCGCGAACGCTTTCGCACCCGAGGGCATCTATGGTTCCGACAAGGACGAGTCTGCTCAGGTCCGTCATTGACATCTTGCAATCTGCTCACACCTCTCCGTCGCCTGACGATCATGTCAACAACCTCATCACAGATCACTGCCCTGTTGCTCTCACTGCCTCCGCACCCTCCCGCACTGCCGACCGCGCTCAGTCTCCTGTCCGCGCTCGAGCGCCGTCTCACCCTGCGTACCTACCTCGTCGGCCAAACCCCAACCGTCGCCGACTACGCCGTATGGGGCCACCTTCGTGCGAACCCCATCGCGCTCGGTGTGCTCGCCAAACCCGGTGTACCCCACACCGCGCGTTGGTACGCCCACCTCACCAACTTGGACCCCTGCCAAACCGCGGTCTCGACCATCTTCCAACAGGCCAAGGGCAAGGCGCCCAGTGCCAACAAGGCCGACGACAAGAAGGAGGACGGCGCGAACGCGACCTTTGAACTCGGTCTCCCCAACGCCGTCAAGGGTCAAGTCGTCACCCGTCTCCCTCCCGAACCTTCGGGATACCTCCACATCGGTCATGCCAAGGCCGCTATCCTGAACCAATACTTTGCGCGCATGTACGAAGGTCGTTTCCTCATCCGGTTCGACGACACGAACCCGAGTAAAGAAAAGGCCGAATTTGAAGAGTCCATCATTGAGGATCTGGCCCTCTTGGGCGTCAAGGCCGATGCGACGAGTTATACGTCCGATTACTTTGATGTGCTGCAGAGGTACTGCGTGCAAATCATTAAGCAAGGCAATGCGTATGCCGATGATACCGAGCAGGAAAAGGTGCGTTCAGGCGGGAGCTGGTTCAAGTAAGATCGACAAGTTCGGACCCTGATCCTACAGTCGTCGCCATTACCCACAGATGCGCGATCAACGCATGAACGGGGTCCCTTCGGAGCGTCGTGACGCCTCGGTCGAGGACAACCTCGCCCATTTCGCCGAGATGGCGACCGGGTCCGAGGAAGGTCGTCGGTGGTGCATCCGCGCCAAGATCTCGGTCGACGATCCCAACAAGGCGATGCGTGATCCGGTCATCTATCGCTGCAACCTCCTTCCCCATCATCGAACGGGGACAAAGTACAAGATGTACCCTACCTATGATTTCTGTTGCCCCATCGTCGATTCGTTGGAAGGCGTTACCCATGCTTTGAGGACGAACGAGTACAGGGATCGTAACCCTCAATACCAATGGATGTTGACCACCCTCGGATTGCGTCGCGTCGAGGTATGGGATTTCGGTCGTCTCGCCTTCGTCTACACCTTGTTGTCCAAGCGCAAGCTCAAGTGGTTCGTCGAGGCAGGTCACGTACGAGGATGGGACGATCCTCGGTTCGCTACCGTTAGGGGTATCAGGCGAAGGGGGATGACGATTGAGGCCTTGACGCAGTTCATGTTGATGCAAGGTCCGAGTCAGGCCTTTACGAATTTGGAGTGGGACGTGTTTTGGTCATTGAACAAAAAGGTCATCGATCCTATTGCACCGAGGTTCACGGCGTTGGAGAAGAAGGATTTGTGCGTCGATCCTTAAAGCGGATCGTTCTGTGAGATGATAATTTGGCTGACGGATATTCGGTTTGGGTTTTCGTCGTCCGATAGGGTCAAAGTCAAGATCATTGGGGGTGAAGGGTTGCCCACGAATGGGCCGGAATCCAAGTCGATGCCTAAACACAAGAAGAACGCCGAAGTAGGCGAAAAGACGACTTGGTTCGATTCGACGATCTACGTCGAACAAATCGATGCTATCACCTTTGCCCAAGATGAGGAAATCACTCTGATGGATTGGGGAAACGCGTTCGTTCGTTCGATTGAACGTGCCGGTGGAGCGCCGGAGGGGAAGGTCGAAACTATCGAGATGGAGTTGAACCTTTCCGGCGATTTCAAAAAGACGAAGAAGAAGATCACTTGGTTGGCATCACCTTCCTCCAACGACGGTTTGCAAGCGTTGACCAAAGTGACTCTGTTGGATTACGACTACCTCATCTTCAAGAAGAAGATGGAAGAGGACGACAAGTTCGAGGATTGGTTGACCCCTCAAACCGAATTCAGGACCGAGGCGTTCGCGGATGTCAATGTCGCTGGATTGGAGAAGGGGACTATTATTCAGTTCGAGAGGAAGGGGTTCTATATCGTTGATAAAGCGGCCAAGGACGGTGGGGAGGAAGGGGCGGAGTTGATTCTGATTCCGGATGGCAAGGTGTCGACTGTGGCGAGTAAGCACGAGGCGGCGTTGAATGCGGCTGCGGCTGCTTCAAAGCCCAAGGGTGGGGAGGACAAGGCGGGAAAGGCGAAGAAGGAGGACAAGAAGGCCAAGGGAGGGGAGAAGAAGCAAAAAAAGGTTGAGGCGGCGACGAGGGGTTTACCTGATCTGGCACCGGAGGAGCCCAAGGAGAGCATTTTGCTTTCGGATGGCAAGGAGGGGTTCGAGCAGAAGGTGTTTACCAAGATGTTCAAGGTTCCTTCCGTTTGTGAGTCCTGGTCCAACTTTCCTTTGCGCGTGTGGGGAACTAGATCAGAATGGCTGACGGATTGCTTTCTCGCGTCTGCCTAGATGGGGAGGACGGCGTCGATGCCCCGGCGACGACCAAGATGTTTGCGGTCAAACCGGTTTACCAGCAGTAGATCCTCGACGTTGAAATTTTTGCTAATGAAACCAGAGAAAGAGAATGATCCTGTTACGAGTTTTGTCACTAGCGGGTCGGAGAAAGTTGAAAGAGATCGGCGCCTAGGAATCGCCGACGGTGCCTGAGATCGACATCGAGAGCTACTTTTGGTGCTTGACGAATCTTCACCATTTTGTTTTGAAGAGCCGATGCGTAATCAGAACTAATTAGGTTAGGTAGGTACGGATCGGAAGACTGTCGGGATGCTGGAAATGCCCGCGAGCACTCGCGAGCACGGCGCACGCCGGCGCCAAGTGGGTTTCTGCATCCAGTCGCGCCGGGTTGCCCTCCTTCGCCGAGACGACCTTCGACGGGGCTCACTGCCCACCAGCCTCGATGTCGTACGCTGGGCGTCGTGGTGAAGGCCCACCCTGCATCCGACCTGTGATCGTCCCCCCACCTTCGTCGTCGTCGCATTCTCATCACGGCTCGTTCCCTCCTCCGTCGTCGCTCTCGGCTAACGGCGGCGCAGGCAGTTCTGGCTCCGCATCGTCCTCGACCTCGACCTCGGGAGCTGCTGATGCTCTGATTCCTCGGCCGCATGTGCTGGACCAATACCGACTCCCATCCCTGGCAGCGACGTTCTCAGCGGCCTCGGCCGCCGCAACTGCAGCCTCGAAAACAGGTTTTTCGTCGCATCACTCTTCGCCTTCGCCGTTGCGCTCGCCTTATTCCCGACCGACGACGACGGCGCGCTCGACTGGCTCTCACCCCGGCCGCGCGCCTTTGTCCTCTCTGGCTCAGTCTTCTTCGTCTAGGTCCGGTTCGATGTCCACTTCAACAGCGGGCAATCAACCGACGACCCCTAGTTGGGGGGGTGTGACCCCTTCGAGTTCGAGTTCCACTTCGGGTAATAAGGCGGGTGGCCAAGGCAGTGGCGGTCAGAAACCCGAGTCGTCGATCGATCGAGAGGACGATCACGATCACGATCACGATCACGATCACCATCCTATCTCAGGCGGAGTCGAGCCTGGCGAACGGAGTGACGATCAAGGTACCGGGGTCGGTTCAGGGGACGAAGGTAGTCGGAAAGCGGAGAGAAGAGGATCAGAGTCCAAGAGGGAGGGGTCGTTGAGGTTTTCGAGAAAGAAGAAGAGGGCGAGGGTCGTGCTTAGTTGTGAGTCCGCAACGGGGGGGAAGCGAATCCGGTACGATCGATCAAGTGACCTGATGTCCCCGGATGAGTCGTGTTATAGGCACCATGTGTGTTCGTCGCAAGGTCAGCACTGCTTGTCCTCCGAGACTGGCTCCGTAGACACGTTTGAGCTCAAGCCTGGCCCCCTGACCCCCCTCACCGGCGCTTTCCCCGCTCTCCTCTCCCCAAATTAGACCAAATGCGACAAGGTCGTACCCTGCAGCGCTTGCGTAAGACGAGGAAGTCCGAACGATTGCGTCGTCGAAGGAGTCGACGAAGTAGCACCGTAGGTCTCCAGAGTGGTGTAGAGCGACTCCCGACCGGCGTGGAGCTGATTGGAGCCCGAACCCGTTCGCTGCCCAGTCAACCATTCGCCCTCAACGAAGAGCTCGTCGCGCTCCGGAGTCGAGTGAACACACTTGAAGGACTCGTCAACTCATTACTGACCGCATCGAGGACCTCACCAACGACACAACCCATCTCTTCACCGAGCTACATTTCCGCCTCGACCTCGACCCCGACCTCGCACCTCCTGCCGCACAAGGCTGAGAACGACGAGGCCCACGTCGCCGAAGCGTTGCAGAGACTGAGCGAAGGTGTCACCAACGATGCGCGATCACCGGATGCGATAGCCGCGAGAGTGAATGCGAGCTCGAATCATTTCCGATCGAGTGGATCGCCCGAGCTCGATCATATCTTATCCCTGATCCCCGAACGCGCGATATGCGACCTCTTGCTCGAATCGTACCTCCTCCGCGTCGACTGGCAACTGCACATCCTCCATATCCCGACGCTCAAACACGACTATCGCACCATGTGGGACAAGTTGCGATCACCGGCGCCCGCGACGGGACCCGAATCGCTCGAGGCTTGGGTTCCACCGAGGTTGGGCACCTTCTTCATGGTCCTTGCGTTGGGCATGTATTTCATCCCTCCGGAATTATCGCCCTATTCGGCCGTCGAGGCAGCGGCGATGCCTTCCAAGTGGTTGGATGCGGCGGAAAAGGCCCTCGGTCTCGCGGATTGGTCCGGTCGACCCCAGCTAAGGACGGTGCAGACCATCCTGCTGATGGGACAGTTCTGGCACCACTTGGGCGAGATCGATCGTTTCGTGATTTGGATCGGAGCGGGCGTTCGAGTCGCGCAATCTTTAGGTCTGCACAATGCCGAACAAACGGGGATCCTCCATTTCCCATACGACGACTTCCCCATCAAGACTTATGCGCGCGACTTTTTCTGTCGCGAGATGGGCAAAAGATCTTGGTGGAGTCTCTGCGCGGACGATTGGGATGTTTCGTATAGGACGAGGAACGTGTCGGTGTTGAGGACGCAGGACTTCTCGACGCCTTCACCGTTCAATCTGACGGATGATGATTTGATGGATGGGCCGGTGCCGTCGAGGAATTTGACGCAGCCGACGAGTGTGACGTTTCAGATTTGTTTTTCGGTGAGTTTTTCGTGGAAGAAGCAGATTGGAGAAGAGGTCACTGACGATGGATTTGTGTGCACATAGGACCTGATCTACCTCTCGCAACAATGGCGGCAGCCGCATCGCGAGATGGGCAACATTGGCAATCTCAGTGTCGAGACCGTCATTTCGCTCGACGAGATCGTACGAGGCATGTCGGTACGGTTCCCTTTCTACCTGCAGTTGGAGAAGAAGGACGACCCGGCCGTCAAGGCGCTCGAACAAGCGCACCCGTTGGTCGCGATTCAGAGGTTGCACCTTGCGAAGGAACTGCATTGTCGAGTGAGTTGCGTGCGATTTTTGTTGATGGATCAAAGAAGCTGCTGATCTTTGCAAGTTCGCCCTCACAGTATGTCAGGTTGCATCGTCGAGCCTTGTTCGGCGACGACCTCGGCACGGCCCAAGCGCGCGTCTCTCGTTCGACGCTACGCAGTTCGGCGAGCACGTTGCTTTCGATCGTGGCCGAGTTCCGCGCCAAGACGGATTATGCGCACAAGTTGTGGTGGGTCAACTCGTACATGACCCTCGCGGCCGTGGCGTTGTTGTTCAGCAACATCCAACTTCTCATTTCTTCACCCACACCCGTGGCTTCGTCCGTACTCAGCGATGCTGCTTCGAAACGTCACGAGGTTCTGACGACGCTCACTCTGACACGAGGGACCCCACCCCTAAGTCCTCATACGGTACAAGGTCTCCGTATCATCGACCTTCTGCTCCAAGAAGAGAACGTCATCGTCGCCAACGCCAAACGCGCCACAGTAGGCGGTCGTCAATTATCCGAACGCGACGCCGAACGCTACTACGCCGCGATGGACGTCGTTGCTAAAGCGACGATGTGCGTCGGGGAGAGGGAGACGTTGAGGTTGAAGGATTTGGCGGACCATTGGAACGATTTCGAACCGAGACCGCAGAGCGTGCTGCAGCAGCAACAACAGATCGCGGCGCAGGGGGGGCAGCAGCAGCAGGTTGGACAGTTGATTCCGCCGTCGGGGATACAACTGCAGCATCATCAGCTGCAGCAGCAGCAACAACTACAACAGGCGACAGCGACGGCTACTCAAAATGCCACGAGCCATATGGGAGGAGGAGGAGGAGGTGCACCGATTGTCGTCGTGCCTTCCCCGAATGGAGGAGGAGCAAACTACTCCACTCGGTCGAACAACGGCGGTTCCATGTCGGGGATGCAAACACCCAACAATGGAGCCATGGCTCAACAGCACCATCAGCAACAACCCCAAGCAGCGAACTACCACCTCTCCTCCTCTCCGACGAGTCTGGACTTTTCGAACCCACAAGCATGGGGCACCACAGCAGCAAGTGGCGGACCTCAAGGTTACGCGAATACGCCGGCTGGAATGGGAGTCGCTTCTACGGGGAGTACGGGTGCGGGTGCGGGTGCGGGTGCGGGTGGACTGGGCGGTTTGCAGGCTTTCCAGTTCCCCTATGATCCGTTTTGGACTCAGGATGATGGCTGGGACGATTTCTCGAGGTTGGTTTGAGTAGAGGGAAAGGAGGTTGAAGGAGGTTGTTTGTACTGTAGCGTTGTTTTCCGTTTATCGTGTTGTTTTGGATAAGGAAAGGGGAGGAGGGAGTATAATATATGGTATTGTCGATTCTCAGAGGATGGTGGACGGAAAGAAATGAGTAAACTCACGCGCCCGGTCAGAGTCTAGGAGCGCGCCGAGTTGGCCCTTGTTTTAGCTCCCTACCAGCGCTCGGAAACGACGTCAAGGCGAAAAAACGAGGAGTCATTTTATACCTCGTCGCAAGTTCGAGAAAGGAGTGCAACTGATTGGCATTCGTTCGTGCCAAGCCCGACTCGGGGGTGCTCGGGCTGACCGTCGACGTCAACTCTGCACCTCGGAGGGCAGTGGGACTAGGTTTGAACTACCACGAGGACAGAGTCACGAGGTACGAGAGCCAACGTTGGAAGATTGGTGAGTGGTCTCAAGAGACGGTGTAATTCTAAGACGGTGTGGTCACTGGAAGCCTCGGCGAGACGGTGACTGGGCGATGGGCTCTACGCGAGCAGGCATGAGATCGCCGGCCTTAGGCGGGATGAGGCAGGGTCGACGATGAGAAAGTAGCACAAAATGAACTAGGCCTGGTGATGGGGGCTGTCGCGGTTTCCTGCACCTAGCGCCGTGAAGACAATGACGACTAAACCCCATCTCCCTTCGCTCGCAGACACCCCGAGGGATCTTCCTCTGGACGTTCGACACCAACCATGTCCTTCCTAGCTCGAATCCGCTCCAAATTCACCTCCCGTCTATACCCCACAACATCCGAAACCTCCCGCCTGCGCACCTCCCTCATCCGTCGGGAAAAGATCCTCACCCAAGTCCGAGCCCTGATCCCGTTCCTCCAAGCTGGACTCATCATCGTCGGCTTCTTGTACCTCTTTGCCATTCCGACGCAAGGCTTGGGGAGAAGGCATTATATTAGTGAGAATGCGTTGCAGCCTGGTCACGTGCGTTCGATCGTGCGTTTGGGCTCGGGGCCGGAAGAGGAGAAGATGCTGAGCAGAAATTTCTCGCGTCACTTCTGGGGACGTCAGGTCAATACGAATTGGAATTGGGCCGACGTGCACATCGCGGACGAGTATGCCAAGCAGGTCGAGGCGTGGAGCGCGTTGCCTTTGCAGCAGTAGGTCCCACCTGATACGCGGGATTGGCTAGAGGGGAAAAGGCTGATCGGAGATTTGTCGGCCAGACGAACGCAGGAGCTGAAGAAGGCGTTTCAAAAGTTGGGCTATGCGACGGCGACGCAGGACTATCTGTTTGAATTAGGATCGGGGAATAGTGTACGTCTTGGGGTGGTTTGATCGTCAAACTGCGAACGATCGAAAGACTGACTGCGCATGATCGGGACCTGTAGACCCTGCAAGGCACGAACGTCTACTCGCTCCTCCAAGCTCCAAAAACGGACGGCGCCGAATCGCTGGTCCTTGGGGCTTCGTGGTTGTCTAGGGCTCTGCACCAGGACACCAAGGAAAAGAGGGTGAATGTTCGAGGCGTTGCGAGTGTTCTGGCTTTGGCCAACTTCCTCAAGAGTGAGTTTGCACGTGAACGATGGAATGATAGCAGGCCAACTGAATTGAGTTCGGTGCAGAGTATTCAACGTGGTCCAAGGACATCATCTTCCTCGTCTCGGACGACTACATCGCCGGAGCTCAAGCCTGGATTGACGAATACCACGGCAACCAACAGAGCAATATCCGAGCCGAACCTCTTTCGCTTACGACGGGACCGATCTGGGCTGCTCTGAACCTAGACTATCCTTACCACTCCTTTTCGCACCTCGGCCTTTTCTACGAAGGCGTCAATGGCCATCTCGCGAACCTCGATTTCCTCAATTCGGCATCACACATCACCAAAGGAATGCGCGTACCACCCGTCTTGCATGCTGATGTCGAGCTCGCGAATCTAATGCCTTCGATTTTCTACGATACGCCATTGAGCTTCTTGGACAACCATGTCTTGAGGACGTATACGCGGGCAGCCAAGACGGTGTTGCATCAGGTCGCGTTGACCGCTTCGGGGAAGGCACAAGGGCCCGAAGCGGTGTTTGGCAAGTACCGCATTGATGCGTTGGCGATGTTTGGTGTTCCTGCGGAAGGGCCGTACGGGTTTCATGTACTCGGTCGGTGCGTCGTTCGATCCTCAGCATGGCTGTACTGGGAAGAGACCTGTACTGATGTTGTGATCGTCATCGATGGACACAGTATCGTCGAATCGACGTTCCGCTCGCTCAACAACCTCCTCGAGCGCTTCCACCAATCCTTCTTCCTCTACCTCATGACCTCGGTCGACACATTCGTCGCGATAGGGAACTACCTCGCTGCTCCGGTGTTGGTCTGCGCGGGTATGACGATCATGGGGTTGAATGTGTGGGAACAGGCGGGGGTTTCGGTCAAGGGGGAGAGGAGGGAGAGGTTCGTGGGGAGGCCGATCGCGATCATTGGATTGACGCATGCGATTGGGTTTGGGCTGTTCTCGTATGTCAGTGGGTTAGATCCGATGGGGGATCTTTCGGTGAGTTGGGAGTGATGCGGTGGGTCGTTCGAGGGTCAAAGGCTCATGTCGAATTTGTCCCAGTCCCGCCTCCCACCTACGCTCGTCTTCATCCTCCTCTTTGCCCCCCTCATCCTTTCGACCGTCTTCAAATCACGTCGCCGAAAAGGTCGAGCTCCTTCATCGATGGTGCTCGCCTCGCTCTCGTTGATCCTCGGTGGGATGACGATCGGCGTCGTCGCGTGCCTCAACTTTGGCGCGTCCGTACTCCTATCGTTCTCCCTCTGTCCTCCCTTGACGCTGGTCAAACCGCGGCGACATCGTCTCTCCGAACGAATCCAACAGTTCCTCGTGCTCATTTTTTCACCTCCCGTAACATGGGCATTAGTAAGAGCATGGAAGAGGGAAGCAGCGGATGCTTGGGCGAGGGGGTTGTTGCTCGATTGGCAGATGATGGGGACGTGGTCGATGCCTTTTACCTTTGTTGTGGTGGTGCCTTTGGTGCTGCAGGCGGGTACGGTGGGTTTATTGGAATGATAAACTAGAAGAGCCTGGGCGTTGTTTACTAGAGTGAGACGCGTCTGTTCTGCTTTATCTGAATTTTCTTCTCGAAATCTCTGGAGCGCGCCGAGGGAGTTTCCAGGTCTGTGGAAGCACCGCGTGCAGCCGTGCTCCAAGAACGATAGACAGGATCAAGTAGTAGTAATTCACATCTAGAACCTCGGGTCAGTGAGCTGGCGAAAGCCAAGGGAGGTTCTAGGCGCGCGCAAGTTATCCAATAAGTCCACAGCTCCATCGCCTTCTATCATCGGTCACCTCGGGCAAAGGCCTCAGGCCTTGCAGTCTGCTCCTCTCTCGCTCGACCTCTTCCACGTGTCGCGCTCTCGCAGCCGAGGCCGTAATCGCCCAACATAGAGTACTTGTCCTACCTCCCGCACGTGACCCTATTCAGCGCTCACCCCATGACTCTAGGCCAACGCATCGACTATTACCTTTCCCAAGTCCCGCCTGCGCCCAAAGCGCTGCATCACCAATGGACCTCGTGGCGAGGTGACCGATCGGATTGGACGATGCTGGCGTCAATCTTGGTGCCGGTTTTGGCAGGCTGGGTTTATCTCAAGCTCATCCATGTACCTTGGGATGAGAGGGCGAGTAAATTCGAGTGGCTCGTACCCGAGGAGGCTTTGTGAGTTGGCTTCTTCTCCAAGGAGGGTGGTGATAAATTTTAGTTGTTGGGCCGGCTCTGACACTCGTCGTTGGGATTGATAGGCCATCCTGGAAGCCAGCAAAGGTCTTGTCCCACGCCTCGATCAATTCGCATCAATCGGACCCTTCCCTAATCCCAACGGAGCACAAATCCAAAGAGCGTACCTACATCACCTGCTACGCCCCCGCGTCCGGAGCGCACCTCTCGACCGTCCCTTCAACGACCGCAGCCGAAATCGACGAAGCGATCCTCAAAGCCGAAAAGGCGCAAAGAGAATGGCGCACCAGTTCGTGGAGTCGAAGGAGGAGGCTGATGAGGACGTTATTGAGGTGGTGTACGGTCGAGATGGAAGGGATCGCTAGAGTCGCGAGTAGGGATACGGGCAAGACTCGTACGTTTTTATCCTCCCAGAAGTTTCATCGTCCCGTACTTGTGCTGACCATCCGTTCTGCAAGTTCCTACAGTTGTGGATGCGGCTTTTGGGGAGATCTTGACCACGTGCGAAAAGCTGCGATGGGTTATTGCGAATGGGGAGGAATGCTTGAGGCCGGAATCGAGGCCGTCAGTTTTGGGGGGTTAGAGAGCCACAAAGGTGTGGGCAAGACAGCTGATGACAGCTTTTTCCGCAGTACAAACGTGGTCTTGGCGCACAAAGTGTCCAAGGTGCATTACGAGCCGTTGGGCGTCGTTGCCGCGATCGTCAGCTGGAATTATCCGGCGCACAGTCAGTCCAAATTCGCCTTCACCGATCACAAGAGACGGCGCAGCAGGAACTGATCATGTGCGAGTCTCATCCTGCTCTACAGACGCTCTGTCACCCATCATCGCCTCCCTCTTCTCTGGCAACGCGATCGTCGTCAAACCCTCCGAACTCGTCGCCTGGTCCTCGCACCACTTTGTCCAAGCGGTCCGATCCTGCCTCTCCGCCTGTGGTGAAGACCCCAACCTGGTACAAATCGTCGTTCCCCTCCCCGATACCGTAGAAAATCTCACCGGACACCCTCGCATCAAACACATCACCTTTATCGGCTCCGAACAAATTGGTCAAAAAGTCGCCATCAAAGGTGCTGAAGCGGGAACGCCCGTTCTCCTCGAATTGGGCGGTAAAGACCCTTGCATCATCCTCGACTCGGCCGACCTCAAAGCTTTCGAAGATACGTGGATGCGCGCTGCTTTCCAAGCGGCCGGACAGAATTGTATAGGCGCGGAAAGGTTCATCGTGCATGAGAAAGTGTACGATCAGTTCGTCGCTTCGATGGCTTCTCGTGTCGAGGCTTTGAAAGTGGGCGATGTCTTGGCCAAGGATTTGGATCGGGATGCTACGAATCGCGTCGATGTTGGAGCGATGGTCTCGGATCGTCTGTTTGGTGAATTGGAACGACTCGTCCTTTCAGCCGTTAAAGATGGAGCGAGATGCATCATCGGTGGTAAAAGGATCAAGGAGCATTCTACCTCTCCCCAAGGGCATTATTTCCAACCGACCCTGTTAATCGACGTGACGACCGAAATGGAGATCGCGAACCAAGAGGTCTTTGCTCCCGTGATGATGGTGATGAGGTTCAAGGAATTGGACGAGGCGATCGAGTTGGCCAATTCGACGAGGTATGGATTGGGCGCGAGTGTGTTTGGGAGGAAGCAGAGCGATTGTAGGTACGTCGTTGAGAGGATCGAGGCGGGGATGGTGTGCACCAATGGTATATTCTCTCGGTGGTATGCGTTATTCCGGATCCCCGCGGCTGAGGAGTTTCTTACGTTGATTGCAAACAGATTTTGGCGTCTTCTACCTCAACCAAGCCCTCCCCTTTGGAGGGTGCAAAGCCTCGGGCTACGGTCGATTCGCCGGTAAAGAAGGCCTTCGTGGTCTATGCAATCCCAAAGCCGTGACGGAGGATCGCTTTCACGGATGGATCCAGACGGGGATCCCTCCTTTGCTTGCATATCCTATCAATTCGGGTCTGGGCGCATGGGGTTTCGTCAGTGGGTTGGTGGGTATGATGTATGCCGATGGGGTGTGGAACAAGCTCAAGGGCTTGGTCGGGCTCGTTTCGGCCAAGTGAAAGAAAAAAAACAGGGGGCGATAATTAGGAACCGAGTCTTTTGCCTTTCTTTAGGAATTAAATCACACGTCTAGTAATTCAATGCACAACGCTCCCTCTTAAAAACTCTACTCCTCATCATCATCCACCACCTGAACCAAACCTTTCCTCTCCAACGCCTCTTGATCGGTCAATCGTCTCCAAACGCTCCATTCCTTACCCCCCTTATTCCTTTCAACCTTCTTGCCCTCTTCCGTCCTCCTCCTAACAGCCTCCAGCAACCTCCTCTCCCTCTCCCTCCCTCTCTCACCTCCCTCCAAATCCCCTTCGACGCCTTCCCCACCTTCGCTTCCAAGCGCGGAAATCTCATCTTCGGTCAGACGGAGGAACGTAGGACAGGAAGCGAGGTGAGAGGTCATCCAGGTGTGGAGGGCGGGAACGTCGGTGATGGTGTAGAGCAAGCCGCCGGGACGGAGTACGAAAGCGTATTCGGCTAAGAGGGTCGGACTGCCGTGTGGGGGTTAGGGGAAGAAGGGGGAGTTAGTTTGGACGGGTTGGGGGATATGGGATTGGAGAGGCGAGATCATACGATATTATGCGGGCCTTGTGCTTGCGCGCTTTGAAGTGCGGGTCGGGGAAGAGGAAGAACATCTTGGACAACTGTAGACGTGACGAATCGGATTCGCATGAGTTGTGATCCTTTTTGAGGAAGTGGGACCAAAACAAAAAACAAAAAAAAAGAAAGGACCGACCTGGCCTTTTTCGAAAAAGTTGGGTAAAAACTTCATCGCGTTACCCCTCAACACACTGACGTTGCCGTACGCGTAACCTTGAGGAGGACTGAGATCGATCTCTTTCCCACTCTGTTCTGATGAGGCAACTTGCTGATCGCCGAGCTTGGGTTTTTTGCTGGGACGTTCACCTTCTTCCTCTGGCTCCACCTTCTCCGTCGAACCAGCAGAAGTAACGGGTACCTCATCCGGTCGATCGGGATCAACACTACCGGGGTTCAACCTCAACGCTTTGATCTTATCCGCGACATACTGGGTCACTTGGGTGCGAATCTCCATACCCAACATGAGCGTATCAGGGAACAGAGGAGCGAGGGAGATGAGGAGCCCTCCGAATCCACAGCCGATGTCGGCGAATTCGACGCGTTTCGCTCGAGGGCGAGGACCGAGGAGGGGGACAGATCCGGAGGAGGGGGATTTGGGAGGGGAGAAGTAGGTCGGGTAATGGATGGACCAGTCCATTTGATCGGGTGCGGTGGGGCTGTGGGTATGAAGAGGAGGGGATCAGTCGTGCAAACGGTTGCTTGAATTTTCACTCAAGTCCGATCTGTACGCACTAGTCCAAATGATGAATTGACAAGGGGTTCGCGTGCGCTCGTTGGCGATAGAACCTCTTGCGAGGCATGCCGTTCTCCGTCGTTGCTGCACCGGCGAGGAGGGCGGGGTCTTGGGCTGTTGAGGGGTTGGAAGCCGGAGCTGGGGGGCAAGACGGGTCCAAGGGAGTGCCAGAAGCAGCGGCGGCGGCGAGGGCGGCTTTGGCCTTGCGTTTGGCCTTGGTGTTGGTCATGGTACCTCAGAGTTGGCGGTGGTGGGCTATGTGGGTGGAAGATAGGAGCTGTGGTGAGTTGAGAGCGAGCAGAAGGGAGAGGCGGTGAGGCGGGTGAGGACGTACGCTGGGAAAGGGCTTGCTCCAGATGACGACCCGGAGAGTTTCCAATGGAGCTCCTGAACGAACGTTGTTTCTTTGTCTTGGCCGGGAAGGAAGCTTTATCCAAAGAGGTTTGCGGTGCAACCCAATTGACAGAACGAGGCAATCGTTTCGGAACTCGCGCGAGGCTGCGGAGGGTCGCTGCACCGCACTCGGCCGCGGATTGGGTAGTAATCCCACCATTAAGCCCGGTCGCGCTCTTTTGTAAACGCGTTTGAGCGCGGTCTCAACCTGGCGCTCTGGCTCTTACTCTTCCTCCCCCCCACTTGAGTCTCTCATCTGCTGCTCAGCGCTCACCGGTCGCACTCATACTCAGCAGGACCACCTCGGCAAGCTCAATTTGGTGATCAAGCACACCGGACACGGCTACTCGTACCGCCTACCCTTGGGCCCTCTCGCGCAAGGCTCACTCAACCAGCGCGATCTCCCCAAGCCGCGCTCCCGATTCGGCGATAGCCCCTGCGAGTCGGCGCACGCTCGCAACCGGCCAAGTTCCAACTGCCCAATAACCAGCACCGCCAACAGAGCTGAGGTGAGCACATCCTGCACAATCTCTCGCATCTTCCGGGGTGAGCCGCTTGGAACCCGTCAGAGGAGCAGCAACGCCACATGCACGACGACGACGAGCCGCGCTTGGACCTCTTGCTCGCCCGATCGCACTTGATACAAAAAAAACTGGAAAGGTTTTTTGTGCGACCGTCAGCGATCAACCCCTCTCTCGACTTCCAAAGGGTGTCTACCGTTGACTTCGCAAGAAGCAGAACCGACCATCACATCAAATGGCTGTGCGCACAAGACATGCTCACTGACACGCCGGAACAACAACCCCTGTCCGTCTCGCAGAATCGTTCACGCTCTCCGCTCTGCCCTGCCACCATGAGCACACCACATGCAACAGAGCGTACTCCGCTGCTCTCCAACCCACAGCACGACGAGAGCAATCCATCAGCTCCACCTACATCCACCACCCCACCCAATCCCATCGCCTCCTCGTCCTCCCTGCTCCCTCCCTTCCGTCGGCTGCTGCTCGCCGCATTACTCCAAGCCCTCTCCTTCGTCGCGACTGCCACACCCATCATCTTTGCCTTTCGTACCATGTCCTGCGAGATCTACTACGAACGCAACCCTCCATACCAAGGCAACGGTGATAGATGTGCGAGGAAAGAAATCGATTCGACCACGGCTTCGGCGATTTCGCTCATGGTCACCTTGACCACTTTGTGAGTCGGCGCAGCATTCGAGCTTGGAAAAAGCAGGAACCCCCAACTGAAGTCATCGCCCTCCTCCAGCTCGGGACTACTGAACCTCTTCACCACGGGCTGGATCATCCGTCGTCGAGGCGTCAAGCTCGCCATGACCTTACAAACGCTCGTCCCCTGCGTTCGCAACGTCTGCCAAATCTACGGCATTTTCCACGGCAGGCTCCTCGGCATCCGCCTGATCCAATGGACGCAGCTCTTGACCATATTTGGAGGAGGGGGAGGGTACATGCTCGCCGCCAATAGTTATGCCGCGGCTTTGGTAACCCCTGAGGAGAGAACGGCCAGTTTTGGGATCCTGCAAGGCTTTCTCATGCTCGGCACTGCATTGGGGTACACTCGTGAGTCAGACCGCAAGTTTATTGCCTCATAATGATCTTCACTTGCTGATCTGTGGTTCACTATAGTCGGTGGACTCGTCGATGACATGTTTGGAGCACCAGCGCCCTTTGAGATGACGCTTGGCCTCCTCATTTTGTCGACCCTGCTCTCCGTCTTTCTCCTCCCTTATATACCCCCCGATGCCCAATCACCCAAAGTCAACGACGAAGGTGTATTGGCACCGCTCAAGATCTTTTGGCCTAGATACGTCCAAGTAGAAGGCACGAGTCGCTCGGTACGCTATTGGGGAATGACCTGGCTCGCGATTGGCAGCTTCTTGGGGGTGTTTGCGACGGCGTTCGTGCCACTCGCTTTGCAACTTACGGCGACGAACATGTTTGGGTTCGGACCCAAGAAGGTAGGATGTCTGACCTCACATCGAGACCTCGGTGTCAGAATCTAACCGACTAATCTCGTGATCCCGCAGAACGGCTACCTGCTCTCATTAACTGCGGTCTCTCGAGCCGCGTTCCTCACCTTCGCCTTCCCCCGAGCCATCGCACGTGGAAGGATATGGCTCAGCGGACCCAAAGTCGAACCAACTTCCCCACTGTCAGCACCCACGACACCACCACGAGCCCCCACACAAGCCAAAGATCTCGAACCCCTATCCCTCAATCCGGATGAACTGACTGAGCCTGCGCCAGTGCCCGAACCGACGGACCAAGTACACGGCAGTCTGTTCGACCTCTTCTTTTTACGAATGAGCATGCTCGTCGATGCTTGTTTGACCGCTTGTGTCACTTTCACGACTCTGGGATGGCACGTCTATTTGGGTGAGTTCAGCAAGGCCACGCACTGCACCCGTTCTCTTCTCGAACCACGCTCCGGGCAAGATGACTGAATGCGCGAACCCAACCTTGGCCCTCACAGCCGCCCTCATACTCCCCCTTGCTAGCGGTACCGCCCCCGCCGCCAAAGGCGTCATCATGGAACTCGTTGAACCGACGCAACAATCCCTCGCATTACAAGCCATCGCCCTCGTCGAATCCTTGGCGATGGTCTCGACCGTTTCCGTCTTGGGGATCGCTTTCGCGATGTTGAGTGAGGTCGGCAAGGGGCCTTGGATTTTTATGGTTAATGGTTCGATTGCGTTGGTCGCGGCGGGTACTTTAATGTTGGTGCGATTTCCGCCGAGAGGTGTGGTGGGCACAGCGGTCGGAGGGGGGGATTGAATTGGACAAAGATAAGGAAGCTTGTACAGCTTAATTTAGTTTGTATTGGTCCGGCGAACGTTTTCGTAGGTTAGTCTTGTATGTTTTTTAAGATTCATAAAGAAGGTAATATGTACCTAATCGATTCACTTGTGCGCAACTTTGCGAAGCGCAGACCGGAATGTCACTCTTGCAGTGGCGTGTACTACCTTCTTGACAGTAGCGTGTACTACCTTCTCGATAGACTGCGGACTTGAGCTGATAATGACCGAGCGAGAGCAAAGAAAAAGGAAAGGAACGATTCTTCGTTGTTCCTGGTGCCTCTCTCATCCTGCGCTTTACGGGAGAAACGAATGCCAACCGTTCGCGATATGACATGGCTATCGCGACGTGTTTGCAGGACCGCGTACTATTTGTGAAATTAGGTTTATCATGTCACTTGCTCAGTATTTCGTGTCTTGACGCAGACGGAGTTCGTCACACCGACCCGAGACCGGTAGACCTGGCAATCACACAGGCCTCTTTCTGACAGATAGCGTTGTCAAAAGACGAGCTGTCCGTGTCGAGGGTGCGCATTCCGTCGTCTTGGCGTCGGCTGGGACAGACGCCAAGCGGGCTTGGGAGGGGGCGGGGGTTCGAAAAAGGAGCGAGCACCAATCGGTAGGGTTGGTTCTATACCCCAGCCTTCTTCAGTAGTGGTAGTAAGACGGCGAAACCAAAAAAGACCATCGGTTTTTTCATCAGAAGCTGATTGTGGGAGGAGGAGCCCCCGAATTTCGGACCGATTCCCATCGAAAGAGACATGGAGGTAATTCAATTGAGACCATTTCATGCAAAGTGTGCTGAGTTCTACCGACATCCGAATGAAGGCACTGTCAGGACTACGGAATCCGCGAGATTGCCCATTGACAATGGGCATATGTACTTCGGTAGGGGGATCACGGTAGAGTAACTTTGTCCATGACGGTCGTCTGACTAGCGGTCGATGAGTGTGCCGATCGGTCTTGCATCGGTACCGATGCAGCTGCGGATCAAACTCACGGCGGCTTGAGCTTCTGCTTCTACAAGTTGCGTTCGCCACCTTTCCTCATGGTAGCGTCGACAAATAATTATTGTTCCTCTGCTTGGATCAGATATTCAGGCAAAAAGACAGCACATTTTGTTTGGCGAGTCCTGCCTACTTTAGCCGCTACTGAATGGTGAAGGGTGAAAGTCTTGGTGCGGCTACGTAGTGGCTTATCTTTTAGGTAGATGTAGATTACTGCGATGTCGTAACTGACGTCAACAGTCAGCACTACTCGCATTGTTTCTTGGGTTGCCAAGGCAAAGCCTCTCAGCGCTCGATTTGATCTCCAGCGCTGCCGATTCGACTCGGTAACGAGCCCAAGATGTTGGCGCACTTTGACAGTTTTCCATGGTAGCTGTCGAAGAAGGGATACATGGGGTGAACTCTATGGTATCGTGGTATATTGATTCTCAGGAAGGTATCGAGGTCGGTACCCCTTCAAGAGCTTTCAGAGATCGATTGCGGATTCGAAAGTGGATCGAAAATCGCTGCAAGGCACGCCGTTGGCTGCCGGCGGCCGCCGCCGCCGACGTTTCGGCATCGTCTCTCGATGTATGCGTTTTAGTTCCGAAGGAAGCTAATAAATGTTTCTCTCGTTTCAATTCAAATTCAATCGAATCAGCAAGAAAGCCGCCTAGGAACGAACCACCCTAGCTCATGGCTTGGCAACGGCGCCTCGTGGGAAATCTCGATCGCTGAGGAAGCGAAGAGATTGAAAGCTTTCGGCTCCCTCGGACCTGAAGCACTCCAACCGACAAAGACCCTTCCCTACCTTATTTTAATGAATACGCGGGACGGTGAACGGTTCGCGAAGGACGCGGTTACAAGACGCCTACACCGTTTTTGAGCTTGTCATGCGAGGCACACGGCAGTGACGGGTTGATACGGTACGGTAGGGTGAGGAGCTCGAGTCCACCGTGCGAGCTCGACTTGTTGGGGGGTGGGCCACCTAGTGGCGTGCATGGACCTGGCTCGAGCTTGGGGGACAAGGTCCGCAGAAACTCGACCCTTATTCAAATTTTCATTATTAGACATTATCTGAAACTAAAGGGTTCGGTCGCTTTGGGTATCGACTGGCACTACTGGGCCTTTTCGAGACTTTTGATTAGCTGCAGGCCGGGCTAGGTAGGTACAGCGAGGCTGGCAGGGACTAGGCTACCACAACAAGCCAAGAAAACAAACATAAAAAATCAGCTAAACAGCATCGTGGAAGTCGTAATCGCTCGAGAACACGATCTATTAGGTAAAACTAGTTAGGTAAAAAAAGAAGAACACCAGTAGTGTGCCCCTGATCAACACAATGCAGGCGCGCCAAAATAATCCCTGTGAGACCCGGAAGTTGCAAGCACGAAGAAGCTCTTTGAGTGCCTTCTCAAAGGCCAGCTGATGGTGCGAGAAGGAGACTCCGCGCCCGCTTCTCAGGGCGGGAGTTAAGGTAAATTGAGATGTCTCACTTGGGCAGGCCCGCGGGAGGCTCAAAGAGCCAGTGGCGCGCGCCTCGGAGTCCGATGCGTCGCGACGCGTTCATTTGGGTGGAGGGAGGCACGGGCCATTTCCCATTCTTCGAGCAGGCCCGATAAGGGTCGTCTCTTTGTAGACTAGCTGGAGTTCAAATTCTCAAATTCAGCAAGTAGCTGCGGAAAGGGGGGGGCGGGGGGGGGGGGGGGGAGATACAAGTAGTTTGCATATCGCAGGAGCGATAATGGCGACTCTGTAGCAACTTGTAACCTATGTCGAGTGGGTAAATTGTCTCCAGAGACTCGTCCACCCGATCAGCCCGGTCTCGGGAGCTTTCTCAATGTTCGCACAACTTGGCGCATTTCTTCAAAGGACCCCGGGGGTGGTCAAAAAGAAAGATTACAAGTAGAGCCAGTCATCGATAGACGATGATAGTTTCGATTCGAGACCACCGTCTTCCGTCGTCGACGCCGTCGATGCCACCACCCGCAGTCCGATTGCGCTAGCTTCCATCGCCATTTGCCCACCCATCTCAAACTCACGAAATCTACCTTTCGATTGAGCATGATCTGATCGTGCAGATCATACAAGCTTCAAGCATTTCTCTATAGACTTTTGTGTCGCTAATGCAGCTCAAAGCCGAGCGGCTCGGCCTGATTTTTTTTGTATCAAGCCTGATTAGAATTTGCTTGGGCTTGGACAAGGCCCAAGCTCTATCATCGAATCGCTAGTTCACCCCGGAGCGCATGCGCCTCGTCGATCAGATGCTGCGCCGATCCGTTAAGTTCCTGGAAACTCTATCACAATAGAGGTCCCTGCAGCTTGCCAAACTCCGAATTGAATCCAATCAACGTCTGTAAGACGCGAGGAATCGAGCAAAATGAACTCGCTATCCCCGATTAGGTCCGTCGGAGTTGGTTGAAATCTTCGCGTCCAGCATATATCAACGTACCAGAGCCCGTGCGCGATATTTCGAGCGCAGAACTGGCTTCTGGTCAATGTTATGGATTTTTTAGGGAGAGTACATGCGAGGATAGTGTCGTCGTGAGTGAAGAGGCATGAACTGTCCAGGCATCGTGCAAGCAGTAGCAGCACTCGGCGTCCAGCAGCGCGGTAACGTTTAGGGGTTAACACGGTCGACCGGATGATTTGTGCACCGTCACCGAAAGGAATGATCAAGTTAATTTCGTCGCCTTATCACGTCCATCCTATTACTATGTTCTTGGTTTCTACACCACTTCCGTGATAGCACCTGAGATACGCATCAAGGAAACAGCCGCCGGCCGGCTTGGGCTCGAACCTGCACGATTCTGCAGTTCGTGTAGGGTCGAATTTCGTACCTAAGAGCCTGGAGAAAGAGGGGTCTCATCTGTCTCGGGTCTCACATTCCGTAGTGTGATTACTAAGAAATGATAGCCATCCGTTGGCGCTACTCGATTGTTCTTCGCGCGGCGTGACATTTCCGAGACACTCGACTCGAGGCGCCAGAATAGGCTCATCTCGAAGTCTTTCTGGTAGTTCGAACACGCACTTTCGTAGATGTAGGCCGATACGGTCCCCCAACGAAGCGTTTGATCCTTTCGATTGATGGCTTGTGGGTGAAGAATAGGAGCTATTAGGGGGGCAAGTAATTATTACCCACTGCTGGTCAATTTTCAACGGTTCTCGGCGGTTTTCAATTCCAAGGACGCCGAGCCCTTGGCAGTCGGTCCTAACATAATCTGTGAACTATCACAGGCCCACTAAAATATCCGCACGTGCTAAGACCACCTTGTCTACTCGTGCCGGGCTTGACGAGCTCCTGGCGTTGCGGGACCGGTAAAGGTGAACTGCGGTCGAGTCCACGAGACTGCTCCCACTCGAAGGTGCTGCGCGCACGCAGTCCTTGTAAAGTTTCGGTTTTGCATTGTAATGCGGTGAGTAATTTGCACTGAAATGCATTTAATCGTCAAACCTCTGAAGTGTTGATCTCGGTGCTTGTGAGTGCCGCGAACAGTTAACTATGTCCGGGCCAAATTACTGCCGAAGTTAAATGCTGAGTCCGCGCTGCGTGACCATGAAGAAAGGGTACCAAACAGCACTCGACAAGCTACCTAAGAAAAAGCTGCATTATCTGTTTGACGACGTGGTAGGTGTCTCCCGTCCGACATGAAGTGTTAGGTAGCTGACCTTGGTAGGGTCGCCGGCGGCCGGGTCCGACTTAGGCGGCTTCGGAATTCTCTTCAGAGCCCTTTCATGTTGCCGCATCGCTGGTGGTTGGGGCTCATTTTATGCCGTTGAGCTGGATAGAAACGGACGTCTTCTGAGAAGGAGATGAAAAGGACTCGGTACTGTGGTCTCGCGGATCAACAGCGCCGGAATTATTGTTCTTTTGGATGGCGCCAATCCAAAAGTACCCTTTTACGGGCTGGAGGCTGGAAGCGCAGCGCCCACCGCTCACGCGCTCCCAGCCCCTCCCCTCAGCCCGCGAGCTTCTCATACGAAAAGGGCTCGCATAAAGGAGGCTGCTTTGAACATAGCTCGCTTCGATCTTCGCTGGTCAAAACTCTGGCGCGCAGAGACGGCTGCTTGTTCCACGGAACTTATTATCCCTCACTGCATTTGAAGCTGTGAAAAAGCCTCGGGAGTTGCTCTACAAAAAGCGTGATCCTGTAACCGGAACGTTCGAGAGTCCTCACAAAACAAATGTACTACAGAGCGCTCACATCTAGTTCGCGGCGGGAGGAGACAAAGCTACGTCAAAG
Organism: Microbotryum silenes-acaulis; assembly: GCA_003665825.1. Taxonomy (NCBI): domain Eukaryota; kingdom Fungi; phylum Basidiomycota; class Microbotryomycetes; order Microbotryales; family Microbotryaceae; genus Microbotryum; species Microbotryum silenes-acaulis. The sequence continues at coordinate 349,365 of QPFY01000006.1, forward strand.
GAGAATCATGACACACACAGCAGCAGCGCTGCAACATCCAATAGTCATCCGATCGGGCGCCGCATCGGCCATGCATCAGAGTGTCGCCGCCCGAGTGTCGACTCGACCGTAATGAACGCGTCGACGACGCGTCGAAACACCTTCCGCGCGCGCGCGCCTTGTCTCGTCTTATACTTATCTGCAGGCGGGACGGCCGTAACAGGCAATTTTGGCGATGGGCCAGCCGCGCCCCCGGCGGCTCTGCTCTCTTTGAGTGAGTCATAACTACCACAAAGGGTCTCAAAACAAAGCATCATGAGTTTAATTACGCATTGATTATGTTCAACAAGGACCTAGCATTCTTCCCTTAATCAGCCGCATAATAAAGAGTGGCGAATACGACCGATCCTGTTGGGGACCCCGTGCAGAGTCGGCTTGGACCGAGACAAGTCAAAGGTTTAACAAGAGCGATTCGGCGGCGATCGGCCAAAAAACAAGCAAGAAACAGCTCGAAGGGGGAGGTCCCAAAATCGAAATTGGAACGGCGGTCAAAAAAGGGCGCCGCGAGTTTTGGAAATACAATCGCGATCTGGGCCGCACAAGATGACCATGTGGGCTGGAGGGCGCGCGCGCCGGTGCATGCACGCCTGCCTCTTGTGGCGATGAGGCGTCGGCGCTTGTGCATTGTGCCTTGGAGACTCTGACGAGTTTCGGTCGCCTCATACCCCTTCCTCACTCGCTCAGCCTCCCCCCCTTGTACCCCGCCCCATACATACATCCAGCCCGCCTGTCTGTCCGCCAGCACATCCGACCCGTGGCCCGACCGTTCCTTCTACAACGACACAGCTTCGACTTGTCACGATCATCTACACGCCCTGCACCCACGTACCCTTCGTTGTACACCTTCCACCTCGTCTCGAGTCAGCCTTCGCACCCCGCGCATCGGCACCCGCACGAGCCTCTCGCAGCACGGATTCTGAGTGTACGCACATAGACGCACCCCCCTTGGGTTGCCCCTCTCGACGGAGGCCGCGTAGTAGGTGGGCATCGCGTACTCATCACGACCGGAATTGTATCCCCACAGGTTACCTACTTCCACCCACCCCTGTAATCGACTGTCGATCTTGGACAGTGCTTGATGCATTACCTGTCGGCGGCTCTTGGGAGTCCATTCGACACGGTCGCCGCTGCCACCGCCATCTGCTCGGACCGCCTGGCCTTTGAGGACGAGGTTGCGTCGTCTTGTTCGTCTTCGTCTTCGTCGTCTTCGGCTTCGTCGTCGAGTTCAGGCTCGCCAGCATCTTCCATGTCCCCGACCTTCTCCCACACGTCGTGCAGGGCCCAGGGCGCTTATGACGATGAGCCCATGATCTCGCCCGCGGCGGCCGCACCCAGGGTGTCGCACCTCCCGAATCAACGCCCCCGGCGCGAGTCGCCGAAAAAGGCCCAGCCGCGCACCGCCGCCAGCGTTGCTGCCGCCCACGCCTCAGCTACCGGGCGCCGCGCCTCGACCGCCGCCATCGACGTCGACATTGACAGCAACGACGAGGACGATGATTTCTTTGGCACAACAAACCAACCGCCCGTCGCATCGACCTCGACTGGGCCTTCGCCTTCCTCTTCTTCGTTCAACAAGGGGAGGTCGTCCTCGCCGGCTTCGAGACCGAGCTCGAGCTCGCCCCCGGTCCACGAGCCGATTCTGCACCCCGAGCAGCTTCTCCAACCGCTCACACCGCCGCCCAATTCGTTCGCATCAGCTCAGGCCGCCATGGCCGCACAAAACTCGTCGCATTCACAGAATCTGATAGGCCACATGATCGACAACTCCTCAAAGGGGTGTCCGTCTCAGCTCGAGTTCATCTCGATTCTCGGCCTCGGCGCGTATGGCGTCGTCTACCTCGCTCGGGATGTTTTGGCTCAGCCGTCCGCATTCCCCTCTTCGAGAGCGCATCCAGGACTCGGGAACCAGCCTTTGTACGCCGTCAAGTGCCTCAACAAACTCGGCCTCGATGAGCGCCAGCTCAAATTCCAGCGACGAGAGATTTTGCTGCATTCGCTCGCCTCGCCGCACGGGAACGTCGTCACGCTACACAACTACATCGTCGAAGAGAACTGCATCTACGTCGTTCTGCAATTCTGCGAGGAGGGCGACCTTTTTGGGATGATCACGGAGCGACAGCGATACCTTGGTGACGACGAGCTCATCCGCAGCGTCTTCCTTCAAATCGTCGACGCCGTCGAATTCTGCCACCAAAACAGCATCTACCACCGCGATCTCAAGCCCGAGAACATTCTGTGTCTCGATGATGGGAAGAAGGTGGTACTTGCAGACTTTGGCTTGGCGACGCACGAAAAGACATCGGGCGACTTCGGCTGCGGCAGCACCTTTTACATGAGTCCTGGTGAGTTTTCGCCTCCTGGAGGAATTGTATTCCGTTCTAGTCGACTGACCCGGCTTGGCTTCGTCCCCCCTCCCCATGCTTCACAGAATGCCAAGGCGGTCTCTTCCAGCGACTGACATCGTACTCGACCCCCCACAATGACATCTGGTCACTGGGTGTCATCCTCGTCAACCTCACCTGCGGGCGCAACCCGTGGAAGCAGGCTTGCCCCTCGGATGAGACCTTCTGCGCCTACCTCGGCAATCCTGACTTCCTTCGCTCGATCTTGCCCATCTCGGAGCACACGAACCGCATCCTCAAGCGCATCTTTGCGTTAAACCCCAAGGCGCGCATCAACCTTAGGGATTTGCGCCGCGAGATTCTCAGCGTCAAGACATTTGTCATGACCGACGAGGAGTTGCGCCACGCAACCAAAGCGACCAAGGAGGCCGCGAGGGCATTCGCGCAAGGAATCGTCGACGAGGTGCTGGAGGAGGGGGCCGTGGAGGCCGAATATTGCGACGACCTCATGTCGCAGGACCAAAGCATGGAGGAGGCCGTCAACCAGGGCGAAGACCTGCTGTTGCAGCAGTCGGCGATGGGTGAGTACAACGGAGACCGAGGCGACATAGAATCAGAGGGCGTTTTGCTCATTCGGAGCCGCTCCCCTTGCCCAAAAGATGTACTGCCAGCGACCCCAACCCAGCCCTTCCGCGCTGCACCCCTCATCACCCCGCCTGCTACGCCCCGACGAGGCCATCGCCCTGCCGACCTCACCCCCGTCTCGCACCAGGATGCGCTTAGAGCCTCGTACTCGCGAGGTTCCAGTGGAAGCGAAGAATCGTCCGACAGCCCCAACTCGGACGAGGAGGCGACTCCTCACGTCCGCCGCCGCCGTCGCGATATCTTCCTTACCCCGCCATCACACTCTCGCAGCGTATTCGAATCGGTCGGACCGAGCCTCAACGACCCCCGCCCTCCTTCTCCTGTCACTCCGACGACTCACCGCCGCACGCGAGGCTCCAGGAACGCCTCTCCGCGCTCAGCGGCCGCCCGTCTCGCCAAAGTCACGGGCAGCGGACAGCGACGGCAGCGCAAGACCTCGTTCGATTCTTCGTCCTCTTCTTCGGGCGCGTCGGCTTCGCAGCCGCCGACGCCAACCGGACCCCCGGTCTACTCGCAAACGCAACACTATGGCCGCGATGGGCAATACAGCAGCTTCGAGAGCAGCTACGTGCACCCCGCTGGGGTCGACGCCACCAAGCAGCACCGCGAGCTTCCGCCCGATGTTCTTACCGCCTACTATCCCGTATTCTCTGCTGGTGGGTCCTCATATCTCTCTCGCACATGCAACGAGTCCACGAGCCAAAACTGATCTTTTCCCTCTTACTCGTATAGATTGGCACGAAGCTGCGGCCGAGCAAGCGAGTCACTATACCGTCACGCTCCCCCCGCCCGTCTTGCTGCCGAGCTGCACCGAGAACGCCGACGGCACGCCTTTCGAGTTCCCTCTTCCCCCTACCGGCCACTACCATCGCGCACCCGCTCGTGCGGGTGAGATCCCTCGCGTGGAAATCTTCGAAACCTCTTACTAGAGAGACCGCTGGGCTATCCTCCGCGGCAGCGGTCACGAAGAGCGAACCCCGGCGGCCGTGCCCCTGCTTTGCCACCCCACCTCATACCCGTATCAAAATACAAACCCACCTGGTGTCAAACACCCTAGAACAAGCCACACGACCTGTATTCCCCGCTCTACTCCATCATTCGTATCGCACTCGGTACTTATCTCTATCGCCGTTCAATACTGTAGCCCGCTCGTCCAATGAGCAAACCCCCGATATCCACCGGCTCTGCCTCGCAACTAATACACCCTCCGTATAGCTTGTTGTTTCTATTAGTCGTATATTAGCGTAAAGTATCATGTCAAACCACGTATTGTGGTGATTTGGACATCTTACACCGGTCGACACTGTCCTTGCCTCGTTCAGTTTTCGAGAGAAAATGTTAAACCTATCTTGCGCTTTGACAAGAACGGGCTATTTGCTACGGTACTCTCGGAAATTTTCTAGCCAGTTTCCTTGTTCCAGATAACTGCAGATTGTGAGGCACCGAGGCACATGTCCGATCAAGAGATCGGCAAGGTTCATGCGGCCGAAATGCGGGTTCATCTGCTCATTTGCTGGCGGCGCCGGCCGGCCGGCTGGCGAAATTGAACTTGAATGTAGCACGACTGAGAAGATCTTTGTTTGTCATTCTTTGGAAGTTGTACGGGGCCATGGTTTATTTCCTAGGTTCCTTGGGCAATCTCGTAATCGACGCCCTCTATCTTAAAATCGGAAATGAGACTGGTTTTGGGCAGGCACGCCCCCTGCCTCAAACGTCGGTCGGCGTTAAGGGGGCCGGCCAACTTGGATGTATGCGCACACATTGCACTTCGTCCGACCCGAATGGATCGCCCATTCTCATCGAGTTTCTTTGCCAAGTCATCGTGGTCATTCGGTGTCTTCTTCGAGGATACCAGGTTTGTTCTCGATCCCATCACAATTGGAAAATTCCGATCACATGTTCTCACGGCTGGCATGGCTTTCTGCACAACTTCCCCAACTTCCCCAACGTACCATCTGGGGAGGAAGCAACGTCTGCAGGTTAGGAGTGAAATTTGCATTGAAGGGTTACTCAGGCGACGTGGGCACACGATGACAGTCCAAGTAAGCTAAGGGGCGCTGTCAGGGGCGCTCGGTATGCAAAGTGTGATGATGGACAGCAGTCATGACTCGATCATCGCAAGCCGAGTCCGCAGGTGCGCCGACCCAAAGGGCCGGGCAAAGCAACAGTTCAAGGGGACCGTGCGTGTAAGGGTTTCGCCCTACAGAAGGTCGCGAGGACGGTTGTAGATCGAAGTCGATGTAGTAACGGCCGAGAGAGGATACTTGTTAAACGTCTTTACTGGGTTTCAGCTAGAAGTTAACTACCCAGAGAGAGGCAAGAGAGAAAGAGAGATATGGGGAAGGGCGTCCCTATTGAGGGAGGCCGAGGGTCCGTGCGCCAGTGTCAGTCTTGACGTCGGCTACGGGGTCGAAGGCCTGGTCTCAAGGGGGGCGGCCTTACAGTGCGAGCGAAGGCCCGTGCGCCCGCCCGATCACAAATGACTATCACTCGTCGGTCTTGATGGATCAGGATGCCTCGAGTTGCGTTCGCCTTATTAGAAGCTTTTGGGTCTTACCGAGGACCAGGGACGTTGGACAGATGGTGGCAATTGAATTTAGATGAAGCGAGCCGGTTGGTAAGGGAACCACTGGCACACCGGCGAAAGGGTTGGGGAGCGAGGCCAGGTGGGGCGAGGGGAGGAGGGCAGGGTCGGTCCTGGTAGCCGATCACATGATCGGCCAGATCGGGGGAGCATCGTGTATGCACTCCTGCGGAACGGCGCTTGCTAGTGGCGTTGCACCTAGGCGAAGACAAAGGGTACCTGAAACTGGGACCAGTTGCAGTAAAGACCAGATTTGAGCCCATCGTCCAAAAGGCCTCGGATGGATTGAAGCCAAGTTCGGTCAGAAATCGCTGATGAATAAAAGACCTAGGACGACATCCGCGGGCAGCAACTTTTATAGCAACCGGGCGAGTTGAAGCGATTTTGTTTTTTTTGTATCAAGCCTGATTAGATTTCACATATTCGGTTATCTACGCAAAATCAATGTTTCTTGAAAAGGGGGGTTGGACTTATGTAAAGTCATAGCCACTAGATCCATGCAGCCCCCACACTCCTGAAACCACCAAAAGTGTGATTCCAATCATGTGTGTAAGGCCGCCGTCTCGCTCCGACCTCAACGTCAACCTTCCAATTTCGGATCCGCGCGCAAGATGGCCTTACGCCCGGATAGCTCTCGTTTTCTCTTTAGCTTTTCCCCTCCATCGTTAACTGGACTCAACCCCTCGCCTAGTTACCGATTCGCCTCGTACACATCTTATTTATCGACCGTAGTTGCATATCCCCTGCAACTAAACTCAAGCGTTTCACCGTCTTTTCTTCGTCGTTCGTCGACTTCGCCCTGTGATCGCCGCTTCGCAATTTCGAATTGCGTCTGGCCCTCACAATGTGAGCACCAACCACCCTTCCTATTCCACGGTGTTAAAGAATAAGCACAATCGAGAAAGAGAGAGAGGGGAGGGGAGGAAAATCAGGAGAGAAAACTCAGAAACTCCGTACTCATGAAAACGTCAAGTCTCTGGTCCAGAAGCTCGCCGTCTGGCAGACGTCGAAGTCGGAATTTGAGATGCGAGCGGACTTCGAAGCGAGCGCAACGGGTTAAACGTGGGTCCAAGCGGGCAACAGCGCGTGGCTGCGTCTGATTTAGCCAAAGCTTTCGCCACGGGGCTCGCTAATCGTCGATCTGGCTGTCGGCCCCACAGCAGATCGGTCAGCTGACTGCCGCCCCACTCGACGCTACCTGTCGCCACTACTACGCCACTTCAAGTTTGTGAAGCCCATCAGCTCTCACCTCGGCACCACAAAGTGCATCGGATTTCTTTTCTACCAGAAAAAGGTGACATCTGCCCAGTACAGCCTGTTCCCACCTTGATGATCTGGCGGTTGCAAAGGTCGGCCCCACAATCATGTCACGGTGCTGGCTCTTGCCGTTGGCCATGGCATGATCAGTATATAGCAAGTTCCTGCAATCTAGACACAAATAAAACCGATACTTCCTGAAGCGAAGATTCGACTGGTGAACATGGGTGCCCACGGTGGTAAAGGTAATAACGTCTAGGACGGCAGATTATCCTGTTCCATTTCACTTATTCTTAGTGACCTATAAATAACCAAGAAGCTGGATAAGACAGAGCTTACTGGCTAGGTGCGGCAGAAGTGTTCGTCAAGGCAAAGGGTTCTCGATCCTGGCGAAGAGTCGTTCAAGTGCAACCTGTTGTCTCTGGGCTTCGGATCCAGCGAAGCTCACGTGCACGACTCGGAGTGTAAGCACGATCTAGACTCTTCATCATTCTGTTTGGCCCCAACCAGAAGAATGAAAGCGTAAGAAAGGTGTTTTGGTTTCGACTTCCTGGCTCTGGCCGTTGACAAATTGAACCGAGACCTCGTCGGACTCGTCGACTTTTTGCCAAGCCGTGCCATGCAGATCCCTTCCCGCACGAGTTGGCGGTCCCCAGACGTCGATCGAAGCTGGCCAAAACCGAGTTACCTCTAGCTCAGAACAATGTCAACGACAAATTTCCTGACTGAATAAAAGTCAGAGTTGGTAGTTGTGTGTATGCAATGCCTTGCTTCTGGCTAGGTCTAAAGTACAGCCATGATCATTGCAGCCTGGCAACTCGCAAATCTCGATCCGTTCTGCCGTCCAATGCCTGCTCAAGATGACAAACTTGCTCTATGTTCCAAATCAAATATAAGCGGAAACTCCAATTGGGTTCTTTCGACAATCGTTCTGGAGCCGCGCAACGCAACTCCATCGTAGTTCTGTGTGCTGTCTACCTGTCACCACGCTGAGAGCCGCAGGTCACCTACAAAACCGTGGCGCCGAAAATGTAATCGTGCACTACCACGTGGAAAGCGGGTTCGGTGTGCTGATATCTTCTCTACCCGACGATCACAATACTATCACATGGGCCTCATCGGAGCCAACCCGAAAATGATCAATTTCGGTCTCGGAGTTGAGGCACAGGGACACAAGAAGTGGTCCGCTTGATTGATCGCTGAAGGACATTTCGGTGAGTCTACGGATTCGAAAGCCTAGGGCCTAGAACTTGGCTACAATTCGAACGTTGTAGTCTCTAAGTAATCAATTCCGACGACCCCAGAAATTATGGTGTGTTCGTTTGGCTCACGTGCTCGTCGCCGAAGCTGAGGAGCGCGACGCGTCCGAGGTTCCTCCGCAGTGGGACCAGTAGTCTGGCGCTGATCCTTCTTTTCCACGGTCTAGAAAGCCCAGGGACAGGTCAAAACTCTGGCCTTGAAGGAGTGCCATAAGCTCTGCGATAAATTATTCGGGGCCTGCTAATAATTAGCAATATGGAGGCGCCAGCTTCGCGGACCCAGACGCCGAAAGGAAGAGTTAGGCCGGACATGCACGGACGTCACTCTACAATCTGAGCATCAGCGCCTTTCTATCTCAGGAGCTTCAAACTATCCTTAATGGTCCTCTTCTTTTGATGGACTTCTGGGGCCGGGCGCGATGCTGCGACACCGCTCTCGGACGCCGCGGCCGCGAGGTCACATATAGGAGCTCTGACCCGGAGGTCCGCTCGCATACGTGGCTCTCCCCATGACATTCTGTCTCGTTAAACGATCCAACCAATTCGAATTCAAACTGAAGTTCCCATGATCGCATGATCGCTCGCTGGGCTTGCTTAGTTGAGGCGGACCGGTCTACGCCCCTGAGACACTGCGTCGGCCTCTTTCCGCTCGAACGTCAGGTTTTGCACTTCAGACGCCGAGGGCGAGTGTGGACCAGTGCGCCTAGAACTTTGAGCAAGCACTAGCAGGGTCCCCCTATCCCGCGTCCCCACGCGCAACTACCCTCCCTCCCCACGGCACGCAAGGTAAGTTCATGCTGCACTACCTTCCTCTTTGGGTCGCAGGCGCGCGAGACCGGCGGTGGGCTTTCCGGCACCTCCGATTGAGCATGGCGACAGCGTCTAGCTACGTCGTCGAGCCGTCAGCAGGTGGGATGGGCGGCCACGCTCTACAGTATGGTACAACACTATTGTAATGAAGGATGCACTGAAGCATACAGCTGAAACGGAATCTCGAGGCAAGTTCCATGGCAGGCCGAAATGAAGGACTGCTGGCCCCTGGGCCCCTCTCACTGTGGGTTCTCGAACTAATAGATGACACCGAGCCAATTCGCCCCGGCCCAGATATCGCTAGTTCGAGGTGTGCAGGTGCATATGTCATCGTCCCGGACGATACTAGGCTCTGTCGATTTGGATTCTTCTGGCGATGGGGTCATCTACACGGCCATCATGCACGACAGCAGCGCGTATTCTGGAAGTGGCTCTGTAAAGGCAAAACTTCCAAGTCAATATTAATGAAGCTAACCGGACGCTGCGCGGCCGCCGGCCTGCGGTGAACGCACCGGCGCCGCGCGCTTGCGCGCGCCCTCGATCACTGGGTCCAGCCGACTAGAACCGACTAGAACGACTTCTACCCCGACCCCATCCCCGACCGACGACCTCTGGTGCCTCGTCACCTTCACGACTCGGCCAGCTGCATTGCCCGTCTCTGTGACTCACGATCGTCCAATCTACCGTGTTTTGAAGTAAACGAGCTTGCCCGGCGTCCGAGTCGTTCTCTTGGTCGCTCCCTCTCATTTGGGACGTCACGCCGCTCAAGGCGCCAGCCGCCTCGACCGCTCTTCGCTCGCTCGTCAAGTGCTCATATCACATCCCGGCCGGTGACCGCCATGGCAACCGTCACCAGCATCAGGGCAGTCGAGCCAGCCTTTGATACTCACACCAACACGAACCAAAGTGAGTCCGCCTTCCATCCCAAGTCCTTAATCGACTGAGTGAGCCAGATGCGGAGGCAATTCGGCGCTCGCCGGCCCCCACGGGCTATCCTCGCAAAGTCCAGACCGGCTCCGATTCGGGACCTGCGCCGTGGGGTGTGTGCTCTTCGGAGGCTCAGGTTCTGTCGCGGCGTATACCGCCTGTTCTCGTGTCCTGTTGCATTTCTTCTCTTTCTGTTGTCATTTTGGTCGATGCCACTCGAGGGCCATTGAGTGACGGCCCTCGAGTGACAAGTTCTCAGAATAGCGACTGACCGTGACGACTTGTCCTCGGACCTCGCGCAGCCTCATCGCCATCGTTCAAACCTTCGGCGCTCGGCCCCAAAAAGATTCATCATTCGCCCTCGTTCTCGTCGCCGCCTTCGCTAGGAGGCACCAAAAATGCCGGGGGATCATTTCTCACACCGCTTTCGGCCGATTCCAATAAGGGCTTGAATCGCAAGAACTCGGTCAGCCAGATCCCGCTGACCGCCGCGGCCGTCTCGTACCCGACTATCGTGGCGCGCTCGAACGGGCATTCGAATTTTGTCCCCTGTGGTCCTGCACCGACCCCGACGTCAAAATCGAACTTGACCGGCAAGGAATCGCGAGAGAGCCTTTACACGCCAAAAGAGGACGACCCTTCTCAAGCTGTTATTCTTACCGTGAAACGAGGATCCAAAACCCGACCAGCCCCGCTCAAAATTACGCCGAGCAACCACACCTTCCTCTCGCCGTTGTTCGAGAAGACGGGCATCTCGAACAAGCTCGGGTTTGGATCGGGAAAAGACGCTATGAGCTCGTCGTCAGAACGAGTTACCACACCACGGAGCTGGTCGTCTAGGAGGGCTTCCAGACTGGAGTCGAATGGCAGCGAGCCAAGAGCGACTTCTGCTGACGTGAGTCGACCGAAATCGCATCGCATTCGTGGGATATTTTGCGAAGCTCATAACTGACTGAAACCATCCTACCCCACGATCGGAACGTGCAGAGGCCAACATCGGTCAGCTATCCATATGCCGACGAAACACGAAGCACCGAGGCGATGCTTGCACGGGCGATCGAGTCGCAAGGCGGCCAGGACCTCACGCGCCAGAGCGGCATTACGTACCCTTCCGGTAACACCCCGAACAGTGCACCTGCAGCGACAACCTCACCACGAGTTCCAGTGCACACGATTCCTCCCCCATCAGCCGAACGGGTACCCGCACCGCACTGGCCGCGGATGCCCTCGACAGCCTTGCCGACCTCGGTCGTGACGCCTCCTCCACCTCCTTTGGAACTTCGGCGGCCGAGTGCTACTTTACACCGTCGCTCGGCGTCGGCCGAGGAGTCGTCCCCCCAGCCGCTCCAACGCTCCACATTCGGGCTTCCGGAGCGGTCGCAGCTCGGGAGCCGACCCGTGACGTCCTACGTACCCTCGATCAGTGGTTCAGCCCCGTCACAGCACCCAATTTCGACCGAGACGTCTACGACATCGCACCAAGCAGCCCATCCGCCTTCAGTCTCGCCACCCGTAAGCGCAACGGCAGAGCCCAACCAGTTGGCGGCCTTGCGAGGTGGTCGACGGTCCAGCTCGACGACGTCTTCTTCCGGGGGTTCGCTCTTAGGAACCTACAACCAAGATCGTCGCGCTACGGTCCGAGTCGACGACTTTGCTTCGTCCAAACGACGTGGTAGCCCACCGCCTCCTGCGGGAACCTCTTCGTCTCGTCGACCTTCGACCGCGCACGCACCCCAGGTGCCGAGCGCGGAACATGTCAGCATTAGCCTTAAGGCGGCTACGCCCTCTGCTGCATCCCGCGAAATCGCACGGCCGGCGCTGAGCAACGACGGCATCACCTTGCTCTTGACGAGTAATCACCGACCCGAGAATCTCGAGGTCGGATGGAGCTGCACGAGCGGTATCGGCGAAGATGGCGTTCCTTATTCGACGTACTCGTTGACGCTCAAACCCAAGGCTCTAGCGCCGGTCCGCCGCCGGTCTTCTGCTACTTCTGCGCGCAACATCCAACCTGTCTCCCGCGCTGCTGCGGCACCCAACGACGTCGAATCGACTAAGGCGTCACTGTTCTCGTACAGGCTCAGCTCGGAATCGGCCTCCGACCGTTCGCCCTCTCAGAGCGGGCCTTCGGATCCTGGATCACCGAGATCGGCGCCGACCCCCAACAGCGCCAAGTTACCCGACGGTTCGGACTCTGTGCCCGCCCCTCAACTTTCCGCTGGCGGCGATGCAGCGAGTGCGATAGCGTTGGAGGCCCCGTGGCTCATCACACCTGCCGACGCCGTTCTGCAACGCCGCAACTCGGCCCATCCCAAGGTGGCGCCGAGCCCTACGAAGCAGAGGTTCGACAAGTACCTGATGCAACAGAATGGGGCGGCTTCCGGTGCATTGGGCCTCGGTTTCTCGCTTGGTCCTGCGTCTGTCCCTGCAGCCGCGGCGCAGACGATGACTCGTCCCTCTCTTGCGGACCGATCGCACTGGTCGTTCGAATCGGATCCTCGGACGCCGACGCGCACACGTCCAAGCCACATCTCCTTCCCCGATCCTATGGGCACTCGGTCACGCCAAGATTCGATCTTCGTCGCTGGTATCCTAGGTGTCCCCGAGAACGACGTTGACGAATCGCTCAAGATGCTTAGTCAAATCCCCACGCCGAACCCTCAGGAGTCGTCCGAAGATTCGGAATACGACGATTCGGACGAAGAGGGAGAGATCCATGGTGTGACGAGGAAAGAGGAGAGGTTGGTCGCGGCGAGGCAGAGGGTGAGGATGATGAGTAAATGGAGTGATACGGATGGGGACGAGGAGGAGGATGAGAACGAGATTGAGGCGAGTACGCCGGATTCAGTTGGGGGAAGTGTAGGGAGTGAAGCGCCGTCGCCGGTTGTCAAGGCGTGAGATTGGAGGAGGGTTCTGTGGCTGTTAATGTAGATCGAAGTAGCTTTGCAGTCCGCGTATATGTTGACATTTTTTATCATTATCGTGTGTAGCTCCTGCCATTTATTCAGTTCTCGTATCGCCGCGTCTGCTTATCAGCTTTCCGGTAGCTCGCGTGTCAGTTTAAAGTAGCCTCGTCTTGCTTGACTCATTCGGAGGTCCATTTTGTTCGTATTCAAGTGAGAGCCTGCGAGCCAAGGACATGAATTTGAAGGTTATATTTCACAGAACACAACTTTGTAAGGCTGTGTAAAGATGAGATCCGCTAGGAAGAAGGGCACGAACAGAGGAGAAGAATTTTTGAACTTGGGACAAAGCTGTCGGATCGCACTTTACCCTTCTTTAGTACCTGTAGCGCTCCCTGTCGTCGTAGCGTCGGTCTCGCGGGGGAGCGGGAGGGTAATCATCGCGCCTCCTATCGTCGTAACGACGCATCGGCTGGGCGTACGAGTCGTAACCTCCTCCACCACGACGATCATCGTAGGCGCCGTAGCCAGCAGGAGGGGGAGGGGGTCGGCGATCATCATAGTACGAACCACCACGGCCACCATATCCGCCTCCTCCTCCACCACCGTATCCACCACGGTCGTAACCACGGTCGTAACCTCCTCCACCTCGGTCCGAGCCATACGCGCTACCTCGGGGAGGCAATTCGTCGCGCTTGGGGGGTCCGTGATATTGACCCGGGGTAGGGGTGCGCGCACGACCTCGGCGAGCGTGTTGGACGTTCATCGTGCGGCCCATGAGTTCGGTCGCGTTCAGGCCGGCGATGGCGGCGTCGGCCTCTTCGGGGGTTTCCATGGTGACGAAGGCGAAGCCGCGAGATTCCTTGGAGTGCGGGTCACGGACGACTTGGCACTTGGCAATCTGTGAGGGCAGAGTGGGTCAGGTCAAGGCTCGACGACTATACGTTGCAATGGCGCGGTGAGACTTACTCGGCCGAACTTGGCAAAGACCTCATCCAGGTCACGGTCCTCGACGCGGGTCGACAAGCCCGAGACGTGCAAGTTGTTGCCCGGGTTGGTATCACCGCCGCCGTTGTGGGAAGGCCTACTGGGGCAGAAGCGAGAGTCGGTTTCGGGTGCCGGTAATTAAAAGAGAACACGAGGGATGGTGACGTACCTGGGACGCTCCTCTTGACGACGCCCGGGGGAGCGACTGCGCTCATCGCGCTGCTCGCGTCGGGGCGAGGGGGAGCGCTCGTCGTTGCGTAATTCTGTCGTGAGCGTGAGGTGGAGGTATGAGGGCGAAAAGGTGGATCAAGTGAGGGAAGGTCGGAAGAGAGGCGTCAGTCGGTCGTGTGCGCGGAGGTCAACTGGGTGAGTAGTAGTGCGTGGCCGGGGCCGAGGCTGGGGGTGGAGCAGGGGCGCTGGTACATGACTAGATCAAACGGCCGAGGGATCGATACATTCGTGTGAAACGAGACGGCACGCTGCGAGCCGAGAGCGCCGGAAATCCGTAGCAGACGACAAGGGGCGAGCGCCAGAAAGTGACTTGCGTCATACAGGGCCGGGCATGGCAAGTGGCAGCTGGCGCGCTGGGTGACAAGGGCAGGCGGCGACAGGCAGGCAGGCGACAGGCAGGCGACAGGCAGGCGACAGGCAGGCGACAGGCAGGCGGCAGGCAGGCGACAGGCAGGCGACAGGCAGGCGGCAGGCAGGCGACAGCGACAGGCGGGCGACCTTTAGTCGAGTACGGACAACTACGCAGCGAGAACCGAGGTCGACATCGACATCGACATATGCAGGCTCAGGAGCGACCACAAGGTGTGAGTGACCGCGTCGTAATGACTAGCCGAGGGCGCAGGTGCGAGTGCGAGCGGTGTTTATCGCCCCAGTGCGATGCGGTGCGGTGCATACAGGTGATCCATACCATGACCGAGCATAGAGCTAAGGAGAATGGTTGTGGGGGACAAGCTCGGGTAGTGTGGCAGAGGGTGGAGACGGTGGCTGACCTTGGGAATCGGCCATGGTGGATGTTGTTGGGTTGGCGGCGTTTGCGTGGTGGGTAGCAGGAGCAGGAGCGCAAGCCAACGTGCGGCTGAGCGGGCGGCGCGCGTCACGATCGCTGTAAAACCATTGACAAAGTATGCTTTTGGAACATTACAAACAGGTTGACCCATTAACTCTGGCTGCGCACGCAGTCGCTAGTATGCCTGCAGCACGCCTCGATAGTAGATGTGTACCTTCTCAAAAAGTACTTATCAATCGCATCCGTCTTCCTCTAGGCTATAACATGTAGCCCATACTCGAACCCCGAAGCCTCGCTATCATGTTATTGTAAGACGCGCGACTCTTTTAAGTTCAATCATGCCACGATCGTCTGAGCCGTCCCTCTCGTGCGTACGTTCACTAGAACCGGCGAAGATATCAGGATGTGGTGCATGGAGATTGAAATGAAATCGTTCTCTTGGAACTTGCCGGAGTGAAGAATGCAGAGCGCATACGTGCTTCCCAAATTTGACGTGGCCGGGGATCACTGCAGTCCATTGGGTGGGCGCTACTACCTGAGCCTACAGAATTCTTCTGTAATCGTGCAGGGTGTAAGAGCCAGCAGACTTGTATCTTCTACTCACTCCCCACTGGACACCATAGTCTCAAGAACCGCCATCGTTGCCGGCAGGAGTGCTGGGGGAAGACAGATCGTGGTGGCGAGTGACACGAGACGGAGAAGCATCTATTAGTCCACGCTGGACGGAGGTCGAGCTCGTCTTGTTGAGCTGTGATCTCATCTTGTATGTGCCTTGTAATCAAAGGAGTGGGGAGCTCACCGAACACACACAGCTTGTTTCCTTGTTTGAAGATGAAAAGCGGATGCGATCGACAGGCAGCCGTCCATGGCCCGTCACACGAAAGGGTATGCTTGAATCCAGCTTCACAAAGCGCGCCAGCAGAGTACGCTCAAGAGTACGAGACACTTGCACACGTGCCGAAAGTCCAAAGAGAACTCATGTATTGTGGTATAGCACAGTGTACGATCCAAGGTGATATGAGAAGATATGGGATGAAACGAGATTAGGGATTATCCATGCTGCCCAAGGTGGGAGAGTCGAAAAAGTGACCCGACCGGCCGAGAGACAGGGGTCGAGAGGAAGTGAGCGCGGGAGAGGGGTAGAACCGGGAACGAGACCGAGAACGGAAACGGGATTCCGATTCCCAACGAGACTTGAAGCAAGCAGAAAGTGAGAGCCGTATAAGATGCTGTGCTGGATCCTAGGAGTGGTCTACCTGAGAACAAAAAGCAAGCTCCCTTGAGACGTCCCGCTCCGCCCCCTTCCTTCCCTTTCACCTTTCACCGCCTTCAACCCGCAGGTAGCCGCTTTTCCCGCTTTTTCCTGCAAGTAGCCGCTCTTGCCGCTGCATTCTCTTCCGGTCCGGTCTTCCGTCCGAACCCCGCACCCCGCCCTACGTTCCCCACCATTTCTCGTCATTTTCCGAGTCTTCTCCGCGCAGAGGTGAAGGGGCGTCATAATCGCCTCCTGTGAGCCGTCTTCAGCGTTCTTTATTATCCGTCCGGCCCGGTGCTCCGTATGCACCTCTGCCGCTTGATTGATGGATGATTGATCCTTGAGAGATCGACGTACTGACTGAATGTACCCGGAAGCGCTTTATTGATGAGATATCTGCTGTGAAGGGTGCGCCCCGGCCCTCCCACGGGCCGTGCCCACAACTGAGACAAGCTCTCCTCTCCTTAAGCTTATTTGAAGAGAAACTGTTTCTTCTTTCTTTCTTTCCTTTTCTGGGCTTCAGACTACCTAGACGTTTTAGATCGTCCTGAAACGTCGCGAACACGTCAACAGTCGATTGCAGCAGTTCTCGCGACCTTTGAGGGATCAAACCCTGACATCCGCCGAAGTGGCTGTCATTAACCTGATCGATCGCCCGAGCCATTTTATCGTCGAGGTGCCAAAGTCCGGAACTTGGGTAGTGTGAGGTCCATGGCGTCAGTGCGTCCCGGACCACTGCCGCATCCAACATCCGAGGCCGGGCGGGTCCTTGCGCCGCGACGTATTGCGTGGCGTCATCCTGAACACCCCGCAGATTGAATCGTGCAAGGGGTGCGAAGGGAATGTTACGGCTCAACTAGGTAGAGTCTATGAGCAGAGCAGGCTCAAATGAATCGAGACAGTTGTGTCTGACCATGCACGGTCAATACTAATAGTGTCCTTTCTGACACCCAGTGGCAGCTGACTCCGGAAATGGTGATCCGTGTTGTAATTTCGGGGTTGATGTACCGAATGAATGAAGTTTCGCACGCGCTACGTGTCGTTGATAGATGACCTATTGTGAGATAGAGTATCGCCAAGGTCAATCAACTTGTAGCAGGGCGAATGGGCGAGATAGATATCGAGTGTGTGTTAAGGAAGGGAGAGAGAGAATGAGACCAGAGCCTTAGACAGTATCCGCTTGCAAGCCATCTTTCAGACTCAGTCCGAATCCAGACACCGGGACTACTCGCACTGTGCTCATCGGGAGTTCTTCTCCGGTCGGTAACGGATTTGGAATCACAGCAATTCCGAACTTGATTGATTGCCGCCTTACAAAGATCTGCATTCAAAACATCGAATCTTTCCTCATTCTACTCCCCTCCCCCTCTTTCGCGTGCAGCTTCAGTGCTACAGCGTTCGAACATCATCTTGACTCGCAGCGCGCTCACTGCTTCCCAAGTCATTGTAAATCGATCGAATAAATTTGCTTCGCAGACTCGGTCCCTGAAGATGTTTGATCCTCCTCGTTTTTCTTTGACCGAAGAGCAAGCTTCTTCGTTACATTGCTTGAACTTGAAGAGAGGTCCTTGCGGCCGGTCACGGAGGGGGATGCGTTCTTCATTGTCGAGCGCGAACGCGCTTCGGCGAGAATTTCGTGGCGGGCGTTGACTTGTGAGAGAGGAAAAGGGATCAGATGTTAGCTATTAGGGTCGAGTTTGGTAGTGGAAGGGGTGAGTTAGGGGTGCTTACGAGCGTGGAGGATGCAGACCGTGTAGAGGGCCCCGAGGATGACGGTGCAGAAATTCCATGACTATCGGACGGAACTCGAAACACAGGGTGCCAGTTCAGAATACTAGGAGCGGTAGCAAGAATCGCGCACTATCTGAAATTCCGGGTGGAAAATTACTCACCCGTCCAGAGGCATTGATGATCTGCAAAATCGCCATCACGGCCGAGACGATCGCAGGTGGGATGCAAGTCGTGATTGCAAGTGATGCGAGACGAATGAGCATGTAGTCGAGGCTGTGGAATGGAATCGTGAGACGTGACGTGAGCATCCGGGGTTGAATATGTAATCGATACCTATCTCAAACAGAAAGACGTACCGGTGACCGACGGCTTTCTTCCTCGTCTGAAGCGAGTAATACGCGAATGCGGCGGAGAGGTAGACATCCGTGATCTGCGGCAAGAAATTGGAAAGTTCGAACTATCAGTAGTTGTCATATCCAACCCCAAGTGTGCCACTCACAAAGAGACAGAAAGCCCAGCCTGGGACCCAGACTGTGTTTGCTCCCGTGTAGGCTTTCTTCCCTAGGCTATGCCCGACTACAAGAATATCACAACGGGGTGAGCCGCTGTCCCTCTGCAGGCGATTGTATGCGGCTGTATAGCTTACCCACTTTCGTCGCAAAGATGGTGAAAGAAATGAGCGAAGAGAATGTACCCAAGAGTGCCAGAAGCGTGGGAAGGACGCGTTTCAAGGAGGCCTACAGTGTCGAAAGAAAACGAGCGATTAGGATCGGAAAAGAACAAGTTTACTGGAAGGGAGCACTTACGACCCATAGACGGTAACAAAGATAGCCTTGAGCAGCGATGAGAGGGATGTCGTTCAGGACGATGGCGGCTCGGTCGGTCCAGGGAAAGGGGGGTGGGGTTCGTTTGCCGTAGCGTGCGAAGAGGCACTGACAAACGCCGAAGTCGAGGAGCATGGATCAATCAGGGGCATCATTGTGAATTCGGAGGGGAAGACGTACTGTAGCATAGACGGTCTTGAGATTCATGAGTGACTTGACGCTCAGAACAGACACGACAAAAATGAGGAGTACTCTGTCGGAATTTACCACCGCCACCGCCACAGTCCAAAGCATGAGCTCCGTGTATGCTACGAGCCGAGGCGCGGAAGCTCGAAGAAGTTGCTCACTTAAAATAAATCGGATCTTTCGAGCCGCGTCGGAAGTACCATGTTGTTTGAGCCGCAACCATTCCAAGGAGGAAAGTTTGGAAGATGATGCCGACTACGAAGGCGCCTGGCGAGATAACGGTAAGAAGAACATGGTGCGTGTTCGGTCAGTCTGTCTGCACCGGAAACTTCCCCGTGGGTTTCGTCCTGTCTCGCGATCGTCGACATCCAGTTGTACCCGGACCAGCTTGCGCATGATGATGTGTACTCACCTCGTTCATGCTCCATAGCGTCTATCATCTCTCTTACTCCGGCGCCCGAAGGTTGCACAAGGAAAGCCATAGTCGCCACGTTGCGCTTGTCGTTGCGAGACAGAGGAGTTTAGCCCCGGCCCCGTTGTCCTTGGGTCGAAAGGCGCAGAGAAGTGCCGAGACGGAGCTGTTTTGGAGAGGGCTCAAGCCAGGATCAATACAGATGGGCAGGGCTGCTTACTGTAACCAATGAGATCGTGGTAGGTCCACAAACCCAAGGAGGAAGAGATGCGCTGGGAGCTTCCTTTGGGGGGAAAGGCCGATTCCCCTATTTTATTTTGATTTCCGTTGCACCGTCGCATCCGTCGACTCTTCCGCGGACGGTTTTACGAAAGCCGGTGGCGGTTGGAAAGGAGTCGATTGCTTTCGCAGGGGCTCACGAATGTTCGGCGCCGAGACGTTATGAAGAAGGCTAGCAGGAATTTAGGACTCGAGTCTCGAAGCTGAGACTGAGCCATTTCCGCCATTTTGTTAGGTACTGGCAAGCGGGATGTGGCCTGGTGCATTCGGGAATGATCGGGGCCGGGCCTATCGAGCGCGACGTGTTTCAGGTTGCAGTTACCCCCGAGTCTCGGGCGTCGGGAGGCACGGCTGCCCGTCCTGACGGCCTTCAAGTACAAGCTCGTGGAAGGCGAAGAGAGTGGAAGATGAGCTCTACTAGGGTCTAACGATTCCGTGATCATGTGGGCCTTTTCGAAGCAAGTTGCAGTGTCTCATTTCTCGTACGGGTGCCACTAGCTCTGCTTTCGGAGGTGCGTCTCCGGAAACTGCCGTCGCACGGAAATTTGACCCTCATTTCGAGTCCTTTGAAAGGTATAAAAAGACATAGGTTCACTCTGTTGAGTTGGGATACATGCAAGCAATTTATTTGCCGGTCCAAGCGGCCTTTTCGGCCCTCATATTCCCCTGCTGCTGTTTCTCGATATCGCCGGTGACCATCCCGACAGCACTAAATTCGAGGAAAACTGAATCAGCCTAAGAATTTCCATCTAATCAGTGTCACAGAAATGTACCTCTCGACCTTGCCCTTTGCTCTCTCGAGGGAGACTTGAGGCACATGACCGTCGGCGAGGGCAGCCTTCCATTCGGCAGCTTCGGCTTTCTTGTTCCCCTCCGAAGCGGTCTTTTAATCACCCGTAATGAAACCGTAAGCACTGATCGAATCAAAGGATCAGTGATGAGCGACCTCATCCATGGCCAAAGCTTGAACCGTCATCGCGCCGAACTGACGACTGCAATTTCCCGCCGACGCTTTCGTACGCCGCTTCACTCTTGGCTTGTTGTTGCGCCGCTTGAAGTTCTTGAGTGCCTTGGTCGAGCAGATCTTGACCTTTTTCTTTCCATGTTGGGTCGGAGGAGACCGAACCGATCGTCTGTTCGTGGAGGGGAAGGGGGGGTTTAGTGACGAGCCTGAGGGCGCGTTAGGTGCGGCTACTAATAGCCTACGTCATTTTGAGTGGAGAGGCACTTGCGTTGTAGAGTGTGCCTTTGGCTTGTTGGACGTAGGCGTTGATTTGAGAGGAGGTTGTCGAAGTCGATGCTTCGGTTGTCGAGTCTTGGGCTTCTGCTTTTCCAGCGTCGGTGGAGGACATGATGATGTTGATCACGTGCGCGGTAGGACGGGCGTGGCTGAGGCGGAGAATGAGCCGCGCGTGCGACGCTCAGCTGGGCGCTCTGCCGGGTTGACATCGCGGCGCGTGACTGCGTGTAAGAGCCGAGCGAGGGCGCGTAAGTGGCCGCGTGACCTCGCACGCGCACGTCCAGAGGCCCGTGTCTCAAACGCGCCTCTTGACTTCACGTCTCAACGCGCCTCTTGACTTCAACCTCACCACAACGACCAATATTAAACTCAACGCACAATGACACACGTCAACTCAATTCGCTCTCGTCACCTTTGATCAAGCATCACCGGCGACACCTCTCGAGGCCGCGTTCCCACTGCAGATGTCGGCCTTTAGGTCCACGACGGCGACGACGACGACGACGACGACGACGATGAGCGTACCCGGTACCGTACGAAGCAAGACTCGTCCTATATTCCAATCGACACGAACTACGAACCAAATCGAGCAAGACCAACTGTCAGGTCATGGACGTACTTTTTCCCAATCCCGATCAACGAGGACTGCAGCCCACGACGGAGATCTCGAGAGTAGTACGGACGAGGAGGAGCCTCATCTGCAACGGGGCACATCACCCATTCCCTCCGTTTCACGAACGAGCCAAGGGGAGTATTTGACTCCACCACCGCCGAATGGAACCCGTTCGTCACCCCTTTCAACTATGCCCCGACCTCGGCCCAGAATGGGAACACCCGATGAGGAATTTGATTCTGGCGATAGTTCCGACGATCCTGATTTCGGTAGGGAGATGAGGGAACAGGCGCAGACGGAGAAGGAACAGGCTGAAAAGGCGCAGAAGGCTTTGGAAGTGAGGCAGTGGAATAAAGAGGAGAAGCTTAGGGCTAAAAAAGAAGGGAGGAGGCCGAGGTTGAGGGAGATGCCCGAGCCGGTGAAGAAGAAGATTCGAGGCAAGGGGAAGCAAGAAGAGGTGATCGATGACGAAGACACGTATCGGAGAAAGGTCAGGAACGGGAAACGAAAAGCGATCGAACAGGAGGAGGAACCGTGCTCGGGGGAAGAGGGGGAGGACGACGACGATCCTCGCTCTCGAGCCAAATCGACCCGACCGACGTTCGACCCCGACGCCAAAGCCAGAGAGGTCCAAAAAACCTGGAGCAACCGACTCATCGAAGGCAAAAAGGCCAAAGAGGCGCGCATCAGAGCGGGGATGGACATCACCCAGGCCGAGATTCGGGAACATTGTAGTCGCAAGTGGGTCAGCAAGGAAAATCCGGATCAGATGACGAGAAAGAGGTACGAGATGGAGAAAAGATACAATCCGCTTTTTGTCATGCTCGGTTAGTTACCATCTTCAAAGGTGTCTTTTTACTTCAGATGACTGAATTCTTTCAACGAGACAGATATCGCCCCCATCATCGTCGCCGACAAGGACAAGGACATGGTCGAGAACGACAGCTGGGACGACGACGACGAAGACGGCGAGAACGCCGAGGACCGCGTCGCTCGCAAGATCCTAGCAGAGCATCATGCCGTCGAGATGGACTCGGATTCGGACGATGGGAGATCACACAGGAGGGATAAACGACCTGAAGGCGTTGTGAGACGACTTCGAAGGACGGACGCGGAGCGCGCGACCCCTCCGGTGATGGAGACGATTCAGCTCTCGAGTAATGAGGAGCCCGACACCGAGGACGATTCAATGTGCATCGACCAAGCTCGCAAGTCTGAGTCCAAGACGCCTAAGCTGGAAGCGCTTGGGGACATCAAATCTGAACCGGGCTCGGAACCAGTGACTGAGAGTGACTCGGACTCGGAGCCAGAAACCGAAGACGATGACGATGTGCCTATCCCGGGGTCCCCAGCTCGAGTACTCAAGACTGAAGACGAAGAGGAGGAGGAAGAGGAAGAGGTCGACGCTTTCACGGCCAAGTTCCTTCAACAACAGAAGCGCAATGAGCTCGAGAAGAAGCAAGCTTGGGTGGCGGCGCGACTCGAAGCCGTCACGAGCTCCCAGTCGACCAGAACCGAATCCCAGACGTCGAACCATGCTGCTCCCGAAAATTCACCCAAACCTGCGGAGGTCAACGCAAGCTTTGAGGCAGAGGAAGAAGAGGCAGAGGTTGGCGAAATGTCTTTACTCGAAAGTCAAAGGATCATCAAGGACCGTCGACTCGCCGCCGAAACCATGTCGCAGTCGACGACGGAGGAGAAACGCATCGTCAAAGGCTGTCGACCACGCTTCGATGCGTCGCCGCAACAGCTCGAGATTGGCGATCACATTCTCTCTCCTCGCCATAGAATTCCGGCACCCATCAACCGTTTCCTCCGCCATTACCAGCGAGAAGGGATCGAGTTCTTGTACAAGCAATACTCGGCTGGGATGGGCGGGATCCTTGGTGACGACATGGGTCTAGGCAAGACGATCCAAGTCATCGGGTTCCTCAGCGCCGTGATGGGTAAATCAGGAACGAAGAAACTCGATGCCGAAGCAAGGAAGCGCAAAGTCAACGAATGGGACGGTGTAGACCCTCCCCAACCGAGCGATTTGGGTCCGACGGCGTTGATCATTTGTCCGGCGAGCGTGACGGAGAATTGGTATCGCGAGATCAAAACGTGGAGCTATCTTAAGGGTGGGATTGTAGGACAGGGAAAGAAGAGGACGGATGATTTGTTGACAATGTTCAGGTCCGGGCATCTGGATGTTTGTGAGTCCCGTCGTGCGCTGTTAGGGTAGACACAAATCACCAGATGCTGATCGTGCCCTTCATTTTGGTAGTGATTAGTGGGTATGAGCATGTCAAGAGACAAATCGACGTCTATCGGGCCCTCGACTTTTCCGTGAGTCCATTTCCAAGCCTCTAGCTGAGCGAGGTGTTCCTAACCAAGGCAATTTTCTGAATCTGGTACAGATCATCATTGCGGATGAAGTGCATCGCGCCAAATCTCGCTCAGCGGATACGACGGCCAGTCTGCACGCCTTCCCCACCAAGCTCCGTTATGGTCTGACGGGGACGGCGGTGCAGAATCGGCTTGGCGAGTTCCACACCATCCTTGATTGGGCTTGTCCAGGCAAATTGGGGACGTGGCAGCAGTGGTGAGTTGATCCTGATGCAGTGGCGAAGCGAGCTGTCGTTCCGGGTACGGCTGCTGAACTCGAATAAACACTTCTTATCTGTATGCAGGCGAGACCTGGTCGAGAAACCCCTCAAGTTCGCTCAATCGTCCGAAGCCGACCAGACAACGCTTGGCCGAGGTCGTATCAGAGCCTGGGCCCTCGTCACTGGTGTGCTGCCCCATTTCTTCCTCCGGCGTACGAAGCACCAACCGTCGGTCAAGTTGCAACTGCCAAAAAAGACCGACAACCTCGTCCTTTGCCCTCTGACGCCTCTACAACGCCAAGCGTACCAGAACATCACCGCTACGGACGAGGTGCAAATGATCCTCACCGCCGATCAGCCTTGTCCCTGCGGTCGAACGGACTCGCAAGGTCTTCACTTGAAAAGAGGTAATTGCTGCAACCAAGATTGGAGCGAACATATCTTTCGCTACATGCACGCGTTCGGCAAGGTTTCGAATCACCTCGCGTTGATCTATCCGAATAAGGACGATTCGCAAAAGAATCCGACCAAGTACGAGTTGGATGTCCGGATTTTGAAGGCTGCTTTTCCGGAAGATTGGAAGGGGAGGTCGTTGGGCCCTGGAACGGCGTTGGATGAGAGCCTTTGTGGGAAATGGAAGGTGAGTGTTCTGCGTCGTGTACGTTGATGCTTCGAAGCGCTGTTGCTGAGACTCGTAGATGCACCCCCCACTAATAGGTACTCGAGGAGCTACTGGACGTGTGGTACGAAGCGCGGGACAAGGTGTTGATCTTTTCAAATTCGTTGAGGGGTGCGTGGAGGCAGCGTTTCCGGCCAAGTGCGCGTGCGCGTATTCCGACGTTCGAGATGGAGGCTGAACTGAAAGATTGGCTCGCACAGTACTCAAACTCCTCGAGGACCTTTTTCAGTTCTCAAAGTTCCCTTCCCTAACGCTTACGGGGGAGACGAAGCAAGAAGAACGTGAGTCGAATCAAAATCAGTACTCTAACCTTTTGGAAAATTGGAACTGACTGAACTGCTCTCCTCTCTCGTTTCCAAAAAACAGGCATGGCCCGCGTCGACCAATTCAACGACCCCAACGGCGAAGCGTTCTGCTTCCTCATCTCGACCAAAGCCGGTGGCGTGGGCTTGAACCTCACCGCGGCGAACAAGGTCGTCATCTTTGATCCCAACTTCAACCCATCGCACGACTTGCAGGCCATGGATCGATCGTACAGGTTCGGGCAAACGAGGGAGGTGAGCGTTTATCGGTTGATTGGGGCGGGGACGTGAGTAATTTTTTATTTTTTTGGGGGGAGGGGGGGGGGGGGGGCTACGGTGACTTGAATGGTCGAGACCGACTGACTCGTCTTCTTTTCTCGCGTTCAATCCTGCAGTATCGAAGAGATTATGATCAATCGTCAACAAATGAAACGCGGACTCGCGAACGTCGCCTACGACGCAGCGCCTCAACCCCGCCTCTACACCGGAATCGAGGGTAGTAAAGCCCATGAGGGGGAATTGTTCGGCGTGAGGAATTTGTTGACGCTCAAAACTTCGTCGTTGACGCATCGGGTCGTCGAGAATGCGGCGATGGAAGATGCGAATTTCGCTACGGAGGAGGCGGAGGAGGAGGCGGCGGAGGGGAAGGGGGAGGAGGCGGAGGTGAGTTGTGAGGTTGAGGCCAAGGGATGTTGGGATGGTGGCTGACGTTTGTTTGCTTTTTGTTGGTTTCAGCCATGGCAAGGTGCAGACGAAGTGGTCAATGAAATCATGAGCAAAACGACTGGTGAAGGTGAGTTCCCACCCTTTTCAGGGCTTGCCACGTTATGCCCAAGCAACAGCTAATTTCTCCTCTGGTTCCGGATCTCCACAGGTCCCAAATTTAAAGCCAAAACTGAAGCCGAACTCGAAATCGACCGGATCCTCTCGGGTCTAACCACCGTCAACGCCGACAGCACGCTCGCACCTTCCAAACTCGAAGCTCAGAGAGGAGCGAAAGCGATGGCAGTGAGCACGAGCGAATCCTCGTTTCGTGTCGCACTTGGGTTACGAGTGTGAAGATTTGACCCGTGATGGGTGATGTGTTGTTCACAGAAAGAGATTGAAGAGAGGGATCGAGCCGCGGCGCAGAATCGCAGAGCGGGGAAAAGGTCGCTTGGTGCTGAGGTGGTGGCTTTCGATGATGCGGGGAGGAATGGGTTGTCGATGGGGAGAGGGCCACCTCCTAAGACGTTCGATCCGTTTGCTAGGGCGAAGAAGAAGAAGACTTGATGGGCTAGGGTGCGGGGAATGGAGGTGGTAGGGGTGAGGTTCTTGGGTCGACAAGCTTGGGGCCATAACATTTGAGAGGTTTGTAGATGCGTGTGCGTGTGTCGGAGTTTCTCTGTCGTGTAGAATTGAGCTCGGCCCATCCCGGTCTGATTGTTGTGACACTACTTTGAGCATCCGCGTATCCGTTCGCACGCTCAATCGCTCAAAAGACAGGGGGTGTCGGAACATTTTTGTGTTCCGACGAGACGAGGCGCGTGCCAGCGTGTAAGCCGCCCCCTCGCCGGCGGGTTCTTTGACCGTGGCCTCCCCTTTGCGAGCCCGCGGTTTTTCTGCGCCTCGCCCCCCCGACCCGCACGCCATCACATACCCGTCTTCACACACACACCTCAACTACGTAAGCACCCACAGCTTTGGTTCAGTTCGTCGTGGTCGGGACGCAGGCGTGGACGCTGGAGTCGGCTGTCCGGGCTGGTGCAGTCGTGCGTGGCAGTAATTTGCATGCTGGGGGGCCAGGGGGGCGGCGAAGCTCGTGTGCCTCCCGGGGCTCGTGTAGCGTTTTGATGTAGCCGTTGAGGAAACGAGGGTGAAGATGATGGCTTACGTACTAGTGAGGGTGATGGTGGGCTTTTTTGGTAGTGCGGTGGGGGTGAGCTGGCTGGCTGCTCAGTCGGACCCGGACGTGACGCAGCCAGCTCAGGGGAGAGAGCACGTCGACGATCCACACGCATGCACCCACCGACGAAACAAGCGCCGTTCACTAACATTCCTTTACCGCCACCCCCAACACAGTCTATACTTAAAAAAATCATGGCCTCCGGAACGATCGCCTCGCCCGACTTGTTGTGGTTGTTGACCAAGAAGCACACCTCGTTCCAACACAAGCGAGTGGGTACTCCTCTCGTCTTTTCCAACGAAAAGGGTAACCTCAAGAACGTCAACGCCTTCAAATACTCCGGTCTCGCCAACCCCAAAACTCTCCATATCGAATCGCACGTTCAAGGCGCCGGCGTTCGTCTCGTTTCTCGTGACCCCAAAGCTTCCCCTTTCGCCAACGCTTCGGCCTACACCCAAAAGGGCGTCAAGACTAACTCGGGTCGTAAAGTTGCCGGACGAGTGGCCAAGCATTCCGGATCGGAGGCAGGTCGTTTGGATTTGAGGTCCGAGGCTCAGTCCAGGGCTTCGGCCGTATTGCAGTCCCAGAACAAGGACAGGAAGGCTCAGCGCACCCGAGCGACGCGTGGGAACAAGATGGCCGTCATCGAGGCTTGAACAAAAGGGGCAAGAAGTCTTCTTTGATTTGAATCGAACTGCGTTGGTGAACTGGAGGAGGGGAAGGCAAGCTCGTTTGGTAGGCGAACGTGCGTATCTTGGGGCTTTCGTTAATCGAGGGAGTCTTTCCTCTGTCGATGCAATCTACCCCACAATTCTCCGGCAGTACAGTCGTCCTTTGAACGAGTAGCTTACGAGATAGAGTTGCTTGCCCATCGTCACAAACCTCCCCGAGTCTACTGGAGCCGAGTCTACTCAACGTCCCAGTCATCTCACTCGATTGAAACACTCGGGGGGTCTCTCAGAAACAAACGCAAACGGAATCGGTTCCCAAAAGGCAAGACTCTTTCTTTTTACACCCATTTTTTTTTTCTCCCTATACAAGCACAAGCACGAACGTCAACTTTCCTAGTTCCGAGTCTTGCGACGTCTTTTTTTTTGTGTGTGTTCTCCTGCGTCCCTTCTCTACCATTGAATCCTTTTACTTTTCCCCTACCTATCCCTCCCATTCTTTATCAACCCTTGAACCCGGGCCATCTCTTCACCACCCACCACGATCCCTCGAAGCATAAGGTGGTGGAGGAGGAGGTGGTGGAGGCGGCGGCGATGATCTCCTCCTCTCATTCCTTAAAGAACTACTCCTCGGAGGAGGTGGAGGAGGAGGTGGTGAAGGTGATCTTCTCCTCCCCTTTCCTAAAATCCCATAACTACCCCCACCTCCGTTACCACCGTTACCATTACCATTACCATTACCAGCCCCAACTCCAACGCCACCCGCGCCGCGTCCACCATTAATTTCAAAATCGATCCTCCCCTTTTCATCCAACCAAGGCGCGCACCACAACCTATCAACTTCATTCCTCACAATATCCTGTACCATCGATAGTGCAATCCTCATTTGTTGTACGGAACCGGAGAGACAAAATGTTGGATTTCGGGTAGGTTCATCCGCGTTAACCCGACAACGAGCTTTGGATAGATCGTGGATTTCTCGCATTCTTCGACCGGCTCGACCTATCACGGCTGGGGCGGCGTCGAAAGGAAGTCTGAGGGGGGAGAGAGAGGTTCGGGGTTAAAAGGGGTGGTCGGATAGGGGGTTTCTCCATCAGGTGAAGGAGTCGGGGGGAACACTTACTCGATCACTACGTCGTATGACTCGTTGCGGACTGAATCGGGGACATGTCTTGTTGGAGGAGGAGGGGGAGCGGGGATCGCGTCCACACGTCGTTTTTTGACCGATTCCGAAAGGTCGTTCGTCGAGAATGAAGGGGATCGCGCTCGACGAGGTACAGGGTTGGGTTCGACGATGGGTTTCCAATTGATCGTATCGACGCGGTTGTTCAATTCGATTGAAAGCGGTTGATGGTTCTTGGGTAATTTGGTTCGTAGGAGATCGGACATGGAAGAACGATCTGAAGGACCGGAAAGGAGGACCAAATGACGTGGGTCGAGAACGCACCAATCGTCCAAATGCAAGGTGCCGAAAGCGATGTCGTCGGCGAGTGAGGAATTGGCGAGCGGTGGGGGACGAACGGTATCGAGTACAGCTTGACGTACGCCTTCGACGGCCTTGTGCAGTTCGGTGAGGGTGCCTCGGAACTCGAGAACGGGGACGGGACGGTCGCGACGATCGGGGAGGGGGAGATGACCGGAGGCGATGCGGGCCACACCGGAGGCATGTTGGATCTGGCGAGCGACGCGGCCGGACTTGCCGATCAGACGGGGTACGAGTTCGTCGTCGGGGAGGGGGAGGGTGTAGCCGTACAGGCGGGGTTGGGGAGCCGAGGAGGCCGGCGGCGGCGCGAGTGGGGGCAAGGCGGAGGAAGACGAAGAAGAGGTCGTAGGAGCGAATCGACTGCGGTCATCGTCGATGTTGGACCTCGGGGGAGGAATTGCGGAGGATGAGGACGACGACGAGGAGGCCCATCGATCATCGCGAGGAGGAGGAGGAGGAGGAGGAGGAGCGGAGGAAGTCGGTGCAGGAGCGAATCGAGGGCCACCGCGATCACTTGCTCTTTCTCGCACTCGTTCTCGTTCGCGATCACTGTCACGGGGTGGAGGGGGAGGAGGGGGAGGAGGGGGAGGAGGTGACGGAGAACGAAAAGGGGGTCTCATAAGAGGAGTCGTCGATTCGGAGGGACGAGCCGGAGCTGGTGGGGGCGGAGGAGTGCCATCATCGTCGTCGTCCCGGAGCAGAGACAAGGAGCGTGAAGCGCGACGACGACGGTCTTGCTCTTCCTCGGCTTGTTGATCTGGGTCGGTCATGTTGGAGTCGTTCTCGATTTGGACGGCTTGCGGCATCGGCGGGACTACTACAGCCGACGAGCAGTGGCTCCCTTTTGGGCGACAGTGAGATGACAAGAGTGAGGGTGGGGGGGGGTACGACTGGCAACGTTCGTTGTGCACACCGGTCCGCGAGGGAGAGCCGAGGCAGCAAAGTATAGAGACAAAGACGAGCAGAGGAGCCCAAGACGAGGAGACGAGCGGTCTGCCTTCAAGCAGGCAATCGCCGCCCAACCAGCCGGGGCTAAAGCCAGACGGAGCCACTAAGCCATATAAGCACGACTATAAGCCATAAGCCAGAACTAAGCCATAAGCCAGACTAATTAGGAAAGCCTAGCCGCGACTGACCAAAACGAAAGCGCCGATGAAAAACAAAGTACTCGCCAAGCCCAATCACTCGTCACTCGTCACTCGTCACTCGTCACTCGTCACTTGGGGACTTTTTTTGTTTTGTTTTTGACTTAAAGTCCCAGACGCACTTGGCACTGTTTCACGGAAAAACAAATGCAGTCATGCGTCGAGAGCCTTGCTTGGCCAACTTGAAGTTGCCGGGCTGTTTGCCGCACCCTGTTCCCGAGCATTCTCCTTCTCTCTACGGCGCCGAGGGGTTATTGACTACCCACGCGGGTACATCTCTGTGTGTGCATCCTCTCCTCGCTACTCGGCCCTGTTCAAGCTCGTCCTCGCCTCGGCTTTGCTTCTCTTTGCCCTTCCCTCCCCTCCTTGCCTCAGCAGCTGGGGACGATCCAACCCTCCCTCTCCACCTCGATCCCACCTCCCCCTCCCTACCCTCACCATGGCCGTGCTAAGCCTCTCGACTCCCAACTCGACCTCCCCCTCGACGGACGCTTGCCCAGCAGCAGCGGACGACTCCTCCGCCTCCGCTTCCCCGTCGACCCTGACTTTGTTCCTTCGTCGGACCGCACCGTGGCCTCCCCCGATCCCTTCCACTTCGGCCTGTGATCCTGTTCCTGTTCCTGCTCAGCACGAACACACGGGAACGAGGACGGGGACAGCTCAAACACCTTTGACTTCCAACGGCAACGGTAAAGCCGCTTTGCGATCCGGTAGATCCAAACCCACTCGACGACCCAAAACCGCTTTAAAGAGTGTGCCCTCACGAACCGAACCCACGGGCGACCAAGTGCACGATCATTCGGCTGACCTCAATCATGGCGGTGCTGCGATCGAGCCTTACGACCCTTCTTCCGTGCATCGTACCACACCGACGAACGCTCACGTCGTTCCCTCCGATGCGTCCATCAAGACCTGTCAGGCTATAGACAGATCGCATGAACAATGTACAGAGGTCGTCGTAGGCGGCCACAAGGGCAAGGTCCATCGCGACTGGTGCCACGTCCATGAGATCGAACACGCTCAAGTCAAGCACGAATTCATACGTGCGTGCCGTACCGTGTTGGAGCTTTTTGATCCCCGTGCATCTGACTCTGACCCCCGGACCCCGCTCCCTGTTTTAGGATGCATCGCCGCTTTACCCGCCGCTTCGAAACAAGTCGCCTTGCCCGACGCGAGCGACATTACCAGCTGCGACGACCTCGACGACCTCGAAGCCTGGGAAAAGATCGCTCGCCAGCACGCGGCCCTCTCCGACAAGGCCTTGGCATGTCGAGAGTACTATGCCGTTCATTTCGCCGCTTCCGGCCTCGATTTGGCTGGTCTGATGGGCAGGATGAGTTTGGAGGAATTGGCTTTGAGATCGAGGGCCGCGGACGGCGTCATTCGCTTGGTTACTAGGCGCAGTCATCTATTGATCTTGACCAGTGAGGACGCCTTGTGGCTTTTGGAACCTCAATCCCCTTCGCCGAATGCACCGACCCCTTTACCGAATCGGGAACCCGCACCCCTCGTACCCAATTGCTTGTCCGGATCGACCCCCAACTCGACTTCGATCCCTCTGCGACCCCCTTGCGCACCCTCCCTCCAAACCGAAGCCGAAGAACCGGACCCGATCGTCGCTCTCGAAAGGGTCAAACGAGCCGAACTACTTGAACTATTATCCCTCACCGGTTCCCACGCCTCCTTCATCAAGAACTCGACCAAGTCCGTCCAAAGGGTTCGCGTGATCGAATGCCTTTTCAGGCGATTGATCTCCCGAGACGAAGAACTCTTGGTCAAGGCCTATCGAAGCGGTCATGATCACGTTCTTCGCTTCTTTGAAGACGTCACTTGTTGTTCCCTCCCGGCCTTGACGAGGTTACACGCCGCTTTGAAACAGACCTCTTCACTTTCACTCAAGGAAGCGATCATGGATGCCTTTCGCGCGATCGCATGGGAAGAATCAGGAGCGGGAGAAACCGAACCGGGTGAAGAAGGACTCGGTTTACAATTATTGGGTGGATGGTCTTACAAGATTCAACTTTCGAGGTCCATGTCGCCCGTCGAATGGTCCCATTTATACGACCTCTGCGGATGCCCTGGATGCGCCTTGAGGTGTTGCCTTCGTTTTTCGGATTGGACTTACATTCGTAGATTATCGATCGTGTCCCCTTCTACGAACCCAACTTCGTCACCGCCTTTCGAACATTGGGCCGATTCGAATAACGAAACCGACGCTGCCAAGATCTTTAAAGCTTTCTCGGTCGTCAAATGCGCCGAATCGGGTCCGGGAGCTAGCGAACCTGAAATTCGTCGAGTGGCGGGTGGGTTCGTCGGTGCTAAAGGGAAGGGAATGTGGTTGGAACGAATCGAAAGGAATTGGATCATGATCAAGTTGGGTTTCGGAGATACGAGAGCCGATGCTAGACAATCCCTTCGATTAATCGATGCCTTACAAGCGAGGCATCCTTTGATCATTAGGATCTTCCCCGATGGATTGTTTGGTGGTGAAAGGTATCCGACACCACCGTCGAATCAACTTTGGTATTCGAGGTATAGGTCCGCTAGTTCGAAAGCTTTGTTGAGGCATCAACCTTGGGCGATCGATCAAAACGCTTTCGGTAAGGATAATGCCACTCCGTTGATCACGTTCGATACGTTGGATTCACCCGAAAAGGCACAAGGGATGAGTAGTTTCAAGTATACGTTCGAAGTGGTCGTTTTGGACGGACATGGACGCGATGGACCCGGTTCGGGTAGAACGGCGAACGAGAATCAGACTCGATCTTTCGAACAGTTCGAGGCTGAATTGGGTCAATTGTTTTGTGAAGCTTTGGGAGTGGAAGATGTCAAGGGGGCTATTCGGTATGCGAGGGAAAGGGGAATCGAAAGAGGTGAATTTGTCGATTGGGGAATGAGTTCGGCT
This sequence comes from Microbotryum silenes-acaulis, assembly GCA_003665825.1. Lineage (NCBI taxonomy): Eukaryota > Fungi > Basidiomycota > Microbotryomycetes > Microbotryales > Microbotryaceae > Microbotryum > Microbotryum silenes-acaulis. The sequence continues at coordinate 382,331 of QPFY01000006.1, forward strand.
CAACTTGCCGCGATGGAAGAAATGGGGGCGGGAACGAACGCGGCGAATTTGGCGATGGTCAAGAAGAAGGCTAAGGGGGTCGGCAACGGAGGCAACGCCGCGTTGGAGAATTTGAGGGACGATGCGTTGGCGCTCAAGTTGAGTAGAAATTTGTTTAGGTGATGGTAGGGGAAGAGAAGGAGGGAAGCTTTGGTTGGAGGGGGTGTGCAATTTATCGATTGAAATTTTGTACAGAATGAAGTGGATTCGTGAAAAACGCGAGTTCTCTACTACTGGCTGAGGAGAGAAAGGGGTATGATACATCTATGAACTGAGCCTCGACTAGCGAGCTACTTTATTTGGGAGCTGATGAAACGAGTGTCGATACCGTTGAACGATTACATTTTCCTCAAACCTCGGGCCATCCTGGGCTGGGTACATCATTTTTCCTTGCTCACCTGTCGCTGCGACGGGTGTGCGTACCTTGACCTCCAAAAACCTTCTCCTTTGAAGCGATCGAGTTGCGTTCGCGTATCATCCGAGAATCACGCCACGCTGCTTCAAGCAGGATCACGAACGCCTGCGCTTCGGGACTTTGTCCCGTTCGTTGGTACCAACTCAGGGGATTCTGGTAGCAAGTCGAGAAAAAGGAAGAATGAGTGAGTGCGCAGCCAAAAAAAAGAGGGGGTATCCTCGCGTGCGCGTTTGACGTTGAAGTACTTACGACGCAACCTCTCAACCATCCTGTTTTTGGATCGATCTTGTCGTTGATCTTGGAACGGATCTTTTCGGCTTTCGCTAACGTGGTCGAGGGTTTCCTGATCATCCCGAGTTGATGGAGACGAAACACCGTCGAAGCGAGAAGAGCGCTCGAGGCAGAGTCAGAAAAGTCGTACGGATCGTCGAGGTGATTGGGCAGAAGGCCATCCTTCTGTACTCGAAGCGAAAAATGAAAAGTTGATTCAGTGAGAGAGCAGCGTTCCGAGGATTTTTGAGAGGAGCTTACCTTAACCCTCGCGAATCCGGCTTCGACAATCTCATTCGCCCAAAGAGCGAGGTCCCTTATCTCATCCGAATACATCTCCGCATGAAATGAGTTCGTCAATGTAGCAAGTACTCGAGTAATCCCCGCGGCGGCCCAAGCGTTCCCTATAAGGTATTGGACAACCGCGTCATTTAGCTCGCTTTTCAAACCTAGTTCACCGAGCAATTTGAATCAAGGAATGAAGCAATGACTCCGAACCTACCTGTGGCCCAGAGACTCGGATCTTCCCAAGATCCGTAACGAACGTGTTTCCAGAGATGGGTTGAGGGGTCTTGGAGGTGGGAGCGGTAAAGTTTGATTTGTCTGTAGGATTCGAGAAGGAGGGAGTGGTTGGACGTAGCGATGCCGCGGGCGGCGAGGAAGGGGGGTACCATGTCTGTCAGGCGCAAGAGATCGTTAGTTGTGGGATCGCGGACATCATTGGAATTCGGTCAGATGGAGATTTACAAATGAAGTCGGACCTGCGAACGAAAGAAGACTTATGCAAAGTCAAAAAGTCGTCCCCCCTTGGCCCGGAAATTCCCTCCGCAACTGCTCATCAGATCGAACTTACCAAAGCTGCGTCACTTCCTTTCGATGACTAATCGCTCCGTCCGTCGTCCTCGGAACCTTTTCCAATAACCACTCTACCTCAACCTCGATCATCCTCTCCAATCTCTCCTGCGTCCCTTCATCCCTCGTCGTCGCCTGCGCGATCATCCAAGCATAACCCAAACTCGCCGGATCACCCGCAGCGCCACCTTTGATCACTGCGAATTGCTTATCATCAGGACCTAACCTCTCCAACCAATTTAAAACGATACGATTTGAGGAATTCGGGAAAGATGATTCGAGTATTACCCGGTCACGAGAGGATTTGGTATTGAAGGGGTTGAAAACGTAAGGGTTGAAGACGGTGAGTTGAGGTTGATCGAATTCGAGATAAGCTTCAGTTTGGGTACCGGAGACCCAGCTGGGAGGAAAGAAAGAGGAATTCGAGTCGTATGCGGATGAGCAATCCAGTAGTCATGTGAAGGGGGAATTCTGCGCGGTACGCGAATTGGACTCGGACCACTTCATCATGGAGGGGAGGGGCGAGAGCCAGGCGCGAACTCACACGTCACGAGCGACCGAATCGAGCCTCTCCCTCACTTTTCCGAGCGTTCGGGAATCCAAATCAGAGTTAGTCAAGGAAGAGTGGGAAGTGGGTCTCGTAGCTGCGAGGACCAAGCCCAGAGGGTTCCACAACAAGCAGAGAAAAGCTCCCCACGAACGCAAGAACGGACGGCTTGTTGAATGAGAGACCATTTGCTCCGAGGCTGGGTATGAAGTGGGGCGCAAGAGAACAAGAGCCACGCTGGGGGGGTTTGATTACTTTGGCGACGCGATCTGTCGAATCTCCGAATAAGATTGGCAATCGGGCGTCGATCCCCCCCCCCCCCCAAATGTCTCCTGTTCGGGAAAGCGCAACCGACGCGATGTTTGCTCCTCACGGTGGCTGTTTGACCTGCTTCGAGCAGTGTTGTCGTTAGTTTTTGATATCCAACTGTATGCAAGAGATACTTTTCGAATCAAGCGTGCAATTCAGTGCACAGAGTGCAGCCCAGTTCCATCATGGACAAGCCGGCGCCCATTCGCACCCCTGAAAGCCGGGCGATCCTAATAGGAGGGATCGAGCGTACGCCTAAAATACCTTTTATTTATTTTATTTGAGTTCAGGAATCGGTAGAGATCGACAAGCGCCCCCGTAATGGAGTGAGGTTCAAGTGAAAGAAAGTATTAAAAGGGGTAATGGTTTGAACTCTATTTCATCCTTCACGAGTTTCAATAAGCTGTAGAGAGGGAACGTTTCCGTGATCCCATGTTCCGTGATCCCATGCTGCCCTCCCTTGAGCAGGATGTACGCACATCTCTCGAGACTCGTCGCGAAGCAAAGTATTCTCCCATTCATTACACAAGGAGGAAAGCCAAACAATCCAGCAGAATTAATCTCTAAACAGAGAGACAGGGAGGAGAAAGGAAACACCGAGTGGCGTAACGGGTTCGTAATGTTCTATTAGGGAAGGGGAGTATCACCATTTTTTTGGGAAAGCAGTGTTATGGATAGCATTCACACGAAATCGATGGGCTCGCCCTTGTGGCCTTCCGAGAGGAGGACAACGGCGTACTGCAAGTGAGATGGAAGAACCAGTCAGTCAGTGATACTGCGACGACGGCAAAATTAAGCTAAAGTGGAACATACCTTGGCCGAGATCTTCCATCCGGGCTCCTCCTTGTCCAAACGAGCACCCTCCTCAGCGGGGATACCAACGACGACATCACTCTTGATCGTGCGGAGCGTCAGGACGGGAGGTGCGCCGGCGTCAGAGCCGAGGGGACCGATGGCGACGTCGAAGGGGGTGTCGTGAGGGGCGTGGCAATCGTAGGTCAACTTGCGGTGGTTGAGATCACCCTTGAAAATGACGAGGTCCGAGTCGGCGAGGTGGAGGAAAAGATCAGGGGCCTCGCGCTTCAAGTGCCAGTAGGTCCACTGAGAATCAACGGTGCCGGGCTCTGGTCAGCTGGCAGTTCAGGAGGCACGAGTCGGGCCATTAGAGAAGAATGCTTACGCCGGAGATCCAGAAGGGGTGCTGCTCATAGACGAAAATGCCCTCCTTGACGTACTTTTGCCAGCGCTGACCCATCAAGCGCAGCGAAGCGACTTGGTCCTCGCTGGCATCGGGGAAGAGGTGACCGTAGACCGTCTGGTTGATGAGCCAGTCGAAATCGGGGCGAGTGACGTCCGACACGAACCAAGCGAAGCGCTGCAGATGGTACAGAGTTAGGAATCAGTCTTTGGGCTGTAGAGGATAATCCGATCAGGGTCTGCACTAACCTTGCCGTGGAATCGGACCTGCGAAGCAAGACCAGATTGGATCAAGAAGTCGGCGTAGACCATGTCGCAGTGCAACTCGAATCCACCGTTATCGAGGACTGGGACCAGTAAGTGCAGCATTCGTCAGCCGACTGAACATCGTTTACTGCTCGCTCTCCACCTCACTTACCAATATCAATTCGGCCACCCTTCTTGCCGTTACCAAAGTTGGGCGACGAGATCAAGTCCCAGACCTTCTCGAGGTGGTTGCCGAGGATGTTCTTCTCGGTCGCGGCGAGGTGATCACCACCGGTCGACTGGAGGTTCTTGATGTCGTCCTCGGTCATCTGTTGGATTGCCGAGAAAGAATTTGCGTCAGTGCCGCTCCATCATGTCGACCTATCCAGCATTCAAGCAAACTCACGTTGATGAGGAGAGACAAATCGGTGGCGTTACCCCAGAGGGCGACTTGGGTCAACTCGTGGAAGATAAGTTTCTTGGCCTTGAGCTGGTCCTCGGCCGAGAGCTTCTCGTCGATGACGTAGGGATCGGCGAAACGGGTCGACAGCTCAAAGACGGCCTCACCGGAGCGAGAGAAGGTCTCGCACTCTGTGAACGTAGACGGTATGGTGAGCGTTCAGTCTCGACTGCATAATTGAAAGGACGAGCACTAACTTTGACGGAAGAAAACATCGTAGCTCTTCCAGAACTTGGAGAGAGAGAAGCACTCATGCAGACTAATGGAATGAGCAAAGGCGCCGTCAGCCCAATGCCAAATGTCAAAGATTTGCGTTGATGACATACCGACGGTACTTGTAGGCCTCGGCAAACAACCAGGGGGCGTTCATGAAGTCCTTGCCTCGGAAATACTGTGGGTCCACGTCGAGCTACGTGAGCACACATAATCTTCAAGCAATGCCCCCGCATGGCGACCAAGAACATACCTTGGCGATCTCCTTGTTCCACAAAGGGATATCTCCCTCGCCGTCATCGATGATGGGTCGGAGGGTCGCGTTGCTCTGCAAATCGTCCATCAAGTCCTCCATCCTCTCCATGCACTCGACGAGATCCACGATCTTCTCCTCATCGTACTGTGGGGATACTCGATATGTGAGCAGTCGGATGATAGAATGTGCAGCTTGGGAAAAAGACTAACCTGGTCGTTGAGGGTTGTCCTGACATCATCGATGGCCTTGGCCAAGATGGTGGGGAGACGATGGCTCATCGTGGCCTGTAGGAAGCAGAGTAAAGAGTCAGGATCCTCTGCAAACTTGCCTGATCGCGGCAAGTACTCACGTGAGCGAACGAGTACTCGTGGTACCCTCGGTACGCGGGCCATGGCGGGTTGTCAGCCGAGACCTTGGAAGGCGTTCGGGGGTACTATGAACGCGAAAGGAGTGGTCAATACGTTGTGCAAATCGGCAGCGACGAGTGAGACGCGATGGAGAGGGTGAAGCGAGCACGTGTGCGCGGAACGGAGCTCGGCCTCGGAAAAGTCGACTGAATTGCTTCATAAACCCCAACTCTGTGCATTTCGGGTCTTCATCTGCCGCAAGAGTTGAATTGCTCCAGTTACACACGCTTCACCCATGCTTGCAGATAAAGCGGGCACTGTGGAAACCGGCGACGATAGATCCTGGGCACAGGCTCCGATGCAGCTGCGATGGAGCGCGATGGCGTCGTCTCAGAGGCGTGTGTGCGCGTGGCGCCGGGCAAAGCGATCGAGCGACGATTGAGCGAAATCTCCATCGCGGAGCAAACGATCACGATCCTACGACCCCGCAGAGCAGGTACGACAAGAGGTATGACTGGCGAATTGGATATGGAAGCCGGCTCCAGAACTTTTGGGAGATCGTTCGACCCCTTCATAGTCCTGCGGCGTAAAAGACAAGTTCGCCAACGTGCGATCTCGGATCTCCATCTCGCTCCGATCGATCCGATTCGAGGGGGCACATGCGCCAAGCACAAACACACACCGCCCCATCAACACATACAGACGTTCAGCTTTCGGAGGACTCACCAAAGCTTTGCCGAAACCAGTCTCGTTCCTAGGTGGCAACGACTGCAAGACGAGGCCGACCTTTTTGGGAACGTTCGCTCCGGCCGAGTTGCCCGATCCAGGGTTCTCGGAAGGCACTTGGAGGGACATCTTTGTTGCTGCTATGCTCGAGCCGGGTTTTTTGGTAAGGCGAGGTGTCTTTGGACTGGAAGATTGAAGGGAGAGCGAGAGAGCCGACGTGGGGCGTTCGAGCGAGGTCGGAGGGAGGGAGAGAGTTCGGTGAGTCGTGCTGAGTGACTGGTGCCGAGTGAAAAAGAAAGGAAGAGTCTTTCTCTGAGTCAGATATTTTAATTTGACGCTGGCGGGCAAGGGCGGGCAAGGGCCTCCCGATGGGCGGGCAGCCGAGCTCAAGCGTGCGTGCCAGCGTGGCCCACCCCTCATCATCACGATCGCCTGCATGCACCAGAATGTGCCACCCAGCGCGCTTGTACCGGCTCGACTAGTCGAAATGCCGCCCGCTCATCTATCTACATCTACATAAAAGAATGCATTATTCATAGCATTTCACAACCCTCACAGGCAAAGTAATTGTCAGCTCTGTCCAAGACATAAAGAACACCCGACGCCGCTCCTCGATCGAGGTCGGTCTCATTCGACACCCCTTTGCGTTCAAATGCCCCCGACCGCCCACGGACGATGCAAGGTCCGCTCCCAAACGCGGATTCAAAGACCTCTCAGACATGATGTGAGACTTTACACCTCCCAACTTGTATAACTCCCTCCAGTTGTAAGACCTGACGGTGAAAATAAAAACCTATCGTCCGGGGCGGACCGGGTTCTGGAAATTCCGAGATGGGTAGGTTTCAAGAGGAAAAAATCAATGCGAGTGCTCCGGGGTTTACGACATGTGAAACATTGGCCAGCCGATGACTGCCGACGAGAGCCGACGGAACCTCAACGCTCCAGCTCCACGGGCGCGGCGCTAATAACCGGCGCGGGCGATCGTGATCGCCTTCGAACGATCGAGCATCGAGCATTGTTCGAGCTGTGAGAATAAGAGCTTTTTTCTCGTGTATATCGATGGTGTGGTGCGATGTTTCAAAGAAGGAAAGGCAAGGTTTCACATAAAAAAAAAGGTATATTGTTCCAAAAGGATGGAGGGAAGACGTCTAGTACATCCCATGAATGATATATAATAAGTAACTACACACCGGGCCCCGAAGAGTGAGCACAGCTTCACGATCGGAGGCGAAGAAGAGGCACTGGACTGGCATCCCGAAGACAACAACAACAATGCGAATGCGACCGAGAAGAACAGACGACCATACATAAAAAGTGGACCAAAAGGAGACAGCGAGAGCGAGAAAGTAAAGGCAAAAGCTTTGAATCTAAGGGCTGATCCGGCTAGAAATCAAGACGGGGTTGCGCTTGGTGGATGTTGCGCCGGAACCAGGACTTGACATCCAACTCTGGACATCGAGCTTTCGTTGCAGGTGTTGCATCAGGTCATTCCCGGTGGTCATGGCCGATGGTTGTTTTGGGATGACAAAGACGTGCCGTGTCGTGGGGGGAGAGTAGGTCGGCGACGAGGAAGATTCTTCGTGGCATGAGTAGTCCAACGAGGAAGCTATTTTCGATGCGGATCCGACTGATGACCATGAGACAGGACGAGAAGCACCACCGGAGCTACCGCACAAGAGATCGTCCTCCTCATCCGTGTGCTCGGCCTGAGGCGAGTAGGATGTTTCCGAACTGGCACTCGACGACGTGAGTTGGATCTCCTGAGTCTTGGCGACCAGTGCCGATGATGAAGGCGAGATGGTCGATGAAGGAGCAGAAGAATGAGAATCTCCTTCACTATCCGAGTCCATCTCGCATTCAGAGGCGTCGTCGCTGTCCGAATCGGAGTCCAAGTCCAAGTCGGAGGCTTCGGCGCGTTGGTGCAGAGGTCGGGATTGACGACGGAGGAGACGCTCGGCCATGCCCGCCTCGATAGGACCAAGAAAGGGAGCAAAGGTCTCGATCAACTGTAGTAGAGGAACATGAGGTAAGCACTTTGATCACAGAAGGGGCGGTGTTATCGCGGGATATGGCCTACCTCGGGCTCGTCGATGCGAAGATCAAAGTCGAGAAGGCAGAGGAGTTGGCGCTCCATGAGGTTGACCTCCTCAAGGCGGAAGTGGCCGGCATATCGGACCCAGTGCTTATTGTAAGGGGACGAGTCTGAACGAAGAAAGGTAAACAATAAGTAAAAAACGAAGGTGTTGGGGGCAAGTGTGACTCACCATTGAGATACTTTGCGGCGACGATGAGGGCAGCGACGAAAACTCGGTGTCTCGTCGACGGCGAGCCGCACGATCGTAAGGGCAAGCGATCCTTTAGTCGATCGAGGTACACGAGCGTGCACAATAGTGTCGGGACATGACACCTCGACTTGCGGCAGATGTGGCGGATGAAGTCGTCGAGCTCGGGCAAGGGAGCGGTGGAGGATTCGGCGGACGAGTTAAGGGGCTCGTCACGGCATCGGATCACACTCATGGCTTTATGGGCAACATGTTCTGTGGGTGTGAAAAGATGCTGTGATTAGTATCACGCGTTCTCAATCCACTAGTGTACGTTGCTTGCAAGGGGTGACAGCCGAGGGATGGATAGCAACTCGGAGATTGAGGCACCGGCCGCCAGGCAGAAGTTGCCAAGCGACCGACTCGACCGGCGCCCGCCGGGCGGGACGCGTGGGCTTTGGGAAGCGCCAAATTTACCGACGATGGTATCGGTGAGGGAAGATTTCAACAACTTGAGCAAGGCAGGACTGTGTTCCTCCTTGGGCACAAGAGATGCAGCGTGTCGACCAGGCATGATGATTGCGAAGGTGTGTCAAGATGAAAAGAGAGGGTGGAATCGTGGGCGCAGTTTCAGAATTAACAGATTTAAGCCGAAGGCGCGGCGCGGGCTTGCAAGAAGGTTGCAATGGGCCTGAGCGGGCGGGCGGTCGAGCTGAACGATCGGCGGGCAGCGGCGCGGCTCGGAGGATTCTGTCGGCGATCGCGATCCAGCTAGGGGTTCGGGATAGGGTTCGAGAAGGGGTTTGTCGGAATGGAACACTGCAAACGACTCCAACGACGGGTGAGACGGAAGGGGAGGACGTTATCCAGGTGGTTGTTGTGGGTAGATGTAGGTGGAAGAGAGGGGCAGGATAGAAGGCACGATGAGATGGATAGCAGCTTCGAGAAAGTTCCCGGCCTTTGACATGCATTAGAGAGCGCCGGATGGACTCCCTGATGCCCGAGACCGATCAAAAAGCGCCATCTTGGAATTACACTTGCTTTTTCGCAAACCCACAATCGGGACCGGCCTCGAACATTGATCCGCCCCGGGTTCCGATCGGCTCTGATCGCTGTTAGCGGGAGCATTAGACGCCCCCGGCTCGAAACAGTCTCAGGAGCAGCCTCAGGCCAAACTCGGAAGGCGCGCGCCAAGGGAGCGGAAGCCCTGCCTGCCGCATTGAGCAAGCCGCGCCTCAGCGCCTGCAGGCTGAGGCTGGAAGCACGCCCAGTCTTGAGTTTCATCGCCAGCCGGCCAGCCGTGGCCCGTGGCGCAGGCGCGGCGGCGCCTCCCCCCTCCCCCCACGGCTAAACGATCTACTTAACCTTTCCATCGAGACGAGCCCTGATGGCGCTGACCATCATCAGCCGGCCAGTGAGAGCTAGGGCTAGTCGCACAAAGTCTCACTAGCGGTCATAGCGGCCTGTTGAGCTGGCTAGCAGTTTGCCTTTGACTGGGTTAGAATAACCCGAAAGCCACTCGCAACCACTCGCTTTTCACAGACTAAGAGCCGAGCCCATTTTTTAAAGGCGCCGGATGGGTTTCATTCTACCTAGAGAGTAATTTCCTTGATGTGCAAAATGACCATTATTTCTCGACATTTTCAAAAACAAGCCGAAGCCTCGGCTCGACAATGCTCGTCGGCCGGCGGAACATTTGTTCGCCAGGGTTGTCTTCTCTGTAAACTGGGTCGAACCGATAATGTCGGCATCACCGCCGTTCCAAGAACCCGGGTACATGTCTGTCTGCGGGGCCTGGCGGCTTCGATGTACCTCGTCAAAGTAGGTACCGCCGGCCAGGAACTCTGTCATCTGGCGAATGTAATTTCTTCGTTCGAGGTTACACAGGCGCAGCCGTGCGCCTTTCCCGGCAGCCGCCTCGAGCGAATGAGTCTGGCCTTTCTTTCCTTCGGCGGGCTCGCCTCCGTCCCTTGATTTTTGTTCGCCCATATCAGTTCCTTGCCGATAACTACTCATTTCAAGCTTCATAATGGCTGATTTATGGTTGACGGAAATGAATTTGATGGGCAATGACTCGGAGAAGCGATATTCGCATGGCCCGTGGCTATTGAAGAGGGACCAACTTTAAACAAGGTTGGCTGGACATAATCGCCCCGAATTCATAGCCTAGATGCACGTGGCAAAGCGCTCTTGTAAGTGCTAGCACTTGGAATTGTGTGCACGCTACCTAGGATAATCACATGACTGGAACTTCCGCGGCCGACTTAGTCGCCCGCAGCCCTCACTCGAACCGGAGAGGGCAATCGAATGAAAAGGGGCTCTTGGAACTCGGGGCGAGAGAAGAGCACGTGCCACCCACCCAAGCGCCTCTGCGCGCCTGCACCCGCCGCACCTGGGTCGCCCAATTCTTCGAGCCTCCCCGAAGAGCCATGAGGTTGCTCGTCTGAGAACTCGAGAGCACATGGTACCATGGATCGAATCACCTGTAGATCCCACGGACACTGAAGATCGACAAGAAATCTCCGAGTGAGGGTGTTGATGTACAACGTGAAGCTGCATGGATCGGAGAGGGGCGCAGATTCTGTCGAGGTCGCCGGTCGGGCCGGTGCACGTGCGCTCGGAAGCGAATGACTGGGCGTACCGATGCGAACGAAGACTCTCAAAGTGGCTTTTGAAGGACCTGCTGTTGTGAACGCAATACTATCGTCAGTGGGTGGGTGCCCTTGTCGGGCTTCGGAAGCGAGGGGTGCGTGCGCGGTGTGACAGCGATAGTCGCGCCAACCTTTCCGAGCGGTGCCAGTTCGCGGCGTCTGTTCGGCAAGCTGGTGCAGACCACAGACCGCGGTGAAGGCGCGACACGTGAAGCACGCAACCTCAATCGTAGGAAGGAGAACGCCTATCTGGCTGACGACGACGACGACGAGGGCAGTATGCCTTTCGGTGTAGCGCACCCACTGCTGCGTTACATCGCTCAGTTCGCGACCACGTCCTTCTATTCGCGCATCGAGGTGATCAACGGCGACCAGGTGCCCGAACATGGGCCGGTGATCGTTCTCAGCAACCACCACAACAGTGCCGTCGATGTGAGTCGGCCAATCTGGATGCGAAGAGGCGCTGGATGTGATTGGCTTTTGAGCGCGGACCCAAGTAGGACCCGCGATGGTGTAGTGTCCCCAATGCACCCCGGCGTCGCGCTGGCCTACTAGTTGGTCGAGGTGGGGGTCACCGCGCAGCCCGCGTCCGCAGTACACCGAACATGGCTCAAGCACATCCCAGGATCGCATGGGCATGCCCTAGATAGTACCTTCAATCCACCAAGCCATGTCCGGTGTATGCTTCGTTGATCGGGATCTTCGGACCTCGCGGTGGGACCGGGTATGACGCGATCCGACCGAGACGACGACGACGACATCTCCGCGGGGCCACGTGCATCGACCCCGCTTCGACCCCGCTTCGACACATATCCGCGTGTGCACATTCATCCTTGATCTCACGCTTTATCTCACTTTTGTACTCACAGCCTTCAGTTCTGAGCATCAAATTCGTAAGCCGAGCACGCGGCCAGATCGCGAGCCGAGCGATGCTGAATTTGTTCTTTTGGTTCATCATTTTGCAGCCCCATGGTCGTATGCTACACTATTGGGCCAAGTCTACCTTGTTCACCAACAAGATTGCAGGATCGATCCTCCGATCAGCTGGCAACTTGGCCGTAGACCGCAAGACGAGGGTCAGTCCATTCACTTGCGAAGCCTGAAGCCCCACCTCGCTTCGTATCACATTCGCTGATTCTGATCGCCCACCAGGACAACTCGTTGCTCTTTGCGTCGACATTCGACGTGCTCAAACAAGGCGAATGCGTCGCCCTCTTCCCGGAAGGCACAAGTACGACCCTCCCTGGTCTCTTGCCTCAACTCAAAGACGGCGCCAGTTGGGCCGCACTCGAATACCACAAGAACGTTCGCGAAAAGAGTCGCTTGCTCAGCAACGGCATCGATAGCGTCGATGAAGATCCTCAAGAGCTGACGATCTGCCTCGCCGGCATCAGCTACACCGACAAGAGCAAGTACCGGTCCGCGGTCGTGATGGAATTCGGGCCGAGTTTCAACGTCGGACCTTTCCTCGACGAGTTCGAAGTGGACCCCAAAGCTGCGGCCAAGAGGATGACGAAGCATATTGCAGAAGCGTTGACCAAGTTGACAGTCAATGCACCTGATTGGGACTCGCTCAACGCCGCGACGATGGCGCGCAAGATGCTCTGGGTCGACGATCGCTCGATCCCGCTTCGCCATCTCGTGCAGATTGGCCAAACGCTCGTTGACCTCTTTGCGACTCGAACACCTTCACCCGAACTACGTCAGTTGACGAACCTCTTGCTGGCCTACCACAAAGCATTAAAGGATACGAGCTTCACGCATTACTCGCTCTCGGGTGTGCCCTTGCCGGAGAAGCTCGACCCCAACCACAAGCATGACTTGCCGACGCGCATGAGGGTCCTGGGGCATCTCTTGTTATCGACGGGCAAAGCGATGCTGCGGCTACCGTTCTTTGCTGCACCTTTGATCGTGCACATGCCGATCTACTTGATGGGCAAGTACTCGTTGAGGTTCAGCGATTTACAGGAGGATCATGCACAAAACAAGGTGGGTTGTCGAATCGGAGGTGTGTCACGAAGATGCGACGAGCTGACCGTGAGCCGGTTCCGACGAAACTTCCGCAGATCGCCGTTTGCCTGATTTTGTCCATGGCGACCTACGTGACCTTGTTCTTCCTCGCGTGGGCATTCTTGTTCATCGCTCCGTATGGATTCATCCTCGCTGCGATCTTTGTATGGCTTTTCGCGGTCTACCACAATAGTCTTGTCGATGACAATTGTGAGTCGGCACCTCGTCAGTTTTTTTCTCTCGCTCTCAAACAAGACTTAAGTCAATGCGCTTCGTCACACAGATCTCGGAGCCAAGAAAGTCGTCGCTTCTTGGCGCGTACTCGTCGGGATCTGGTCCGCGCATGCCAAACACGAAACCTTGCACCAAATCCATTCCCTTCAACGTCGCTTCCCTTCCACTTCCATATCCAACGGATTCTCTTCAGAAACAACCTCAACGACTCAACAACGGACTTTGACGGAAGCCATGTCCATGCCTTTGTTGCATGAGGATAACGTCTCGGATGAATCGAATCCCATTCGAAGGGTCTTGAGTTTAAGAGTCGAAGCCTCGGCTGCGTTGGGGGAGTTTTTATTGGGTGATGAGGAGGGTAAAAGGGTTGCTAGGAGGTTGGAGGAATGGGGGGCCAAGGTTAGGAAGGTGAGGAAGGAAGTGCCCGCGGGTCAGGGCGCGGGAAGTGTAAGGTTGGAGTAGAGGTAGGATTGGGAGTGTATCTTTTTGGGGGGGGGGGGGCGGGCGTCTTTTTTATGCTTTGTTTGTATTCTTCGCTTAAGTTTGGGAGGTTGATGATGAATCGCATAAGCATGTATGTCGTTTTCTTGCTTGTATTCGAGAAATCTAGCCGTAAAAACAGGTGAGGAGCAAGCTCTTCTTGTACGAAAAGGCAAAAAATGCAGAGATTATAAATCAGCGATCCATCGATATGTATGCGAAAGGATCGATGTGATTAAAAGAGGCTATGTCTATGTTATATCGGAACACGCCGGAAAGCATTGCCTCTCACTTTTGTCCACTGATCATGTTGTGGATGTCGATGGTCGAATCGCCTGTGGGTACTTGAACACCTCCGTCGGGTCATACTTCGCACGTAGAGTAGAAAGACGTTCGTATTGCGAGCCCCAGTAGAGTGTTTTGACTTGATCGGGAGTTAGGGAGGGATCGACTGGAACAGGGGAGGGAAGTGGTGGGGGTTGATTAGGAGTACGAAAGGGGGTTTGCAGAGGTAGTTAGGAGCGACTCGACGACTTACCATAGTTGACGTAAGCCCCATAGGAGGTGCCCCAGATTTCCTTCATTGGATTCAATAGGGCGTCGTACATGCTGGAATATGAGAGAAAGACCAAGAGTCAGACAATCGAACCATGGGAATCAGCGGGTACTCGAACCCTCGACTGACCCAGAAACGAAGTCGAAACCATCTTCAGGATACGGATTCCCATACGTCTTCGACGAAGCGTACATTTGGAACGTTAACAACGACGAACGATGTGCGAATGAAGATTGATTAAGAGGGACAGCATTGATTGCTGATCCTGCACCACCGTAGAGATCGATCTCGACGAACCAGTTTGTCGTTGTGGCGGTTTTTTGGAGGTAAGTGAAGAAGGCGAGAGCGGCGTCGGTGGTGATGAGTTGATTCGGAGAGTCGGGGGTCATGAGTGATTTGGTGTAGAAACAGTCTCGCTGGAGGAAAAGCATAAGTTGATTTGATAATCAGACCAGCGCTCGAACCCAAACTCCACGGGGCCAGAGTCACGAAAACTTACGAAACCAGTCTTTCCCTTCGTCGACAAAGGCTGCGAATGCGATAGAGCTTGTAACGACTCGATCCACGGCATAGCTTGATCCACCTCGGTTGAAAAACCTTCCGGTAACTTGTCCTCAAACGGCGCCATAAGCTTCTTGCAAGCGTCTCCTGTATCATAGTAGATGCCTGTAATCTCGAATGACCCTCCACCTCCGATGACGGCGGCCAGACCCAGGTTGGGCGATGATGACTCCTGTCCCCATGTTTGGAACGCTAGGAAAGCCCGTGTCATCATATCGGGTGAAGCATTGGAGTAAGAGTACATGAATCGAACGACGTTGTTGGGTTTCTCATGGGCTCGGAAGTGATAAGCTGTTTGGATTCCGAAATTCGGAGCGGCACCGCACAATGCCCAAAAGAGATCGGGATCCTGTTCCCTCGTCAGACCTTGAAGGTATGTCCCATCCGCCAAGACGACGTCCAAAGCGAAGATATGATCAAGAGTAAGTCCCCAAGCTCTTGAAGCATATCCGAACCCACCAAAAGCGGCATATCCCCCCACGCCAACGAACGGACAAACACCATGAGCGATTGCTAAACCCCATTCATCCAATTGAAGTGCCATATCACCAAGTCGAACACCACCACCTACGACGACGGTCCGGTTATCGTCTTTCAATTCAATGTTGGAAAAGTGACTGAGATCGATGACGAGGCCTTGGGCGTTGCCATTGCCGACGCCGTAGGCGGCATAGGAGTGCCCTCCCCCGAAAGTGACTGCCGAGGAGATGGCCTGTGCGTCTGTTGGGGTCACGATGGCCATGGCGGAGGTGTAGAGACGTTGATTGAATGCTCCTGTGAAGACGACAAGAACATGGGTATCAGCCAATGTTTACACGTCCTACAACAGCTTCACAAAAGGGGCCGCCGGTGCATTCCCCAACTCCGTGACCTCGTCTAACTGACCGGTCAAACTGTCGAACTGCTCTTTGTCTTGCGATGAACTGACGAGATTTATCTTTGGGTTCGATGCGAGACACGCCAAAAAGTCGTCCCCATCATTGTGACCTTGAACCGGGGTCGCTGAGATGGGTATAGCAGTGGCCATGCACTGCGCCGGCCGTTGCACACGAGTGCACCCGGGTGCATGTGCTCGGGAATCGGACCCCCTGAGTATGACGCGCTTGATCCACGGGCGCCCGAGACGCCGAGATTGCCCGGCGGTGCATTCGGGTGCATCGCTGTGCATCAATGTGCACACGTGTGGCTCGGACCTCGGCTGCTAACGGTGCGGCGGTCGCACGACTCGCTGCGGCGGCGAGTTGCTCGAGGTTGGAGCCTGAGCTACCGGGTCTTGAGCCGTAGGTGTAGCAGCTGTCGGTTGTGCAGTAGAGACGAATGAGACCCCTTCACTTCGGGGGTTACGAAAAAAGTCGGAAATTGAAAGCTCGCCGGCCGTTCGCGTGCTCAGGTAGGTTATCGACGTCTGCCTTCGCCCCACTATTTGGAACGTCTCACAAGTCGCCGAGCGTCGTGACACCACCGCGCAGAGCGTCGGCGCGACTTGGCTCCTTCGATCCACACGCTCGACTTGCCGAGCCTCACGACTCAGTACCAACTCTGATCGTACCGCGTCGTCCGAATAAGCCAGCAGTGCGACGGGACTTGGCCATTCAAGTCAAATAGGAGAGCTTGGCTGTCTACTCTCGCACGCACCACATTCGAGGTCCATCCCGGACGCTGGCCGACGCGCGGCGGTGGACGTGAGCGTGTGAGCCCGTCCGTCGTTTCCACGCCGAGTTTCCACGCCGAGCAGCGCCGAGCGCCGACACATCGTCATCGGCCTTCTGCGACGGCTAAACGGGTTGCTCTCTCGCCCTCGCCCTCGCCCTCGCCCTTGCCGAATTCCGACGTCGACCAACACATCTCTAGTTTGTTGCGCGTCTTCTCATCAAAGTCGATTTTGGGAGTACGGGGACTTACGGGGAGGACTGGGCGTTAGCGTGAGTACTGCTGGCACCTCGAGGAAGCCGCTCGTCCTTGGAATCGATTCGAGGAACGAGACCGCCGGTCGCTGGTTCTGCACGCCCCACGACGCATTGCAGCGAGTGCACCTGCCCCATCCGAAAGCACAGTGTTCACACAGCCAATGAGCTAACTACCATAGCCCAACCTTACTCAGATACCACACCGGTGGCCGGTTCCAGTTGACGAACTTTCGTCTAGAGCGCGCATCGAGAGGCCGACCAGGGAACTGAGTTCGATATCGCGGGTACGTCGGCTGTTGACATATTCATGGCACTTTTTGACCCTGCTAATTTTCTTGATCCGTGCTATACAGTTCATCCCGCGAGGCCGCACACGGTCACCACCATGTCGACTCGATCACCGGCAATGCCCCCGCCGCCCGTGCCTGGCCCGTATCCGAAACCTTACAACCTCAACGGACCGTCCGCAGCCTCCTCCCCGGGGTCCAGTCCCACCTCTTCGAGTCCGAATCGACCCAACTACCCTTCGACGTTCAACGGACCGTCCAACCCCGCTGGCCCTTCAAGACCAAGCGGAGCTCGATCCTCGCTCTCGCAGCATACCCGACGGCCTTCCAGAGCCGAGCGGTACGAAACACTCGTCGAGAATGCGAGAGCACTCTACAAAACTGCCTCAAGTGGGACCGAAGCACCTATTGCGGAAGGGAGTGTTGGTTTGGGATTCGAAGATTCGCTTCGCCAGCAGGATCGGTTCACGATCGAAGAATGGAGGGATACCGTCGGCGATTTGCTCAAGGTCGTGGATGGGATGGTACGTTTTGGCATTGGAGAGGAAAAGTTGAACATCCGAATGCGAAACCGATATCGTTCCTCACTTTGACCCCCCCAACACAGAGTCGGCAGTTGGCGACCCATGACGAACTCGCAGCACAACTCAAGATCGCTCAATCGAACCTGACGCTCGCCGAGACGCATTCCGAATACCTCGAAGAAGAACTACGACGGAAGGAATCGCGTCACTCGGCTTCGTCGACTGTTGGGTCGACGGTCGGGTCCACCAGCCAGGTTTCGATGGTCGGTGGGGTCCTACCGCATCGAGCAAATACCATCTCCTCTTATGAAGGGCGACACGAGAGCAACGGAGCTTCATCATTATTTGGTGGCTTTGTCAACAACCTGCCCGGGAGCGTGTCGAGGGCTCGAAAGCAGACGCCGAGCGTGAGCAGCAACGCGAGTGCTCAATCGAATGTCCGAACCAACTCGCTCTTTGCTGGGCATTATCGATCCTCATCGGCGTCACCCCAACCGGGTGACCTGACCAACGGCGACTCGCGCTCTTCGGAAGAGCGCATCGATCGCAATCACCTCCCCACCGACGTTTACGCGCTCCAGAACCAAGTCGCTTCGCTCGACCAAGCTCTCGCTTCCTTGCGCAACTCCAACACCGGTCTTCGGAAAGCCCACGACCAACTCGCGCTCAAATGCGCCGAATTAGAAAAGACCAAGGAGGATTTGATGGGCGAACTCGAGTCGTTGAGCGTAGAATTGTTCCAAGAGGCGAATACGATGGTCGCTTCTGAGCGCAAGCTTAGGGCCGCGGCGGAGGACGAGGTCACGAGGGTCAAGGGGGAACTTGCAAGGTTGACGAATGAGATTAACGAGTTGAGAAGAGGGGCAATGATGAGGTCCGGAAGTGGGACTGGTTTGTCAAGTGCGGCTGTTGGGGCTCGACCGGGTTTGCCTGTACGAGCTGTGACGGACGAGGGCTATACCGGCCGGGCGACACTTAGTCCCATCCTCACCGACACACCTGCGGGTCTCAGTCCCGAACTTAATTCGCCCCAACTCGATTCAACAACGTCCAAATCAAAATGGTACAGCTTTGGTCGCCCCTCTTCCGCAGCGGGCAAGACGGCCACCACCCATCGAAGTACGGCATGCGATTCAGAGAACGAGGCGCAGTACGCGGTTGTATCGCCCCCAGGAGCACTTGTGCACCCTGGTCCGGCGCCTGGGATGCTAAGAGCTGCATCAAGTAACAGTGTCGTCTCCTTCCCGAGTCCCCAGTCGAACTACACTTCGGCAAACGAATCATCACCTCTCGTAGGGTCGTCCGAGGCGCAGTTCTCTCGACGTGGAGATGAAAAGGGGGCGAGTCGAGGTTCGCCTATAAATGGATCAGCTTCGACGTTCGGTGATGGAGCGGGTTCTGATCGACTGCGAGCACCGCAATCACGAGGATCGTCTGCGACGAACTATCAGCCCCATGAGCCGAGTTTAACCGACGGGCCGAATGCACCCCCCTTTGCGCCGATCCATTCGACCTCGTCGCTTGCAACACGAGCACCCCGACCAATACCCTTGCACGAACTAGCAGCGCGAGAATTGGGTGCCGGTCGACCCGTTGCGATCTATTCCTTCGAAGGGGAGAGTACGGCCAAGTCCCCTCGCACTCCGAACGAGATGAGGTGGAAGGACGCAGCGAAGGAGATCACTTCCCCCATCTTACCGTCTTCATCTCCCTTGGCGACGAACGCCCCGACCTTCCCGGATGCACCGGTGAACCCGTTAGCGAACGCGCCAGAGCTGGACGAGGCGCCTAAGACTACGATGACTCGAGTTAGTCAGATCCCGCTTTCAAGTTCTGCACCCCCTCAACAGGATGAGGTTCCTATCGAATCAGGGCAAGCGGGGTTCAGGCGTTCACCGGCAATATTGAAGCTTGACACGGCAGAGGGGACCACCTCCTCGTCAACTTCCACCGCGACGTTCTCGGCTTCATCCTCCGTCGTACCAAGCCGAACCTCGAGCGGCGACTTCCGCAGCTATCCCCTTTCCGCCCGATCGAAATCCAACGACCCGCGACTCCTCGCTTCTTCCTCTTCATCCTCCCCCTCAAACCACCTCATCACCCCCACCTCAACCCGCGGTTCCAACCCCAACAAACCCGTGGGCAACACCACTCAACGTCCCGCCTTCTCCCGCTCAGCGTCCCACGGCCGCCCTTCGTCCAACGCATCGACGTCACCACTTACGTCCTTCCGCTCCGATTTACCAACCTCAATTTCGAATTCCTCGTTAGCTTCAACGTCAACTTCGAATCGAACGGTGGAGGATTTGGATGATTTGATGAGGAATATCGCGGATATGCAACTTTGGGTCGATGAGTTGAATGGTGGTGGTGGTGGTGGTGGTGGTACAAGTGGGACGACTATGGGTGTTGGGGAGAAGATGGGGTAAAAACAAAAAGACACTTGATCGTTTCAGCGGAGGTACGAACACCGGCCCCTTTTTTCTTCCCGTCTCGACCTCTTTTTCTTATTTTTATCTATCTATCAGACCTGTAGTCCTTTGACGTTTGTTTCTCTTCGTCCTTTGATTATTCACGACTTTTGCAACGATGTGCCCACCGTACAATGAACTTTTGATTACCGTCCATCTACTTGCATCGCTCTCGGTGCTTCTCTGCACTAGCTCTCGTTCTCTCGATCGAGTATTCAACGGAGAAAAACGCCAGCGATAGAGCAGTTCGGATTACGTGAACGAGAGAATGAGGTGGAGAGAAGGAGGAATCGGAAAGAAGAAAGGGTTTAAAGAAAAGAAGAAAAAAAAAACAAAAAAAACGAGGACCCCCTAGAAAATGATGACCAACCAAAGGATGAGAAGCGTATAGAAAGCGAAAGGGACAACCATGCGAGACCCTACGGGTGGGGAAGTCAAGTATATTAAAAAAGCAAGGAGAAGGGTGCGTGGAGATAGAGAGGCCGTGAGGGAGGAAAGAGTGATTTCAATAAGTGAGGTGAGGTGGGGAGTGCAAAGACAGTGGTGGTCTTCCAAAGGAGACAAGGATGGATTTTAAGTTTTGTTCATCGTCACGTGTGGGTTCTCCTCACGAAGGCCCCAACTCCAGCGCACCGAGCAATTGATCATAAACGTGCTTATACGACCACGGAGAACCCTTGACGCGCTTCAAATCGACGCAGTACAATCGTTCGAGGTGTTTGACGCGCGTGATCTCGACGTGGAAACGGACCTCATCGCCTGAATCGCTCGAACCTTCCCCGTAGATAGGTGCCGGCTGTTGGGATTGTGTACCGAGCATACCACCGATTGGACCTGATGACAAGAACGGGGTCACGGCGGGTGAGAGTAGCGGGTCAGGGGAATTGAGCGCGCTCGAGGCGGCGCCGATGGTCGTACCCGAGTTTTTGCGAGCAAAGAACCCACGGAACGTCATCGAGGGGCTTTGCGCGAGGTTCGATGACATCGAAGGTGAGGCCGACATGCGACTCGACATGCTCGAATTCAACAACTCGCGATGATCGCCGTCGGTGCTGGTTGCGGCAGGAGGGTCGAATCCCAGGCCGGCGAGTTGGAGTTGCTGCGCCTTTTTGCGACTCTTGCGAACGCACTTGACTCTGAAGTCGGTCTCCATAACCATCTCGACGCCCATCTTCCACAAGGCGTTGCGGATGTCGACCATGACCTCGGGAGGGGAACGGTACGTCAAAGCGTGCTTGTCCAAGGCTCCCTGGTGCACCCTGAGACGGCCTGGCACGAACTGGGGTTCCACGACGGCGGGAGCAGGCTTGGCAACGGCCATCATCGTTGTGTTGGAAGACACCGTCGTCGCCTTGGTCGAAGTCGTCGTGCTGCTCACGAGGCTTTGTGTGCCACCGGAAACCGATCTCGACGATTGCGGCGAGCTTTGCTGCTTCGGCGGAGCAGTCAAAGGCGTGAGCACGACAGCGGGGGGTGGTTCGATCGTAGGTGTCGCGAGCGGCGTCACGGAAGGACTGGCCATCGACGTCGTCTGACTGCTCGCGCGACTCGGCAGGGAAGGCATCATCGACATCGGTCGTGCGCGACGAGACGAAGTTGACCTCGATTCGCCATCCTGCGCGCCATTTGAGGTCGTCGAAACGGAGTTGAACGTTCCAGCATCGGAAGGTCCGGGTGCACGAGTCGAACGACGACGGAACCAATCCATGACGGACTTGGCTTTGCTTCCGGGAGCGGAGGAGGATCCCGGAGTATTAGAGGACGCCCACGCGGCTTCGAGGTCGCGAGAACGACCGCTCGGTGTAGCCGGAGCGGCGGCGGACGAGCGGGTGGACGGACGACTCGTATTCGACGAAGCAGGGACCGGTGGTGGGCCCATCGAACCCCTTCTCGTCGACGACGATGTCGCAGCTGGCTTCGGAGTGGTAATTTCAGGTCGACGTATGTTTTCGCTGATCGTAGCCGAACTGCTCGGTGCCTTGAACGCCTTGCTCGAACTGCTCTTGAAGGGCTGCAGACTCATCGCCTTCTGTCGCCGACTCTTGCGTCTTTCAGATTTGGCCGCTTCGTCGACCGCGTTCGAGGATTCCGATCGCTCAGACGTCGTGGATTTGCGAGGAGACGGCACGGGTGATCCGGGTGTCGAACCGGGCAGAAGGCCGCGCAAGGAGAAACGACCACTACCGGATCTCGAACGATTCGTCTCGGCAAACTCGGTGAGAGGTGTCGGCGCAGACGTCTTTTTGGCCCGAGGCGTCGTATCTGCATCAGATTTCGAGCGTGTCGGAGTCGAGGGGACCGCAGGAAGTGTGTCGGGTTTGCTTGCCGCGAGTGCAGGGACGGACGGTAGTGACTTGAGTTGATCGACTTCTGAAGCATCGGCAGAGTTCTTTCGCTTCTTGGGCGTGCTGACACGCGAAGGCGCATCCTTCGTAGGCGTCGAGGGTGTCGTAGATGGTGGGGGCAGAGGAACAAGTGGCGGTGTCGTGGGCCGAGTGACCTCCTTGGGCTCTTTAACCAGGGGAGCCGAGGGGGTGGGGGGAACTGAGGGGGCATGTAAAAGACCTTATCGTCAGAAAACCCCGGGAAAAAAATAAGGCGGCAGCAGCACTCACGTTCCGCCGTCTTGGCCTCTGGCGCAGATACCATATCCACATCTTCAGCCGGCGTCGCCGGAACCGACGCTTCAACTCGCTTCGTCGCGTTCCGGGCAGCAGCTTCGGAATCGTATTCGACCTGGACTGTAGCGCGATGCGATGCCTTGCGTCGTTGCGAAGCCGCTTCCGCCGCACTCGAGCTCGTAGCTGCACCGGCGGACGGGACCCGCGGAGTCGAAGCGGTGCTCGGCGTCGCCCTTTCTGTCGTTGAAGATCGCCGACTGGCGCGACTTGAAGTTGAAGGTTGCCTAGAGGTCGACGGTCGAGGCATGTCAACGACCATGAGATCGTCTTGGGTAGGGATCGAAGGTGGATCCGGAGGAGCCGAGAACGAAGGTGTCATCGCTACCGAAGCCGGTGCAGTTCCACTCGCGCTCGAGCTGGAGTTCGACCCCTTGGCTCCACTTCGAGGTTCGAAGGTGAAGTGATCGGCATCGACAGTGATGCGCTGCGTTTGTGTTGTCGGCGGCGAGGAGGCGCCGAACGAGTTGTTGCCTGCTCGACGACCGACCGCACCAGGGAGGACGATCGAAGTTCGGGTTTCTCGAATGGACACGGGAGCGCTAGTGGGTGTCTCCTCCTCCTGAACCGAAGTCGTGGGGAAGGCATGCGTGTCGAGGCCCGTCTGCTGCGACGCTGATTGAGCCATCGCGGTCTTGTACCGAGTCCCACTCGAAGGTGGTCCCGTTGAAGTATGGCTCCTCGTCATGCCAGTCGCCATGATCCCCAACCCACTCGTTTGCTGCTGCGCCGATTGTTGCTGCTGCTGTTGCGCCTGTTGCTGAGCGTACTGCTGGACAAGGAACTGCCGCTGCGCCTCCAGCGCCTGTCGCTTCCACAACTCCTGCTCTTGCGCCTGCTTCTCCAATTCGGCGACGGTCCGTTCGAAGTGTGCTGCGAACTTGCGCAACCACGAATGCCGCATCACGTCTTCGATCGTGCATCGCTTGATCGGGTCGGGCACGAGCATCAACAACAACAACTCGCGCGGCTCGGCCGTAATCCACTCGGGAAACGTCAAGGGCGTGTTGATGATGTACTTGTAGAGCAAGTTGATGTTGTCGCCCTCGGGGTTGGTCGGATCGTCATCATATGGCAAGTAGCCAGCGAGCATGGCGTACAGAATCACACCGCATGACCAAACGTCCACCGCCGTACCGACGTATTTCCCTTCCTGCACGACGAGTTCCGGGGCAGCGTAGCAAGGCGATCCGCACGACGTCGCCATCAGATCTCGACCCGCATCCTCGAAGCGATTTGCAAAGCCGAAATCGGTGATCTGAACGTTGCGATTTCGATCAAGGAGCAAGTTCTCGAGTTTGAGATCCCGATGAACGATACCCTTAGCGTGCAAGTACCCGACACCGGAGATGAGTTGTGCGAACAATCGCGACGCGTCGCGTTCTTTGAGGTATCGATGCGCGAGGATGTGGTCGAACAATTCTCCACCTGATGCGTATTCGAGAACAATACCAATGTACTTGTCCGTTTCGATGACGTCGTACAAGCGCACAATGTTGGGATGTCGCACAGCCTGAAGCGGATAGCAAGAAGAGAAAAGAAATGGGTTTGTCAGTCAACCTCACGTGGCCTTCGTTCGCCCCACCTCAAAAAGTGATGACCCACCTTGAGCACCTCAATCTCCCTCCTGACTTTCTCACCTCGCTGCGCCGTGTCGACATTCCCCCTTTTGATCAACTTGATCGCGACGTCCTCACCCCATCGCTCAGAATGCACGCCAAGCTTGACTTTACCGAACTCGCCCTCGCCAAGCGTCTGGAGGAGGATGTAAGGCCCAAAAAAGATCTTTTGTCTTGGCATTGGGTGAGGGGTGTACAGTTGTGGGTAAGGGCCGAGGGAAGCGGCGGTGTTGGTCGTCGAGGTTGGCAGGTAGCCGACCGATTGGCGAACACGTTGCGCACTCGCGGGCGGTGGCGCGGCCCCGCCCGACGTGCCAGACGAGTTCGCACCACCGCCGATGAAAGGTGCACTCGGGGAGGATACGGGAGCGGCAACGGACATGGGGCGTTGTCCATGGTATTGGTGGTGCGAAGGCTGAGGGGGAGGGAGCAATTCTTGCACTTGCGAGTTGCGCCGGGAGGAAGACGAGGTGGTATCCGACGACGGGACCGTCGGTGAAGGCGAGGGACTACTACCGGGCTGCCGCCGGTTATTAGGATTGAAAGGCGGAATGACGAGACTCGCATCAATCGAGACCGGCCGTCGGGCAGCAGCAGACCCGCCATTGCCCGGCGGGGGCGACGGGTAGCGTGTCGCGGCCTCCTCTCGTTGTCGCGTCGCATTCGCGGTTGATTCTCGCTTGCTCCGTCGACGCTCCTCGTTCGGGTGACCCGAGGGATCGGGCGACGATTGGGCATCCGAATAGATCTCGGGAGAGGAAGGCGAAGGCGAGAAGGGGTACGCGGCCGAGGGGGTCGTCATCGCGACAAGTTACACGTTTTGGGCAGAGGGAGGGGAGGGATCGAGAATCTGACCGGAAATGGAACCACGAGAGTGCACAAGATGGCCAAAGTAGGAACGGGGTCAGCGGAATGAACTCGATCCGCGATGTTCCATCGTCCGTATCAATTTGGGGATCGGCTGTCTCTTCTTCTTGCAGATCCGTCGTCGCGTGCGGCTTAGGAGGTGGTGCGCCATCGCGCCCCCCTGATCGTTTCAAGCGAGGCGACAAAGACAAAGCGATCGCCTGACTTGGCAAGGCGTTCCTGTCTCGCTGACGATCCAGATTGGATCGAAACCCAAACCACAGTCGGGGGTAGGATGTTCCTACTGTGTGGCTCCTCTGGGTAGAACCACGTCGCCAATCGCAACAGCCAGGAGGCTCCCACGGCACCGCGAGATGAGGATGCCCAGTCCGCCCCACGCGCGAAATGAAAGCGATGAAGCGAACCCAGCTCACCTGTATCTGAGCTCGTTTATAACTTGGTCGCAAGTACCGTAGTCGGATAGATGGGGTGAATGCAATCTAAAGTAGTCTATGTATCGAATGAGAGTGTCGAGTCGGGCCAAGACGCGTTGTAGTCGATGGCAGCGACGTGTTTGCGTCGGGCTGGAGGGTTACCGCGAAACGAGTCTGAGACACACGAAGCGTGAGCGGTGCGGAGGTCGACGAGGGTTTGAGGTTGTGGAAACGAGTGACGAAACGCGTGGGTGTGGGATCCAAGATCGTCCGATTTGGATGGACAGGACGCGGGGGAAAGGGGACAATGGCCGTCGACAAGGTGCGAAGCGGGAGGGGGTTTGTTTTAATTAGGGACGACGACGACGACGAGTAGTTGACGACGCGCACGTTTGCGAGCAGTGTTCCACAGCGAGAGAGAGAGGCGTAGCAGAATAGACAAGGGTCAGCAAAGGATAGGAGCACCAAGTGTCGAGTCTTTTGCTTTTGACTGACCGTTGCCTAGTGCGACTGTGTGTTGCGCGTCGCAAGTCACGCAGACCAGCAGAGACGACGTATGCCGAAACACACACGCGGGAGAGCCGGTGGTCGGTGCAGCGAGAGCGCGCGCAGGCAAAGGCAGGCTGCAGACGCTCGTGGCGCTGTGGTGGTGGTGGGACGACGGCGGGCTCAGAAATTGACGCGACGCGATGCGCTCGCTCGGTCCAGCACGAGACAGTCGAGGTGTTGGCACAGCGCGAGTTCGTCCACCAACAAGCGGGCTGGTCGATCCAAGAGTCACTCTAACGCGTCACCGAATCCAAGTTGGTGCAGCACGACGCGACGGCCAAAGGGGGAACGTGTGGCTGCCAACTCGATCGAGACAAAAGCAAAGAGCGCTTTCATTTTAGGCGTACACCGCCCGCAGGCTGCGATGGGTGGGCCGCCCCCCTGGGGGTGGCGCGCATGCGCTTAGAGTGGAGTAGGCGAGAGAAATGCCTGTTCGCTTCTGCACCTTATTCGTTTCGTTCGAACGGCAGTGCTTATTGCCTCTACACTCGCGAAACTTTTCGACCCTATTGTTACCGGCAATGACGACTGTTTGGACCTCAACCAACGACCATGCCGCGCTCTCGTCTACAGAGTCGCCGGCGGCGACTATCGGTGGCGCCGCGGGCGTGCACGTGGCCCCGCTATTGCCCCCGATGCAACTTTCCGGCGCCCTAGACACGACGGCGGGTACCACTTACGATGGCGCCTTGTTCGGCATCTCTGCCGAAACGATCAAGTGGGCGAAGGATCGCAAGGATCCTCCGATGTCGTGTCTGTCACGACACCAAAAAGTCAAGTGAGTCTGCATTATGGTGTGGGTTTCAAGGCGCGGATGGAGGCGGGTCTGGTCTTCGACGGCTGCCTGCCGCGCACGCAAAGGCAGGACGCGCGCTACTCTTACGTGCTCCTCATAAAGGAGGCGGTCGACCCGATGACGGCCTCGATCATCGTCGGAGGCGCACTGTCGCCTTCGGAGATGTTTGACCGCCACTTCGAGTCCGTTGCGATGCGGACCTGTGACTCGAACTGGTACATGCGGACTTGACGGTTCGTTCTTTGTGGTGGTCGGCATTCAAGGTCTCGAAGACAAAGGTTTTCGGACCCTTCGACCAGTCGATCATGGCTCAGGTCTCGGCTGCCCTCAACGTGCCCGCCATGAAGTGGGCTGAGCTCGCGGCCGAGCACCAGTCATCGTGGGCCCGGGCGATGGAGCGCCCGGTGGACGATCTCATCGAGGCGCGTGGCCGCATTCAAGCCATGGAGGAGGCAACGCTGGGGGGCGAGGATAGGAAGCCGATTTTTCCTCTCCCCAAACCTGTAGTGGTTGCGCCTGCAGTGGTAGTCGTAACTTCGGTGGTTCCGCTCAGCGCTGTGCCGCGGGCGGTTTCTGAGGTCGTTACCTCTCAGGCATCACGTCGAGTGCCTCCGTTCTCTGGTTCAGGGGTCGAATCCCCCACCGTTCGCGCTTCCTCATGTACGCACCCTACGATTCGAACCGCTTTCTGTGGCCCTTTCTGAGGTCGCTACCTCTCAGGCATCGCGTCGCGGGCCTCCGTTTTCTGGTTCAGGGGTCGAATCCCCCACCGCTCGCGCTTTCTCACGTCCGCGTACGTGTAGATGCCCGGTCCCGATGGACCGGCTGGGCGTTGCCCCTTCCTGCGCAGCCGAGGGCTGACGTGCTGGATTTCACTTTCCAGACCCTACGATTCGAATCGCGTTCTGTGGCCCTTTCTGAGGTCGTTACCTCTCAGGCATCGCGTCGCGCGCCTTCGTTCTCTGGTTCAGAGGTCGAATCCCCCACCGTTCGCGCTTCCTCACGTCCGCACCCGCTAAGCGCTGCTCCGGCGGACCCTCCGAGCATTACCGAACTGCCCATCCACGGGGTGGGCAGGGCTCCACTCGAACCTGTCGCGGCCGGCAGCAAAGGAGACGTCCCGTTCGTGTCTTCAATGCCCGCGCCGGGCTCGTCGCCAGCGCCCGAAACTTCCGCTCGCATGCGAATCATGGCTCGCGAAGTCGACTCGTTCCGTAATGCGATGTACAAGATTCTTACGCCGCTCGATGCTGGTGCGTTCGAAGCCAACATTAAGGCACTCGCAAAGGTCGCGCACGTCGCGCCGTATCTGGCCGCTATACCGAAGTAGATCCGAGAGGGCTTTGATTTCGGCATCAAGGACCCTCCGTCGGAGCGTCACATCGCGAAGAACGCACCGCTCACCGAGAAGCAACAACTGGTCATGGACGGCGAGATGGAGCGCTTGCTCGATCTCGGGTACATCGCGGGGCCGTACGACAAGGACGAGCTCGAGGCCGCGGTCGGTCCTTTCCGCACGAATCCGATCAGCTATGTGCCGAAGTCAGTAGCGCCCGGAATGCCGCCGAAGTGGAGATAGATCGAAAATCTGTCTTACCCCACGGCGAAGCCGATCGATCGAACCACAGACCCTGACGAAGCGAATCATCCGTCGACGAGCGGGCATGGACCGTCGCAACGGAGTGGTTCGTCTAGCCGTCCGAAACTCGTTTCCATAAACGACGACCTGAAGTCTGCGGATTCTCCTTGCCGTTGGATGACCTTGCCCATGTTGTACCGCAAGTTTCGCGAGCTTCCCTCGACGGCGGAAGTCTGCGGTTGGGATTTCGCCGATGCGTTCTACCAACTCCCTTTGCGATGGGACCAGCGATCGAGCATGTGCATCTTGTGGCGCGGCCTCATCTTCGTACGACGAGTCCCATGCTTCGGTGGCAGGACCACTCCCGGTGTCTTTGGGAACGTCGCGGACCTGACCCAAGACTTGGTCGAATGGAAGTTCCCCGGCGTGTCAATCTTCAAGATGGTTGACGATGTTTGCGGGGTCCCAACGTCGGATGCCATATCGCAAGAAGCCATTCTTCATTTCGTACGATCCCTCGGCTGGCGCCTCGCGGAGCAGAAAGGCTTCACGTGGACGCGTCAATTTGTCCACGTCGAGATTGACTGGAATTTGGATCTAATGACTGCGACGGTCACCGATCAGAAGCGGATGCGCTACATTGACAGGATCGACGCCTTGCTGAAAGGTAGCCACGCCGATCAGAAGGAATGCTCGGAAGTCGAGTCGGTCACTGGGTCGTTGGGGTATGTCGCCTACATCCTCCCTGCATTACGGACCCATCTCAACTGTCTATACAGGCAGTGTATCGCATACGGGGACCGGAAGGCGGTTTCGCGGGCGCGTCTGGACCGTCGCACGTACGATCAACTCGAATACTGGAGAAGGTTCCTCTCGTCGGAAGGCCCATTCTCCACGTCGTTCGAGGCCCTCCCGATCCCATCGAAGCTTGCGTTAGCGTTGGATGCCTGTATGCACGGACTAGGCATCGTCATCAACGGATACTCCGCGTACTTCGCTCTCCCCGAGGGGTGGACGGATCTGCCACCGCCTCGACACTCGGTCTCTATCACGAACGCGGAGGCGTGGGCGGTCGAGGCGCTGGCCGAGGCAGCGTTATGAATGTGACGATAAACATTTCGTTCTCCAATGTGACAACACCGGGGTTGTGCTTGGATGGAGGAAAGGGCATTCGATGAATCCCTTGTTGAACTTGTCGCTTTCAAACCTGCGCAGCCTTGAGGAAACTCGAGGTGTGAAGTGGTCGATTGAATACATCAACACGAAGGTGAACCCCGCGGAAGTCGTGTCCCGGCAGCCAGACCGCCCGCGGCAGTACGAACCGTTCCCGTTGATGATCGCGCACCCACTGTCGAAGTTTCCGGCGGGGCGCGAGTTGCTGCGGGCGGCGGGAGAGCCCCTGTGGGCGATAGGCTGAGATATCTGACTCCCTTCGTGGAAGGTGGAGCTTTGTTCGCACAGAGTTGCGTATCCCTGTGTCTGCGAGGTCGTGTACCTTTTGTTTGTTGGTGAGGTCGAACCCTCTTGCGTCCTGTTTTGTCAATGTCACGCTGTCATGACTCAGAGCCGCGCTCTTGTGCCTCGGTTGCGACTTTGCGGTTGTCCGGTACTGTCCCGTCTCCGCCGCGAGAGCGTGATCGCGGGCGCGTGCTTGGCACGTTCGGCCTCCCCCCACCCGCGTCGCACGCCGTCTCGAAAATACAGATGTCTTTCGAGGATTCACGAGCCGCGTGGAGGCTTCGTCAACGAGCCGTTCCGTACCCGACGATGCCGACGATGGCTGTGAGGGAGCGCGCCTTCAAGTCAGGAAGAGCGCTTACTGGTCGGGCCGACGCGTCGAGTTCGGCGCTGCGCGATGGAGCACCGGCTGCGGCGCCACCTCCGACTGTGAAACTGGATCGTAGCCCAGGGGCTTGTTGGGATTCACGTCGACGTCAAATCCAAGATTGCCAATGTTGCGCAGTTCCCATTCGGGGGACATCGTCGTTTACCTACCTGAGGCAGACGGGAACGAGATGGCCCCGATGGCTTCATCCACGAATTGCACGCCGGAGGAGCGGCTGTGCGCCGCGTTCGCCAAGACGTATCGAGGTATCAACCGAATTTTCGTTCTCACACCGACGACTCCGGTCCAACGTCCGCTCCATGCGTGTGCATTGGCTGCGACGGAGCACGCGGTGATGGTTGCGGCAGGGCGAACGGCGGAGTTGAACGAGATGTACGCGATGTGCATTCTACGATACCTCGAGTACTGTGACGACGAGTTGGTCGACCGGAGGGATCGATTCCCCGCACATCCTGACGTCGTCAGGCGATTTCTCACTCGAATCGCGTTGTCGGGAAATGGCGTCGGAGCCTATAGCGTCAGCCACTTTCGCCGATTCCGTACCGCCCTAGAATTTTGGCACACGACGCATGGGCTGCGTATGAACTA
Source organism: Microbotryum silenes-acaulis (assembly GCA_003665825.1). Taxonomy (NCBI): domain Eukaryota; kingdom Fungi; phylum Basidiomycota; class Microbotryomycetes; order Microbotryales; family Microbotryaceae; genus Microbotryum; species Microbotryum silenes-acaulis. The sequence continues at coordinate 413,085 of QPFY01000006.1, forward strand.
CGATCCGAAGATGTGGACGATGCAACTGGCTGCGGCTGCGGCCACAGCTCCAGCCCCCAAACCAGAGCGATTGGCAGCGACTTTGGACGACCTCAGGTGCCTGGCCGCGGGGATCGATAAGTGCAGTCCGTTCGATACGGCCGTGTTTGCTGCAGCGTGTGCGGCGTTCTTCGCGATGGCGAGATTGGGCGAGTTTACGGCGGATTCGGCGGACGAAGAGTTCATAGCCGAACGGCATCTAGCGGTGGCCAATGCACGTCGAATCGATGCGACGAGCGAAGCTCCTCTCCGATACGAGTTGGACCTCCCGTTTGACAAGGTGCGTCGGCGCGTCGGCCGCATGCTGATAGTCTCGGCGCGAGACGGCGAGCCCTTCTGCCCGGTCGGAGGCATCGATAAACATTTCCGCCTAAACGACCCTCCACCAGGGCGGTTGTTCTCATATCGGGCGCGCGAAGGATGTCATCGACAACTGACCTCCTCGGCGTTCTCGCGACGAATCAAACACATTCTCGAGGCGAGCGGGAGGGCGGTCTTGAACAACCACTCCTTTAGGTCCGGTGGGGCCACGTTTTACCTTTGAGAAGGTGTACACACGGATCACATCCGAAACCTTGGCCGTTGGTCATCGAATGCCTTCGACAGGTATTGGCGGCAGCACAAGGAGATTGCGATCCAAGTGCTGAGCAAGGCTGGCAAGCTTGCACTCGATTCGGGTAGAGCCTGAATGCGTTGTAACGTAGGCATCTTTCGCTGCGTTTTGTTTGTTGTAAGTGTGGGGGGCGTGACCTATGGTACGCGTCCGGCGCCAGGGCGGGGGGCGTGACCTATGGTACGCATCCGGCGCCAGGGCGCCTGTCCGAACCGGGGGTTCGGGAATTGGGGTGTACGCATCATCCCAGGGTCTCGTCCAGGAAGATTAATCATCTTCCTCATCCCAACACAACCAAACACACCGAAAGATACACAAGGAAGGTCGCAAGGTCGCAATTCCCTTCCCGCGCTCGAGAACCCCATTGGCATCCGATCGAGACATCGGAGGGGAAAAGCGTGAATGCTGTTTGGCGCGCGCTCAATGCCGAATTAGGATGGTTGGATGAATGCGCCGCCCAGAATGCTTAATCTGCGTTCGGGTAGATTACCACTCCACCATACCTTTCCAGTCGAGGCACCAGCGGCCGGCCGGGGCCCCCACATGACCGATCGGTGGTCGGCATTCGGCATGGACAAGTCACAGTCTCCCCTAAACAAAGCGCAAAGAGATATCATGGGCTCGGCACAGGAGCTCTTTGGGTCGGGCATCGGCACCGGCAGCGCCTGGCCTTGACTGCACCCCCTGTCTCGCTTCATGCGCCAAATCGTCTCAGACTCATCGGTCTATCGGATCGGAGAACGGCCATCGCGGAGGAGAGATGAAGACGGCTTGGATATTCTCGAGGCGTCTTTTTTGATCGAAACAATGATACGAGAAGTGAGTGTAAATAACCCATCGGGTATTGTCATGCGCGGGAAGATATCGGGCAGCTGTTTTGGACTCGCACTCGGAGAACGTCGACCGTCCTTGACCACCCGCCGACGAGGAGGTGAGATCTCCGCGTGACCCCAACTTCGCTGTGTTCGATGGCATCGACAGTCAACTGAAAATAGCTCCACCCTAATCTTTCTCTTAAAGACAGCCCTTCCACCTATCTACACAAGCTTCGATGTACTACTAGCTGCTCCAAACGGACGGACGCCGCTGGGCTCGCTCCGATTGGGACCTGTGCGCCGGGTGTGTGCTGTGCTCGAGCCTTGGCGCTCCGTCCTCTTTCTTTCCTTTCTCTTCCCTGCACTCCCCTTCTCTTCCGCGATCGTGAATAAGCCGACGTCCAGATCTGGTCACTTTGTTGTACAGCCCAACTGTAGCCATTTCCCGGAACTCCGACCCCAGTTCCTCCTTGCTCCAGACTTCACAACGACGATGGCGCCCCCACATGATGGCGCCACTTCGAGTTCGCGACGACGTCCCCATACTAGTCGAAACCTCCGCTCTTCCGCAGTTCATACCAAGACCTTGATGACGTTATTGGCGATCTCTTCAACCTTGATGGTGCAAGCTCAGAACGCTGTCTACCCTCAACCTACGGATATCGCGGGCAGTGAGTACTAGTGCAGCCCGTACGATTTGAGAACCCGCCGCTCGGGGTTTCGTTCGCGATGCTCGGAATGCACTCTGGGAGCTGAGCTTCATCGAATCAGCTCGGCATCGTAGAGGGCGCTGTTCATAGGCATCCCACACATAAGTAGCGAATGAACAGACAAATAACTGACCTTTACTTGTGTTCAATCCTCTACAGCTGGCCCCAAACCACCTGCCGTGAAAAGTCCGGCGAGTGGCACCTGGGCCACTCCAAGCGCGCCCGTGACGGATGGCAATGGTGTTCATGTACCACCGGCTTCGGAAACCGGTCTCGGAAGACAAGCACACGTTCGAAGTGCAACGGATTTCTGCGTAAGTCGTGCCTCGCGGCTTTCCCTAGAGGGACCTGGAGATGAGACTCGGCAAGATTTTCTCCTGCTATTTGAACTGACGTTTGCTCGCTTGCCCTACGTGACCACAGCTGTTCATGCCCCCAGACCCAGTCACCGAGAACCTCGTCGACGCCGAAGCAGATGCCGTAGCCTACTGTTTCAACGCCGTCAACGGTACGCGCCCCATGCCCGACGGCTTCGTGCAAACGGCCCATTTCCGAAAAACGGCCGACTATGTCCAAGTCAGCGGCACGTACGATTGGCGCAAGATGAATCTCAACCCTTACGACTGTGGAGGTGAATACGACAACCACGGTCCATCAGGCACAGGGAACCCCGTTGGAGCAGCGATCGATGGCGGACAGGACTTCTTCCAGTTCCTCGGATCGTGCGATACGGTCGGGGTAGGACAGTTCGTCATTCGGTCTTGCTTCGGATCAAGGTCGTATCCATATTGTAGGAATACGTTTGATCTGATGGGGTCGCTGTGGGTCGCTCCCGGGGATTATCGAGAACCTGGGTTCACGTCGTGTTCGGCCGATTCGGATCTACCCGTTGGGGTTTACAATTCGTCGTACACGTTTGCGCAAGGTGATCCGTACACTCCTCCGGCCGTGACCGCGCCTTCTTCATCTATGGTGAGTAACACGGAAACCACCTCCTAGGGCGCGAAGGTGCGAGCTGACATATCTTGCGCGCCACTCCGAAAACCCATCAGTGCTCAACCACCGCCTCCCCCTCCGCCTCAGGAGTGACCTACCCTTGGGCCCAATTCGGCTACCAACAAGCCATTTCTGGCGGTGCAGCATCGCCAACCGCCACTGGATCCGCTTCTGCTACGACAGAAAGTGTTGCGGTGGCTTCATCGACGATCACTTCCGCACCGACCGTGTCCGCAGCGGCTTCGACTACGACCCGACCTGCGGTTGCTACGACGACGAGCAGTACGAGCGGTGCGAGGCATCTAGTAGCTGCTGGATCAGCACTGGGAATGGTGTTCTTATCGATTGTGATGGCGTTCTTGGCTTGACTTGTTTGTGTACTTTGAATCGGCGGACTCGTCTTCTTAACTTGGAGGCCCTGTTTGTCAATCTCGAGTCGAAGATCGACAGCACACACATGCAATCTATGTTTCTGTATGCAGCCTGAGATATCACAACATCACCAATAATTCGCACCCGGGATTTATCAGATGGATCCTCTGCGGTGCTGATGCCCGTGTCTGCTCCCACTCGATACCGCCAATGTGAAGGCGGATCCTACCATGGGGGTAAGCGAGTTGGCTGCGACCCAGAGCTGAACGAGAACCCAGAGCCCTGCTCGCTCGTGGCCTCGGTCGGTATGGCAAACTGGTCCTCACTTTTTGTGACTGGCGCATCATGGTCTATGCCAAGGAAATTCGAAGCCGCTCGGGCCTTCTCGTCGGCGCCGGCAGGAGCCCCTTGCTGAAGATCGGACCACTTCTGAACGGTTTCTCGACTTGTCGGGTTCCGAAGAACGGGTCGGGGCCCCACCGGTGGTCCCATGCTTCATTTCAAGCCCGAGCAATGAATTGTTCCCGTCACAAGAGCTCATGTCCCTCTTTCCTTCATACCTCCACATCAACTCAATAACATATCTTGTCGTTTTTCTCTCCCCTCAATCTCGCTGGTTACGAGATCCTCTTCCCTTTTTCATTCGGTGTCCTCCATCGTCGTCTGGACGCGGGCCGGTCACGCGGCCACTTGAACGGAAATTCGAAGCTGGCCTTTGTTCATCACCTTAAAGACGACCCGTGCACGACTTCGAGTTTCCGTGTTTTTACATACAGAATATGCGAGGCTTAATTATGTTTGAGCTTTTGGCATTGATGATGGTGTTGGAGAAGGTACAAGGCCACATGGTGAGTACCTCCGTGGGTTCAGGGGGTGATGACTCCCCGCTAGAACGTCGTCGTCGGACCTGCGCGTAGTTTGCGCCGTGTGACAGGATGCTGACTGTGCATTACTCCTACTCTTCAATTGCTCACATTGGTATATTGTACCTTCCAGACTATCTGGTAAGTCCCTCAACCACCCCATTCCTTCATTTCCTTGCCACTCGTCAGGCAGAACCTACAGCCCCTGTCCCATGGGATCCACGAGTTCTGACCGACGTCACCTAGGAGTAAATCCATGTACGGCGTCGGCAAAGACTTCAAATTCGTCGTACCCGGTCAACCTTGTGACCCCATCGGCCCGGATTTGGAAACTCGAGATGAGTGGTGGTTCAGGTGAGCATCTCTGATCATGCCGTCCCGCTTTCCCCAACAAAGCGCACTGAACAACCCCCTCTCCCCTCTCATTCGTGCATAAAGAGGCCCCGCATATCGAGCCCTCCCCCCTCCTGGAGGCGAAGTGACTGAACTGATCGCCGGCGAATCCGTAACGTTTGAAATCTCTTGCCACGTCGCTTGGACCTCTTTCGGGTGGAGTACGACCAAACCTGGTAGTCATTTGGATGCTTGTCCCGGTAATCCTGGTACGTCGTACTTTTTTTCATCGCAACAAGTTCAAGTTGAGATTATTGAGTTGACGAAGGGTGTTCCCTTTCGCAGGGGCCTACCATTCAGGAGACCCTTTGAAAGACTCTATCGACGAAAGCCTCCTATCAGGTTGCGCATTAGCCATCGCGGACGTGGACGATATTGAAAAGGTTACACCTGATAACCTCGTCATTTTTAGTGTTCAGTCTCAGTGTATAAAACAGAAGATCACGTCTTTTGAGGTAAGTCAAAGAGTGTTGAGGCAAGGCGTCGACGCGAATTGAGGCCCCTTCGCTGATTTTAAAATTTGCGACGGGATGTATACGCGGTAGGTCCCTGCGGCGATGCCTCCTTGCAAGGGGAAGAAATGTATTTGTGGTTGGTAAGTACCTTTCGTATCAACCCGTAAGATAATTCGCCGCGTATATCGTATAATGGGATCGCTAAAATCATTCGTTTCACCACGCCGCCCGTGACAGGTTCTGGTAAGTGCTCAGCAACCAAAGGAGCTCAGCCGAGCAAATGACCGTAATCAACACTGACTTGATTCGCACCGCCCTCTCTCCACCAGGCTCGCCAACACCGGCGCCGTAAATTTCTACATGAGTGAGTTTCACATAAAACATAATCCAAGCACCTCCGATCAGCACCCAACCCTGAATAAAAACACCTACTCAACCGAACCTTTCGCTCCTCTCCTCTCCTAAGCCGCCTTCGACTGCGCCGTCACCAATCCTTCCCCCACCTCCATCCGACCAATCCAATTTCCCCTTTTGGATCCTTACATATGCGAAAATTATCCTCATAACCAATCTTGTATTCAAGTTCAACAGAAATACGCTAAAAGGCCTATTTACGCTTATAATGAACCGCAGAACGTGAAGTGGGTTTCGAATGAGGATCGGGCGGGGTATCATGAGAAATGGGGGTGGGTGGATGGGGCGCAGGAGGGGATTTTTGGGGAAGGGAATGTGGTTGGGATGGGGACTAGTGAGAGGGGTAGGGGTGTGGCGATCAAAGGTGATGCGCGGACTGCGACGACGATGGCTGCGACTGGGAAGGCGACGATTACGTCGACGAAATTGGAGAAGACTACACCGAAGCCGACAGCGACGAGGGTGACGACTACAATTCAAGTCCAATATCGAAAGGCACCGTCAGCTCATCGTACTCCCGAGCCTCAGGGCGTCAAGTGCAAGAAGAACAAGCCGAAGCACGCTGCCGCCGTTTCAAAGCTGAAATTGATGTTGATGATGACCGACTCGGCCAGGGCCAAGCCAAGAATCAAGCCCAAGCACAAGTCCAAGCACCACAACCACAACCACACCAAGCAAAAACATCACCGACACACCAAACAAGCCCAGCCTAAGAGGAGCAGCAAGACGCAGGGACGTCGTCAATCGAGCAAGACTGGTCGACCCAAGCTACGAATGACCTCCTGTCTTTGAAGAGCATCCTCACCTGGGGTTGAGTGAGCTCTCTTATTGCAGTCGTATGCACTGCCCGATCATCCTGTGCAACACGAGCTGGCTTTTGTGCTTCCGCGTCCAGTCAACCATCCTTTTGCCAAGAACCTCAGCACCTTGAATCTGTCGCCTCGAGCATGAGCCTAAACGCCATCGGGCTCAAAAGTTCGACACCAATTGCTTCTCCTTGATCTCTCTCACACTCAAATACACGACCAGCGTATCCGAAAACCAAGGATACCCGTTTCAGTCATCCGCAACACAAGCAAACAAAGCGCCCGTCCGCTCCCATCATCCTTTAAACTCGTCGGCGCGCGCTTCCCACCATATTTTTTTTGTACCATCATCACCCTACTTGACCTCCATCCATCCGTTCCGAGCAAAGTCTTCAAAGCCGGGCGAAGAAAAGAGTCGAGGAGTCGGAAGGGCACGTGGCGAAATGACGTAAAAGTGGGCCGGGTTGATGTTGAGAATGGAGAAGAGAACAGACGCTCCTTTTGCGAGCGGTACGAACGAACCCCAACAAAAAAAGATCGGGGGCGAATCGTTTACTTCAGTTTCTTCTTGGGCCTCAACTGGGACGAGTGACCGCATGCGCGCTTGCGGCAGTTGGTAGCACGGGCAGGGAGACGGGCGTAGCACTTGCGGCAGATCATCTGTGCGGGCAGCGAATATCAACCATGTCAGAATCCAATTAAGAATATGGGAACCTGGTTGCGGCTTACCTTGTCGCAGTTGTAGGTCTGGGCGAGGATCCTCAACGAGGGCTCAATGATGCCACCTCGGAGGCGGAGGACCAAGTGGAGGGTCGACTCCTTTTGGATGTTGTAGTCGGCCAAGGTGCGGCCATCCTCGAGCTGCTTGCCGGCGAAGATGAGACGTTGCTGGTCTGGCGGGATGCCTTCCTTGTCTTGGATCTTGGTCTTGACGTTGTCGATCGTGTCGGACGACTCGACCTCGAGGGTGATCGTCTTGCCCGTAAGAGTCTTGACGAAGATTTGCCTGATTCACAGAGAGAGAGAGAGATGGGTTGCGTCAGTTCGTGGGTGCTCCAACATCGGTATGGCCTGCGATGTCTTGGGCCTGCGGCGGCTCGTGCTGGGGTTGTCGCAAGTCGACGGGTCGGGTCCGCCTGTCGATGCGCTGCGTGCCTACGCCGGTAGCTCATCGAGCACCAATCGCCCACACATCCTCCCATCTACGGCCACGCAGCATTCGACGCTGTTGATCCCCAATCTCATGCTAGTATCCATACACGTGTGGGGTGGCAAAAACGAGTGCTGTCCGGCGTGTCGGTGGTCGTGATCGAATGCGTCCTCTTTCGTCGCCCTAGGCGCTTGCTTATCCGCCGGCTTCGCGCGTGGCCATCGCATCGCACCCGTGCGCGCAACTCCTCGCACGGCTAGCCCTCATTCGCCTCTGCATCGGGTGATGGACACTCACATTTTGGCGAATCTGTAGTCGTAGAGATGACGAAGGGGCACAGGACCAACGTACGGGTCAGGTCGAGGTGGGGCGGTCGAAAGAGAGGGCAGAGAGGCGGTAGAGCGCAGGGTCAAAAATCGTCGGGGCGCGGGCGGGCGGGCGTGGGAGGGCGTGGAAGGGCGACCGCGGGCGTGAGTGGTGGTGAGTGGTGGGCAGCGAGAGGTCGCACGAACACGGTCCAACAGTCGAGCAGGGTGTACAGAGCGCAGTAGAGAGGTTCAACGGGGTCAGTGTTCAGTTCAGAGCGATGCAGCACCTCAATCCATACCCGAATGTCGCGGTCGTACCTGGTTTCAATGTGACGAGAAAGCACGAAGCAGGACGGACCCAAAGCCATGCCCAGATCTTGGGCCCGCGACAATTCGGCTCGCGGCGGACGGCGGCTGGCTGGCCCAGGCTTCGGCCGGCGCTGGGCAGGCCCCAAAATATGCAAGCCGCCCCCTTGCAGCGCTCGGACCCTCTACTGCTTGGGCCCACCAGCTAATATGCGGCAACATGGCAACAGCATGCATCACTATCACTTGGTGACAACAAATTGTTTGTCTCTACTTGAACTGATGCCTCTTTCCACGTGCTGGGTGCTGCTCTCAGGGGTCAGGATTCGGACCACCACCACCACCCGAAGTTTTGTTTTTTCATTGGGCACGACCAAGAGCTACAACTGAGCCTTCTTTACTGCACAATCACCATTCACCCTCACCAATTCCATGACACCCTACACCTTCCCCGCGAACAACCTCCCCCCCACAATCGTCGCGACGACTTTGACTTCGGGGATTTCAAAGTCTTCCACCTCGAACAGATCCCGATCTAGGATGGTGAAATCCGCCTCTTTTCCTTTCTCCACCGACCCGATTTGGTTCTCTTGGAAGGCAGCGTATGCGGCCCCTGTGGTGAAGCCACGGAGGGTGTCGAGCATCGACAGACGTTCGGAAGGATACCTGAAGGCGGAAAGAAGCGCGAAAGAGTCAGCTCGGGGAGATCGAACTATTACTCGCTCGAGGTCACACTATATTCAACTGACTGACCATCCATCAGTTCCATGAGGTGAATCCCCATTGCTCCATTTCCTCGTCGTCGCCGCGTAGATACCCAGCATCGGATTCACTTTCTCTACAGGGAAATCCGAGCCGAGTGCGATTGGACTCCCGGCGCTAAAACGAAAGGGGACTCGCTTGGTCAGCACCGAGCAGTCAGGAATGAGTGCAAAGATACTCACGCTTTCAGGGAAGCCCATGCGTAAGCACCCTTGATCCTTTCGGCTCCGATTCGTTTTTCGGCGTACGACATATCACTCGTCGCTGAGCGCAAACGTTAATTCAACCGGATCCTGGCGCTTGATATCGTTATTCTCACTTACCGTGCGTAGGTTGCACACTCGAGATGATACCCAACCGACCCGTCCGCGCGATATCATCTTGACTCTATAGAGTAACACCTATCAGTCAAACTTCCTCCTCGAACCTCCTCGCACCTCCTCTTTCGACCACTCACCAAAATTTGCGCATGCTCCAACCTCAGCCTCAAGTCCCTCGGCGAAATACCTGCGGGCGCATACTTCTCATATGCGTCTAATATGATCTCCGCTGCGTGGTCACCGATGACGTGCGAATTGACTTGGAAACCCTGTCGGGGATCATTCGTGATGCGGAAACAAGGTCAATTCACGCAAGCCTCCGTAGGTAAAAAATGAACTTGGACGGGACCTTGTCGATCCACTGTAAAGACAAGAGGGTGGCAAAAGTCAGCACCACCCCCCCACCCCCACCCGGTATTTCTAGGGATACACACTTCGCCATTGCTATCTACCCCCACCTTCTTAATCAAAGGCCCGATTTTTTCTTCAGGCGAGATTAAAATCCCCTTCTCGCCCTTCCGATCCGAATAATCCTCCTTCATCGCCGCGCCCCAACTTCCCAACGCCCCATCCGTAAAAATCTTGACGGCCCTCACTTCGAACCTCTCCCCTTTATACTTGGTCAATTTTTCCCCACAATAAGAGTTCAAAGGTTCGCAAGAGACCATTCCGTAAATTCGGATGGGTAGACGACCTTCTTGGTCGATCTTACGCAGGAAGTTGATGTCCGAGAGGGAGAGGGAAGCGTCGTGTACACTGGTGAGACCGAGATCGAGCATCTCGCGCGCGGTCGAGGTTAGGAATCGAAGACGGTCTTTGTCGGTCCAGGGTGGAATGACTGCAGCTAGATGGGTAAAGGTAGACGTCCGTGATGAATTTGCTTTAGTTCGAGTCCTGACGAGGGCAGCTCAGTCTGACTCGACTCACCAACGAGTGCCATCGCATTGTCGAGGAAGATACCCGTCGGTGACCCATCCGATGCGCGAACAACAAGACCACCCGTGACATGCTCAGGAAGTGAACCCATCCGGTCCAAGATCGTTTGAGAAACCCAAAGGGCGTGCACATCAACTGCGAAAGAAGGTTTGGTACGCGTCAGATTGTGACGATCGAGAAGCTGCAAACTCAGGACCGGAGCGGGAAGACGGACTTCGCTTGAGATGAATGGGTCTTCCAGCCAGTCGAGGGTCGCGTTCCAAGTCGTCCTGACCGATTTTCACAAAGGCCCATTCAATCAGTGTCTTCAAATGCATAACGCCGCGTGAACAGATTCCACTCTTGACCACTCACCGAAGTAGGAAACTCGCCTCCGAACCACTTGGTCTGATCCCACCCCAATCCCAAGATGAACCTCGAGTGATCGTTGCGCAAGTCGTCGTCTTTTTCGATGAAACTTGCGATTCTATCGATCACATCTTCTCGCCAGCAAGACAAATATTATCCGTCAGCTAAACTTCGCTCTGCCCCGAGCGCGAGTCGGTCAAGGTTTTTGCCTCCTTACCTTGAACCGAAGTCGACCCTACCAGATCGACGGCAGTTGCGGCTTCTCCATTTTGTAGCACATGTGCATGGGCATCTGTTCTAACGTATGAACGCATTCCCGATCAGCATGATCTTCACTGCTTCGTAAAAACTCAACCGACCTCACGACCCGTCACGTGTTCAAAAAGGTCATCTAGAAAGCAAAGAACCTCGACTCACAATCCGGGCAAGAGCATTTGCCCTTTTCTCAACCTATACACCTTACTTCCACTATCCTTTCCTACCATCTGTTCATCCCCATACACCTCTCTGACATGAGCCAAATCGCCCGTATCGACGATCTTGCCATTCCTCACGACAACGCAACCTTTCTTGGACTCGTTCGCATCAAAGGTATAGACCTGCGACGAGTTGCGGTAAGAACAAATCGCGTAGGTTTTAGGGAGATGTTGGGTCGGTGAGGATCTGCGTTGGAGAAGAATGATCCAACCTAGGATGAGGGGGGCGAAGAGGAGCGCGAGACGAGGTCGGGACATGGTCATTCCCCGCGGTACACGGCGGTCTTTGGAGGAACCTGACCCCGAGGATGCGGATGTGGGATGATTTGAAGACGCGGAGGAAGAGGTTACGGGCTTGCGTTGACGTAGAGTCATGGTTCGGTCGCTTGTTCCTCTGCGCGAAGAGCCGCTCGATCAAGGGTGCGCGAGGGGGATTCGGCGGTCGCGCAGCTCGTATCCTATCCAACGTGGACTCGACTGAAGTCGACGTACGACCAGGTAAAGGATGATACGTCCGTCCGTGGCGAGCAAAGAGTAGGAGGTGTTGAGCGTAGGGCGTGCACGGACGAGACCACTGCAGTCGTTGTGCGACGTCACCTTCAGAAGTGAGGCCCACGCAATGTGGGGCGCCGTCGCGCCAACTCCCGCCGTCACCGAAGGGATCAATATTTGCCAAGGCTCATCGAAGTTGAAGCACATAGCTCAAAGCTGACACATAATTGTGTGTGAACTCAGACTCTCAAAAAGCAGGGTAGGCTTGGGAAAATCAAGGTGTATTATCAGTTCATGCTCGTCTCTCGTTTCATGCAAACCGATAACCCATATCGGCGGGTCTGGTGGGTATTCTGAGCTGACGCGACGATGCATGCCATCGTCTTTGTGATCGTAATCTCAAGCTCAAGCTCACGCACCCCGATCCTCTTCCTCATTATTCTGTCCATTACGACCATTTATCTCGTCTAAAGCTACACGGAAACAAACTCAACAACGAGCACAACAAATCGAGAAACTCCATCACCTGAGTTGGCTCCTCTTCAAGTGACCACCCTTCTACCCCGCAGTCTACGATTCATACTTTGGTGGCTTGGGCGTCGCGACCTGATTCGGCGTCACATTGCTCTGTCCCGTCGTAGTCAAATCATTCGTATGCCCATCCGTCGTCGTCGGTGTAGTATACGCTGGCAAACCCATACCCATCCCACTTCTCTTACGATTCATACTTTGGTGGCTTGGGCGTCGCGACCTGATTCGGCGTCACATTGCTCTGTCCCGTCGTAGTCAAATCATTCGTATGCCCATCCGTCGTCGTCGGTGTAGTATACGCTGGCAAACCCATACCCATCCCACTTCTCTCGACGCCACCTTCGTTTCTCGTGAATGCTCCTACGGGGATCGCGGGACCTGCGTACATCGGATGATCGGCGGGTACGGCGCGGGATGCGTCAACGGGATTGGTCGAGTTCGCTGCAGCTGAGCCGACGGGTAGTCCAGAGGTGTAGGAATAGGTTGCTGGGGTCGCTGAGGAGGAGGAAGTTGAAGATCGGAGAGGGGTCAGCTTTCCCATACCTCGATCGATCGAGCTGACGACGGTTCTCTTCCAGCCGACCACGATTCCAGATTATCAGAACTCACTCGTCTCGCAATACGTGGGCAACCCCGATTCAAGTTCCCCGTTATCCGGTCGATACGTCGGAATCCCCCCCGAACGTCGCCCCGATCCGGTCGTAGTGGCGCCGCCGCCGGTGCCTGGGGCTCGGGGGAGACTGTACCGAGCGTCGGGGCCGTAGAGTCGTCGTCGACGTCGCATGAAGAAGACGCGCTGTGGAGATGGGGCAATGGGATTTGGTTAGTGAAGGATCTTTGGAGGCGTTGAGGTGTGGACCGCCGAGAATGGGTGGGGCGGCATGCGCATCGCCGATGACGAATAGCCTCGCTCTTTCTATAGGGCCCACGGCCAGTGCTACTTACGGAACCGACCGTACTGAGCAACAGTGTGACGATGGCCAAAGCGACAACGTAGTACCATCTATTCACGAGTAAAATTAGACCCGAAGTCAGCGACCATACAACTCAGCCCTCTGTAGTGGCCCGCATCGTCGGAATTCAGCGGAACCCGAAGTGCCCACGTGAAAGCGGCGTCATGCGCTCATCGTTAGACCCATCGCCTGCCGCTCGGCTTCCTACGGGGGGAGGAGGGAGGGAGAACTCACATTGTCGGACCAAGTCCGGTCGACCCACTATTGTTGTTGTTGTTGTTGTTACTGTTGTTCACGCTCGTAGTAGAAGAAGGAAGGAACCCCGAGCTGAACGGTGATGTCGTTCGTGGTATGGAGGTCAACACAGCGGACGACATGGCTGTGACTTGAGGTCTTTAAGCAGGGTTCGGGATGACGAGGGAGGAGAGGGATGAAAGAGCATCCCCGCGCGCGCGTCTTTCAAGCACCTCTTGCGTTGCTTTCATTTTCGACTTCCCAAAATGACAATTCAATTATCATTCGAGGCGCCCAAGTCCTTCCGGGAAAAAGGAACCTCACCAGATTGCTCGTGACGGACACAAAACATGGACAACATCACGAACACCAACAACGCCAGCCCTGCTGCTATACCACCTCTTCGCCCTGACCCTCCCGATCCTCCCGGCCAAGCCCCCGCCACCACCACCAAATCTTACTCCGCCGCGGTCGGCGCCCGCTCCGCTGCGAAGCACGGCAACGCCACCGCCAACGCCTCGACTGCCGTCGCCGCCCATCCCCTGATGCACAACATCGAGAACTGTGTCATCATCAACACCCCACCCTCAACCTCGGTCGAGCAAGTCCTCCTCGCGCTCGACAAACACTACCCTGCCCTTACCGGCGCAATGCCATGCGTCATCAAGGGTCAGCGCGGCCTCCGCTTTCCCAAGGCTGCCGATCTCAACACCCTGGTTGCCAACGGCCTTACTGTTGGCAAGACTCTGTGCAAAGTCGAGAAGCTGTACAGCTCTACTAAAGGAGGTGTTGTACAATGCACCCTTACGGGCTTTTTCTCCGACCCCGAGGGCCTCCGCCTATTCGATGAGCAGATCGCTGCCTATGGCACGGTCCTCCGCCGTCGCATCCAATACATTGGAAAGACGAAACACATCTCTGGGGTGTACGACTTTATCCTTGCCCTCAAGGATGTAGATGTTTTGCCCCCTGCCTCACTTTCTATTGCTCGTGACGGTGTCACTGAGCGAATCCCACTGAGGATCACCGGTGGCATGCGCCACTGCGTCTTCTGCCGTTCCGCGGCTCACGTCCGTAAGGATTGCCCCGTCGCCTCGGCGTGCAAGTCCTGCGCGAGCACCTCGCACGCCACCCAGCACTGCCCGGGCCGTCACGCGTCGAGCCCCCAGGGTCCCCCCACGTCACGTGCCCTGCAAGCCTCCGCCGTTACCACCGCCGCTCCCGCCGCCGGGTCCAAGTCGATCCCCGCGGCCTCCGCCCCCGACCGCACGACCAAAAAACGTCGAGTGGAACAAGATCTGGCTGCCCAGACTGAAGATCTGTCCAACAGGGCTCAGCCCGAATCTCTGTCGAAGACTGCCCGCCCCGAGTTCTCCTTCAATTTCCCTTCCAATACTGCCACTCAAACTGCCCCCCAGCCTGCCTCCAACCAAGGAACTGCCTCTTCCCTCGTTGAAAAATCCTCCGAGTCCCCCAGCTCAGAGACCACCTCTCCATCCCCAAGTCCTCCTCCGGCCACGCCAAAGTCGATCATAACTCGATCCAAGTCGATTGCCGCCCTCTCCACGCCAGCCACTCGTGAAGCGCCTCCCACTGCGCCTGCCCTCGAAGCCTCCGAGCCGACCCCCGAGCCCTCTTCGCCCACGCCGTTGCCCTCAGCCGCGCCCAAAGCCCGACCCGATGACGCCGACGCCGACGACGAGGCCGACGAAGAAGCCAAAGACCAAGAAGCACCTCCCAAGGACGTGGAAGACGCTATGGACCAAGATGATGAGCACAACTAAGATCCCAAACGTGTCTTTTGTTGCTGCCAACGTGCAGTCAATCAATGAAGACCGTAAGCGTGCCTCTCTTTTCTCCAATCTCCGCTCCCATAACGCCGACGTCTTTCTCCTGAGCGAAACTGGCCGACCTTCCCCCGAAAGGGTGGCCCAGTGGACTCAGGAGTGCCAAGACTTAAAGCTCTCCGCTCTCTTCACTCCTTTCAACAACACTGCCATACTCTGGAAGAGCGACTCCGTGGTCATTACTATTGATCCCGAGTCGCCTCCCAACACTCTTCGTGCCTCTTTTTCTTTCCCGGACCGAGTCACCGACGCCACCTTTCGTGTGGGTGATTCAAAGGTCCGGGTTGTATCAATATACGCGCCTTCCTCCGACAAGCCAGACAAAAAGCGCTTCCTCTCACATCTCAGCACCGCCCTCCGACAAGTCGTGCGTGACGAACCCTCGCCGCCTGCGCTCCTAGTCGGGGGGGACTGGAATTGTGTTGAGTCCCAACCCCTCGATTCGGAGAACCAAAACGGAACGAATTATGGGGGTCAGGAGATGCGCGACCTTGCCACGGCCAACAATCTTTTCGACGCCTATCGGCTCCACCATCCCAAAGGACGAGCCACGACGAATCGCTCAGCGCCCGGCACATGCCGTCGCCTCGACCGCATCTATGTCTCGCCTGATTGGGTCGACCTCTTCCATGATCACAAAATTTGGGCTCCTGTCCTCAAATCGACGCACTCAATGGTTGTGGCACGGTTCCAAGTGCTGGGCGCAATCGACATCGGTCCGGGCAAATTCAAGCTGGGTTTGCACGTGATCGAGGGCGACGCGACCTGCGAGTACCTCACTTCCATTGTCCGCACCCTGTACAACGAAGCCCTCCTACAGACGCCCAACGATCCACCAGCAGCTTGGACGTCCACCAAACACCGCCTGCTGCCCGAGCTGCAGGCTCTGGCCCGGACGTTCGCTCGGTTCCGACGTGGAGGGTCGGAGCAACGGCGCGGCCCTGCGGTCCCGCCTCGACCCCTCTCTGGCGGGTCCCTCTTCCATCTTCATCCGCCTGCGCAAAGTGCGAGCATCCGACCTCATCCCTTCGCTCACGGTCAACGATGTTGTTCATTCCGACCCGGATTCGATGCTTGGAGCGGCCAGCGACTACTTCGAGCGGGTCTATGAGGACCGTCCCATCGATGACGCGGCCCTGAAGGCGATCATCGACGGCCTCGCTTCAACTCGCCTCTCCCCCGCGGACTCACTCATGCTCGAGGAAGCGTACCCGTTGGAGGAGATGACAAAGGCTCAAGAGGCGTGTAAGTCGAACTCTTCGCCAGGGCCTGACGGCCTCCCGGTTGAGTTTGCGGGAACAGGAATTCGGATTCGGCACCGGACGGTGCGGAAACAAGAATCTGGTTTCGGCACCGGCCTATCGCGCTACGTGGCCGGCCACTGGCCCGATTCTTCGAAACGTCATAAACTCGATCCCCACCGAGGCCCGTCAGCCTGGACCTCTTCCCCGCAACACCGCCCACATCCATCTCATCCACAAACGCGGCGAGAGGGATCAGCTCTCGAACAAACGCCCCACATCGCTCATCAATGCGGACGAGCGCATCATCTCCCAAGCCCACAACCAGCGCCTCGCTCCCTTGCTCGAGTCCCTGATCGGCCCAACCCAACGTGGCTTTGTTCCGAACCGTTGGATCGGCACGAACATCGCTGAGGTCCAGTGTCTCATGGACCCTGGACTTCCGGGCTCAACACCCGTGTCCGGCATGCTAGCGGTGATGGACTTTGAAAAGGCTTACGATCGTCTTTCCCACGCGTACCTTGATGCAGTCCTCTGCGCCGTTGGCCTCGGCCCCAAAGCCCGCCAATGGTACCGAGCGACCTACACCAACCAATCCGCCTCGATCTTCCTCAACGGTTGGCTCTCTGCCGCTTTCGACATCCTGTCGGGCGTTCGGCAAGGTGATCCTCTGGCTCCGTCTCTCTTCGTTCTGGCGATCGAGGGTTTTGCCTGTCAGATTCGATTGAGAGTCAAGGGCATCGAGATTGCGGGCCTCCAAAACATTCGAGAACTCCTCTTTGCCGACGACGCTTGCTGCGCACTCCACAACCTCTCGGACCTCGACCACCTCAATCGGGCGACCGAGCTTTACGAACGGGCAAGTGCCAGCAAGCTCAGCAACGCCAAATCTTTCCTCTACCCCCTTGGAGCTTTTCGGGATCGGCCGATCGCCCCAGATCTCGGGACCTAGCGTCTCAGCGATTCGCAGTTTCGCTACCTTGGTATTCAGGTCGGGGTGGAGATCGCCGAGGATGCGGGCTGGGAAGATGTCAAGGCCTCGACCATCGCTCGGATACGCTCAATTCCGATGTACGATCTTACATATGCAGCCAAGTGTTCGATCATCAACATCTTCTGCTACACAGAGATCCTGTACTACAGCCGATTCCTCCCCGCCCCCAAGAGCGTTGTCAAGGAGATCGAGGAGGCCGCCATGCTCGCCATTCACGGTCGAACTTCGGATGGTACTCAGCGACGTCCGAAGGTCTCCCGGTCGCGCCTCTGCACCCCTCTCGATCACGGCGGCTTCGGCTTGATTGATCTGCCTCGGCGTCTAGCGATCGATCACGCGAAGTGGGTCTTCCAGCTCCGGGCCCCGGACGGCTGCTTCACACGCCACCTCTTCGACATCCGCATTCGCCTCCAGGCACCGAACCAACCAACCCCTTTTACCTTGTCCAGACCGGCCCCCAACCAGCATCGTCGCCCTTGGATCTGGATCTGGTGGGCATACTTTTGCCATCCTCCCCCTAAGTGGGACCATGCGGTGAGAAAGACGAGAAAACTTCTTCTTGCACGTTGGGTCCGATACTTCGAAGCCTGGGCGTCGGTGACCACGCTCAATCCCCCGGAACTCTCCAAGAGCCAGAACCTCGAGCAATGGGCGACGCACGTACTCTACTTCCCAGCGGGCCACGGAATACAACTCTCGGTAAACCCGACGCTTTTTCGAGGGCCCGATGGCGAGGTGATGACGCCGTCTTCGTCCGTGAACGCGTCCAAACGCCACCAAGTCTTCATCTTCCCTCCTATCTTCCCCAAGGGACACCAGAAGGTATTCGATCTGCCTGAGCAACGTTGGAACGCTTGGTGGAAGGCTTTGCGCAAGGTTCGCCGGGTTCACTCGGACGCCGAGGATACCGGCCACCTTCTCTCCCTGGGGTCCCTCCATCCGGGCAGCCAAGTCGCCTCCCCAACCAGCCCGCACCCCAACAATCGATCTGCCTCCTGTGTGATGTGCCTCTCGGAAGCACCCGAGTGCCTGGCCCAGCTCGCGGTCGGCTGCCCATTTGCCCGGCGTCTCTGGTCTGCTCTGTCCCCGACCCCCCACCCAGTCTTTGTGGACTTTGTATGTCCGGTCGTGTCTCGCTCGGAACGTCGACTTGTCGAACTACGAGTCCTCTTCTTTCACTCGATCTGGAAGCTCTGTCGCCGTCGCCGATTCTCGTCGGATCTTTTGGAACCGATCGCCGAAACGGACTTCGAGGGGCTTCGAGCCTCTATTCAGGAGTCCAAGGGTCGCCTAGTGTCTCTGTAAGCCACCAAAGGGGGTTTTAGTGGGTATGGTTGATCCTGGTTCAGGGTCAATGAGTCCTACACTACTGGCTTCTGCCAGTGTGCGTAACAGCATTCCCTCCGACTTTTCCGAAGATTTCTAGGTATTAATATAATTATGCTGTTAATGAAGTCTATCAAATAATAAAAAAGAGTCCAAAGGTCGGGCGATGCCCTTCCGCTTCCCCTTATCAGTAAATTGGGAGTTCGCACAGCTCCGGCTTTCGTTGCCCAAGCTCGACGGAGTCCGAAGGCACAGCCGCACAGCCGTCGTTCGAGTGAGCGCTGTACAGCATTGTCTATTGACCTCTATTGACGATCCAACCCGAACAAGAAAGTGTGAATTGATGAATTCATTTCGACCACGCGTGGCGTGATATCAGGATTCGGTTGGCGGATACGGTCGAGTCCTACGAGATTGAAATGCCTCACAGTGGATGCGGTGCCAAAGCTGGTCCGGATCCGACCGTGCTCCGGAGGCGGAAGAGGTTCGGCGTGATACCTGATGGCTTTCGGTAGCAAACGATGAATGAAGATGCTGTGATAGATATGGTCGAGAAACTTCGAGAAAGTTTCCTTGAAACCTATGTTCTCCATTTATGGAAGAAATGCTCGCGCACAGCAACAAGTGGAAACGCCGACATCGAATTCACAAACGCCGCGGAGAATCATCGCTCCGACAGACCCGACAATCCATGCATGTTGAGAGCAGGATGCACACAGGCTGACAAATGCAACTAATGCATAGAGTGATATTACAACAGTACTAACTTGAGACCTGCATACGAAACAACCTCGAGCACCCCATGTTACGTCTCACGCTCCCCCACATGAACCCGGACCCACACTGTCCAACCTCTCCCACTTATACTCCTCTCAAAGCCCATCAACTTTCTCCTTCAACCTGCTCAAAGCAGTCTCCATTGGATCCTCTTTTTTCCCGACCCCGACTCCGACTGCTCGTGCGGGATTCAAATCCCCCTCTTCTTTCCCCATCGTGGGTCCGCCATCGACGATGACGGCACGTTCGAGCTTTGTCGATAGTGAAGCGAGCGCTTGGTTCATTTCTTGGCATTTCCTAGATACAATAAAGTCGATTCAGCATATTAGACTCAGTAGTCTGAGTCGTATGATGCCCTCCGAGCTCCGGCACCCCAAAGATCCAAATCTTCCTTGCTTCATCCCATTTCTTCCCCCCCCCCCCCCCCCGAAGCGACTCCGATCCTCGCCCAGAATGTAGAACTCACTGCTGTATCGCATTCGTCCTCGCCTTCCTCTGCTCTATCTGTGTCCTCATCATCGCCTTCAAACTCTCCTTTGCCTGCGCGTATCACCAAAAAAAACACAAAAAAAACACAGATCAGCGCCCCCTTCTCCCCACCCTCTCTCTCTTCACCCGTTTCACATGCACATACCTGCACGGGCCTCAACTCGTTAATCAAATGATGCAAATTGATCCCAATCAACTTGATCCTCTCTACGAATCTCTCCGGATCGGAAGGCAATCTCTTTGCGTCCTCTTTGATCGAGCGAGGTGGAGCGAGTAAAGAAGTGACGAGTTGATGATACGTCACGAGGAGAGCTTGGAGGAGCGTTTGCAGGGACTGTGTGCGATCTGTTGAAAGTGGGGTTGGGGGAAATCAGGCTCTCTAACACTTGGGATGGATCGTATGTATGCCTGAGGTTTGTGCAAGTTCGATCTATCTCACCTGTCTGATTGGGATCCCATAATTCCTCAACGCCCATTTCCCGCAAGCTGGGTAGTTGATCATTCACTGGCCATACTTCACCGAAAACGGTATAACTACCCCTCTCCAACACCCAATCCAATCGTGGAGGTTCGAGATCCATTCTCGTAAATCGCTCAGTGTTGTTCGTACTCATTGAGGCCTTGGCTTCGTCCGGAGAGTTGTGTAAGATATCAGGATGGTCCACAGGGAGAGATAGGTTGTGGGAAGTGTAGCGCTTGTAGTAATGTGAAGGGGAGGGGAAGAAGGAAGATTCTAGCGCGTTGGAGTCGTTGGAGTCGTTTGGGGTAGGATACATGTCCTCGTCTTGGTTGTGGTCCTGGTTTGGGTCGGAGACGGGGGGGCGCGGCGGCTCGTCTGAGTCGTCGACGGGGGCTGTAGGGAACCCACTCTGCAGTGCTGCTGCTGGTGGAGAGGATGTCATCCCTTTATTCAATCCCAAGGCTCTTGCAGTGCGGCAAGGCGAGAATGAACACGGTCGAGGTTCGGCGAGATGGGAACGCGGAGGAAGCGAAGAGCGTCCGACCCCCACCTCGTCTGTCCTCTGCCGAGCTCTTCAAAAAAATACGATGCCATTTGAACCCGAAGATAATTCGGCACATAGGGAATCACAAAACCTCATGCTCTTTCATATTCGGTCGAAACATCAACACTACCAAAACATCCTCCTACCCCATCAACCCAACCTGAAAACCACACTGCCAACAAACACACGCGACGACCACCCCTCCGGTACGACCTCATTTCCCAACACCCGACGCCGAAACGTCTTTGCACGTTTTTCCGTTCAAGGTTGATACGCACCGCTCCGAGGACCCTGTGCCTGTACGTCCCCCAGCGAATCGCAAACAAACAATCAGCAATCTTTCCCTCTTTTCACCACGAAAGCCGAATCAAGCAGACATAGTAACCCTCAACTCACCAACAATGCCAACAAACTATTCAAATCACCCTGACCTGGCGCCTGACCCGACGTCACAGCAGATCCGATCTTCCCACCTGCTCCCGAATTCGAACCCGAATTCGTATTCGAGTTCGAATTCGTCTGCGCGTTACCATTCGTGTTGAGTAAAGCCGCCAAGGTAGGAGGGAGGGAAGAGTTACCGTTCGGCTGTGCGTGCGCCGACGAACTCGTCGTAGCCTGTTGTTGGGAGGGAGGGTAGGAAACTCTCCCTGCTTGACCCTGGCCTTGACTCTGAGGAGGTGGAGGGGACGAATGATGAACCCCCGCCGTGGCCAAAGGACCATTCCCATATTGCCCCGTCGAGATCGACGTGGGACCTACTTGAGGTGGTGGTGCGATCGAACCAGGGCCGTACGAGTTCCCGTACCCTGGGTAAGCCGGTGTTGGACCAGCGTTATAAGGGTTCGGAGTTATTGTTGATCCCGGAGGTGGGGGGAGATAAAACCCTGCTGGTGGGGGAAGAGCACCCTGAGGTGACAGCGCTGGTACACCTGCACCACCCGTAGCAGCGGCAGCGGCATTGTTCGCGGCGGTGAGAGTGGCCAACAAAGCTTGCATCTTCCTCGCCTGTGCCAATTGATCCGGTAGAGCCGTTGTCGCCGAAGCTGAAGGCGTACCCCTTCCATAACCTTGATGAACCGTCCCTCCAGAAGGGTACGACCCTTCCGAGCCGTAATTCCTTCGAGCAGGGGGTGAGTATTCCCGAGAGCTTTTTCGATGATCCCTCTGTGGTCTACCATCGCGGGTGTAAGGATCTTGATCTGAGCGGTCGGTTCGGGAGCGGGATGGGGTTGGGTTCGGGCGCAGCGTGTGAATTTCGGTAGGGGGCGCGGGATGCCTGTGTTCAGGAGGGTGAAGCGGTTCAGTGGGAGGACGTGGAGAGGGTAAGGTTTGGGGGAGGACTGACATGGTCGTGAGATCCCATTCGTAACGGAGCTCGATCGTGCCTCCTGCCATAGGTTGGCCATTCATTTCGTGGGACGCACGCTCCATAGCCTGCAGTCGATCGCAGTCGAATCAGCGCCATTTCGAGTGCAAGAGATTTCTCCTGAAAACTGACCCGCGAATCAAAGAACTCAATCAAAGTCGAACCCTGTCTTCCCCCTCCTCTAGCAGCTGAAGCCACGACATGCTTGATCTCGCCAAACACTCCAAACCTCGCATGGATCTCTCTCTCCTCCACAGGTCCCCTAGCACCAACGACGTGAAGGGATAAAGAGCCTTGGTTCTTGTCCGAATCGCAGGTTTTCTCTAGGTCGGAATCTTTGAGAAGGCTATAGTGTACATCGATGGGACGGCCGGAGAGACGGTTTTCGTGCAATTTGTCTTTGGCCATCATCGCTGCTCGGAGGTCGAACTGTCTCGAAAGGGAGCCAGAGTCAGAACTGAGGAAAGAAGAAAGTCCTCTTCGTCGTCAAAGCCAACTCACATAAGTCAAAAACACCATCCCCCTCTTGTCCAACATATCAAATAGGGTCTTGATATGTCCAATAGGCTCGAACAAGTCCCGAATCTCTTGTACGTCCGTACCAAACTTGACGTTACGGATGAAGAGGGTTCGACAGGGACGTTCGCGGGAGACGCGTTCATCAATGACGGAATCAAAGTCGGGGCGACGTACGGAGCGATCTGGTCATGAGTAATTATCGAGTGGTTCAAGGGCTTAGGGTAAGCTTTCGGTGTTCTCCGGAGATTAACGGGTGGCTCTGGCCGGTGTAGAAATGATGCCCGTTTTCCGCTTTCGGCTTTCTCTTTGCGCTTTCTTTGGAAGTTCGCCCGATCGATCCGACCTTTATCCCTTTCTTCCTTGATAACACCAAGCCTCCATTGTTGTTGAGGGTTAGAGTGATCGTTTTCCCCTCGCTTATTGATGAACGTTGAGACAGCCGAGCCCAAAGTTGGGACGAAAGCACCGTCGTTCCATACGTCGACGCGATTACGCAGTCCGAAGCTCGAAATCGGGTACTCACTCGGATCATCGTAATCCCTCCTCGACGGTGACCCACCACCCCCTCCACCCCCTCTACCTCCCCCTCTGCCCCTCCCACCCCGTCCCATCGACCCCCCTCTCCCTCGGTCACCGCGATACGACCCCCCTCCGCCTCCCCTTGACGAGCCCGAACCACCTTCATAATACGCCCCGTCATCTTCATATCCCGACCTCGGACCACTTGCACTCATCGAATTCGACAACCTCCTCGGAGGCGAAGAAGAAGCACCCCACCCTCTCTCACTCGATTCGATCGCACTCCCTCCAGCAGTTCGTGAGGGTGAATCAGCCGACTGATGAGCCTGTGGCGGATGATGCCCGTACCTATGTTGCGTCCTCGTCGGTCCAGTCTGAGGTATCATCGAAGTCACACCCGAAGAAAGGTCGTTGTAACCCTGTCCTGGCGCACTAGCAGGGTGGGGATATCCTGCTCCTCCTCCTGCACCGTAGTTGCTGCCGCCGCCGTATCCCGGGTTGCCGCTGGGGTGTTGATGCTGTGGTGGTGGGGAGGAGGATGAACCTCCCCCTTGACCTCCGGCTGGTGTAGAGGCATAGGGATCATAGCGATAGGCCATGGTGGCTGCGCTCGTGTAGTCGGCACGGGTGTGGGAAGAAGTGACGAGGGCGAAACACGCCGCTTTCAAAAATCGAAATCGACCCTGACGACGACGACGACGACGACGACGACGACTGAGCCGGCCAGTTTCTGGGACGCCTGGAGAAGGGGGGCGGCTTACACACCCTGCCTAACCAACCGCAGCCGACTCTGACCGGCTCGGCGTGAAAGTGTTTCCTGGCCTTGGGTCTGAAGAAACTCATACCTTTGTCGAGCTAGGCCGAGATCAGCGTCGAAGCGAGAGAGAGGATTGCGATTCAGGCAAGGTAAGGAGTCGCAAGTCATACTGAAAATTGATTGTTTTTGCAACCCCTTTAGAGCCATTTGTAATGTGGCTCGGGGATCGTCCGCACGGCCCGGGGGAACGCGCCCGACTCGGATCGACGGACGGCGTGAGTTGGTCACTGCGCTGATAATCTGCTCAGACTGGTGACGCCGGTGACGAGCCTCCACCAACGCGCGTCGCTCCTTGGCTGACTTGCCTCCTCAACCACGCCGTACGCACACTCCTACAACTCCGTGTAGGAATACAAACACCATTTAAGCGCCAGGTCACAGGTCACAGGTCACAGGTCAAGCAAAACCACATCACATTTCGACAGTGCCCGCTCCTCCAGCACTCTAGGCTCTACTCAGAACCCAGCAACGGGTATCTCGCCACCGACCGACCGACCGATCGCTCAATACACATCCTTGACCAGATCAACCAGATCACCCGCCACCACCCCGCCATCCACGCAATTCTCCCTCAACCAACCGACCATGTCCTCCTCAACCCCTACTTCCAACCCCTCCCCGGCGCCGGTGACCTCCTCGCGCAAGCTCGTGCTATTGGGTGAATCCGCCGTCGGCAAGTCCTCGCTCGTGCTTCAATTCGTCAAGCAACAATTCGACGATTATCGTGAATCGACGATCGGCGCCGCGTTCTTGACCCAGACCGTCGCCGTGCAGAATGGCTTTATCAAATTTGAGGTAGGTCAGATCACACGGAGGGTAGCACAGCCCCCCCCCCGCCCCCCCCCCTTCTCGGCGTGATCGATAAGCCTCATTGGAAGCTGATCTGTTTTGGTTACCCGCGGGAAGATTTGGGATACGGCAGGCCAAGAGAGGTACAAGTCGCTCGCGCCGATGTACTACCGCAACGCCCACGCCGCCGTCGTCGTATACGACATCACCTCCGCCGTGAGTTCGAGTCAGACAAGAGATGGCCCCCCCTCTCACTTCTTCCCCCCCGTACCAAACTTCGTACTAATCCTACATCCCTCCCCACCCAGCCCTCTCTCCAAAAAGCCAAGAACTGGATCGCCGAATTACAACGCCAAGCCGACCCAGGTATCACGGTCTGCTTAGCAGGCAACAAACTCGACCTTGCCGAAACCCAACGACAAGTCGCTTACGAGGACGCGGCCAAGTTCGCCCAGGAGGAGAACTTGTTGTTTTTTGAGACGAGCGCAAAGACTGCGGAGGGGGTCGTGGATATGTTTCAGAAGATTGGTAGGTCGGAATCGGACAGGTGCAGAGGCGGTATGACGTGAAGCGTGGACTAACCCAGTTGAACATGGTCTCCCTGATCACAGCGGACAAGTTGCCTCTGGACCTCCCGAGCGCCAAGGCTCGGACGGGTGGTGCGACAGCAGGTGGCGCACGACATGGTGTCAATCTCAACAATCAAACGGACAACACATCGCAGGGACCTTGCGCTTGCTAGAAGGGGGAGGTCGAAACGGATGACTCGGGAACGAGGTCGTTCGTCGGGGGGACGCACGGACGTTTGATCATAGGGTCTGGAAATGTGTTTGTATTTGTTCATGCGATCGATCTCTTCTTTTGCGACCCCTCTGTTTTGACGGTTGTATACTTGCCTCTCTCCTACTAGTTCCCCTCAGCTATATCTGTGGTACTTTGCTTGGCGCGCCATGACGGCGGCTTCATTTTGTTCCTCGAATTGCTAATTACAGATCCTCAACGACATTCTGGGCTGTTACAGTAGTGTGAAGTTGCTCCTCTGAATTTTTTCTATGGGACTGGAGAGTTAACCTTCCAAGGTGGGGTTTAATTACCACGTGCTTCGTCGGGGAAAACGCTCGACGACGGACTCATTGGTTTCCTCTTCGAAAGGGGCATATTGTTCTTTCTTGATCACATCACTCAGCACCCACAATGCAGGGAAGGCAATGAGCAGTCGAACTCTCGCAGAAGGATGGGTTTAATTCCCCAACACACAGTGCGCACTACACTCCGACAAATTGCAGGGGACGCCGCGATCGTCCGATCACCTGAACGATCCGGAACGCCGGACGGCAGCCGACCGCGTCGCGCCTCGACTCGGGAGTTCGAGTAGAACAGACCGATCACTAACCAAATCTGACTCGGAATTCGAATTGAACGCGCCATATTTTTTTTATATCGTTTTGTGAACTTTGTTGAATCCCACCCTAGGTTGTTACTGCAGCTGATATCAAACCTACAGGCTGTCTCTGACCGCCGGAAGTGACGCGCGCCGGATCGTCGCCGGCCGCCCGATCGGTCGGCCATACGAGAAAGAGGGGCTCTGTTGCACGCGTGCAGTGCAGTCCGATGCGGTCCTTTGCAGTACGCTGAATATTCAGGGGAAAGTACTTCCTGAGCACTTTTTCTTTTCTTTTCCTTGCGTGTGCTCAGATTAGAGATCGATCTCAAAACCTAGCTAGGGATTGTAAGGGCGAGGAAGCGGCGTTCTTGGTAAATGAAGAGAGACGCCTCGTGTATTATCACTTTCATCTTATTAGAGTCAGGGCAAGGCCTCGGATTTCGCGACGGGACCCGGGAGCTATATATCGCCGCGTGCACTCGGACCGACCAAACGCCGATGTCTGCCAGGTTGCGAGCTTCGGAGATTACTACGACTAGGTAGGTGCCTCTCGATGCATTAAATGTGCTGTGTCCCAGAAAACTGGGCCGAGCCTTCGAGAGGAACCAATTTTAGACATCCAGGAGGTCGAGGAGGAATCGAGACGCACGTAGAAGAGGGTGAGACAGAATTTGTGCTGCTCCGAATCTCCGACACTGGCAGACGTGAGGACTCGGTGCCTGACTCTCCTCAGCTACTAGTACTACTACGGACGCACTGCACCTACTCGCATGCGGCCCACCTACCCATAGACGAATCACAGGACGAGCAGAAAGGTCAAGTACGTGAAACTTAAGTTCTTTTTCCTATGATCGGAGTTTCTCCGCTTGGTAGGGACTCGTTGACCCTTACGATCTGCGTCCCCCTTGGTGTCAGGGCACCCCACCGAGACCAAAGTTTGCCCCGACTGAGCTTTCGATTCTTACCCTTCTCACCTTACTACCTTCTTCTTTACCCCAGTCCTCGATCTCAACCCATAAAATCGCCATACACTTCAAGAAAGACCGAGTCGGGATCACAAACAACTTGGAACCATGCGTGTCCCTACCTGGCTCCCGACGTTCGCGGTCGCCTCGTTCGCCGTCACACTGGTCTCGGCCGCTGTCCTGCCCGCCGATGTCGGCAGTCGTTGGAATTCAGGAGTAACGCGACGAACTGCTTCGTCCCACCTGTAAGTTACACCTCTCCCTCTACTCTGTGTTCGAAATCTGTAGAGAATCTGCGCATGATGTTCATCGCATGACGCCGACTTGCCTAACGCTGCACACTTTTTCCCGCCCACAGCGCGCGCAATTCTCGCGCCTGCGATGTCAAGTGGTGCCCCGCCGTCGCGAACGCGGTCAGTACCTGCACTTCGTCGGGAACTTGCTCGTTCGCGTGCAAGGGCGGTTACCAGAAGTCCAATGGCAAGTGCGTCAAGGAATGCGTGCCCGCGCAATGTCGCAGAATTCCCAACTCGGTCTCGTGGTGCACCACCTCCGGAGAATGCGACTATACTTGCAACTCGGGCTACCAGAAAGCCCATACGACGTGCCTCAAGGTTAGCGACACGATCGGGTGCCCTTTGGTGACGCATGCCGTCTCGTTCCGCACCTCCTTGGGAGATTGCGACTTCAAGTGCGATTCCCCTTACCAGAAGAAGGAGGCGAGGTGCGTGATGCCCTGCGAGGTGTCCAAGTGCCGTAAGGTCGCCCACGCGGTCTCGTGGTGCACCACCTCGGGAGACTGCGACTACACTTGCAATATCGGCTACCAGAAGAAGAATGCCGAATGCCAACGAATTGCGTAAGTCATACTCTCTTCTTCTTTTCGCGGTAATCAGTATCTGCAGTGATCGGCTGCTTTAGTGTACGTTGGCTCACCATGTGCTCGTTCCGATCGCCTGGGCAGTTCCGTCTGCGATCCTAAGCAGTGCCCCACCGTCACGCATGCTAGCAGCATCTGCACTTCGGGCAAGTGCGATTTCAACTGCAACACGGGCTACAACAAGCAAGGAGGCTGCTGTGTCGTGACGCGGTGAGTGATTGTCGCCATCATCTTGAGCAGTCAAAACACACTGCCCCGGGACTGACCTACGATCTGCTTCGCGCCCCCTGATGACAGTCCTTCGTGTGTGGTCAGCAACTGCCCGACCGACCCCAACGGCGTTCTCAGCTGCACTTCTTCCGGAACGTGCGCCATCACCTGCAACATGGGCTACACTGAGCAGGATGGCGTCTGTGTCTTGACACCGTGAGTAAACTCGATCTCCGATTCTCACGACCAAGAAAGCTCGGGATGTACAAGAGCTGAACATTGTTCACATCGCGACGCCCAATAACAGGTCTTCGTGCGAAGCGGGCAACTGCCCCACCGACCCTAATGGTGTCGCGTCTTGCAGTGAAGGCGAATGCGCCATCATTTGCAACTCAGGCTACTCCAACTTTCCGAACGGCGGGATGTGCCTGTGCAACCCCGTGCTATGCCCCGGTAGAAACGATGCGAACGTGTTTTGCAACTCGAACAACGCATGCGACTTCACCTGCAACTCCGGCCTTCATAAAGAAGGTGCCAATTGCGTCACCAACCCCTAGGTGACAGGCCATGCCTCAGGCTTCGATCCGGGATCTTAGGCGAGTCAGCTGATCGACATAATCTACCGTGTGGGAGAAGAAAGAGGAAACAAGGGGGAGGGTGGTGAACAGGAGGAAGCAGGGAAGAGAGGAGTGGAGCGAAGGCTACTTGATCAATCAACAACCTTCCCCTGTCTTAGACCTTGTATGTTACGATATACAGTTAATCAGCCAGCTTCCAAGGAGTCGCATGTGACTTCCCTTATGACTCTCACGGTGACCGAGCGTCCTCAAGCTTCCGCAAAGCCCCTATCTGGTCTTAGGCTCACCCCACGGGCTGCTTTTTCACACCATCATCTCAGATGGGGAGTTATTCTGGTCAAAAGCCATCCCTCCCCGTCCGGGCAACTTTCAAACCTCCTTGCTCACGAGTCACGGTGACGTTCAGCTCAGTTGTGCTTCATGTGAGCCTCTTGCCTATTCTCGGAGTGAAGATCTTCCTCCCGACCTTCTCTCCAATTTCCAATCAATCCTTGTCAATCCTTCATCGAGCAATTCAATGCCTAGGCACTCAGGTGTATGTCGCTGGCGTAGAAGACGGAGAGCTCGTCGTTTAAATATCCATCCCATCTTCAATCTTCCATC
The DNA here is from genome assembly GCA_003665825.1 of Microbotryum silenes-acaulis. Classification (NCBI taxonomy): domain Eukaryota; kingdom Fungi; phylum Basidiomycota; class Microbotryomycetes; order Microbotryales; family Microbotryaceae; genus Microbotryum; species Microbotryum silenes-acaulis. The sequence continues at coordinate 442,685 of QPFY01000006.1, forward strand.
GACCAATTGCCAGAAACTCGGTAATCGACGTCGATCCAAAGCCGAAGAGCGGGCGGGCGGGTGAGTTTTCCTTTCAGGGACCTGCCAGTGGGATCTCGTCTGATCTTGGATCTCGGGAGTCGGATTTCATGTTGCGGGCCGCATCGGCTGAACTCGGAGTGATGACCAATTAGGAGGAATCCGTAATCGACCATGAGCATTGATCTACCTAGGAAGGTCGCTTCGACGGCCCGTGATGCGGCGGTGTCCGTTGGAGCACCGGTGTCAAGGCCGAGCGGACTCGGTCCGCGAACGAAATAATCATCGATGCCATTCAAATGTCGGCCAAAAACCCTCCTCCTGGTCTTGATGAGAGCCTCTTCCTAAGTTGCGAAGGATTGTGCTTTCACTGCCACGCGTTCACGGTCTTACTGCGGCGCAAGGATCCTCGGCTGAATTTAATCGAGCTCTTCTCCCCCCCCCCCCCGCAAGGCCTGAGCTTGGCAAGTTGGCACCGTTTATGATCGATGCAGTCAGGAATCTTTTCTTCGGCACACAGACCCAATCGCAAGAATTGAAATCTCTGAAACGGGTCGGCCTAAGCTTTCTCGCTCAGGAAAGGTCTGTCCTCCTCCTGTCGGTGCTTTTGGCTCGTTCGGAGGGCACGTGGACCGAGATCCTCCGGTTTCGCTGGTTTCGCTGGCCTTGGGGTGTGGATCTATTTACCGACCCGCGCCTCGTCGCTAGATCTCGGAGATGGGGTACCATTGAGTACATAGTCTGAACACACCCGCGCCGAGCTCTCGATTCAATACCTGTGTTGGGTCAAGCCATTCAGAGACTTCGGGATCTGATCTGACGACTGAACTCGGTCAAGCACTCCACTGAAACTCCCCGTGGAGAGCAGATCGCTCGACTTTCTCGAGTGCGATGGACCATGGTCCTCCCGGATATTTAGTTGACAGATTTTGACTACAAGTGCAATCAATTTGGGTGTGTGCCCGTGTACGCTTCCTCTACTGCATCTGACGATCCAATCAAGTAAGCCTTCTACGCCGAGCGTAAGTTTTGGCACGATCCTTTCGGGATGATGCCAGGGAGTTTGATTCGACTCACGCCTGATGTCAGCCGGCGGACATGCTTGCGTTGAAACCACAGGTTCCTTTTGCCAAAGGTGTAGCCCGACAGTGTCCGTCTCAGTTGATCCATTGATGCAGCGCCGGGTGTCGAGTGGAGCACGAGCGGACGTCGTGTTCGCCGTCCTTTCGGATCGACGAGGTTCACGGGTTTCGTGCGTTTTCACGGTACGCACGCAAATCGAGGGACGAAGGATCACAGTGGGTTCGAGATGCTGCATCTGAAAGTGTTCCTCAACGCGACCGGGTTCGGAAGGTGGCGACCTGCCACGTGCTCTTGTCCTTGTGACTGTCCTCACGGCAGGGACGAGGCCTTTCACTCAGCTCGTGAAGTCATACACCTATACCCAATGCAAGGAAGGACTCACCAGCACCATCCCCTCCTCAACTCCCCGAGCGAACATCGCTCATTCCTTATTCCTCTTCCCCCTCCTCACCATCGTCCTCTTCCCCTTCCCCATCCCCCTTCTTCTTCCTCCCCTCGACCTTCTCAAAAGGTTTCATCACCTCTTTCCATTCGCTCAACTTCTCGTTCAGCTCGCCCCTCGCTTCTCCCAAGGCCTTTTCCAATGAGCTCAACCATTCGTTCCGGGAAGAGGTCGTGTTGAGGGGGAAGCTGAGCGTCCCTGAAGAGGGCGCTGTTATGGGTGGTGAGGAGGGTTTAGATAGAGCTTCGGGTACAGTGATGGAATAGGTGATTTCAAGGGATTGGGATGTGGGTTCAGACTGCGACATGTCGAATGACGGTGGCTGACGAGATGAGGAGGGCAGGTGAAAGAGAGCCCTGAGCGCGTGGGGTCGGCCTCGGCGCGAAGCGAGTCACAAGTCGCTGAACGAGGCTGAACGTCGCTGATCTATCTGCCTAGCCGAGGGAATCGTAGATTACAAGCCGCAGTCCTTCATAAGCATGTTACACGCCAATTTGTCCTAAACATGATGCACACACTCCAAAAGAGTCGGCAACAGTAATGCACTTCGCCCAGAGTCCACGACTCCACGGGCAGATTTTCACGATTGGTAGGAGCTGCTCTAGGTGAATTGCATGCTGTGTACATATCTAGACTTGTAATTATGTAGTAGGAGATAAAAGCGAAGGGAAGGAGAACATGAAACAATAGCTTCTAACAGTAAGTAGAGCTAGTCTCAAGCGCTAGGCTCTAGACCACCGAGGGCAAGTCCCTCGCATCCTCCAAACCACGGGGGCCCTCGACTTCGCCCGTCAGACCGAGTCGTCGCCATTCGTTCTCGATCTCTTGGTCGGTCAATTTGGGCATCTCAGCCGCGACCTTGACGTAGGATTGCTTCTCGACGTAGGCGCGCGCGAAGATGCAGTCGATTTCTTCGAGGGTGCGACCGGCGGTTTCGGGGCTGTGAGAGGAAGGGTGGGTTAATGACTGGATCAAGGGGGTGGGATGTGGGATGGGGAATCGGACTGACTAGAAGACCCAGATGAACGGGATAAAGAGCACGTTGAGCACACCGAAGAAGAGGAAAGTGCCCCAGTTCTGATTTGAGATCGATTAAAAACTCAAGGATCAGTGCTCCACTCATGCAAAACTTTGCTCCACCGGAAGGCACTCACGATCGCAGTCAACATCGGCGGGGTCCACATGACGACGGCAAAGTTAAAGAGCCAATTGCAGATCGTCGACAAGGCGTTGGCGTTGGTCCTCGTCGCCAAAGGGTTGACCTCGGCAGGGTAGATCCACGGGAGTTGGAGCCAGGTGAAACCGAAGAAGGCGAGGTAGAGGAAGATACCGAACACACTGCCCTTGATGAGGTTGTCGTTACCGGGGATGAGGAAGGCCATAATGATGAACATGGAAAGGGCTTGACCGGCCGACCCAACGAGGAAGAGGATGCGACGGCCGACGCGCTCGATCGTGTAGAAGGCGATACCGGACGAGAGGGCGTAGACCGTTACGTTGACACCACCGAGGATGAGCGACAACTCGCGCGAGAGATGCAAGTTTTGCTGGAAGATGACGGGGGCAAAGTACTGTTGCGTGGTGCACGAATGGCACGTCAGTAACCAAGCATCACAGCACTCGAAGAGTTTGCGCAGTCAGCGTACGATGACAGCATTGCAACCTCCAATCTGTTGCATGATTTGCGACGAAGCACCGAGCAAAGCACGGCGAAGGTGTTGGGTCGGGCCGTTGTTGAGCACGTCCTTCTTCTTGGGCTGGACGGAGCCTTCGAGCGAGTCGATGATGACCTTGGTCTGCGAGACGACGAGCTCTGATTCGATGAGCGCCGGTTCGAGTGCAGCGATAACGTTTTGACCCTCCTCTTGTTGACCATTCGCGAGCAACCAACGAGGAGATTCAGGAAGGAAAGCGACAGAAACGACGAGGCCGACGGCAAAGACCATCTGCAGACCGATTGGGATACGCCACGAGATACTGTTGTCGATGTAGCTGAAGCCAAGGTCGATCCAGTACGAGACAGCCGTACCGGTAGAGATCATGGACGCCTCGATGCAGATGAGCAGACCGCGATTGTGGGCCTTGGCCGTCTCGGCGTGCCATGTCGGGATCGTCGCGGTGTTCATGCCATTGCCGAGACCGGTGACGATGCGACCGATGGTAAATTGAGCGAATGCGGAGTGGTCCTTCATGGTCGTGATCTGGAGTATGACACCGATGCACACGATGGCGGCACCGGTGAACATCATCTTGCGGCGACCGAGGCGGTCACCATAGCAAAGGGCAAAGATAGCGCCGGCGAGGCAACCAATCTAGCGAGAGCGGATCGATAGGGACCAGGTCAATCAACCGCGCGCATAAATGATGGCAGAGGATGTGCAGCTGGCACTCACTTCGTAGATGGCGACGATGAAGGCTTGCAACACACTGGCTTGGTAGGCGCCGCTGACCTCGGGGTTGATGGTCGGGAGCACGCGGAAGAACTGAGGGGCACTGATGATTCCACTCTGCGAGGATCGGAAGCAGCCAAGGCAGAGGAGGCACGAAACAGGAGATCAGTATCGTAGGTGTTTTGCCAGTGGCTCTTTTCTCGCAAGCCGAAGAAACTGACCATAACACCCTGGTCGTAACCGAACAAACCGAAACTGCGCGTCCCACAAAGTCAAAGTTTTAGCGCCTGTTGCCTCCCGGCACTGTACCGACACTAAAGCGAGTGACGTTGCCCGGCCGACGAACGTAGCGCGCAATGCCAGCCAAGCCAACTTCGGCGACGACGATGACGACGACGAAGCCAGCTCCGCCGGTGAACTTTGCTGCAAGAAAACTCACCCGCATGATGCCGAAGCAGTGATGGCCCAGATGAGCCTGTCACCCGTGAGACCGCTGTAGGTCGGGATTGCACTCTTCTTGTACTTGTCTGGTCTTGCAGCGCCGGCGAGCGTGTCTGAACTGGAGCGCGAGACGTCGGAGTCCACCTTGGGCGCGGATTTTTCGTTCTCGAACGACTTGGTGAAGCCTGCCATCGTGTGAGCAGTGAGTCTGATGAAGAAGAGGTAGGGAACAACAGAAGAGGAAGAGAAGAGACGTAACCTTCGGGTTAAAAGCCCTGGCGGAAAAGATAGTCTATGGTGTTGGCATCTTTTTTTCGGCCGCGGATATCGATGAGGTCATACCCAATTTTCGGGGCGCGGGCCCAACTGGCTGCGACGGGTGGGGGAGGGGCTGGCGACTGTCTGTTGGAGAAGCGCGGCGGGGGCGGTCGAAAAACTCCATTAGCTCCGAGAAGCACCCTAATTATGGGACTTTCGAACTTTGCCATTAGGACCCTGCGAAGGATTTTGGAGGCTCGCCTAAGCAGTCAACAGGTCACAACTTTTTCATTCGAGTCAAGCCTGACGTCTGGTGCGGCTGCGGGGTAAGAGGGTCGTCTATGACGTTTTTCATTGTGCGCGCGCGCTTCTCCGCGCTTGCGCACGCCGACCACCGGCGTCAAGCCGTAAAACTTCGACGAGGACATGCCACAAAAAGTGTGGACGTCTTTCGGGTGTCACCGGATCAGAGCTTTGTTTTATCGCTTTGAGCCTTTCTCCCCACGCCCAGTCCAGAGCCCCTGTCGTCCGTGTTTGGTACTTCCGTGTGGAAGTGTGAACAATGGTACTCTTTCAGTACCCAACAGAAGATCGACCTGTAGGCAATACTCAGCGCTCCCCCCACGCTGCTCTGCGCAGCACCGAAGGTTTTGGAGCTTTTCAGCTTTTCACGTGACCTGGCCCGTCGCACGGGCCTAGATTAGGCTCTGATGAGAACAGACGTGTGTCTGCTTGTAGATGCTTTGTAATTTTGTTCCTTCTTAAGCATTACATAATCCAACACGAGTGTATATCGATCTACTCCATCGCTTTCTCCGTACCACGTCTCTGTCGTGCTTCCCCCGAGCCAATTTGCCGCGTTAAGTGAACCCTTTGAGCTCCGAAGGAACAGCTGAAAAGGGGTCGGGCCGGTTGGTGAGATCATGAGCACATGAGCACAGGAGTACAGAAATGGGGCCGGAGAAATGAGTGTAAATGGAGGAGTGCCAAGACTGCTCCTGACGATCCCCATGACCCCGCAGCCAGCTTACATCTCCATCTCGGCCCCTGCCAGCGTTTGAGGAGTTATGTCCGCACTGCGCTCGCGCTCGCGCCGTTCGTCAGTATGGCCACATGTCTTGCACAGTGAACATAAGATACGGAAGGTTCTCAGCGTTCTACTGAACTCTGGGCCAGCAGACTGGCCACAAAAGTGCGACCCACAAGCTGATCGAAAACACCCCTCGGCCATCGCCGAAAAAACATGATGATGAATCGTCCGCGAGCTGAATTGACGCCGGATTTCTTCGTCTACCACCCCTTTGCCTTCGGTATCGAGGACCGATTCGGAACGAAGTTCGTCTTTGGGGGTCGGAGTGCAGAATCAGTGTCCAGTCAGTGGGGTAAAAAAGGTGATTACTCGCAGAGGCCCCTTGGTCGTGGTTTCTGGTGCCCCCTCGCTCGCACGGACCGGCGGACCTCGCGGCTCGCGACGCGTCTCGGATGGAGCATCCCCCCTTTCGTTCACTTGCATACACCCAGCGTCGTCCATCACGTCTCATCACCTTCGTTCGTTCGTTTCGGCAAGTTGGGTTGGAGAAAAGATCCATCTCTATCATCTGATCATCTGCCAAACGCGACTCCTCTTTCGAGACGCGTCGTGCTCCTTTCCGTCATCAAGCACGCGTCAACGTGGGAGCTTACGCTACAACAAAGTATCCGCCGGTCGGAATCATCCCTAACCAAAGCTGCAAGCGCTCTCGAGTGGGCACTACCACACAATCCTCAGGCTCTCCCCCATCACGTACCATGCCCCCCTCTCACCCCGACTCACCGCCCACGACGAACTTGTCGGACCTTGTTCTCTCCGCGAACGACAACCTCCTCGCCGACTCGTCCGTAGCGTTCCCTTCCCCATCTTCCTCCTCCCGCCCTCTAAATGACGGTCAACTGGATGAGGATGACGACGACACCTTCCTTTTTGACCAAGCTTCAGCATCGAAATCGACCTTGACCTCGTCATCTTTGGGAGGGACGCAAGATAATACGAGGGGGGGTGTTTCACAAGGTGGTGTGGGTGTTGTATTTGGTGGATCAATGGGTGTGTTTGAGAGTGATCCCATGAAGGCTATGACTTCTGGACGATTGGAGGAAACAGGGTTGCCGGGATCGTCAAGCTCCACGATGACGACGACGACGGGTTCACGTCAACCCAAGACCTCTTACGAAGCCGCTGCAGAACGTCAACGTCAACGCCAACGTGGACAAACGAACGAGGATGGGATACCCCTTGATTTGGATGGTGAAGATGATCAACAAGCTTCGGATACGGATCTTTCGGACCAGGCGATGCAGGCTATGGGCTTGACGGAGGCCGAGATCAAGAGGGTGCATCAGTTGAGGGCAGAGAGGGATGGGCTGAGCGATATGAATGGCATGCTGGGGGATATGGTTAATAGTATCAAGGGTGTTGAAACGAAGTTGAAGGTACGTTCTAAAAACGCGATGGGAGTCGCGGCTCGTGGCCAAGTTTGCACGTAGGGACGGTCATCTGACGTTCCGAGCTGTCTTCTCTCGCTTCACTTTCCCGACTCACAGACCTTCAGTAACAACGCCAACACCACCCACGAGTTATTGGATCTCTACTCGCGCCTATCCTCGCAAGCTGAACACACGCAGAACCTTCTGCTGGACCCTCAATTCCGGGGAGCGTCAGTCGACGCCGCCGTCAGAGAAGCTCGGGAGGCTGAGGCACTCAGGATCCAGCAGGAGGAGGAAGAGAGAGTGCAGAGGGTGGCGAGGGAGAGGGAGGAGGCGAGGTTGATGAGGGAGCAAGAATTAGCGGCGGGTGTTTTGGGACAGGGTGGGGTTGTACGAGGGAGTACTCAAGGTGAGTTTTCCGCGAGCCTCTTGACTCAAATCATTCCCGGCGCCAGCTGATCCATGAATTTGTCCACCCAGGTGGACCGAGAGGCACTTCAACACGAGGTCTACGCGGTGTTCGTTCCGTGTCGTCCGGTCTCTCGGGTCGCAATACCAGCAGCAGCGTCAACGCATCGACAATATCCACCACCTCGAGCATGGGCGCTGCGGTTCCGGGTGCCGGGAGGGGGAGACCGGGTGCGACGGGGACGGTCACGGGCGTTAGAGGTGTGAGAGGTCTGAGGAGTCGGGTTGGAGTTGTTGGTGGGAGAGGAGCGTCGGCGGGTAGAGGAGGATCGGGGAGCTCAATGAGTTGATTTTGGCGCCGGAGTGGCGGATGAAATCGATCGCTTTTTCGAGGGGCACTTGTATATGCAAAGATCTGGGGTGTTGAAGCTTCACATGAAGTAAATGTCTAAATGAAGAATGCTTTGAGGGAGAGGATGGGAGGGTGCGCCCGACGTCAGAGCATGATGAATCACGTGGGTGTCCCAAGTCACGTGAGCTGGCCCAAGAAGTGTCTTGATCCTTCGCGCGTCGATCACTAGCTTCGTACTCACCGTCAACTTGCCTCGACGCCATGAGTCGACCAGACAAAGACGTCGAAGAGATGCCCGAACATGCCGAAGTGTTGACACCACAAGAGATGCTGCAGCAGTTTGACAAGGTCAATGTCTGTGGTGAGTGCTTACACGCTTGAGGGAGCGGACACTTCGCAAGCCGCAGTGGTCGTCCTGCGAGCTCACGTGACTTTCCATCGTTGGGCTTGGTGCTGGCCTTGTGTTTACAGCTCCCATGGTGAGTGCCCACCGTATGCCAGGACTCCATGAGATAGGCAGGCTGATTACGGTAATGGTGTGGGGTTGCAGGTGCGATATAGTACATTGCCGTTTCGGCAGCTGGTGGCGCAGTACGAGGCTCACATCACCTATACGCCCATGCTACTGTCAGTCTAAAGCTCGAAAAACAACCTTCACTCTGTAGACTGAGCTGACGTACACCTGAACATGCCAATTCGTAGCGCTCAAGAGTTTTCACGCTCGGCCATCGCTCGCGACTCGGACTTTTCGACCAACACCCTCGAACGAGGCACATTCTGGATGACCCCCAAAGTCAACCACATCCCAGTCCAAGAATGGGACTTTTTTCCCGAACGACGAAGCGAGGAACCTCTTGCACGCAAGGCGCGACGAGGTCAGAGAAGGGTCAGGGGTAATTTAGTTGCTCAGTTCGCGGCGAACGATGCGACGCAATTGGCCGATGCGGCCGAATTGATCAAACCCTGGGTCGATGGGATTGATTTGAACTGTGGTCCGTCGATGAGTCGCAGCTATGTTCGCCCAAGAGGCCCCGCAACGTGATTGAATGGCTGAGACCGAGCGCGGACCCGGTATTTTGACGTACAGGATGTCCTCAGAAATGGGCTTACCAAGAGGGGATTGGGTGTGCTTTGCTGAGAAAACCTGATACTGTACGAGACTTGGTGAGGACGACTAAGCAGAGGCTGGGGTGGGATTTTCCCGTCACGGTCAAGATTCGCGTTGATCCCAATCTTCAGTGAGTCGTCGTTCGTTCCATTCAACTGGACAAAATCTAGTGAGCGTGACCCGCTAATCAGACCGTGTTATTCGGTTGCAGATTAACGAACGAGCTCGTCACAACAGCCATAGCAGCCGGAGCCGACGTCTTAACCATCCACGGCCGGACACGCCACCAATCCTCGTCCGGCCATCCCGTCAATCTCGACTCGATCCAATTCGCCGTCGAATGCAGCAAGGGACGGATACCATGTGTTGCGAACGGGGATGTTTTTGATTTGGAGGGGGCGGAGGAGACTCGGAGGAGATGTGGTGTGAATGCTGTGATGAGTGCAAGGGGGTTGTTGGCTAATCCGGTGAGCTGGCATCGCGAGGATGTTCGACTGCGTAGGCTTTTCGAATTGACTGCCCATTCTCTCAGACGCTGTTCTCGGGTTACGACAAGACACCTTTATCTGCCATCTCAGTAGGATTACTAGCCTGAAATCTTCTCTGCCTTTTACCACACACTAAGCACGAATCCAACCCCTGCTCTACAGGAATTCGTCCGCATCTCGACCCAAGTCGGCCTTATCTATCCCTTATTCCATCGCCACGTCGCGTACATGATTGAATCGTACTTTACTCGTCGGATGGATCGCGTATTCTTTAATGGTTTGACGAGCTATGCTTCGGTTTGCGATTATCTAGAGGATGAACTTGGGGTTAAGTTCGGAGGGGCGGAGGAGAAAGTCGGCGTTTAGAAGTAGGTCGCCAAGTCCCCGAAGGCTTGTATATTATGTGAATCAGTCGGGAGGCGCATGAGTATATCTACCTCTCGGTGTTTGTAGCTTACCCGGCGCAAGGATGCCCAGAAGACGTGCAATTTATGTCAACAACACTCTAGCTACATGGTCCTTACTTGCTTTGTCGTGCTTACTGGAAATCGGGCTTGAGGAATTTGGAAATTGACATTTGGAGCCTTGCGGCCGCCGGCCACGCCATCGGGTGAGAGTTGGGTGGCACATATTTACTTATCACACGAGCTCGAGAATGCTCCAGCATGACACATGCTCCCTTCGCGCGAAATCCACGGCGATTACTTGCCTTTAAGAGCGCAGATACCGAGGCTCGGGCCCAAAAATAAGGTGGAAAGCCTCCGCGGAGTTTCGAGACTTGTCCGATCGCTAACCGGGCGCTCAGGAGTCGGCGTTCTGCATCGGTTCGTATCGACACCCCTTGACCCATTCGGAACGATTTCGCATGAAAACGCACGGCGAGATCAAACTTGCACTCTTCACCTTCTGTTTAGGTACTCGACACTACTCATTGCCGGTCCAGCACTCAGGCTATCATTCGTCCGGCAATCTACGCCTCTTCGTGGGCCCATTCTCGTCGCATCGTTTCGCGTTTCGAGTTGTCGTCCGATCGGTTTGATCGTGGGGAATTGGTTTAGTGTTAGGGTGCCGCGCTGTGCCGCGCTGTGCCGTGCCGCGCGGCCCACGCGCGAAAGTGATCTGCAACGGCACGGGCGGCTCACCTCAGTCAGCGACCATCACCGGTCGCGGAGCCCGAAGCATAGCCCTCACGCGACCCTAGCCCGCGACAGAGTGGCCGACGTCGTCGAGTAGAGGGTGCATTAAGAACCAACCGCAAACAAGGTGCACGCTCATCTCGTGTCCTCTGCCATGGAGGCATTACCGAACCCGTCGATCGTACTCACCACCTCAACCGACGATGCTTCATCCATGCGCCCCTCCCCCGTCTTCAGCGAAGACCCCTTCATCACCACCCACTCGACTTCTACACGCGCATCCTCCATCATCGGCCTTCCCGATCGACCCAAAACTTCAGGACCGAGGTTATTGGGTGAGGTTGGGAGCTCGAGCGCTCGGTCGAGTCCGCTTCTGGGATCGAGTGTGGATGGGGATGCCCCGCCGCTGTTGAAGACGACGAAGTCGCATAGCGCGGTTGAGAAGTTGCGAGCTGATCGGGCGGACGAGTGTGGAGAGGGTCTTTTGAGACCTACTGCGGGGAATGAGGCATCGAAGGAGGCAAAAGAATTGGGAGCAGAATCCGGAGATGGGTTGGGCACAGGGGGGACGGAGGGTCTGGGCAGTCCATCACAACCCGAGGTAATGGAGGCTCCTTCTTGCTCGATCGAGGATAATGGGTTATCTCGGAGGCAGAAGGTCGGGAATGATAAGAAAGAAGATGGAGAAGGCGGCGAGACATCAGGTTTCTATAGATTCAAAATACCGACCAAGGACGAATTGCGAGGTCGGTCTGCGCATGCCTCATTCACAGAGAAAGGAGATTGGCTGACGAAGCTGTGACATGTCCGTTCTCAGCTGCTGGAATCTGTTTGTTAGCGGACGAAAACGGACGTAACGTAACTTTCGATTCGTTGGTCCAGGCACGAGGGAAGGTTGTCGTCGTCTTCCTTCGGCATCTTTTTGAGTTTCGGTGATGTCGAAGCGAGGGACCGGAGCCTACTCTGACCACTTCGATGATTCGCAGGGTGTGGTCTGTGCGCTCAATGTGAGTACTCTCGTGTGCCCGTCTTTTTGCAAGTATAAATCATGATGAGTTTTTTGCGGATCCACAGACGTCGTTGCACTCAAATCTGCAACCGAGAACCTGGCCCAAGCGTCCACCTCCCAACTCTCAACCGAATCCATGTACACACCACCGCCAGTCTACATTCTCTTAATCTCGTCGGGCTCGCCCTCCCTCATCCCGATATACCAACAGCGCCTCGGCTGTCCGTTCCCTCTCGTCGTCGACAAGGGTCGCAAATTGTACAAGACGTTAGGAATGACACTCAAGACGCTTTCGTTGGGGAAAGAGGAGGATAAAGGGTCGTATGTGAACAAAAGTAATTTGGGGAATGTGATTGATAGTGCGAGAAATAGGTTGGCGATGCGACGGTATCCTGGGTCGCAGAAGCAATTGGGGGGAGAATTTGTCATGGTTTGGAACGGTACGTTGCGCTCCGGGATCGGTTGAGAATAACGCTGCTAGATCGACATATCTGACCTCTTATTCATTTCTGTCATCGTGGTATGTAGACGAAACGGGACAGATGGAGTGCACGTATGCCAGTCGGATGAACAGCACACGGTCTCACAGCGAGGCAGGTCTCTTGCTGCGCTGCGTTGACTCGTGCTCGGAGAGCGATGGGATGAGGCTGACCGAGATCTCCTTGCACAACAGGTCCGAGACCTCTTCGCAGCTGCAGGAGTGCAATTGGATAGCATCGACCAGGCTTCTATCTTCGGCGAGAGTCAGCACGAAGGCTTATGAGCTGAGGGGATTACAGGGGTCCCAGGTTTTCGGGACGTATGGGAAACCGCGTTTAAGGGGATCATTAGCACACATGCTTTGGGCTTTCGGGGGTTATTTCGGGTCATTTTGATTAACGGTACCAAATATTAGTGGCATGCAGTTGCAGTGAATATCGCAAATTTGGCAAACATCGTGTGCGCTTCATCGTCACTTTGTCCGAGAGTGGAGGGTGGCGCTTGCATTCACCGGTCAGTTACCGAGCTGCGAAAAGGTGAGCGAAGGTATCCAGCCGCTGGCCCTAGCTGAAGGTGCAATCCTGCCGATCAAAACCACTCCTGATGGTGTCGAGGCGCGGGCATCTCCCTCGGCAGCGCCTCCACGTCGTCGCCCCCGCGAGCTCGCCTGCGCGCGTGCGCTCCATGCCTGGGTCGAGGCGAACTTTCCCTCCTCTTCTCTCTCGGACCCATCACGTCACACTTCGCTCTCACCAGCAGTTTTTCGCTCTTCGTTTATCTCTTTGGCTGTTTTTGACCCTCGTCTCGCAACAAATTCGACATGCATCGCACTACATCTTCACCAATCTGCGATGGGCACACCTCGATCCTCGCGAGCTGGACTCTTCGCACTGCCACGACTCTCGCCGTGGCGCTCACCTGTCTCGCTACATCGGCTCTGGCAGCTCCTGTCAAGACAGCGCAGCAGAAACGCCAGGAGCAACTCATGCTCGACCCAATTTCGCTGGTCATGAAGGAAGCAGCCAGTACGTCCTTGCTATCTCGCGACAGGTTCCGGAGCTCGAAACTGACCATTGTTCTATCACGTGTTCTATCTCGCTCGCAGCTTGGTACGTGGTGCTATAGATCTGTGTAGCAACAATCTCCTACATCAACAAACGCGTTACTGATTTTTTTCTGTATCCACATTTCCTGTGCACAGGTCCCGCTACGACCGTAAGTCCACTTCACGCTCTCATCATCTCGGAGAAACACTCCGGGGGCTTTCTTCCGATGGGGGCTCCCCCTGAACTCGTGGGACTGCGACTCTATTTCGTTCCCGTTCTTGGCGCTAGCTCTTTGACGCTTTTCCGGTTCGAAGTTCAACCTACTATCTCATGGGCGACGAACAAGCTTATCTCGCATTCGGTCTAAGATCGGATGTGTGTGGCTTTGTGGGTGTTACGTCGCCGGTGACAGCTCCGGGACCGGAACCGGAAGCAGGCCGACTTATTTCTCGCTGTGGGCGAGGAGGGACGGGCGCTCGACAAACGCTCGTCGTGTGCCTGAAGGCCTGAAGGGCGTGCGAAGCGGTTCCTGCACATTCTTTCAGGGCGGTCTCCGGGTTGCACCTCGATTTTCTCTTGTCGGATCCCCCCGGATAAGAATAGCTCGTCTGGTCTTGCTCTCGCTTGCGCATTTGAGTGCAGTGGATTCGCGGCGCGACTTGTGGGCCTCACGTCTTTGAGATGGGTGATAGGTTTTCTCTTCACGGATCGGGCTACGACTGCATAACGAGCATTCGCCCTCCCCATCGGCGCTTTTCGTGTACACAGTAGCATCATAGCGATATTGTGCCCTGCTGATACGACTCTTCATTTACCCACCGCAGGTCATGTTCTGCGCTACCATGAACCTCTCCAACTCTTCTGGGCCGCCGAGGTGACTCGAACCGAAGAACGTTCGGGCCAACGCTTCTCCTCTCCTCCTTGTCTGTCTCGCGCCATCGAACGCGACCAGGCCTACGCTTCCCTAGGTGAGTTGCAGCTGGGGAGACTCTTCTTATTTTTCGGGGGCTTGGATATCGCCCGTATTTCCTGGACGTGGTGAAAATGTTCCTGGGGCGAGAATAGGCGCAGGTCCTTGGAGGTGTGCTGGCACGCTGCTCGTGCCTTCTCGTGCGCGCGCGCACGCACCCGCGCCGGCTCGTGTGACTTTGTGATCGGCGCGCGCATGGGAAGGCGTTCATACTTTGAGCCTATCCTTATCCGAACATGCTTCGGAACCTTGCGCGTCGGGTCCTCCCTCGCTGACACGCTTCAAACCCTCATGTCTCGACTACTTTTTCTTGAGAGCAGAGCTGAACGAACACGGTCAAAAGATATGCGTCGTACCTCTTGCGCCACCTAAACCTCGTCTACAACCTATCAGCGGTAAATCCATATCCAGGGCCAAATCCTCCAAAACCATGGATCGAACCCGCTCTTCCGCGGCGCAAGTCGTCGCCCTAGTCGGCGCTCGTTCCCCAAAATCAAGCATGTCGTCCACGCAGACATGGATCCGAGGAACATGCGAAGAAACAGCGAAAAAGTTTGACGTTTCGGAAGAGGATTGCATACAGGTTTCGGTTGTGAGGGATAGTTGTCGGAGTGAGTTCCTTCGACATGGCAGCTACGATTGAGTTTCGAACCCTTGCTGGATCGACGACACGCGCGCGCGGGGTTGCGCGGTCGGTCGAATATCCTTCCTCATCATTCTCCTGGCAGGAAGAGGGCTTGTCATCCTCTACCGTGAAGCTGATCAATTTTTCTCCTCCTGCTTGTTTCGCCCTACAGTTTCCGGCACCAAATATCCCTGTCGCTCACGATAAATTCTCGTCGGTCGACGACTCAAGTATAGAAGGTCAAGACCACCCTCGGAGACGCTTTCGGGTTGTGCTCGCGGGGCTATTTCAGGAGACGGGTCATAGTCGGGGTTTGCATTGGGTTGCGATTCCCCGATCTTTCGTTCCAGTGTTCGAGCATACCTTTTTTTCTACCTTGCGCGTTCTTCACCATGTTGTTACCTATCCCGTTCACTTTACGCATTCTACTTTTCCGAGGACGTCTCAAGTGGGGTGGCTTTTCTGTGCTGCCTGATGTGATTCACCTTGGATTCATTTTTTAGATAAATTTTCATGACGTTGGGTAGATGATTTGGGGGCTTGAAATTGTCTTGGTATACATCTCGTCATGCTCTGCTGCTCGTTCTCTTTCGTCAATGTGCGCGTGGTCGAGGAGGTAAGAGTCCCCTTCCGAACCCAGCTTGAATGAAAAGTCTCTATAGCTGATCCAACTCGGTTCCCCAATGTTCACCATATCATTTATTTCCATCACTACATCCTCCTCCTCCCGAACCTACTGCTTACCCTCCTCCACAGCCTTCAAAACCGCCTTGATCACCTTGGAGTGCACATCCTTGTGCGCAGCTACGACCCCCTTGTTCCCCTTGAGGGTACGACCGAGGGAGAAGTCGAGAGGTTTACCATTCATATCAGATACGACCCCACCTGCTTCGGTGACGAGAAGTGATCCAGAGGAATGATCCTGCGAGGTCATCAAAAAGGATTGGGGATCAGTATTCCTCACTTGAGGTGAAACGATGAAAACGCAACTCGAAGGTCGGGTAGAACGAACCCAAATCTTCTCCTCGTAAGTGTCCGAAACGGGTAACCTTAGATAAATATCCCCATCCCCTCTAGCGATACTACAATACTTGGCTTGGGAGTCCATCCTCACGCTAGGTTTGGTGATGCCCAAGATGGAAGCGATTCGGGCGTTGGTGGAGTGGTCCGAGTGACCGGCTTCGACGGATTCGCAGAAGGAGGCGGAGGAGAGGGAGGGGAGGGAGGGGAGGGTGGACATGGTGATGCTTTTCAAGGTGGGGTCGGTGAGGGAGCGCTGAAGAAAGTGTGAGAGGAAATGTGTTAGCTTGAGGAATCGTCAGAAGGTTTCAGCGCTGAGGGTTGAACGCACCTGGTAAGCACCCTCGCCCTTGACAGCAATGAAGAGAGCGCCCTTTTCTCCATCGGGGTTCTTGGGATCGACGGGGAGGTTGGGGCATCCCATGACACCAACAACGACCTGGCCGTCTAGCAAGAGGCCAAGGCAGACCGCGTACTGTCCTCCTCGGAGGAACCCCTTGGTACCGTCGATGGGATCAAGGGCCCAATGACCTGTGACGAAAAGATGCAGGAGGCACAAAGTTATGGCTCTGTTCGTTATCTCTCTCTCCGGGTTACCTGCTCCCTAAACTTACGACCCTGATTCCCGCCCGTCGAATTCCCCCTATCAATAATCTCCATCCATTCCTTCTCCCCCCTGTGCACGCTCTTGACCTCCTTCCAAGCCTGCTCCGATTCGTCCTGTCCTTCCAATACCTCAGCCATGGCTTCGTTCGCCAAGCGCATGATGTGAGTTTTCGTTTGTGTGTTCGCAGGGGTATTGAGTTCGGAAGAATCTTCCTCGCCGACGATTTGGTCGTTTGGGAAATGCGAGAAGAGTAACGAGGAGACGAGAGCTTGACAAGCGTAGTCCGCCACTGCAACGAGAAACATGAAGGAATCAGTAAGATGTTCATCCTAGGTCTTATTGAGTCCTAGTAACGTTGTAGGCTGACCGGTGACAGGACTTTTATCCTTCTTCTCGACCCCCCCACTGCCAATCAACTCGTTCTGCACCTTTTGAGCCAATAACGAAGCCTTGAGCACAGCAGCTATGGCGACTTTTTGTTCCTTGGCGTACGAGGTCGGTCCAGTGGGATGAGTCATGGTGGATGATGGGTTGGTGGTGGCGATGTAGCGGGAGTGGGAGGTGCGATGGGCTTGGAGCTGGCGAGAAACGAGCGAGAGACGCTGTAGGATCCTTGAGGCCGGTATGATGGGTGAGTTTTGACTGGTAACGGTGAGAGTGATGATCCAAGTAGTGTAACTTGAGAGAGCGGTGGGTGAGGAAGGAGCGAGAGAGCGTTGTCGCCTACTACTGGCAGCCAGGCCTTGGCTAGGCCGGCCAGCGCGCGATGACGTGATAACGTCTCTCGAATTGATATAACAAACCGTCATCAGCGGAAGCGGTCCAAGTCAACCCGTCTGTTGAGTGTTGATGCAAATGACTTTGAATACACAATACAATAGATCTACAGCTTCTCATCAAGGAACACACAACTGGTGAAAGACGTAGAGTGGTGGTAAATGAATGCTACGATCGCAGACGCCTTTCTCCCCCTCGCTCAGGAGAAAAAGTACAAACTACTCCTAATCTTGGTCAGATCAAAGTCGCCCTTCTCCGGTACGGGAGGCAATACATCCGCGACGTAAACGAACTTGGAATTCGCGCCTCGAGAAGTGGGCACTTTCCACATCTCGGCGGCTTCGACCGCTTCAGGGGTGGGTGGGGCATCCCAATCCGCGTCGTCTTCGACGGCGAGCAAAGGGGTTTTCTTCGAGCTGGTTTTGAGAGGTTTCTTCGTGCCCGTCGTGGTGGCTGTGTTGGAGATGGGGATCGAATCGTGTTGGGCGAAAAGAGGAAGGGTCGCAGGACCATCTTGGGCTTCGAGTTCGGTTATCACGTCCGTAGGCTCGGAGCTCGCTTCGGCCTCGGCCTCGGTTTCGTTCTCGGACGACTTGATTTGGATCGAGCCGGTGTGGTCGGGTTCGGCGTAGCGTAATCCTCGGGGTACGCGTTTGACGGGGATGACGTGCCCTTTGTAACGCTCCAAGAACTAGAAAACAAAAGCAAGAATCGCATCAGTACTCCAACCCTTGACTGCAAACCCCAACGAAGCCTGAAAACCATCACTCACCTCCTGCCTCAATTTGCCCAAAATGTCTTGCGAATGCAATTCGATAAAGGCCTCCCTCAACATGACCGACATCTCATCGACCGAACACGCATGCGTCCAATACGAATCGTGCACCGAAGCAAACGCAATCTTGTCCTTACTCGCCAACGCCGTCATCATCATATGCGTGGCGTCGAGGGAGTGGATAAAGTTGGGGGGGAAGGCGGTGGCTTGAGCTCGAGAATCGACTTCGGCTGGGATCGCCGGGTCAGAGATGAAGACGCTTTGCAAAGCCGTGGTAACTTGTCTCTTACGATCCTTACGATAAGGTTGAACGACGGGGAGGCCCAAAGGAGTCGTCCAAACTACACTAGTCATCAATTCTTTCGGGATCCGACTCGGCATATCGACGTCCTTGCTCGGATCAGCCGCCCCCGCCGCTTGCATCGCCGCCAACGCCTTGGAAGGTCTTCCCCTCTTCGGAAGTGCATCCGGTTGTAAAGCGGCGTTCAATCTCCCCGGTGGGATCGATTTCGAAATCAACCTCGCCGAACGACTCAACCATTCTTGAATCGCCGTAGCGCCCTTGAACACGTCCGAAATGGACGAAAGCACCAACTTGCCCAAGTAGACCGAACAAGCGTACAAATGTTCGGCCGAGATATCGCCACGATCCTTGAGTTGTCGTTCGATTTGGTTCTTGGCTCCAATGAAGGTGACGCCGTAAACGGTGGTCATGACCGTTTGTTTGACCACCTTGCGACTGACTTTACCCTGCAAGATCAGCGCTTGTTCCAGTCCGTCCGCGGCGTCGCGATCGATGATTTCGTTGACCACGTTCGCAACGGCGGAGTAAACGTCCGCCGGTCGATCCCCACCGTCCAAATTGACCTGTTCAGCGCCATTGAGATCGCCCCCCAACGCGGCGTAATGTTGTAACCCATTGCACGTCCCGTCCTGATGAATCGGCAAGGCGCATTCATATTCCTGCGGGTTATTCGATCTCAAAGCCTTCGACAACTCCATACACGTCGCCAAACATTGCCAAGGATCCTCAGCGTTCAACCACCATCTCTTCCCCTCCAAAGGTTGATCGGCGGAATCGTAAATCTGCTCCAAATGCTCCATCGCGAACGCCTCCCTTTCGTCGAACGAAGCCTTGTCGTACCCGAACGTATTCGCCAAATGAATCTTGAGCCACCTCAACCCCCTTTCACCCAAAGGTTTCGCTTCCCCAAACATCAACAACCCGCGACACATGTCATCACCAATATGCGACAAATTCGGTGGGATCGGGTAAGCCCTCCCACGAAAATCGAGATTATGGGGGAAGTAAAACTTTTCACCCAAGAAGGCACGAGCGATCTCAAGTTTGTAGTTGATATCGCAACGATTCGAATGAGCCGCTCGACGATCTTGTAGGACTTTTTTGATTCGGCGTCGGTAGGTGTCCAATGCACGAAGATCGGTTTCCAGTCCTTCGGGTTTCTCCACGTCGATGGGTAGGTTCAATGTTCCTGCGGCGGGAATGTCCCCCATCGCTTCACCCGTGCTCCATATGGCCGAAACGACGTCAAAGATGGGTCGATTGACGACCCAGGATACGCTACCAAGGACATCGAGACCGGTGAAGACGTCGTCGAGGTTATCGGCGTCCGAGGCCTGTTTGAGGTATTGCACTTGTTCGTCCGAGTCTTTGGTCCGCATCATTTGAGCTGTAAAAGTTAACCCCAAAACCCCCGTCAGTTTCAAGCTCCTAAAACAACGAAACCGTTGACGCTGCTTGAACTCACTCGAATGGATTAAATAAGCACCCGAATTATAACTCAACCAAGGCTTGGGTTTGACGATCATAGGCAAGAACCTCGGATGCAAGGTGATCCTCAATGGATCGGTATCGATCCTCCCCGCGATCGCCGGATTGACCTTGATGACGCCTACCCTCTTCCCCCTCACGTACTGATACGAATGTGAGAAAGCGGGTTGAACCTCGGTGACGATCTTACCCGTGATGGGATGTTTGGCCGTCCTTTCAACTTGAGCGACTTGCATCAACGTCGTGATCAACAAGGACCCCACTTTGGCATGAATCGAACGCGTCCATGCGGGACGCCAGGAAGTATCCCCACTCTTTTCCCGTTTCGCCAATTCCCTCCTCCAGAAAATTTCGATCGCTCGAGTAGGTTTCGCTTCAATCACTTCCCCTTGCGAGTTCAACTTGCCATAAGTTTGGATCTGCTCGAGTTCTTGTAAAAAGTGTTTGCGCGGAAAGGATTGTTGGAGCACTTGAGCATGGTACTCATTCTCGATCGCTCGACCGACTTCAAGGATCCCTCTTGCAGCCTTCATCCCTTCCGCCACGCCGGCGTTTCCACAATGACGCAGTAATTCGACGATCGTAATGAGCGCCATCTTGTCCGTCGGTACGAGCTTCAAGAAAGGATCGATATCCGGGTCCTTGTTCCACGTATTACTGAACCCACCGAACGAAGTCGTATCCGACCGCGTTTCGGCCACCTTCTTCCCCTTCTTCGTCCGATTTCCCTGGGTCGTGCTCCGTCCCGAATAAAATTGATCGTTCAAAGCCGCTTCCAACGCTTTGGTCCATTCGAACATGACGCCTTGTAGCCAATTCGATTTGAGTCCTCGTTCTTTATCCTTACCGACTTTGGCCAGTTGTTCCCTTTCATGAATGTAGAGTTGTCGAGCTGCGTCGTAGGAAGATTCTTCGAGTAACTGTTGACGATTCGCGGCGGAGACGACACCGTCCGGCATAGCCAAAGTCGATAAATTCGTCCGAAGCGTCTTGAGCGAAACTGAAACGTCGGGTGCTCCCCCTGGTTCAGCTGAAGTTCTGGTCGTAGGTGCGATCTCGACCGGTTCGTTAGAGCTCGTCGAAGCCGTTGTCGAAGTCGAGTGGGTCCAATTCGAAATCGTATGACGTTGAGACAACTTGGTTTCAATCTCTTTGAATTCGCTCCTCAATTCTTCAATCTCTTCCTCCCAAGCATTCCATTCCTCCTGACCTTTACCCGTCTCGACGAGAGCGTTCAACACTTGTGAAGGTGAAACCTTTCCCAAATAACTCGGTAATTCGACGTGCCAAATCGGATCGTTCAAAATATCCTTCAAGCGCAATTGATGCCGTTCAACCTGATCCAACAAAGTGGTCAAAGGTTTGAGCCAAGGTTGGTTCTTACGCGTCGTTAAAGAGGTTTCTTCCTTCGGTGTGGAAAGGGTCAACGGATTATAGATTGAGGGTCCGGCGGCGACGAGTCCTTTGAACATGACGGCTAGGACGGATTCGTCGATGGCGACGTTCGTTTGAGTTAGTTGATCCCACCATTGCGGGCGTTGCAAAGAGTCAAAGTAGGACCATGCTTTGACGACGTAATCGGACCTGACTAGATCCGACAAAGGTGTCGAAGGTGTTTCGGAAGGGGTAGGTACGAGAGCTTTGATGAGTGCGCTTGAGAGGTAGGCGCGAAGAAAGTCGGCGTGGACTCGAGGAGGTAAGAGCGTCGTCAGTGAATCGTTGCGATGGGTCAAGATTCTTCGGGCCACTTCTTCGGCGCGGGTTAGGTCACCCGAGGCGAGACAGGCGTTCAGGATCGCGAGTTGCTCCTGCGACTGAGTTGGAGTTGTCCAGTTCGCTGGGGTAGGATGGGTCGAGGAGGAGGAGGAGGAGGAGGCAGAAGAGGAGGAAGCGGTAGGAGCAAACTTGTCTGTTCGTTCGACATCGGCGGGTAATGGGGGTGCCAAGGGGGGGAGGGGAGGGACAGAGTAGAGAGGATGACCCGGCCTTTGGAAAAAGGCTTGGTTCGAGATGGAAGTCGACGGTGGCGGTGGTGGTGGCGGGTGAGAGGAAGTGGAGGAAGAAGCGGGATCGACCGAGGCCGAAGGAGGCGCGAACCGGGTCTTGCTCGACGAAGCGAAACGGACGAGGAACTGTGGCGAAGGAGAGGTCGAGCTTAAGGGGGTCCTCGCGGCCGTGCGTAGCCTAGCCAACCGTCGTTGTGACGATGAAAGCATAGTGGTCGCCGTCTGGGAGAGAGTGCCCCGGGGTCAATCAGTCTGCTACACAGCGAGTGAATTCTCGATCACGGCGGATGCGAGCGAGAATGTTGCCCCAGATCATTCCAGACAGGTTCGATCAAGAGAAACGTGGTGGCGATGGGTGCATCGTAAATGCAGGCGAGGTATGAGCAGTGACCGTGTCTGCAAAGGTAGGTGCGTAATCGGTGGGTGGCCCATGCATGCAGTGTCGCCACCCTCGATCCGCTGACGACGACGGCTCCCGGGAAGGGGTGTAGAGCAGGAACATTCTTGACCGATGCAGCTGACCTACCTAGTCGTACGCGTTCCTACTCACGATCGTCTCTTGGGCTAGAACGACGTGCGTTTCCCAAACGGCCGAGGAAGGGAGGTGCGATCACTCCCAAGTCGGCTCGTTTCTCGTCGAAAGCTCGAGTCGAGGAAAGTTGAGGAAACGATTGCGAAGCGCGCGAAGCGCGCGAAGCGAGTCAGATTCCGCTCGGCCGGCAGACCCGCTCGCGATCCGGCTCAAGGTCAAGCGCTAATACTAAATACTAATAGGCTGGCGGCGTGTGCTGATGTCGGTGACGGGCTCGCTCTAATGCGCAATTCGTTCCGATAGATCAACTTCGCACCCACTCGACCCGAGGCGGCCTGCGCTCCTCTTTTTTTTCTTCTTCAGAAGTTGATCCTTCCCTCTCAATGAGAACAAAGTCAGTACCCCACCCTACCCCAGTACCCCATCTTCACACAGCCGGTTCTGAACACCCTTCTTTTTGATCTACAGTGATGATACCTCCTTTGCGTGGAACTTTATGAACTTCGACCCATTTCGTCCTTCCGCGTTCCTGTTCACCCTCAATCTCATCCCACAACCCCTCCACTTTACCCCGGAC
This sequence comes from Microbotryum silenes-acaulis, assembly GCA_003665825.1. Classification (NCBI taxonomy): domain Eukaryota; kingdom Fungi; phylum Basidiomycota; class Microbotryomycetes; order Microbotryales; family Microbotryaceae; genus Microbotryum; species Microbotryum silenes-acaulis. The sequence goes on from QPFY01000006.1 coordinate 465,485, forward strand.
GGGGCCGTCTCATCTCCTCGGAAAAAGGACCTCCTTCATTGTCGTAGGGCCTTTTCTTCCAAGAGTTTGAGCGACTTTCGGGAGTGGTGCAGTTAACAAGGGTTGAGATTCGTTTGGGGTGAGGAGGAGCGTTGGTCGTTTTTTTTGACTTGATGATGGTTTGATATGTTCTCATCCGCTCGCCACGTACCCTTTAACCTTGTTTTTTTTTAAACAAAAGGAGCGGTCGTATGGATGGTCTGATTCTGCTCACCTTTCCATTTGGGTGGTGGGTCTCATTTGAGGGGGGAGGCTGTTCAACTTCTCGGTTCAGTTTGTTGTCGTTTGTAGTCTTTTTTAGCATGCCTGCAAGGCCTCTTCCAAAGTTCATTCTCAAGTCTATAAAGAGATCTACGCCCCTAATTACGCCCTCGAAGAAGAAAAGAACGCAACGAGACAAAGGAAAGGGAAAGAAACAGCATGAGGCATGAGGAAACCAACTGGCTGATGATCCACACACCGTATCATTCCCCCCCTCCACTCGAGACTTTCTTTCTTCAACAACACCCACCAAGTTGATCTTGTGATGATCCGGTCTCTTTTGAAGAGAAGGGATGTGGGTAGGCACCTGTGGTAGCGGGCGAGTGAGGAAGTTCTTCAGAGAAGCCTTCACGTGGAGAGAGAGGAGAAAGCGCAAACGGCGTGCTGGGGGCGTGCTGGCGGTTTTAGGTATTAGGATGGGTGGTGTTCGCATTAACTTCGATTAGCTCTTAGCTTGTAAAGTCGGGCTTTAAGTTGTGCCACCGTCTGGGTTTACTTTTGGGCTCGGCATTCACCAAAGTAGTCGAGTTTACACAAATACATAGTTCATAAAAATAGCTACGTCCAAAGCATCCCTCTCGAGCGTCGAAATGTGTTCGCAACAGATGAACGACGTAATCGGTCGCTCGGGCGTCGATACCTCGTCGGGGTGAAGATCGGAGACGAGTCGATCAACTGAGCAAGAGTAGGTCGCATTGATCAGGGTCGCGTGTTCGACGATCGATCGAACGAGTTTGGATATTTCGAGAAACTCACTTTGCTCCTGTGTAACACCCGGTTTGTGCAAGACTTTCAAACTCAACAACCCCGCTTCTGAACTTGAAGGCAGATCACGACGAGCTCGGGAAAAATTGCAGGTCATCGATCCGCCGACCAGGATCGTCAAGAGGTGGGACGAGGGCCTCGTTTTGGAGTATTTGAGGACGATATCACTCGATTGAGTTGTAGGATCTGTGTCAAAGTACCGTCAGACCTCAGCAGCGCGTCTGCTGTGAGCGGCGAACAGGATCATAAAAACTCACCTCGTTCCAACCATTTCGTCCTTCCCACCTCCTTGATTATGCTAGACCCTTCATCATCCTCCACTTCACTCTCCCCCTCATCGTCCTGTTCGTCCCTTACCCCTGACTCCCAACATACCTGCCACTCAATCTTCGCTCCCTTCGGTAACGCCTCGGCACTGACGAACAAGAGCGGCACGCGGTCTGCCTCATCCTCCTCTTCCTCGACGGCATCTTCCTCCTCCTCCTCTTCCTCATCTAACGCATCCTCCTCACCGCCCCTTCTCAAAAATCCATACCCAACTCTCCAACCCTTCCTAGCCCCCTCCAAACGTCGCTCATAACTCCTCCCCAACCCCTCCTCTCTACTACCCTCGCTCTCCCTCAAAATCCAACACAAAGTACTCAAAGCCCTACCCCCCCTCCCCTCTCTCGAACTATAACCCCTCTTCCAAATCGAAACAACCAAAATCCTCCTCAAATGTTGTAAACTCAAACTCGTCTCTATCGCGAATACCTCTTCCCCATCTTCCCCCTCCTCCTTCTTCTCCTCGACTCCTTTATTCTCACCCTCGATCGTTATTGTAGGTAGAGGTAATTCCAAAGATTGAGGAATTAATCCAATTTGACCGGCTAAGTAAATCGATTTACCACCATCAATGATAACGGATTGTGAATAAGGTCCTATATTAGCTGAAGCCCAATAAGAAATTGATTGAACGTGAACGTTCTTTCGATCCGTTTGTTCGGCTTTCACTCCGTTGAAGAGGGAGCTTGGGTGGGAATGAGGTTTCGTTGACGGAGAGGTTGAGGTTGGTGGTTCGTGTGAGTGGTTGTGGTTATATGCTATACCTTCTAATTTGATTCGAGGTGAACTTGGTTCCTCCGAAGAAGGGAAAAGGATTCCCACGCAAACTCTCGTAGGAGGCGCCGTACCGAAATAAGTCGAATAAACTTTATTGATCTTGGGGAAAAGGTTCATCGTTTTAGATGATAGGTAGAGCGTTAAATGAGTGAGGTGTAGGAGCGTAGAGGATTTTTGGGAAAGGAGTTGGATTAACGATTTGAAGAGTTGGGTCATTTCGGATTCGATTGGAAGGTCGGAGGAGGAGTTGGTGGAGCAGAGTGAGAGATTGGAAAAGTGTAACCATGGACCGATGGTCGTAATGGTTGGTGAGGAGGGGGAGGAGCTGATCAAAATTTCAGCGCGATCCGATGTGAAGGTTCGCGGCTTGAGAGAAACGGTTTCGAGCGTAGTCGAATTTCGATACGCTTCCCGAACGGCACGGTAGATCTTTAGGCTTGATCGATCCAACATCGGAGGAACGGTCACCAAGGACCGGAGACGGGCTTGTAGTTGTTCGAACGTCTCGTTTTGAGGATGATTCGGTTTGGGTTCGAGGATGCATTCGTCGAGGTGGAGGTGCGCGACGGTCGAATACGGGTCCGAGTTGGAGATGATGGTTGTGGTCTTCTTACTGCGCGTCGGGGGACATTGGCATACAAGCGGTCAGCTGTCACCCCAGGGAATGATGAATAGAGACTGGATTCCGACGGTACGTACAAGACGATACGCGATTTATAGATGGGGCAATCGACTGTAAAGGTCTCGTATTCCCCGCCTTCCCCGCAGACGTGTAGGTCGTACTTTTTGTTCTGCAGGGTCGCGAAAAATGCAAGTCAGCGCAAATTAATTTCCACGCGGTGGGAAGGTGAAGATTCTCTTACCAAGCGGTGCAACGTTGGTTCCATCTGCTTCAACGATCGACCGAGGTGTTCAACGCCCAAACTAGACAGTTCCCGAGGTGCAGGTTCAGTATTCCGACCTCAATCCTTCGGGCAAAAGGGTAAGAAATCCTCACCCAGCACCAGCAACTTTGACCAAGACGCTCTCCATCCCCGCTCGGACCATCTCGCCCAACAGGTCGGCTTGATTCCTCTCCCACAAGTAAGCGATGGGCACGAGGCCAAGTCTCGAGCAGCTTCGTAGGAAGTTAGGAAGTAGGGGGTTGCAAACCGTTAGCAGGAAATTGACTGCAAAAGCGTTTGGTGAGATCATCACCTACACCTGCTCGACTCGTACTCGCTGATAATTGGAGAGGATAGCGCCGACTGCTACGCCTTGAACGGTCGGTTCTTTTTCCTGCATGATCGATCACAAAGAATAAACCCGACTTTTCCGGGTTATTTTTCTCATTCAACAACTGACCTTGACATCCCTCAACAACTCGTACATATCCTCCGTCTCATCTTTATTTTCCCCCAACTCGGACTCGGAAGCCAAAGAAGAAGTCGAACTCAAAGTCGATGCGGAGCTCGCAGCTTCCCCATTTCGAGAACCGTACGAATTGGCTTGATTGATCGGCGTGCCCGTGATGATTCGGGTGTGGAAAGGAAGGGATAGGGATTCGGCGATGAGGGATAGACCGGAATGACCGACGGTTTGGTACATGTACGAGTCGAGCTCATCTGTGATCGAGCCACGAGTAGACGGGAGTAACCAGAACGGAGAGCATTCGTATGCGAGGAAGGAGTATATCAGCTTATGAAGTAAAGTGTAAACATTAAACACATCATATCAGGACCGTGATGATGCCCGACGTACCTTTGCCCTTGCCCGGTCCGAGGGAAGCGACCGCGATCGGTTCGTGTCCATTGAGGATGCAATGCAGCAGGTTGTAGATCGAATCCTTGCCGCCCGATAGGAGCGCGACGACCTTCATCTTGCTGAGAGGCCACTTTCAGCAAAGTGGCGTTCACCTGACGATCGGCGGTGAGGTCGGTGAGGTGTTGAGCGCGAGGTGGGGGAGCTGCGAGCTGCTGGGAGCGCGACAGAGCGCAACACTTCGCAAGCCCGAACGCCGAAAGCGCAGAGGAGCAGCGCAGAGGCGCCGCGAGTAGTAGTAGTGCAAGTGTTTCCTGTGGTGTATAGGCGCCCGCTCGGGCAGACCCAACCAAGTCGGGGCCTCCCTCCCCTATTTCTTTACCCCCGCTTCAAGGCCAACTGGCGGCGACTGTCCGACCTAAGCACCAATGCGCCGAAGGCTCCACCCTAAATAATGCGGCCTAGATGGCATGAAGGAAAGTGTTCAAACTCCCGCCTCAAGTCCGTCTTCAGGAGAGCGAAATGCGTGCGCCACCGTCTGCGCTATTCAAGTTCCGAACCGACTGGAAAGAGCGAGCCACACTGCTTCGGTAGCGTTACCAATTTGAAGTCAAAAATCAAAAATTACATCTCCACGACAGAAGCGAACAAAGGATAGATTCGACTAGCCGAATCAGGTGAACGCTCGTACCCCTTTTGATTGAATACCTTTCGAGTACTTTCCGTACTAGGTCCCATAGGCTCAAGGCCGCTTCAAGTTGTCCGTAGGCTGGCTGGAATCACGTGTCGCGCGCCCCAAGGCGGGCGCGTCAGAGCGCCTCAGAGGAGGTCGTTCGTCCTCGGTCCCGTGCGCTCGACCGATGTCACTCCCGTCCATTCCCAATTCATGACCGTCTTCACAGCTCCGTTCGCCATTCCAAGCACCTCGACACCGTATCCTTCCCAACCAAGAGGCCTTTCCACTCACGTATCATCCCCGTCGACCTCTCGAGGGTTATTGCGACGCCTCAACTCTCTGCTCGTCAAAGAGCACCTCCACCATCCCGAACCTCGTACAGCACTTGCACCCGTATTCTCTTTGGCTGAATTAACGCCGAATCATCTTTTGGAATTACTCGAGGTCATTTTGGCGACGAGGTTCGACCTTGGTCCAGAGCGAGAGCGGGACGATCGAGGCGATGAGAGTTGGCAGTTCGTCCTCGATGATGATGATGATGATGATGATGATGATGGTGGTGCAGGATTGGACGATCGAGTAGACGAGCATAAAATTCATGACGAACGGATCCTACGCTTCCTCATACTGGGTCTACAACAAGCACTCGAAACTACATCCTTACCAGAACGTGACATCGAAACGATGCTCGACATCTTACTCGCCGACATTGACTCGTTTCATCGGTTTGGAGGTTCGAACTCGACAAGGTCCGGAGTCAAGCTCATCCAACAGAGAGAACATATCATCGCGTGGATTGTTGCGGGCCTGTTTGAGATTGAGGATCGATTACTCGACCCTCTCGACACTCAGCTCGGCCACTATACCACGGCGGTCGACCGAGGCGAAGACTCGTCGCACAGGATCCCGACGACGGGTTCAACTTCCCGAGGTACGACATCGGCCACGCCTACCACTCCTCGGAAGTTGCTTTTTCGTGATTCGCATACGCAGCCTCGAACGATGATGACTTCACCCTTGAAGCAAACCTTGACAACGTACCTCCCTCCTTCACCTTCGCCTCGACTGGAAACCACGCCTCGTAAATCCATCGTTGAACTACTGCGAAGGGACAAGCAAGCCCGATCGACGAGCCCGAGTCCCACGTCCAAGAGGCAAAGTCTGGAAACGTCCTCGTCGTCATTGATGTTGGTCAAGCCCGAGATGGAAAGGTACGAACGGTCGAGACCAAGGACTTCGATCATTGGCGTCAAGATGGCTCGTAAGAGGGAGGTGTCGGACAGCGCTGGTGAATCCGACTTGGATTTGAGCGAACGCACATGCGACTGCGAGACGGAGGGATATCGGGAGACGGGTGAGGGGGATCAGACAGAGGCCGAGTGTTCATGCTGTACCCACATGGATGATGGAACCGAGACTCAAGAGGAACTTGTCGATGCCGTCCCAATTCATCGCCTTTCTGATCGACCGCTCGATGCGAGCGCTCAACGTCCAAACTGGCACCTCACCGTTCCCAAAGAATCGAACGCCAAGCTCTTCCCTCCAGCTCGTTTCGTCGTTACACCGCTGAATAGGCACTCACCAACCTCATCTTCGTCCTCATCAAACGAGGACGAATATGTCGTCAATCTAAGGAGGAAAAGGGAGCGTGACGAGGTGGAAAAGATGAAGTTGAGGTCGTGTGGGCTGGACACGGATTTGGAATCTGGGTCAGGCTGGGTCACGGGATGGTCAGAGAAGGAGCTCCAAGGAGTGAAAGGGAGGAGATGACGTCGGTGGAATCGATTCCGTTGATATAAGTGTCTTTGTTGTTGTTCAATCATATTCGAGTTTGATGTTTGTTCTCTCTCGGTGGGATGCTTTTGCTCGAAATTGAGAAAGCTTTTGCGGTCTGAATCAATCCCCGAGCTCGTCGTCTTGGTAACGGATCAACGCGTTCTGGCATTGCCTTCTTAACGCTCAGATGCTTTAAGTAAACTTATTGTCGTCGAATGAGTCAGGTAACGGATGGAGTGTCGATTCAAGTCAGTGCTCGCTCTTTGTGTGCTTCAGAGTGGTAAAAGGTGCCAGACGGCTGAGCTCAGTTGCCAGCGGTTGTCGGGTTCAATATAACCATCTGACAACACTGCAGCTGCTCTCACGGAGGAAGCAACGACACTACTTGGGCCGAAGTGGTCTTTCTAGTGTCCTCAAGTTGTGATGCAGTCCAATCTATTTCATTGCTACTAGTTTCATTGCTATTTATCGATTTTGAGCAGAGCCTAATCCGGGAGTCGTCTGCAAGCAGCAGAATTCGCCGCCCGCCGATCGCCTTTCACCTGACCCTCTCTGACACGTTCCGAATAACTCGCTCTCGTTCATCCTTCCCAAGCCGTGTCACTCCGGAGTCTCTCAAGCATGCCATCAGACCACCCACGATCACGATCGCGCTCCCCCAGCTCTTACTCACGCCATCACTCCTCCCACCGCAATGGCGAGGGTGGATCGTCATCATCTCGTCACCGTTCCTCACGCGACGACGATGATGACCGACGGAGATCGCATTCATCCCGATCCAAGTCCCATCGAGATCGATCACGATCACGATCACGGACAAGCTCACCTGCACCTCGTCGAAAACGCGGAGAGGACGATGATGAAACGAATGACCGGTCAAGTGGGGACGAGTATCCTGGACCACCGCAGGGCGTCGGTCAACTCGATGAGAGCGACTTTTACCTCAAGAGCAACGAATTGAGGCTTTGGTTACTTGAGCAGAAGAATAAAGTGTGTGTTGAGGCGTAGGAGGTGTGGGTGTACTTATGGAGCTGACTGTGGTGCGGTTGGGGTTTGATTGGATAGCGGTTCGATACGCTGCGAAGCGAGGATGCCAGAAGGTACGTCATCACGTCATTCACAACATACTCGGATCCCCCAGGGCTGACTCGGTTCTCTTCTACAGGTACTTCCGCAAGTTTATCAGTAAATGGAACCGAGGGCTGCTGCCAAGTAAGCCGAAAAATCGAACTGAACTTGAGCGAGACCGGCCAATCGGCGCTGACCACATACTCTGACCCTTCTCACAGCCAAATTCTACCAAGGCATTTCGTCCGCCTCTCTTCCAACAACCGTCTCTTCCTCCCACTCGTGGTCGTTCTCCAAAGCTACCCAAAGGGAACTCGACGACGCGTCCTACATTCGTAAATCCATCGACACCGGTAACAAACCTTTACCCTCCACCTCGACCTCGACCTCGACCTCGGCTTCTTCCCGATCCGTCGTCGGTCCTACGATGCCTCCGGTAATATTGGGACCTACGATGCCTTCCTCCCGATTGGATGCGTTGAGAAGTAATCGCGAAACGGAAGCGAGCGAACGAGAACGGTCGAGAGCGCTCGACAAGGCCGAAAGGAAGAAAGTGGCGAGGGACGCGAGGGAGGAAGAGAAAGATGGGAGAGCGACGGGAAGGGAGAGGCAGTTGGAGAAAAAGAAAGAGTTTGGAGAGATTCGGAGGGAGATCAAGGAGGGGAAAGAACCGGGGATGGTGGAGATGAATGAGGAGGATTTGGGATTGGTCGGTCCTGGAGGTGGGGGTAGCTTTGCGGCGGCGTGAGTTGTTGGTGAAGTGGTTGAGGTCTCGATGAAGCTCGAACACTGATGATGATGCATTGCATCGAACAGTGTTGCGGCAAGGGATCAAGGGCGTAACAAGTACCAAGGAAAGAAGATGTCGATTCGGCAGGAAAAGCAAGCGGAAATGTGAGTCACTGGTCCCAACTCAACCGTCTATCTGGCGGCTCGACACGAGGAGTTCTCATTGACAAGCTCGATCCTACAGGCAAGACAAGTTGCAAGCGATGCGAAGCAAAGAGGATCAGACAATGGCCTTGTTGAAGCAGATGGCGGCGGAACGGTTTGGGCCGAAGTAGTTGAGGTCGGGTGAAATGCCGACCCGAGTATTTGGGGGCAAGCTCAAACAAGGCCCCCACAGCTGAGACCACCACCCGACATGGTCACGTGACCATTGACAACTTTGAGGCGGCCCTTTCGATTTGGATGAGGACTGCATTCCGTTTCCTGGTTAGGTAAATAAGCACCTGAAAATTCACCTACCGCTTTTTCTTCGTTGATGTAGGTACGCGCCCTGAGCCTCTGGAAATGCATTCACGACTCGGAGCGCTGAACCAGGAAACTCGTCTCATGCCACGCCGAGGCGATGCATTGCTGACGCCGAGGCGCCCTGTCGCGCACGCATGCCTTCCCCACGGACGCACGCCTAGCGCCTGAGCGAACTGAGCGCGTATGTTGTGCAGTGAAACGGGTTCTGGCTTCTTGCTTCCATTCCGTCTGTTCGTCCGTCCCCCGTAGCGTCTCCCAAGTCCCCAGTCCGTTGTCCGACCCCTTGTCACTCTTTCTGAGTTCTGCGTGCTTTCCCCATTCCTTCGTCCCTCCTTTGCCCCTTTTGGCTCAACGCCCAACGTTCAATCAACCTCAAAGGTTAGTCGGTCGCCGCGGACGCCGTCGCGAGCTCGCACCACCGAGTCGAGCAATAAACGATCACAACCATCACCTGCACTGGGTTTTCCGTGTCGGCTATGATCATTATGAGCCCTATGCTGAACCTTTGCTCGTGTGTGCAGTCAACCGCCACAACAGGATGCTGTTCCACTCCACGTTCCTCTCTCTCGCCTCGGTCGCTCTGCTTTCGGCCTCGACCGTCTCTGCCGAATCGGCGGCGAACCTTGAAGCCTCCTCGGGGGGTCTCGAGCGTCGTTCGGCTATGACCAAAGTTCTCACCACTTGCAAGAACGTGAGTGTCTCAGCTTCATCTTTCGACGTCTCTTGTGGGATCCAAGACGTCTCTCGTGGGAATCTCAGCTGATCGACGTATGCGATGCTCAACCTTCATTCACAATTCCTGATGCCGATCAATCAACGAAACGTCCTCTCCGGCGTCGACTCGCTCTCCCGCACCAATTACAATGTGATCTCGACAGCGAGGTGAATTTGCCATGACCTTCGATGATGGACCTGTAAGTTTGGACTGTCACACATCGCATTCTGTGATATCTTCGACCCGCGTGAACTTCATGCCGAGGTATCCAGAAAGAGGCGAGGCTAACATACCCTCGAATGTCAATTCGACACCAGTATGGCTGGGGATCCGGCATCGCGAAATTGTTCACCAAGTACAACTCGCATGCGACCTTTTTCGTCAATGGGTAAGTGCGCGTTCGCTCCATAGCGGGTTTGGCTTTCGTTCGGGTCACGTGCTCATTTCCCAGCACCTCCATCGGCGAACAGTAACAACTACGACTGCATCTATGACGAAGCTGACGACCTGATCAAGCGTTACAAAGCCGGTCACACCATTGCGGTTAGTAATGCGGAATCGGCTACCTCGGGAAAAAACCCATGTACCGCGCTGACTTTGATCTCTCGTTTCCCAACCCCTCTCATGCAGTCCCACACCTGGGGCCACACCGACGTCACGAAACTGACCGACGCCCAGCTCAACAAGCAGTTGGATTTGGTGAGTTGCTGCTTGTCTCAAGTTGGTACCGTGCTCGCTGGCACCTGACATTCGTACATCACCACAAAGGTCGAAACCGCGCTCAAGAAGATCCTCGGCATCAAGCCCAAGCTGTTCCGTCCCCCTTATGGAGCGATCAACGAGCGCGCGGCCAAGGTCATCGAGTCGCGAGGCTACACAATTATCACCTGGGACTTTGACTCGAACGATAGTGATGGACACACGACCGGACCTCAATCCGTCAAGCTGTACAACAAGCTCGCCAACTCGTACCCCAAGCCTCACATCGCGCTTAACCACGAGGTCTACAAGAGCACCGGAGAGACAGTCGTTCCCCAGGTTGTGCCGATGCTTATCGAGAAGGGTTACAAGGTACGTTTCGTTAACCCACTCGAGCTGCTCCTCGTCTAAACTTACGCCACATTGTGTTTCAACAGCTCGTAACGGTCGACGCCTGCTTAGGCATCAACCCTTACCAGTCGGTCGGCAAGGCCAGCAAGAGGGATAAGACCTGGACATGCCGAGGCACGCCCGGACCAGGCAAGGCCCAATAGCGAGCAAGACCACAGCTGTTCCTTGTTGTCAATTGAAATCCGCCGTGCATGGCTTAGACTGGGGTGTGCACCTTCGACCCCCACTTCGTTCTTCGTTCCTTCGTTGTTAATGCATCAAGTCTTGTGTTGGGGTAGCTCCCAGCTTGACGTCATATATCCTGACTTGATATGATGAGTCCTTTGTAAACACTTACACACATATACATTCTTAAGGTTCTACCGCGTGCGAAGTGCGCCAACCAGCTGCTTATGTCCGTGGAATCCGAGCTCGCCGATCGGCTCGTCCCCGGACGGGCTAGAAACAATAATCGCTTCGCTGTAATCCGCAGCTCACAAGTACGAAAATTGGGTCATTGTTGGATACCTACATCAAAAAACATATAACCCGCCAAAATACGACATCGCGTGCTCGAATCACTACGTTTTTGGTGCGCTCGACACGTGTGATGCGGGTCGCGAAAGTGGTGGTCAGTCGTCGAGCGCCCCCCCCCCCCTTTTCGACGATCCGTGCTGGCCGTCTTCCGCTTGCAAACGGAGCGATCATGAATTTCGGGCGCAAGCTTTATTTCGACCTTTGGTTGGTGGCGGAGTGAGTCTGCACTAGCTCCTAGGACCGCGTATATCGTCCACACGCAGCAGATAGGAGCTAAAGAGGTTCCGACCTAATTACCTATCTGGAATCGCTGAGGACAGAAAAAGATTTCTCGAAACAGCGGACGGACCTTACTAGAGAAGTACCTGCATGTAGAAGCGGTACCTAAAGGTAGTTGGTTACGGTACGTTCTGCCAGGAGGTCCATGGTCGTCGCACGCTTGTCAAGCAAAGTCTGAATTGATTAAACGTGCCTGTGCCCTTGAGCCCCATTCCGGCGCACGTCAGGCGGGCGACACAGGGCTCGGACGGGGTTCGAACCCGACTCGCAGAACCTGGCAGGGCCCGCCGCTCTGGCCTGCCCTGATCCACCAGAGTCCACCGATGCCCAAACTTGCCCAAAGCTCGCTGATTGGCAGCTCGAAAGTTCACCGGCCTCTTGCCTTCGCTTTCGCTCCCATCTGTTTGTCCTTGCCAAAAAAGTCTATTGTCCGACCCCTTGTCACTCGTTCAAGTCACGTTACCTTTCCTTCACCCTCCTCAGTCTTTCTCCCTTCATTCTTCCTCATTGATCGTCCTCAGAGGTCAGTACGCCTGCGCTCAGGGCGGCTCGTATTTTTAGACGGCCGTCGCGATCGGAAAACAGGCAGCATCTGATCCCGGGACCCGAGCTTTCTCGTTGGATACGGGGACACATGTCCCCAGGCCCATACTGAAACATGTTCCATGCCCGCAGAGCTTCATCGTGTCATTATGCTCTTCCACTCGACGCTTCTCTCTCTCGCCTCGGTTGCCCTGCTCTCGGCCTCGACGGTGTCTGCCGCACCAACGGCGAACCACGAGTCGGCCTCCTCAGGTGACGTCGAACGTCGTTCGGCTATGGCCCAAGTCGTCACCACCTGCAAGAACGTAAGCATCCCACTTCTGCTCCGGTTTCTAGAACATCTACCAAGAAACTTATGCTGACTCCTTGAAAATTTGTCATCATGGCCGATCAATCAACAAATTCGTTCCCCGTCGTCGACTTGCTCTGGCCCTCTCTTGCATTACGCTAGCGAGGAGAATTTGCCATGACCTTTGACGATGGACCTGTGAGTGTGAATTGGCATGGGGTGTGGACGTTTTCGAGCGGTGTTGGCATTGTGTGACTTCACGCCAAAGTTTCCAAAAATAGTCCAGACTAATTTATCGGCTTTCGATCCAAAAATCAGCACGGTTGGGGATCCAGTATTGCTCAGGTATTCACCAAGTACAACTCGCATACAACCTTTTTCGTCAATGGGTGAGCTTGCGTCCGCTTCTCTCGGTAGAGAACGTGTGGATCCTGTTGCTCATCCAAAGTCGCTCACCGCTTCCGCAAAAAAGTTACAACTACGACTGTATCTATGATCAAGCTGATGATCTCATCAAGCGCTATAACGCTGGTCACACCATCGCTGTCAGTCGTGGGCTGGGCCATATCGAGAATCCGACTTCTGGGCTGACCGGCTGACCCCTTGTCCCACCAACGTTCCCGCGCGCAGTCCCACACTTGGAACCATTTCGACGTCACTCAATTGAGCGACGATCAGATTCACCAGCAATTGGATTTGGTCAGTCCATGAAAGCTCCGTGTATCATGTTCGCCTTCGTCTGACGGTGCAATATACCCGCAGATTGAAACGGCGCTTAAGAAGATTCTAGGCATCAAGCCCAAGTTGTTCCGACCTCCCTACGGAAGTATCAACGAACACGCGGCCAAGGTCATCGAGTCGCGTGGCTACACGATCGTCACCTGGGACTTTGACTCGAACGACAGCGATGGACACACGACCGGACCTCAATCCGTCAAGCTGTACAACAAGCTCGCCAACTCGTACCCCAAGCCTCACATTGCGCTCAATCATGAGGTCTACAAGAGCACGGGAGAGACAGTCGTTCCTCAGGTTGTGCCGATGCTCCTCAAGAAGGGTTACAAGGTCGGTTCGTTTGATTCATTCGGGCTGGCTCTACGTCCAATTTAACGCCACCTTGTGATCGAACAGCTCGTTACGGTTGACGCTTGCTTGGGCATCAACCCTTACCAGTCGGTCGGCAAGGCCAGCAAGAGGGACAAGACCTGGACCTGCCAAGGCACGCCCAAGCCCCGCGCAGACTAAAGGCTCATTGTCGATGATCCTTATATTTTGCTATTCGAAGTCGGTTGTACAGCCTAAGATGCTCTCCTTGCTTTTTTCGTCCTTTCATTCTCCCACCCCCTTTCTTCGGGCAGAGTTCTTGCATCGCTCTAGGCTTCATGTTGTTTACCTTGGCTTGAGGTCATGAGCCACTTAAAAACCTTAAATATCAAAAATCCATTGTTCCACTGGACTCTGGGCCGCCCTACAGCTGCATTCGGTAATTTGGGTGCTCGGCGGCCAGTGACGTTGCCTTGCTCCAATGCTCGGACCCCCGCTCGTTCCGAGTCGCGGCTCGAGGCCAGTCAGCCGAAAGCCAAGAGAGCCGAGTGGGCCCCGCAAGTGCGAAAAGTACTCGTTACTAAGGGCGTGATTCGGAAAATATAAAACGCCTTGCCAGAACTAGATGTGAAATTTCTGTATGCTGTTCAAGGTATTGTGTGCGTGCTCGATCTTCGCGCCTCCCTTTACCTTCCCATTGACTCGTGCTGCACCGATTCTCGTGAGTTCCCGCCCGTGTCTCGTGTCTCAAGTTCAAAAGAGCAGTCCCGGCCTTGTCGATCCCTCGATCACGCTCGCGAGGCCCAGGCCAATTGAAGCCACGTGCGGCCGCCGCGGACCCGGAGCACCGGAACGACGGCTATGCGACCAAACTGCGAGACTTCTACCGAAAGGGGAGAACTGGTACCAGATGGAATCTCGTTTTCTTCTTACCTACGCGTGCATAACCATTGAAGCTCATTATCGTGGACTGTAGTTGAGGATCTAGTACATCGACATGCTGCTCGGCTCGTCGACGTCGCTGCTCGTCGGATGGCTCGCTTTCGCGACGGCAGTGCGAGGCCTCGCGATTCCTGGATATCCCGTTCATAGTCCCTTCGACTCGTCGGGGGTGTCGAAAAATGCATTGGTTACAAAGTGCAAGAAGGTAGGTCAGGTCCGCTTAGATTGATTATTGTTGTGAGGGCTCGTTCGCTGACATGCACGTCAAACTTGCCATCCTTCAAACTCGGCCCTTCAATCGATTCGGATTCGTTCGCACTCGGGTCACGACGCTATTGCACCGGTCGGTCAAAACCTTGCCGATTCTGCCGACTCGGGACCGTCCGGATCCATTTTTCTCGCATTCCACCGGACCCAACACACCAGCCAAAACAATTCGCCATGACATTTGATGACGGACCGGTGAGTTGAAGCAGGGTATCGGTGGCCTACATGCCAGGTCGAGTCGGCTGACCCGTTCTGAACGTTTCATCGAGGCAGGATCACCCTGGGGCTGTGATCGCGGATCTCTTCACGCAACACGCCGTCAAGACAACGTTCTTTGTCAACGGGTGCGTGTTCAAATTCGAATGTAGAAATAGTTGAAAGCGGCACCTTCGGCTAATGACGGAGATACTTTCTGCTTCAGGTACAACTGGGGGTGCATTTATGATTTCGCCGACGAGATCATCCGAAGACACAAGGCCGGTCACACAATAGCGGTGAGTTCGTAGTGGAATTGTTCGGGGAAGAGAACCGCCTGACTGAGACGCATTAGAACCATCACAGAGTCACACTTGGAGCCATGTCGACATCACCAAAATGGCGCCCGACGCCCTCGCCCAGCAACTCGACCTCGTCGACGAGGCTCTGTGGAAGATCATCGGCGTCAAACCCAAATTCTTCCGGCCGCCTTATGGGAAACACAACGCCGCATCGATCAGAGCCGTCAAAGCGAGAAATATGACGACAATCATGTGGTCGTTCAGTTCGGAGGATGCGGTTGGAAAAACGCCCGAACAGTCGCTCAAGGAGTACGGGTCATTGATGAAGCATTTCCCGGCGCCGGAAATTGCGCTTAACCATGAGATCAAGGAAGGGACGGCGCAGACGGTCGTGCCACATATCTTGCCGCAGTTGATTGCAAAGGGTTACAAACTCGTCACTGTCGATGAGTGCTTGGGTTAGTTAAGCTGCTCGTCATCTGCAAGTTTGATTGCGCGTACTGAAGTTTCACATCCTTTCTGGGCCTAGGTGTCGAGCCGTATCGGGAAGTCAGGACACCCGGGGTGCGGGATGCGACATGGACTTGCTGTAAGTAGCTTCCCGCTGGCCAAAGTAGGTCCGCTGTGATGAGGATGTCCAGCTTATGCCTCCCGAGGCGTTCTCTCTTCGTTTTCTGCAGCTGGGACACCAAGGCCGGGACAGAGACGATGATTCAAGACATGATGTTGCGATTAATAATACCGATGACTAAGCTGTAATAGCGTATCGCATTTTTGCATCCTCACCTTCGGTTCGCAAGGTCGTTGCGAGGGTCCGTGCGCAGGGGCTCTGGTCTCTGAAACGTTCGCGAACTCCGTCTTGGACGCAAGGCTGATTGAAAGGGGTCGCTGGAGGGTCTGGGGGATCTTGATGTGCTAAATTCGGCTCGTCTCACTTCCAAACTTACTCTTCTCTAGCCGACCGACGGAGCATGGCCTCGACGGAAGATCGACAGTGGCGGGTTGGTTCGCATGACCACTCAAGGGACAGTAGCGACTCCGATGAGTGCGATCATCGTGCGCTTGACCACGTTACTTAAATGCTAGCCCCAATCACTTAGGAGATCTCCGTCCTTGTCATGCTAACAGCAAAGGAGTTTATGACCTAAAACCCACAGGAGTGTCCGCCTTGACCTCAGTCAGGGCCGTTGAGAGACCTAGCCGCGTCCGTCGGTCCGTCCGTCTCAGCTGAGGGCGGCGATCCCAATCGAGGAGGGGACGAGACGCTTTCGACTCGGGATCTACCTGTATGTCCCTTGTCTTTGCATTCATCACTTCTCTCTCCTCGTATCATCCTTCAACTCTTCCAACCACTCTCGTTCATCCAAGTTTCATCATCTTCATCTGGTCAACGATGTATTTCCGCGCCTCCTTCTTCGCGCTTTCGCTCCTCGCCGGATCCAGGGCCCTCGCAAGCGACGACGCGGCCAAGCTGATGATGTCCGACAAATCGAGCCTAACCAATACCAACGACACCGGGAAGGCGGACGACTTGATGCAATCCGCTCTCAAGTCGGGTAAAGTATACAAGAATTGCAAGGACGTAAGTTACACATTCCCGCTCGAAGGGATGAGGTGTTCGGTGTTCAAAGAAGGGAGACCCCTGTTTGCGTGCCTCTCCTCTCACCAGGGCTGATCCTTCTTTGAGCAATCTTAATGCAGCCCAAGAGTTTCGCCCTGACGTTCGACGATGGACCTGTAAGTCCTATCGAACTCATCTGCGGTCTTCTCCGGATTGTGTACAACCGAGACTGACCGCCGTCTCACCCGTTCCTCTCGTTCGTGCGCAGTACAAGTTCGGCGCCGAGATCGCCGATTACCTCAACAAGCACGACGTCAAGGCGACGTTCTTCGTCAATGGGTCAGTACACACCTCAAGGATTACTTTCGAGCTCAATTGAAACTCAAATGTTGGGGGTTTTTGTTTTTGATCCTCAGCTACAACTATGGTTGCATCTACGACTACGCTGACGAGCTGATCGCAAGGCACAAGGCGGGCCACATCATCGCTGTCAGTATTCAACCTCCATCACACTCCCTAACATAGCACTAAATTTCATTCGTGTGTAAATCTACAGTCGCACACGTGGAACCACGCCGATCTTACTAAGTTGACTGAAAAACAAATCCATCAGGAGATCGATCTGGTCAGTTACTCGGCTTCAGATCGATCGCTCCGCGCCGAAGGAAGAGAGCTGATAGTTCTTGAGTTAATTTTCGAAAAGGTCGAAGAGGCGCTTTGGAAAATCTTGGGGATCAAGCCTGCTTTGTTCCGAGCTGTAAGTCGGGCGTGCAATAAGTAGCCATCGAACTAGAATTTTAGACCAGTCTCTGACCATCGGTTGAGCTCCTCGCCGCTATTCCCCGACAGCCGTACGGAAATCTCAACGACCAAGCGACGAAAATCATCACTTCTCGAGGTTACACCCTCGTTAACTGGTCCTTCGACTCCGGAGACTCAATCGGCGCCGCACCTTCCAAATCTATCCATGACTACGAAGCCCTTTCACCTTCGAAAGACAAAGGTCCGATCGCTTTGAATCATGAGACGCACAAGGGTACGGCCGAGGGGGTCATTCCCACGGTCGTGCCGATGTTGTTGAAGAAGGGGTATAAGCTCGTCACGGTTGATGAATGTCTGGGGGTGGAGCCTTATCAAAGGGTCGATTCGGGTAAGGGAACGAAGACGCATGGGGGACCTGAGGATAAGCAACACGAGGCGCCCGATCAACAGGAGGAGTCTCATCCGCTTTTGGCTCGTCATTATCACAAGGCGCATCCTCGTCATGATCACGAACAGCGCGGCAAGAAGGGGTACAAATCGAACAAGGGTCATAAGGGGGACAGGCACCACAGCTACCCCAAGGACCACAAGAACCACAAGGATCACAAAGGACATGGCGACTCGCAACACGAGGCCGGTCACTCAAAAGCTCCTAGGCGTTCGGGCGCCTTCCAAGGGACTCCCGGAAAGAAAGACAAGACCTGGACTTGTGGTGAGTGCATAAATCGACTAGATGCCTTTGAAGCTTTGATCCAAGATACTGATTCTCGTCTTGTCTGTGTTGTCGCCAGCCAACACCCCAGCTCCTGGCTCGATGTAGACGAATCAAGATTGACTAAACCTCTTCACAGCCTGCGTAGACTCGAGCCATTTTCCCATTTAGTAGACACTATCCCTCATTTTGTAATTCCATCCAGTCCATCCTTTCTATACATACCCTTATGCAAAGCGTCCAACTCACTCCTTTTCGTCGAAGAATCTTTCGATTCGCCCCAACTCCGCGGATCATTGGTCCTTCTCCGCTCTCAACTTTCTCACCTCCTCCCCCAACTTCTTAACTTCCCACAACACCTCGTCCAACTTACTTCTGTCCAAATTCGGTAATTCTTTTTTCAGATCTTCGAATTTGACTTTGGAAATCAACATCCCTTCCGGTTCACCGGCTCCTAAATCGTCTTCTTGTGAATGGGGTGAAGGGTCTTCGTCCGAGCTGGTGAATTCGTCGGGCTCGATGGTGAGAGATTGGTAGTCTGATGAACGACGCGAGGAATGCGTGGATTCAAAGAGCGCGATGAAGCAGCTGGTTACGGTCGTGGTGTGAGTCACTGGCTTAAATGGCGCAAGGGATGAAACGCTTTTTTACGTACAGGGGTATGAAGAAGACGATGCTCATAATAATGCGGTTTAGCTTCTTGTACGCTTCTCTCGACAAGATCATTTCGAGAGGGAGGATTAACAGCTCGATCACTTTTACACGCAAACCGACAAGCCACTTGATTAGCGAATTCTGAAGCACCTACGGCTCTGGTCCACGCACATATTGGACTCACAGTTGAATGGGGCCGGATACACGTATTGATCGGGTGTGCGAATAGCCGAGATGGTCTTGCCCGAGAAGAAGGCGAGGAAGGTCGGCACGGCTTCGTCGGTGCATTCAGCATAGGCCGAGCCGAACAAAGCGACGAGGATGTTGAGTAGGATCACGAGCGTCAGGACGGACCATGCATACTGTGATCCAGATATCGCACTTCGAGTCAGTGGCTTATTGAGGCGTTTTCAGGGAATAATTGAAACCGACTGACGTAGAGAATCATCCCGAAAGGGTACGAATCCGCACCCCTGGCGTAATCCTCAAATGTCGGACTTCCCAACAGCCCTTGAACCAGAGAATGAATGACCGCCTCCGTTGAGGCATTGCTATCGGGTTTGGTATTGTCGAGGCCGGTGAGGGCTTGTCCGAACCCAATCGCGAGGAGGGCAAGCAGCGTGAAGAACACGGCGGATTCTTTGAGCATGCGGAAGGTGACTGCAGGCGGAATTGGTCTGGATCAGTTACGTCTAGTCCCCGGGAGATTGACGTGAAGGAAGACCGACCAATTTGCAAGGTGCCGAAGTATTGGACTACCGCACCGCAACAGAAAAAGAAGCTCATCAGCCCCTGTTTTCTACTCAATCGTCCTCAGCGTTCAAATCGCAACCCACAAAGATCGAAAATGGTCAACAACTTCATCCAAATTAACGGCGCCGCACTCGAAAGGAATTGGAAGCTCAGCAGACGATAGACCTCGGACTTGTGCGCGTCGTGGGTCATGGTATCGGCGACGCGGTAGCAGAAGGCGATTACGAGGAGGGTGTAGATGCCATAGTTGACGATTTGCCAGAAGCCGAGTGCCGCGAACCAGCCGATTTTCCAGAGCTGTTGATATCAGACAGAAGGAGAAGGGAGGTCAGCTGTCGCGAAAAGTACGAGGAAGTCCAGTCAACGCACTTTTGTGAGATCCTCGATCAGGTAGCCGAGCAATTGGATATCTGAAAACCTCAGATCCAGTTCAGCAACACGATCTCAAGAACGTGTCGCCTTTTTCCTCCAACTCACAAAGAACGAAATCCTCTAGTCCGAAACCACGATCGGGGGTCTGGATTGCGATGGTGTAGCAGACGAGGAATAGGGCCCACAAGCAGATGCGGAAGAAAAACTGGTAGCGAGGGACACCGACACGATCTGGGTCGAAGTGAGCTACGAAGCCCGATGCTTCGATGGCGGGTTTGTACTTTCATAAGGGAAAGTTCAAAGTCGAAGAGCGCCAGGTCAGCTGGCTCTCGGTAGGTTGGGATATGCGTCCGGAGAGGGACTGACGGGCTCGTAGACGTTCGTTCCATCGGTGCTGATACGTTGGACGAGCAGACCTTTCCACAACGCAAATACGGTGCGTTGGGATTCACCCGACGAGAGGAAGAACGTCGCATGCTGATCGACAGCCGATTCGAGAGCTGAATGTGGGGACGGAGGGGTTCCTTCAGCCACTCATCTCGCCTGGGAACCCAGCTATACAACTTACCTGAGAGAGGTAGACTCTCATCTCCATCGGCCTCAATAACGGTGAATCGACTGCTCAAAAGGCGGTACTGTTCCTCCATCGCTATCAGGGAAACCATCACGGCTCAGCTCTTTCCCACTGCATCCGGGTACGTCAATCCGCGCCGCAGACCCGACTAACGGGTCCTGTTAACCAGCTTCCTTGCCAAAGCCTCGCACGCCAACTTTCGACCTTCATTCTCATCCGAATCACTCGGGTTCAAATACGCCTATGAACAGACTCAACCCCATCAGCAATCATCCCCCTCTGCCAGACCGCGCGCCAAGCCTTTTCCCTCCCAGCGAGCAGCATGTGGGGGCGGCGTGGGTGTGCGGTGCGAAAAACGAACCTGTTGGCGGAAATACCTCCTCGCTTCGAGCAAGGCGAAGGGGAGACATTGGTCAAAGTCTCCGGCGATCTTGGAGTAGGCTTCGACGACTTGTTGGGTCAGAATACCCGAGACCGGACTGGTCAATTCGTCTGGTGCGAGGTAGAGAGGAGACGGGGGAGTAGCGAAGGAGCGTCAGTCAGCCAGCAACGACGCGGCCATCGTCGGCGTCATCGAGAAGACCAACTCGACCCCAACACGGAGCACGCGCTCACCGAGGTCGACCTGGATGGGGAGCAGCTCGAGGGTGAGCGCCTCGATACGGCGTACGATCGCAGTCACCGTTCTCGGATGGTACACGGGGTCATGGTCGTGGTTGGCCGTACGACGGCTGTGGCGAGACCCGGCGGAGCGGAGCAGCAACGGAGCTTCCAGAGCCGAGACTGGCGACGAAGAAGAGTGTCAGAGCTCAGGACATGTCGGCAGGGCAGCACCTCATGGGGTACTCACTTGCTTGTTCAGCTGAAGGCATGGCGTGTCGTTCCAAGGCAGAGTGGGCGTCGGTGCGACCGACCGAGAGGACAGGAGAGAGAGAGGTGTGCGCCGCAGAGAATGGGAAGCTGTTCAGACTGATTGGATCGGTTCCGGTGATCGGCGCTTCTTCTCGGCCGGCCGGGCGTGACCGCGTGACCGAGGCTACGACGTCGTCACGTCGAGCCGGCGACGTACGCGTGTGGGGGAAAGAGCATTCGCTTCGCCCGGAATTCAGCCTGTCGGCTAACTAACGCGACTTTCGCTCGAACCAAATCTTGGAAAAGACTTTGCATGCTGTGAAAAGCGGGAAGAAAGGAACTCCGACGGCTCCTTGGAGGAGCACGTACTAGTAATTGCCGTCACGACAGGCGTCGGCGCGCGGCGGCGGACCACCGATCGAGCTGTGAGAGGGTCGGTATCTTGAAAGTTTCAATACTTTGGACTACGGTGGTATGCATCACATTGGCAGTACCTTCTTCCACCGAGCAGGTCGCGCAAGTGACGCCACCGCCTGCGTACGCGTCGACGAAAAAACTCTTTCGCGATCCAACTCCTGGGCAATCCTTGCACGTGACCTCGCGCGCGCCGGCGAGCAGCACCCCGTCCTGTTGGGCGCGGACAGGCGAAGACGAGTGCGAAGAACATGGAGCATCGTAGCTCGCACAAAAGATAGGTGACACACACACAGAGTGATGTGATATTCAACTGCATTGGAAATACCGAGGCTAGGTAAGGAAAGGAGAGCTACCGAAGATGGGTAGACTCGCGGGAAACCGAGAAGTCCGAGAGAACATGAAGTGGTGCAAGCCCAAGGGTAAAGACATGGATAGGCTCAAAAGGCCATGGGGGCGCCTTACTTCTTGACGCATTTGGCACCCTGCTTCTTGAAGCCCGAGTTGCAGGAGTGGCTACAGTCGCCCGAGGTGGTGCAGTATGCGGAGCCGTTGTCGACCTTGGGGCACTTGGACTTGTCGCAGTCCTTGGCGCAGCGGCCGTGCGCCTTCTTGTAAGGCGCCTCGCACGTGTAGTCGCAGTCGCCGTGGGTGGTGCAGAAGGAAACCGAGTGGGAGACCTTGGGGCACTTGGACTTGTCGCACTTCTTGGTGGGCCTGTACAAGTATTGTTGGATAAAGAGTCTAGGGGGTCAGTCCGCATGCTGGAGAGTCTTTAGGAGTTCATTGAACGTACGAGACAGCAACGCAAGCTTTTCCCTCGGCCTTGTAGCCCTTGTCGCAAGTGAAGTCGCAAGTGAAGCCGCAAGGTCCGGAGCCGGGGTTGACGCAGATGGGAGTACCATGAGAGACTTTAGGGCAGTTGAAAGGAAGGCACGAAGGGGGAGTGTGCTTCTGCACGACGATGTCCTCGTCGGCGGGCAAGGCGGCCGCCGAGGAGAGGGTGAAGGCGAGCGAGGCGACGGCGAAGGCCGGGACCCAGCTGAAGTGCATGATTTTGGAGGGCTTTGGGAAGTGAGGGTAAGAGAGTGATAGAGCGAAGAGGGTAGGCTTGGGAGTGGAAGTGGGAAAAGAACAATGGAGCAGGTGACGAAAAGAAGGAAGAGAGGTAGATGCGAGGGGAGCGAGCGGGACGTTCCAGTGGGTCCGGATTTGTGAGACCTCTTTGTAGCGCCACATTGAAGGGCTGTGAGACTTGGCTCGGGAGACGCTACAGGTGGGTACGGGGCCGTACCTTGGAAAGACTAACCATAAGCGAATATCCCAGGGGAAATACCTACGCTGTCCCTAGTCGCGACGCCCCGTGCCCGTGACTGGGAGACAGCGACGGAGGCATTCTCTGACAGGACCCAGGACGGCCGACGTCTTTGATTGGGTACATGGCGCCTCGTGATTCAATTTCCGCCCTCCTGCTTTTTGCCTTTTGAAGGTTTGTAGAGTTAAGCTCGGAAAGCCGGCCCTAGCACATGTAAGAGGATCCGGATAAATTTGAAATGATGGAGGCTGACAGCAGTGTAAGGCTCAGCGATTTTACCTAAGGTCGAGCATCGATTCCGGAGGCCTCGAGGCGGTGCGACGGATCGACAGAGAGGAGGCCTGAACCGCGTGAGCGCCGAAGGCTTCGATATAGTAGGGACTGGACTCGGGAAGGGTCGATAGCCAGCGATCAGGTCTGCCGAAATGTGTGGGTCACGTGATGCCGAATAGCATCGTACCTCTCAAACCATATTTTTGTCTGCCAACCAACACCAGTCCGAAAAGATTGTGTGGAGACAACACTCGAAATTGCGTAGGATTTCAAGAGATATGTAGGCATTGATCGACCAGAATATCGTAGAGTGTTTACTGCTCAAGAAGCTAAAGCAAACCCGCGATGCGCAGAACGTTGAAGAGGAGATGTATCACCAGCTGAAGGCAAGAACCACATCACGAGAGAAGTGTCAAGGAAGCGACGCCGGGCGGCCAGACTCGATCATGAGGGTACTCGGATCACGAACGTTTGCTCGAACCCTTTACTTCTCGAGGCACTTGCTACCTTTTCCTTGTCACCCGAGTTGAAACTACGGCTGCAGTGTCCAGAACTGGTGCAGTACGCGATGGAGTTGCCGACCTTCGGGCACTGCCTTACAACATGTCGCAGTCCTTGACGCACCGGCGTATCTCAATGTGGAGCTCGGTGGGAGGCCGGTAGGTAGGCAGCGAGGACCTGTCAGTGCGCTATCCAATGATAAGTTCATCTAAAGTTAGGCATCTGTGGAAAACTAGGTGTTATCCATTAAGGAAAGAACCCTTCCAAACTAATGCGTTTTTACGAGGGCCTAGCCTCCGAGGCGCGCGCCGAAGCCGCCATCTGTCAGGACGGAGGGCGACTCGAATTCCGTGCATCGCATTCCCGGGTCACGGCCTCCGTCGCGAAACCTCCTTCATCATTCTATTATTGGAGTCTTTTTGCGCCAGATAGAAAATGAATACATTCTGATCTTACTACTTTGTCTACCCAAGTACCTACTTTGCCTAATTCTCGTCGGGACACCGCCGGTCAAGGCCACATGTACAGTGATTTCTCACCGACGGGAAGGAGGCGCGGAGCCCCCTGAAAGTGATCGGATCGCCGGCGCATTTACGAAAGCACTTGAACCGAGTGATCGGACAAATGGAGGTACCCGAGCTCACAGCCTTGGAATACCATAGCAGAGAGAGAGAGCCACCTGGTAAGCCTATGTCAACTCTTCAACTCGCGTTCATAATGGGGCCAGTGATGAAGCTTTACTCGGACGAACAAGAGGTAGGAGGACAGTTCGTAGAATTACAGCTAGTAGGGATGATAAAGAAGCCACTACTCTTAGGTCAGACCAGCAGAGCGCGGTCAACAGGACCACTCGCGGAAGGCCAAAAAGTTGAAGCAAATACGATGTACTGAAAGCATCAAAGACGAGACAAGGATATACGGACGGGAGAGACGGCAATGCGCCAGTCTCGGACCCGAGGAGCCGGTCGAGCTCCTTACTTCTTCTCGCATTTGCCGCCGCTCTTCTTGAAGCCGGAGTTGCAAGTGTGGTTGCAATCACCCGAAGTGGAACACCACGAGACCGAGTTGGCGACCTTGGGGCACTTGGACTTGTCGCAGGCCTTGATACATCGTCCGTTCTTCTTCTTGTAGGGGGAATCGCAGGTGAAGTCACAGTCACCTTTGGAGGTGCAGAATGGCTCCGAGTGGGCGGTCTTGGGGCATTTGCTCTTACGGCATTCCCTCGTAAGACTGCTCAGGTAATCAAAGTCAAGTGCGAGGTCAGCTGGGATGTCGGATCCGAAGCCAGACGTCACGTCAAAGTGTCGCTCAGGAGGTCTCACGTACCAGAATTTGCCGTGAGCCTCGTAGCCATCCTCGCAGATGAAGCTGCAGGTTCCGAATCCGGGACCGGCGCAGACCGCAGTGCCATGAGTGACCTTCGGGCAGTTAAAAGGAAGACATGTCGGGGGAGTGCGCTTCTTTACGACGATGTCTTCGCCGACCGGAACGGCTGCTGCCGAACTGAGGGTGAACGCGAGCGAGGCGACGGCACAAATGGGGATCCAGGTGAAGTGCATGGTTCGGGAAGGTCGTTTGGATGTGTGGCTGAGGTGAAAGGAAGAGGCGAAAGTGCGAGATGGGCACTGGGGTCGTACTAGGATGGGATGTTGAATGAAGAGAAAGAGAGCTGAGAGACGAGAGGATCGAGCGGCCCCTTTTATTTGGGCGCAAACTGGCGCAAATCATGTAGGGCCTACCCATCGCGATGAACTAAAAGTGGGCAATGCGCTGTCAACTTGTCCAGCCCTGCAGCGGCGGTGCTCGCTGGAACAACGTCGCTGGCGGCGCCCGTAAGAATGGCGGCCTAAATTCAGTGCACCGCGACTCGCGATCTTCCGAGTGATCGAGAATCCCGAGCCCCAGTGCAATGAGGCCCAAATTTGTTCTAGCCGGCAGCGGGGCACGTAACATATGAGTCGCCGGAGTGCTTGGGTCGCCCAGAGGCCCCGGCCCGTGGCGCGCGACCGGGCGCCGGTTGAGAGCAGTGTTGCGCTGCCTCAAAGTCGGCTCCGCTTCACCGCTTTGGGACAGCGTCGCGAGGTCGAGACTCGGGAGTTAGGATGCTGTGTGCGAGCTGTGCGTGCGAGTGCGTGCGCCTGGGGGATGCAGATCAAATGAACGTCAGACATTAGGGGTCGGTGCCTCGAGGTACCGTCGCCTCGACGTCTGGTCCGGTAGCTCGCAGGGCTTGCACTCAGTAGAACCCTGACTGATGGAAGTGTCTCGTGGTGCTGCACTAGATCAGTGCCCTGCGTTCCAGCATCCTCATCGTGGGCGGTGATCACTACTTGCTGCCAGGCTCGTCCCTCACTCGCAGGTTCGGAGCATCTCTTCGTACGAATTGCAATTGAGACCCGAGACACACCTCAAATTCCTGTCATACCTGTCAAAAGACCCGTACCAAGTTGAAGCCATGTCGCCTAATAGCACGCCTCGGTGCAAGTCGCTCCTGAGCCTGAAGTGCACTCGCCGCCGAAAAGGGGTCGGTTGTGCACTTCAGGCGAGTCGCCGGCGTGAGCCTGAGGTTCGGACGACCCTCGAATTTCGGGTGGTAGCGTTCAAGTCTCGACGGTGTTTCATTCAACTGCTGCCAGTCGAAACTGCACGGTGTAGTGCCTGCGCACGCCGAAAGCGATGAAGTGTCGCGCCGACGTCCGAGCCCCTAAGTCGAAAATGGGTCACCTATCATCAACATCAAGTCGTTGAGAGTCTCAGTGGCTTTGGCTGATTCAACTACGATCTTCAATTTCTGGGGTTGAAATTGTGGAGACGCATCTGCGAAAGGCTGATAGCAGCGAACCATCTTCGAGAGCTGTAATCCTTGCGGACAACTTATCCGTGGAACGGTCAGTGTCACGTGATCTGCCGATGCCGTCGGCGTGCCGGGATCGCTGAGCCTCGCGGAGCCGGGTCGATTTTCCTCCCCGGCGCCGGCGTCGTCAGTCATCCTCTGTTGAGCTCGTTCAATCACCACCGCGGCACCGTCCAGTCTCGAATCGGTCCCGTGCCGACTTCGATTGGTCAAGCGCATCTCACTCAAGCGACTATCCTCGTGGGTGGATCTCGACGCCATCTGCAACTAGACCCGGCCTAAATCGGACTTAACAAGCTCGAGATAGCCTCCCGCTCATCGCATCGGGTCCCACTTCCCCCCAAGATGAAGCCCCGGATCCCGTCACCTCGAGTTCTCCTACGGTGCTCCTCCCTTCACGCCAGGACGACGCTCGCACGCGTGGTCCCTCGTGCGATCCCTCGCTGCTTTCTGTCCTCATCCTCGTCCTCCCTGCCCGCGACGCACAACACCCCTCTACACCAACTATTCGACGTACCCCTCAACTCCTACGCCTCCTCTCCTGCCTATTCCACCAAGCCAACTGGTCTATTCCTCCAACCGGTCCTCACAACCCCATCTTCCTTCCCCGTTCTCGCGCATCGCACTACTCTGCGCGCCCAAATCCTCGTCCAACGAATCTGCGACCCGTCGACCTACGCTCAAACGAACCTCCAAGACCTCGCCCAAGCCGAACATGCCTTCTTGGCGATGGTCAAAGATCTCGATCGATTGAGTGACCTCTTGTGCGGGGTGATTGATTTGGCTGAATTGGTAAGGAATGTTCATCCCCAGGAAGAGTGGAGGTCAGAGGCGAATGAGGCGTATGAAGGGTTATGTGCGTATATGAACGAGTTGAATACACATGTTGGACTTTATCAGGTGAGTTAAAAATGTGTTTGACTTTTGAGGGGAAAGGCCATGAGCTGACCGAGCTGAAAGACTACTTCAGGGCCTTAAATCACTTCACTCGCTTCTCCCTGCGACGACCCCTCAAAAATCACCTGAACTCTTCGCCGCTTATGCAGTCACCACGCCTTTCTTGCGTGATTTCGAAAAGTCAGGTATACACCTCCCGTCTCTTCAACGTACCAAGTTCGTCGACCTCTCAACGGAGATCTTGCAATTGGGGAGGAAATTCTTGATCAATGCCGGTGAACCTAGGGAAGGCGTTCAAGTGGGGTTTAAGGAGGTGGAGGACGGGTTCGGGAACGGTTTTGCACGGAGGGTCTTTGGTGAAGAAGCTCAAGGGAATGCGGTTGGAGTGGTTGATCCGATCAGTTGGGAAGGTCGCGTTCTGGCTCGACAACACCCTTCCTCTGAATTGAGGAAACGGCTCTACCTCGCCACGCACCGAGCGCCAGATGAAAGTCATCTAGACACGCTGGACGATCTCTTGATCAAACGAGGTGAATTGGCGAGGTTGGTGGGAAGGAATTCATGGGGTCAAACCGTATTGGAGGATAAGATGGCCCAAGATCCCGAGAACGTTATGGGCTTTCTGGACGCTTTGGATGCGCATAACCGACCTTTGGCGCAAAAGGATCTCCAGAGGTTGCAAGATGTTAAACGACAGATCGAAGGAGGTGAAGGAAGGATCGATGCGTGGGATCGGGACTTTTGTTCAGACCTCGTCAATCAAAGACCTTCACCGATCCCGGATTTGGCACCTTTCTTCTCCGTCGGCAGTTGCTTTTCCGGCCTCTCCAAGCTCTTTGAACGTATTTATGGGATACGGTTCGAACCCGAGGAAATGCGACAAGGGGAAGGATGGGATCCGAGTGTCAGGAAATTGCGCGTTGTCGATGATCAAGAAGGGGAAATTGGGACGATTTACTGCGATCTCTTTGCGAGGGAGGGGAAACAACCTGGAGCGGCGCATTATACGGTGAGGTGTTCGAGGAGGGTCGATGATGATCGACCCGATGCGGATTTCGGGGGCAGCGAATTCGTCGACCTTTCTTCAGGGGAGAGGGTGTACAAAGCTCAAGCGGAGGAAGGTTTGTTGGACGTCCCGAGCGTCGAATGGAATGGGAGGGAAGGGAGGTATCAACAGCCTATCGTGGTGTTGGTGTGCGCGTTTGGTATGGAAGGGGAGTGGCAAAAGGCGACGAGGACTTGTCTGCAGTGGCACGAGGTCGAAACGCTGTTCCATGAGATGGGCCACGCAATTCACTGTGAGTTCTCGATCCGCGAAAGGGATGGTATCTTTCGGCCGAAGAAATCACTCATCGTTCGTTGGAAAAATGATGTCAATGTTCACAGCCATGATCGGTCGAACCTCTTACCACAACGTTTCCGGCACCCGCTGCGCAACCGATTTCGTTGAGTTCCCTTCGATCCTAATGGAACACTTCATCACGTCCCCTTCCGTGCTCGACCTCTTCGCACATCACCCTGCCTCCGGTCGACCGATTCCTCGTTCGATCCTAAATCAAATGTTGGTCGATCGCTCGACCTTCTCGGCGTTGGAAACGACAAGTCAAATCATGATGGCCGCATTGGACCAACGTTACCACTCGGGTATCGTAAAAGCCGGCTTTTCATCCCGCGATGAACTCGCTACCGTAATGAAGCGGTACCACGTCCTACCCCTACTTTCGGACGCTCAAGCCGATTGGCACCTTACGTTCGGTCATCTCTTCGGATACGGAGCGACGTACTACTCCTACCTGTTCGATCGGGCTATAGCGGCTAAAGTGTTTGGGCAGAAATTCGCGGAGGATCCTTTGAATCGGGAGAACGGGGAGGAGTTGAAGAGAAGTGTGTTGAGGTGGGGTGGGGGAAAGGAACCTTGGGAGATGATTGGGGAGTTGGTAGGGGAGGAAGAGGTAATGAGGGGTGGGAAGAGAGGGATGGTCGAGGTCGGGAGGTGGGGGATCGAGGAGGCCAAACAAGGCAAGTAGGAGTAAGTGGGGCTTTGTAGACGAAATGTCAAGATGTTGTACCACAAGGAACAGTCGATTTTCAAGGTGTGCTCTGTTCGGAAGAGCGAGAACTACGCGGCAGGTGGCGAGTTGATCTTCTCGAAGACAAGTACAACAAGTTCGATTTCGTGATCATCACATACACTCGGCTTATCCAACAAAGAAGCTCCTACCATTCCTCAAACCCTCCACCTTCTCCTCTTCACAACCCCACCCCCACCTCCGCCACCCGTCGTCGTATTCCCCTGCAAACCCCCCGCCACGGCCACCCCTCCATTCGCAGCCATCAACGCCTCCTCCAACGCACTCTGGTCAATCTCCGTCGTGCCCATCCTCAACTTCCAAACCGGTTTATTCCTCCCCTGGGCCGTCGGGTTCCCAATTTTGTTCGCGGAAGAGGAAGCGAAAATGGGTTGACTGGCCGTTTTGGAAGAATACCATTCGGTCGAGTAATCGACCACGTCCAATTCTTCCCCATTGCCAAGCAGTCCGATTGTGTCCGATCCGTTCGGCGCGGAAGGGTTGAAAACCGATTGTTGAGGACGGGCGGATGTGCGTAGGATGAGGTTACGTAAGGAGGCGGAGACTTGGGTCGAGTCGTTTTGGCGTGATTGAAGGGTCGCGAGATGGGCGAGGGCCAGGGGAGAGGGTTCTTGGGGTTTGGGATGGTGCGTTAGGTTCGGCGGGACAAATGGAGCTGATAGAGTTGGGGTAGGGTAGGCCTGCGAGGAGGAGAGCGGTGGCGAGTGGGGTTCAGTATGATAGGAAAAGGTTGAGCAGATACTTTTGAGTCACGTACTGGAGTGACTTTGAAACTATGCTTATTGGGCAACGCAGGCAAGCCCGGGAGGTCACTGAGCGCATCGGACGTCCTCTTTGAAGCGATCGTCTGGCCTGTGACGATACCGGATGCAATCGCTGCCGGCGTCGAGTTGAAGATGTGGATAAATTCCTTCTCCCTCTTCTCCCTTTCGTCCTGTTCGCCTTCGTCGTCGGAGCCGAGCAGTGGTCCAGACGGAGACGAGCGCCGCTTGGACGAGCGTTGGAAGCGCAGTTTGGGCCATTCTTCTGTATCGCGCAGGATGAACACATGAGTGCAGTGTATCAGCCTCAAAAGTTGTACCCGGTCCTGGTCCGACTCTGACCTGATGGACGATGCTTGGTGCGCTTGACCTCCTGCACGAGCTCGGGTTCGGATCCGACGCCTAGTCTGCGACAGCTCTCGACAAGATCCTGGACGTTGGGTCGGACGCGTTGTGCATGGTTCGCTAGGTGGTGTGCCAGTAGCAGTGCACTACCAAAGACTGCGTGTAGAACCAAGGGAAATACGAGTGGGTCGTTCGAGACGGATCGAGTCAGCTCCAGCTGGGTCTTGCTCTCCTGCTGATCCGATAGTCGACTCCCCAGGACATCGCCCGACTCACAAGTGAACAAGCACCCCTCGATCTCTTCCAACGCGTCCTGTTCCGCACTATCAAAGCCCACGTCCTGCAGTTCACGCGCGACCAAACGGCGTACGACGTTGGCCGCGACGGAGGGGGGCAAGGTCGTCGTTTGGCCCTCGTATTCCGCGTGTAGTGTGGAGGCAATGGAGGAGGAGGATGACGTGGACGCTGTGGGAGATGGTGGGACACTGTCCGTGTCCATGGTCGCGATGGGGCCGAGCAGGAGAGAGCAAGAGAGAGCAAGCGTGCTGGCGCCGTCACGCGATGAGCTCACACCCGCCAGAGCAGTGCCAGCGCCCGCCACTGCATGCGCAGTTCAAGTTCTCTCGGCATCTCCCACGACTCAGGGGACTTGATGTGCGCACACGGCAAGTATGAACACGGCAATTATACACATCGTTTGAAGAAACGCATCGATCGCGTTTGGTGCTCAAAGCTTGCGATGGAGAGAAAAAAAATCGACTGCAGTGGTCCGCGCATGTGACTTCCGCTCGATACCGACGAGAGGAACGTTCGCAATTGCCTAAGCTCGGCAAAATCTGACCTATCTCGGCGTCTAACAGCTCGCGACGGACGAAGACGCCCTGCAAAAGCGTACGTACCCGGAAAATATTTGGGGATTATTATCCTTCGCAAGCTGAGTAGGAGAGGGAACCGCGCGAAGGATCCGACGAATTGCGATAGGTTTCGGCGGGATGGCGTAAGGGAGTTGTGCAAAGAACGGGGTATCGACTTCGTTCTTGAGTTGGTCATAATCCCTGTGCTGGCTTCCGAGATCAAGAAAGCATGGTCAAGAATTACTTGGAATAGTTTGGATTCCGCTCAGACCATGTCTGCCTCCCAGGACGACTCCGAAGTCGTGGAGGTGGGAGGAGTGACACTCGAGGGTTCCGAATTCGAATGGGCATCGGTTTCGGAAGCGGAGGAAGATAGGGAAGACATACACGAAGGCATGGGTGTCAAAAGCTCTGATGAAGCTGCAATGTTCGGTTCGCACAGTGGGGTTTGCTGACATGGAATCTAAGAGCCCGCCAGCGGGTTTCCTGACCGTGGAGGACGGGCTCGACGTCATGTGGGGCCCCGCCCAGTCCAAACGATGGTTCAACCCTTCAGCCGCACTACCCATTCGAAGACCTTGTGCACTCACTGGCCAGGCTGTTTTCTTTGAGTTCTATCTCGCCATGTCTAGACGTCTGAACTAGCCAGGGTGTTGTCGGAGCACACCTTCAGCGTCGAGCTGGCCGAGCTGGCAGGACTGGCCCGAGCCAAGGAGCCAGCTCGCGATCGAGGGCGTGTGCGCATGCGCCGCGAGTCCCTCGTCATCTCTTGCTGTTGCCCAGCTCGCGAACGAAAGAAGGTGGTGTCGACCTCTCTTAACGTACAACGACCAGCTCTCGTTTCCAAATTTCAGTTTCACCAAGGTCCTGATTTCCGGATGACGAGCCGACTCGCAATCGCGCAGTGCCTTCCGACTGAGATCATCGAGCACATCGCCCTCTACGCAGCGCCCTGGCAGGTCAACCTTCCGTACGCCGAGTACACCTATGCTCAAAACAGCCCCGAGACAATCAAAAATGCTTCCATGACCTGCCGATCTTGGAGAGCGGGTTTCGGGCGTATGAGGTGCCACACGGTCTACTTGAACGACGAACCATTCACTCAGGCCGACGCTTACAGCTTCGTGCGATGGCATCAGCAAGTCAGGCCGTATCCGGTGCGAGTCTTGATCTCCCGATCCTTCCTTATTTTTGATAGCTTCGAGGAAAGCCTTGGGATCGTGCTGCGATGCGTCGGTACGACACTGCGATCTCTCGTGCTGTCCGCAGACCGGCTACCTCGCCTCGGTGCAGACACGTGGGGCTGCTTGCCGCGTGAGTAGCACGCTCCGGGTCACCGCTCTACAGACAATTTGATGAGGGTAACGCTTCTGCTCCCTCTCTTTTTGCGCTCCGACCTGCGCCCCCGTTTCTCACCTCAGAGCTCGAAGACCTGATCTTACTCGGAAGCACGAAGGGATACGATTGGGACGGGCTTCGAGCTGTGCAACTTCCCTCTGTTCGGCGGCTCGTTGTCCGGACCTGTCACTGTGCAAGCATCGACCAGTTTTTGGAGCACTTTGAGTTGCCTGGACTTGAGGATCTCACGATGATCCTGGACGAGCCTCCGAGTTGGGAAGAGAAGGAATATGAGGTCGGTAACGTCATACCCTTGTTGGAGCAGCTCTTCACCGGATCGAAGCCGGGCATACGACGGGCCAAGTTCGAACTTTTATGGGATCCGTGGAATCCGCATTCTGCATGGACCGTGCAACTTGCTCGAACGATCCGTCTCTGCACATCCACTTTACGGGACCTTGATTTGGAGATCACATCACACGAGTCATGGCATCGCGAAGACGACCCCGCGTGGCCCGACAATTTGGATCAAGTACTCGATAATCTTGGACCTGACACCCCGCTCGAACGCTTACGAATTGCCCTACCAGTGTGTAACATTTTTACATGGGAAAGGTTCGTTAATTTGATTGAAGACAAAATCGACAATTGTCAAGCGCTGCGACGGCTCGCCTTCCTCCTTGTCCATCAATCCGTGGGGGGTACCACACGCAACATCGGGACTAGGCCGGAAGTTTGGCACCTCGGAGACGGCGTACAGGTGCCAGATTGCCGTCCGAAAGGAGCCAGGGTTAGTCCGAAGAAAGTGGGTATGCTCGAAGGGGACAGGTGGGATCGAGTGCGGGAGCAGTGTAAAGACCGAGGGATCAACTTCGTGTTCCGTTCGAGTATCGATTACTGATAGCATCCGAAGGAGAAATCTAAAGCAGCGTGGCTAAGGATGGGGTAGAGTTGGGGGGTAGAGTTGGGGCTTGTACAATCGTTAGGTAGAGCCATCATGAACATAATTGAGTAAGACTTGTCAAAAAAAAAAGACTGAGAAGGCGGCGCAACAGCGGGGAATTGTAGCACCGTAGTGAACTGCGGCTGTGCGCCATGTTCAGTCGAGCGTCAAGCGATGTGTGCTAATCAGGGAATGCTGTTCGAGGAACACCGCGACATTCTTGGTCTTCAAGTAGACTCGGACATAGAGCGTCGGCTGAAATGCGGCGTTCCAGCTGCGACACGTCATACTCTTGTCCATCACGGCTTAATGGCGCTGGGAAAGGTCGTGATGTGTGTAAGATCTCAACATAGAAGCCTGAGCGTGTTGACGTCATTGCTGCAATCGACGTGCGCAAGAGGGCTAGTGCGTGAAGCTCGCACCAGCGCAACGGCCATCCAGTGAAGCTTCGACCCCTTGGGATCGAGCAGATTCGCTTGGCTAGGGGCGACTCGATCGTCTTCTTACGCGTTGTCAAACGTTTGACACTACACTCCTCATGGCAGGTCTTTTGTCATTTGAATTGGGGGTTGATTGTGACCTAAGAAAAAGTGGCTTAGAGGTATACCAAGCCCTCTACCGTCCAACTCCGACGTCGTCAACGGCTCACCGTCGGTAACTCAGGGGTCACTTGGGGCAACTCCCACGCGCCGACTGGGAAGAGAGGAGCGGTTCAAGCAAATTGCCGATGCATACGCAGCTGACGGCAAACTTCGGGGTTGTGTACTTACTCAAAACACAGTAGTAGATCTTGTATGGTATATGCAATTGACTCTGAAGCTCGGCAATTCGGTTTGGAGGCGCGGTCTCGATTGCCGCAGAATTAGGAGCTGCGGTCGCTATCGCAAACAACCTAAGCTGCACAGCCCAGTACTGCTCCTTTCGCCAACTTGCCGCGTACCTTGTAAGCCCAACTGCGCAAAGCCTACGAGTGATCCCGGAACCTTGCTCCGGCTTTTGAAATGAGCGTGGGCGGCGGCGCCGGCCCGCCTCGACCGCTGGTGGGGGAATGGCGCGCGGGGGGGAGGGTGCCGCGAGGTGCCGCGCCCGTCGGGCACACATGGACGTTCGCTCGGAGACGTTTTCGGATTCGTTCCTTTACTCTTTCACCCACCAAATCGCCCAAGGAATTTTACCTATCAAACTATACCTTTTCCTTTCGGAAGGTATCAATCGCATCTACTAGGATGACTATGACTCCGCTTCAGCTCAAGGTCGAACCGCTCACCCATGAGGCGTGGGCTACGTTTGGTCATGTGATCCAAGGCGCGGAGGACTCGAGCGCGGTTCCGCGGGGGATCGCCGTGAACAAGATCTCGCATACAACTCGATTGGTTAGTAGGATACTTGGATTTGTCATTCAATAAAGATTCCTTCTCTGAGAAACACCGTGCTGGGATCTGCAGGGCCACAAGTTCAATCGGCTCGCGCCCATCACGTCGTCCTACCCCGCCTCCTCCTCCTCCTCCTCGACCCCAGCAGCGGACAAAGCCGTGACCTCCATCTCCTTGGCCCGGATAGGACCCGTTCCTGAACTCAAGTTTGGCACCTCGTTCGAAGTGAGGATGTTGGAGCGACATGCGGCGTCGAGCCAGGCGTTCATCCCGCTTAATACGAGTGGGGACGAATGGACGAGGTGGAATGGCGAGAAGGGGTTGAAGGGGCAGGAACAGACGCCCGGGGGGATGTTGGTTATGGGTGCTTTGAGTGGCGAAGGTGAGTGCAGGAGAATGGTGGTGTGGCGAGCGGAGGCCACGATGGAAGGCTCAGCCGCAGAGCAGAAGCAAGTCCCGAGTCTGATCGCTCGCTCCTCTCTTGCTAAACCACAGACGACAAGCCCGATCTCAACACTCTTCGAGTGTTCCTTTCTTCCCCGTCACAAGGTCTTTCGTACAACGAGGGGGTATGGCGTACGTCCGAGTTCCACCGTTCAGCTCTCGGCGAATGTGGCTGACCGAAAACTCGCTTCATCGCAATCACTTACAGACCACTCGGTACTCTCGTTCAACTATGCCGACTACGCAATTGTCGATACTCAGATCACGACTGATTCGAGTCTCAAGGTAGACTGCGAGATCTTGCGACGAAAGGTTGGCGAGGAAGCGCCGTTCGCTGTGGTGGAGGTGCCGATGATTCAGTGAAAGGGGTTATGCTCCAGTAAAGGCACGGGCGTTATGGGGTGTTTATGTTTGTCGGTTTTGCTTCGTGAGAATGCAATGCATTTATCGCATTGGTATGTGCCTATTCATAGAGTAAGGCTTCGATGTCTCCTGAGATTTGACCTGATCGGGGCTCGGCGATGTTTGATCCGTGTTAGGTCAGATTGTGGCTGTGCAGATTCGAGTCTTCCCGTCTCTTTTGTCCTCTTACCCACACCTCGTTCTCAGCTCAAACACAACTCGCTTTCAGCTCTCACCACCTTCAACAAATACTCAATCCGTCATCATGGTCAGTTGTAATATTGCATCCCCTCCCTTGTACACTGCTGCTCGGCCTGGAAGCCACCTCGCCGCTCTTCGACCAACCCCCTAGACTGACCACGCCGCCCCACTCCTCGGGTCGACCCTCTGCTAAACGGATCGGTTCCTTCCACCGCTTGCAGGGACTCGCAGCAAAGATGGCAGCCGCTCAAGCCGCCGGCAGTGCCGCTACACCCGGCTATGGTGCCGCAGGAGGTGCCGCCGCCGCGCCTGCTTATGGAGCCCCGCCTCAGCAACAACAGCAACAGGGCGCGTATGGTCAACCTTCGCAGCAGGGTCAGGCACAGTCTGGTCAGCCGCAGTGTGAGTGTCGGCGTAGTGCTGCGTGTTGGGAAGGTGCTTGATGGAACGACGTGTTGGCTTTGAGGGATTTCGATCGAAACGCCAAGCTTTATGTGGGGCCGCGCGGTGCGCGGTGAGACGATCGGAAGAGAGAAACTGACGAACCCCCACGTGTGTCCGTTCGCATCAACGCTCGGGCAGATGGAGCTCCCGCCGGTCAGACGCCTCAATGCGAGTGCATCAAGTCCGTGTCGGTTACTCGTGCTGAATGCTGACGATCGACACTGCCGTATACGCCACACAGACGGTGCCCCCGCTGGTCAGCCGCCCTCGGTTCCGGGAGGACGACCCGCTCAACCTGGTCAGCAGCAAGGTCGGTCCTTTTTTAGAACGCTTGTTTCCCTCCTCGGCGCGCGAGCCTGATTTAGATCGACATCATCACAGGTCAATACGGTCAACAGCCACAGCAGCCCCAGTATGGCCAGCCGCAACAGCAGCAAGGCCAGTAGTTCGACGCAACCTCATCGCGTTCAACGTGGTGACCGATTCTGATTGATCTGTTTCCCCCTTTGCCTCTTTCACAGGCTACGGACAGCAAAGCTCTTACGGTCAGCAAGGTCAACATGGCCAACAGCAAGGGCAATGTGAGTTTTTAACGCAGCTGGCCCTGCAAACACTTTGGCGCCGAGCTGAAATTGCTTACGACTTTCCTCATACAGACGGCGCACCGCAGGGTCAGTAAGGTTACGGCGAGCAGATGTTCCACAGACAGCTTCATGTCAGGTAGCTGAGGTTTGCTCTCGAGTTTTGCTTTCACCAGGCGCTTCGCAGCAAGGGCAATACGGCCAGACTCCCCAAGGACAGCAGCAATGTAAGCTCCGATCGAGGCTCATGCGAAGATCGAGTCGTTAACGGTATGCCTATCCTTATCGCCACAGACGCCACCCCTCTACAAGGCCAGTACGGAGCTTCCCAACAAGGCCAATATGGCGCGCCTCAGCAAGGTCAATACGGTGCACCGGCTCAGGGCCAACAGCAATACGGGGCCCCTCAACAAGGCGCCGCTGCCGGTGTCCCCGAAGGACCTCCCGTTCAAGCGATCCTCGACACGCTACGTGCGGGTGTGCAAGACCAAAACATTTCGGCCTTCTACCCCCCCGGATCGCTCGAAAGTCTTGCCGAGAACGTTCATCGCTCCCGTGCGTTGCCCAGGATTGTCGCGTTGTTCCAGATCCCGATGGAGGTCGCGATGGATCTTGTACGCTTGGCCTTGTTCGACGTCGTTCTCTATGCCGACGATTCGGGTTCGATGTCGTTCGAGGACAATGGATCGCGCATCGATGATTTGAAGATGATCGTTTCCAAGGTCGCGAGTGCGGCTTCGTTGTTCGATCAGGATGGTATCCAAGTCAGGTTCATGAAGTACGTCCATCCTTTTTGCCTCCTACGCTCTGGGCCTGACGCTCAAGGAGAGATGCTAACCCTTTCACCCATCCCCGCCTCCACCAAACAGCTCGCGCATCGAAGGCAACAACATCAACTCGGAAGCCGATGCGTTGGCGCTCGTCGGTCAAGTCAAGTTCTCGGGGCTTACGCCGCTCGGTACGGCGATCCATCAAAAGATCCTCGAACCGCTCGTGTTGCAGCCGGCGAGGCAAGGGCGATTGCAAAAACCCGTGCTCATCATCACCATCACCGACGGACAACCGGGTGGAGAAGCTCGTGAGTATTCTGCAGACGTGAAGCGGATTACCGAACGGACGCTCGAACCTGAACTGAAACTTGCCGGCTTGAAATTGATCACAGGTGATACGATCGTGCGCGTCATCAAGGCCGCGAGTCAGGAGTTGCGCTCGACGCGCTACGGCAGCGACGCGATCTCGTTCCAATTCGCTCAAGTCGGCGAGGACCAGGCGGCGCGCCAGTTCTTGGAGGAGCTTGATGTAAGTCGAAAAGAGCTCAAGGATTGAGTGCGCGCGGTGAGCTGATGCGAGCGTTCTTTGATGGGTGTGGCTCTTTTAGGTTAACCCCGATATTGGTGGCTTGATTGATACTACTTCGTGAGTTCCGAGCTCGACCGGACTTGAGTTTGATCGCTTGAAAATACTGATTTTGCGCACGAAAATCACATTCCATAGTAACTACGAGAATGAAGCCGACAACATGATGAAGGCGAACCCGCCTTTGGAACTCACGCCTCAGCTCTGTAAGTATCGAGGCGGCGTCCCAAACAAGGAAGGCTCTCAAGCCTTTCAAAGCTGACCGTACACCCATTGTCGGATCGTACAGGGATCGTCAAGATGCTGTTGGGCGGTATCGATTCGTCGTACGATACCAAGGATGAGAAGTAGAGTCATCAATGGGTTTGTGGGAAGCTCATAGCTGCGTCTGATTGGGCTGGCTCACGTGTTCAGCGAGATTGGATTGAAACCGAATCTGCCTTTTATTTTGTGAAATTTTGACGGAGAATAAGAAAAAATAAAACGACTTCTATGCGACGGGATCGGGTCGGATCGAACGACGTGTCCCGGCGTTGTCAAAACGTGTCGATCGTCACTTCATTGCCCCACATCCGAGCGAGCGCTTAATTAGTAGCTCGCGACCCTTTGATCTGCCCTCCTTCCTTTCACGATCTTCACTTAAATCACACCACCCCAAGCCGTGACAATGATAACGCACTACATGCTCGAAAATTCCCGTGCCATTCGTGTCGAATGGGCGCTTCGAGAACTGGGATTGGAGCATGAGACCAAGTGAGTTGAGTGGGCCGAGGAGCCGTAGTCCGGGTCCGTCCGATGCTTGACTCGTTCGAGCGGAGCGGGTCGAGCGGTAGGTAGGGTGTTTTGGTGGCTGATCTTCGGTTATTTGGGTGGGTAGATGCTATAAAAGGGTCAATGGGAAGAAAGCTGTAAGTGAACACCATGTTACCAAGCTTGCCAAGTATCAGCTGAGGGCGAGCTCTCAAATGGAGGCAGCACCGGTCGGATGTGGGGTTCTTTCGGCGAGCGAACCCCGCTCATCTTCATTGGTCTCGCACATGAACTCATTCTTTGGGAAGTTGCATTGTGCATAGCCACTAGAGATGAAAGAAGAATCCGGCACGACGGTGGGAAAGTCCCCGGCTTTAAGGGATGGTGATCTTCTGATCGTCGAGTCAGCGGCGATTTTAACGTACGTCACTTGCGGTGCCGATGGATCGGAAGCCGGTTTCGGCCGGCCTCAGCATAACGCGCCAAAGACCGGGATGGAGCATTTGATATTGAATCGAAGGCGTGTGTGGATTTATGCAGGTACCTCGCGGAAAAATACGACAAAGGCGGTCGACTTCTACCCGGCTTGAACAGGGAGCAGGATCGAGTCGATACTTTCGCTTGGGTCGGGTTTGCCGAGGGCGCTCTGAGTAAGTCTTCTATTCGCCTATTCGGGGATTGATCCTTCCTACGTAGTACGTGACTAATGGTTCAGTGTGGGTTTATGGGATGCAGTGGTCCATGCTCTTCCGATCACGTACGCGGCTTGGTTCATCCCCGACGAGCATGAGAAGGCCCGTCAAGGTTTTCACGAAAGCCTTAGTCAGTTTCCCAATTTGCGTCGGCAGAAGTAGCGGAAACCTTGATTAAGGTAGACCAGTATGACTTCCTCCCTTCAGAACCCAACATCATCAACGATCTCGACTACCTCGAAGCCGAACTTGAGAAGAACGTCGAACGCTTCGGGAAGAAGAATGGCCAAGGTGCTTTCTTGGTCGGACAAGATTTGACGATCGCGGATATTCAGGTCGCGTTCCCCATCGAGTGAGTCAAGGTCAAGTTTTTTTTACGAGGATTGATCTGGGCTGAGCTTGGTGATCACATGTCTTAAGGTACATCTTTACGCACCCGACCATTTCCAAGGGATTGAAAGACGAGATCCGAGGTTACACGCAGATCAAGGCTTGGCTGCGGGGCTTGGAAGCGAGGTCCGCTTACAAGGAGGCGACCAAGGTGGCGGAATATGTCTTTGTTTTGCCTGATGATGTGTAGAGTGTTCAAAGGGGGGATCTCAAAACAATGCAGTTGCTAGCGTACTATCCTTGGTTACGCCTTCAGCGTAGCGACCGAACCTCGGAAAGAAATTGTCCCGGAAGCCTCGAGCGCACCGTCCATGGCCAGCAGCCGGGGTTGGCCGAGGTCGGTCTCGGCGAACCGAATTGCCGGCGGTCGGGGGGAAGCGGCGTGAGGCCGCGTTCAACCCAAGTTCTGACTTTAACCTTCCCCTCCTCACGCAGGCCCCTCACCTCGACTCGAGTCATCATCATCCGACTCTAAAAGGCTCACACGAACGAAAGCTCAAAGGAAAAAAAAAAAAAAAGGAAAAACACCCTCGACACCATGTCACGAACGGCGTTGATCTCATCCGCGGTCAACTTCCTACGTGACCCAACTACGGCGTCCTCACCTCTCGCGCAAAGGATAGGTTTCCTTGAATCCAAAGGCCTCACATCGCAGGAGATTGA
This sequence comes from Microbotryum silenes-acaulis, assembly GCA_003665825.1. Classification (NCBI taxonomy): domain Eukaryota; kingdom Fungi; phylum Basidiomycota; class Microbotryomycetes; order Microbotryales; family Microbotryaceae; genus Microbotryum; species Microbotryum silenes-acaulis. The sequence continues at coordinate 506,488 of QPFY01000006.1, forward strand.
ATTGGCTTTAGCTCAGGCTAATGGATCTGGATCTGCACCGGCTGGGATGGGGGCGGGGATGAGGATGGGAGGTCAGCAGGGTATGGGTATGGTGGCTGGGAGGAGGGAGTACGAGAGGGATTGGCGGGATTGGTTCATCATGGCCGTTGTGGGAGGCACGGTAGGGTATGTCGCGGTCAAGTTGACTCAGGTGAGTGGGAACGGTGTGTGGTGGATTGTCTTAACATTGCATGTCTGAGCGTGTAGCGGGTGAGGGTCACACGGCGGCGGTGGGGTACGCCACGCGTCACAGTGCGCTTTGGGGTGCAAGTCGACCACGGGGAGGCCATAGGCGCTTACAGAAGAGCGTTTACTGATGAAAATCTACCCCACTAGAAATTCATCGTGCCGCACCTGCAACCGCCCTCCGAGTCCGAACTCGAAGCGGCGCAGAAAGCGCTCGAGGCCAAATACGACGAAGCGGCCGAGATGCTTCTCACATTACAGCAATCGACCGATGCGTTGTCGCAATCGCTGGATGAGCAGAAGAGTGCGGTCGAGAAGGAGTTGGACGAAGTGAGGAAGGCCGTGGAGGAGATGCGGGAGGGGGAAAAGAGGAGGGAGGAGTGGAGCAAGAAGGTCGGCGATCAGGTCGATGAGGTTGTTAGAGGGTTGCCTGGGGTGAGTTTATGGCTGCATACGCATACGTATGAGGTCAAAGAATACGATGCTGATGCGCCTCCTGTTCTGGACTTTACAGCTTCTGGAGAAGCAAGCCTCGGCCTCGGCGCAGTCATTGACGGACCTGCAAACCGAGCTCAAGTCACTCAAATCATTGCTTATCGCTCGTCGTCCTACGCCTTCAACATCGACCTACACGCCTCCCGCCACAACCGTCGCCGCTCCGATCGCGAACGGCTCCTCGTCCTCGTCGACTGCGGGTCCGGCCGCGATCCCGACCGATTCGGCGACGACGTCAACGCCGTCGACCACTGCCGCGAGCGGATCAAACGATGCCACACCTCGTTCTTCCAGCCCGTTCCCCGTTCGTAAGCCCGGGATTCCGGCATGGCAACGCTCCGGCGCCTCGTCCGCTTCTCTTGCTTCGGATGCGTCGACCTCGTTGGCGACTGCGGCTGCGGAGGGATCGGCGTCAAGCTCGGCGGGAAAGGTTAATGATCAGGACCCGTCGGCGAGTGGGGTGTTGGTGGAGAAGGAGGATGCTGCACCATCGGTAGTCGTGGGAGGTCAGAGTGAGGAAGCGTCGTCGAAAGCGACGACTGAGGATGTCAAGGAGTGAAGGATGGAACGGTGCCAAGGGCGGTGCATGCTTCACGATTTTGTACCGTGGAAAGCAGCCATCACGGTAATCGCGCAAGGTTCTCACGAATCATCTAGTTTATGTCTGAGGATCTCCAAGCGCACCCATCGAAGGTCGCGGTTAGCTTGCGCGCAGGCATCTCGCCGAGCTGAATTCAAATCATGGGGCAAGCTCAGTGGAACCTTGGTGTCGCCTAGCTCGTGGTGCAGGAAAAGCGACTTTCATTAACAAAGTGTCGAAATCTTTGAGAGCCTCAGTTTTCGATGGTCAGATCAACGATAGCATTCAAGTTGCAACATGGCCCCATCACGGCCGACGTCTGTTCTTTCTCGGGGAGTGATGACTGCGCGCGTGGGCCTTTGTGCGAGCATGCGGCGCGGCCAATTTGGGAGGCAGGTGGGATCAGCCTGACGGGGCGCTTACGGGCTTTTGCTCTTTCTCCCCCGCCCTTCCCACCTCTCAGACACGAGCGTCGCCTCCTCGTCCGCTACCGCTGACAACCGATCGTACCCGAGAGTTTATCGACTTGATTGATCGACCGTTGCTTCATACGCTCACCTACTCTGAACAGCTCGATCCCGGTGCGCGCTGTGGCGTGGTCTGCATCGCATCATCGTTTGGCAGTGTGCGACTGACCATCGCGCGCTCTCTCTGCTGACTGCGCACCGCCGGTCTCGCCTCCCGCCTGCGCGTCGCCCTGCGCGTCGCCCACCCACGTCCTCCCACGCCAGTCGAACCAACTCCGCACGCTAGTCCGCGGGCAGGTGCAAGAGGTGCTCCCCGACCCGACCCACGGTCCTCGGCAGTGATCAACCCCACGCGCACATCATCAACATCGACTGTGGTTACGTTGTAATACCAATCGACGAATACGCTCCCCCTCCAGTCGCCTCACACCGAGCACACCAGATCACTTGTTTCGCTGTTCTTGGTCCTCAACGTCACACTTGGATCGGGCGGCGTCGTCGTTGCGATCACCTGTCGAAGCTTCCCCATCAGCGCCCATCGACTGATCCGCGCTTGGCTCTGGTACTACACTAGTCTTCTCTCTCTGTGAGTCTCACATCTTATCGGGGTTGCTGTAGGTTGTGGTCTTGCTCGGGACCGGTACACGTATAGCATCGTTGGACCGTGCCGGGGAGCCCGGGTCACCCGCCTCCGCAATGCCCAATTCGACGTGCGGAGGGGGTCCTTGCATGCCTTTGACGACGACCGAGCAAGTGGCGAACCTCCCATCCGTCTATTTGGACCGGATCGGATCACTCTCCGCCCTCACTCGGGGCTCTGTATACTTTGTATGTGTCGCTTCGGGCGCCGCTCACCGGTATCGCGCAGCAGCTGGTCGCGTTTGATCCGTGACGACACCCCCGTCTAGCAGCAATACTGTGCCTGTGTCATCATTTGACATCAACTTGGTCATTATACACGTGCTGGACACTACGGGGACTCAAGCCATACCTTCAGTACACGCGCTAACGTCATCCTCCCAGTCTGTCCTGTGCGCAGTCCCCTTCTCTCGCTTCTTTCAAGCCGACCCGGCCGAATCACTCAATCATCATGGCTCGCACTCTTTCGGATCGTAGCAAGGAGTCTCGTAAGCTCAGACAATCGGACGCTATACCTCTAAAGCTACGCGTCCTGAATTCACATCACCCCCGCAGAACCAAAAACGAAGCCCATCGCTTCGTCCATGGCCTCCACCTCCACCTCCACCTCCACCTCCACCTCGGCGCCGGTCTCCACTTCTTTTGGTTTCGCTCCTGCACCACCCACGCCCGTTTTCCAGACACCCGTTCCACTCTCACACGTCATCGAGAAGAACGTTCCCCCTGCGACTAGTGCTCATTCCGTTCAGCCGCAACCCCCGGCGCAAGCTGAGCCTCAGCCAACCGTGGGCTCTGATCAACTCGTCGTTCCTGAACAACAAGAGGCGATGTCGTTCGACCTACCTTCTCCTTTCATGAGACCGCACGAGATTGAGGACCAAGCCGAGGAAGCGGAGGTTGAAGGCTTGGTGCTTGCTCGGGTTGATAATATAGCGAAGACTAGTGGGGTCAAGGGGGGGCGCAAGAAGTCGGTAGGGTCTTTGGGTACGACTACAAAGGCTCGTGGGACGGGAGTGAAGGTTACGAATGCGAAAAGGGGTAAGGCGAAGGCGATCATGGCGAAGCAAGGTGCTAGTATAGGTAATCATCCGAATCCGAGCCCGGCCGCGGCGAGAGGACGTGGACGTGGACGTGGACGCGGTGCCAAGGCCGTCGTGGGGAAGAGAGGGGCGACGAGCGCTGGTCCTGCTACGAAAGTTGGTTCGTCGACCAAGGCAACTGCGGCGAAGAATGATAAAGCGAAAAAGGTCGAGGCTGTGCCAGCGCAGGAAGTGGTACCGCAAGCGACGACGAGTGCCGCTCCGGCAGTGACGACGATAGCGACTCCGGCAGCGGCGGCGATAGAGGCGACTCCAGCAGCGGCGGAACAACCTGTCGCCGTCGCCGAGACAGAGATGCAAATCCAAGGGCGTAGCAAGCGAGCTCGACGGGTCGAGCCGGGTCGTTATGCCGAACCGGCGTCGCCTCCTCCGAAGAAGATGAAGCTTGGCAAGGGCCCGAAAAAGGGGAGGAAGCGCAAGTTTGATGATGATGAGGATGATGAGGATAAGAAGCGTTATGTGAGTGTTCACGAACGGTGATGGGGGTCTTTTGGTTCGATCATATGACTGATTGAGGGTTTTCTTCTTTTGGTCGATAGGTCTGCACTCAACCGGGGTGCGACAAGTCTTTCGCGAGAAACTTCAACTTGAACGCCCACCTCGACACCCATCGAGGAATTCGTGATTGTGAGTCTATCGATGCTGGCTTTTGTCCCCTTGATGTATCGAGAGCGTTTTGACTCTGAGCTGACCCTGGATCTGGATGGCTAAAAAATCATCAGACGCCTGCCACGAGTGCGGCAAGCTCTTCTCACGGCGCCACGACTGCACGCGCCATTGCGTCGCCGTGCACAACGTTGATCGTGAAACGGGTAAACTGGAAGTGCTTCGCGTGACGCCTGAACGAGCGCCGCATCAGAAACCGGGCGTGCAGAGGCAGCCGTCCCCTTTTGCGACTAGTGAGGCGTGGGCGAATAGTGGGTTGGTCGCGGCTCGAGCGAGTGGGGCGGGCGCGAGGAAGAGGAAGAGTAATGCCTTGAACGAGGGGAAGGAGGGACCTCCGAAGGCCAAGAAGGGGAAGAAGGTGGCGGGGAAGGGAAAGGCCAAGACGGGTGGGGGGAAGGCGGCGCAGAGGTTCAAGAGGAACGCCCCGAATGGGCATGGTTCACAGGCGGGGTTCAAGACGACGGGGTTGCCGATTAGGGGGAGGCCGAGGAAGGCTTTGGCTGCTTGAGGTCGGAGGGGGGAGCTGATTGATGAGTGGCGTGTGTGCGTTGCGCTTCGAGGTGAGTTGCTTGCGATGGAAGGCAGAGATGGTGGTTCTTCCGGCTCGATGTCGGGATTTTGATTGTGAATTGTGGGTGCATGTGTTGTGGTTTGCTCATAATATGGGGTGTGATTTTTATCCTTGAACATTATTCCGTGTATGATCGTTCCGGCTTGATGTAATCACGTCACTAGATGCTGCGAGTGGGTTTTTTTTTTAGTGGTCGTGTGAGCATAGGCCTCGTCGTTTCTAATCGGAAGCGAGTCGATCGGGCAATGTTAATGCGCCTCAAAGCGCGCTAAATTAGTCGCCAGGCGCGTGTATGACCGCTTGCTCTCTTTCACTCTCACACTCAGCCTGCGCGCACGCACACCGCGACCTCTCGCACGCACACGCACACGCCCAGCTACCCTACACCCCAGCATCGATCATGCCATCACCACCACCAAGACCCAGTACAACAACCTCTACCCCTGCCGCCGAAGCGGAGTTTGAGACTACTACTACGCTCGCTGACTCGTTCGAGGAGCTCACCACAGACGGCCCAAGTGGTGCTCGTCCTACGCCATCGACCGTCTCAGCCGCCGCCACCGCATCCGTGCCCGCGACGACGGCCAAGATCAATGGTCTAGGATTGGAAGGGGGAATCGTGACGAGCTCAGCTTCCAATGTACTGTTATCCCACGGAACCGAATTGGAATCCGAATCGGGATCGGGATCGGGATCGGGATCGGGAACGACAACGACAACGGGAACGACAACGGGAACGACAACGGGAACGACAACGACGCAGCCGACCTCGTCCTCGAGCCTCAGCAGCGGTGGAATCGCTTCTGGCTCATCTTTAGCCCCACCCACAGTAGCAGGCTCAGCGACGACGACGACTACAGCTGTGCCGGCGGTCAATGTTGATGCTACGCCGCAGGTCGCGATGAATAATGCTCAGGGGGGTGTGGGCTCTTCACCACGTGAGTTCTTGGCGAAGGGCGGGAGGGAGATGGGCGAGAGAGAAGATGCCAGTCAGCCGGCGTGTCAGCTGGTGTGACGAGATGCACGGTGGTGCTGGTTGTGATGTCGATGGGGGTATTGCAGGCTGACGTATCGCCTCTTCCCGTTGTCAACCTGGCCCCCTGTCTCCCTCTTTCCCCTATCTCGACTACCACCACCAGCCTACACCACTCGCAAGCAACAACCGGCGAGGACACTGGGCACGAGTCAATCCAACTCGGCCTTTTCGTCACTCGACGCTTCTTCCTCGTCCCCGTCCGGGTTAGCGATCCCCACACCCGCAGGCAAACCCATCGCCTCAACCTCGACCGCCCCGACGGTTCCGACCTTGAACCCCGCCTCCTCCCTCTCCGCTCCACCACTACTTCCCTCTCCTCCAGCAGCCCCTGCCCCACCGATCCTCACGTCCTCTACACCCCCACCCTACCCAGCTCTACACCTCCTCCCTTTGAACGAAACGTTCGTACCGAAACAAATCTCACTCTACCCCCCTGGTCAGAGAATCAAGATTGGTCGACAGACGAACGCCAAGACGATCCCGAATGGTACGAATGGCTACTTTGATTCAAAAGTGTTGAGTAGGATGCATGCCGAGGTTTGGGCCGAGGATGGCAAGGTTCGTTAGGCTTTCGGGCGATTCCGGCTCCGCGAATCCGAAATCGAAATCATAGGCTGGGGGTTAGCAGTACTGATCAAATGACCTTGGGGGGGTTTGGGCGAGCGCGCAGGTTCTTATCAAGGACGTCAAGAGTTCTAATGGTACTTTTATTGATGGTCAACGACTATCACCCGAGGCTGCGGAGAGCGATGTATTTGAACTTCGAACGGGTGTCACCGTCGTAAGTAGTCCAAGCTCGGGAGCGAGCTCACGCATTCACAAGCGGGAGAGGAGGCTGATGGTTTTTTTTGGTTTTTTTTTCACGTTCAACGTTCAGGAATTCGGTATCGACATCGTCAGCGATGATGGCAAGTCGATCGTGCATCACAAGGTCTCGGCCAAGGTGTTGGTCGTCATGAACGCCGAAGATGCTCAAGCCAGTTCTCGGTGCGTTGTCGCGGAGACGAGTCTATGGAAGCAGTTCTCTACGTTGAAAGCTGAGCCTGATCCGATTGGGACCATTTTTTTACAGCGAGTTCAATAATTGGTACCGCTACATTGAACAACAACCGGCGCAAAGACGAGGGATGCGTCAGATCGGTACCGGCGCCCTTGGTGGCAATTCGCTCATGGGCGGTGGTGGTGGCGCGCAGCACCAGAACGCGCTCAACATTGATCATTTCTTAGGAAAGCTGCAGACCGAGCTCGCCAAATCGCGCGAGACGGGATCGCACCTCACCGAAGTTTCGACTACTCTCAATGACGTACAGGATACGTTGGGGGGTGGAGTCGCGAATGCACCTTTACCACCTCCTGGTACTTCGGCGGCGTTGTTCTCGAGGGGTTTGACCAATGGGCAGGTTAATGCTCAACAACAGGCTTTGGCGCATCAACAACATACGCAATCGATTACGCAGTTGCAGAATCAGTTACAGGAAACGCAACAATCCCTTGCGGATCACGTGGGCAAGATGAAGGATCTCGAGGGGCTCTTGGCTGAGCACGAGGCGATGAAGAGGGAGGTCGGCTCGTTGCGAAGGCAGATGGAGACGGACGTCGGTGCGGTGCATCTTGCGAGGAGTGGACCTGATGGGGATACGTTGCCCCCTTCTGCGAGTGAGCGAGGAGGGAGGGAAAGTCCGATCGCGGCGATGTTGGAGGCGCAGGATCGGGCGGACCGCGAACGCGACCAAGTGCACGACGACGTCGTCGACGACGACGACGATGATGCAAGAAGTGTTGTATCGGTCGATACGGTCGTCGGAGGTTCTTCGGGTCGACTTAACGGACGAGCGACGTCGAAACGCTCTCAAGGCGACGCGACGAGGGAAGCCGAGCTGCAGGAGCAAAACGCGCGCTTGAGCGGTCGTCTTGATCAACTTGCGTCCGAGTTGGACGAAGCGATCAAATTGGGACAGTCGCTGCGCTCGCAGCAGGAACAAGCCGCGACGACGATCCGGAAACTCGAGCAGCTCATCTCTGGCTTGGAGAAAAAGGTCGAGCGACAGACCGAAGCTGCGATCAATTCCTCACGGGCTGTTCCTACCGGCGCTGCCGGTGTTGACGAGAAGAAGCTTGGCGATCGGCTCGAGAGTCGGTGGATGGGCTGGAAGGAAATGTTTGAAAAGAGTTGGGAACGGGAGAAGAGGGATTGGCAGGTCGAACATGACAAGTTGAAGGTCGCCGTGCAGGAATGGGAGGAACGGAGGAGGGCTTCGTCCAGCGATGATGAGGATCAGGACGCGGCTTCGGTCGGTCGGACAGCGGATGGCTCGGCGGCTGTTGCGGGTGCGGCGGCGGGCGTCGCGGGTACGATCGCTACGATCAAGTCCAAGAAGAAGGCCAAGCGGAGACGGATGAACGTCGCTATCCCTTCATCGTCGCCCGGGGCGGATGATGTCATTAGATCGAAAGGTCTAGCAACACCGGCGACCTCGAATTTACCGCCTTTGTCATCTCTCGCCAAATCGTCGTCGAGCTCGTCCGGTCCAAATCGGTTAACAACTCTCGCCAAGAGCTCGCACATTGACGATGCCGCGAGCGACTCTGATTCGACGATCGGCAGTCGAGGGACGATGTATGACGCAACGGGTGAAGCGACGATCAAACGCGGGCAGAGGAGTGGGGTCTCTGAGTGGGTGGGTGGGGAAAAGGGTGGTGTCGAAGGTGCGACGGGTCGGAGTGCGGCGACGCCGTATGGCGGGGGAAGGAGGTTCAATGATCAAGGGTCCGGAGGTGTAATTATTGTGAGTACCGAGATTGAACTCGTATTTGTGCCAGTCGCTGGTGTTGATTAGGCTTCTTTTGTATTGCCGGCTCACACAGATTCAGCAAAAGCACGTCACGTCCGCCGTCGTTGTCGTCGTCGGCGTGCTCACCGCCATGGCCGTATCGCTCAAGCTGAAAGAGTAGTTTGCAATCGTCTTTCCTTTTTACGAGGTTTTTTCAGTCGCACCCAGGAAGAAGAGTGCACTTTGGTTTTTTTTTCCTTCTTCTCTCTTTCCTTTGCGCGTTCCCAAGACTTTGTTTTTCTTGATGATGACGACCCTATACTTCTTCTGAGGGAATGAAATGCACTTGGATTGAAAGAACAGGGTTACATTTGCGACCGTTGAGATGGTGGGACGGACGGGACAAGTCGTCAGCGGATACGTGAGCGATTTCGAGATCAGCGCCTTGAAGCTCGTCCGGCCTTGGAGCTTGGGGATTGACCGAAAAGCGCTTATATTTCCGGGGCGAAAGGGTTCTATAAATTTCCATGTGCTCACGAGTAGGTCTTTTTTCAAATCGGCGCGTAGGAATTGACTTATTAAACGACAACGACAAGTAGGACCCGAAAGGAGTCGTTCTTCCACGTTCGCTGAGTAGTCTCAAGTAAAAGTTGTGCAGTTGAGTACAGAAGTAAGCAGTCAGTAGTGACTATAGGGAATTGCGAAAAAAAGTCGTTTCCGAATGTTGGACTGCGTGAGAGTGGGATATAGTCTTTTTTTGGGACGAGTGTTCAAAAGAGAGAGAAAAAAACCCCGTCCAGGTCGAGCCAAAATTTATTCAGGAAATTTGAAGCATAGCTTTGAACTAAAGGAGTAAGTTTCAAGACGCTCTTTCGATCTTCACATGATACCCCTCAGTAGACTAGCTTGTGTCAAAGCAAAAGTCAAATTTAAACCGAGTATACGTAACAGAAAACAACGCGATCAAAACCCAATGTTCAGTGCAAAAGATCTCGCATCGTACCCCAAACTCTTTCCAATCTAATCGTATACCACATCCCTTCTCTTCCCACTCCAAGCAAAATCCTCCTTACTGCTCTCGTCGATGGTGGGGTGTAGATGTTTTTTTTGTGATTTGATCTAGTTCCCGTAGAGCTCCTCCTTGAGTAAGACGCCGAGCTCCTTACGCAAGGGGGCGGTCTCGGTGACGTAGGCTTGGTATTGGGTCGCGTTCTCCGTCTTTTCCTCTGTTGAATCGTAGGACGGTGGGCCGGCCCGGCGTAGAGGGTAGGGGTCGGGAAGGGCGGTAGGCGAAGTTGCGGTACGTGGGAAAGTGGAGGTGCAGAGTAGCATTCAAGGGGGGGTCGGAAATGGTACATATCGCAGCGCGGCACATGAAGGACGGAGGAGACGAGAGAGAGAAAAGGTAGGCGGGCACGATCAGAACAGTTCGTGGGAGGACAACAGTATGAATCGAAGGGACTGACTCAATCCCTCGAAAATTCGGACGGCGGTCGAGTAGTCGTTCACTCGGCGAGCGGCCTTGAGCGCCTCCTCGACAACTGCAAGAGGCGGAAAGCGCATTCGGGCGGACAAGTTGGGGAGGAGGAGGTTGAGAGAGTCAGTTTTGAGTTCTCCGGAGCATTCAGTGCTGTGCAGATGTTTCGTGAGGTCGTTCCCGCGGTTATGATCGGGTGGGCGAGGCAAGGATCGAAGTGGTATGATCCACATCGCGCTAGGCGCTCGGCGAGGTGCTTTGATCGTCGCACTCGACGACGAGTTGTACGCCAAAGTCGATCTTTGATCCTGTAGGTGATGTCGATGTTGGAATCCGGTTGCGAGCTTGTCCTCGACGCGGGCCGGACCGCCCTACCGCCCTACCGCCCTACCGCCCTACCGCCCTACCGCCCTACCGCCCTTCCCACACGACGACGACGCCACCCGCCCTACGAGGCGCTAAACGACTGCGGTAGCCTGCCCATACCCAGGTCGATTATGTACTGACCCTGTGGGGAAGGCACCAAGTCGTACGCGAAGCAATTGTTGAGTCCGCGTTGGAGCTCGAACAGGTCCTGCGCGTGGGCGAAGAAGTCGGCGTAGCGGCGGTTGAAGGACTCGTAGTCCTCTGCGGCGGCGTGCGACGAGTGGCGCACTGCGTTGACGGTCAGAGGGGTGGGTTTGGGAGTGCGGAGTGGTCGCGCGGAACGGATCGGATCGGGATCGGTGCGACAGAGTCATAGGTTCCGGGTGGTACAGGCGAGTGGGGCACGTCGAGAGTAGGGCATGGGGGAAGGAAAGCAGACGGGAGCGGTCAGCGGTCAGCGGTCAGCGGTCAGCGGTCAGCGGTCAGTCTTTGTAGGATGATACTCCCTCGGCGTGCGGTTCTGTTCTCTGTCTCTCTCGACAACGTACCGGCCAACGGAGCGACGAGCGACCGTTGCTGGCGAGCGACCGTCAGCAGAGGTCGGGACGAGCAGCGGAGCGTGTAAAGGCCGAACATGCGGGTCGTGATGGGCGCTGGTGGGGTTGGTGGGGTTGGTGGGGTTGGTGGGAGGAGTGGGTGCGGCGTACAAAGCTGAGCGCAGGCCGGCACGGGCGGGCGGCTGGGCAGGGCTGGGCATGAAGCAGGCAAAGTCACAAAGCATAGATTCGCAGTTTGGGATTAGGTTTCGAACTAATAGGCGCAGACAGCAGTGGCAATTTTTAATTTCGACCGTTTCCCTCGATCCCCGCTTCATCTGAGCTCCATCCACGGGCACACCCTGCATCGCACCGCAACGATGCCAAGGATAGGAACAAGAATCAGAATCATTCGCGCACTCGTCGTCACCCCATCCCACACGAGCACCTCCCTCGCCCGAGCCTACGCAACCGCGGCCCACTCCACTTGCTCCTCCTCTTCCCCTTCCTCAGCGCATACTCCACCACCCCCCACCCACGCTCGAACACGTGCCCTCCCCGCTCGAAAACAACTCTTGTACGCCTCCCACGCGAACCTACTCACCTCGAACGAGGTCGTACTTTTCCTACGTCAAGCCGACTTTACGGCGCACGAATACAACACGTTAAGGACCCAATTGACCACGCTAACCGGAACCGAACCACAATTCACGTATACGTTGACCGTATTGAGACCGGGTTTGCTATCGGCCCTGTTGAGGGATTCAACTTTGGTGCAAGCGATCGAAGCGAATTTTTTGGCCAAGGATTCTCATACCAAAGGAGCTTTGAGCGTTCTCACCGCCAAGACATTCGATCCGCCCACGCTGAAACAAGTGATCAAGTTGGTCAATACGTATTCGGCATTACCCTTCGCGAATCAACCCCCCACGGAGGCGGCAAAGGGCATTCCGGAACCAACCCCGGAAAGGTTGAGGATCCTTTCGGCTTTGGCCGAGAGCAAGGCGATCGAGCAGGAGCGTGTCAAGGGTCTAGCCGACTTGCCGAATTTGCATACCTTGCGCGCTCAGTTGGTGGGCTGGTTGTCGAGTCCGGCGGGGAGGATGGTGGGTGTCTTGGGAGCGCGCGCCGACGAGGTCAAGAGGACCTTGCAGGGCTTTCAGTTGGGGTTGCAGGAAAAGCAGGAGCCAGCGAACAAGGAGTAGCGCGTGGAAATTCAATATCATGGGTTCAAGTTGATGGGGGAGAGCAAGCAACTTTTCTGCTCGGATCGGATCGAATCGCAGTCCAGCTGAGGTGACCCGATTGAACAGCCGCAAGAGAACACTCTGTAGTCGACAATTGCTATTGTTGATCTACCGCACGCCGAGTCGATCGGGACCTTCTCATTTGTTTTTACTCGTCGTTGTGAGTGGTGCCGAGCTCGACCGGCCAGGACCCGCCCCGTGCGACGCCGCAGCGATTCGAGCTTGGTCGGGTGTCGTTTCATTGCTTCAACCACCCGACGGTAGGGCTTGTAGTTGCGCTCGCTATCCAGTCGAACGTCCCGTCCACCAGGGGTTTGGAATGTCGTGGCGGTGTCGACAAGCCCAGCCCACTCGGGATGGTCGAGCACCGATACGACCACTCCCTCGTCGTTTTCGAACGCTTTCGCATGAGGAACACAGAACGGCAGATAGCCTTTGGTGTTTCCAGGTGCGTAATGAGGTATGCTGATGATCGAGCAGATCAAGCACGAAGCGAGGCCTCTTGCTCCCACGAGGTTTCCAAGGGCTGCTTGCTCCAGCTTGTCGGCTATGCAAGCCACGATCCTGTCTCTGCAAAGCACGTGCCTGTCCCGAGCGGCTGAAAAGGATGAACGCTCCCCTCCGAAGATGTGAAGCTGTTGACAAAATGTTTCGAGGAATGACTGCTCGTCTTTGGGTTTCTGAGGGCCGTTCACGGAGATGACAAAGTGCGATGATAGCTTCCAACGAAGTTCGGGGGGCAGGGTCATGGGTATCACCCCAGAGATGTGGGCGTTGACCTTGCGATTGGCGTTGGAGTGCGCGAGCACTTCGGTTCCATCGGAGAAGGTTGCAAGAGGGATGTCATCCGGCTTGAGATCGCCGTTTGCGTAAAGCGTCCGTGCGTGTAAGCCGTCGACCCATCGCCTCACGACCGGGTAAGAGCCCGAGCCACCTGACGCCTTGTGCAAGTCGACGACCTCGTCGCTCGGCTTAGCATTGGCGAGGGTAGGGCCGATTACTGGGTGTGCACGAAGCGCGTTAACAAAAGGGGCGGGGTCATGAAAGCGCTGCGTTGACCGTTCAATCTTCTCGCCATTCTTGCCCAGCGTGAAACGTTTCTCGCGGCACCCCCGCGTCGGACACTCCTCAAGATCTTGGAGTCTTTTGGCGCCATAGGACAGGCAACCTTTGGGGCACTTGCCGATATCCAAAGTTCTGAAGCCGGTGAGATGTCGTATCGCTCGGACCATTTTGTACTCGGACATGTTGTTGAGGTCGGCGTCGTGGAAGGTGTAGGTGCGCAGTGAGGTTAGTCCAAGCGTCCCTCAAAAGCGATCCCCGGCGGCCAGTCCGGTCAAACATTACAGTAAGTAACTTGTTGCCGGGATCACGTTGGAACCTCAAGAGAACTAACTGTACATCGAGCCTGTACTCGATCTAACCGTGCAAGAGCTTTCGCGTTTGGACTTCGCGTGAAGTTGAAGGGCATTGCGGCCTCCTTGGACGGGCCCCTCAAACGCTCACGGCGAAGAATCGTAAGGCGGCGGCGAAAGAACTATTCCCCGTCAGTCACTTCTATTCCGCTGTTACACAGCTTTATCTCTTCCGAATCAGGAAACTAACCAGCATGCTTGGGGTCAATCGGTCCTTGCGTAGGAGCTGGCGGCTCAAATCGATGGGCGCTCTCAACTCCAGCATGCGGAGATTGGCGGATGGGAACTGGGGCGCGCTCGGACCTCTTTGAACTTGGACTTAGAATACCCGAGGCTGCGACTAGCGCAGCTCTCTCTCTCTCTCTTTCCTTAACGTTCCCAATCCTTTTCTATTCGGCATCTTTGTTTGCTCACTGCGCTGCTCCTCATAGGTTAGTGTAATACATCATGAAAGTTCCCAATCCTATACTCGGCATCTTCGTTTGCTCACTGCGCTGCTCCTCATACGTCCAACCTGCTTGTAAAAGTCAGGCAAACTAACCAGATTTTTTGCCGATTAGATTTCCAATTTCAAATCGACTTTCACTGCTTGAAGCGCGCACGAAGCGCGCGCCGCCTCTCTCCCTCCTGCTCCACGCATGCCGACATCATGGTCACCGCCGACTCAACTGAAGCGCCCTTGGCATCGCCAACTTGCAGCATTCGACTCACTGACTTGATCGGCACCAAGTCAGTGACTGAATTTAGATGACATCCTTACAATCTCGATGCTACCCGGTCACTCAACATGGCCCGTGCTTTTGGTGTCACGTGTCCGACCCGGCCTCGCTCGACAGTACGTCGCACCGATCACGCTGACGCACTGATCAGCAGCTTGTTCCACCGACTCTGTAATGCTCCCCAGGTTATCTCGCCATCTGGTATCCTTATTTCGTGTACTAACCACATCAATCAATTGTTCTGCACCAGGACCTAGCCTTGTTCGGCGGTCCGAGTCACATGCACTTGTCTCTGTTCAGAAAGCCTACAGGTGGCCATTCTTTGACTTCGAGAGAAGTGTGAGCAAGCTTTGCTCTATCGTCCGCTCGCTGATGCCAATGTGCTTGCATTCACATCGAGAACAGTGCCACAAGCCACACTGCTTCGCCTCCGAGTCGATGCTGTGGACGGGAGCTTCGAGGTGAGCAGTCAGTCGGTTATCCAAGCTCGACGAGAAGATATTTAAGATGTGTACAGGCATATTTCAGGACCTGATGTTGAACTATAGGGTAAGTCTCCAGTTCGCTCCTACACTATGACCGGGCTGATTCTGATCCGTCGCGCAACAGCAGGCGTGCGTCCGATCGAGTCTTCGAGTTTGATCAGTCGAGTGAGTCAGCTACCAGACTGAGTCTGAGGTGATCCACTGAATATAGCACGACACTCATCATCAGCCTTGTGTGTCATTGACAGGTTTAGTGGCAAGATTCGAGGGTGGAAGGTGAGTCGGCGTTGCTGGGCCCGAGTCGTCGAGCCGATCCGACTTGGCGATTTCACGAGTTGAGGCCGAGTGCCTCATCAGGCTCAAGGTTCGTCTCTTGGTTCGAGTCGTATGCTTGATATAATGCAATGGCATTGGCAGTGCCACTTCACTATCTTTACTGTACATGCAAAGGAGAGCGAAGAAAGGGATAGTATAGGCTACTACATTATTACAACCGCGGTCACAAAAGTTCAACCGCGGTCGTGCAGTTGTAACCGCAATCACTTGATCTACTACAACTGCAGTTAGTGCGGTTGCGACCGCGGTTGCCGAATTCGCGACTGCGGTTGGGTAGATTGCAACTGCGGTAAAAGTGCACCTCCGCAATCCACTTTCTAGGCCTGAAGTTGAACCGCGGTTACTTTCGAATGGCTGGACGGGCGACGTCTGTTCCTCCAACCGCGGTCAGCTGCAGTCGACGGCGGTCCAACCGCGGTCAACTGCGGTTGCGTGGATTTCCCGTAGGGGTCCACTTGTTCACAAAACGCCGAAGCGCCGAAGATGTTCCGATCATTGGTCGCCCTATAGCCGTCGACTGACACTGAGACTCCCAGGTACCTATGGGTGGCCAGTGCACCTACCAGCGCCGACTACCTACCCGTGCTTCAGATTTATTATTAGACTACTATTATTAGACTACTATTTGCCTAAGCAACCGACTTGAGATATTGACCTTATTCTTCATTGCAGCAAAAGCAAAAGCAAAATCTGTCGTTAGATACCTACCTATCGCTGTGCCACTCATCTTCAAATCTCCGTAGTTGGTAGTGACGCGTGGCGGCTTGGGTCTCGCTATTTCCACGTGTTTCACTGTCCGCGTCTTTGGAGCTAGAGAGGAGCCAGACACAAGTACGTAGAACCTGTAATAGCCCACTTGAAGACTGCCAAGTCTGCCCAAGTGGCCCAGAGTAGCCCAGAGTAGCCCAGAGTAGCCCAGAGTCGCCCCTGGTGGGCCCAACCTCTCAAGACACAAGACACTTCAACTGCCTGCTTTTGTCTGTTGAGCTTTAGCGGTAAGAGTTCCACGCTCAATGTTCAAGCGCGCATCCGTGCATCCAGTCCCTGACTCAGCGTCAGCTTTCCTAGCCTCTCCGGAGCGCTCAGAGCCTAGCCCTCCCCGCGAGCGGCTCAGCGTACTTTCCTAGCCTCTCCGGAGCGCTCAGCGTCCCTAGGCCTCTCCGTGAGTCCTCAGAGTTTTTTCACGCGTGCAAGCGGCTTTTGGGAGAGTTGACCGCCTTCTGCCATCTCTGCATTCCTATCCCTTCCCCCACGGCGCCCCCGAATTCTCAAGATGCGCATCCTTATTTTCCTCGCCTTTGTGGTCGCAGTCTCAGAAGGTGTTCTGGGCTTCCAGTATCTTCACGGTGAAGGTCGTAAGTACAAGTACCCTGCTGCCTCTGTCACGACTTGCACGGCGGTTTCCTTAGTAGGAGCCTCGCGCGACACCAGTATTGCGCTCTCATAGCTCGCTGGCTGCGGTCGCCCGGCAGTCAGCAAAGCGCATGATCGTGGCTCACGCACCAAGTAACGTACTCCTCCTTTCACTTTGTTCTTAGAGCTTGCACCCAGCAATGCTTACCTCTTCAGGGTCAGGAACAACTGTACGTGTTTTGCTATTAGTGCCACACAGGCCTCTTCGAGGCGATCCGAGCTAGGGGCTAGCGGCGATTGGCAAAGTCGCGTATCCCCGGGGTATCGGGATCTACCTTGAAGGAGCTTACCATCATAAAATGTACCTACTACCCCTTTGTTTATCGTTCGCTACGCTCAGCGTCATTCAACCACAGCCTCACCATTTTCGACGCGTGTCGGCGCTTGTACCAGGCCTGCGACAAATACGTAAAGCCTATCCAGGTGCGCAAGGCTGACGGCCGTGTGTACCTCGCCCACCATGTTCTTGAGTGAGTCAAATTTCATTGATACAAAAAAGCTCGGCTTCAGGGTTGACTGACTCCCTTCCACCGTTGGGTCCCCTGAACCGTCGGCAGCTGTCGCCCAGACCTGTCGGAGTTGCCCGTCTTCTACGCGAGATGCGGTTACCGCATATCGCATACTCCCGGGGAGCCTTCGACCTACAATTCTCACGACATTCCAACTGACGTCACCTGGGAGGCGCTGAATGGACTCAAATATTACCAAATATTCCCTCGTGGGGATGAAATGCTCCGTGGCATCAAGCTCGGTCAGGCGGCGAATTCGGCCGGTCATCATTCCGACCACAGTCACCAGGCCCGAGCCGAAAGTCAACCACATCACCGTAGCCGTATACACCATCACCGTAGCCTTAAAGCCCAAGGTTAATATACGTCCCCATCCAGGTGCCCCGCTCGTGACCATTACCGATCTCGACCGCTTCGGGCCTCGGCTCGGTTCCTTTCACTCTTTTCGTCTTGAAGGACTCGGCGCGAAGCTGACGTCCATTGCTAGTCCATTGCTACATCCAGCCCCCATCACTTTTCGCCTGCCATACAACGGCTCTTCTCTCCCTTGAAATTCCATTCTTTTGGTGTATTGTCGACCCTATATCGATTCATGTGATTTCCTCTGCAAGGAGAGCGCATTCGAAGTATGTCATTGTGATGTGACCTGCGTTGCCACTGCACTGCCGCCAGCGGTAGGTAAGCGGTTACCCAAAAAATTAGGCTGCATGCAGTGGCAGGCCAAGGGTCGGACTCGTGACCTCACTTGTCTTCATAAGCGGGCAGTGGAAGACGACAAGTATGTAAGGTGGAGACCTCTTGGCTCAAGGCAAGCAAGACCTGGTAGCTTGCTGCCGCACTGCAGTGAATCCCATATCGGAGGCTCGGCGCCGCTCTCGCGTCTGTCAGTGCGATCACTAGATCAGTCGTGGGCGGGCCGCGTTCAAAGGCAGTCAAGCAAGGCCACGAATTAAGGCTATGAAGACTCAGTAACACACAGTACATACGAAGCGAGAAGCGAACAGGATCAAGTGTGGGTTTGAACAAATACAAATGAGTGGAGGTCTAAAATCCACAAAGCGAGCAAGACCAGAATTCCTTCGCTGAGGCAGAAACTGCACAACCAAGTGAAGCAATGGCAATCCAAAGAAGCGTAGACAAGCAACAAGAGTCAAGCCTTGACAGCGACCGGGGTAGCGGGATTTGTCGTGGTTAAAGAAGCGTGCTTCTTGAGGGCGGGGCTGCCTCCTTTCTTTGGCGCGGAGTCGTCTTTCCAATCCTTGAAAGCAGGGGCGGTGTCAGGGTCGGTGCCGACGGCGGCAGTGGCAAGGGTAGGCGTGGACGACGAAGATGCCTTCTTCGACTTTTCTGGGAGACCGACGGAGGCGCCCCTGGCGGCAGCGGACGCGAACGAACCGACAAGGCGGGACGGTGCGGTCATGGCCGCTGTTCCGAGAACTGGGGCCGAAGCGAGGGGACTGGATGAGGGTTCAGTGGACGGGGTGCCAGCGGTCTCCGAAGCGGGGGCATCCGAGTGATTGACCATCACGAAGTCCGAGTCGGCCACAGCACTGCCAAAGCCAGGGTCATCAATCTGCTGAATTTCTGTAGGTGCTTCAAGAGCGACGCCGGCGGAAGATGTTGAAGGTTGGGAAGCCGCCGTCACTTCAGGCTGAGCGACTGACGATTCCAAGGAAGGAGAAGGGTAACCTGGGGTCAAAGCGGGGAAGTCTTCGCCAGAAGGCACGCGCTGGGCCGCACGCGAAAGAGCACTCGACAGTTTGCTGCGATCGCCATTCGTCAAAACTGCCGGCCCTTTTGATCCACTTGGCGCAGCGACGGGCAGATGTGGCGCCTGAACATCTCGGGGCTGCACTGGTGGGATACGACGAGTAAGGCCGTGGATAGCGGCGACGAGTTGCGGTGCGGCTCCTCCAGGATGCAGACGGGAACCGTTCGCGGCAAGAACCGACGAAACCTCAGGGACGCCAGGTGACGATTCACCCGCCACTCCGTTGTGACCCGCGGCAGCTACCTGAGCTTGCGTGTCTGCTCTCAGGCGAGCTTGCTCTTCCTCGAAGCGACTCCGTTGCTGACGTAATGCCCCGTTGGAGAACGGCCCACCTGAGCTTTGTGCGCCGTTGCGGAAGAACGCGCCGTTGCTGCCCGCCTTCTTCCAGTTTGGATTGGCCAACCATGTCGCCGGAAGACCACCCTTTTCCTCCGGGTTGTCCGTTCGCCCATCAGCACCAACCCAGCCTTGACCTAGCAGACGGGCGTCGCTGCCGTCCGGCAGGAGATGTTGGAATGGACACGCATCGCGGTTTCGGCACCGGTTCGCCTCGAAGAACGAGCAAGGTGGGCGAGGTGACCCGGCGGGGAAGTTGCGACGAGCGGTTTTGCCGTTGCTCACACTACCAAAGCCTCCAGCTGGTCCAAGCATCGGTCCACGGGCTCGTGTAACATTTGCGAAGTGCGGCATGCCATGTGGGCCAATGATGCCGTTGCGAGGTGCGTTCTTGCCGTTGGAACTAGTGGTCACGTTCACAGGAGTGATGGCCGAGGCTGGATCTGAGGGCGAAGTGGAGCCATCCCATCCGTTGAGTGCTAAAATATCGCTCTGGAGTAAGTTGTGGAGGGTCGGAAGGATTGAATGGTCCGCAGAGGACGGAGACATCGAGGCTGCCGCGCTTTGGGACTGGGCAGGAGCGTAATCGGTCTGGCTAGCGGACGCAGCGGCGAACAGTACGGGACTTGTTCCTGGAGGCGATGACGCACTTAGATTATCACGAGACGGAGAGGCTGGAGTGATCGGTGAGGTAGAAAGAGGTTGCGGGGCAATCGAGGCCAGAGCAGGGTTCGAAGCGTTGATGTATCCCGTCGAAGCCGGGGAAAAAGCACGACTCTCGCTAGACAACGCGGTATTCGAAATTTGCGGAGCTTGCTGCTGCGCTTGGGGCATATGATAGAACGATTGGGGCGGCGGTGGCGGCGCTTGCTGGTAATGTTGGGCGCCGAAGAAAGGTGGAGGGAAGGGATAGAAGGCTCCCTGAGGCGAAAACGGTTGCTGCTGTTGCTGATGGTGCTGGTGGTGATGGAGGTGATGGGAATAGCCGTATTGCTCAATGTGCTGCTCGGGATAATACATGGGCATCCCATGGAGGTACTCGTCTTGCTGCGACGGAAAGTGTTGCGCTTGCTGGTGAAGGACGGTTTGAGGATCGGCCGGCTGAGTCGAAATACGCAGGAGTTGGGCCTGAACGGAGGGCGATGGGGCAACACCTGGGGAGCCAGCCACGCCCGGAATTCCGTGGGAGAAAATGCACGAATCACCATACTTGCAAGTGCCTTGCGGGAAGTATCGACAGGGGATCAACTTGGCCACTTCGCGCGGGGGAAGGTTCGCTTGAGGCGGAGGGGCCGGCGTGGGATCGAAGTTGCTGTTGTGCGACGTCACGTGGTATGGCGACGGGGCGGGAGACGGGACGCCTTGGTGGTCAACGACAGCCAAGTCGTCAACTGTGCCAGTGATAGGGGGGAAAGTGGGGGTAAGTGTATGCACACATTCCATCGATGGACGAGCGAGGTTGGATCGCAAAGCGGCGGCCTATCTGAATATAGCCACAGACACCACAGCGTCGAAACTGAGGAGGTGACCCGGGCCAGCAGGAGCACCGATGTAGTCATCTCGGACCGTAGCTGTGCTCGACGGCGAGTTGAAGATCTTTCGGGCAAGAGGCACATTCGGGCCGATCCAGCCTGATCCGTCCCAGGGATTCGTATTTCGCAGTCCATGTCGGCGAGCAGCGCGCCCGTGCGCGCAAGGGCGCTGCGAAAAACTTCGGGACCCCCGCATATATGCGCCGGAGCCTAGGCGTGATTGCATGCGACACAAGCATACCAACGACCTAGCCCAGACAGCAATGCTGAACCAGCTACGTGGTAAGCGCACCTCATGGATGGAGACCATGTTGACCGTCGAAGAGGTGCAAGCCCCAAATCCAATGACGGGCTGCAGAGAAGGACCGAAACCTCGACTCACCGTTCGCAGACGGAGCAGCGCCATCCTTCGACGCGAGCTTGGCCTGAGCCTTCTGCTGTCGGTGCACTTGCTGTTCGGCCGCGACTTGCGCCTGAACGCTCTCGGGTGCTGTGACCATTTAGGAAAAATGCAGCTCGGGCGGGCGAGATGGGCAGAACAGTCCAGGTGGGTCCAAGTATCCGGTCCTTTGCGTCGAGCTTGAAGAACCCAGGTCCGCGAACGAGAACGAGCGATGGCAGGGGAAAGTCAAAGAGGCTACAGTCGGACAGCAAGCGCAGAGAGCGGACGTCAGAGAGCAAACGAGTCTTGTATCGCACCAGAGCGACCGCAGTGACGAGTACACTCACGACCTTTCACCGACGGGGGCACGGGGGACAAGCTCAACCCTCTCATGCCTTCGCTAGCCCCTACTAGCCCTCGCTTCGTTTCGCAGCCTGCGAGAGCCTGCGCCAAAGCGCTCGGGCCTCTAACTGCCTACAATGTCCCTGGCTTCGGAGCTATGTCACGTGACTCTGTCTCGGCCCCACCGGCGTCGAGAGACCCCAGGGTGTCCCGAGACTACTGAATCTTCACTGAATCGACCAGAGCAGCATCAATCCCTCCCCCCTCATCTCCGATCACTCACGGTGCGACTGCGCGGGAATCTGGCCCGCCGTGCACGTGGCTTGTGTCGGGCCGGTGATAGCAAGTTTCGAAGAGGCGGAGCCCATCGAGTCCAACTCACACTTACTCTGAACCCTAAATGGCGAAAGAGAAGACTTTGACGGGACTTGGCGTCCTAATTTGTCATAACATAGATGTGATTACAAGCACAAGACAACCAAAAACCACAGTCGCACGACACCACCTTTCCGGACTGGTGCTACAGCCCCTACGCATCATGCATTCCTTCGTCGTCTACTGCCTCAGGGTCTTGTTTTGGATCGTGGTCGGTAATGAGAAACCTCGTATCCCCTTGTCCATCGGACCCCTCTGCCTCGTAAATTACGTCGCTTGCTTCCCCTTCATTGGGCGAGCTCGCTTCAACGTCCAAGGTGTCCTCTCGGAGCTCATCGCCAGGCGGGCCGATCAAGAAGTTCTCTACCTCGGTGACAGCCTCATCGGTGTCGGAGCTCACAGTCGCCCATCCGGCGAGTCGCATGCCGTTCAATAGCCACTCGAGCCTTTCGGCTTTCTCCCCAACGGATAAGGATCCCCCAGCGAGCGCTCCTTCGAGAGCCTCGCCAGGCGCCGCCGGAAGGCGAATCAGCAGCTTGGTCCACTCGGCGAGGCGTAGCGGCATCAACCCGGGCGTCAGCCAAGCTAATGACGGGACGTCACGCACTCGTTCCGCCAGCATGGCACCAGCACGAATCCCTACCCGTCGATAGACTTCCGCCAACAGATCCACTGCAACGGCCCTACGTTTGGTTGTGTCCGAGGTTGCATGCTTGCCTGATTCATTTGACGTTTCGAAGCTGTCGATGCGAGCCTGGAGATTGAGCAAGAGGGGTAGAACGAGAGAGGACCAAGCTACCGTCACTATGAAGCGAATGGCGGCAAGCACTTCTACTTGAGAGTCACCATCGTGAGCAGGCATTGAGGACTTGTCGCCGAGCAAGCTTTCCGCGGTTGTGTCGAGTTTTGAGCGCAGTGCGCCTAGTAATTCGAGATCGGAGAGATAAGAGGCAACGACAGCTTCGTCGAGCCAATGAGATCGGGCGAAAGTCCCCGAAATTTGGCGAACACATCTTCGTGCCAGATGCGTGGCGTGGTAAAGGAAGGGGTAAAGGCATCGATCAAAAACTTCGGCCGATTCCAGAGTCGCGGCTGCCGATGCACTACTTTCGAGGGGTTCGGGAGCCAATCCTGCGAGCAGTAACTCGTCCGCCTCTTCAAAAATCGAGATCGTTGACGAGCTGAGCGAGTTCAAAGCCTCGAGGAGCTGCGGAAAGATGCGCATCGATTGAGCGCAGGCTTGTGGAAGTGCTGACGAAGGGCGGTTGCTGCTTACAATTAGAAAAGTCCACTCCATTTCGGGATCCGGGATCCCTTCGACACACAACTCACGCAAGTGCGTGGCGTGCGCGACACTGTACGGTTTCCCTGCCATTGGTGAGGTGACTGCATGGTCTCAGAAATCAGGCCCAAGCCGCAGTCAGCTTGGCTCGCCTGTATGCGGGGAAAAGGCTCCGCTCGCGGTGGGCTCACCTCCGATCAGTGCCCCCAACAAATGACAACTCGCAACGTTTTCTCTCCCGCCGTGTACCAGCGCTCCATACTCCCAAGCCAGCCCAATCGCTTGCTCCCTCAACTTGTCGCACGCGTGGGCCCTTCGCTTGCCAAATTCACGCAGATCGGATTCACCGAAGAGGCTTGGTATATTCCGATTGATGCTCTCGAACGAGGGAATCCGAGACGAGTGGGTATAGTAAGACGGCGTTGATTCTGTGGTCGTGAAGAGTAGAGGGTGGGACGAGATGCATGCGGTGAGGGCGATGACCGAGCGCGCGAGCACCTGGGTCGGCGCAGGTAAGTCGTATAAACGGCCGTTGACGGCTTGCACTTGGCTGGAGAGGACTGGAAGAGAGAACAAGCCCAGCCAGTATTGAGGCGTCGCCTTGAACACTGTTCGCAGGCAAGAGGAAGGCACATCCACACCCGTCAGAAAATTCCGCCACACGCTGCAGATGGCGGCCTACTCACGTTCGATGAGGTGGGTAATAAGAGCTGTGCTGAGCTGCTGGTCGGCGAGCGTGTCGCCAGAGTAGCGAACCAGAGGACTTTCGTTATATAGCCTAATGGCTTCCCTAGCCTCTCTCGCCGCTTCCCTGGCGATGGCTTCGGCACGCTGCGCCGCCACCACGCTTGAAAAAGGGACCGCGGCGGGCTGTCGGTAAGGCACTTCCTGGTTCTCAGCGCTTATTCCGGTATCCTTGGACATAGATGTGGCGACACGAGCTGCTACTGCGTTCTGAAGTCGACGAGCGACGAGCGAAAGCGGCTGTCCGTCCTTGCCGAGCTGAGAAAGCGACACCGGGTTCGAACTAGCGGATGTGTTCAACAACGCGGTGCCGTGCTCGCGGGCAGCAGCCGAGTCGACGAGTGTGGCCCCCGTTCTACGCGGACGCCCGAGAAAAGACCCACAATAAGCGTCAGCATTCGTCATCGGCCTCAGGCCCTTGCCCTTCTACTTGTGCCGTAGCCGGGACTGACTTGGCCAGCACGATCCGTTTGCCAGCACGGGGCTCCATCTTCTTGCGCACATGCGGTGTGAATGTACATGCTGTTGAGGAAATGAAATGATGCATAGTACGATACCGAAGCGCAGTTCCGGAGTCAGCGAGGGTAGCTCGATCTCGACTCAAGCTCGGGATTCGAGTTCCGCGGCATCGACAAGATCGCACTCGCTCGCCGGAGTTTGCACTGCAGAGACGTACGGATGCCATGCCGAGAGCACTGCACGCAGCTCTGTCCTTCTTGGATGCACCTTACTTTCCTCAGCTTGCCTGTGCAACAAGATCGCAAGCCGACGTCAGTACCGACGCCGATCCATGGCTGAGCTCGGTCATCGCTTAGTATCTCGCAGCAGCGGCATTAACGTGCACCACCACCACCACCAGCCTCGCGACGTACATGCATCGCAGGTGAAGCGACCTTTGGCCTTCGCATCCTTATTCGGTTTTCCATCTCCACCGAACGCCGACGAGGAACCAGGCGACGACGGTGCATCTGTATCGTGCGAAGCCGGCGGTGTGCCTCCGACGCCTGCTGTCTCGTCGTCGCCCTCGACCAGCATGCCGGTCCCATCAAGCGCACCTGGCGCAGAGGCGACTTCGGACGAGGCTCGGGACGACATGAGTCCAAGGGGCGGGATGGAAGTCCAACACGGGCGGTGGAGCGACGAGCACGCGTTCACTTAGCAAAGTGAAACGGAGCTTGCGGCCTCGGGTATGCCGCCAAAGTGGGGTGAGAGAAAAAGCTAAGACAAGCCGAGTTTTGGCCCGGCGTTCAGGGTGCGGCTAGGCGCGTCTCCTCTTCGGAGGACTCAGTTTTCGCGTCAAAACTTGAAGACTCATAAGATTCTTTCGCCTTCTCTTTCCCTCTCTCTCTCTCGCTGTGTTCCTGAATCGCTTAAACAGCTTCAAGCACCGTTCACGGAGAATCGAGATAGAAAGGAAAGTGCAAAAACCAAGTGGTGCAAACCTCAATTGCGATCTTACGTAGGAGCCTCACTCTGCTCCCTCAATGTCCTTCTTCGGCCAGCATTTCGGCAACCGCACAGAAGAATGAGACGGGCTTGAACTTGATCGGGCGACCAAGCCACTCCGCCCACCCATATCTGACTTTTCCTACCCATCCAATTAGATCACTGTAAAGTCGGATCAAGGGGCCGAGACCGGACAAGGGCGTGCGCGCGCGTGTTACTAAATCGCAAGCCTTGGCGTTTGTTGTCCCGGGACTCACTTCGGACTCACAGGTGATTCACGTTGTTGAGCGTTGCCTGATAATTGCCCCACTTGGCACTCCGTACCGACACCAATCCGTCGTTTGGTCCTTCCTGTTCCAAAAGGATCCCATATGGGACGCGAAAGACGTTCGTCCAGGTGGGCACAAACTCGGCTCCATAGCTATAGTAGGCGACGTCCTCCCGATCGGGCGTTTGCTCGTTGAACCTCGCCATCTTGCTTACAGTTAGGTCCTCGAATGCTCGACCACCACCGGGTATCCCAACAGTTTCAACCAAACTCAGGAGCTTGGGAAGGTGTTGCTGCCCGATCACGTCCTCGAGCATGAAATCGGCGAACGAGGAACCTCGGTGTGGGGTCGAGATGGTCGTTAACGATCTGACAGAGAAACTGGTCGGCCGAAGGTGGGTGATCAAAAATCGACCATCAAGGCCACCCTAACGACAGATTGTGCGTCAGCTTGAGCTTCAATTTGCGTCACCATAGACTTTGGCTCGACCGACCATTGAGTGTCCAATCAGGTTTACTTGCTTCCCCGGAAAGCGCTCCTCGATACACAAGCAAAGCACCTTGGCCCGCTCTTCGATCGAGGCAGACGCTGGAACCTTAGCGATCATCACTTCGACCCCCAAGCCTTCAAGGGCCTCTTTCACGCCTACCCAGTACGAAAATCGCAGCGGCTTGATTGAAGTCGGTCCGAGCATGTCGAATCCGAACAAACCGTGACAAAAGACGATCGGGTGCTCGGGGCATCGATACGACTCCTTGAGCACCGTATAGATGTCCATGTGCGAGTCGTCAACAGCCTCTTGATCCTCTTGATTGAGCATTGGCTCGATGTTGTCCTCATCCTCATCATGGCGCGTCTTGCGACGAGTTTGCGCATCGGAGGCGAAGGACGAGGTCGAGAACGTCCTAGTTGCCCTCGGGCCAAAGGGGTTCGAGATTGAGAACGACGACAGTAGCGAGGCAGGGCCGTCCAAAGCATTCGAAATAAAGCTACGTGGTCGATCGGGTCCCTGGGAAGCTGGGGTTGTGGCCCCCTTCGGCGAGTCTTCGTCTGCTTCCCGGTAGATCCTGCGCGCTCGACCGCTGATCCCAACCGACCTCGCCACTGTGGCTAGCTCGTCAGGCGCAAGGTCTAGCATGTCACGTTCAAGGTCATCAGCACGCCTCTGCGACAGGTGCTGCTGCGCTATTGCGTCGACGGCTGGTCTGCCAGCGAAGTACGACAGGACACTTCGAGTTTGCTGTTGTTGCCGCTGCTCCTCCGACTCGAGATCGGGTTTGAGAGTTGCGGTTGACGTGATCGGGGTTGAAGCGCTGGGCCCGACGACTGCGAATGGCCACCACCAGTGACCCCACCGGAGAGCATTCATATCCCCTTTCGCGTCGTCCGATTGCTGCTGCTGCTGGTCCTGCTCCTGACGGGTCGGAACGGACTGCGAAGATCTCGTAATCAAAGGCGTGTGCTCGGTGTCGGGCAAGGGGGCGAGGGTCGTACTGGACTCGGACGAGGCGCGTGATGTAGGGCCATACCACGGCGGTCGGACCAGCAACTGCGAAGCCCGGCGTGTAAGGTCGCTGTCGGAGCGTATCAGGAGCGATCGCAGCGACTCAACCGAAGCACTGCGGCTGGGCTGTGGACCGGAGCTGTTGGTCGTCGTCGGTAGCGACGGGGCGAGGGTGGCCGGTGCATTGCTTGACCACGCTGGCCGCGACAAGTCAGAGTGACGGGCAGCATGCGATGACGTGGAGGCTGAAGCACCACCCGGAGCGACGGTGGCCAGTAGCGGGCGCGGATACGGCTTCGAATGGGAGGGAACTGAGGGGGGCGAAAGTGGGGGCGAGAGGGCAAGGATAGGAGAAGGATGGGGGACGGCATGATCATGGGAGGCATGGGACGGATCGAGATGAGCCGCGAGTGCGGTCGCCAAATGAGCATCGACCCCAGCTGAAACTTGATTGCTCAGAGATGCCTTGCGTGTAGGCGGTGGCTCGGTACGCTCGATCGAGGCTGGAGATGTCGGTCGCACCATCAGGCAAGATCGTGAATGAGCCTCGCGGCGGCTGCGTCGCAGTGCAGCACGGAGCTGCGTTGGCGAAGCCACCCTGTCCAGTACCTCGCACCGCGCAGACTCGGCGCAAAGCAGTGGGTCCACAGTTTGCGACTGACAAGCGGTGGCGGACCTGACGAGGCGAAGAGGGTGTGAAACGCGAGCTACTTGTGTGGTGTGAGCAAGTGTGAGTCCGCGACAGGCTCGCTGCGTGTCACGCGTCACACCGGCCCGGCCAGGTACCTACTGCGAAAGCAAAACTTCCTACGTTCCGAGCCAGCAACAGGGGAATTTGTGAGGGAGGAAATTGGTTCTAGCAAGAGGAAGTGATTCACACCGCACTCGCCTATCGACTCACCTCGGCGCGCCCGCTGGTCTCCGCAGGTCTCCGCTGGTCGCCTTCTGTCGCCTTCGGCAACCGGCCATCAATGCATCATCACCCGCTTACGTCATTCCTGTCGGCTACGCCAGGGTCTTGTTCCAGCTCCCAGCTCCGAGTCCTCCCTCGCCCTCTGGTCTAACCCATAGGCATGCACTAAGTGCCATGTCCCCGATTCCGCAGCCATCGCGCAGCCACGATCTGCCCAAGTTCCATCTCCAGATCCTCGATCTTTCACATCCCGGTGAGTTGTTGTAGCTGCGTTCGGATCCGAGCGGCACCCGCCACATGTGGGGGTGGGAACGGCGCGCGGGGCAGACCGGGTCGAATCGAATGGCACCAGCTGATCGAGAATTGTTCCGTCTGGTCTGGTTTGGCCAGGGACGGAAAAGTTTTTTTCACACTGTGGAACACCCCTCAAGCTCCTCGAAACGTCCGCATCCGCGGTGCTGAGGTGGTTGTATCCTTTGAGCGCGAGCTCCTTTAAAACACCTACCTCTGCTACGTCCTTGGCCGAACGAGAAACCGCCGACAATCAAGTGCCAGAAGCGCACCATCCGTCCATCAGATCGGTCACCCTCCACGTCAGATCCGTTGACGGTGTCGCGTACACCCAATCGATCCCTCTCGATTCCGAGCACAAGGAGGTACACTTCTCGGCGGACTACGTGCACGGCATCGACTCGGCCAGGATAGGAGACGAAATCAGAGGGGTCATCGTCCACGAGCTGGTTCATGTGTTCCAGTACGATGGTAAGGTAAGTTCCAAATCCACTTGAAAAGCGAACACAAAAGCCCAAGACGGACTGACGCCTTGCGACGGATTCGGGGGGGGGGGGGGGGGGTTCAGGGCACTATGCCTGGAGGCTGCATCGAAGGAATCGCCGATTGGGTCCGAGTGAGTGTGATTTTGAGCTCACTGGCTTGGCGTGATGTCATGACATCAACGAGTTCGTGTTTTCTGCTTGGATAGGCCAAGGAGCAGCTCGATCCTCCCCATTGGAGAAGAGGCGAAGGCACACGGTGGGATGAAGGATACCAGGCAAGTGCCTCTAATGCAGCCTTGGCGCTACCGGACCACTGATGTGCAACGAATTCGCGTCCAGACGACCGCCTACTTTTTCCTGTGGCTTGAAAAGCGCTTTGACAATCCGTGGTTCGTGCCGCAGCTCAACGCGCTGATGGCCGAGCACGAGTGGGACGATGGCAAGTGGCTGCGAGAGCTGCTTCAAGGCCAAGACATTGAGGACCTCTGGGCCAAGTACAAGCCGTCACTTGGAGACACAGATCGCCAAAGTGACTCGACTGCATCGAAGCCGGTTCCGACACACGGCTGTTAAGAGGGTTTGAGTAGATTTTCGTATAGTAACTGGCTCTGACGGCAGATCATTACGAACCAGTAGAAATGAAGCAAGCACTCCATTACCCCAGTGGAAAATGAAAGCGAGACACCACACGCAGAGCTTCTTCCTTTGAAGCTCTGTTGAGGATGTGGGTCGCTTATTCTCCGACCATGCCGATCTTGCCACTGCGCTTCATTCGTTCGGCTAGATCCATACCTCCAAATACGTGCTTCTCCTGCTCACGGAGGAACCTGGGCCCCACCCCTTCACTCTGAATGCGTTTCTCCATCTCCATGTCATGCTCGCGCTGATCGGCCTCGTCCTCTTGCTTGACTCGTGCAGCACGAGACGTTGACAATGACGCAGCGGAGGCTTGCATGACCGCCAAGCGTTCTTCAACGGCCTTTTTTCGAGCCATCTCAAGCTCAGCGGACGAAGTCTCGCCGCGAGCATTCCAAAGCGGCGCAGATTTGCGACCTGAGGTTTGAGACGCACGCGAGGCCCGGTGATCATCATCATCATGGTGGTGAGGTCCGGAGGGTGCATGGCTATCGACGTCGCGGCCACCATGCATCCGAGATGGTTTGACGTCACCGTGAAGACTTCGCCTATCACCTCTTGTCTCACTCCTTGAGTGTGGCGAGCTTTCGCGACGAGTGCCAGAACTTGGAGAGCGGTCCCGATTTGCTCGATCTCCTGATTGGAACGACCTCACCAGATCAATACGACAGTCCACTGGTCTCTCTGAACCGCGCCCATAACCGCTGACGTTGCTTCGTTTTCGCTCTTCGTGTCCAACCCGGTCGTCAGGTCGATCCCAGTCGTTATGCCTATCCCATTCGTCGCGTCGCTGTCGGTCTCGGTAGGCTTCATCATCATCCCGGCGCACGCAGTGCCGAGTCGACAAAGGGGGACCTTTGCCCTCCCCGTTCGTCCACTGACCCTTCGAGTGTGATCCATTATGTGTATCGTCTCTGTATCTGCCCCCATCACCACGCCTATGTTCATTCCCTGCGTGCCCTCCCCTGAAAGTTTTCTTGCGACTGCCTTCATCCTGCTCATCCACCAAGCGCTTGTCTTCCTTGCGTGCTCGTCGTTCCTCCTTGGTCTCGTCCTTCTTGCTCTTTCTTTCCCCATGAGATGTACCAAGCGTGCGTGAGCCGAATTCGCGTTCGCGCAGCTCTTTGAGCCGTCTAGGATTCTTCAGCAGTTTCTCGTACTGCAGCTGCTCCTGACGCTTGATCGCGAGCAGAGGATCTTCTCTGATCTTGGTGGCGGTGTCGCGGGCCGTGTTGGCATTTTGGAGAGCGGTGAACGAGCTACCGGGCGCATCTGCAGAAGTTGCCGCCATCAACTGTCACAGCAGCGAGGGAGCGGCGAACGAAGGAAGAAAACGAAATTGAAGCAGATTAGAACGTGGCTTTTCGCTGATCGAGGCGGGGCCGTCAATAGGTAACGGACCTTTTCTTCATTGCCCTTGAGTAGCTTGTCAACGCGCTTCTTGCCCAACAAGTACGCCTCGAGCTCTTCAGCGTTGGGCCCATTGCCCTCGGCGGGGGCGGCATACATCCAGTCGACGCGGTCGGCGCGTTTCTTACCCCCTGCCTCAGCCTGGAGGCGTTGCAGCTCTTGCACGGCGCGCTCTTGCTCCAGCTCCTTCTGCAGCTCCTGGAGCTTTTTACGTTCCTCCAGAGCAGACTTCTCGTGCTTCCACACTCGTTCCTGCAGGCACACAAGGAGGGAGCAAAGGCTTGCAAGGGTCAGACACGATACCAAATGGCAGCGATGCGCAACATTTCGATCGAAGAGATCACTTGTCAGCCACCCACCTTGTTGGCAAAGGTACCCGTGTGCCACGACTTCTTCATGTTGAGATCTGTAGCAGTTCAATTTCCGAAGGTAGGCGTTCAGGCGTTTCCAAGTCAGCGCATAAGCCAGCGCTCATCCGACTGGTCGGTTTGTCGTGGGCATGTTCAGGGGTGAAAACGCACCTCCACCTCCCATATTGAATGTTTATCTCGCCGTCGCGGTGTTGGAGGATCAATTGAGCGGGATCCAACGATGTCGTTGATGAGGGAAGAGGCCAACGAACGCTCGAGGTTGCGCGCGCCGTGGCCGGGTCTGAGTGGTCGCTCAAGTGCTTTGGAGCAGTCTGGCTAGTGGCCTGCCCCAGTCGGCTCATATATTCTGACTGCTTCGGTCCACCTGCACCAAGGATTCTCATAGGATCTGATCTGATCTGATCCTGATCCCAAAAATTAGGGTCAGATCGATCTTGATCCTAGCTGGGTAGGATCAACATAAGATAGATCAAGCCTCGGAAAAGAAGAAAAAAAGAAAAAAAAAGGGGGGGGGGGGAGGGGGATGTAGCTTCGTTACTTGGTAGATAGCCCTTTAATTGATACCTGTACCACTATCCGACATGACCTTTGTTACACAAGTCTCAACTGACTATAAAATTATGTTCGCATTTTGTAGATGTCATGCGAAACCCACCTAAACCGGCGAGGGCAACGCGCGCAACCGGAGCTCATAAAAAAAGGCGAATCAGTGAGGTGATCATTTCGGATGATGATGATGATACCGACAAGGATGAGGAGGATGGTTATGATGGGCACAACAGTAGTGGTGGTAGTAGTGACAGTGATGCGCTCAACACCGATAGCGACAACTAGTGAGATGTGGTCATCTGTTGCCATATAAGGCAGTTCAATGTCTCAGATCAAATTGATCTTCTGGATAGGATCAAGAAAAGATAGATCAACGCGAGGTGGGGAAAAAAAAAATCGGATCTGATCCGATCCTCCGGTGATCTGATCCTATGAGAACCCTTGACCTGCACCACTTCGAGTTAGTACTTCTTCGGAACTTTGGGTGTCCGGTGCAGGACATTCGGCGATCAACAGTTCGGAACAATTCGGTCGGCGAAAGCTTGTTTGCCACTGCAGCTCGCCAGTGCAGCCACTTCACTGTCAGCCTTCGCCCAGCGGCGGCAGGCCGCCAGCGCAAGTGCATCGCGATCTGACGTCTGACGGCACCATTGAATATTGTTGATGACTCGCTCCTGCCGAAAGCGAGCGCTACTAGTTCTGCCAGACCGTCCCGCGGCGACTCACGCCGCATCATCAACGGTGGCCAGCCATCCGACGAAGCGGCGCTGTTATCAGCAACTCAATCGTCCGACAGAGCCCACACCTCCTCAAAGGCTCCGTAGCGTTGTTCTGCTCTCACTGCCTTGGGAAGCAGAGCCCCCGGTGTTGACGCAAGCCACCGGCGTCGCTCGGCTCGACACCGTTGATCCGCAGCAAGGGCCAATCAGTTGAGTCTCTCCGCGCTGCACTCCCGCCCGGTTCAATGCTCGCGGATCCAATGATCATGAACCGTGATACATTGCACCTCATAGCTTTGGTTCTGTCGGCAGGAAAACCTCTTGCAATCGGTCGCTCTCCACTCGGAAGCTACACGATACCTTTGCCCTCGGTTTCGAAACTGCACTGTCGTCTTTACTCGGTCAGTGGCATGACCTGCCTAGCCCCAACCCAGTTGTTCAACTTGGGCCTGAGATGGACAAGCCGACCTTGCGCAGTTCGTCGTAGACACGGGTGACACGGTCGTCGTGTTGGAGGACTTGTCCAGTAACGGGCTAGTATGCAACAATCGACGGGTTCTGCGCAGCTCCGTCATCCTGCGCGATTGCGACGTGTTTAAAATCGGCGATCAGTGCTTTCATTTCACTCGCACCGCACCGCCTCACAATCGACCGGATGGCACCGACGGCGGGAGATATGAACGCACACTAGCGAACTACAGTATCTCAAATAGTCGACTCGGAAGTGGCGGCTTCTCGGTCGTTCGGCTCGGCTTTGATTTCGTGAACGGGCGTCAAACCGCATGCAAAGCAATCAAGTTCGACGCTCAGGCTCAGAGCCGAGGTTTCCGAGAAATCAAGACCGAAATAGAAATGTTAAAACGGGTCGGTGAACATCGCGGAATCAATCAGATATACGACGCCTTCGTTATAGGAAAAGAAGCGTGGGTGACGTCATTGTCGGGGGCCATGTTCGTCAGGGCGCGATGAACTGACTGCGCAGACGCATCCCCTCATCCGCCTTCGTTCGTGCCCAGATTCATCTTCCTGCAGCTGTGAGTTGATACCAAGCAGAAATGGGTTCTTACACGATCATTTACTGATATGCTTAGCTTGGGCAGTATGGCTGGTGGCGATCTCTTTGAGTACCTTGCACGCCGCGGGCCACTCCAAGCCTCTGAAGCGAAATGGTTCGTATTTCAGATCGGGCTCGCACTCGCGCATCTTCACTCGAAGTGCAACATTGCACATCGTGATTTGAAGCTGGAGAACGTATTGTTAGACGGACACGGAGTTTGCCCACGAGCACAAGTTGCCGACTTCGGTCAAGCGATGATCACCAATCGAAGATCCAGTTCGTTAAGAGGCACGATGTTGTACATGGCTCCCGAAGCACTCAGTGGACGTACTCGGCAACTCGGCTTCGATTTGAAACCCGTGGACTGCTGGTCTCTAGGCATCATGGCTTCGATGTTCCTCGTGGGAAGCCATCCTTTCAATCGATGGTCCAGCAAACATCCGACTCTGTCATTCGTATATGGTCATATGGGTTGTCCCGTCCTTCATCTGATTATTGTTCCTATTATGGTACTTGGGATTGAGCCTAGCGGCGTGTCATTCACTCCTTAGTCGCTCAATCTCCCTACTTTACTAGTCTCTAATCTCTCTCCTTATTAGCTTTACGCTTCACTTTCTAGCCTTCCGCGAGTCTGTCCCTTAGTCTCTGGCCACTCTGTTCTCGTCCCTGTTCATTGGACTGAGTCGTGGTCATCATCAGTTACCACTCGAGAACATTTCTGCGACAGACTCAAGTGTTCAGCAAGTCTGTCTACGGCGAAAGCGCTCGGCCCGATCTGATGGATCGCTTTGAGGAGACACGCGTAGCAGAAGCGGTCCTCGAGGGGCAGAACGCGATGTTGAACTATGAAATATTTTCGGGACTCCGAGAAGAGAACGCTCGAGAGCTAATTTTGAACCTACTAGCGGCCGAACCCACGGTTAGATGGACGATCGAGGCGGCCCTCGAGTCTCCTTGGATTGCCACGAGCCGCCGGCAATTGACGGAGTTGTACGCAGCCAAGACTCGATGATCGCAGAGACGAATCCGGAGTGCGCACAGTTCGACCAAAGTCAGAAGAACCATGTCAGCAGAACGCAAGGAGCATGTAATTCTTTATGCACTCGGAGCACTGTTGCCGCATTAGCATTGCCTGCTCCCTAACATCAGCCTGCCAACCACTTCCGGGCCGACTCCCCGACCTACATAGTACACGTTATGTTTTCTGCTGCTCGACTTCCTTTTGGCTACAGGACAGACTAGATCCCAGCTGTATAACTCGAGCGTCAAAACGACTTGCAAGTCGAAGTTGTCCTGATGGGAACCCTGATTTGGTAGTTCTTCGGGTCGGAACCGCTGTTGGAATTGGTCGCCCTCTCGAGTTCCTATTAGTTCACCTGACTTTCCTATGAGTTCCAGTAAATTCCTATGCCGGCTGCCCTCAAGTTGCCCGCGCGCCTCGTGCTCTCCTGCGCTCTTCCGCTCTTGCCTCACTCGAGCTTGTGCATCCGCAGCATAGTCTACGCGTATGCGCTCGACATACGAGAATGACTCGCTCTCGTTCTCGACGCGAAGGGAACTGTTAAACCCCAAATTCGAATCGTACAAGTTGACGTCACCGCCTGCCGGCTCGAGCTCTTTGTCCTTCGCATTGCCAGAACCGGGCCTTGGGGTTCGGACCCTTGCGGACCACACTCGACTATCGTACCACCAAGTTCAGTATCGGGCACGACACAGTCACCTCTACCCTGGACTGGACGGCGATGCAGTCTATATCGACGCTGCGGGCCGTGTGCTAGCGATCGAGCTCGGTCAGGTGAGTTGTCCTCAAACGGGGGGAGCTCGCCATCCTCATGCTGTATCGCCCCCTGAATGCTGTTGTCACTTCATAATGCACTTGATCTGATTAGATTCGTGTTTCGCTTGCCGATGCCGGATGCAGGCTGTAGAACACGGGCCCAAGTTCCATCACCTGCTCACGCTCGCCTCACCCACAGCAAGCTTGACCTACACTCGGGATGAGTTGGAATATGCCGCAGGCGTGGCAATAGCACCTCGTCGTTGGGTCGTATCGAGCGGGGATGGTCGCTTGTCATCAATTGCGGTTGAGAAGAACGCCCTCAACTGGAAAGGCACGATCGAGGCGACCTATGAGTTGCGGCTCGAGGAGCAACTCGATGTCGATCGTGCTACGCCGTTCCAATTGCACGCTGCAAACGAGGATACATCCTCGAGCTCAATCTTTGCATTGCTATCTGTGGCCATCAAGTCTGCGAGGACTACTGGGCCTCCAAGCTCGGCCGGTGCAAGCCACAACCCCGACACCGGGTTTGCGCCGGCGCCAGGGACCCGAGTCCGACTGGCTTCCACTACGATCTTCAAATACATTTGTGTGCGCCTGGACAGCACCGAGACGATCGGAATAAGCGATCCAGTGCCTCTCACGGTGCTTTGGCGAGCCACCGGGGATGACCTGCCGCACTTCGTGCATTTCGAACCGACCCTCCAGAGATATTGCATCGGCTCCACCGCGCCGATCCAGCCATCCCCTTTGGTGTCAGAGCAAACAGGAATTGAACGGGGTTCTACGGAATTGAGCGTCGCCGAAAACGACCAGAGGGAGCGTCCGCACCGAAGTAGTGAAATTTCGAGGAACAAGGACGCGTGCCACGTTTTGCCCCAGCCGTTTTCGTGGACCCAAGATTCGGATTCCGTCACCGTCGCCTTTGCGATTCCGTCGGACGTCCTGACTTCGAGTATAAAGATAACGTTCTCCAGGCAGTACATCACCCTCTTCATAACAAGTGCCCGAGCATCCCTACGCTGGTCGCTCAACGCTCCCGATGGCACACTCCTACGCATCTCTCACAAAAAGCTATGGGATCTGATCGATCCTCATACCAGCGTTTGGACCTTTGACCGCGAGGCCGAGGGCCGAGATTCGACGTACGGCATCTTGAGTATGCATCTCGAGAAGGCTCATCCCGGAACACGTTGGTCCGATGTCTTTGCACCCACTCTTCCGGCCACGCAGGGGGCGCGGCCCCGAGAGACTTTTTCTGACGCTGCTGAAACCCGCATTGTCGAGATGCAGGATGACGACAATCGCGGAGATGACGGCACCCGCGAAGCCAGGTACCAACTGTGGCTCGAGAATGTGCCTGAAACGCTGGACGCATCGGAACTTGCAGGCATCGTGGATGGAATGGAGCAATGGCACCGCGATTTTGCTGAATTACATGGAGGCGAAGGCATCATCCAAGACCAAGGCTTCGGAGACGGCGCGCCAGCGACTCTGAACGGTGACGAAATGGACGTCGAAGTTGACGGTGAAGTAGGAAAGCCTCTTGTGGTGAGCTGGATTGACTGTGCGTGGTCTACGACGCCTCGGATCGACCATCCGCATCCTACGGTCAACTTCAGCCTCCTCTCCACCGGCTTGCCCATCGCCGTATCGTCTCCGACTGTCGACAATCGCACCGAATCGCTTAGTCGGACAGGGCTTGTCATCAAGCACGATGTCGATGGAGCCTTATTTGTACCTCCGAGTAGCGAAGATGCAAAGTCGACTACCTGGACGCACCACTCGACGTTCCCCGCTCTGGCGTTCGTGCTCGCGACCAAGACGAATGCGAGTTTTGTTACACACGTGAGCGACCAAGCCGTTCTCGCCTTCGACAGCCCCTCACCTTTGGCTGTTGATCCCAGTGCAACAGTATCGACTCGCAACCTCTTTGTGTATCGGGCGCCCGCGAATATCAAGGACAGAACGAGTCAGCAGATGGTACTTAGGATAGGGGAGGCCTCTGATGGTGCGTTGCTGGGGGTGATTGGGATTCGTCGGCCCAATGGATCTGCCGTTTCCGTGGTGGCTCTTTGTGAGCAGTCGTTGGTCGTTTTCAGAGACTTGATCTGTTGATGCAAAGTCTGTCTCACAAGGAGTGGTGCAAGGTCACGATGAGTTCCGCTTCGAGAGCTATGCTAGATGGCCGCCCCAATGTTGCACAGAACAGGTCCATGATGAGTCTACAGACACACTCAGTTACTACTACGGCTCGGGCGCGCTATACATCCACCTCCCTGCGAGATGAAGGCTCGTTGCGGGCTCCGGCCGCACCTACCGGATCGTTTTTATTTATTTGATAGACTTCATTAACAGCATAATTATATTAATACCTAGAAACTAGGTGCGGCGGCGCGCTCTGCGCGCCACCTCCCACCGTAACCGTTGACCCGCTGCAACAGCTGCGGTACTGTTGAGTAACGGAAGCGTAGTGGTTGAAGTCGGGAGAGAAGCGCGCGACGACGATCAAATGTACAGAGCCTTCATTTCATCACTGAACTCTTTTTTTGTTCTCTGGGAGCCCGATGATGGGCTCAGACCGTCGTCGAGACCCGCGTCGAGTGTGGACCTTTTCACGGATGCCTCCCGACATCGACATCCCTCACCTGCTATTGCCGGAGCTTCACTATGGAACTTTGAGATAACTTTTGATTTCAACATTATCCGCTTCTCCGTTCTCAGTCTGATGAAGCAAAACTCTGACACCGTCCACATTCGTTGCTCGGGACAACGCGACATACAACTGGCCGTGAGAAAAGACGGGCGTCTCCAGACACACTCTTACCTGTTGAGACGCTGAAGGTACTCGATCAAGAACAGTGATTCGTCTTGCAGCAGGTCGAGCACCATGTCGTTGATCTGATCCACCTGCGAATTTTTGGGCGCCAGAATTGCTCGATCTCGGAAGTATTCGACTTTCTCGCCTATTGACATATTGTCCAGTTCGAGCGCGGGGACGGGATAAACGTGTCTGATTAACCCGGATCTGTTCCTCGTGGTCGCCGGCAGGAGAAGCTCACGTGGGAGCGCGATAGAGTCTTCTGTTTTGTTCGCCGAGCCATCTCCAACTCTTAAGAGCCAATCTGCAAAGTCCTGTGCGTTTGCCCGTTCCGTTTCGGTCACGAATCCCCTGTGATGTTACAGTCCAACCGGTCAGTTAGTCATGCTGCCCTGCGTTTTGCTTTGGAAAGATTGGCACACACCTGCCAACACGAAGGTCACTCCACCGAACCGAGCCGTTGAGGATCTGCCACGGGATGGTGAGCCGCAATTCACGGAACCAGAGCCTGTTTTCTTGCGTGATTCGTTACAACTATCAGTATTCTTGCTGTTGTCCATCTGTAGCAATGGCAGTGAAGACTCACATTTAGTGTCCCATGGACCCGGAATCTCAACCGTACGAAGTCAATCCTTCCGCTGTGTCACTGACGTCCAATATCTGTTTTTCGTATCAGTTTTTCCGTCATATCTAAGACTGCACAGCCATGTCAAGGGATAACTCACGCATGCAGTGTCACCAGCTAATGGTGAAGAAACAACTCGAGGGTTGACATTCAAAGAAGACCTGTTGAAGGGAATTGCTGCTTGGTAGTTTTCCATTAGCTCCTGAACAATCCCACACCAAGAGCACAGTTCATGAAGTTACTTACTCGAATCCGTAGCTATGCTGCATGCGGCAGCCATTTCTTGAGAAAACCTGTCCCGTATTCGTTGCAGAGCTTCCACAACGACCGCTTCGGATGTCGCGAGCTCGAGGTGGCGATGGGATGAGGTGCGATGAGTAAGGTGTGAAGAGCAGGAGGGAGAAAGATGGAGAAGCCTGCGCCTCAGTTTAAACCGGGCTCATAGAATGTCGCGGAAGGCCGCAGAACGTCGTGGAGTGAAGCCCAGTG
The DNA here is from genome assembly GCA_003665825.1 of Microbotryum silenes-acaulis. Taxonomy (NCBI): domain Eukaryota; kingdom Fungi; phylum Basidiomycota; class Microbotryomycetes; order Microbotryales; family Microbotryaceae; genus Microbotryum; species Microbotryum silenes-acaulis. Next base: position 545,670 of record QPFY01000006.1, read on the forward strand.
TCGGCAAGCCGTGACACGCTGGCGGGGCCCCTAACGGCGGAATTGGCGCACTGGCCGACACTACCCGAGGTCTGGCATAGATTTCGGCAGTGGCAGGAACTGGATGATTGAAGGAACTACGCTACGATGTGGTAGACACGCAAGACAGGTCGTCTCAGTCTGCTTCGGGAAGCAGAGGCTAGGGTCATGTGCCAGGCTGCTTTGATGGGAAATGGAACCTCGACGAACGTTGGAACGTCGGCGAACGTAGACGAAACGGTTTGTTGCTGGCCGACCCATGCTGAAACAGCGCTAGCTAGCTGGGACAGCTGGGACGCACTGGACCGAGAGCTGCCTATGACGTCACGCCACGTGGTTGTTCTTTGACGTTCTTTGTGTAGACGACAGTTGTTTTTAGTAGTTTGTAGATAGACTAGGTTCGGCGGCGCGCTCCGCGCGCCTCCTCACCACCGTGACCGTCACCAATGACTCGGTAACCCGCTGTAACGTACCGTACTTTCGTTGCAGCCGGCAGAGTCGCGTGGGACGACAAACGAACTACAGTCTTCATTTCATACGAGCTGCGGGATGGCGAGCCTCTGCTGACTGTCGCAGGTTCACTATGGAGTTTTGCTATAAATCTTCATTCTATTAAGCCAAAAACCCTTCTAAAAACTATGTTTTCTGTTACATTATCTGCTTCCCCATCCTCAGTAGGGTGAAGCAAAACTTTCACACCGTCCACACTCGTTGCCCGGGACAACGCGACTTACAGTTGGCCGTGAGAAAAAACGGGTGTTTCCAGACACACCCCTACCTGCGCAAGTGACTGCCCCTGCGACTTGTTGATGGTCATAGCCATTGCCAGCCGAATAGGAAACTGGGTCCGGTGCAGAGTGAACGGAAGACCAGCTGATGATCCTGTTTTCAGTGTGATGCGCGGCAATAAGACGGGCTGCCCAGCATGATCTCCTGTGAGGATGATTGTCTCGAGGACGCGGGTGTGTAACCGCGTTAACAATAGTCTTGTGCCGTTGCACAGCCCCGCAGCCGGATCCAAGTTCCGGAGGAGCATAACGGGACATCCTACTTTGAATTTTGCAGCATGCAACGGCATCCCTGCGATGTTGAGACTCTGAAGGTACTCGATCGAGAACAGTGACTCGTCTTCGTCTTCGACCGAATCCGCGCTGTAGAACGTTTGAGCGTCGCCCGGTAGCAGGTCGAGCACCATATCGTTGATCTGATCCACTTCTGAGTTTTTGGGCGCCAGAATTGCTCGATTGCTGAAGTAGGCAACTTTTTCGTCTGTTGACATGTTGTCCAGCTCGAGCACGGGAACGGGGTAAACATGTCTGATCAACCCGGATCTGTTTCTCGAGGCAGCCGGTAGGAGAAGATCGGATGGGAGCGCGATGGTGTCCTCTGTCTTGTTCGCCGAGCCGTCTCCGACCCCTAAGAGCCAATCTGCAAAGCCCTGTGCCTTTGTCCGTTCCGTTGCGGTCATGCGATCTGCAGCGGCCAGAAGACGCATGTTTGTCTGAGCTCGCACCGCAGGCTGTCAGTATAGGGTTTCAAAGGCAGGTAAGGAGTCTCCACTTACAGAGAGACGCAGTACTTCGACTTCTCCCCAAAAGTCAGCATTCATGATGCAAGCGTCGACAATCTGTGCAGGCGATGCCTTGAGAATAACGGGAAGGCATTGCTTCGGATCCCCTGTGAGGTTACAGCAGAGCCGGTCAGTTCTGCCCTGCGCTGTCTTTAGAGAGAATGGAACACACCTGCCAACACGACGGTCACTCCACCGAATCGAGCCGTTGAGGATCGCACATCTTGCAACATCCTGTCCACCAGCTGGAAACATCGACGGTGCTGCATCGGTGCTTCGTCCCAGACGATCAAGTCGCACATCCGAAAAAGCTCGGCGAGCTGTCCTTGTTTCGGAACGTTGCACGTAGAGTCGTCGAAGATGTCGATCGGGATCTTGAACCGTGAATGTGCCGTTCTTCCTTTTGGCAGTAGCAGTGCAGCAATACCCGATGATGCAACGGCAAGAGCGTATTTTCCCTCGGACCGAATCCGAGCAAGGATCGTTTTTTCCAAGAACGTTTTGCATGTCCCTCCTGGAGCATCGATGAAGAAGACCTTTCCGCGGTTGTTCAGGATTGAGTCAAGAACGGTTTCAACAACAATGCGTTGTTCGGTGTTGCACGACTCAATGTTCTTTCTCCAGAGCGCATCCATTTCGTGAAGTTCCGCTGGTGTCGCTGATTCCTCCAGATTAGACGGTTTGTTGCAGCTTCGTCATCGAACTGGATTGTTGGCAACGGCAGACCGTGGTCTGCTAATGAGGAATCGAGCCGTTGGAGAATATTGTTGAGCTGAAGCAGCCCCCAGTTAGCGACATGCTCGGGCGTGATCATCATCTGTTGCCTTTGGTTTCGGAGGTGGTACTCGACGTCCTGGGTGAGGTTGTCATAGTGCTTCGTCGCGCCGCGTTTGTCACTCCATCATCGGCCGTTAACAGCATGGCAAACAGGTGCCGCAGCTCGTGCCCAGTGCGGAAGATCGCCGCTTCGGTCAGACATCTGTCGGCTTCAGCGTCGTTGCGTAGGAGTCCCCGTTCGACACAGGCTTCCCGGAAGGTTCGAAACTCAACACCGTTGAACGTCCTCAGATGCGCAAACGTTGTCGGTGAAGGAACCTTGAGAAGAAGCAGTCTCAGGTAGTACCGCTCGCCGCCTTCAGGACCACAAAAAAAGATTCTTCCGATTGTCCGGTTGTCCCTTTTCCGTCGCACCCAAGCTCGATCTTCGCTGTTCCACCTGAATCGGGTCGGCACGTCGGCGTAGAGCAATCCTTGCGCGTTGAGATCAGGAGGTGTCTTGGCGCACAGTTTCAGGAAGGCGGTTAACGTTGTCTCCGGTGGGGCTGATAGATCTGGAGCTCCCTTATCGGAGTCGAACCAAACTTCCTGCTCATTTGGGAGGTGCAGCGCGAGTCTGGCCACTGCGGGATCCCGATCGTGCATCTCGAATCGAAATATTCGGTGAATGGCTTCCGGAGCGCAAACATATCGAGCGTCAAGGAAGTCGTTGATTTCGTCTCGAGCTCCGGGTTCGTCAATCGTGAACGAAGTTCGGTCGTGTCCCTTGTAAACATATTTGTAGAGATATTTGACTGCTGCAACCCCGCTCGCAATTTCGATGTTGACATGACAATTGTACTTGGAAGCAAGCCACGGATTTGTAGGAACAACGTTTGCATCCGTATAAACTTCTTCTTGCGCGGTGCCCGGGAATTTGACATATTGGTGTATTCTGCGACGCCGGTAGTGAGGATATCCACCGTCTTCGCTGGTCGTCCGCGGTTGGAGTTGTTTAGGAAACCTTTTGGTACACTTCCCATGGTCGTCGTGGCACGCATGTTTGCCAGGACAATCACACCGCCGGTGGAGCATGCAGTTTGTGATAGTCTCAAACAACGCAGGGAACTTTTCGGGGTCCGGTATTTCCGCAGTAACGATCTTGTCGTAGTCGTCAATTGTCTTTGGCTTGTCTTCTGGGTCCATGATTAAAAGGATGTGGGCGTGAGGCAGCCCGCGCTTTTGAAATTCGACGACATAAACATATGCGATGACCTGTGCAAAGAATTGAGGCTTGTGAGCATTCTATCAGCTCTGTTTCGACTGAGTCCCAGATTGACATACCTTCCCAAAGACTCCTGGTGCATGGCCACGGCCTAATACATCCGCAAGGAGGGCTTTCAATTTCCCGTGAAAGACCCGTGCTACTATGTCGGGACGGTCGGATGCGGCTTGCCCGGGAAGCAACGCGTTGACGATTTCCGACCAGGCAGGATTGCATGTCATCGTGATGAATATGTCCGGAGCACCGAAAACACGAACGATGGCCATAGCATCTTGGTAAAGTTGGACCATTTGGCGTGGCGATCCGGTGTGTGACGACGGTAGAATTACTCTCTTGCCAATCTGCGCGGGATCGAATCCTTCAGCCAGACTTGCTTGAAGGGACGAATACTCTTCGGCTCTGAGCTTTTTTTGATTTGTTCTCATCCACCGAAGCCGATCCTGTTCAGTTAGTGCCCAGGCGTCGGCAACAAATTTCTGGAACAACCGGCCTCCAAGGAACAATGTCGGGTAGCTGATATTGTTGGGACGGATATGGAAGTAGTACGCGTTGAATTGGTTTTGCGTTACACGTTTCGAGCCGCTCGGCCCGGTTTGTGGGTTATTGTGGGCGTTGGTGTTATCCATTGTGTGTTGCAAGACGCCGTCTTCGTCCCGCACCCGTCGAGCTGCCTCCGTTGCGGAAGTATTTTGGCTGAGGGGGATTCTGTCGTAGTACCAGTCTTCGCCGTATGGTAACAGTAGCGGATATGTCAGGGCCATGAGCGCAGGGTGCCCATCGTAAATGAATTGAATCCCGTGGCTGTTGTCGTTTGGCGGGTGACGTAATCGGACGACAATCTCTCTTCTCGAAGACCGGTATTCTGTGTCGTCCCCGGGTAGAATGACGGCAACCTCGTCTTGCGTCGGCAAGTTGTAGGTTCTTGGGTCTCGATTGCGCGGTGCAAGTAAGCGCAGCTGGTACATGTGAGACGCATCACTGTCCATGAATTCTTTTGCTGTCAAGAACAGTTTGACGCGCCTGTTGTGATGTTGCAGCATACCGTCGAGTAGTGGAACAATTTGTTGATATGCCGTGTCCAGACGGTCCATTGAATCTGCGTCGCGCTTCAATGCGTTCCGTCGGAGCCAGGAATAGAATCTGCGCAAAGACTGGGTTGCTTGCTGGGTATGGTGCCAGGGTGCCGATACGATGAAATACGTTCCCGCTCAGGTAGAAAGATGGTGGCCCGGAACCGCTGATGATGCCATGACCTTTGCTTGTCCCGAATGATGCCATAGCAAAGCTTTCATTGAATGCCAGAATGCGTTCCCGAAAGATCTTCTCAACTGTTTCACGGATATTCAGCAAGGCTGTTAGTCCGCTGTACTTGATTTAGCAGGTTGAAGGAATGGACGTGTACCGACCTGGACCATCGCCAGTCAAAAGCGCGAGCAGCTCGGGGGGCGGTTTTTCGATTCCAGGTAGCCGAACTTTGCCGTCCGCGCAACAGGTTTTGGATGGTGTGACCTCGCCTGGGGTCGATGATCTTTCGAACTCCCAGTGTAAAGCCGAACAGATTGGACACTGCAATGTCATTGAGCCGAGATCGTGTCGGGCGAAAGGCCCTTCCGGCAGCGGCAGCAGAGCAGTCGGGGGGGTCCGGTTCGATCGCACTCTTTCGCGTTGGCGTCGTTGGCGCTGCTCCGCGGATCGGCGATCGACGGCAGTAGTGGTCGAAGTTGCAGTTGCGTCTGTACCTGACCCCGCGACGTGAGATAGGTCTGGAACTGGTTCATAACGTGGGCGAACGGATCTCAAGCCTGGAGGTGAAGGACTGCGGGCGCATCGCAGTTGCCCGGCTGCCGATGCAGATTGACTCGACGATCCAATTTGCGCGACGTCGTCTTCTTCGATTCGCCGCTGCTGCCTCTCGCGAAGTCGTCGTTGTCGCTGTGCTTCGGATCTGAGATTGTTCGAGGTTGCTGGCGGCGGCGTCTGTGCGATTAGAGCGGGGGCCGGGTTGTGCGGAGGGACGCGAGCAGCCTCACGGGCGGCGCGCTCAGCTCGCTCACGTTGCCGACGTCTCTGCTGCCCCTCTGCTCTCCGTGAAGGTTGTTGTAGAGGAGACGATGACATTTCGGCAGTGGCAGGAACTGGATGATTGAAGAAAGTACGCTACGATGTGGTAGACTCGCAAAACAGGTCGTCTCAGTCTGCGTCGGGAAGCAGAGGGTCATGTGCCACGCTGCTTTGATTGAAAATGGAACCTCGGCGAACGTGGGCGAAACGGCCTGTGGCCGGCCGAGCCTTTCTGAAACAGCGCTAGCTGGCTCAGGGGCACGCTGGACCGAGAGCTGTTGCAGTAGCGAAACTATTATGACGTCACGCCACATGGTTTGTCTGTTGGTTTGTCTTTCGTTCTTTGACGTTCTTTGTCTCCCGTTACGTCTTTAGTAGATAGTAGATTGTCTCCCGTTACGTCTTTAGTAGATAGTAGATAGTAGATAGTAGATAGATAGTAGATAGTAGATAGATAGTAGATTCTTTGACGTTCTTTGTCTCCCGTTACGTCTTTAGTAGATAGTAGATTGTAGACTGTAGATAGATTCATACCTAAAAACCTTCGGAAAAGTCGGAGGGAATGCTGTTACGCACACTGGCAGAAGCCAGTAGTGTAGGACTCATTGACCCTGCATCAGGATCAATCATACCTACTAAAACCCCCTTGGGTGGCTTACAGAGACACAAGGCGACCCTTGGACTCCTGACTGGACGCTCGAAGCTCCTCGAATTCCGTTTCGGTGATCGGTTCCAAAGGATCCGACGAGAATCGGCGGCGGCGACAGAGCTTCCAGATCGAGTGGAAGAAGAGGACTCGTAGTTCGACAAGTCGACTTTCCGAGCGAGACACGGCTGGACACACGAAGTCCACGAAGTCGGGGTGTGGAGTCGGGGACAGAGCAGACCAGAGACGATGGGCAAAAGGGCAGCCCACCGCGAGGTGGACCAGGCACTCGGGCGCTTCCGAGAGGCACATCACACATGAGGAGGATCGATTGTTGGAGTGGGGGCTGGTCGAGGATGCGAGTTGGCGACCTGGATGGAGGGATCCCAAAGAGAGGAGGTGCACGGTATCTTCGGCGTCCGAGTGAACCCTGCGAATCTTGCGTAAGGCCTTCCACCATGCATTCCATCGTTGCTCCTGCAGAGTGAAGACCTCCTGGTGTCGCTTGGGGAGGATGGGAGGGTAGAGGAAGGCGTGGTGGCGTTTGGACGCGTTGACGAACGAAGACGGCGTCATCACCTCGCCATGGGGACCTCGAAACAGCGTCGGGTTCACCGAGAGTTGAATTCCATGGCCTGCTGGGAAAAAGAGCACGTGCGTTGCCCATCGCTCGAGGTTGTGGCTCTTGGACAGTTCGGGGGGATTGAGCGTTGTCACCGACGCCCAGGCTTCGAAATAGCGGACCCAACGAGGAGGAAGGAGTTTCCTCGTCTTTCTCACGGCATGGCCCCACTTTGGAGGAGGATGGCAGAAGTATGCCCACCAGATCCAGATCCAAGGACGACGATGCTGGTTGGGGGCCGGTCTGGACAAGGTGAAAGGAGTTGGTTGGTTCGGTGCCTGGAGGCGAATGCGGATGTCGAAGAGGTGGCGTGTGAAGCAGCCGTCCGGAGCCCGGAGCTGGAAGACCCACTTCGCGTGATCGATCGCTAGACGCCGAGGCAGATCAATCAAGCCGAAGCCGCCGTGATCGAGAGGGGTGCAGACGCGCGACCGGGAGACCTTCGGACGTCGCTGAGTACCATCCGAAGCTCGACCGTGAATGGCGAGCATGGCGGCCTCCTCGATCTCCTTGACAACGCTCTTGGGGGCGGGGAGGAATCGGCTGTAGTACAGGATCTTTGTGTAGCAGTGGATGTTGATGATCGAACACTTGGCTGCATATGGAAGATCGTACATCGGAATTGAGCGTATCCGAGCGATGGTCGAGGCCTTGACATCTTCCCAGCCCGCATCCTCGGCGATCTCCACCCCGACCTGAATACCAAGGTAGCGAAACTGCGAATCGCTGAGACGCCAGGTCCCGAGATCTGGGGCGATCGGCCGATCCCGAAAAGCTCCAAGGGGGTAGAGGAAAGATTTGGCGTTGCTGAGCTTGCTGGCACTTGCCCGTTCGTAAAGCTCGATCGCCCGATTGAGGTGGTCGAGGTCCGAGAGGTTGTGGAGTGCGCAGCAAGCGTCGTCGGCAAAGAGGAGTTCTCGAATGTTTTGGAGGCCCGCAATCTCGATGCCCTTGACTCTCAATCGAATCTGACAGGCAAAACCCTCGATCGCCAGAACGAAGAGAGACGGAGCCAGAGGATCACCTTGCCGAACGCCCGACAGGATGTCGAAAGCGGCAGAGAGCCAACCGTTGAGGAAGATCGAAGCGGATTGGTTGGTGTAGGTCGCTCGGCACCATTGGCGGGCTTTGGGGCCGAGGCCAACGGCGCAGAGGACTGCATCAAGGTACGCGTGGAAAAGACGATCGTAAGCCTTTTCAAAGTCCATCACCGCTAGCATGCCGGACACGGGTGTTGAGCCCGGAAGTCCAGGGTCCATGAGACACTGGACCTCAGCGATGTTCGTGCCGATCCAACGGTTCGGAACAAAGCCACGTTGGGTTGGGCCGATCAGGGACTCGAGCAAGGGAGCGAGGCGCTGGTTGTGGGCTTGGGAGATGATGCGCTCGTCCGCATTGATGAGCGATGTGGGGCGTTTGTTCGAGAGCTGATCCCTCTCGCCGCGTTTGTGGATGAGATGGATGTGGGCGGTGTTGCGGGGAAGAGGTCCAGGCTGACGGGCCTCGGTGGGGATCGAGTTTATGACGTTTCGAAGAATCGGGCCAGTGGCCGGCCACGTAGCGCGATAGGCCGGTGCCGAAACCAGATTCTTGTTTCCGCACCGTCCGGTGCCGAATCCGAATTCCTGTTCCCGCAAACTCAACCGGGAGGCCGTCAGGCCCTGGCGAAGAGTTCGACTTACACGCCTCTTGAGCCTTTGTCATCTCCTCCAACGGGTACGCTTCCTCGAGCATGAGTGAGTCCGCGGGGGAGAGGCGAGTTGAAGCGAGGCCGTCGATGATCGCCTTCAGGGCCGCGTCATCGATGGGACGGTCCTCATAGACCCGCTCGAAGTAGTCGCTGGCCGCTCCAAGCATCGAATCCGGGTCGGAATGAACAACATCGTTGACCGTGAGCGAAGGGATGAGGTCGGATGCTCGCACTTTGCGCAGGCGGATGAAGATGGAAGAGGGACCCGCCAGAGAGGGGTCGAGGCGGGACCGCAGGGCCGCGCCGTTGCTCCGACCCTCCACGTCGGAACCGAGCGAACGTCCGGGCCAGAGCCTGCAGCTCGGGCAGCAGGCGGTGTTTGGTGGACGTCCAAGCTTCTGGTGGATCGTTGGGCGTCTGGAGGAGGGCTTCGTTGTAAAGGGTGCGGACAATGGAAGTGAGGTACTCGCAGGTCGCGTCGCCCTCGATCACGTGCAAACCCAGCTTGAATTTGCCCGGACCGATGTCGATTGCGCCCAGCACTTGGAACCGTGCCACAACCATTGAGTGCGTCGATTTGAGGACAGGAGCCCAAATTTTGTGATCATGGAAGAGGTCGACCCAATCAGGCGAGACATAGATGCGGTCGAGGCGACGGCATGTGCCGGGCGCTGAGCGATTCGTCGTGGCTCGTCCTTTGGGATGGTGGAGCCGATAGGCGTCGAAAAGATTGTTGGCCGTGGCAAGGTCGCGCATCTCCTGACCCCCATAATTCGTTCCGTTTTGGTTCTCCGAATCGAGGGGTTGGGACTCAACACAATTCCAGTCCCCCCCGACTAGGAGCGCAGGCGGCGAGGGTTCGTCACGCACGACTTGTCGGAGGGCGGTGCTGAGATGTGAGAGGAAGCGCTTTTTGTCTGGCTTGTCGGAGGAAGGCGCGTATATTGATACAACCCGGACCTTTGAATCACCCACACGAAAGGTGGCGTCGGTGACTCGGTCCGGGAAAGAAAAAGAGGCACGAAGAGTGTTGGGAGGCGACTCGGGATCAATAGTAATGACCACGGAGTCGCTCTTCCAGAGTATGGCAGTGTTGTTGAAAGGAGTGAAGAGAGCGGAGAGCTTTAAGTCTTGGCACTCCTGAGTCCACTGGGCCACCCTTTCGGGGGAAGGTCGGCCAGTTTCGCTCAGGAGAAAGACGTCGGCGTTATGGGAGCGGAGATTGGAGAAAAGAGAGGCACGCTTACGGTCTTCATTGATTGACTGCACGTTGGCAGCAACAAAAGACACGTTTGGGATCTTAGTTGTGCTCATCATCTTGGTCCATAGCGTCTTCCACGTCCTTGGGAGGTGCTTCTTGGTCTTTGGCTTCTTCGTCGGCCTCGTCGTCGGCGTCGGCGTCATCGGGTCGGGCTTTGGGCGCGGCTGAGGGCAACGGCGTGGGCGAAGAGGGCTCGGGGGTCGGCTCGGAGGCTTCGAGGGCAGGCGCAGTGGGAGGCGCTTCACGAGTGGCTGGCGTGGAGAGGGCGGCAATCGACTTGGATCGAGTTATGATCGACTTTGGCGTGGCCGGAGGAGGGCTTGGGGATGGAGAGGTGGTCTCTGAGCTGGGGGACTCGGAGGATTTTTCAACGAGGGAAGAGGCAGTTCCCTGGTTGGAGGCAGGCTGGGGGGCAGTTTGAGTGGCAGTATTGGAAGGGAAATTGAGGAGAACTCGGGGCGGGCAGTCTTCGACAGAGATTCGGGCTGAGCCCTGTTGGACAGATCTTCAGTCTGGGCAGCCAGATCTTGTTCCACTCGACGTTTTTTGGTCGTGCGGTCGGGGGCGGAGGCCGCGGGGATCGACTTGGACCCGGCGGCGGGAGCGGCGGTGGTAACGGCGGAGGCTTGCAGGGCACGTGACGTGGGGGGACCCTGGGGGCTCGACGCGTGACGGCCCGGGCAGTGCTGGGTGGCGTGCGAGGTGCTCGCGCAGGACTTGCACGCCGGGGCGACGGGGCAATCCTTACGGACGTGAGCCGCGGAACGGCAGAAGACGCAGTGGCGCATGCCACCGGTGATCCTCAGTGGGATTCGCTCAGTGACACCGTCACGAGCAATAGAAAGTGAGGCAGGGGGCAAAACATCTACATCCTTGAGGGCAAGGATAAAGTCGTACACCCCAGAGATGTGTTTCGTCTTTCCAATGTATTGGATGCGACGGCGGAGGACCGTGCCATAGGCAGCGATCTGCTCATCGAATAGGCGGAGGCCCTCGGGGTCGGAGAAAAAGCCCGTAAGGGTGCATTGTACAACACCTCCTTTAGTAGAGCTGTACAGCTTCTCGACTTTGCACAGAGTCTTGCCAACAGTAAGGCCGTTGGCAACCAGGGTGTTGAGATCGGCAGCCTTGGGAAAGCGGAGGCCGCGCTGACCCTTGATGACGCATGGCATTGCGCCGGTAAGGGCAGGGTAGTGTTTGTCGAGCGCGAGGAGGACTTGCTCGACCGAGGTTGAGGGTGGGGTGTTGATGATGACACAGTTCTCGATGTTGTGCATCAGGGGATGGGCGGCGACGGCAGTCGAGGCGTTGGCGGTGGCGTTGCCGTGCTTCGCAGCGGAGCGGGCGCCGACCGCGGCGGAGTAAGATTTGGTGGTGGTGGCGGGGGCTTGGCCGGGAGGATCGGGAGGGTCAGGGCGAAGAGGTGGTATAGCAGCAGGGCTGGCGTTGTTGGTGTTCGTGATGTTGTCCATGTTTTGTGAAAGATCCGTATTCGTTTGAAAAATATATTCTTAATGGTGTCAGGCAAGGCCTTACCTGGCCTTACGACGGGCCACATGCATTAGAAATAGAGATTGCGCGCGCCTAGCTTCTTCGGCTCGACTCCCCTGACCACTCGCGCGAGTCGTAGCGGAATAGTGGTTCGAGTTGTAGCAAGACGAAGGACAACATTGGTGGTGTAGGAGTTGTTAAACAAATACCTCAAGCGGTGAAAACCTAGCCCTCTGGGGAAAACCGCAAGAGATTGATCTAAACGGAAGAGAGTCCGAACTTCTTCAAGTTGGTGATACACAGGGATGGTGGGCGGGATCACAATTGGGAGCTTTGCGACCCAAGCTTCTGGATGTCAGTCGGCTGCAACTGATGATGGAGCAAGTTCACTGATCGTCTCAGCATACCTTTGCGACAAAGGCAAGACACTGTATAAGACAGTTGGGGCGCGGTTGGTGCAGAGGACGGCAAAGGGTCTGCTGAGAGATATGCGATTTAGCTCGTTGCCCAACAAGGGCCCGGAGCAAAATGCCCTCACAAAGAATTTGCAGGGATCCAAGTGCAAAGTACACCGTGCAACAAGCTTGGGTGTATCGAAGCACTTACCCCGAGCTACTCTAAGCGAGCCACGTCGAGGGTTTCATAACGAGCTGCTAGCAGCTGTGAACGTCCGGCAAGATGGAACTCTCGATCAGCGACTTGGTCAGCTGGGAGGTAGTCTTGGGAATGAGAAACGCACCTGTCCCTACAGGTGGTGAACGCAGCCGCAGAAGCTGGTAAGGAAACGTCGACAACGCAGTGAAGGCCCGAAAGGGAACGTGCGTTGCGAGTACCGCCCGTGAGCCCGCGTGTGTGGGAAGCACAGCTTTTTTTGTTGTTTTGTATCAAGCCTGATTAGATTTCACATATTCGGTTATCTACGCAAAATCAATGTTTCTTGAAAAGGGGGGTTGGACTTATGTAAAGTCATAGCCACTAGATCCATGCAGCCCCCACACTCCTGAAACCACCAAAAGTGTGATTCCAATCATGTGAGCACCAACCACCCTTCCTATTCCACGGTGTTAAAGAATAGGCACAATCGAGAAAGAGAGAGAGGAGAGGGGAGGAAAATCAGGAGAGAAAAACTCAGAAACTCCGTACTCATGAAAACATCTGGTCCAGAAGCTCGCCGTCTGGCAGACGTCGAAGTCGGAATTTGAGATGCGAGCGGACTTCGCGAGTAAGAAAGTACGGGGTTGGCAGGGGAATTTGATCCTTGTGCTGATGCCATCGAGCAAGGTAGAGCTTGTTAAAAGCAATCGCAAGAACGACCCGAACGACAATGTAGGTCCGAGAGTCACGACTTCCGCCACGCACCCGAGGAAGGCCAAGCATGATCTGAGGAGAGTCAACTTCGCCAGGTTGGAAGTCACCTGCCTGGCCAAGTGCAACCCTCAGCAGCTGCAAGGTCAGGCGCCAGAACTCACGTGAATGGTCACATTCAAAGTAGAAGTGCATGAAGGTGTCTCGTTTGCCGCACTGTGGACACCCATCAGATGCAGTGTGACCATGGTGATGTTGCAGAACGCATGTCGGCGTCGCCCCGAAGATCAGCTTCCAGTGAACGTCCTTTTCGACCGCTGTTGCCCATTGACTGTTGAGCCAGATCCAGAACTGTTGCTTCTGTGACTTTGTGAGATCTGTTGGCCACTTGAGTCGAGAGCCGTCGTCCAGCGAGGGATAGCGGGCCTCATTGATGAAGTGCCGCAGAGTTTTGATGGTAAAAGGACGGGTCGCATCCACGGGGGAGAAAGGGTCCGTGCGCGCGAGCCTGAATCGGCGCGTCCAATCCTTGCAGCAAAAGCCGAAAAGACCATCTCTCTTCATCGAGCTGACAGGGTGACACCACAAGCTAGTGATTACTGGTGTTCAGCACTATTGTCTCTAATCGAGCCGACACCAGAAGTGACTTGTTATCGATATAACTTGCACCTGTCATCTTCGGACCTCGGTCACCAGTGAGGCTCCGCTGTCCCGGACAGCGGGCCTTTCACGTGGCGCGGCAGCGCGCCAGAGATGCTTACTATTATTTGATGAAGGTGTTTTGTGGTGCAATCTTTCAAGAAGATGTAGTTTATGTGGTAGGATCGCCTAGTAGGCTCTGAGTACGCACAAAATCTTGTGAGACACTTCTTCTGCAGCGCCTCTAACTTTTAAACAGCCACAAGCCTTGGCTGTTGCAAAAAATGCGAGGACAATGAGCCCGCCAACTTGTGAGATGAAGCCCGGTCAGAAGCCTACAAGCCTACGACTGGTGCCGACGCTAGCCAGTCGCTGCCAGTCGCTGCCAGCAGCTGCCTGCAGTCTCCCGAGCTCCCGAGTCTGTCAGCCGAAAGCCGGTAGAAGCCAGCGCAGGCTACCCCCTGCCTCCCCCTGCCTGCCACTTGCTGCCACTTGTGTGGCCCGGGCTGTAAGGGGATGCCTTACAGAACAGCCCTATAAGTAGCCTCTGAGTAGCTAGAACTGCCGAGTTCTAGTTACGACTTGCTTTTAGCCTAGCGGTCAAGAACGACAGATTGTATTTTATGCACATCAAAGGCGCATACCTTACACGGGCGCTATAGCCGCTATTGTCGCTCGTGAGTCGAGAGTTTCGTGTCGGCTGGCAAGTGATACGACGAGCAGTATCCGACCGACCGACGTTCGTGCCGATCTCTCTTGCACAAAATCGTAAATATATATCCAATGGCTTTGGTTTGGGCTTGGGCCCGGGGGCGAATTCCCCGACGACACGGCGGCCCCTTGAAGAAACCGGCGGGGCAGCGCAAGCAAGGGGAGGAAAACCATTTTTCTTTTTTCTTTGATACAGTATAATGCTATCAGTATGTAAAAACCTTTGAAAACGCCTTTGCACCCCTCTCGATAACGGCGGCAGGCGGCCCTCATATTTGGACATTTTCAGTCAGGATCCAGGACAAATTTGGACATTTTGCCTCGAGAAAGGCCGTTTTTAGAGGGCCGCCTATGGCTGGGCTATCGGGGGCCCTATCTGGGTGAGGCCTGGTGAGGGATGGCTGCGATGCCCATGATCGCTCGGCACCTCGGATGTACACGTAAAACTTGCCGCTCGAACAGACATCGATGTAAGGTGGGTAATCGTGGAATAGGTGACATTGAGAAGAGGAAGGTAATTCGACACGGGCACTGCAGGAACAGCGGTTTTGGGTGCAAAAGTCACTCGGCGCTCGGCGCCTGCAAGCTGAGGCCCCGAGTGGGACATATTCTTCGAGGGTGGTACTCGCACATGCATCTGAAGTCCCGAATCAACCTGGGCCCACGACATGGCATTTATTGTTCCTATCTACCACACCTACTCACCGATTTTGACGAGGTGCAAGCTTTCGATACTTGAGCAGTTGCATCCGCTTTGGATGAAAAGTCACTCGGCACCAGTCAGGGGAACCTCCGAGCCATGTTGGTCGGAAAAGGCGCTTGCACATACATCCCAACTTTGCGGTTTGACCCTGTCCGATAGCAAGAGATGTGTTTATCATATTGACCGAATCCACTCACCGATTTTGACGAGATTTTTGTATCGGACATTCGACCAGTTACGTGCGCTTTGAATGCAAAAGCCACTCGGCGTCAGCCAGGGGAACCGCCGAGCTATCTGACTTGGAGAAGGCGCTCAATCATGCATCCGAGCTTTGCAATTGGACCCTATCCGATGGAGAAATATGAATACTACATGCTGAATTAGTCCACTCAGGAGTTTTGACCAGGCTTCCGTTTGATGTACAAGGGCAGGATCAACGGCTTTGAGTCCAAAGGTGACTCGGCGCCAATAAGGAGAGGCCTCGTCCGAGGTTCATTCATAAGTATCTGGCATATATCTCTGACATTTGAGGATGGACCGACGTAACGGCCGGAAACGTACATTTGATAGTTGATGGCCATCTTCACCACTTTCACAGATGGTGAAGTTGCAAATGCTCTGACTTTTGGGGGCGGTTTGGTGGAGTACTAGGTGCTCGGCTTCAGTGAGGAGTGGCTACTTGTGAGAGGGGGAATTCGATAAACTCCATGAAAGGCTGGTCAGGCAGCGGCAAAGGGACTCAGAGCATACAAACTAACTTTTTGCATTTTGCGAACTCTCACAAGAGTCGACATCATGTTGTATGAGCGGTAGACGAGGGGTCGAGTGAACAGAAGCCGCCATGAACGAGAAGAACGCGCCTCGAAAGTGGAGAAACGCAGTCACCGAAACTCTCGGATTCTTTGGTTTGCTTTTTGCGTTTGGGAATTGTCCAAAGCCTGACTCAAAGCTCTGCCCGTATCGAAATGACGCGCGGGGGCGTTATGTGCTCTTAATCACAGGGGCTATACTCACGCGGGGCGATCGAGGTCCAATTGTCGGGGCTCAGGATTAGTCTGTCACTACAAAGATATCTTCAGCGCCTATATCAACACTGTTCAAGACAGCATTAATACTTGCAGTTTAGACCGAGTTCGGTCAAATGGCAGAAATTACATATCTGCTGATGTCAGCATGTCATCATTAGAGCTGTTTGTTTTCGGAGACAGGCTGGGCTTTATCCATCACGCACTTGGCAGAGCATGTCAAGGGAACAAGTTGGATCGATGCAGGCACGTGATGATTCAAACTCTACTGTTGCAACTGCGGCCGCAAGGAGCGAAGCACATCCCCTGTCTTCCAACCACCGCCAGGGCATAGCCCAAAGGACCCCGAGCACGATTGGGCTGGCCTGATTGAGATGTGGGGCCGCACGGCAGCGAAATGTCTCATACTTGGAGAGTAATCAAATCGAGGCAGTATGTACGGTCAATGATCGTATCAAAACCAGTGATAATCTCACTGACCGAGTGAGGCTCGAGCTGCAGGGTGGGGTGACCGTCACGGTTGCGGCGAAGGCTGCGGAGCGAGGAGGGCGAGCTTAGTAACCGGATCGACTTGGGGTCCCTTCCTTCCTGCGCGCGAGGATCATAGCATCCACATGATGTTTCTATTCTTCTCCAAAATATTTCGGAGGTTGAGAGCGTCGGTTCTGTTCGAGGTCGATGCGCCAAGGACCAAGCATGCTTGAGTCGTTGCCGGGCTTGGTGTGTCGCTTGACTGAGCTCGCCCTGTTTAGATCGAATCGCTCTCCTCCTCTTGGGCCTAAACTTGTACATTCACCAAAGTTACATCATCGTAGGCGACGTGAGTCTCTCGGCGCGATCCGGGCAAGGTGGAGTTGAGCAGGGACGAGTCAACAGACGACCCCGTGGGCCACAGTGACTTGTCCTTCGGGTAACGAGGCTACTGCAAGTGTCAGCGGTGGCATAGCTCAGGACAAGCGGGGACAAGCGAGGAAAAGTTGAGAGGCACGATGGGTGGGTAGATTTTGGCAAGTTGGATCACGACGCAGTATAGGCACCTGGCAGACGGGCAGAGCTGGCGGTCCTCAGGGTCGCGCGTGTCCGTCGCAAGTCACGTGCTTCGGATTCGCAGTCTCAGCGTGTTAGTGTGCCAAGCACGTGGCGTGGCCCAGCCAATGAAAGAACATGAACATTTTCGTGACTTATTGTCGTAAATTGGAGAGTTGACAGTGTCATCCAGACTGCCGAAGCTGATGCCACTACCACACTCGGGTCAGTGTAGTCGATCTGACGGACTTGGAGAGACTTGTCCACTGTGGAGTGGGCCAAACTTGTTGAATTTCATTCTGTCACAAGCGTTCGAACACTTCAACCTTGGGCCGCCATTTGTCAAGCCCGCCCATTTCTCGCCTCGGCGCCTTCGCCTTCGCAGCCAAGCCGCCCCCTTGTCTCGCCTCAGCGCCTTTTGCCTTCGCAGCCAAGCCGCCCCCTGTTCGCCGCTTCCGCGCCAGCCTGCTCAACTCACGCTCGCGCGCCGCCGCCACCACGCTTTCAACGGCTTGACCCCGGACCAAATTGGATGCTCGATGACCTTGGACTCGACGTTCAAGAATAGACCGCGCAACATCATGCAGCGATACCAGGATGCGATAGCGTGCGTTGTCAAACATGGAAAGCCTTCGCTGCTCATCACGATGACCTGCGACCCCAAATCACTGGAAATCAAGGCTACACTGGGGCCGAACGACAGCATGCAACCGTCCGGATCTCATTGCACGAGTGTTTGAAGCCAAGTCCGGCAACGAGCGACATGCAGGCTGTTTTGGCGATAAATGTAGGATGAATGGATTTTGTTTCTTTGCTGTACTTCGTATTGGGGTTTTTAACCTCTGCGCTGAAATCATGTAAACTGTTCAATTGTCCTGCTATTTGAATTTCATCTTCCCGTTAATTTAACGGGTTCCCACTGGTGCTATGCTTATCTACGATTTTGACACCAAGACAGGAGATTGTGGACCGCAAGGCCTTATTCCTCAGGTTCACGGTGATCGATGTCCAGACGCTCGGCCCAAGTACCAAGTCGTTAGCTCGCTCCATCCGTCCCCGATGCCTCACCGTTACTCAATCCTATCCCCCGCAGGAGAAGATAACTTCCCCCCCAACATTCCTCTTTGCGGTTTCAACCAAGCTGGGCCCCCTTCGCCAAAAGACCGCGACGAAGAGGATGAAGACGAGGAGGAAGGGGACAGTGAGTATAGTGAAGGTGAACGTAAGCTTTTTCGGCTCTTTCTTTCGCGTTTCATTCTGTTGAGACGAAAGCACATACTGACATAGAATGTTTGAACATCCAACACGAAGCTCAAGGAGAAGGCGTCGAGTGGATCAACCCCAGTCTCGCGTTTCTCGCATTGCACCCAGCGTCCCTTCCCCGAGTCCGTAATCGATGGAGACCTCCAAGCCGACACCGATCGTCTAACCAAATCCAGTTGCACCAAGAAAGCTAGCGCCTCACCACGGCCCAAAGCACTGCATCACCGACGCTGTTGCCAGCGGCTTGACCCCGGAGCAAATCGAGCGTGGCCTCGACGGTCACGAATAGGCCGCACGCAGCGTTACCAGGTTGCGGTGGGGTGCGTCGTCAAAGCAAACAAGGAAAGCCTTCGCTGTTCATCACGAGGCTGTCGATCGCGCGGCAGCCGCAACCACTGCGACCCCAAACCCAGAACACCGCTTTGTTCTCAGAACAATGAATGAAGAAGAGGTTTTCTGCTGTCTTTCGTCATGTGTTCTGTTCGACTCTTTTGCTATTTGGATTTTATACTCCCGTTAATGCAACGGGATCTCACTGGTGTTCTATCTTAGATAAACACAACCTATCAATCAGAAGCCATGGCTTCGGCCGTGGCTGACCTCCACTTGCGCTGCAACACAATGCACTCCTTGAAGATCTCATACTTGACCTTGAGCAAACGCAACTCTTGATTCGAAGCCGAAGGTTTCACCGTTGTTCCGGGTTTGCTCATGCGAACCTGCCAACCAAGCGGGGGCGAGTTCAGCTGAAGGGTCCCGAGTAGATCTGTTATCTAGAGAAGGGCACAAGGAAAACAGACCATGATGTCCCAAAGGCGATCCTTCATGCCGTGACTGCCCTTTTCAGCCTCTTCTTGCGTAGTGAGGGCGGATCCGGCTGTCTTTGCCTCGGCCGCAGCAGCAGCACCAAGCATGGCAGACCCAATCACCACACTTGCAGAGTGTGAATGTGGGAGTTGTACAGGAACATTGCACACATCGGCGATGAGGCTGCGAAGGCGAGGAGGCAGGGAGGCGAGGTAAGTGAGCCAAGTGGTGACAAGACTCGAGCCAGATCCATCAGGTCCTCACCTCATGAGGAATCGGTTCTTCACAAGTCTGTGGCGATTGCAGAAGCATGAGGATAGGGTCAACATCTCTTGCTGGTACGCACCTGCCAGGCAAGAGTCTTCAACTCACCCTCCGCTCATGAAGATGGAGCGAATTTCATGACCATGTTGGTTCATCTCATCAATAATTTGACGAGTCTGCAGCGCAATCGCCTCCCCGGTTGCGTAATAACGCAGCGCAAGGTCCGAGATGTTCTTGTCGAGGGCCATACCAATGAGCATGCCACGCATCTCATTATCGGCAAGGGGAGAGCGGTTGCCTGGACATTACCAAACACATGCTCAACTGGGGATCGGAATTGGGCCCAAAAGAGAAGACGTACCGTGGAGATCTGGATAGAGCTGGACATTCTGCGTCAAGGCAGAGATGAAAGGCACGCCCTTATCTTTCGCCATGGCGTCCAGAAGCTCAGTCAACAGTGAGAAGTGGTTCGTGCCTTGCTCCTTTGCAAGCGCTTTGAGCTTCTCTGAGGCAGGGTGGGTGTCTATCATGAAGTCGAGAAGCTGACCCGTGGACGACTGCCCGCCTTCATTCATCCAATCTGCACAAAATGGACCCGGGTTCGTCCTGAAGCGGTTTGAGTGACCCAACAAGAACGAGAACACAGTGCAAACACTCAGCTAACACGTACAACCAGGGAAGATTGCATGCTTGTAGGGCCCCCAGACTCCGGGGACAAAAACTGCTTCCGGGCTCTGAACAATATGGCACTGCCAAAAACGAAGATTGGGTCAACGACAAGCACCGTAGGGTCCATTGACTTAGCGGCTCGACTGACAGTACTTGTTCCAGCGATAGCTGCAAGCCGGTATTTACTGTCGTCCAAAGAGGTGTACTTCTGGCCTTCCATCGGTGCCGCAACTGTCCCAATCCACCCGGCGTACGCATCGATGACCCCTGAACCGACCGCCGTACCCTCCAGCAACCCGAGTTCTGCTGCAGCTTTCGCGGAAAGACCTCTTCCCACTGGTTGCCCAGCAGTCAAAATAAGACCCGACTTCCCGGGCGTACCACCAATCTGCTTGAACTCGTTCTTGACCTGGACCAAGGGAGCAAATGAGCAGTGCATCAGCCCGAGCGTCCCTGATTGGCCCCCTAATAGGACAGCCTGCCCTAAAGCGCACAAAGTCATCGAGGCCAATAGCCTGAAAAAGTTCGTCGTTCCAGCCTTTACTGCCCTCCACTCCTGGCGGCACATAGGAGCACTTGCACGCCAACGAGCAGTTGCTGCGCGCCAAGTCGCCAGTCGCGCGGTAAGTGAGGAAGTCAGGCAGGTCGAAGAACATGCACTGCTGGAAGAGCGCGGCGGGCATGTGACGCTTCAACCACAATATCTGTCGAATAATCAAATGGAGATCCAGGAGGATACGGTAAGCGCGGACATTCGAGCTGTAAGAGGTGTTGCACCTGAGGAATCGCCCCACCTTGGGTAATTCCATCTCCAACGAGACTGTGCCTCCGACGAACTTAAGCACCATACTTCCGGTAGCGTTGATGTCTTTAGCTTCCTTGTACCCTCGATGATCGGCCCACAAAATGATGTCGTGCACTGGTTCCCCTTCGGGACCTCCGGAGTGGTGCTCGCCAGACCACGCGGAAGGGTTAACGGGGACGGGGCTACCATCCTCGAGGTTACAAACGGCGAGTGAGCAGGTCGCATCGAACCCAATGCCTTTGACAGTGGTATTGGACACTTTTGAGCTCTTCAGAACGTCTTGACACGCCTTGGAGACGCAGCTCCAGACTGGCAGAGAGATGGCAGCATCCGACTGGTGAGCCAAGTTCAAAGGACTACGGGCCACGTCGAGCGTCCGGAGGTCTGCAAGAGTCCGGTCTGGCGATAAAGTCATACTCACTTTCGTCAGTGGACTGTTCAAAGATGTTGGCATCTTTAGCGTCGCGGAATGAGGTCGTGTTGTAGGCCGATTCGGCGACAACGGCGCCTTGTTCGTCAACAAGCGCGGCCCGAGCGGAACCTGTCCCACTACGTCATCGGCAAGCACCGCAGAGCCAAATGACAGGAAGAAGATGAGTATTGGCACGATGCAGTTCGTGTGGATAGAAGCACGGTTTGGACAACCCAACAGAGAAGATCATAACCCCACTTACACGTCAACGCCGATGTAATAACTCATGGCTTGTTCGATCTCGAAGATTGGGTAGGAGCAAGAAGGGCGGAGGGAGGCACTTGCGGCTGTGGCCGGGGGAGTCGTACGGCGGCCAACAGATCGGCAGGTCCATTAAGCCAGCCAAATGAACTCGTGCGCGCACGCGCGATAAGGCAGCTTTTCTGTTTCTTGGCCCGGGAAAAGCTTGGTAGAGGGATGGTATACCATTGCTGCCCCCTCCTCGCCCACCCTGGCACGGTGCACCTCTGGGCATCCCACAAGCCGTGAAGCGAAAGCTTATAAGGTGTTAAACCTATCCTTATAGACAATACCAATGTTCCCAAGAGTCGAATTTGCGATATAGCTGTTGTACCCAATACCGCCTGCTGACGAAATGGAGGATACAGCCAAGTAAACTAATCTGCACAGGTAAGACAGCTGCTGTATTGACCTTCTGCCCCCCCCCCCTCCTTATTTTCTGCTTTTCTTCACTCACTACTTACCCCCCCCCCCCTTCTTTTATAGATTTTAATAATAGTATAATCATATACCTGAAAACCTTTGGAAAAGTCGGAGGGAATGCAGTTAAGCACACTGGCTAGGCCAGCTTCGGAGCTTCGGATCTCGAAGATGGGAATTCCTTTAGCCGAGTCATATTGGGCCCTACTGGGGCTTAAATGGTATTAATGGTATTGGGACCAAAAAGCTGACTGTTCACTGGCTGTTATTGAAGTGTATTAAAAAAAATGGGGCTCACGGTTCGCTCCCGCACGTTGACCTTGGCCCAAGCACATCGACGCGTCGACGCACACCAGTGGGTGACTAAATGCTCCTCAAATTGAGTCGGATCAGGTTGATGATCATTGATTGGTCCCTCTTCTTGTTCATGTTCCTGTTCTTGTTCTTCCGCAATGCTCGATTGGGAGCGATCTTACACATTGTCCAAACACGACCTCATCGCTGTCTCTCGCGCCTCGCATCTTAACCAATGATCATTTTGTGATTGTTCCGCATCTCGATAGTTGATACGAAGCACACAGGGGGGTGACATTTCCGGTGGGACGTCTCAGAATTCGGGTGTATAGCTCTTCATTATCTCATCACCTGATTATGTCCTATTCTCTGAAGTGCGACTTGACTTCCGACAAATTGCACTTTTCACAATGCATGCATTATCGCTTGACCCTCAGCTGCGCACCCAACGCAGCATCGGACAGTGCAGTAGAAGGCTGCGGGCAACTTGATGGGAAATGAAATACAGAGAGCGACTGGTAAGTCTCAGGTTCGACTTTCACAAATATATCTGCCATGTGGAAACCCGAGTGCTCAAGACGATTTCGATCGCAATATTGACCACCGGTGGATTCTGCCCGCGCCGGGTCCTCTGACTCAAAAACCTCGTCACTTTCAGTGCCACTACAGTACGAGTGATGACCGTCGTTTGTACAAAGAAGATTTCAAGCAAAAAGGACCGATTGAGATACCACCAGAACTGTCATCTGCAAAGGCTGCGTTGGTCGACAGTAGAAACAGTCGGAGGCCAGCAATAGCTCGCAGGCCACTCGTGCACTCTGATGCGAGGAGAAATGGTAGAGTACGAAGAACAACATCGTGATCCTGACTCAATGATGTTCGTTCAGGAGTATACACCCCACTGTTCTGTCCATAACTAACTCTGAGCTTCTGCCTTTACGATGTTGTAGTGCATATACCGGTGAGAGCACGCAACGAATCGGGTCACACGCAGA
The DNA here is from genome assembly GCA_003665825.1 of Microbotryum silenes-acaulis. Lineage (NCBI taxonomy): Eukaryota > Fungi > Basidiomycota > Microbotryomycetes > Microbotryales > Microbotryaceae > Microbotryum > Microbotryum silenes-acaulis. The sequence goes on from QPFY01000006.1 coordinate 568,708, forward strand.
GAGCACATGAAATGCGCAGGTGTGATTGGCATCAAAGTCACCTGTTTCTCAGCACACGGGACTGAAATTATGGGTGTATTGTCAAACTCCTTCCTCATTATCAAACTAGAATGAGTTCGATTATACACGAACATCCGGTCAGGGGTATTGAGTGCGTCGTCATGTATCTGGAATGTCGAGAGTCCAGTGTCGACGCAAACATTTGACTGTCTTGGTGGCTGCGTGGCTTAAAGTGGCCAAGACAACACCATTGAAAAGCACCGAAAAACAGATTGAGTATGGGACCAGGTTAGCTTTCGTTCGAGTACACATTAGAATTCGAGTGGGGGTTAATGGAGTCTGATAATTAGCAATGTGATCTCTGCTGAGATCTCAGGAAGTATCAGCAAAGACCCGGCACGGACTTCGGGCATCTGACTGGCCTGACTGCGCACCCTATAAACACCAAACGCAATGGCGGAAATTGGAAAGCGCACTCACTAAGCGCAGCCCAGAAGAATGCCCGCTTATCTTATCACCAGCAGCAGAGAGCTTTCCTCCTGGATTTCTAGCTGACCTGATAGACCTCCCGCTGTCAGCACTACTGCTGGGCAGTGACCTTTTCAAGCGGGCTAGAGCGCATTTAAGCGGTAGCCAACCCCTGCCAGCGTTGGTTGCCTCTCGGTCGTATGGTTGCTACTTTGCATTGTCTGCACTTCCGGGGGAAGGGCCATATTGTATGACATGAAGACACACTAGTCAATAAAAAGGCAAACGCACGCGAGCGCTCGCATCATCCGTTTGGATTGAAGCATTTGGAACAAGAGCCTTCGATTCCAGACAGCCACAGAAGATTTCACCAAGTTTCGTCATCACTGCCATCATCTTCCGCATTGAAGTCTCACTCCTCAAGCCTAAATGCACCGTTGTCTGTAGCGTCGATAGAGTGATGACTCAAATCGTCGCTCGAATGATCACTCATATCAAAGTCAACTTCTTCGTCCGTGTTGTTGTCCGTCTCATCAATCATGTCACCAGGGCTGCCGGCAAACGAAGTCAAATCCGGCAAGTCGTCCGCTGTCGTTTGCTGAAAAAGTTCAGCATCGTCGGTACACCAAATCCGAAGCGCCACGCAGCCCTCCATCTGTTGTTCGCCCGTGTCCTGGGTGCACTGCCACAGGTAGTAATCAAGGCTCGGGATCGATGGCGATGGAGGAGGGCTCGGTCGACGTTTCGGACGCGGCCTCGTTGGGTTGCCGTGGATACTGTGGTACTCGGGATCCGGTCGCATCCGCTATTTCAATTTGTCAAGGCTAATAGAAATCGTAGCGGTAGCAAGTTCCGGACTTAGGCGCCTCGACGACGAGTCATTTCCGGCGGCCACTGCACGAGAGGGGGGGGTACTTGTATTAGAAGTATTGAGGACTGGATCCCGACTCAAGCAGTTGAGTACGAGCGCAAGATAGAGGATGGAAGATAGATGGAGAAGGAAGAGAGACGAGCGCCCGCAGGGCGCGCGACTTCAACCGAATCCGACGTGTCAACCGGAACTCAATCAGGCGCTGGGATCTGGCAGGCACAGAACGACGAATTGAGGAGAGATGAAGCTAGCTAGTACGAATGAAGTAGGGGCATGGAAGTGAATAGTATTAAGAGATAATAAGGTATGATTGGATTCTTGACAACTTGGACGGGTTGTTTGAACGCAAATACTCTGACGAAATCCGATCAGCCATGCCGACCCCAGTTTCGCTGAGGGTCGACGACCTCATCTGAGCTGCAATACTTGACATAGTCACCATCGAGCGTGGCGTTGATGCGATCGCCGTCGCGCCATGCGGAGCTAGGATGTCTCCGCCACATTTTGTACGCAGCATGTGCTTTCTGACGGTCTCGTGGGATTCGGGACAGCGCGAAGGATTGGGTATCTCAGACGAGTCGACCGCTTCCGTCGACAAAACATGATAGTCCGGCGCGAGGGTGAAGGGGATATCAGCATACGGCTGGCCCCGCTTCTGATACTCCATGGCGTGTGTATGCGTCAGAACGACGCCGAATTAGCCTGCTCGTTGCTTGTTGTCCAAATGTCGTCACAGAGTTTGTTCAACTTGGCTTGAGACACTCGTGCAATGAGATCCAGATGAATGCATTTCCACATGATAGATGGTCGACAGGTCATCGAGTCATTGGGCGTGCCAAAGACTACATATAGCTTAACCACGGACCTTACCTCATGTTACCCCGACGAGCGAATAATCAGCACGAGCGTACACGCCGAGGAAAATTTGCCGCCCTTCGGAACGTGTCCGGCCTGCGAGATGCCGTCGGCAGAGCCTCTACAAGCTGCACAAATGCCTCCGCGGATACAAGGATCTCAAGTTCAGCAACGCGGAAGTCTGAGCACGAAGTAGCGAGCCTGCCAGCCAAGCAAGGAAGGCTTGTTTGATGCCTGGAGCCACGCGCGACACCAGCCGAAACAACGCGTGCCGCAAGGCACTTTCGATCGGCCGCCGCACGGCCGCAAACGCTCGGAACGCGTTTTCGAGGACTTTTGAGCGATTTTTGGAGCAACATTTTGATAATATTTTCAAGGCGCATGTGAAATTTTGACATTTTGGGGCCAAAATAGGGTAAAAAAACTTTGACAAAAAGGCCAAAAAGGGCGTTTTTCCACATGCGCCTCTGGCTGGGCTTTCGGGGGTCCTGGCGCATTTGGACACCAGAACCTTTGCTTGTTAAGCAGCTGCAGAGAAACTGGGTTTGAGAGTATGTAATTCCAGAGTCAATGGGCACACTTTGAAACCGATTTTTTTCACATTGATTGCTTCCAAAGTACAACACAAAGCCTGATCCATAGTCTAGAGAAAAGCGGATCAGGAGAAATGACTTGTTGGAAACCATCTGCGAGAAAAAAACCTGAAAGCCAATCAGATCACAGCATGCTTGGGCTTCTAGCCCGGAGCAAGCCTTACCTCGTGTCCACGCTTGCGATTAGTCCTTGCTCGATCTTCTCTTCTCCGCCAAGTAGCGCGAGCATGCGCCCAACGTTCGACGAGGCGCATATCACCAACCCGTGCGTCACTTGAGCGAGTATTGTGATGTCGCGCACAAAGCCTTGCGCGACGCGCTCTCGGGCCTCAAAAGGCAGCATGTTGAACTCCAACTCGTCCTGCAACAACGTGGAAAGCGCATATACCAGAGTCCGCCCATTGAGCCTTGGGGCTTGGCGTTCGTAGTTCAGTGAAATAGAGGAGTGGACTCACAAAACCATTCTCAGCGACGCGCATACGTTGCTTTCCATGGATGGACTCGTCAGGAGCAATGGCCTCGGATGGGTCTAGATCAGCAATGTCGATGACGTTGAAAGCTCTACCCAACTCGTGCTTGGCGAACGCCGTCGATGCGGTGAGGCTGTCAGAGGCAACCAGGAGTACCGGTCGCTCGTCGAGGGAGAGAACGACACCAGTTCGCCGGACGCGCTCCACAAGGTTTATCGCAGCTACGAGATATTTCTCGATGGCGCGGTCATCGAGGTGGCTTGTCTTCGTTGGTGTGGCTTGCGGCAAAGTCGAGCGCCCGCCCGAAGTATCCATCAATGCCTGAGGTCCTATCCGGTTGATTTCCTTGCATTTGTCGCCTAGTCGAACATGCACACCGATGATGATCGGGGAAGCATCTCCACTCAATTGCTGCGCAGCTCGCAGCTGCCGAGTCAACGACTTGAGATTTGCCCGAGCGGCTCGCACGCGCACCGCTGCAGGCCTCGAAAGACGCCACAAGGCCGACAACGACTGAGCCTGTCGGGTAAATATAACCTGCAGGGCTGATGGCACCAGCTGGGATGCAAGCTTGAGCTCAGGCGTGGTCAAGCTGGCGCGATCCGCAGCTGGGTGGACCAGCTCCTTCAGATCCTGGTGGTGAAGGACATCCATCTCACTAGAGGAAGTAAGGGTGTCCAACAGCGCTTTATCAAGCCCATCGTTGTCCCGACTTCTCCACGTCACGTGGTGGAAGGTCGCCCAAGACTTGCGGACAGCGGCCTTATCAAGCGTCCTCGCTTTCCTGTCGAACTTAATCCTCGCCCTCCAGGTTGTCGAAGGCGGGGGCTTGCAGTCCAGCGCGGGGGTTTGGAAGACCGCCTCCCACGAGCCATAGTTCCACCGGGACGAATCGACCAAGAGGCTGTAGTTGAACATCTCGGCAAGAACCGCCATGCGGGTAAGCATGAGTACTTCGCTTCCGAAACCGTGTAAACCTGAATGCAGCACGACAAGTTGCGGTCTAATCAGTTTCGCTAGCCATGCAGAAAATATCATGACCCCGAACGAAGAACTCTTGAGCGCAAAACGAAACGCACCGGCCATGTTGAACAAAAGTGTTCGCTTGCATATTGCCGGCTTCTCGTTTGCGGAGACTGGTCGTTCCACGGCTTTGTATATCTTGTCAAGTCTCGAAGGCGGCGACGACGACTGGGCCAAGGGCTCGTCGCTCCCGTCGGTCATATGCGCACTTTGATTCGCCGGTGCAAGCGACGAGTGGTGCCGATGCTTGTGCTCGTTATCGCGTCTGTGCTCGTGCCCAGGAGGCTGAGCTGTACCGGTTTCGCCTGGCACCCACGGTCGCTCGTCTCGAACGTTTCGCGATGCCAATTCGGCTTCGATGCGATGTCGTACGCCCAGAAGTATTTTTTCGGAGGGCCCAAAGACGAAGAAGGCGGCTGTGAGAACGACGCAAATGACGATCCGAAAATACGCGAACTTGGAATGGGACCTGGCGATGGCGATCGAGGCGTGGCGCACTTTGGCCATTGCTCGGCGAGGCGAACCCGTCGAGCCAACTGCCCCCCCCCCCACCCAGGCGAACTCGGTGGGGTGACGAGCGCCGGTAACCGAGGCTTCATCCTCTGCGATGCTCGACGATGTTCTTCTTGCGCGAGAGACTATAATGCCGTTCTGCAATCGGCTGATTACTCCTCGACGGTGATGTTCCAGGAAGGCTCAGTGGGTGGCACTAGGGTTCCGCGTCTGGTGCCAGGGTTCGTGACAATGTCTGGGATGGTGATCAGGAGATTGTCGCGCGGAGCCTTGACGCGTCACCTCGCCAAATTGAATCGCGTCGAGTCGTCGTCTCGCAGGCGAGTCTGCGTCTGCGTATTCAGTCAATTTGCGATGTGTGCCGGTGGGTCGGTGTGCAGCGAAGAACGGCCGAGAAGTCGTCGGAACTCGGGCGTGCAAGGAGAACAAGGGGTTGGCGTGACAATAGTTCAGAAAGGGTTCGGGGTTTGACAGAAGGGGACTGTGCGGCGCGACTCGTGCGGGCATTTAGGCCGTGCCGCGTTTCGACGCGCTGGTCGGCGCGGTGTGGCCGTCGATCGGCGGATGCAATTGCCATCTGCACAACGCACGTAAGCATGAGTCTATGGGCGTAGGTACCCCAAATTAACGTTAACGGTACCAGTTTTGTGTTCCCAACACAATTACAGTATTACACTATTACACGATGTCCGGCCGGGCTCGCCGGTAGACTGGGCTCGAGCGGGAACTTCAATGCGCACCTCGGTAGTCACGACGACGGTTCAGGTCTTTCGAACTTGACTTTCCTCACTACTACCAGTCCGTACTTCGCTTTGGCCAACCCGCTCGAAGACTGAAGACTTTAAAATCAAAATCCCATCACTTATAAGGACTCGGCTTTTGCTCTCTAATGCGGCGGGAGTAGTCTATAGTCGTGAGTCGCAGCTGTTGTGGCTCTGCTCATGCAGCCAGCTGCATCATCAGGTTCTTGAAGATGAACCATTGCATAGAAGGCGAAAGTTATTTTGCATATACAAGGAATCGAATAGGGCGAAGACATCTGCGAGACTTGTTCCGCGCCAGAGTGACATAACTCGCGTAAAGAGAGGAGGCAAGCACGCCTAAGGGCAGGGTATCGTTATCGATTGGAGTTGTTCTGGGACGGCACATCGATGGTGACTCGAGCTGGCTTTGCAGGAGCTGTACGCCGAGCAACACGCCGAGGGCGGAGGCAAGGCTTGTGTACATGGCAAAGCTCATGGCACTCAAGTCGCCAGAGTAGGTCCTGGCAAACGGAGCGAGGGCGGCGCCTCGCAAGCGTGGGCCGCCGCACGCACGACAAACCACTGTATGAATGTGACAGCCATTGTGGGGCTTCGAATGCCAACCGGTGAGTGGCTGCCTACCGCGGGGTGTAGGGCAGGTCAATCGACAGGAGCGACTTCCTTATGCCTGTCGATCACGACGTGTACCGGAGCTGTGGAATGAAACAAACGGAGACAACGGCAGAGCGTTGTTAGGATAATGCATGTAGAGAGGGATCTGGCGGTGCGTTAGAAAGATGTCGAGGCTATGAGACGCAGCACGGAAGATGAAGAGGCATGAGGCATGATGAGGCCGGGGCAGGATGGGAAGAACGCAAGCTGGAGCCTGCTGGAGCCTATCGCAGCTAGTCGCAGTCTGGGGCAGTCTGGAGCTGTCTGGACACAGACTGGAGGGTTTCGAGCTTAGGTCTGGGGAGCCTTCTGGAATTCTGGAGCTTGAACGCTCTTGAACGTTTGAACGCGCGAAAGCCTGCGAAGGCGTTTTACGAGCTTGGGCCTCCTCGACTGTGCGACCAGCTAGGACCTAACCGAATATGTGAAATCTAATCAGGCTTGGTACAAAAAAAAAGGGACCTTGGCCTCGCTTGGCCTCGCTCTGGCCGACCGTGCCACTGCAGATTATTGCAGTCTGCTTCCTGCCCTCGTGACCTTGCAGTAGTGCTTTCGCCTCGAAGGCCTCGATTACGAACGAAGTCGTGCTCCCCGTCTGGCGAGTGCGAGCGAGAGGCCGATCCAACGTAGCACTTGGACGACCGGCCTCGCCATCTCTGCTCCATCGCGCCTCGCTGAGTCACTTCGTACGGTCGTCAGCGGTTACAGGTCGCCGGGTCATTTCACATCCACCACCGCCACCACATAAGACTATGACCCCATCTACTGACGGGATCGAAGCGGCGCTGGTTTCGGATCTGGGGTCAAGTATCATCAATCTCGAGCAGTCCTTCTTCCACAATGGCTTTCAAGGCGGCGTCGTCCACGGCCGTTTGCATGGCTTGTTCGAGGGGCGATCGATCGGCAAGGACCAAGCGTGGCAACTCGGCGAAGAGGTTGGCTACTACCATGGCTTCGCTCTCGTATGGGCACACTTGCTGGCTGCACAGGAAAAGGGACCGATTCGGTGGGTTAGGCTCCTTCTCCTCTTCTCTGCGTTCACACAACTCAATGGAAAGGAAAGCGAACTGAACATGTGTTGAGAGGTTTTCTCCGGGGATTGCTTCCTCGTCGACTTCGCATTCAGCGCAACAACCAACCTCCGACAGATTCTTTTCCTGTCGGCGAGCTTCCCGTTCCGGAACGACTCGTCGCCTCCCGTAGAGGGGTCTGAGGTCGATATAACAGCGATGCTGAACAACCAACGTGTCAAGTACCGTGCAGTCTGCGCAGCCATAGGGGTCCGACCTCGGATCACTGTAGCATCTGCCGGCACGAACAGCAGCTCCGGGAAACTTGGTGGGGGCTTATGAGGCTTCGACAATCGTTTCGCCCGACCCTGCCTCAAGCGGGTACCGACTTCACACAAGGCAGACACTGCTTCGACCCGCTGTACATTCGGTAGAACAAGGTGGCCTATTAAATTTGGTTCCACTCGGGGCCTCAGCCGATAATGCCGGCTTCTGTTCTCCGCGCCTTCGGCATCGCCCACCTTGCACGGCTTCACTTCCGGTCCGACCGAAAGCGCCTTTCAGCCGAGTCATCCATCATCCCGCCGATGGTGTTACCGCCGATCTCGCGCTGGTACTACAGACTGATAAAGACGTCTGGCTAGTATGTGTATAAACAGTGACCACTTCGTGAATATATCATTCTGGGTCGTAAACGTGACGTGAAAATACAAGCTCCATCCTTCTCGGCCCACCTCTCCGCTGCAGTCACTTCCTTGGGGAATCCCGTCCTGAGAATTCAAAGGACGCTACTTTGACCCTGCGCCCTCGGATGCTTCGGCCGGTGTACCCTCGAGATGGTCCAATAAGATGCTGATCTTCGATTCACTGCAAAACTCGAGGACATTAGCCGGGTGGCCTCATATCAAAACAGCCAGACAGCCGCCGCTCGCGAGACTGACGCAGTTCGACATCTCGTCTCGAGTTGAGCGTTCTCGCGTTTCAGCCATTCCGCCTTGTTCTGAGCCCTGAGAACTCAACCGTGCTCAGCGCCATCAGTGCGGAAGTGTCGGGAGCATAAGATTCTTGAGGACGCACTGTGTCAGTTCGGCTTCGAGGCGGCCCATCTCGTCGGCGCCCGGCGAGCCGCGGGTCGATGAGCCAGTATTCTTCAGAGCTGACGTGAGCTCTCTTTTGCAGAAATCAAGCATGGTCAACATCCAACTCAAGCCTATAGGCGGCATCGCATCTTCTGCTACTAACTCACTTGTTCAGGGACGCATTGACCGCCAAAGTCTCCTCGAGATCATTCTGGGCTTTCCGGAGCTCCTTATCTAACCTCGTGACTTCGCCGGTCATTTGGTGGAGCTGCTGTTCCGATTGCACGCGAGACGTTTGAAGTGTCCGTGTATGCTCCTCGCGTAACGAAGTGATCTGCCGTTCGAGCTCGCCCGAGGTGTTTTGTGCTTGCGTGAGGGCAGACCGCAGCGTCTCGAGTTCGGCCACATGCTCGGGTCGCGGGGCCTTGTCCTTTGCTTCGAATTCCTCGCACCGCTCTTTGTACCGAGTAAGTTCCTAAGGTGATACAAGATTGACTATAAGCATCCGCTCGGATGGAATACATCGATTTGGCCACATCGTAGCTAGCGACACACCTCCTTCATGCGTCTGAGCATTTTCTCCGTTCCCTGAGCATGCCAGCAGTCCGCAAGGGTCAGTACAAGTGCCTAAGTATCTCGCTCGCTCAAGGCAGAACACACTTTGACGTAGCTGACGGCTTTCAAATGCGTTCCTTCAAGTTGCCGGTGCCGCTCTTGAAGTGTCGCAAGATCGGACTCTGCTTTGGTCGCCCGTTCGCGGTCCGCTGACGACTCGACGGGGCTTCGAGACTGAAGATCCTGCAAGCTGCGTTGGAGCGCTTCTACCTTGGAAGCACTCGTCTTTCGCTCCGAGGCAAGCGAAGCTTCCACCTCCCGATACGCACCAGCTCTCTGCTCTAAGCGCGCCTCTAGGTCCTCAGCTCTGCGCTGTAGAAGCTCCGGCGAGTCTGTGCCTGACAAGGGGGGGAATCGGGTAGCCAGATCGGCATCGGCGACGGGCGACAGTCCATGATCCGAGAGCACGCTACGCATTAAGACACTCTTGACTTCGGCCGCCTCCTTGATCTGCGTGGCTGCGTTCAGTTTGGCTTCGGCTCCAAGCAGCGCGGATCGATGGCGCGCCGCCTCATCAACAGCGAGGGCATGCTGCTGGCGACAGGAAGCTAGCTCATTTTGAAGCTCGGCGAGTTGCGAACGCGTCAGAGCTTCGCGTTGAAGGGCCCCGTCCAGCTCACTCGTACTTGTAGCGTATTTGGTTAGCATTTCTTGATGGAGCCGCAGAAGATCGTCGCGTTCGCGTTCCAGCGCCCGAGCACGTTCGACTTGCTCTGTGCTTTCGGATCCGACATCCTGGTTCTGCTGCTCGTGGCGCGATGCCGTCAGCCCAACGAGACCATTCGTGATGAGGATCTGCGCCTTCGAGTACGCTTCTCTAGTAGACGTCAACGTCCTCTCGAGATTGGTTGCACGATCCGACAATGCAGCGAATTCGGCTCGCTGGGCATCGAGTTCGGTTTGGAGTTTGGCTCCGCGCGAGCGATGTTCTGTTGCATCAGCGGTCGCCTTCTCCCAAAACGCATGGAGTTCATCGTTGCGGTTCGAAGCTGCGAGCAAAGCTGCATGAGTCTGCTCAACTGCAGCAGCATGCTGATCGACTTCGGTTCGGCTCGATTCGAGATCGCGTCCTAGGGACGAATTCTTTGCCTCAAGCTGGCTAGAGGCGGCGGTCAAGGTCACGATTTTTTGCGCATGTACTTGAATAGTAGACTCGTGACTTTGTGCACGTCGTTGCACCTCAGCGCAGTCGCTGAGCGCCCGCGCGTACGAGGCCTCCGCCGCATCAGCTCGATTGACGGCCATAGCCCGTTGCTCTTCAAGAACGGTTCGCAGATCTACGTGCCGATCCACATCCAACTCGAGTTGGGTGACGCGGAGCTCGAGAGCCGACCGCGTAGCCAGGGCTTGGGCGAGTTTGTCCTCCAGTGTTCTGGCTCGCTCACGTTCCACAGCGGCAAAATCGGCCGGTATCCCGCGTTCAAGAGCGGCTGCTTTAGAACGGTAATACGCGGCCTCTTGCAGTGCCACAATCCGGCCCGCATTCGCTTGGCGCACGCGCTCTTCGACCGTTTCAGCTTCTTCGGCAAGGAGGCGCTGCGAGAGATCAACTATCGCACATCAGCGAGGGTTATCAACATCAAAAGCTCAAGATGAGTGGCTGACCTTCGTCTCGGCAAGATTCTCCTTGACTTGCAAGATCATAGCGAATATTGCTGGATCACTCGGCGTAGCACTTGCACTTGACTCCCCTTCTCGTGCTCCAACAGTGACCTTGTAGCCCCTCTGGGTGGCCAGCGACAGTGATTCGGTAAGCCATAGCTCCCGCGCCTTCAGCACCGCAATCTCCTCGTCTTTGAGTAAAAGTTCGGAGTACGACTGTGCGTCCTGCCCACGTGAGTCATCATTCGAATCCCTTGTCATCACACCATTCATTTTGATCGCCGAGGCTAGGGGTGTGGGTGTCTTTACAGCCTCTGGTTCAGCGGCGGCGGAGGATGAGCCATTGGCAGTTCTGTCGCCAAATTGACTGGCCGAAGCAGCAGACGCTGAAAGGCTCTGCGACGAGGACCCTGGTTGAATCGGTGAGCTTGGGAAAGGCGAAGGCGCTGCGCCGCGTGGTCTCTGACTGCCTGACGGTGACAAAGCTCGTTCCACGGAAGCAGACTCAAGCGCGCCCATGGTGGGCGAGGGTAAAGTCTCGGGACGTGCAGGTCGAGCCGGCGGAGAGCTGCTGTATGTGCGCTTCGACCCGTGGGCCAAAGTTGAGGGGGGGCTCGCTGGCGAACCGTTCCGACGAGGTGCAAAGACCTGCCCAAAGCTACTGTGTGAAGGTCCCCCGTTCGGAGAGAGCCTCCCTCCGCGTTGACTTCCGTTCGGCGAGGCGGCACGACGGTCCTCCTCCCGGTTAGAACGAGGCATATTGCCAGTCGGTGACGAGGGTGTACCCATGGTCGGGGACGACATCTTCCGTGGCGCTGAAGACTGTCGCGCCGCATCGGATGGATACTTGATCTTGCTTGTGTCTAGGACATGGATAAAACCCGGATCGTCATGGCGCTGCGCCGTGTAGGATTCGCCGCCTAGCACGAAAACCTTGTTCTGCCAAGTAGCCATCGCATGTCCGGAGCGACCGGAGGGAGCGGGTCCCATATTTTGAAACATGAACCATCGTTGATCTGTACCTCAGGCATTGCGCGCTCTCAGTTCCAAGGTGCGGGGTTCCTGGCGAATACGCGAGCTCGACTCACTTGTGATCTCGAAAGCGGCCAGATCCTCCAGGTCTTTACCATCGACGCCGCGGCCTCCGAAGACGTACATGACGTCGTCGACGAGAGTTGCGGCATGTCCCTCGCGCGGAACCGGAATGTAGCCGATACACGAGAGCTCGACCCAGATACCTGTGTTAGTATCAAAGCACCAGGTGTCGTTGTAGTGGTATTGTCCGTCGGTTCCTCCAAAGCTGAAATTCCCGAATTATTGGGAGGCCTCGCCACAGGAGTCAGTTCGAGAGCAAGTCGGAGAACACTGACGTTCAAGCACACTACGCACACATAAATACAGTCGCCGTGAGTCACTGTGGTATGACCTGTTCGCCGCGGCGGAACGACTGCGCCACTAGCATAGTCGATGAATGTCCATTTAGGCGAACCCGCTTTGACTGCCGGGGCGAGCGATGGAAATCGCCGTCAGCGCCTACACAACCGCCACCCTGCACCTCGAGGACTCACGCTTCTGCAAATCAAACCACACAAGATCATTCATAAAACCCCCGTCATCCTTTTGACCTCCAAAAATGTAGAATTTGCTGCCGACCATGGAGGCGGCGTGCCCATAGCGACCCTCCGGGGCCAGCCCAATTGTCTTCACCCGAGTCCATTCCTTTGTGCCTGGATCGATCGAGGCGGTGTCAGTCAACCCCCAACATCTGCAGTTCGATCGACGCCATACTCGACTTACTTAGGTTGAGCAGATATAGCCCGTCATCTTGCAAGTCCTCGGGCCGGCTCTTGGTGTCACCACCCCAGACGATCAGAACGTTGCCCACGCCGACGCTTGCGTGCCCCACACGAGGCTCGGGGACCTCGCCCCGCGTCTCGACTAGCCCGATGCTAATCGGAGAAGACGCCGACAAACCGGATGGGAGATTCGAAGTGGTGTGGACGATGCCGCCGGAACAGTTCAAGACATATAAATCATTCTTGACCGCATTCTGGACGAGGCCGCCGAAGATGTACAGTTCGCCCGTTGATACCGCCGCCACAGGGTTCACGCTATGGCCATAGCGCGGAAAGGGAGGTGGCGATACGGGACCCACTATCGCAGGTGCGGCCGTGGGATTGTTGGAATCGAGGGGAGGGAAGAGCGCGGTTGGAGCAAACACGAGTCGACGCTGAGCCCACGGATAGAGGACGGTGTGGCTCGACTGACCCGCCGGTTGGGACTGCGACACTAAGCTGTTCGAGTGAGTCTGCAGACTCGTGGTACCCTGTGCGATGTTGGATGTCGACAACGACGTGCCGCTGCCACCGTTGCCTGCGTAGCCGCCACCGCTGCCGCCGCCACGAGCGTTTGCGTTGACTGATGGCTCGGGTGACGATTCGGGCCCACCTGGCGCCATGTCTGTAGCCGCCTCATTCGCACCTTCATCAGAGCCCAAAGTGCGCGTAGCAGCCGTGAGAGCGTTCTCCGCCGCAAATGGACGGAGGGGCTGGCCCATGGTTGTGGCCTGTGATTGTGAGTGCGACGACGGCGGCGACGTCGGCAGCTGCTGGCCTGGCGGTCGATCCACACTGGCGACCAGGGAGCCTGATGCGCTGCGCGAGAAACTGTTGCTCGACTGCGACTGGTTCAGAGGCTGGGAGGTGCCAGTCGTATTCGGCGTGTCCTTTTTTGACTTTTTGCTCGAGCTGAAGATCGCCATAACCCGCTACGAAGGACGCGTGGAGCACCGACGTCCCGATCGCACGAGCTCGGAGAGTTGGGGCCGCGAGAGTCGGCGAGGGCGGGGTAGGGCGAGGGAAGGTCGCCCGGAGTTTGAAGACTGGCAGCTGGGGTCGAACAAGTCGAGACAGGTCGAGGCGGAATAAACGCACAATGTAGAGGCTAGGACCGTGAAGCGGCGTTGACAAAAGGATGCGACTAGCTCCAGACCTATGCGACTCGGGAACAAAGCACACACTGGTGTGGACTGGCGACAGGCCTCGACTGGCGACAGGCGTGGACTGGCGACCACCTCAGGCAGACATGGAAAGTACCGATCGTAAGGCGCGCGCGCCCAGACGGCATAAGAGCCGCACTTTCGGTGGGTTGCAACCTTGCTACCAATGGTAGCAGAACTTGTAGGCCCAGGTTGCGCACGCCGACTTCAATAAGACATGTACTATGACTGCATTTGTTCGATAAAGAGTGAACCATCGGGTTCCATCGCGGAGTATTGATTGTCTAGATTTTTTAATTTTTTTTGCAGAGGCGCAAGTATGTCGTGGCATGCTGTACACGGCCAACACGCAAATGTGGGTCGGTCACGCGCGACCCTGAGGACCGCCAGCTCTGCCCGTCTGCCACTGCAGGTGCCTATACTGCGTCGTGATCCAACTTGCCAAAGCCAAGGGTTCTCATAGGATCAGATCACCGGAGGGTCGGATCAGATCCGATCTTTTTTTGTCCCATCTCGCGTTGATCGATCCTTTCTTGATCCTATCCAGAAAGATCAATTTGATCTTAGACATTGAACTGCCTTATTTGGCAACAGATGACCACATCTCACTAGTTGTCGCTATCGGCTTCATTGTGACTACACTAAACTATCCTCCTCATCTTTGTCGGTATCATCATCATCATCATCGGAAATGATCACCTCACTGATTCGCCTTTTTTATGAGCTCCGGTTGCGTGCGTTGCCCTCGCCGGTTTAGGTGGGTTTCGCATGACATCTACAAAATGCGAACATAATTTTATCGTCAGTTCAGACTTGTGTAACAAAGGTCATGTCGGATAGTGGTACACACCCTGTAGAACTCTCTTGTGAACGGCAGGTATCAATTAAACGGCTATCTACCAAGTATCGACGCTACATCCCCCCCCCCCCCCACACACACACACACTTTTTTTTTTTTTTTCTCTCTCTCGGCTTGATCTGTCTTATGTTGATCCCGCCCAGCTAGGATCAGGATCGATCTGATCCTATGAGAATCCTTGGCCAAATCTACCCACCCATCGTGCCTCTCAACTTTTCCTCGCTTGTCCCCGCTTGTCCTGAGCTATGCCACCGCAGACACTTGCAGTAGCCTCGTTACCCGAAGGACAAGTCACTGTGGCCCACGGGGTCGTCTGTTGACTCGTCCCTGCTCAACTCCACCTTGCCCGGATCGCGCCGAGAGACTCACGTCGCCTACGATGATGTAACTTTGGTGAATGTACAAGTTTAGGCCCAAGAGGAGGAGAGCGATTCGATCTAAACAGGGCGAGCTCAGTCAAGCGACACACCAAGCCCGGCAACGACTCAAGCATGCTTGGTCCTTGGCGCATCGACCTCGAACAGAACCGACGCTCTCAACCTCCGAAATATTTTGGAGAAGAATAGAAACATCATGTGGATGCTATGATCCTCGCGCGCAGGAAGGAAGGGACCCCAAGTCGATCCGGTTACTAAGCTCGCCCTCCTCGCTCCGCAGCCTTCGCCGCAACCGTGACGGTCACCCCACCCTGCAGCTCGAGCCTCACTCGGTCAGTGAGATTATCACTGGTTTTGATACGATCATTGACCGTACATACTGCCTCGATTTGATTACTCTCCAAGTATGAGACATTTCGCTGCCGTGCGGCCCCACATCTCAATCAGGCCAGCCCAATCGTGCTCGGGGTCCTTTGGGCTATGCCCTGGCGGTGGTTGGAAGACAGGGGATGTGCTTCGCTCCTTGCGGCCGCAGTTGCAACAGTAGAGTTTGAATCATCACGTGCCTGCATCGATCCAACTTGTTCCCTTGACATGCTCTGCCAAGTGCGTGATGGATAAAGCCCAGCCTGTCTCCGAAAACAAACAGCTCTAATGATGACATGCTGACATCAGCAGATATGTAATTTCTGCCATTTGACCGAACTCGGTCTAAACTGCAAGTATTAATGCTGTCTTGAACAGTGTTGATATAGGCGCTGAAGATATCTTTGTAGTGACAGACTAATCCTGAGCCCCGACAATTGGACCTCGATCGCCCCGCGTGAGTATAGCCCCTGTGATTAAGAGCACATAACGCCCCCGCGCGTCATTTCGATACGGG
Source organism: Microbotryum silenes-acaulis (assembly GCA_003665825.1). Lineage (NCBI taxonomy): Eukaryota > Fungi > Basidiomycota > Microbotryomycetes > Microbotryales > Microbotryaceae > Microbotryum > Microbotryum silenes-acaulis. The sequence continues at coordinate 584,339 of QPFY01000006.1, forward strand.
CAGAGCTTTGAGTCAGGCTTTGGACAATTCCCAAACGCAAAAAGCAAACCAAAGAATCCGAGAGTTTCGGTGACTGCGTTTCTCCACTTTCGAGGCGCGTTCTTCTCGTTCATGGCGGCTTCTGTTCACTCGACCCCTCGTCTACCGCTCATACAACATGATGTCGACTCTTGTGAGAGTTCGCAAAATGCAAAAAGTTAGTTTGTATGCTCTGAGTCCCTTTGCCGCTGCCTGACCAGCCTTTCATGGAGTTTATCGAATTCCCCCTCTCACAAGTAGCCACTCCTCACTGAAGCCGAGCACCTAGTACTCCACCAAACCGCCCCCAAAAGTCAGAGCATTTGCAACTTCACCATCTGTGAAAGTGGTGAAGATGGCCATCAACTATCAAATGTACGTTTCCGGCCGTTACGTCGGTCCATCCTCAAATGTCAGAGATATATGCCAGATACTTATGAATGAACCTCGGACGAGGCCTCTCCTTATTGGCGCCGAGTCACCTTTGGACTCAAAGCCGTTGATCCTGCCCTTGTACATCAAACGGAAGCCTGGTCAAAACTCCTGAGTGGACTAATTCAGCATGTAGTATTCATATTTCTCCATCGGATAGGGTCCAATTGCAAAGCTCGGATGCATGATTGAGCGCCTTCTCCAAGTCAGATAGCTCGGCGGTTCCCCTGGCTGACGCCGAGTGGCTTTTGCATTCAAAGCGCACGTAACTGGTCGAATGTCCGATACAAAAATCTCGTCAAAATCGGTGAGTGGATTCGGTCAATATGATAAACACATCTCTTGCTATCGGACAGGGTCAAACCGCAAAGTTGGGATGTATGTGCAAGCGCCTTTTCCGACCAACATGGCTCGGAGGTTCCCCTGACTGGTGCCGAGTGACTTTTCATCCAAAGCGGATGCAACTGCTCAAGTATCGAAAGCTTGCACCTCGTCAAAATCGGTGAGTAGGTGTGGTAGATAGGAACAATAAATGCCATGTCGTGGGCCCAGGTTGATTCGGGACTTCAGATGCATGTGCGAGTACCACCCTCGAAGAATATGTCCCACTCGGGGCCTCAGCTTGCAGGCGCCGAGCGCCGAGTGACTTTTGCACACCAAAGCCGCTGTTCCTGTCCGTGTCAGATTACCATCCTCTCTTCAATGTCACCTATTCCACGATTATCCACCTTAAATCGCTGTCTGTTCGATCGGCAAGTTTTAGGTGTACATCCGACGTGGCGAGCGATGCATTTCGGAAAGCGATCATGCACGTTGCCTGTTCTCCGACTGAGACTTTCCTGCTCAAAACTTCCCCCGTGCCACGAAGCCCTCGCTATGGTCAGCACTACTAATACTAGTTGGTCAAGTTGGCCATGTAAAAATGATTTTGCATCTCTGATGAACGAGCTGATGTGCAGTCATGGGGAGCGAGTAACGGATTTGGCTTATTAGTAGTTCCACAAGCTCCGAGGATGAACCACCTGCTTGTGTGCTCACATCGGCAGACATCAGCAACTTTGCCACTCGCGCTTTAGTGCAATTTAGCGCACTTTTAGTGGAATTTAGCTTGTTTTCTATATCTCCGGTGGGTCGCTAAATGACACTTAAAAGGCACTTAACTTAAGTGCACTTTGTGCCATTTAGTACATTTATAGTGCTTTTGCAACAGCAACCTGATTTCAGTGCTATTATGTGTATAAGCGCTTGAGCGATCAATGCCTGGTAGTACTGGTATATGCTTGCATTCCACTCATAATTACAGTGCTAAGTACTAGGCTACTGCCAGCCAAACAATCTATTCTGAGTCCTCTTCTTACGTATCATTCGGCACCAACTGTGCCTAAGTGCCAGGCCTCCGGGCCTGCCTCGAGCGAGTCTTTGGCTACTGCTTCGCCACCTGAAAACGGAAGCATACCCCCCCCCCCCCCCCCCCCCCCGGAAACAACTCGTGTATGTCGCAACATCTGGTGATTGAGACTCACACGGCGGCGAGATCGTTCAACAGTGAGTTTGACAGGTCGTCTTGCTTCCGGCCGAACTGGAAATCTCTCTGCAGTAATGCAAATACTTACCAGCCACTTCCTGCTCTGGACAACAGTATAACTTTTTCAAGATCACCCTAAAAGTGGGCCACACCGAAGTTCCAAGAACCCCTCCGAAGATGGTCAGCGTTGCCAAGATGTGACGTGCGCCTCAGTCTGCTTCGTGTTCGTTTTGACCGCACATTGGTCCCGCCGGTCGCTGGCGGTGTCTTTGCCGGCGGCTTGTAACGCTTCAGCCATACCTTTCAATGACGGTGCCATACGGTCGACTCACTCGGAAATAGCCAGGGGCAGATTGAAAGGTGATGGTGGAGGCAAGAGAGAAGAAAGGGTGGGGATCGCGAGCGGTGGCAGTGAGTGGGAGGAAGGAAAAGGCTTGGTAAACAACACACGGCGGTGGCCTAATGCGAGTCACTTGGCCGTGACGGCGCTTGCGCTCACGTCCTGGCGAAGGCCCGGTTCACGCCAGTTGTGACAGGTGCGAGTCGCCGCGCGCGGCGCGCCAACTGGCGTGAACCGGGCCTTTGCCAGGACGTGAGCGCAAGCCACCTCAGGCAGATTAAAAAGTAACCAGTCTTAGTAGCGCCGCCGCGCGGCCAGAAAAACCTATGCAAATAGGCGACCTGAGCCCGGTAGCAAATCGGCGCGGGAACAAGCTCGCAATGGTTTAAAGTCATTACAATTGATCCGGAAATTATTTTCTGGCTTGGCCCTATGACATAAGTCATTGGCGGGAGAAGCTTTTAGAGCTTATAGAAAAGCTTGTTGAAGTCCAGGTATATCCATTAACACCTCAGCACTGCTGAAGCCATGGTATGTCTGGCCCAATGCAACACGTGATCTGACGCGGGTTGCGCGAGGTTGCGCGCGCAGGCGCGCGAGGGCACACGTCCGAACCTGACGGAATTGACGCGTGTTGTGCGTTGTTGATACATTGACAGCTCTTGTCCTTAGGCCCCCTTTCGCCCGTACATTCAACACAAGACCCATTGGTCTCGCCGCGAATATCCTCGTCCTCGATCACTGAACCGCATACACGTCACGTCCCTCGTTGATCTCCATTGATCTTGTGATTCTTTCACATCGCCAACTCATACCAAGTTTCCACAGTTTGGCGCTCGACAAGCCCCACGTGTATGTCCGGTGATCGTCGTCCGGGCTTTTACCAGAGAATGAGCTTCTGAGGGCCTGCTGACATCCACGTCTTAACTATAGATTCATCGCGTGGCCTCGGAACATTGCGGGCTCCTTCCCTCCTGGATAACCATTCACAAACAAGTCTCTGGGTGCGTGGTGGAAGTGCGGCTGCGCGGTCGTCGACGCGCTGTTTGATTGGTTTAATGCAGCACCGTGTCGTTCTGACCTTCCCCTGTTCGCCTTCCAGCCTCTGCCTGCACGATGTTCTCTTCCAATACCATTTCGTCTAGCGAGCAATATGATGCGTACCATCCAAGTCCTGCGCCGCCCAGCCGACCGCTTGACGCTCCCGCGTTCGCAAACATCGATTATCCAACCTATTCGCTCGAGTCGGGTAGCCACGCGTCCGCCTTCCCATACGACCTCCCTGTCCTAGGCAGCACAGCTAGCACAGGGCACCCATCAAGTCGACCCTCCTGTCCCGCCGATTCCGCCGCCAATCGCCTGCTGCCTGACCGCCTTCAATTGCCAATGGACGAAGCCAATACATCGTCGGGCGTCCTGCAACCCTCGCCGAGTTTCTCATCAGTAGATGGAAGCACCCCGACAATGCATCCATCACCACTTTCCGCCGCGGATCAACAGTTCGTCCGCGTCGAAGTCCCTGTTGCCACCGTACCGATCCGAGTTTCGCCTTTGACGCCAGCGAAGAGGCCGATGGGCCCTAGCCTCCACAAACAAAGCAAGGCTATCCCTAAGCGCAACTGTCGCAAATCCGAACGACTTATGCACGAGCAATGGGCCCAGAAAAGACACGACAAAGAGCTCGAGTATTGTATCCGACACAATATTCGACTCAATTATTTGAGGAGCATTGTTGCGCCCGTGACTCGCCTTGGCTCTCCCACTTCCTGGAATGACTTTGTGCAGAGCAAGTACTTCGAATCGCTGGCAGTTCAAGATGGATTGGAAGGTAGGCACAGCTCTTGACTACCTCGTGCTAAATTCTAGCATAGCATTGCACTACGCTGTTGTTGAACTAACGGGCTGGGTTGGTCCGCTTTAGTGCCGACCAATTTGGTGGAGAGGGTTAAGCTCGCAAAGCCATATTGGAACGACATAAAGGCTGACGCAGAGGTGATGACGAGGTTTGACGCGGCGCTTGCCTTGGAGCGTGAGGAGGCGACGCAAGCAACGCAAGCGACCGAAGGTCCATCCTCCATCAAGATCGCCCGAAACAAGCCGATGAGTCACAAAGCCATTAAGAAAGCGCGCCAATGCATGCAGGCCGCGTTGGAAACCATGGTGAGTCCAAGCTCAATTTGATACTGCTCACAGTAAAGTAACTGAAAGGATCATAACACCCTCAAAACCAAACCAGAGCACTTCATATGCGCAAAAATATGGACTCGAATTGTTTGCTGTGGTCTCTTCTGATCTTCCTGAACTCAATAAGGAGCGTTTCATGGTCGCGAGCCCCGGTGGTTTGGCCTTTGCCTATTGACAAGACTGGGGCAATAATTTGGGTTCAAGACAGCTGCTCTCCGACTTCGCGGATTGCGTTACCGGTAGAGCATTCTTGGAGGACAAAAAGGCTGAATTGGAAGCAGCTGGTTAGTAGGTGCACGCGCCGACAGACTATTGTCACTTGCTGATTGATGTCCGTTACACTGTCACGCAGTTTGGGAGGCGCGACCAAAGGAAGCGAATCTTGAAACAAAAGCCTCGTGGTACAGCACGATTGTGAAAAAACTTTTCAGTGTGGACTATGTTCTAACCGAGATTTCAGTTGCTGCTCACTTGTTGACTGCTAACAATGAGTCTTCTTCTCGGTGCAGATGATGCCGTGATGCGACGTACCAAGAACCAAGGGCACGAAAACAAGAGCAAACCGCCCAGGTTGGTGTACGACCCAACCGCGCTCATGCAACAGGCCAGTATCATAGTTGAATGCGGCCCGAGCCTCAACTTGGAGACGGACTTCGCCAGCCCCATGGGCAAGCAAAAAATGTCGGGGGCCAACTTGGATCGTATCATTCCCCTGCTGCGTGCAGGAGAGTTGAGATTCAGGCTAACGGAAGAGGTACTAGCGGATGAAGAAGATGAAGATGGTGCAGCTATCCCTGCCAATGGCCAAGATGGCAGCGCGGTGAGCTGCCCCAATTCCGACGAGCACTCTTAGAGCTTAGGGCAGCAGCTCTCGACACCAAGATGAGCCGACGCGCTGGGACGGACATGAAGTGTAGGGCTGAGTTGGAAGATACAACGAGCGGATGCCGCTGGACGAAGCAAGATGACTACTGGACTTAGTACGCTAAGGATTGTGCCTGTAGTGCACCAAAGCCGCGAGCGTATGCTGCATGATCTTCGCCGTAATGATACCTCTGCTGCTTCCGCAGAACAAGAATACTGAAATGCTCTGTTTTTTGAAAATTTCGGATTGTAACATGCTCTGCGTCCTCCGAAATAGACTGCTCTGGATCCGCAATTCTCTAAGTGCGCTCTGACATACGCAGTTCCGGATTTCCGCGACTGAGTATTCGAGGTGTTTCGAGATCATTTTACACTGGCGCACAGCCCAAAAAGTCTTATCCGATCTCTCATTATGACGACTAGCGACCGAGTATGACGGTCCATGCTCAAGTGCTTGCCCCGAGTTGAACCCGCCAGCATGTCGTGCCTCGTCCGAAAGTGTGTTTCACGCGGTGTGGGCATCAGGTAATTGCCACGGGGGTCTCGACGTTTCGCTCCATCTGATCTGTCCAATCAACTCAGTCTGGAAGGCGAGCCGGTCTTCTCAACTCCAAAGTACCAGGCGACCCTTCGTGCTAAAGTTGAAATCATCATTACTAGGGTTTGAAGTGTGAGAGGAACACTGTCAGGGAATCTCGCCGTTCCTAGCATCCGATCCAAGTGGCGCTGCTCACGCTTGGTATGTAGCAAATCGCACATCTCGTATTGGCCGCCTATTACAAATATTACACCCCACCTTGCCGGGAATCCAGTGAGTGGGCCCGGGGCTCCGACGGGTAACTCACAGTCGCCGCTCCTTCGCCCTTGCAGGCTGACATGTGGATGCCTGTCCATGCCAAAAGAGAATTGGTTTGTCGCATTCACATTACTTTGTGAGCATTCCCAAGGAGTAGCTTGGCGGATCCCGGCTGGTGTGGGACTGCGGCAACACCACTAAAATTGAAGCTCCTCAAAAGCGACTCAAACTCCGGTTGAAAGTCGATGGAAGGGTTCAGATTTTGTCGCAAAGCGATTTCGGTGTGTTGAAAACAAAATTTAGACGTTCACAACGGATTGGAAACATCCGAAGTTGCCACCGGCGGCCGGCGCCACCAGACGTCAAGCGACGCCAGAATACTACTTTTTTTTTATTGAATAGATCTCATTAACAGCACAATTATTTTAGTACCAAGAAATCTTCGAAAAGTCGGAGGAAATGCTTTAAGCACACTGGCTAATGGCCACAGGTATTAGCTTGGCCGCCTTATTTTGCTTTGTAAGAGTAGATATTGCGCACATTTCGCTCCTTCAGCTCCTCTCAACGTCCTGTCCGCTGCTGAGAGCGCGTAGTGAGGCTCGAAGTCACCAACGCAGTGCGCCGGCCCAATAGCAGACAGTGAATTTACTCACTGATGACACGTGGGCTCTTCGGTACCCATGACCAGTGAGAAACCAATTCGAATCGCAAGGGTTTCCCCGGAGTGTATCACTTCGGACTCAATCGGATGTAAGGCCCAGTCGTGTGGCCTTGCAAGTAACAGGATACGAGTATGTATTCCAAAGAATAAACTGATCAGAAGGGAAGAGAGAGTCTAGTTCCCGACAAGGCTTAAGGCCAGACGCGCATCAGGCCTTGAGTAACTACGGAGTATTACACTCTCCACCACCTAAACCAAACCCTCATCCTCCCCTACTTCTTCTCTTCCTTTTCGACCTCCTCTTCTTCCCCATACCATTCTGCCTCAATGTAATACTCCAGGCCCTTCACGACTAGGTTACACGGTCCAAAAGACTGACGATTTCAATAGATGCATATTGAAATCAGAAGGGTAGTTAAATAGCGTAAGGCAACCGAGCCTTACACCCGCCACCACCAGACTTAGAGATACTCTAAGCATGATTAGACGAATCTCTAATGGCCCCTGTGAAAAAAAAAGTGTAATACACCCCGTAGGAGTGTACACCGGAGCGACGACGATAAGATCACAGGACCAAAGTATGTAGGATTGACACTGGACACTCTACGTTAGTCGCTGCTACAACAATGCCTCCTGATCCACTTGGGCTCACCTGGACATTCTACGTTAGTCGCTGAGGAGAGACTAAGAGTGCCCAGGCGCGCGCCCCCCCTCCTAAGGCCCAGGGCCTTACACTCTCCACCACCTAAACCAAAACTCCTCCCCTCCTAACACCCTCCCCTCCCTGTCCTTGTCCCCCACCCCCGCTCTCCTCCTCCCACTCCTCCAAAGCCGCTGTCTCCTCCAAGTGTGAATGCGGCTCCCAAGTGTTATCGCTGTCCGTCCACCCCTTCCATCAGCAAAATGGGCACTCGGCGCGCACCGCTTAAAGGCGCTTAAGCCCCGCTTAAGGACGCTTAAGGACGCTTAAGGACGCTTAAGGACGCTTAAGGACGCTTAAGGACGCTTAACAAGACGCGGGGCTTAAGGACGTCTTGTTAAGCGTCCTTAAGCGGGGCTTAAGCGCCTTTAAGCGGTGCGCGCCGAGTGCCCATTTTGCTGATGTCCATTTCACCAGAAACTTCTTCCTTTTTCCCTTCCCCTTCTCATCCACAATCCGTTCAACTTCCCATTCCTCATTCCCTTGTACAATGACCGCCGGTGGCTCCGTTGCCTCCCGTCCCGGAAATGCCTTCCCATCATTCTTGACCCAACGCCGCAGTTTGGACACGTGAAAGACATTGTGCGATTTGTCTCCTGCCTTGAGCTTGAGCTTGTAGTTCGAGGTTTCCGGTCGTGCTGCAAGGACTTCGTATGGCCCGTCAAATCGGGGGAAGAATTTGGCCGACCGCGCCTCCCCATCCGCCTTGTACCGTAGCCGCCGGTCACGAGAGTCGACCAAGACCATGTCGCCTACTGCAAATGTTGGCTCCGTTTTTCGCAGTTTGTTGCTCTGTTCGGCCTGTCGAATCTTTGCCATTGCCATGCTGTCCCGCGCTTCCGCCGCTGCTGCATCCCGTTGCTGCACAATGGATTCGACCGCCTGCAACACTGTTGTACCTTCCGCTGTGGCAATTGGGGTCAACTCAGGAGTGAAGCCCAGAACCACTTCGAAGGGGTTTTTTCCTGCCGACCGGTTCAGACTTGAGTTGATCACAAACTCCACCGTTGCTATGTGCTTGGACCAGTCATTCTGCCTGCGGTTGACCATTGTTCGAAGGACTTGGATCACCGTCCAGTTCGTCCGCTCGCTCCGCCCATCGGTCTGTGGGTGAAATGCCGTTGACACCGCCAGCTTGGTACCCATCCTGCCTGTGTACGCTTTCCAGAAGTCGCTTGTGAAGAGCTTGTTGCGATCCGAGACGAGCACACGCGGCATGCCAAAGTGTCGATGCCATCCGTCAAAAAACCGGTCCGCCGTTGTCGCCGCGTCGTCCGTTGTGCGGCAGGGAATGAGACGGACATAGCCCGAGAGGCGATCTGTGACCGTAAGCAGTGCGTCATTACCGTTGCTAGGTATAAGTGGCCCGACAAAGTCTAGGCCAACTTCCCGCATTGGCCGGTCAGGCACATTCAAGTTGTGAATCCGACCGGCAGAACCGGTGCCATGCATCTTCATCGTCTGACAAGCAGAACAGGACTCAATGTATTCTTTGCACGCCTCCTTCATTCCCGACCAAATAAAGTTGCGGCGGAGGTGATCGTACGTCTTGTGCAGTCCAAAGTGCCCCGCGGCGTCATGTGCGTCGTGTATTGCATTCTCCCAAAAGTTGCCCGTCTTTGGTAGCAAGATCCGCCCTTCAAACCGTGCTATTCCGTCCTTGAATGAATACCCTAGGGTGGAGTCAATGTTCTTGATTGCTTGCACACATTGCGGGTCGTTCTTGTAGCCTTCTTTGAGTGCGCGGAGGAAAGCCGGGTCGAGAGTAGCTTCCGCCAGAACGTTTGCCGTGTCGCCCTCCGGGAAAGAGTAACGACTCAATGCATCAGCCACCATATTCTCTGGGCCCCGTACGTACACAATCTCAAAGTCATAATCGGCCAGTCGGCCAGTCGTTCCGTCCATCGAGCCTGCCGCCGCGAGAGGTTGCTTTGCTTCATGAAGCCCGCCAAGGAGTGGTGATCGGTGAGAATCTTGAAGCGAACTCCCAGAAGGTCCGCGCGCCAGTGATGGAGGGCCTCCACAATTGCCAGCAGTTCCATCTCGTGTGCCGTGTAGTTGCCCTCCGCCGGGTTGTACTGTCGCGACCAATAGCCCGCCGGCATTGCTGTCTGCCACTCCTTGCCCTGACTCAGTGCTGCGCCAATTCCTCGATTGCTTGCGTCCGTCATCAACCATAAGGGATCACCCTGCTCGGAATGGTTGATGGGATGCAAGGAGGGCAGGTTGCCCACCAACCCCTTGATTGCCTCGAATGCCTTCTCGTGCTCCGCCGTCCAGCCGTCGTCGACATGTGCCCCTTTTCGCGTCAGCGGCACCAAGACCGCTGTCCAATCCGCCAGCTTGTCAATGAACTTTCGCAGATACTGCACCAAGCCCAAGAAACCCCGCAGTTGCCTCACCGTGGTCGGGCGCGGCCACTGCTGAATGCGTTGAACCTTCTCTGGATCCACCTTGATGCCGTCCCTCGTGATCTGGTGGCCGAGGAAGAAACACTCGGCGGCAAACAGTTCCGTCTTCTTTGGCGACACATACAAGTCCGCTTTCCTCAATGCGTTCGGCAGTCAGTAGTCCAGTTCTCGTGCTGGATTTGATACAAGCACATTCCATTCAGGTCCTTCCCGGAAGCACCACATCGGAGGCCGCAGGAAAAACCGGCAGAAAGATCCGAAGGTTCTCAGACACGCACATATGAGCTCAAAGACCACACGGTAATGCATCAAAGAGCGCATACTAAAACATTTGTACGTCAAGAATGCAGGGAAGGAGGAAACGTCGCTCGAGCGGTTGGGCAAAGAGTCAAGGCCGTTCTTCTTCCTCAATCTCGAGGCGAGCGGGCAGGGCGCTAGGTCACCCACGAGAGTTCGGATGGTTGAAGAAGCCACCTCGCACAGGACATCGGCAAATATCAAGTCTTGGGTGGCGGAGGCAGCAGCGGCAAAGATGACAGCCTGTATGCTCATCGACGAGCGATCGGTCGCACCGAGTTGAGTTTTTAGGTCGGGGCCGATTAAGAGATCAAAGTCAAGCAGAGCAAGTCCCGCCAAAAACGTCTGGAACTTCAATTGGAAAGAGTCGACGACCATTCTTCCGGGAGACGGACTGAAAACGGTTGCGAGCAGTTCGGAGTCCAAAGAGTCGAGTTGAGCGCAGTTGGGAAACCAAGGCCTGGTGGAGCGATTCAACCGTCAAATATGAGCGATAGTGCACACACTTGCAACACAAGGTGTGGAGGAAGGAAAGCATTTCATGTTGAAGGCATGCACTGACCTCGCGGACGTTAGAGCGCTTAGTGACTGCCAAACGACTTCGTCGACACATGCGAGGCGAGGTGAGTGCATGAACAAGCGAGGCGAGAGGGGATGGAGCACTGTGCGTCGCTGAGCGCTGTCCACGACCGAATGACCAGGGACTTTACGAACGTACAAGTCGCAGAGGTGGGGTGGTGGTGGCACGTATCCAGCTGGTCGAGCGAATCGCCGAGGTCGATTGAGAGTGCGAAGGATCGTCACCGTCCGACGCCGAATGCGAGCGCCGAGTGGTCCGAAGATGCCCCAGTCCCGGATGTATGGATCAACGTGCGCAACATAGGAGGGTGTTCGAGTATCGAGTGAGATGTGAACGGATGAGGAGGTGTTCGGTGGGAAATCTTGAGAGCTTTGCCCGCAAGTCGATTGGTCGGTGCGATCGACGAGGTAAGAACCCAGCGTGCAAGTCCGGTCAGCTTGAACGGCAAGAAGACGAGCGGGAATGTGGGATGTTGAGGTGCCATGGGGGAAAACGTAGACGGTCTGGGATGCCTTGACAAGCTGGATGACGAGGGCGGGCGATGGAGCAATTCGCTCGCAGCGGGTCCAAAGCTGCTGGGCAAGCAAGGGTTTCCGGCGGATGTCCGTGGCGAGAAGGCCGAAACTAGTCTGCGTGCTGGGACCTTGTCGCAAAGGAAACCAAGAGATGGTAATGCATTAACGCGGATGTGGGCCGTGCGAGCGTGTGAGCGAATCGGTGCGAAGTTCCATTCGAGGGAGCGCTCCCATTCTAAGTCTTCCGTGACCAACGATCTGCAGTACGCGGTGACACGGCATATCTTCGTCTCATCAGCAAGGAGTGCAAGTCGCAAGTGGGAGATCGAAACAGCTCACGGTGGGCGGTCTGAGCGAGTCGTCGGAGGTGGAGCAGTGCCGGTCGCGATGGCTCAAGTGAGCAATTGACATAGCCCGGACGCAACTGCAGCTACCTTCGAGCTCGTTATCGCTTCGTTCCGATTGGTGATGGTGAGGGTGTTGCAGTTGCTGTTGGGTTCCGCTTGCCTTAGCCCGTTCCAAGTGATACATCAAGTGCCGAGTCAAGTAAGGTCGAGCCGCATGTACCGAGCAAATGACGTCTCACCATGACGGCAAAGCGCTGCGTCGTCGTGTCTTCGCGCAGTGAAAGAAAGTCGAGTCGAGTCGAGTCGAGTGATCCGAGGATCGGCGAACGTCGAGTCTTGGGTGGCGGAGGCAGCAGCGCAAAGCTGCACCATCGTCGAATCGCACTGAGTTGAGTTTTGACCGATCGAGAGGAGATCGAGGTCCATCCATGAGAGCTAGAAACGGATTCGAACGAGTCGGAGTTTAAAGAGTCGAGTTAAGCGCCGGCCGGAATCCATGACCTGGTGGAGCGAAAGAAAAGTCAAACCTAAGCAAGAGGGCACAGACTTGCAACACGCGGTGTGGAGGAAGGGACAGCCTTCAGGTTAAAGGCACTCACTAACCTTTCGGACGTTGGTTCGCTTTGTGACTGCCAAACGAGTTTGGGGGATGTTTAGAGCGACGAGTTGAGACGTAGTGGCTTTGAACGGATGACTCGAAGAGCTGGATGACGGGCGCGGGAGGTTGAGTGTATCGCGGCGCCCTCGAGACAGGTGAAGGTGCTCGAGCCGATGAAGGTCTCGGACTGCACATCGACGACATCAGTCGGGCCGTGCAACAGATGTACCGACAACCCCCGGGCTTGCCGCATCCCTGAGACTCTTCGATTCGATCGAGAAAGAGACGTGAGGGATTGCATTCGTGTAATTGATTGACGTTGACGGCGCGGGTGAACGATGTGGGGGTGGCGGAGGAGATCCTCACAGGTCGACAGTGGTGTTCGATGGGGCGACGAGGACCAAGTGATGTGTGCATCGATGCGAGACCTCAAGAAGGCTGATCATGTCTTCGATGGTGCTGATGACAGATGCGCAGAGTATGGTCCTACAAGTCACAGAGCGGTATGGTGCCAGGCTCGGATGCCAGCGAGTCGGCCAACGCGGGATCTGAAGAGTGATAAGCAGCAAAGAAGACATGAGGTGAGCAAATGTGATGACGCTGGATACTATCTGAGTGAAGTTCTCTCCACAGTCATTGGCCGAGTAGCGGGTGGGCGATCGGGGTGATCGAGGCGGTGCGCTCACCAGGCATGTGTCCGACTGAGAACGCTCGAGCGATGCATCAACGTAAGCTTGGACGCTACTGAAAGTGACCACTCCCTCTCAGGGTGCAGTTTCAGTTGTACGGTGTTGATGATGGCAATGTTGGACATGTCGTTAACCGTGTTGTGCGACGTCGCACCGTGCCCACCTCAAACGGCTTGAGGTGACACGTTGAGCTGTAGTTGAGAGAGATCGATTTGCATCTTGCAGATTGCATGGCGCAAGCGAGCGATGTGAAAGCATGTGACGTCGAGTTGTGGCGCGGTGCGATCAGTGCCGAGTCCGAGTCGAGTCCAGTGGTGCGAGTGGTGCGAGTGAGTGAGGAGAGGGAAAGGGGCGTTGGCGCGCGCTTGTAACCTGAAGCCGAGCCTATCAGCTAATCGAGCCCGCGAGATCCAAAACCGCTGTTTTTGACTGTATTGCGCCCCTGTGGTGAATGTACCAGCATACTGTTGAGTTCGCCGCACTTCGGCCCGGACTTGGCCGAGATACGCAACCTAATTCAAGAAAAGTGACCCCGATTTTCTTGAATTAGGTGGCGTATCTCGGCCAAGTCCGAGTTGCGCGACTCCTCGACCCAGATGATCGTCATTGCGCAGGTCCTGATGTTGGCGCCCTCACCAAGGGTGATCTCGTATGTCGACGTCGCGTGACCGCACTCTCTGCGTCGACGAAAGATGAGCTTCTCGATCTTGACGTTGGACATCTTCGTTGCTCCCCAGATGAACTCTGAGGCCGCCGGCGGGAAGAAGTCGGGGCAGAGCGTGAACGGGCCGTAGCGGTCGTCGAGCGAGGTTGTGGTGGCGAGAACGCCGTTAAGCCGATCACTGTGTTTGATGAGACGGTAGAGAAAGGTTGACAGCTCTCCATTCTCTTGGTGACCGTTCTGGAGTTGGTAAAGTACACCCCGCAAGCAGCCATGACGTAACAGGGTGAACCCGATGCATGTTCCCGAATCGGCGTCGCGAGGAGTGCCGACAACCGTCGGAACAACTGGCCCTCGGCCGCGGAGTTGCCCGCTTTGGTCTCGCCGACGGCGGCCACGTGTGTGAAGGAGCGTTGCGGCTGGTTCAGGTCCTTCTTGGCGTCGACCTTGTTCGTGCTCTCTTCTTCTGCGTCGTCGTGCTCGTCGTGATGCTGGCAGATGTGGGATGCTGAAGATGCCGCAGCCAGGAAAGACTGGCTGCTTCTAAACGTCGGCTTCCGGGAGCTCCTGGACGCATCTCGTTGGTCTGGCGTAGAGAAGGTTCCGAGTGTCCTGCAGCAAAATTGCTCGCTGTATTGGTCTTTATCAAGACGGAGACACATCAAAGGCAGAGCAAGAACTTGCGTCGCGTTGGAACTCCGATCAGACGTCGTATGAACACGTCCAGGCGGATTTCAAGGCTTTGCAAGTAGAACCGAGCTCGACATCTGCGTTCCTGGTTTGCAATCTTCATGAACGAATCTGAATGTAGTACTAGACTTCGTACTAAGCGTTGTGATCAAACTCCTAGATCCCGCATGCGCACATCAATCGACATCATCCTGCCGAACCCAATACGATCGACGACAGGAGTGGAGCGAGCTTCTGTGGGATTGCGGCGGGGCTATAACGAAAGCAAGCCTCCATAGTCCTGACGGGAGCACCAAAGCTTCAGTAGTGTGTTTTTTGACCTATTTAAAATGGGTGAAAATCTCGTAAGCTTCAGTGGAAAAATCGGGGCTGCTACCACGAGCTCCCATGGATGAGGCTCTGTCTGGTAAATGATGCGATGGAAACTCAGGCAGGCGCGCTTTGCGCAAGCGAGATTCCATTTTCCGTTGAACTCGCGTCGGGCCCAAGACGAGCACAAGGAGCGGCGAAACGTGGTGACGGCTTCTTTTGCGAACTACATGGACCCGCTGATCTGGGCGCGCATAGACACCTCGTTTACCGCCAATTTTGGACGCGCCATATAGTGGAGAATACTTGCCAGGATTTCACAAAAGGCGGTCGCACGGAGGTTGACCCGCTCGTACGAGACGTCACCAATTACCAAACCGGAGCCTAGCCGCATGATCTCACCCCCCACAGCGTCATTTCGAACGGATTCCCCGAAATTCAATACATCATCACGGCAAGAAAAGATTGTCTACCGGGTCAAAGCCGCGAATTATACCCACTGACGCTGGCTCATCTCCTGCCGGCTCTCCCACCCCCACCCCCACCTTGCATCGCCGCCTGCACGGCTGCCGCGCCCGCCGCCGTCGCCGCATTTGGTCCTCCAACCTGTTCCCTGATCCTCCCCTCGAACGCTCTCTGCGCCCACACACTAGCGCCTTCCTTGACCCACTCGCCCTCCCACTTAGCGCCCCTCCTAAACTCCTCCCTCCACCCAACCGAACCGCCAACGACCGCCTTACTCCCCCTCACATCCCCACCCGGATACAAAATAGCTTTCATATCCTCCGCCTGCGAATCAAGCCAATCCTCCAAGCAAGCCGAAGGGTCACTCGCGAACGCAGCCAAAAAATTCCTCTTCAATTGCGAAGCTTTAGCGTCGAATGCTGAAGCGGCGATCGTTTCGTCGAGTTGCATGATCAAAGGTTGTGGTGCGTTCAAGGAACGAAGGATGGTTTCGAGTTCGTAGCGTGAAGCATCTTCCATGTAGATGGGCATGTCGAATGCAAGATGTTGCGAAGTCGGCTCCGTAGAGGAGAGGGAGAGCGTGTGAGTGATCACCGTCGGTGGATGAGGCAACAGCAAACGGTTCGTATATTCGGGCAAGTGGTGAAAGGGGACGCGTTCCTGGCCTGACAAGAGCTGTGGGTCCGAGCATCACAATCAGTGTCAGTGGTCCGACATGGCCCGACTGTCAAACACTGATCCCCACGGCCGGGAACCCACCCTTCGCAATTGATCGTCGGTGCGGACGTGCTTCATATCCGGATCTTGAAGGCCATGCATCTTGATGTAGCTCCACAGCGCGGCCAACACGCCCACTCGATCGCCCGTTCGCATATCCAAGATGGTCGCCAACTCGGGCACCAAAGCGAATCGCTCCGGTCGGTGATCGAGGTAGAGCGAGAGTTTGAACGTCGTCGGTTGCGAAGAGGGAATCGTAAAAGAGAGCGCTTTGGGCAGGACGGGGACAGGTGTGCTCGCGGTCGGTATCGGCCGGACCCACTGTTTGGGAGAGAATATATCAATACTATCGTCTTGGGTTACAGTCCTGTGTCTCCAGCTCACCTCGATGGCGCCCGTTCGGTCATGCAGCGTCGGATCGCGATCGGTATCGAGAACGACGCGGGAAACGAGGCCCGTCAGCGGCCGTCGCAGCGATGGTCCTTTAGTAGGCTCCTGCACGACAAAGAAGAGAGAGGACCACAGATCAGATTGAAGCATCCATTGTATGGCTCTCCTCGTCAACGTACATCCAACACGGCGCCCGAGACCTTGACGACGAATCTGGGCACGCCGGTTCCCTTGACAAAGTCAACCTTGGGCCTGTCGTCCGCCGCGTAGTCTGCTGCTGCTTCCGCCGGTTTTGTGGATGATGCAGTCGTTCCATCGGCCACGTCGATCGCTTGCTCCTCCTGAGTCGCGGTCGTCGCTTGCCAAGGCTGGTCCTTGACCTCGATTTCGAGATGAACCCTTAGCGTTCGCTTGGTCTGTATAAAGTCAAAAATACGGGTCAGCTCCATGTAATAAAGAGACGCCTGCGTCAAAGTTGTGAATACGCACGGCAGGGACCCTCCCCCCACCCAATCCCTCCTGCACCTCGATCCTCTTGCGCGATACATTCCAATCCAACGTGCGCTCAATCTGCTGCAACGCCTGGTAACTCTCCGCCAGCGCCTTAAGGGTCTGGGTCGCCTCGTTCAGTTTGACGGCTGTAGGACCGTCGATGGTCGGTAAAAACGTCGAATCGAACGAAGGGAGCGTTCGATCGGTTGGACGGCGACGCCTGGCGGGCAGCACGAGTTTGACGAGACGCGCGAGTCAGTCCGAGTTGAGCTGCTCGACGTTGGCCACTCGCCGCTCGACTCACTTTGCCTGCCTAAGCCCATCGTTGCCATCGGACAACTGCTGAAAGTTGGGCGGAGGAGGCGGTGGTGCTGGTTGAGCAGTTGGCGCAGGTGGTGCAGCACCAGCTTGGGCCTGTGCGGCTCTCCCCCCCGTCCAAGCAAGATACATCAGCATCTGCACGCGGCTACGCAGTGTTTCAAAACGGACCTGAGGATGCCCACGCTGAGTATACTGCTGCTGCTGTAAAGCGTGTTGGGCCGCCTGTTGTGCTGCCGCCTGTTGAGCGAGTTGGGCCTGTTGCGCAAGCAGTGCCTGTTGTTGCGCGTACGCGGTCATGGGTGGTGCGGTGCTCGTGGCCATGACGAGGAGTGAGTACGCGTGGTGAGCGAGTACAGTAGTGATGCAGTTGCCGGTGGATGCGCAAGTGCGAGAAGGGTCGGAGCGCAAGCAGTGAGAAGCAGCAGCAACACCGCCGGCGCGTCGACGCGACTCGGGATCTCAGGCGAAGCTCCGATCGAGGCGCTTGACCTGTTCAAGGATGCTTACTCCACGTTCCTACCATTGGATTATATGCATCTGATTGGTATCAACAGTGGCAGCACTTTCATCAATATCCTCGTCGGCGACTTGGACTCGAAAGCACGCAGGCACTCCATGACGTTGACCTCCGACGCGATCGCTCGCATGACTCGTGCGAAGTTGTTGTCTCGGCCGTACCTTGCGAGAGTGGAGGGTGTGATTGTCAGGCCCTTAGCCGAGAAAAGGAAAAAAAATGGAAAGCAATCGAACGGGAACTGTTCATCTTGCGTGACCTGGGACCGCTTTCGTACGAGCAATTCAAGGAACCCGAGTTCGAGCGACTGACGGCGCTCACCATCCGAATGTTTGCGGCGATGAAGACCGATGTCTTCATCGACGACTCCGTTGACTTTTTCGATCGCCTACCGGACGTGGACCGGCTCGAACAACCTCGTCTGTACGAGCTCGATGAAAAGGGCGAGGTTCCCATCACGTACACCTACCTCTATGTTCTCATCGAACAGACGCTGCTACTGATTCTGTATGATCGAGATCCCGAGTTTCTTCATCTGTTCCCCGCCACAAATCATCGTCTTATGCACGGTCCCGATGTTGTGAAAAGAATGGGGCCGCTTCGCGAGTACTCGGCTTGCGGAACGGAGACGATGATGGGTTACATCAAAGGGGGGATGAGAAGCAAGTCAAAACCCGTCGAGTCTGGCATGAATTTGGCGGAGAGGCGGAACATGATGATGATCCTCTGACTCAAGTACGACATACCTACAATGGACGATTTCCGGGACACTTTGCCGAGGGATCATGCCTTGCATGCCCAGCTGCCGGGCTACAAGCTGCACACGCTCAAGAAAACGGCGCAACGCCCTTCGCAAAATTTCGCCGACTTGACCGAAGAGGTCGCAGTCTTCCACGGAGGCAGTGTCACGTCGATAACTCTCTGGGGTCGAATGCAAACGACTACAACAAGAACCATCTATGCGATGGACTTTGGCAGCTCGCTCGACGAAGGATGGCGGCGCCTTGAGGGTGCAGGGGCATCGGCAGTCACGTTGCTCGGATCCGGTAACGAGATGTGAAATACGCAAGGCACCGTCAACTGCAAGACGGCTAGATTCGTGCGAGTGAGTACCACCAAATCAACTCATCGCATCTGATGTCAGCCGAGAGATTCTTGACAGCCAATCTGGGATCCACAGATGTCAATGGAGGCGCGCCGGCGAAGTTGTGTGTTTTGTTGAGCTAGGTATAACGACGCTGAGGGAGAAGCGATTGCTTTCGTTGGTCGATGTCTTCCCAGTTGCCATGGACATCCGGGGGTTGTACGAGAGATTCGATGTAGATGGTCCTCGCACCCTCAGCCTGATCGGCGTCGAGCGTCTCCGCCAACTCGTGTCCATCATCCCGAATACGATGCGGTCGCCTCCCACCGCGGCCGAGCTTGCGCAAGGCGCAGGGCCAGCTGTAACAGCTCCCGACACATATGCGATATCTGTGTTTCCACATTCAACTGCGACCCCTCTGCGCCGAGTCGACGCCTGGCACTGACACGAGGCAGAGCGCTCTCCATTCGGTCGTCCGGAAGATACAGGGGCGCGGTTTTTCCGATTGCTCATTAGCTTCAATCCTTTAGAAACCTTGTCCAATTCCAAGACCACCACATCTTCGAATCTGGAGATGTTACACATTCTTAGGTTGATGTATGTAATTAGAGCACCACTCGAGACTATATCACGAGTTGTTTGCTGCACTAGGTAAGGTCTCAAAGTCAAGCTGTTCTCGCTTAGTCTACGAGCCAACTGAGAATTGCAGGGCGTAATGGAGCATTCCCAAGTTGGCCACCTCGTGCAGTTGCAACCGCAGTTGCGAATCCGCGCAACCGCGGTTAACTTCGGCGCCATCGTCCAACCGCGGTCAACTGCGGTTGCGTGGATTTCCCGTAGGGAGTGGACCACGCGTACCGCTTGTCCCACCCTGTCCAACCCACGTGGGCTTAGGGGCCAGTTCCTACACGGGCAACCCTCAACCGCACGGAATCCATGTGGCTATAATCCGCCACGGTGACCATCTGCAAAAGCTCGATGTTTTCCGGCTGGAATCAGTTGAATAATGGACTGATCCGATGCAGAGCCAAACGTCAGAGTTAATCATTAGACACATTGGGACATGAATACTCGAAGTACACACCTGATTCGATGCAGAGCCAAACGTGAGGAAAAGACCCAGTTTGTCACGCGCGGGATCAGGCCTATCAAATTCTATTCAGGCATTCTTGTACTCGCGCGTACGCCGCACAGACCTCCTCGACTGCTCGCCCCTTCACGCGATGCATCTACCAAACCCATCGCGTGTACAAAATCCCAGTGCGTCCGCGACCCGAGCCCTTTGGTCAAGACCTCCGCCGCCATCATGGTCGTGGGAATCCAGACCATTTCGATCGTACCCTCGGCAATGTGGTCACGGATGAAGTGAAAGTGAATGCCGATGTGCTTAGTACGAGCATGGAAGGCAGGGTGTTTTGCAAGCTGGATTGCCGACTGGTTGTCGCCATGAAGTTTTGTCGGTTCGGTCTGAGCAAAGCCGAGCTCGGCAAGGAGGCGACGAAGCCAGATGCCCTCGCGCGCAGCGAAAGACATAGCAACGTACTCGGCCTCGGTGCTGGATACGGTGACGAGAGCCTGTCGCTTGGACATCCACGAGACCGCGCCACCTGTGCAAAGGAACACGAAACCTGTGACACTTCGACGAGTCTCCGGGTCCGCGCCGTGATCGGCGTCGACGAAGCCCTTGAGGAGAGGAGCACCCTCTGACTTGCGGAACAGAAGTCCGACGTTTCGGGTTCCCTTGAGGTATCGGAGGATGTGCATCAAAGCTTCCCAATCCTGTTGCGAGAAGTTGTTGCAATGTGATGCGACCTTTGATACCGCGAAGGCAATGTCGGGCCGGGTGGTTCCGCTGAGAAAGAGGAGTTTGCCGACGATTGTGCGGTACGGCTTCGTCGAAGCGTCGAAAGTGACATCCTTACGCGGGCGTGACTTGTAGAGCGACACCGGTGTCGGCCTCGAACTGCATCCCGCCATGTCGTGGTCTTCCAGGATTGATGAGATGAAGTGGGGCTGATGAACGATCGCTGCACCCGTCTTACCATCCCGGAGAATGCGTTGACCGAGGAAGAAGGTCGCCTCGTCGGAGCTTTTCGCCTCGAAACGAGATTTGAGTTGTTGGATGAAGCCATCGAGGTCGCCATCACCGGTAAGCAGGCCGTCATCGACGTGAATGGAAAGGAATAGCTTGCGCGCCCCTTCGGTCTTGACAAATACAGCGTGGTCGCTTTCGGTGCGGACAAAACCGATTGACTCAATCCAGCCCGCTATCACGAAGGATAAAGATAGGAGAGGTGAGCCGGACGTAGGGGCTCGAGACGAGGACAAGGGCGAGTGACGAGTTGAGAGATGTTCTAGGGACTTCTCACAAGAGGCGAGGACGAGGGACGAGTGCAAGGATGTGACCTTTGACGAGATTCGAGTTGCAGAAAGGAAGGAGAGAAGTAAGCTACGGAGATGGGGAACTAGACCAGAGGAGTCGGGGACGAGGTGGCGAGCTTGAGGAAGCGAGGCACGAGGATCACGTAATAGTGTTGAGGCTGGGGATTACGTAATAGAGCTTGGTTGAGGATCACGTAAGAGTCGGGGGCGAGAGGGTTGTGAGTGTGTAGTCGGAGGAGAAGAGAGCAGTGCAGGTGCCGAAGCGGGGAGAGGAGGTCCGAGGCGCGGGAAGGCCGAAGTCACGCGGATGACGAAGGTGCTGAGAGGCCGAACTCGGAGTGGCGAACTTCCATTCGTGACACCCGCGAAGACCTTGTACCACTCCCGACCTGCTTGGCACAAGCCGTAGAGGGTTTTGCGGAGGCGAACAACCGACTTGTCCGGGAGCTCCATGTGAACGACAACATCGCCCATCTCCCCATTGAGGTACGCAGAAGAGACGTCGAATTGGCGGGTTTCCCACTCGTTTTCGACAGCCAAACCGAGCAGGAGCCGGTGTGAAGCGGCACGACCGGTGGGTGAGAAGGTTTCCTTGTAATCTCGACCAGCCTTTTGCATATCGCCACGAGCAACGAGACGAGCCTTGTATTTCTCAATGCGGCCTTCACTATCGCGTTTGATTGCGAGGACCCATTTGCTCTTGATGATGGATGTGCCGGGTGGCAGATTGAAGAGCGGCGGTGAGAACGTCCCTTTTGCTGCGAGCGCGGCCTTTTCGGTCGCGATCGCCAGGAGCCACATTCCCCGTTCCTCACTCGACATTGCTTCCCAATAAGTCGGGTTGTCGGGACTTGGGCGGGCGGCGAAGGCCCATTCGAAGTCGATGATCTCGACGGCGGGCGCCTCGTCGGCGGCGAACTCGGTGACAGCTGTCGCCGCCATCGCGAAGTCGCCAAGGCGCTCTGGAGGTCTGCGGTTACGAGACGACCGATCGCCGAGCGGAGCTAACCAGGCCGGTCCCGGGTTGTTGAAGGCGAGTCCCTGCGGTGGAGGTGCTGCGCCGTCGACAGGAGGCACAGACTGCTCGGCGACGGACACATGGGGTGGGCTGAGAGGGGGCGGCGAGTCCGCAGGGATCGTATCGTCATCCTCGGTGGTGTCTTCGGGAGTCGCGGCAATGGATGAACCGTCGTTGTGCATGATACCGAACCATCGTCGTAGCGTACGCGTCTCCGTCGCGTTGTGCGAGCGGCCGAATTCTCGTTCGAAGAAGGTGGCTTGAGACGACTCGAACACCTTGCGGCGAGCGGGGTCGTAAAAACGCCAGGCTTTAGACGTTTGCGAGTAGCCAACGAAGAAACAGTGACGAGACCGGGGTGCGAGCTTGTGCCCACGCTGTTCCGGTAGTAGTGGGACGAGCGCCCGGCAGCCCCAAACACGGAGGCGGGACCCGCGTGGGCGACGGTGTTCGGCGACGGGGTCGCTGGAGGCGTGGAGGACCAAGTCCGGAGTCGAGTTGTCGAGCACAGAGGTTGCCATCAGGTTGAGGGCGTACACCGCGGCGTGGGCAGCTTCTTCCCAGAGGAAGAGCGGCAGGCCGGATTGGGCCAAAGAGGTGCGGACCTTGTCAAAGATTGAGCGCCAGGAACGTTCCTGCAAGCCCATCTGGCCGTGTTCATATGGCGCCGATAGCTCATGTACAATACCCCGTGACGCAAGCCAGCCGTCCAACTGCTTGTTGACGAATTCCCCACCGCGGTCGGTCACAAGCGTTCGAAACGACGAGCCGGGGTACTGAACGCTGGAGAATGCAACAAGGTCCTGAATTGCACGTGTCGCGTCGCTCTTCGCAGTGATACCACGAAGCCAGCGATAGCGAGAGTACTCATCCGTACCACCGCAAAGGTAGCGATGACCCGAGAGGGAAACGACCGGGCCGGGGCCCCAAAGGTCCATGAAGACTCGGCCGAAGGGAGCCGTTGCGCGGTGCGTTGCGGCAGTGTGGGATCGTTGCGCAACATCTTTTCCCAAATGACAGGAAACACAGGCTTTGACAACTTGAATCGACTCCGGCGTTACAGCAGCAGTATTCAACCCAATCGACCCCGCTCTCCCGCTCGCTAACACTGCATTCACCCCACCATGTCCTAAGCGACCGTGCCAGAGTGACAGATCTGCGGAGGGAGGTAGGGCGACGTTGAGCGCAGAATCACGGAGGGGAGTGGGTGCGAGGGGACTTGCCTCGAGGACGAATTGCTTGTCGCGAAGTTGGAAGTGGGCTTCGACGTTGCCGTGAGAGACGATGAGACCGCGCGCCTCGGGTGCCGATGCGACGCGTACGCCGTAACCATCCTCGATGAGGCAATGAAGAGAGACAAGCTCCGCCTCGAGGCCAGGGACATGGAGGACGTCGCGGAGAACCATGTCTTTGCCACCGGTCGGGAAACGCAGTGAGCCGGTACCGCTCGCGAAGCCTCCGGAACCAAATGCGCCGGTGACACGGACGCGGCGATCGGCCGGGGATGGGCGATAGTCGTGAAGGAGGTCGAGCCTCGTCGTCATGTGCCTCGTGGCACCCGAGTCGAGCAGGAACGGAGTTGCCGTGTTGGTGTTGAAGCACTGCTCGGTGTCCTCGCCGGAAATCCTCACGTGCCAGCTGGCCGCGGAAGCCTCCACCATCTCGTCGTCATCGTCCTCGGATTGGGTCAACGGCGCTTGCGCCGCCAAAGCCTTTGCATGCTCTTCCTGGTTGAGAGTGTTGTGCACGAGCGCGCGAGCTTGCTCGAACGTGACGGGGATGCCGTATTCCTTCAACGCGTCGACCTTCGACTTGATGCGGAGGTGGGCGGGAACCGTGCAAGCGGTCGCAAGGTGACCATCCTCGTAACACAAAAAACATTGAGTCGGGAAGAGACCAAGCCGGCCTTTCTTCGAGACGCCAGGTGGCCATTTGGCGATGTTGTGGAGTTTGTGCGCGTCGAGGTGCGGTCCCGTGTGGCCGGTGCGCTTCGCGGCCGGGTCGCGCGGGCCTGAGCCGGTGCGGCGCTGCGACAAGAGGCTGGCGAGCGGCGCCGAAGACGCAGGTGCGGGATTGAGACGGGCCACGAGGGCTTGGGCATGGTTGCGCCGGTTGCGATCACCAAGGGCCGAACGGCGTAACGCCTGTTCCAACTTTCCGATGTCGACGTCGTCGCCGAGTGCGTTCATAGTGGGAGCGTAGGCTTCGGGCATCAGGTTGCACAGCCAGTCCCGGACGATCATCGGGTGCAGGGGGTCGGGGTCGCATGTACACGCCGCCGTCGAGAGTTGGGCGTGCCTGACCACGTTGTTGATCGCATTGACGGTCGCTCGGAAGGTGGCAAGCCAAGCTTCGAAGTCGTCGCCGACGACGAACTGGGGCATGGTGACCAGCTCGACGAGGCGTGCGCTGCGATCGACGGTGCTCGAGGTCGCGGCGAAGACCGACTCGAGCTTGGCCCACTGTTGGTGCGCGGGGAGGTCCTTCACCATGTCGTAAGTCGCCTGGCCCACACACATCATCAGATGGGCCTGTGCGCTCTTGACGATCGCGTCCAGCTTGGCCCTGTCTTCACGATGAGTGTGCTGGTGGTTGTACCAGCCGGCTGCGTCGAGGACGCCTTCTTTGGTGAAGGCGTGAACCGTGAGCATCGGGGGCAGGGTAGTGGCCGTTTGGAGTGGGACGAGGTGACCGCCGCTGTTGAGTGCCATCTCCAGTTGCTCTTTGGCGAGCGACCAATTGCCAGCATTAATGTTGCCGAAAAAGGCTCCGAGTATGGCCTTGGTGGAGGCGACATTGATGTGCGACATGGGCGAGGCGTAATGGTTGATCGGTCTAGTCTTATCGTGCGGGGGTTTGTTTGCCTTGCGGCAGGGACAGACGCTACCAAGTTGAATAATAATGGACTGATCCAATGCAGAGCCAAACGTCAGAGTTAATCATTAGACACATTGGGACATGAATACTCGAAGTACACACCTGATCCGATGCAGAGCCAAACATGAGGAAAAGACCCAGTTTGTCACGCGCGGGATCAGGCCTATCAAATTCTATTCAGGCATTCTTGTACTCGCGCGTACGCCGCACAGACCTCCTCGACTGCTCGCCGCTCCTTCCAACTGATTCCCTATGCGATGCAGGATATTTCAACATCAACTTGCCAAGAATTGCCAGGGATGGCAATGTATCCAGAATATGACATGTGGGGTGAAGAGGGTACAAGTATGAACTCGCGAGTGCGCACCTTCGCGCATGGTCACCGGTTCTGTAAGGCCGCCCCCCTTGAGACCAGGCCTTCGACCCCGTAGCCGACGTCAAGACTGACACTGGCGCACGGACCCTCGGCCTCCCTCAATAGGGACGCCCTTCCCCATACCTCTCTTTCTCTCTGGCCTCTTACTGGGTAGTTAAATTCTAGCTGAAACCCAGTAAAGACGTTTAACAAGTATCCTCTCTCGGCCGTTACTACATCGACTTCGATCTACAACCGTCCTCGCGACCTTCTGTAGGGCGAAACCCTCACATCTTTTTACTTGTTACTTCAGTCGAAACCAACTTCGCTGGAGGACTTGTACATCGACCTCGACAAAGTCAGTGTCAGGGTGCTACTTGTAGTCCCTGTATCTGAAGACCCGAAGAGGGACAGGCCCGAAAGGGACAGAGCGAGCTTAGCCTCGATTGAATTGCGAAGGGGCTTTGGCACCTTCCCGATTCGGATCACAAAAGAACAAAGGCGTGTGCAGGGATCTTCTCTCAGCACAACAGATCAAAGGACGACGAGTTACTTCGCTGGTCGAAGTATCGTGTAGTTGAGTAGCTGGACGTAATTAACCCATCTGAAATCAATTACAATGTCGTCAGACCAGTCCGAAGTCCAGCTTGCTGGAATGAAGAGAGCTCGTGGGGGACTCCCACACGCGCAAGGCTCTCCGGAAACTTCGGAACCACAAAAGCCGAGACAGGCAAATACCCCAGCGACACAACTGACAGGCAGTCAGGAGCTGGAGTCCAAGGAACAAGACAATGATGGGCCGGACGCGACGCCATCAAAGTCACTGGGAAAACACTCCTTAGACATGGGAGGCGCCAGTGGCGAGGATTCGGCAGAGAGACACTCCGCGGATGAAAAGGAGCTCAAGCAAAAGACATTGCAACAGCTTGCAGATGAAGTGAGAGAATTCACTGAACTACGCCGTAAGGCCCAAGAGAAATTGGACCTTGCAATGGCCAGTATCGAGGGACTCTCGACTACTGGTACGGATGTCCGTGCGCAAGACAGCGCCGGCGCCGAAGGCAGTCAGACTGTTGTTGTAGGAGCGTCTCTAGTTACGTGGCGTCGATGGATGACCTAATGTGAGATAGTGGATCGCTAAAGGTCAATCGACTGTAACAGAGCGAATGGGCGAGATGTGATATCGAGTGCGTGGTGATGTATTTCAACTAACCTAATGTGAGATAGTGGATCGCTAAAGGTCAATTGACTGTAACAGAGCGAATGGGCGAGATGTGATATCGAGTGCGTGGTGGAGAAGAGAGAAAAACAGCTAGGCCAAAAGACGCAATCTCATGTAAACAACCAGCCGCCTCTGCCGCCTCTACCGGACCCCGCACAACACCCGCGCGCCCCGCGCCACTGCTAAGACCATAAGTCCATTTGGACCGCCGACCCCACTAATTTCCCACAACACTCCCACTGGTCAAGGCTCCAAGGGACACCATTCCCATACCCTCACGATGAAGTTCGAACAAGTTGCGAGCAAGCGGCTTTGTAAGAAGATCCGCAGTCATCGCTCCTGTCTTGCAATACTTGATTCGAATATCGCCAGCCGTAACTCGTTCACGGATGTAAAAGTGATGCACACTGTAGTGCTTCGTCCTTCCGTGATGAGCCGGGTTGAGAGCGATCGCGATCACCGCTTGGTTGTCCTCCCAGATCAGTGTAGCCTTAGGTTGTTCAAGCTCGAGATCGGCCGCCAATCGCCGAAGCCACATGGCCTCCTTTGCTGCCGCGGAAGCCGCCAAAATCTCAGCCTCCGTAGTCGAAGTCGCAACCATCGACTGCTGTTTGCTTTGCCAAGAGATCGCAGCACCTGCCATAATCGAGACGAACGCTCCAATCGACTTCCCAGTCGACATGTCGTCTCCCCACGAGGCATCGGAGTAAAGCTCGAATACCGTAGATCCTCCGTGGTTGAACTTCAGTCCCCAGTCAACAGTACCTTGCAAGTAGCGGATGATACGCTTCACCGCGATCCAGTCGGCCTGGCTAGGAGCCGAAACCTTGGACGCTGCCGCACGAACCGAAGTGACGATATCGGGTCGAGCTCGATGCGCAGCATACTGCAACGCTCCCACTGCTGACTGGTACAGAGCCACGTCGTCGAAAGGATCCGTAGAATGTTCGACGTCCGACGTTGGCTCCATGGGGACTTTCACGGGGTGCTTGGATACTGAACCTCCTCCATACATGGTAACGAGATCCCTGATGTACTTGGACTGATGCACGAAGATGTAATCTGACGTACGCTCGAATTCGAGACCCAAGAAGAGCTTCACTGGACCGAGGCGCTTGAGCTTGTAGACTTTGTTAAACGCTTCGATCTCCGAGTCCAGGAATTCTTGGTCGTTCGAAGCAACCATGCCGTCGTCCACGTACAGCGTGATGTAGATAAACTTCTCATCTACTCGCTTGACGTAAAGGCAGGAGTCAGCATCAGATCTCTTGTAGCCGCGCTCGACCATCAGGGAGTTCACAGCTGCGTTCCATTCTCGAGGAGCTTGCTTCGTGCCGTACATCGACTTGACAAGGCGGAGGGCTTGGCCGGTTTGAGGGCGATCCCAACCCTTGGGATACTTCATGTAGACCATCTCCGTCATCGTTCCATTCAGAAACGCAGAGTCGAAGTCGAACTGCTCGAGAAACAGTCCCTGGGCGGCGGCAGTGCCAACAAGGCTGAGGATGGTCGATGGGCGTGCAACAGGGGCGAACGTTTCGTTGTAGTCAATGCCAGGACGTTGGGCAAACCCTTGCGCAACCAGTCGGGCCTTGTAACGAGTCACCTCCCCTTGAGCATTCTCCTTTCTGGTAAAGACCCACTTCGACCCGAGAGCTCGAGCACCACTTGGAAGATCCGAATCAATTAGGACTTGATGGCGAGCCATGGCATCGAGCTCAGCTTTGATAGCTGCGATCCATTTGTCTGCTTCGGGGCTGGCCATTGCTTCCTCGTAGTTGCTGGGTACTGAAGGAAGAGAGACCGACATTGCAGAGCCATACATGACTTGTTGCTCCGCGTCCCGACGTTGACTACGAGTACGGTGTGGAATCTCGTTGTTAGCGTCGATCTCCTCATATCTTCCAGGGTTCCTTCCCTTAACGGCGGGATCTCCATACTCCCATCGAGGACGGTTCTGACGGGCAGGTGGCATCTGCTCACCGTCTACCTGATCCTGAAGTTCGTCAACGACTACATCGTCGTTATCGACAGGACCCTTCTCTTCATCTGGCCCCACAGGCAGAGTTGTGACCTCCGGTACACCAACCTGCTCTGATTTGTGTTCCAAGACCGAGATGTCGCGCGTCACAATGACTTTGTGGTCCGAGTCGGGATCAACGAGCACACGATAGTTATACTCGCTATCGTATCCGATGAATATCCCCTTGACTGAAGTCGATTCAAGTTTGGATCGCTTTGACTTCGGAACTTGCGCGTACACGGTTGATCCAAATGGACGAAAGTGCGAGACCTTGGGTTTCTTGCCATAGAATATTTCATAGGCGGTCTTACCCTCCAACTTGGCGTGTAGAATTCGGTTGGCAACAAATGTCGCGTACGCCAACGCATACGACCAATACTTCCATGACAGCTTGGAGGCTGCAAGGACCGCACGAACGATCGCCATCAACGAGCCATTGAAGCGTTCTACCGTTCCATTCTGTTGCGGTGTGTATGGTGCAGAGGTCTCATGAAGGATTCCTTGACTTTGGAAATCCGCGCCAATGAGCTTGTTTGTGAATTCGGTACCATTGTCTGTACGAACGCGCTTGATTTTCCGACCAGTCATTTTTTCAACTCCTTGTCGAAATGCGATCCATACTCGAGTGACTTCTTCAGCCGACTTCGTCTTCAACGGAAACGTCCACTTCGCAGTCGAGTACTGGTCTACAATAGCCAGATATGCCTTTCGACCTTGGAAATCAACTTGATCTTCTGCGACGAATCCGATGTCCATGAATACGCGTTGAAGGACGTCGGTGACCTGGGTAGCCAACTCTGAGAACTTCGATGCGCGAGACTTGGAACTGATGCAGGGCTCGCAGTCGCGGACCTTCTCATCGGTGAGAACTAATCCCTCGACAGCGCCTGACTTGACGAGCTCCATGATTGAGCTCACGGGCACATGCCCGTAGCGACGATGCCACTCCATCAAAGGCGCTCCCACTGTCGCACGGGTTGCGACATGAGCTTGATCCTCGACAATACGCGTAAAGTCGAGCGCATAACCGGTACCGCTGAGCGTCTTCGCCAAGATGACTCCTTGATAGGTGATCGTCATGACATCCTTGCCATCTTCCCATCCGCACTTGGCTCCCGATTTGAATAGAGCTCGAGTCGAGATGAGGTTCACGGGCGCACCCCATCAGCAACTTTGCCACTCGCGCTTTAGTGCATTTAGTGCAATTTAGCGCACTTTAGTGCCAAAAGCGCACTTTTTGTGAAATTTAGCTCGTTTTCTATAATCTCCGGTGCGCTAAATTGCACTAAGCGCGAGTGGCAAAGTTGCTGATGCCGGGAGATGATACACGTTCGCAAGTGAGAGCGATGCCCCACTCTTCAACTTGAAACGTACCATCCCATACGTGTCGCAGTGTACTACCTGTCCGCTCGCTGTCTGAACCTTCAGGTTTCCACTTTGACGATTGGAGAGCAAACTGGCGTCTCCAACATAGTGCTGGCTAGCACCTGTGTCCAGTATCCAGATCTCACCCTGGTTAACCTGCGACATTGTCTTGAAGCGAATGGCTCTCATCGAGAGACTTGACCGTCAACGCAAATTTAGCCAACTCGTTCGAATCCGCCGATTCCTTCGAGTCCTGCTTCTTTTTGTTGCGGTTGCGCGCACGACCGTGGTTCTTCTTGGCGTCGTACTTGGGACATTCAGGGTCCATCGCGAAATGACCCTTCCCCTTGCATCCCCTACAGACACAGTTCGGGTCACGACTTGCTTGCGTGCTTTGAACGGCTAACGCTCCCGCGTTCTTCAAGAGTTTGTCGAACTTGCCCGACAACTTCCGTTCCGTGTACTCGTCTGTAAGGCGATTGATGACATGGTCGACCGATCGATTTTCACCGAGGCGAATTGCTTGCTTCAGCATCTCGTACGACGGGGGTAATGCTTGGAGGATGTACGCGATCATCGCCTCGTCCCCAAACTTCTGACCGAGATCGTCGAGTTGATCCGCCTTGTCGATCATGTTCTTCAAGAACTCGCCCATATTCTCGTCTTCGTCGTACTTCGCATTCGAGAGTTCCATCAACAACGTTCGAATCTTGAAAGGCTTGGCATTCCCTTCATGATGCTGGCGAAGCTTATCCCAGATATCCTTCATCAGCAACTTTGCCACTCGCGCTTTAGTGCAATTTAGTGCAATTTAGCGCACTTTAGTGCCAAAAGCGCACTTTTTGTGAAATTTAGCTCGTTTTCTATAATCTCCGGTGCGCTAAATTGCACTAAGCGCGAGTGGCAAAGTTGCTGATGTTGGCGGAGAGCGTCTTGCTCTTGACCATCTTGAGATTCGCATCGTCGATACATTGAATGATCAGGGCACGGGCGCTTCTGTCCTTCTTCTGCAAGTTCACGACCACTTGGGTGTCGGTGACCGAGGCATCCAGACCGTGCATGGTCCTCCACTCAGCCAGGCTGACGTCGGAGGGCCGCACATGCCCATGCTCGAGGACGCTCGCATAGCCCTTGCTCTCGAGGTACGCCTCGACTCGAATCGACCACAGCTCGTAATTATCCTTGCCGAGCTTGGCTATCTTGATCTCCCCAGACTCCTGAGCAATGGTCTCTGATGGACTCATAACCTGTTGTTGTAGGAGCGTCTCTAGTTACGTGGCGTCGATGGATGACCTAATGTGAGATAGTGGATCGCTAAAGGTCAATCGACTGTAACAGAGCGAATGGGCGAGATGTGATATCGAGTGCGTGGTGATGTATTTCAACTAACCTAATGTGAGATAGTGGATCGCTAAAGGTCAATTGACTGTAACAGAGCGAATGGGCGAGATGTGATATCGAGTGCGTGGTGGAGAAGAGAGAAAAACAGCTAGGCCAAAAGACGCAATCTCATGTAAACAACCAGCCGCCTCTGCCGCCTCTACCGGACCCCGCACAACACCCGCGCGCCCCGCGCCACTGCTAAGACCATAAGTCCATTTGGACCGCCGACCCCACTAATTTCCCACAACACAGACACTTGGGGCTCAGATACCCCTGACTGAACTCGATGACAATTCGAGTGAGATGACAGAAACCCCTAAGGCTCGCGTGTTATTACGACCTCGAAGCCTTTCCGACTTGGGAACAACGGACTTGAAGGAGGCTCGTAATCGTGTGGTTGCTATGCAAAATGACCCACAATTTTTCCCAGGAAGTACGGATGTTAATGTGCACTACGCCAAGCAGCCGTACTCAGATCAAGAAAAGACCTCAAAGGTGCGAATCGAGATTAAAACACCGAAGACTTTGCGCCCACGAGCGAACTCAATTTCGGGGGATGAGAATCAGTCCCCTGAAACAAGGATCGAGCGGAGGGGCCGAGCCACGCAGGCGGCCTTCATACCGAAGGTTGGAGCTCGAGTGGCAGCTCCTCAAGGAGGCGATCCGCCGTCATCTGACGATGATTCGTCTGACGACGACTTTCGCATTCCATACCATCCACAACCCGTCCCGCAACGAGGTGGTGGTGGCGATCCACCTGATGGAGGCTCTTCGCCTTCCGACAGTGGAGCTCCTGATGTCGGGCCTGAACGACCCGATAGGGGGGGAGGGAACGCGGTGCAATTCCAACCGACTGCGCCGCGCCCCAAGATTGAAGCTCCTAAGAAGTACGATGGCACGGACGACCGCCCAGCCACGTTACGAACTTGGACACGGGACGTTGATGCCTATCTGAGTACGATGGGGATCAATCCCGAGACGTACATGGCTGTGCCGTACATTCAGATGTGTTTGGATGGAATGGCCAAGGAAATGTATGCAGACTGGAGGCAGGTGATGCGTTGGCCAGAACGTGATGCCAACGTTATTGTGTGCCCGTACCCCTTCAGCAAGGTGATTTGTCGTTTCGAGAAAGAATACGTCTCACCTACTGCGCATCGAGAAGCGGAAACGAAGTGGAACAAAATCTATCAGGAACGACCCGATGGGAGCCTGAAGAGAGTTACTGAAGTTGTCCGCGAGATCAACCTGTCAGAACCCAATCACATCTGATTGCCTCCTAAACATCTTCCTTCTCATACCATCTGCCTTTTAGCCTATCTGTCTTAGTTTGCCTGATCCCACGCCTGGTTGAGCCTCGATAGATCGGATGGAGCCGCGCGCCTCACTGGCGCTCGTCTCTCTTCCTGCTTCATCCATCTATTGTCCTCAATCTTGCGATCGTACTCAACCCCTTGAGTCGGGATCCAGGTCAGTCTCTCTGCAATTGTGCGATCCATCTATTGTCCTCAATCTTGCGATCGTACTCAACCCCTTGAGTCGGGATCCAGACCTCCGCAGGTCTAAAAGGTCATGAGCCCATCTACTACCAGCAAAGCCGGCAAAGCTCCTACAGCCTCCGGCAACTCATCTTCGGCTACTACTGCCACGTCGGTTCCACCACCACCACTGCCCGACTCCCCACCACCGGAAACCTCTACATCACCATCGAAGTCATCCGATGCCGCGGCACTAGCCACCCTGCAAGCCGACTACGCCGCGCTGCTACAAAAAAATCACTCAGCTCGAGGCTTCGCAATCGGCGCGAGGCCCGCACCACGCCACAACGGACAGGCCGAACGACGGCATGCCCTCAACCATCACCGTCCCCGCCGCCTACATGCTCAAAGGCCGTGACAACTTCGTCGAATGGGATGGCTTTCTCAACATGTTCCTCCCCGACGACGTCTACGCCTACCTCACCGGCGGTCGAACCAAGGTCAACTGGAACGACACCGCGTACGCACGCGGTCAAGAGTACGCCTCACGTGTCCTCATCGCCTCTATCGACCCCGTCTGCGCCTCAGACATCATCCCCATCCGCCAGATGAAGGGCACCGCCCATGAATGCTGGCTCGAACTCGCCAGCCGCTATCGCCCCAGCGATGCTCAAGCTGCCGCCACCCTCGTTGGCGAATTCTGGGACCTCCCCCCAATTCCCGCCAACGAAACCGAGTTCGGCCACTGGGCTGGCCGCCTCCGTATCATTGTCAACTCCATGCGAAACCTTCGCTTGGACTTTGAACAGCTTATCTCCGCCCGTCTCCTGCTCAATATGCCGCAGGCCTACAACAGCTGGAGGTCCACATTCAACCAGGGTCAAGCCGAAGCCACCGCACTTCCCAAAATCGAGGACATCATATTCTCTCTGCGCCGGGAAGTGCGTTCGCTCACCGACAACTCTTTCACGGACATCCCGACCTACATTACACGACAACAACAAAAGCCCACCGTGAGGTCACAACGACCTCCCGAAGCATCAACTTCCTGCCCCGTATGCGATGAAGGCAAACACTGGGCTGATCAATGCCCAGACACCGAACGCCGACTCAAATACTTCGAACTCAAATCGGCACTGCGTGATCTCAAACACAACAAATCATCCACGCCCATTGCCACCCCATCGTTTGCGGTCCGCACCGTACACCAGCCAGCATTCACCACATCCGCGCCTGCCACCCACAACTTGGACAGCGACGGCTTCTTCATGTCGTTTCACACAGCCACTCCACACACGGCACCCCGCCCGACCGATTTCCTCCTCGATTCAGCTTCCCCTTTCCACATTGTCAACGACCGCTCCCTGTTCTCCGGCAACCTCGCAGCGTCTACGCGTCACATTGCCGGCATCGGCGGTCGGATCACTACCGAGGGCACAGGCTTCGTTGACCTCCGCACAGATCGAGGGGCCTTGATCAGACTCAACAACGTCTACTACGCTCCGCACGCTCCTGCCAACCTCATTTCAGTCTCTCAAATGGCATCCAAAGGCGTCCTCGCTTCTTTCAGGCAAGGCCAGGCCGAACTCAGCACCTCGGCCTCAGGTATCTTTGCAACTGCTTGCATCACCGCGTCTCAACATTACCGCCTCAATGTGCTACCTGCTAGATCCGGCATTCTCTCACCTTGCAAACCCACGACGGCAAACTCGTCGTCACGCGTCTCCCACCCTCAAGTCAATTCCCCGATCACGTCCACCCAACCCCACCAGCTCTCGAACACCCCCAATCGTTTTCATCTCCTGGCTACCGACGTCGCTGCCTAGCTGGTATGGAAGCACGGGGGGGTGTCAGAACCCAATCACATCTGATTGCCTCCTAAACATCTTCCTTCTCATACCATCTGCCTTTTAGCCTATCTGTCTTAGTTTGCCTGATCCCACGCCTGGTTGAGCCTCGATAGATCGGATGGAGCCGCGCGCCTCACTGGCGCTCGTCTCTCTTCCTGCTCCATCCATCTATTGTCCTCATTCTTGCGATCGTACTCAACCCCTTGAGTCGGGATCCAGGTCAGTCTCTCTGCAATGGCTCGATCCATCTATTGTCCTCATTCTTGCGATCGTACTCAACCCCTTGAGTCGGGATCCAGGTCAGTCTCTCTGCAATGGCTCGATCCATCTATTGTCCTCATTCTTGCGATCGTACTCAACCCCTTGAGTCGGGATCCAGACCTCCGCAGGTCTAAAACAACCAAGTCTCGAAAGATCGCGCAGCAACGAGCGAACACGAGATGACACGCAAGCTTTACGACTCGCTGCACCCAGGACTGATCCAGAATATGCAGTTGATGCGGGGAGATCCCGATCGTGTTACTTGGTCGCGGATGCAACGATTGGCCAGGGAGGCTGAGATCATGTTCAATGTGCAAGAGGCAAGCAAATTGGCGGCGAAGCTACCAGTTGGTCAGCGTATCTCGAACTACGAGGCTGCGACGAGTGGCTCGATGATGAACAAAATGCTTCGCAAGGCAGCGAAGTCAGTGGAAACCAAAGCTGAAGGGAAAGAGTCGAACGGCTCTCAGAGGAAGAATTGGAAAAAGGACAAGCAGCAAGCAAAGCCAAACTCCGATGCTAAGCAGTCGTCTGACCAGGCAAAGTCCGAGGGTACCTCGAGCAGGACCGCTAAGAAGAAGTGGAACAAAGGAGACGCCGAAAAACGGGCCGACCAGTTCGCCCGCGGCGCGTGTTTCAAATGCGACAAGACAGGACATTTGAAAGCAGATTGCCCTGGTGGATCATCAATGGGCATGAAGTTAGTCGATTCCGACACCTTCGACGAGGAGGAAGACTCGCCAGCTGAGAAAGAAGAACCTGCCCTGCAGGTCATGGGTGTCATGGCCCGCCGGATGGCTCAGTTGCGAAAGGAAGCCGTATCAGGGACAGATCTCGCTGAACTCGGAGAAGGCATCACCGACGATGGCGACGACTTGACTGAGTGGACCCGTCTACCGTACGTTGACCGCCAAATCGTGGTGGCAAAGTACAAATGGGATCCTTACCTCGATTGGAAAAAGTTGAGGATGGTGCGCAAGGGACATGGGCTGGAGGCTCAGACCACAACCGACTTTTCCGTGTCGCGACAACAGTTGTTGAATCATCGCTGCACCAATGATTGTCTGTTCAATACGCGCCACCTTGACGATCTTCACGATGCAATCAACTGGAAAAACGTCAAATTGTTGACGAAAAAGGAATTCCGCAGGGTCAAGATGGACCTGTTGGACAAGCGCGACGCCAGGCAGGCTCGCAAGAATGCGAAGACAGCCTTGGCAAAGATGACTGTGCGCAATCCGCCGAAGGACAGTGCGCAGGAGCACGAACGTCGCCCTCACAAAATCAAGTTGAACAATCGAGACAACTTCCACGCATGTGTGGATACGGGTAGCGATCTCTGCTTCGTAGCGCCGTATATTCCTAGACAGCTCGGCGCAAGGATTGAAGTATACGAGAAACCCAAGTCTCTCAAGTTAGGAACGAAAGGCTCTCGTTCCATGATCAATGCACACTGCACGCTTAACATTGAGTTTGCAGGTGTGAAGAAGGCACAACGATTTGAGATTGCGAATGTGTTTTACGATGTCATCATTGGCGAAAATTTCTTACGCTCGCACAAATGCGTGATATCGTACGACCCTGATCGAGTCGTTGCGGAGATCCCGATTCTGACTCCTGAGGAGAAATCGTCGAGGGGGTCGGCAACGTCGAAAGAGAGGGAATCGATCTCGGAAAGGGATTGGACCAGCCCTCGACTTTGACCAGAACAGTTGGGATGAAGATGAGGATGATACGGTTATTCACCTTGGCAGCATGACTTCAGGGAACACTGCCTTGACCCTCAAAAGCAATGATATCCGAAACAAAGAGATGAACGCGAAGCTTCCGCGTTACAGAGCCACACCGGCTGAAGACGATGCGGACTATGTGCCAACCGAAAAAGACAAGCACCGCTTCAAACTATGGGTTCTCCTCGAGTTCGGGAAACAGTTTATCAACGAAGGGGACAAGTTGCCCTGCCCACCGTTGAGAGAAGTCTTGCATGAGATACCGTATCTGGATGAGACAGACCCCCCTCGACCGCGACGGCATTACAAAGTCGCGGATGCAATGATGTCTCAGTGGGTCAAGTTGAAAGACGAGCATGTGGAGGCCGGACTCTGGATTCCGACTTCTACTCGCAACGCAGACCCAATGATGCCAGTCCTGAAGAAGGATGGCAAAGCTCGACCAGTAGTGGACCTTCGGGCCCGCAATGCCAACACTTTCAAGCTATCGATACCACCAGTGGATGCAGATTACATCCGCAGTCGAGTGGCAAACAACAAATTCCACCTGGAGTTGGATTTGAAAGGGGCGTTTCAACAGTTGCGAATCAAACCGTCGGATATCTGGAAGACAGCTTTTACGACGATACATGGGACGTACATGACGCCTGTCGCTCAACAGGGCGACACGAACTCACCTGCGACTCTTGCACGCACGATGGCGTATGTGTATCAGGGTTTGCTCGATAACGAGATGGAGGCATATGCCGACAACCTTTTCGTGCTGGGAATGACCTGGAAGGAGCTGCGCGACAACACGATCAAGGTGTTGGTCCGGTCGCGTATCCATTACATGTACTTCAGTGTGTCGAGCCTGAAGGTGTGTCCAGAATGGGTGGAGGTGCTCGGGATGGATTGTCGTTTTGGATGTGTCAAAATGAGTCATTCCCACAAGGACGCGATCATGACGATGGCAAAGCCGTCGACTAAGAAACAATTGCAACGATTCCTTGGGAGTGTTGAATGGCTAAGCCGTTTCATTCCGCACCTAGCCGAGATGGCCGCGCCACTCACGAACCTCGTGGGGGAGACCCCATGGACTTGGTCTGCTGCGCAGGACTTAGCGTTCGAAGAAACGCAACGTGCGATCGACCAAGCGAGACAACTGACGGTGATCCATCAGGAGGAGCTTGCACCGAGAGAGTCGGAACCGATTCACTTCGGGCACCCTCCGACTACCGCAGTGAGAAACCCGGTTTCGGGCAAGTACATCTTCTTGCAGTGCGACGCATCGACGGTGGGAACATCGGCGTGCGTTATGTACGGCGAGAATTGGTGGAACGCGCAGCCGGTCTACCATCACTCACGGAAATTGACAGGGGCACAGTTGAATTACCCTGTCCATGAGATTGAACTTCTGGCGATATACGAAGGTTTCCAGAAGTACAGAAACATCCTGTTTGGACGCAAAGTCATTGTACTTACGGACAACAATTCTTTGACATCGTTTTTGACGGCCAAGGAGATGAACGATCGACAAGCGCGAGCGTACGCGTTCATGTCGCGTTTCGACTTCTCGATTCGGCATATTGACGGGGAGTGTAACCATGTACCGGATATGCTCTCACGCCAGTACGAAGACGACAATCTCGCGGAGGGATATGTCGAAGATGGAAGACTGGATGATCTCGACACTGAGCGTGACGACGGACCATTGCTGTTCGATCAATCACTTGGTGCGATGAAGGCGTCGACGAAAGCCAAGGGTAAGCCTGATCAGCCCGCACCAAAGGCGAAGACGACGCGAAGATCCTCGGGAAAGCGAGCGGCGAAAGCCAAAGCGGCGCGTCTCGAAGAAGAAGGTGGAGTACCTTCGGAAGATGCCTTGAACCTTGATGCCGATTATCACCGACGATTCATGAAAGCTCTGACGAGCTACGGTGACGATACATTCTTCCAAAAGATTGTTTCGCAGATTGGGGACTTTGATCGATACGAGCTTATCGACGACGTTCTCTGGCAGAAGGATGAAGTTTTTGGGGACCGTATGTGTGTTGCGTCGGGAAAAGTGGACGGAAGGACGGCCCGAGAAGTTGTCCTCGAACACGTTCACGAGATGACAGGCCATGTGGCAAGTCGCCGCATGACAGACCACGCGCAGCATCATTTCTGGTGGCCCTCGCTCTCGAGCGACATCGACAAGTACTGCCGATCGTGCGAGAGTTGTCAAGTGTCAAAGAAAGGCACGCAAGGACCCTCGGGAAAGATTCACTCCATGCCAGTTCCTTCGGGACCAGGTCAAACGATTGCCGTGGACTTTCAGGGGCCTTTGGTGGCAGCAAAATGGCAAGGAAAGTCGG
Source organism: Microbotryum silenes-acaulis (assembly GCA_003665825.1). Classification (NCBI taxonomy): domain Eukaryota; kingdom Fungi; phylum Basidiomycota; class Microbotryomycetes; order Microbotryales; family Microbotryaceae; genus Microbotryum; species Microbotryum silenes-acaulis. Next base: position 623,222 of record QPFY01000006.1, read on the forward strand.
TAGACTTCCTCTGCAACTGGATCGATACCTTCACTGGAGAGGTGATTTCGATTCCATGTGAACAGATAATTTCAGCGAAAGATTGCGCAGAGTTGTTCTTCCACTTTGTATTTCCTCAATGGGGAGTACCGAAGCAGATTGTTTCGGACAGGGACCCACGATGGACGTCAGCAGTTTGGCGGGCTGTCTTTGAGGGGCTCGGGACTACTCTGCTCTTGAGTACCAGCTTTCACCCGCAAACGAATGGACGAATTGAGCGAATGCATCGTGACTTGAACGCAGTAATGCGACAGGTCATCAATGAGGATCAGACGAATTGGCCAGATCAAGTGCCATTTGTTGTACATGCATTGAACTCAACGAAGAGCGCAACGACGGGGTTCAGCCCCTACGAGCTTGCGCAGGTGGTTCCACCGACGAATATTCCTGGATGGGCAAAAGCACCAGCAGGGACACCGGCTGCAGAACTACTACAAGATGCGGTTACGCGCACGCAATGCGCTCGTGACAACATCCTGAAGGCACGCGGGGCACAGGCCTTTTTTGCGAACCAAAAACGGAAGCCCGAGAACAATGGGGACTCGCGTTCGCCTATAGGCAGTCTTTATTTGGTAAAGACCGAGAACTTCGCGAGTGCTGCGCACCGCGCGCGGAAGCACCTTGGGCTGGTCCGTTCGAATGCACGGGTTATTCCCCTGCCACTTCGTCGTACACCCTGCAGCTCGGCGCTCGATACTCGAACCGGAACATTCATCCTGTATTTCACGCAACTCAAGTGAAAAGGTGGGTAGCGAACGATGAGGAGCGGTTTCCAAACCGTCTTTTCAATCCAAAGCCCTTGTTCCCGATCGACGGGGTCACGTTATTGATGACTGATCCCGCATTGGGTCGCGAACAGATGTCAACCATGACGGGCGACGTCATCATCGACTACGACGAAGATTACAACGCCATGCAAGGTGTCGAGAACCGTGCTATGACTCCGAGACCGGAGCAAGATCCGTGCGGGGACGCGAACCAGCAGCAGGAAGCCCAAGTCACCGCGTCGACAGAGACCAGTGTCCCAGACGCGATGACGACAGCTGGCGACGAACAACTCACTTCGGCCGCTGCTCCTCCTGTGATACCGACAACGAACGCGGAAGAGAACGGGGAAGACCCAGAAGCAGGCCGAGCGCCGCCTCCCCCGCCTCCTCGTGCACCGAAGCCGTACGATCGTGTGCGCGAGATCACGCACATCTACGACGCGTTTGCCGACCGAGGTCCCCTAGAATTCAGGGTAGCCTTCAAAGGGCAAGGCAAGAACAAAACGGAATACGTCAAATCTTCCTCTGCGGAGATGAAACCCCTTTGGGACGAATACTACAACGGAGCGAGGAACATCCTGAATCGGTTTATGATGGAAAATCATGCCGAGTCGGAACTGGAGCTCCGAGATGCGCTGGTCGGTTCAAGCGCATGCAAAGAAGGTGGTCAAAAGAGTAGAGCTAACTCCACCAAAGTTTTGGCTGACAGCGCGCCAAAGCGGAGCAACAACGTCTCGACCCAAACCATCTCACTCGGAAGGAGCGACAGGCTCGTTCGCGAGCGATTGAACAAAGAGCCGACGATAGTCGTCGAACCAACGCGCTCTTACAACTCGAAGTCGAGACGCAAGAGCTCACCCAACGCTGGCTCGAGGCCAACGGACGGATCCGCGACTACGCAGGCCCGCTTGGAAACCTGGGGGTCTACCGTCCATTCCCCAGAAGGGGATAACACATCAAAGAAGCCCAGACAGGACTTCGGAGGGGAGGGTGTAAGGCCGCCCCCCTTGAGACCAGGCCTTCGACCCCGTAGCCGACGTCAAGACTGACACTGGCGCACGGACCCTCGGCCTCCCTCAATAGGGACGCCCTTCCCCATACCTCTCTTTCTCTCTGGCCTCTTACTGGGTAGTTAAATTCTAGCTGAAACCCAGTAAAGACGTTTAACAAGTATCCTCTCTCGGCCGTTACTACATCGACTTCGATCTACAACCGTCCTCGCGACCTTCTGTAGGGCGAAACCCTCACAGGTTCTGCCCAATACATTGTCATCCCTGGCAATTTCTGACAAGTTGATGTTGAAATATCTTGCATCTCATAGGTAATCCAGCAGGAAAACATCGACCTGTGCAGCTGGTTAGCCATATGGCGCGTTGCGGATTATAGCCACATGGATTCCGTGCGGTTGAGGGTTGCACGTGTAGCGCGTCACTGACTCGCTGTCTCACGGCAGTGTCTCCTGACACAAAACAACTCGCACGCTCGCTGAAGCAACAAGGTCAGCTGGGCACCCCCCTAATAAGGACCCTTGTGTCATAACACGCGCCGCGCGACTCACAGCTATGTATTAGTACGAGTCACGAGCGCTCGGTGCCGTGGCAGCGTGGCAGCGGCTACCTTAGGGGTCCCACCCTGTCCCAGGTGCAAAACCGAGCGGGCCGAGCCGCCAGCTCCTGCTCTCACCTTCCTCCCATACTCCCTGGCAAGATGCTTACTCTTCCGCTGCTCGTGGCCAGCCTAGGCTTCTCTTACTCCGTCGTTGGGTCTCGCCACAAAAAACAGGATGCCCCTCAGGTACAGGCGTCGAAGGAACCTCGTAAGTGACGGGTGACACTATCAGTCTAGCAGCGCATTCGCTGCGGCCGGAATTCTTCGACCGCTCACGCACATAGTATACACTTCGCAGGCATCGACGCCGACAAGATGTACCTCATCAGGGTGAAACCTCAGAGTAAGTCTCTAGACACCGCATCGAGTCCGCGCGGAGCCCACCGCTGTCCAAGCCAGAAGCCAAGTTCCACCTCGGGATCTTCCTCACGCTTACCATTTCAATGAGGAAATTACAGTCATGGAGCTCCAGTCGGCTTGTAGTTACTTGAGGGGCCGATGCAAGACGCATGTCGGACCCAACTTGAAGCCTGAATTCAGGTAGGTGTCGCAACTCCGCAATTTGTATACGTTCTCGGTATCACTCAAGGTACTAATGACTTACTCTGATTTTATAAAGCTGCTCTTCCGCTGGACAACCCGTCGTTGCCACCTCACCGTACCTCTGGGCATCGTGCCTTGAGGCTAGTACCAACGAGAAAGCCGGGCGCGCTCGTGATGTCTCGTTCAACGCCTTTGCCGTTTCGGACGACACGATCGTCTTTCTGCGCGGCGACGAGGCATTCCGCGAGGTTGAAATTGATCAAAATCTCCTTAGCATCGAGTCCGAAAAATGGAAGCCGACCGTGAACCGTCATCCTCGAGATAGATCCCCCACCACCAAGCGGCACCATCGTCAGACCAATCACGAAACCACCGGACCCAAAACCCATTCTGGCCACAATGGTGATCGCCCCAAGCGTCACAAACAGGAGACGTAGATGATCCACCACTCCATGAGCCACATCGAGCTATTCCTCTATTCTCCTCTCATTCCCGGCATCCGGCGCTGGTGCCAGCGCCGCGCGCGGGCGTGAATGTCTCTCTTCCGTCGATTCTTTCAACTTGACACTAGTCTCACGCTTCGAAGCCTCTTTTCTCAGCGATTGCTACCAACGATTGCTACCAACGATTGCTACCACTTTCTTTTCGCAATCACGTCTTCAGCGACATAGCTCCTAAACATAATGACATCGGGTCCCCATTGTAAAGCGTTTTCGTGGTCCTCTCCGAACCCGAATGCTCGACGTTGTGCTTTTGGTCGGCTGAGGATACTCAGTACGAGCGGAAGCCCGCAGCCCGACCATTTTTTATTATGTTTTTCTTCAACTCAATCATAGTATTTTGCAGCTCGTAGTAGGACTTTGTTTATCGGGTGGCCTTGGCGCTCAGTAAACCCTTCGCCGATCGCCGAGCGCCGATCGATCGGTCTTCACCAAGCCAGTCTTGAGGCTGCCGGTCTTTCCCAGAACCTGCCTGTAGGTAGAAAGGTACTTTTTAACCTGCGCTCAAGAAAGAGGTAAGCCTAAGAGGTGCACGAGAGAGTGGCTCAGTTGTGAATTATCTAGTTGTTCGGCACACGGCTGCCTGGCACTGTAGACCATACTGCAGCGCAGTGCAGTGGTCAGAGATGCAGAGCTTCACTTACTACTTCAGCCGGTGGGTCACCCATTTCTCCCGAGGTAAATCTTGCGAATTTTACTAGTCTTTCTACGAAATACCTACCTACATGACGCCGCAACATGACGTAGTGCACACTACGCGCTGTGCCTCGAACTATACGAACCGACTCGGAGGAGCGCGCGTCAGGACGATCGCTGCGATCGCATCTCCTTCGGGGTGCCCACACACCCACAGCAGCCCATATCTCGAAGTTCGCTCTCTCCCTCTCCTGGCCCCAAACGTCACAACTTCCAGCGACTCGGCTCCAAAACAGTGTCTGGCTCAAATACGTAGACGCACCAACCCCCCTTTCCCTCCTAGACAAGACGAGCTTGCTTCTGCCTTTTCGACGACATAATCGACAACTTGACTTCGACACGACCGAGGGCGCGATCGCCGAGCTTTCACTCCCGCGCGCCGATTATCACAACCTTCGGTCAACAATGGCACCCTTGCGCACCTTGTTCCGAGACACTTGCGCTGGACAAATCATGTACTACCTATCAGGCCACAGGTTTCTGCGACACCCCGAGGATGAGCCTGATTTCAAGGTGCCCGAGAAATTTCTACAAGACAAAGACCAACAACGAGGATCGGACATGGTGAAGCGCGACCAGCGGTCCGCCTCCAATCGTAGTCAGCACCCGTCGACCGCCAACTCCGACAGCGAGGAAACGACCATCGAAGACAGAGACTCGTCGCGCAACCAAGTTGATGGAAGCGGGGAAGAAGGTGAAGATCGCAATCTAGTCGACTGGTAGGCTGACCGCTGCAGGAAGTAAACGCCTAGTGATGTTGACCTTGCTCTTTCAAATCCATACGATCAACGACCTCGATCTGCAGGTACTCTGAAGACGATGCCGAAAATCCTCTCAATTGGTCTGTACCTCGCAAGACCTTTGTGACCTTCTGTATCTGTCTCATCACAACCAGCGTCTAGTGAGTACCTTGTTTGATCTTCGTTGGCTTCGTGGGTGAGTTATCGAGGCGCCGGTGCTCGTCTAATGTATTCGGTTGGCACCTTCCAGCTCGGGATCGAGTATTTTTACTCCCGGAGTGCAAGAGGCGATGCAGACCTGGAGAGTGGGACAAGTTCCTGCTACCCTCGGTCTGTCCTTGTTCGTCATCGGTTATGCGGTACGTTTGTGGACGAGTGGTGACGCTAGCATGGATGACACGCACAGCTGGCACACCTGCTGCTCTGGGGAAACTGACTCGACTCTGTGTTGTTTATGATGGCACAGCTTGGTCCCATGTTCCTGAGTCCTATGACTGAGATCTCCGCGATCGGGCGCACGTTCCCATACATCATCGCCCTTACGATCTTCGTCCTTCTTCAAGTGCCAAGCGCTCTCACCAATTCTTTTTCCGGCTTCTTGGTGCTGCGCTTCTTCGCGGGATTCTTCGGATCGCCCCCACTCGCTACCGGCGGCGCGAGCATCTCCGACATGTTCGCTCCGGACACTCGAACGTTCGCGATGGGTGTCTACGGTCTCTCCGCCGCCGGTGGCCCAGCTCTCGGACCTGTCATTTCGGGTTTTGCGATCGCCGCCCGGGGATGGCATTGGTCCATGTGGATTTTGCTGTGGCTCTCAGGATTTGCACTCGTCTTCCTGACTTTCAGCTTGACTGAGACTTCTGCGACCAACATCCTCGTTCGCCGGGCGCGCCGACTCCGCAAACTTATTGGGAAGACAGAACTCAAAAGTCAAGGCGAGATCGAGCAAGCCAATATGAAACCCATGGATATTGTGCAAATGACCATCATCCGGCCCTGGAAAATGACTTTGACGGAGCCAATCGTCATTGCGCTGAACGCTTATATTGCATTTGTGTAAGCTTTGTTTTTCTTTTTCTTTTTTCGTTTGCCTTACTTCTTTCCTCGATCTGCTTGCACCGGCGTGAACGTGATCGAAGACTGATAGTATAGTAAACGCACGCTCGTGCTTTACATTTCACGTATCACAGGTACGCTGTCCTGTACTGCTGGTTTGAGTCGTTTCCCATTGTGTTCCTCGAGGGATACGGTAAGCGTGGTCTCAAACACCTCTCAAAGCGTTCTGCAGCATGAAGTACCGTGGCTGATCCCGTTCGCGAATTGGCCTATGCAGGCTGGGGTCTTGGAGTCGCCCAGTTGCCATTTCTCTCGCTGCTCGTGGGCTCCATCCTCGGTTTCGCGGGCATCGCGTTCTGGAATCAAAACTACTACAGGCTACTGTACAGTAAAATTAATGGGAAAGTACCTCCTGAGGAACGACTGGTTAGTCATCCGCCCTTTGGGCCGGGCTGCGAATCCAAGTGCCTTGTAAAGTCCGAACATGCTAACGATGTCGTTCGTTACTCGGTTTCCCTGCAGTACCCCGCTTTCGTTGGATCGTTCTGTTACCCGATCTGCCTTTTCTGGTTCGGATGGTCGGCCAACAGGACTTCATGGGTGGCACCCGTCATCGCGGCCGCCTTCTTCGGTATCGGGACGACTTGCATGTTCATGAGCGCGCTGAACTATCTCTCAGACGCCTACCCGCGTCACGTCGCCTCGGCATTGGCCTCCAACGATGTCGTTCGATCGTTGTTGGGCGGTGCGGCACCCCTCTTCGCTGGAATCATGTTCCGCAACATTGGAATCGACTGGGTGCGTAGTGTCCAGGAAACATACTTCTTTGCTCATCGTCGCGCTGGCATCTGACCATCACGCGCGCGCTTCCCACCTTCCGTCTATCATAGGGGTGCTCACTGCTCGGATTCATCTCGCTCCTGATGATTCCCATCCCTTTCGTCCTGTACAAGTTCGGCCCCCAGCTCCGTAAACGCTCCAAAATGGCGGACTGAAGAAGACTGTGATCTCGCGCACCAGCCGTATCGAAGGGTGCGCTTCAATGACATCTAGCGGCTCGCAGTAGGAACTTGTTCTGTCTGTCGAATCATCAGAGTACGAATTTACGAATCGATCCGCGATGTCCTATACTTGTCCACCCGCCCGAAGGTGTGGAGAAGGGACCATGATGCAATCAGTGCCACCGTTCATGGCGTTTCACATGTACGTCAGTGACGAGCTGTCACTCCGCCGTCATGCTGGCGTCGCCAATATCCTCCAGCTCGAAGCAGCAGCTGCTTCGAGTAAGCTCCGCACCTTGCCCACAGCCTGTCACAAATATATGCACCACCAGTTCACCCACATAATATTATTGGATCTGAGTGGGCGAGGTTATCGGATTGATACATCGTGGCTCGGTTGCGGGCCGAGGCATACCTATACGTCAGATTTTGATCGGACCATCATGGCCAAAAGCCGTTCTACGTATTCGATCCTCGCTTCAAACTCTCGCGATGCTCGAAGGCGCGAGCGCTGCGAGCGTCAACGCGCGCGTGACTGACGTTAATTATATACAGTAGAAGGCTGCTAGTAGTATAAATTGGTGGATCGGTGTGCCCGCGACGAACTAGGTGCCTATCTTGAAACCTTGAGGCGACTAGATTCCCAGATGCCCAAACGCGATGATACGGTCGATGTGCGTTGCGGATTCGTCATTGGAAAATCGTGTCACTGCGTCACGGGCCCGGGCGAGGCTGGGCCAAGCTCGAGAGCAAGCGAGCATCGTACACCGAGGGGCGCTCGGCTGGCGAGCTTGCGCGCGCTCGATCGCGTCCGAATCCTTCCACCACCGATCCATATGCATATCCACTCTTTCGACCTTGCCTTGCATCGTAAACCAAGTCTCTTCCCCTCCTCGAATTCAGATCACCCTCGCCTCCCGCGCTCCTCGCCTTCTTCAAATGTTTCTCACTCTCTGTGACTTTCATGTCCGCTCAACAAGAAGCCACGCCCCAGGTCGTGACTGACGTCGCCGAGGACGGAGATTATCAGCTCGAGGACGAGGCGCAAGTGACCGAAGGTGCCGGTGGTGAAGGCGTCAAGGAGAACCAGATTTCACAACGTGAGTCCCCTAGTAGGTCTCGCTCTCGATCGAGTCCGAAAATTTATCTACGTTCTGCACTTTGCTTCTGTAGAGGAATTGTCGGACTTGACGGAGGAGAACATCCTCGACGGTAAACGCTTGACGCGCGGTGAGGATCCCCTCGCGGCTGACAAGGAGGTGGATCAAGTCGTCGATGCCGCTGTCGAACAAGATGGTATAGTACGCCTTTCTACTCTGTCATACCACCGGTTATGATGGATGCAACGACAAGTGTTTCCTGAAACTGATCGTCGTAATGTCTCTTTACCATTACCGCGGGGGCTCGGGCTGAAACAGAGGGCCAGGCATAAGCACTCCGGAGCACAGCCGACATGGACAGGGGGTCGGCGGTGCGACGGTCGATCTCAACTCGGTGTCATTTCACCTAGGTTAGGTAGCCCGACCCCCTCTCAGTCTAGGCGCTTGTTACGTTAGACATGACGGAACATCGCAAAGTGCTTTTATGGTGATACGCTAAGCAATTGCTCGAAGAATACTATCATGTGTGTCACAAATCAGTGCAAACGGAACTCAAAGCACGATGCGCCATTAGCCCCGGGCGCTTGTCTCTACTGCCGGCGCGCCGGCTCCTTCGCATCGAGAGCAGGTCGCAACCGATTGTGACTGGAGTAGTCTGTTTGGTATGCGATTACAGCATAGTACCCGAAGAAGCTCCCAACCATTGATACCCGGCCTCGCCTCGGCTAGATTCGCATGCCACGACCAAATCATGTGCAAACGTCGACGATTGGCCCACACGAAACCCGTGCGTACTAATCCCAAAGCACGCATCAATCCTAGTCGTCTTCTTTTGGGGGAGGTGGTCCACAAGGTTGTAGCATCCTCTATTGCACGAATGAAATAGGTCAGCTCGAAAGGCTTGTCCTTGGTCGGTCGATCGCGCCGTTGGATCGGATTCGGTGGGATCTCGTCCGATGCTGGCCGACCAAAGAGAGCACTTTGCACCGATGCGAAATCCATCCGGCTGCGCTTACTCACCTCTGTTAATTCAAATTTGACCCTGGCAGTGGCTTCCCCGTCTGCGATGGCCATGTAGTTGAGCAAGGGAGGGTGGCCGACGACGGAGGCGTACGTGTCGCGGTGTTGGTGCGAGAACCATTCGCTGTGCGATCGACGAGGTTGGTTCAGATGAGGTCGAATGTGGTGAGCAGTTTGTGTGTGGAGAGTAGAACGGGTCAGTCCCCTGCACGGCAAAGTGGACGAGCTGAAGCGGGAGGAGAAGGGGAGTGAACGTACAACTTGGTCATGTCGGCGTGTCCCGTGCCTGGTGGAAGGCAGGTCCGAGTCCGATCACGTAATGTGAGCTGCTTGCGTTGTAAGGAATGGATGATCCTACTACTACTGACCGACATAGCGGGCGTGCAGTTGCGCGATCTGCGTATTCGCTGTGTGTCGCAATTCGGCCTGCGTGCGATGGTGGAACGTGTCAGGGGTGTACCAAGAATACACTGACTCGGGGCAGGACTCACCATGGTGGGTGGGGTGGGTGGGCAGGCGCAGGGGGATGCAGGGGGATGGGGATGGGGCAGGAGGTGAAGCGAGAAGCGAGTGCAGTGGCAGTCGAGCGCGCTCAGAGCCAAATAGGACCCCAGAAAGCCCAGCCGGAGGCGCATTGTTTTTTTTGACATTTTGAGGACCCAAAATCCTGAAAATCGTCGAGGCGCATTGCAAAAAATTGACATTTTGGGACGAAACACACGTTTTGCCCCCGAGGCGCCTTTGCAGATTTTGACATTTTTCCCGTGGTTCGACGCAATTTTGGCCTACCCTGAGCAGCCTTCGGCATGACTTTGGGCCCGTTCGCCTTCGCTTCGAGACGCGCGTCGCGATGCTCGCGCTTGTAATGTACACTCAGCCCCTGAAGCCGTCTCCCCTGGCCGTGACCGGAAGCCAGACAAATTGACTAATTTGCTCTTCTGTTCCAGTCTCGCTTTTGCAACGCTACACCCTACCGACACAAATGGCTACAAGCACTTTCACCAGCGGTCTAGGCGATGTCATATATCAACAAGCCTTTGAGAAAGTCGGTTGGAAAAATCACGAGGTCCGTGCGCGCCCGTGGACCCGTAATCTGGCCGAGTGACTGGCTGACTCTTGACTGGATCCGATGCAGTTTTACCGCACGAAGAGGATGATGATCTACGGTGGTCTGTTTTGGGCACCCATCGCGAACAGGTTAGCCGGCAGCACTCTCAGCTCGGAGTTACAGCGTTTCGAACAGAATTATTGACACTAATCTTCTTATTGCGTGCAACGATTCTTTATTAGATGGCACGCCTTACTGAACAAAGTCAACTATGGCGGCAAGCTGAAAAGTAAAAGGCGCTTCCAAGTGATTACCTTCTTTCTGTGTGAAACATAAATCTGATCTACTCTGTCTCTGCCTTCCACAGCTGCCTTCACCCGAGCGATCATCGACGCCACGACCTTCGCCCCCTTCGCCTGCTGCCTTTTCTACACCTCCCAAGGGCTCCTCGAAGGTCGACCCTGGCGAACCCATGCACCCATTCCCACCACCTCCCCAACGTCCCCCCCTCCCATTGAAGGCATCTACGAACGTCTCCAAGACCGCCTCTGGACCTCGACCTCGCACTCGTGGTGCCTCTTCTTCCCCGCGCAGATCGTCAACATGTCCGTCATGCCCGTCTATGCTCGACCACCCTTCATGAGCGTGGCGAGTTGTCTCTGGTCCGTTTATCTCGCTTCGGCGCAGAGGGTCGGAGCGTTGCCGCCTCAGGAGGAGACGACGCCGACGTTCAAAGGGGTCAAGGGTTTGGGCGATGAACCGGTGTTGGTCGTGGCTACGGAAGCAGTTTAGATGGATGGCAGGTTTAGAGGCTCTCGAAATATGGATAGAGCTTTGACGATTCTTGTCATTCTGGAGGTAACGACCCTAATATCTCACCGTCGTTATAGATTTATGTTGTACGCATACCCTAGGTCTTCAACACATTTGGAGAAGCTCGCTATCTCTCGCATACTTTGCTTCAAGGTCACTCAACAAAACCACAACAAAATGCCAAGGCGCATGATCCTATATCTACGCGTTCTCGTCCTCTTCATCATCATCATCCATCAACGCATGAAAGGGCGACGGTTCGACCGCCTCCACCGTCCAATAACTTTCCCACTGCGTCTCCTCCCTTTCCGCCTCTTCCATCTCGACGCTGCCTGCCCGACTCTTGATCCGATCCCTCTGAGTGGACGACATCTGACTCGATGGTGGGAACGAAGGGAGAGGGGGGAGAGAGTCCATCGAATCGTCTCCTGATTCTTCGTGAACAATCTCGGCACTATCGTCTCCCCTAACATCCTCTCCTTCCTCCTCTTCCACGGCATCCAGCTGCACCATACCCATTTCCTTCCCAATCCCCGATCCAGGGAACCTCATCCTAACAGGCGATCCCAAAGGTGACCAAGGCCCATCCTCCTGATCCGAAGAGGGCACCTCGACCTCATCCACCTCTTCCTCCGCCTCAATATCTTCTTCTTCCTCAATCCCTCCCAATCCGTTCCCGCCTCGAATCTTCTTCTTCCCCATCTCACGCGTCGTGTTCAACGCAGCTTGGAAAGCCCTCATTTCATGCTGACCCAAAGGTATCGACGAACCAGGTTGTGAGTCCTCAATGATCCAGTTCTCTTGATCCTCCTCCCCTTCGTCCGCTCTCGCTTCTTGAGTCTTAGGCAAGAACTCGAGCAAATTCGCTCGTCTTGGTTCAGGTGGCGGAGGAGGGGTGAGAGGCCGTGCTCCTTGCCATGCTGCGTCGAGAGAGGACCATGTCGAGGGTCGACTAGGAATTGTCTCGTGCGTTGTGGTGGGTCGGGACTGAATCGGCGAGTGAACAGCCCACTGCGTTTCGATCTCGTCGAAAGAAACTTGATCCCTGGCTTGATTTTGCGGTACTTCCTCCACTTTGACGACTTGTCGAGCTTGTTGACGAATCGGTACCGGAGGGGGCGGCATAAGGATCGACGACTCGCTCCTCTCCAACCCCACCGCCTTCCTCTTCTCCGGTTCCAAGATGGTCACCTCGTCCGACCGGGGTTGGAAACTCGGGAGGATCATCCCCACATCTCCCCGTTCTTCACACCCCCCATCTTCCTCATCATCATCATTGTACTCCGCAAAGCCTGAATCGTCGACGCCTCCCCTCCCAAATTGATACGCCAATCGATCGAGCGTTTCTTCGTCGGAATCGCAAACGAGAACCTCCGCATCCGGACTCGAGGACGGGACGAGCTCGTCCCCTCTTCCTCCTACGAGACATTGTTGCAGGTATTCCCCAGCGTCGGATTCGCTCGAGTCGGCAAAGGAAGGTTGGGATTCGATCATCCGAGGCTTTGATCGCGTGGACGGAGGGAACGGCTCGTCGTTTTCGGTCTCCGGGTCGGAAGGTGAGGCGGACATGGGGTGGTCGAGTCGAGACTGTGTAGACTGTTGCACACTGTGTCGGATCTCGACGTTTTCCTCGTCACCCAACATCTCGAGTGGCTTCTTTCCCTTGCTCTCAGCCTCCACCGCCGCTGTCGCCGAACTCCATCCCTTATCCCTCTCCTTCTCTTCTCTCGCTTGATCTTCCTCCCAATCCCGCAACGGCACCAAATCCAACTGTGCCCTGCCCCCTGTCCAGACCCTATTCTTCTTCCTCCTCGCCTCTTCGCCCAACATCATCATCTCGTCGTCGTCGTCATTCTCGTGCGGGTCGTCGTCGAAAGAGAGGCGCGGGCCGCGGCGTTTAGACGAGGGGTTGAGGATCGAGCGAGCGAAAGTATTCGAGGTAGGGGAGGGTAGGTGGCTTTCGCTTTCGGAAGAGTGGCGACGGGATTGGGCAAGATTTTTTTTGCCTACGCCGGAGAAGGTATTTTCAGAGTGGCGCGAGGAAGATGGAACATCGCGTCCTCCGTTTCGCCACTGATGGCTCGAGTTAGGTCGACGCGCCTCGTCGCGCTCGTCTTCGTCATCGTCGTCTTCGTCATTGCCACTGGCTGTCGATCGAGCATCCGGTTGTGCCCGCTCTACGCGTCGTCGTGACTGACTAGCCCTGGTCGTGGATGACGAGCTGGTACTCTGACTAGCTTGTCGACTAAAGGCATCGACCAAACCCATAGACTTGGTCGGAGCCGTACGCGAACACGACGAGCTCCCCGAGGCTGCGGTCGATGTTGCTCGAGGTGTGATGATCGCGGCTTTGTGCATCCCGAAGAGCCTGGCCTGGGCCAAGGACTTGTTTCGAGAGGCTGAGGAGGAGGAGGAGGAGGAGGAAGAAGAGGCGGAAGGGCGGTAGGTGTTCTAGAGAACAGAGGCGGGGAAAGCCGAGAATCAGTGGCTGTGCTGCAAGGTGGCTCTGTAGATTGACCCCGGCGGGAGATGGGTGTACTGACTGTGCTATCATCGAGGAAGCCTTGTCCTGGTGTGAACGAGTCGCGACGTGGTGCCATCCTACCGCGAGTCTCCGTGAGGGTGGCCGCGATCGGAGGTGATGAGAGAAGACAAAGCGCGACCATGCGTCGCGACGTGGGGCGTTTGTTTGCCACGCGATCACGTGATGCTGAACCGTCCCCTATGCTGAGCTGCTCACTAGCCGCTCCTCGAAGCTGCAGCTCACGCACGAACTGGCTCCCGCCTCGCTTCACTCCGCCCCGGCCTACCCAGTTCAGTGATGGAAACCATCCTACTCTCACATCACAATGTGGTCGTGCACTACGCACTCTTCTCCCTCCGCATCGCCTCCTATCTGCGTCAACGCCTCGTCGCTGCGTCGACCTTACCCGATGACGAACTCGGTACGAGCGAACGCCAAGCCGTCGACTTTGCATTCCTCGATGCTTCCATGGTCAGTGCACCGACCCGGTCGTCCCACATGAAGCTGTACACGGAGTTGATGCCGCGCCGCTCTCCCCTCCAGTTGACTTCTCGCCTGCATCTCCTGACGGCAGTCTCGCAAGCGTTGCTCAGTCGCTCGAATGGCACCGCAAGGACCCATACGATCCATTCCGAGATACTCTATTCCCTCGAACCTGGAACAAATGTACGTACACACAGTCCGTCTTCGTTCGGTTTCTTGATGCCCCGAGTTCATCTTCTTCCCCCGGCAGATTTCCGACTCGTTGAAACATTTTGGCCTCTCGAACACGACCCAACACCTCTGTCTAGTCCACGTCACTTCCGTTCCCGCCGAATCCCTCAATTCCATCAACGAGGTGGGCAAACGAGTATTGGAAAGGATGCAAGCTTTGGTAGATGGCGGGGGTTTGCTCAGCTTGGATCAACTGGGTGGGCATGAAGGAAGTTTCGTGAATGAGAAGAGTCTGAGGAAGGTAGGCTCATACTTCCCTTTTCGCGGCCAAGCTGTCCTATTGCACTCTGTGCGACCACTCTCTAAAGCACCGAACTGACCTCGTTTTCGATACCCTTCGCTTCTTTGACGTTTGCTCCCCGTCTGCGCCTCTCCGCTCTCATAGCTCTACAAACTCAACCAAGACCCCCTTCTACTCAAAGCCCAGGGTTCCAACAATCCTCGAACCTCTTCAAAAGCCCTGGACGAACTCGTCACTTCCGCCGTAGCGCTCAAGGTTGTCACCTGAAGACTTGGCTCGACGATTGAGAAACCTAGGTTGGAGAAAAAAGGGGTCTGGAGTGTTGTCTGGTGTATTTTGTGATTGCTATGCGGGTATTAATATTGTATGTTGTAACAAAAATCACATCTTCTACTGCGAGATACTGTCCCCGAGTCCCGGAAGAGGCCATCAAGCCTCCAAACCAACCCATTGGCTGACCCTCGGCAGCCCCTCACTCCCCTCCTCCACCTTGTTCACCACCACGCCCATCCCCAGCGTCGGTCCAAGCGGAGCCGTACCCCTCGCCATCCTCTCTTCCTCTTCTGCCTCCTCCCCGAGCTGCACCCCTACCTCCGCCCTCTCAGACCCCTCCTTCCCCTTCTCCCATTCGATCTGTCTCTCGTCCCACCCCTCCCTCTTGACCTCCTCCACACCCCCCAACTTCAAGCATCCCGCTAGACTACCCCCGACCCAATTCAACAGACTTGCGCTCCAAGCAGGAGCACTTCCCGATCGAGGACCCAATCTTCTTGGTCCCTCCCCATCCTCTGCAGTCTCGGTGTCGTTGAACGAGTTGGAAGAATCGTTGAGGATGGAAATCTGGTTCCTCAGCGGCGTCAACGACGCATACCTCGGTGTCGTTCGTAGCTTGTCCAACCTCGCTCGATACGCTCGTCTCGTCGCCGAATCTTTTCCCTGGGTGACCGGCTTGGACCCCAGAGGTGCCGTTTGCGAAAGCCTCAACACTTCATCGATCTCGTGCCTAAGTCGTGGTATAAAGCCAGGTAACATCGTCGTACCTCCCGTGCATAGAATCGACCGCGCCAACGGCCTTCTCAAGTCGATCGGTAACTGAGGAGAAAGACCCAGGCCAAGGCAAGGGTGAGACGAAGATCAGTCCCTCCAATTTGGCCAGACAGGTCGTCCTTTGCACTGACCTTCAACAAAGCCTCCAAAACGACCTCTTGTAAACTTCTTTCATCCTCGCCCCCGTCCCCACTTTCGAAGATGACCTCCGCTGCACGCTCTCTCACCCACCCGGGGATCAATAACCACCCTTGACCCGTCAAAGTACCCGGTGTGGTACTCGTCGTCCGACCTGCTTTGGCTGTACTGACGGGTAACCTCCACGATAGAGTCGTCGCCTTCGTCCGTTTCGCGAACCTCTTTTCCATCTTTTGGAGTGCCGACCCTTCAGGACGTTCACGTTCCTCTACCTCCTCTTCCTCCTCTTCGTGCCCCTCCTCCTCCACCCTCTTCCCAACGAAACAACACCTATTCTTGACCTCCTCCACCACTTCCTCATTCAGTATACGTTCCGGTACCCTCCCTATCGTCGGTGGCGTAGAGGAATTGAACGAAGTAGGTGGGGGTGCGTAAGAAGCGAATTCGAGGAGGAGCGCTTTGAGTCGGGCGTTGAGAAGGGAGGAGGCACGCGGGGTGGACAGTAGGGAGGGGAATAAGGGTCGGGAGGCGAACACCTGGAGGGGTGGGAGGGAGACGATGTAAGTTCGAGAGAGAAGGGGGGGTTGAGGGAAGGAAGGAAAGTGGAACGCACGGGTAAAACGGTCGTTTCGAGATGACCGCAGTCGACGACGAGTCCGGTGACGTTCCCCGTTGCCAAGAGCGCCAAGACGGGTGCAGACGCAAAGGTGATGGACGGGACCTATGATAGAGTCGCAATGTGTCATTTACCCTCAGGTATTGACCTTGCTGAACAGATCGAGACTACTGACCTGGAGGTTCTCAAAGAGCACTTTGGCGATCATGTGCTTGACCTGAGTCGAGAGCAGTGGGTTCTCGCTGATGATGATCTTGCGTTGTTTCGGGTCGGTCATCAAGTGACTGCAACAAAAGAGGAAAAGATACGGGTAAGCTCTCCGACGAAAAGCACCACGAAAAAGGAGGGGAGCGTACGTGTACCAAATCCTCCTCAACCCCTTCTTGAGCCTCTCGTACCTAATCCGTTCCCTCGTCTCATCGACCTGATACCCTTCCAACGCCCACAACAAACCCCCCGCCTCTTCATTGCCCGTCTCGCCTTCTTCTTCAACAAGACTGGTCACATCGAGACAAACCCTCGGACGAGGTTCGCCACTGAAACCGAGTTTCCAAATTCGTGAGCCGAGGTCGAGTACGATGCGGTCCTCGATGCCGTAGAGGGAATGCCTTGACCTGATCGAAGTTTGGTACGCAGGGGAGAAGGAAGCGGACGTCACGGGCCCACCGGCCGGGGTCGATGTCGTACCCGAGGACGAGGTCGTCGTTGTTCGAGCAGGAGCAGGGGTTTGGAGCAGCACGTGGGACGATTTCTGGCGCGTGAGATGGGTCGAGGAGGAGTTTTCCCGGGCTCGAGAAGGGCGGGAAGGGGTCGCAGTGGGTGCGTAGGGTGTGGGACGCGACGATTCGGAAGAGGACATGGTCGGTGTATGACTCGATCAGAGCATGGGCACGAGGCACAGATGAGAACGCGTCGGTGAACGGTCCCGGCGATTGAGCTCGCGTCGAGGTCGAACGGCGGAGCAACCAACGTGCGACGTCTATTGGTGTTGAGCGGACTACGAGGTGGCAATAGAAATATCCTCGGTAGCCAACGTGAGGGGATCGAGGTAGTTGACGTTTCCCGGGGGCGAGGAGAGAATGGACAGAGCGGAGAGGAGCTGAATGAAACGGCGACGAGGCAAGACGAAACACGTCATCGCTCGTGACTGCTTGTGATCGTCGCTCGAGTCATTCTGAGTCATTCTGAGTCATTCGTCGTGCGTTTCTTGGGTTCTGCCCCCACCCGCATGTTGTCGCAACATCACCCGACAGCTTATTCGAATCGCCCATACCACAAAAATCATCCGCTACTATTAGACTCGAAGCTCGTCAATCTCACCCACTTGTAAGTTGGCACCGGTCACGCTCGTCACCACCCACACGCCTCTCTGCGTACGACTGCCGATCGATCGGTCCACGTACAGTGTTGATAGCAAGGAAGAAAACCGTACACAGAGGCTATTTTCCCACACCCGCACTCTGCGCTGACACCCCACCTCCTCTCCCCTCCGTCGTTCCCGCCTATCTGCCGCCCCACTTGCTTCCCCCCTGCACCCTCCTCCCCTCTTCCCCCTGGCCACTTTCCCCAGCCTCGATCCCCCATCATGAACCGCCTCTTTGGCGCCTCGTCCTCGAAACCCAAACCCTCCCTCTCGGACGCGATCGCCGCAACGGACTTGCGCATCGACTCGATCGAGGTCAAGATCCGTAAGCTCGATGCCGAGCTGACAAAGTACAGGGATCAAATGAGGAAGATGAAAGAAGGCGCGGGCAAAGTGAGCAGCGACGCTTGAGCATGGCACTCTACCCGCCTTTGATTCGCTGATCGTTCCCGTTCATTCAGTCCGCGGTACAACAAAGGGCTTTACGAGTCCTCAAGCAAAAGAAACTCTACGAAGCCCAGATTGGCCAACTTCAACAACAGACTTTCAACATGGAGCAAGCCTCGCTCACAACCGAAAACTTACGAAATACGATGGCAACCGTCGACGCGATGAAGACCGCCAACAAGCAGTTGAGGAAAGAGTACGGCAAATTGGACGTTGACAAGATCGAGGTCGGTTTTTCTCGATCCGTCGATCGAATGGGTGTCAGTCGACCCTTACCCTGATGCATCATTTTCCCTCCCACAGCAAATGCATTTCGAGATGGAAGACTTGATCGAACAAGCGAACGAGGTACAAGAGTCCATGTCACGGACCTACGGCGTACCGGACGAAGTCGACGAAGCTGATCTCGAAGCAGGTCCGTACGATACCCTACAACCTTCGTCCTTCCCGCACTCTGACCTTCTCTCCTTCAACGTGGATAGAACTGGATGCACTGGGCGACGAATTCGAAGAAGAGGAAGCGATCCCGTCGTACCTCCAACCGTCAAACGTGACGGCCGAACTCCCCGACTTCATCGACGAACCACCCGTACTCGAATCCGTGAGTCTGCACAAAGGCTGATAAGCACTCCTTTCCATAAGAAAAACCCCAAGCTGACGATTTTGCATTCTTATACGCTTCATACGACGCAGGCACCCAAGGAACGATTAGGCGAAGGCGTCGTCTGAGAAAAGAGCTTCGGGTCACCGAGGTTATTCTGAGGGTTTTTTTTTGGTATTTCTCAGAAACAGTTCACTCGGTGTGTAAAGTATCTCAAGGGTTGGATTTGAGGACAGTGCCAAAGACCATCTCTTCTTGATGCCAGTACTTCGTACCTAGTGGTGGCCCAGAGCACAGTCTGGCCCCACTAGTGAGGGCTATCGTGAAGCGGTTGACCAGTGATCCGAGGGCGAGCAAGTGGGCCGTGAAACGTATGCGTTCAACTCAAGAGGTAGGTACTTTAAGTTTGCTTTTACCTAGGTGCTGACGGGTGGTCAGAGAATCCAAGGAGCTAAAACCGCGCCCAAAGGCGATGCTAGCGTTTGCATTACTCTCCTATGTGGTCCGTGAGCCAGGATGAGTGAGCGTGAGGTCGCGCGATTCCTCGAATCCGCAGCCTCGGCGGCAGATGGCAGTTCGGTGTGTCCAGTCTAAACGGGTCTTGGCTTTTCTCCCATGGGTAATACCTAGTTAATGAGACACAGTCGACCTTGTATGCCAACTAACGGAGTCTGACATACCCAGGGCCTTTAAAGGGTGGGGGCAGTGATACTTCACCGTCACTTGCTCGCCCCTGAACCAAAAGATCGGCGTCCCGAGCCGACTGAATGGAAGGGCTCCCTGAGCCCTTCCATCACACGTCACAAGAACCCGGGCAATCGATCTGTTGAGTTCGTTCATTTGCCTTGCACTGTCGGCAATCCACGAAGCGGTACCTACCAAATACCTATCTCATTCTTAGGAAACGAAGAGGAGCTCTGTCTCGTCTGGGTCGCGGGAGTTTAAGGCTCGGCAGCCACTCAGTAGGTCCAAGCTCAACCCCGGACCGACTTGCCTGACCTCCCTCTCATTTTCCTGCCTTTGACTGACAACCATTGTGCATCCCCTTTGTCACCCTTTTCTATTTTTATCCTCTTTGTCTCTATTGTTCTTAGTTCACCACAAAGAACCACATTGTCTACTTGTCTCCCTTTCTTATTTCCAGATCTCCATAAGTAGCGATCCGTAGCTCTCTTCTCTCTCTTCCTTCTTTCTCATCCTGAAAGGGACCCACTCTCTCTTCACTTGACAATCGACTGGTTTTGGGACTGTCAAAAAAAGATGTAAGGAGCCCAGATTACTCAGCGGTAGGCGTAAGTAAAGGCGGGTTCCTCGGTAGTTCTCTCGAGGTGCTTGACGAATGGACAGTCTTCCTACGTTACGTTCGCCGAGGTTTCGCCTACGTTCGCCGAGGTTCCAACGTTCGCCGAGGTTCCATTTTCCATCAAAGCAGCCTGGCACATGACTCTCTGCTTCCCGAAGCAGACTGAAAGGACCTGTCTTGCGTGTCTACCACATCGTAGCGTAGTTCCTTCAATCATCCAGTTCCTGCCACTGCCGAAATCTATGCCAGACTTCGGGTAGTGTCGGCCAGTGCGCCAATTCCGCCGTTAGGGGCCCCGCCAGCGTGTCACGGCTTGCCGACACTGGGCTTCACTCCACGACGTTCCGCGGCCTTCCGCGACATTCTATGAACCCGGTTTAAACTGAGGCGCAGGCTTCTCCATCTTTCTCCCTCCTGCTCTTCACAGCTTACCCATCGCACCTCATCCCATCGCCACCTCGAGCTCGCGACATCCGAAGCGGTCGTCGTGGAAGCTCTGCAACGAATACGGGACAAGTTTTCTCAAGAAATGGCTGCCGCATGCAGCATAGCTACGGATTCGAGTAAGTAACTTCATGAACTGTGCTCTTGGTGTGGGATTGTTCAGGAGCTAATGGAAAACTACCAAGCAGCAATTCCCTTCAACAGGTCTTCTTTGAATGTCAACCCTCGAGTTGTTTCTTCACCATTAGCTGGTGACACTGCATGCGTGAGTTATCCCTTGACATGGCTGTGCAGTCTTAGATATGACGGAAAACCTGATACGAAAAACAGACATGGGACGTCAGTGACACCGCGGAAGGATTGACTTCGTACGGCTGAGATTCCGGGTCCATGGGACACTTCCCTTCAACACGTCTTCTTTTCGAGTTGTTTTCCTTCACCATCAGCTGGTGACACTGCATGCGTGAGCTATCCCTTGACATGGCTGTGCAGTCTTAGATATGACGGCAAAACTGATACGAAAAACAGACATTGGACGTCAGTGACACAGCGGAAGGATTGACTTCGTACGGTTGAGGATCCGGGTCATTGGCACTAAATGTGAGTCTTTACTGCCATTGCTAGAGATGGACAACAGCAAGAATACTGAAAGTTGCACGACGTCTCGGAGGTCTGAAGGCCAGCAACGACATCGTCAACGGGAAAGGCTTGAGCGAGAGCATTCCGGTCCGGTCCCACACAGTTCTTCGCCGAACCCTGCCTCTACCGCATCAACATCGACGAATCATTCTACTTCCAGAAGATCCAGGGAACAACAATTGCGGAGACTCGGGGAAAGGCAGCAAAATGAGTCTATCAATCGATCAACTCCACCCCAGCCAACGCCCGAAGTCCACTCTGTCCCGGTGGATGTCGCCGCACAGTCACCGATTGCACTGCGTCCACTGCCGGAGGATCAACTTCGTCGAATGGATCCACCGCCTGTGAACGCTGCGATCTCTCGAAGGTCTCAAGGTCAGCAAAGACGTCGTCAACGGGAAAGGCTTGAGCGAGAGCGTTCCGTTCCGGTCCCGCACAGTTTTCCGCCCGACCCTGCCTTTGCCAAATCACGACGAATCAGTCCACCTCCAGGAGATCAGGGCAAAATGATTGCGTTGGACAATCGCCTCCACCCCAGCCAACGCCCGATGTCAACTCTATCCCGCAGCGACGACCTACAGTCCGGAACCTCCGGGAGCGCGTTCAGTTCGCGCACGGCGACATCCACCCGCCGCACAGTCACCGATTGCACTGCGTCCACTGCCAGGAGCCTACCCTCGACATGACTTAGGTGCAATGGATCTTCTGTGTCGGAAGTGTAGCGCCTTCCACTGGGACTTCGAACGCTTGGGAGGACGGGACACTCCAGTATTCAGAGCATGTTGCAACGACGGCAAGGTGGAGCTGCCGATGATCAAAGCTCGGAACTTCTGTCCAGTCCTGCAAGAACTCCCGAAAACATAGATGAAAGCAGCGTAGAACCGTAGCCATCTGCAATAATGTAACAGAACTGCTGATTTTCAATGTGAGGTGGCGCGCGGAGCGCGCCGCCGAACCTAGTTAACTATTAGTCCTAACCAGCTCTGACTTGTGACCATTGACCGTGCTAACCTAAAAGCTGGTCCAAGCGCGCCGCCGACCACTTGCGCACGCCGTTCACTTTTCACTTTGATCACTCTCCTCGCTCTGCCGCTCCCACCTCCCACGTTCCTACAGCACGAGCACCCACCCTCCTCCCTCCTCACCCGCCGACTCCAGCTTCTGCACACGCTCACACACCATGGGAGCACACGCCACTGGACCGTTCGAGCCGCAACCGGCCGCTCCCGCACTCGCGAACCGAGCCCGTCTGCCGGTCGGGTCAGTCACTCCGTCGCACGACCCCATCCGACACGAGTAGAGCTAATCCTTCCATCTCGCACTCAATAGATGGCGTGACCAGTGCGGAAAGTCAGTCGCCCCTCTGCCATCGACCCGCGCGGGAACACCCAGCCCAGCCCGGTCCAGCCCAGCCCGGTCCAGCTGAGCCTCGCACTTGCCGCTCCCTCGCACAGACTGCTGGTCCCGTTGAACGTGTGCCGACACGAGAACCTCTACATGACCTGGAGTGAGTACACGTCTAACCAAAGTTGACCGTAGCGAGCGCACGCACTGACTGACTGCTCCCCTCCTCCATCAGAATGCGACCACGAGAAGTACGACCCACTCCGAGACCCACTGGCCATCGACATAACCTGATCACTAACGTGTAACGTGTAACGTGCAACGTGTATACGCTACCCTACCTTCTCCATTCCTTGGCTTCGTCCCACAGGCACGTCTACGAAAAGTAAGTTCCCAAACGCCGTCGAGCGAGCGCCGGCGGCACGTCGACGCCGAACTGACCCTTTCCCTCTTGTGCTCTTTCGCCCATAGGTGCCAATACGACGAGTCAGTATCTCGGTGAATGTCACGTACACCCCCTGCATCTGCATTCCGCTGACGCGCTCATTCTTCTCCACCGCGCTCGGCTCCGGCTCACATCCGTCCCCCCCCTCGTGTGCTCACCCCGTGCTCAGCTACATGAACCGTATGAAGCAACTCGACAAGGCCGAGAGGAAGCGAAGAGAGGAGGAGGAATAGATATCGTCCTCAGTCGAGGACTAGCGACTCGCTGCGGAGTAGAACGTGTGTAATCTCAAGGGGGGAGTTTCAATCGACAAGGCCCAGAGAGGTGTGGAGAGACGAGCTCAAGAGTCCAACAAGAGAGGACTCGGATGCAACAAGAAAGAGTCGGAAAACATTCTTTCTTTTTTCACCCTACAAGGCATAAACTACTTCATATCACTCCAGCCCTCTTTCCCATCGGTTTGATTCCACAAGCTCAAATACTTGCCAATCTTGTTCTCCACCTCGACGGGGCCCATCGACCGCCCGAACGCGTCGACGAACTTGCCGTTCGGGTCCATGAGGTAGAAAAAGATCGAGTGGTCAACTAAATAGTCATCCGTGGGTTTCGCATCGGGTGGGGTCGAGAAATACACGCGGCTGTGACGAAACCAATCGAGGAAGGGAGAAGGATCTTGAGTGATCACTCACGGGATAATGTCATCAACCCCAGGGAACGACTCACTAGGCTTTGCAACACTTTTTGATGTCCTCGTACGTGCCCGTCAAGCCGACCAACGAAGGAATAAAGTCTGTTATCCGAGTGAAAGTGGGGGCCTTAAGGTCAGCCGCCGACCCCGAACAGGACACAACCGAGCCGGCCTTGCTCTTGCTCTCTGTCTCTCTCACCCTGAACATAGGCCTTGACTGCTTGCACGTTGTCTCGTGCGGGGTCGCATGTGATGAAGATGGGAAGGATGTCGATCTTATGCGATTTGGCTGTGGGGCAGATCAACAGGTCAGGATCTTCGGCCGGAGCGAAGGGAGGGTTTCCTAAGCATACGCGTTGAGGATGTTCGACTCACAGATGGCTTTGACGACCAGTCCCATCTTGTCCAGTTCCTCGGGGCAGATGTCGGGGCAGTTGGTGAAGCCGAACTGGGAGAGCATCAGAGGAGAGAGCGTCAGCTGCTCCGGACCGCTCGAGTGGGCCAATTAATTCCGATGAGTCACTCGCTCAAAGCAGCTTACATATACCAAACTCCATTTGCCCACCATATCCTGATCACTGAAACTCTTTCCATCCTGATCGGTCAGCACGAACGGTCCACCGATATTGGGTCGTCCGATCTTGGCCGTCGCATGCTCCTGCTCCTTGTGCGCCTGAATCTTGGCCTTTTCCTTTTGGAAGTAGAAACAGAGACCCAAGCCGGTGACTGCAAAGATGGCCCCTGCTCGGAGGGTGAAGGGCTGGAATGGCATCGAAGAGGGAGCAAAGGAAGCGTGGTGAGGAGCGGAGGAATCACATCGAAATAGTGGAGGAACTGACCCCTACTGCAGCTCTTGTCCGCGTCGAATCCGAGGGACCTTCGTAAGAGGTCGAAGCATATCCGCGGGTATTTGAAGGGGTGGATGACGATCGGAGCGATGCAGCACTGAGCACGGGCGCGAATCGTGATCGTGGTCGAGTGGACGATGTGGTGGTGGCGATCAAGGTCGAGGCATGGCGACGCGGAGGGCGCTGAACATTCAACCCGAGGCTGTGGCTAGAGCAAGATGCTACAGGACGAGACAAGCGCTTCACTACTGTCAAAACGGTGGTGGTGGGGCGCATCCTGTGTGGTGGTTGTGGAAGATGGGGAAGAGCTCAAAATCACTGAAGCCGCTGCAAATCGAGCTTCGGCGGGCCCGCGGTAGCGCTCGGAAGCGCTCGGACCCAGTGCTCGGAGACAATTGTAGTACAAAAACAAACACAAAAAGACAAAAAGTTCTGGCAGCCGGTGACGACCGGGTCACTCTATGCTCGCATGGATCAAAAGCAGCGGCCGAGTACCGTTCAACGCTATCTATCCTCTATACGACAGAAAGTTGGCCCCATCCCAGAACTTGCGTACATGATATGGTTTCCACTTCGCTGCCAGTGCGGCTTGGAATCGTGCAAAGTGCAGTGGTGAAAAGCGCCGGGTACTACTATCAAGCACTGCGACTTGCGGACTGCTCTAGTGACAATGTTTTCGAATCGGTCGTCACTGCCGCAGGCCTAAAAACTCGTTGGCGATTGAGGTTACCCCAACTGGATAAGTTGCTGATATCGCTCCGATCACAGCGATGGGTCGCGCTAAAAGTCTGTGCTTGCGACCACTCGGGCTTACGTGCAAAGACCGACTCTTCCACTCAGTCCGGTCCGAGCCTCGCAAGTGCTCCATGGTATGATCACCCGTTAACTGGTAAGTACATTCATGAACAGGATTTTCTGGATTATAGTTGCAGTAAACCTCCATCTTCCTCAATCTCTACGGCGGTATTCTGTCAGGATTAGCATCGATCTCGGGATGCAGTGACCGCGACCCGTCACTTCAAGATGTCGAAGCATCCCGCGTGGCATGCAGCGAGTCCACCACTCGATTTCGGTCACGGGCTACTTTAAATTGGTAATGTCAGGAGTAATCAGCTTCGGACGGCAGTCCTTGGCTCGCGTGCGGCCGGGATCGTTCACCGTGAAGCGAGGTGCCAGGTGCACAGGGGCTTCGTCTTCGGTGCCGAAGCATCACTAATATCAATGCAACCGTCGAATATTGAGACCGCGACATTTGGGACCAAAGCATGACACGCTCTTCGGTGTGTCCAGTTTGGTTTTTTTATATTTAGGTTTGTATCATGTGCTTCGCGTGGAATGTGGCCCCGAACCGTTGGATGCAGTGGGTACCGGGCCGATGCCCTTGGTATTAGCGGGCGGTCGGTGCGGCCCGAATACGTCATGCACCCGCATACACATCACATCAATAAGATGCAATTGAGCTCTGGAGTTTCTTTCTCCTCTACCACCTCCCAGGAAAAATCGGACATATTGTATTCGCGCCTAATTTTCCTCCCCTTGTTCGCTGCGGGTTCCGGCGTCGCACTGGTAGTCTCTCTCGGGCAAGTCACGGCGGCCCACTTACTCCCGTTTGGCAGCCTACCTTTCAGCTATTGACCCCTCATACGATCATACCCGAGAGGTGCGACTTCCTGGTCGCCCAAGACTCCTCTCGACAGCCCTGCATGCCGGTAGGTCTTCCTCGCCACATCCCAGATTGTTCTCGTCTGGCCCGGAGTTGACCCTAATTGGGCATTCTGATCCCTGGCAGCCGCTGCATGACCTGCTGTCCACCTGGGTCCTGGCCACAGATCGCTGTAGAAAAACTCCTTTCCTATCGTCCAATCCTTTGCGAGGTTGCTTCTTGCCTCTGGCACCGCCGCGGCCCATCGCGAAACATTTTGCGCGACGTCCCACCGAAACACGACATGACCCACGAATGCAACCAACCCGGGTAGGCTTATAGTGATGCCCGCCCATCTGAATTATGGGAAGTCAAGGTGCGTGACCACTTACGGGTAGGAAACTCTGAGGTCGTTTTGGGCCTAGGGAACTGACAGCACCTTCGGACTGTTCCCGTCGGTGGGTGTCAGTCAGGGGCTCGAGCCAGTCAAAGTGGCGAATCGCTCTCGCCCGACACATGTTCTGCAGTAAGCTGGCCCTCTTCCGTTGATATGAACTTCATTCTCTTTCAATGGAAGCATTTTTCGAAGCCCACACCGCGCGTTGTGCTCAGTTGCTGCCAACGGACCGTCCTAGGCTGCGAGTAGCTGGGTGGACTGAGCTTGCAAATTTACACTTGGCCCCTCGAGTCAGGAATAAACATACACCGCGAAGTGACCCAAGCTCTTCGGTTTCTCGATCAAACTTCGAGATGAATTGGTCCGGTTATTCCCTACGGTGAAATGACGGCGCCGGCCACTTGCGCGGTTGAAGCGAACGTGATTTCATTCATACCTGGTCGGCGTTCGCCAACTCCAAGTCCGACGGCGCAGAGTGAGCGGGGCGGCGGGGCCGCAGATTTATGGACACGTAGATTCCGTTCCAGACGAATGACATAAATATTGTTTGTAATCCCTGAAGCTCTCTAGAGCTGAAGGTTTGTTCAACGAAAATTGGGGGGGGGGGGGCGAGCTGGGGAAATTGATGACAATCTCAACATTAGTAATTCTCGTTGGCGGGGGGCGGCTCCCGCACAAGCCCGCATCGGCACAGAGACCGGCGTGAAACGGCGCGGAAGCATGCCTTCGGCTCCGTCTGATAGCTGTGTACGAACATCAACATCTCAGTAGCTCATGGTACAACCTTCCTCGGGGAGTAGTTAATCAGTCACGAACGGTGCTCAGTCGGTCCGACAAATCAGTCACTGGTAACAAGTGGCATTTGTGTTCCCCACCCCTGCGGCGATGTCGATCTCTCCCAGTTCACGTGTCTTAGTCGTGCCTCCCCTCATTCGACAGCATCTGGGAGCTTGGCTTGACAAGAGGCAGTCGCTCTTGCCAACATGGCGAACGAGTACAGTACACTTATCATGGACTGAACAGATCTGGTTCCTCGCATTCGCTTGACGAGGATCTAGTGATCAGGTGCTCGTTGCGACAGCTCGTCTTGTCCAACGTCAACCTTCGTGCAGTGTGAACAACTGCAGATTCTCTGTCAGGCTCACAACTTGCAGGGCTACTCTCGTCGGCGATCAGGGCCTACAGAATTGTTTTTGGGTGTTCTATTGTCTTCATGCGCTGGGCGTTGTCCAGCATGCGAGAGTGGCTACATCTTCAAGCGAAGCACAGCCAATGACATCCTGGTCCCCAGGCCTACAACGTTTGATTTCGAGGAATGCCAAATGGCGTGCTGCAATCACTGATTCGCGTGGTCCATCAGCGGAGCGACCTAGAGGGCCAGCCCACCTACTACTAGATGTTATTAAAGAGGCTGACTCGGGGTACAATTATAGAGGCTGACTTGGGGTACACTTTGTGTGTTCAGTCTCGAGCACAAGCTTGCCTCCGGAAAGACAGCGGCGGGAGCACTTGCTCGTAACGTCCGAGTCCGAGGCAAAGTTGCGACTCAGGGCATGCCCAAGTTGCGATCCTTCTTTTTCTGAACATGGCGCAACGGCATGGAAATTGGGAAACAGTTAATGTAAGTTGAATCCTTTGCAAAGAAAGACAGAGACCTGACTCCTTCCCCTTTCTCACCCTCACCGGCCCGGCCAGCGATCGCATTCGAATTCAACACGCCAAACCTACTAACGGCGAAGCCGCAGGTGGTCTTCATCCACCACCAGTTGATCACACCCAGGATGTAGGTAGTGATGTATATGTTTGCCTTTGTGTGCTCCAGCGTCTGATGATTGGGCGGACACGGGTGTGTGCAGTCATTGGAAAGATGGAGTCACAGGGGGCGAGCGGGTGCTGGAGGCCGGGGTGATTCCGCCTGTTCCCACTGGGACCCCGAGAACATTCTCGACCTGCCCGATTACAGTCGATTTTATGCGGAGGTCCGAGAGGGGCTTTTTACCGGTCACAAGTACGCCAAAAGATATCCCACGCAACTCCCCGTGACTGTCGATGAGCACCCTGGGCGACTTGCACAAGGATATCCCACGCCTGGGTGAAGGTGATCTGTGTGCGGTTGTCTGCACCATCGAGGCTCGCGCTTGGAGGGACAGGTCCTCCGGCAAACCTTTGGTGCATATTGCATGGGCCTGATGTAGTTTCCTTGCCTGATGTGCGGCAGATGACACGCCAGACCACGCCCTCGCCGACAGTCCGACTCAGTCCTAGACGGGTCATCGCCTCCCCTGTCGAGCGTTCGGACGCCGAGCTGAATATTGACTTGTCGAGCACCGATGGTCATGAGAATGAGTTCAAGCCCGCAATTCCCCACTAAACCTTTTATACCGGCTGACGGGTTTGGTTACTTGGCGTTCAACAGTCACTGACAACAACAAGAATCCGGCTCACGCGCAGGCGAAAGAGGCCGCCAACAAGGATCATGAAGTCTCTTCGGAACGCGCGGCTGGCGCCTACCGCAGGACCGGGAAGGCTCATGCTTGATTGGTCTCTTGAAGCGAATGGTGAGGAAAGAAAGGGTTCCTGGACCTTGTTTAGACAACGGAAACGAAAATAGATATGTCTGAATGAGGATAGACAGAGAAGAAAGTTTGACATGAAATGCAGTCGAAATTGAATGAAAGGTGGATTTAATTTGTCGTTAGAGTCTCTAGCCTTGTCTTGCGGTGGTTATTCGCCTGCGGCTAAGTAGGAGGTAGTGCCTATCCTCGGGCCATAGTTGTGTGAGTGTGACTTTATAGAGGGCACTGGAGGTTCAGGGACTCGTCGCCGCCCCGCGATGCGTTAATACCAACGTGATGTTACAATTTTTGGCTTTGACTCCGTCTGGCGGCCGGAGACTGTAATGCTGATCTTATAGGGGCACACGGTCACGCTCTGAATCGCTCAAATTGGAGAATCGATATCGCTCAACACGCGCGGGGGCGCTCGCGTCCGGGTCTCCTCCTCCCCACTCCTCAACCTGGCACAAACAGACACAACGCCTACTTGACGACGAAAATTCAACGCCCTGCTACTGTGAGTACATTTGACATCTTCTCTGCATCCATATCTCCCATGTGTACCTGATGCAACTCGATTCCTGACCCTTGTCAACACCCGCCCACGCTCCCCGAATACAGTCGTCCCCTCCTGCGCCTCTGCGTAGAGCGCCGTCGTCACCATGGCTTCGACCGCTGCGTTGATGGCCGGGATGCAGTCCTTTGACTCTTCCGATGCCGGTGGACCGTCTCGATACGAAGGCGTCACCCATGGCGGGATCACCTTTGGCTCGGTTGCGCCGTCGTTCCACTCGGAGGACTACGATGAGCCACCATTCATCGGCTCGGGCGCCCCCGCTGCCACGGCTCAACCCAACGACAACCACGAGGTTTCCCCAGAACGACACCAAGATGAGAGCAGTTTGATGGATGAGCAGGAAATGAGACCCGATCCCGTCGAATCCGAACGTTTGGCGAGTCGCAAGGTCAAGACGACGACCAAGGCGACCGCCACCATTCTCTCCTCCCACAGCGGTCGATCCCGACCCACGTCTTCTACGTCCAGGCCCTCGACGATAGCCGCTTCCTCATCGAGGAATCCATCGGCTTCTACGGTAGCGACGACCGAGCCTTCGCCGAAACACGCCTCCCGATACGTCTCGACCGGCGCCTTGCACGCATTGGACGATTCGAAGGGCGAAGGCAACGACGAGTCCAAAGTTGTCGGAGACAGGACGGGTCTGTTGAACGAGATGGACCTCGATGATGACTCGGCGAGATGGACCGGAAACAAAGGCAAGAAGGCGGGCAAGGCCAAAGCGACGAACGGGGGATTGGGCCAGAACATGACGCTTCGTGAGCAGGAGAAGGTGAGCAATCAGGTCCAACCTGAGCATGTCGGGACTAAAGTAATATGATTGTATTAACGAACTGGTGTCATTTGCGGCCAGGTCATTGACGAGTTCAAGAAGGAGAACTTTGATCTCAAGCTCAAGATCCATTTCTACGAGCAACGGCTCGAGCGACTCGCCCCCGAGCAGATCGACCAAGCCCTGAGGGAGAACGTGCATCTCAAGGTCGAGTTCCAGACATTACGCACCGAGCTCAAGCGGTACAAGAAACTTTTGATCGAAGGGAATCGCGCCATCGAGACGCTCAAGATCGAGCGCGATTCGGCGACCCAGAGTGGAAGCGGGGCCAGCGAGCGCGAGCGGAGACTGGAGAAGGAGTTGGCAAGGTGGAAGGATGCGAGTGAGCGGGAACGTCGAAACAACGAAATTCTAGAAGCTCGATTGGAGAAGCAGACGCGTGAAATGAGGGACATCCGGAACCGGTCGGCCGATCTCGGTAGCGAAGATGCGCGCGTGAGTTCCCTCCTTTCGCACAATCCATCACAGTGGGCTGACTACTCTTCCCAATCACAGACTGAGATTGGTCGCCTGCGGAATGAGCTCGACGTCGAGCGAGAAGCAAGGGAGGAAGACCTTGGCGAAAAGGATGATCTGCACTACAGGATACGCGAGCTGGAGCGGCAACTCGACGAGATGGTGGAGCAGAACATCAGGCTTCGAGATGAAGGGCGCGAGGACCAAAGTTCCGCGCGAGGCGATGATGGCAGTAGCGTCGGCAGGGGGGGTGGCCGTTCTCAAGATCTCCTTCAGGTGAGCAAAATCATACATAACGATGTTGACACGAGCTCTTGCGCTGAGATACGAATACATTACTTCAGGAGCTCGCAACGCTACGGGCCGAATCAGCTGCACAACGGAAGATGCTGGCTGCACGGGCCGACGAGCTCACCACCCTTCAGGACCAACTCGAGGATGCCAAGCACGACATCCACGACCTCGAATTGGAGCTCCAACAGCAAGAGCGTATACGTGCTCGGAGTGAACGCAGTATGTCCAGTGCCGATGGGGGCAAAACGATCGAACAGCTCGAAGAGGAGAACGACGAGCACCGTGATCGCGCCGCTGGGCATGCACTCGAGGTCGAGCAATTGCAGATCGAACTGGCCCAGAAGGAACGCGAAATTGAAGCACTGCTCGAAGAGCATGACAACCGAAGCCAGGACCAGGATCTGCAAGTTAAGCAGATCGACGAGGAATGGCGAGAGGCTGTCGACGAAGCGGAAACGCGCAAGATCGAGGCTCTGGATGTGAGTCTACCCTTATGTGGTGAGAGGGGCGACGGTCGGTGCTAATGAGCCTTCTTCCGCGTTTCAAGATGCTGGAGGAGCGGGAAGCGGATGTCCAGGATCTGTCCGAGAAGTGCAAGCAATTGGTCCAGGATATTGAGGAACTCGAAGTTGAACGTGAAGAGAATGCCCACGAACGGCAGGCACTCACCAGTGACCTCGAGAAAGTGAGTACTGGCTGTCGGAAAGCGGCTGTGCGTCTTGGCACTGATGTCTTCCTTTCATGACAACACAGCTCGCTGGTCAGATTCGGGAGCTGGAAGCTGAACTGGACGAGAAGGACATCAAGGTCGAAGAGCTCACCGACGCTCTTACTACAGTCGAACGCGATGCCCAGGAAAAGCAGATAACGCACGACCAAATGATCGCCGCGATGCAGGAGCAACTCGCCACTCACAGAGCCCGCGTCAGTGAACTGACGATGCAGCACGACTCGAAGGACCTCGAGAACAAAGTTTTGCGCGAGAAGTCTGAAACTCTCGCTGCCCAGCTCGCTGCTTTGGAGGCGCAACTGCGAGCTGCAAAGGAGAACATTCGCAAGCTCGAAGATGAAGCGGTCGCGATCATGCGTGCGCTGCGGAAGGAAGAAGAGGAGCACGAGGCGGACCAGAAGGATTCGGCACGACGGAGACGCGAACTGGAAGTCGCGTGGCAATCTCGGTTCGATGAGCAACATAGAGTAAGCCAATGGGTTTTTGTTCGGAAGACCTTAAGGCCCCAGCTTCACATACTGATTGAGGAACCGACTTGTCTTACTCTGCAGCAGCTGGGACAAGCCCGTGACGACATGCAGCACTACAAGACCGTCCTTGACGCGAGAGAGGTCGATATCCAGAAACTGCAAGACGCTCTGAACGGTCTCGAAAGTTCGACCCGCCGACTGGGTGAATCACACGTCAATGATCGCTTTGCTCTCGATATCGAATGCGACCGCCTTAAGCGCGATCTTGCTCGTTGCGAGCAAGAACTGCAGCTCGCCAAGGAAGACCTCGAGGATAGGACAGCCTCTATACGCGCCAAGGACATGACTCTGGCTACATTGCAGTCGGAGAATAAGGACCTGACAAAGGACCTGGCAGAACAGACGCAAGCACGTCTTGCCTTGACCGACAAGCACGACGCTGCGGCCAAGACGTTGCGCGACACACAGCTCGAGCTCTCGGCTGCCCGCGACCGGCTACGTGATATTGAGGATCAACTCAGCACCGACCATCGCCAGCTCAGCCGCACTGAGAACCAATACCGCGATCAATTGACCGAACGCAACACTCTGCTACTGACCGTACACCAGTACATGGACAAGATCGTCGGAGGTAGCCAGGTGAGTTTCCGAAAAGCGACCCCAGCTGCGATTGTGCTCAAGACAGAGCTGAACGGACCCACATTTCACACTCGTCCAGCGCAAATCTGCCCAGGCTGAGCCCAAGCCCTTCACCAACTTTGTCATCTTCCACGACAGTTTAATCAGCCGACTCAAGAGCGTAAATCAACTACAAGTATCGTTCGATCGACGGACACGGGAGATCGAGACTAAGTTCTCGGACCAATTCGCCGCCCTGAAGCGACAACACGATTCAAGGCTGAAGCAATTGGATCGGTTCGAGGCCGCGATCAAGACTGCTACTGAGACGCAGAGAAAATGGCGGCACCGCGTGCAT
Organism: Microbotryum silenes-acaulis; assembly: GCA_003665825.1. Classification (NCBI taxonomy): domain Eukaryota; kingdom Fungi; phylum Basidiomycota; class Microbotryomycetes; order Microbotryales; family Microbotryaceae; genus Microbotryum; species Microbotryum silenes-acaulis. The sequence goes on from QPFY01000006.1 coordinate 656,484, forward strand.
ACCAAACAAGCCGAAGTAGACGCGGCCCGTACCGAGGTACAGAATCTTCAGACGCAATTGTCGGCGCTTCGATCGTCGGCCTCGAGCTCGCCCAGCAGTCCGGCCATGTCTAATGAATTGAGTACCCTCACGAGGCGTGCTACGACCGCGGAAAGGCGATTGGCAGCTACGCAAACCCAGCTGCGCAACGCGGAGGACAAGCTTGGAGATGCGCGGGAGAAAGTCGCCGTTGCCGAGGGCAAGTGGGAGGCGAGGTTGCGGGAGATGGAGGCTCGGCTTAGGGCCGCGGAGGAGAAGGTCAAGCGGGAACGACAAGGCGCGAAGGAGCGTGTCGCTGAGCTCACACGGACGACTCAGGAGTTGCAAACCCAAGTCGCACGCGCCGGGCAACGCGCCCAACTGCTGGACGGTGTTCTTGACGAGACCGAGAAGAACAAACGGCGCGTCGCGGCGGAGTTGTGAGGACGGGCCGTGGCAGGCAAGATGGAGCTTCGTTTGCGTAGGTATCTCAGTGAGATGACGATCGTCGCGTATAGGGGTTATTTCTGCTTCTTCGTTTTTTTGTATGCGTTCGTTCGTGTGTGTGTGTCATCAATACTGCTGTTTTGTGCTTCACTGCTTAAAGTCATATAATTTTCCCTGAACGTTACGCCTCAGGCCTCAGGCCTCACCGTCTCAACCCTAATAAAGGGTTTCTTGGATATGGTGTTTTGACCTAATTCTGAAGGGGCATGGCTGGGCAGGTTGGGTACAGCGCGTCTACTAAAACACATAGTTCAATCGTATTTCGAGCGCCTTGCTCTTAACTTGATAGCCGATCTATAAGAAGGGTTCGCGGACAAGTGTCCTCTGTAGCGATTCGGCTAGCGGCCCTATTTCCATCACAGGCACCGCCGGCATCGACCGCGACTCAGCCCTTTCATGGATCGAACGACGACAATTGTCCAAATGTCTACGGCGCCCCTCTCTTGGTTTGAATTTTAGGGAGCCGAACAACATCGTAAGACTTTTTCCATAGGCATTTTTAGGTCTGCATCCGCCTCCTGGGAAGGCCTAAGTACATCATAGCATTTCTGGTCGCACGGTACCTACGGTAAGCCAAGTTGTCCTACAAAGCTGTGTTCCATTATTCTCGCCTCAACGGCGGGTCATCCGTTTTTGATTTCGCCAGGTCCCCGATGATCGGTGCCTCCCGAGGGAGTGTTGATCCTGCTATTAAGCAAGCTAGAAGCTTTATTTAAGGTCTCCAATAATGTTCCGCGGAACCAACGAACGGGTCAACAACGTTCGACGCGTCGGGAGAGCAACGCGCGTCGGACCCCGCGGCGCCAGGTGCCCACTGTTAACACTGTTGCCCGTGCCAAGGACAACCCGCTCCGCAGGGCCTTATCTGCGGTGCCTGTTTCCAGGCCCGCAACTGGCTTGGGCACTGGGAAGGCACCCCAAAGTAAGCAGGAGGCCGGTACCGGCCTACCGGCCTACCAACCTTTTTGTGTTTTTTTTTTTGTTTTTGATAGCTTTGAATAACAGTATATTATATCAATACCTAGAAACCTTTGAAAAAGTCAACCTACGCTATTCGCCACTTAATTGACAGTTTGGGATGAAGGAACGTCCCATTGGTTTGACATCGAAGGCAGCGTAAAGCTCGGCAGCAACACGCCTGGCTAGATTGTGCCGAATTTCAGAAGTTGGCGAATTTTACCTTCACGCATTGTCGACACCTACTTATGCAGGTGATCAGAAGAGTTGTGACTGGCTACATACATAGGTAGTAACTCTGAGGTAAAACTCGAGATAGGTGAACAACGATGGCAACTTAAGTTAAGTACAAAGCACCCATTCAGTATCAGTGACTCGAGTGTGCCGCGCCCGGGAGTATGAGAATGAGAGAATTCGACATCTGATCGGGGTTCCCAGCGCGTCTGCGCATACATCCACAAGCTCCCAACTCCCGACCTTGTCCTTCTGGCGTTAACAGAGGCCCCTCACCCACTACCGCTCACCACATCACTCGCCGACGACTTGTTTTGAAAATTCCCAACCTATGGCGACCGTGACCGCCTCACCTGTACCGACCTGTGAGCACGCGTTCGGCGCCGCCGAGTCCGAGTCGGCGGTGAAAGCGAGCGTCACCTCGGCGTTTGGAGCACTCGCCAACGCAAAGACGCTGAGCCCAAGATCGCACCGGCCGACACCGCTGCAGCTCGTACAGACGGCACCCTTGACCACGATTGACATCAACAGTCCCCGGTCCGTATCATTGCCCCGTTCGAATCCAGCATCGCCAACCGCGCCGACCAGCCACAGCGATACACCGTCGTGGGCTGCTCCACTTTTACCGCTACGGGAAGACGCGTCCATGTCGGAAGATGATCTTCCCCGCGCCGCGCCTGCTGCCGCCGCCGAATCGAGTCCGCGCTCGATCGATCCGAATGCAACTTCGCCCCGGACCTACATGTTTATGCAGAGTGCTGTGACACAGACTACGACGCAAAAACGTGTCGTTCCCGTACATCAAGACATGAAACTGGGTTTTGACGCCGAAGATGCCGTTGCAGTTGCAGCAGATGCAGCCGCCGACGTCGGTCTCCGTGTCAGCGCGGACCGAGACACGGGCCCCTCGACCGATTCGCAGCCACGGGATTTCACCGAACTAGCGCCCACGACCCGCGCAAGCAGCAGGGGCAGCAACCCCTTGCGACCCGCGCCGCGTCTTGCCCAGCTTGCGAGCGCCAGCTCTGCGACCCTAACCAGCGGCCCCGACGTCGATCCAGCGCTAGCTCTCTTCTCACCGAACTCTGCAACAAGCTCGAACCGGATACCGCTTGTATCGCCAGCGTCTTCGTCGTGTTCACCGACGCCGTCGCCGTCGCCGTCGTCATCCTCGCAAGCGCCGCCGTCGCGAAGCGCGCATCCGTCCTCGTCCCGCAGCGCCAGCACCGTAGTCTCGAGCAATCGACCCAGAGCGACCATCTTGTATCGCAGTCACCCTGCAAGTTCCGTCGAATCCCCGTCCTTCTCGAGCACGCTCTCACCTGCGCAATCTCGCTCGCGATCCGGCTTCAGTGACCCTCGAGGAGCGATCTTCTCGAGCTCTGCATCCACAACAGGCAAGTCAAAACACATCAATGACCCGTCACAACTACAATCTCGCTCCATTGCAACGAATAGGGGCTCCGATCAAAATGTACAACGGATGGCGAGCTGACTAGTCCCTGTTCCTGCTCGCTCAACCAGGCGCTTCGACCGCGGGTGTTTCGGTCTCGCCGCCTGCGAAGAGGCTTCTGCTGCGATCCAGCATGATCGGTCAGCATGCAACGACCGGCGCCATGGCATCGACTTCGAGCTCGACCGGTCCACGGTATCTTTTGACCGTCATTCCGCCGGACCATATCCCTCACGACCCACCGCACCCGAGGACATCGCAACACTGCTCTGGCTACGGCCCTCCGCAGCATTTCAAGTGAGTCTAGACAGACGATAACCGAGACCTGAAACGGACGGGATTTGCTGAGACGGCCGCCATTGGTCTTTTTTTTGCTACTTTCATTCTCTTGTGTTGTCTCCTCGATTCCTCTTAACTCTGCCAGGCGAGGGACACTCGTTCCGCTGTACCCGACGCTCTCATCCCAGCTGGCCGCGATCGCGCGCGAGTACGGGCTACCCTCGACAGGAGGCATCGTCATCTACCTCTTGTCGACGATAGACCCATTCTCAGTGACCGCCACTCCACTGCCCGGAAGTGCAGGTCTCGCAGGGGCCGACGGACCTCGTATTGGCGAAGAAGCATGGTCTTTGCTGTGGAGTCGCTTGTTCGAAGAAGACGGCGCGGGCCTTTCGACTGGGCCGGGAGATACCGACGACGAATACGACGACGACTACGCCCCTCCTGTACCTCCGATTCCGCTCAGCCATCGAGGCTACCACCATCACCAGTCGAGTTTCACCGGAACCGATGCCTTGTCGCCGCCACAGACGCAACGACGTACCGGGCCGGCTTCGGATGAGGACAACGCGGGTGGCAGCGATGGGCCTGACGGCGATCTGGAAAGGGCCAGCTTCTCGAGTGACACCGGGGATCACGAGAGCTCGACGTACTCGAGTACGGCTGCGGGAGCCGGAGATCGATCGGCCTCGGTCGGTACGAGCCAGATCGGCAGTGCCACGACGGCAGGAACTTCGACCCGTCCGTCGAGTGTCGCTGCTCGGTCACCATCGAGCGCGAGCCACAGCATTGGTCGCGGCCACCCGTCAAACAATCCTCGCTTCTCCTCGGCTGCATCGTCCCGTGGTGAAAACGGTATCGCTCCCCAGCTCAGCTCGTTCGCTTTCCAGCCCAATATGCGACACCCATCACGCCAGTCGGTTCGATCCATCAGTTCACGGATGTACCAAACATCAGGACGAGCGACTTCGCTCAGAAGCTTTTCGACGAGCTCCTCCAGGGTCGGACCAGCAGTTGTGGTCGGCAAGGTCGAGTTCGACATCGACCGCAGGCAAGGCGGTCGCAGTAAATGGTACGAGAACTGGATAGCCGGGGCCTCGCTATCCCCATCAGTACCGGCGATGACAACGACCACGGATCCAAAACCCTCGACCCACGAGCTCGGCCGTTGTGCACCTGATACCTCGCGGAGCGGAGACGAGTCGTTGCGGAGCAGTCCCGCAGTGCATGCTTTTGCAGCGGGCTCTTTGCCCGGTCATCCGCCCGCCGTCTCGAGATTCACTTCCGCATCTTCCTCCACCGTACCTGAGCGGCGATTCCCTGTTGAGTACACCAAGAAGCCAATCCTGGATCTCAAGTCAGAGCTGCCTGTAGATGGGTCCGAGACACTTTCTGCTCCCGCATCAGCCACAGCTCGCGGCAGTGGACTGAAGCCGCTGGAACTCGGGGCCTTGGGAATAGGGGCGGCTTCCGCAGCGACGCAGATCGCCAGGACCTCGTCTACTCAACACCATCCGACGGAGGCATCCAACGCAAAACCCATCGCAGCTTTCGACAGCTTGCCCGGCCATCTTGGCTCGCGGTCCTCCCTGCTTTCACCTTCGGCCGCATCAGCGTACTCACTCGCAGCGATGGCCGGTCACAGTGACGACGACGAAGACCTTGCTACCGACAGAGCGTGCGAACTTGTCACTTCGAGCCAGGAGCCGACTTTGCAGCCAAGTGCTCCGACAGGCGAGGGCCAGGTAAATGAACTCGAACACGCTCCACTGGACGACGGTCGTGACTCAATGCGATCGTCTTATGCTTCCTCTATGCAAAGTTCGTCTTCGAGTGAGCGGGGCGGAGAGCAGCACGGATACGCAAATCTGGGGGATGAGAATGACGACGACGATTTGGCTTCCGATCAAGGACTCACTCAATCGTATAGACCGCTCGATGACGACGACAACAACGTCATTACCGAAAAGCCATCGAGTGCATCGACTTTGCAACAACGAGATTTACAACGAGAATCTGTCGAGTATCAAAATTCGTCGGATCCCGTTCCGGACGAGGCTGATACTTCCTTCGCATCCCCGATGGATCCACCCGACGCGTTCCATCGCCAAACGATGGACTCTGAAATGTCGCACTACGCGGACTCAGAAGGAGTCATCGAACGTGTTCCGACCCGCAACTTCGATGTCGGCCCCGACCCTTTGAGCGACATTTTCGGATCTGACGAACGGACATGGAGAGAGATTGCCGATGATGGCACCCATCCCGAGCCAGCGCCGAGCCAGGGGGCGAGCGAGATCACCAGTTTAGGTCTTCACCATACGCGCGTTGCTTCCCTGGCTTCAACCGCTCCCGAGGGCGTTCTCGAAGAACGCATTGAGACTGAAGAGGACCATGAGAGTATGCCAGCGCAGGATGACATTGCCGACGTCAAAAACTTGCTCAAGGTTAGTTTCAAGAGTGCGTGCCATTTAGCAACGAGAACCCATCCCAAACTGATCCATCTTTCTTTGGCGCACGCCAATTTAGATCGACTCTACACCTCGGCCCGTCAACCGGAGTCTAGCGTCGCCCATCCGTCTAGACTCGGCAGCCACCTCTGCAGAATCAACAAGAGTGTTTGCAGCGACAATCACCTCTGACAACGAGGATCTGTCGCCACCAACGGGAACGCGACACTCGCCCGATGTGCTCGCCGCATTCCCTTCTCCGCAGGGCTCGCCGTGGCCCCGGCTTGCGGACGACGAGCCACCTACCATCGAGACAAACGCCCCTTCCACAGTCGAGTCTTTCCCCAGTTCCGTCCCTGTGCGCAAGCAACGACAAGGCTGGACGAACATTCCGCCGGTTGTGGACAAGTCGCTGTCGGCCTCATCTTCCATGGCCTCAATCGCCAATGTCGAAATTGACGAGCCAGAGCGGGACTCGACCGTTGGTCTGATGGAAAACTTGGATGATCTGGAGCGCGCGTTGGCCGACCTGTCCCCGACCACATCTCGCCGTCGTGTACCGACTTCACCCCTGCTCTCGGCCCGAGACGATGCTACTCCGATCGGTTCTCCCATTCACGCTCCCGCTCTCGTTTCTTTGCCCCAACAAGAAGCGCCTAGCAATGCGTGTTCGGCCGTGGTTTCCTCTCTCCATGCGGTTCCCGAGACTACTCCTGTGTCTGCGGCAAATGCCGAACCGAGCTCCCTCTCCATCGATTTTGAGCCGCCCAAATTCTCCACTGTCCATCCACTGCCGTCTCCCACGCTATCTAGCCGACCTCTGTTCCGTTACGGTAACGCTTCGCCTTTGGTCCCGTCGGTCTCGTCAGACGTGGAGGAGCCCGCAGCCCGTGTGATCGTCCCCCCTCGCAAAGCCAGTTTAGCGACAGAGTTCAGTCAACACACTCGGACGGTGACGGAGGCAGATGCTCCGCTTCTGCCTCCACCGCGCTTGTTTGACACCGAAGGAAGCGCATCTCCGTCTAGACCCTCGCTCGAAGAGGCGCCCTCTTCCCCTCGATCTGGTGGTTTCTATTCCGATCTACCTGAAACGACACGAACGCCGCGATCTACGAGCTTGAGCAGGCGAGCCGATTCGAGCCCTCGCCAGATCCCTTTGCCACCCTCACCGATGCCGCAGCACTTCGATCGCTTCGTACACCCGATCGCGTTCATGGCCGATGCTCAGGCTCCCGTCGCTTCGGATGCCGAAATTCTGAGCGACGTGCCGCCACCGCCACCCGTACCGGTGGTTGGTGATGGATCGGCCCCAACAGCTGCCAACTTGAAAGCCGAGACCGATAGCTTGCCCTCGCGGTCATCCCGGTCTGCGGCCAAGTCAGCTCGCAACAGTAAGCCCAGTAAGGCAGCATCGCAAGAAAACACCGATGTTGTTGACCAGACCACCAAGAGTCCGGCATTCTTCGGCAAGTCGACATTCAGCAAGTTGAATGGACTGTTCAGCAAGAGTCCCAAGACGACAACCGAAAGTGAGTAGCTTTTGACTTGCTCACTCTGAGTCCCCAGAACTAATTGACTAACCCAAACATCCTCTACGCACCATCAGATGTCGCGAGTCCACCCGCCTCGCCACTTCTCCCGTCCGAAGCCGCTTTCCCTGTGCAACCATCTCAAAATGACGAGACCCCTGCCTTCCAGTTGTCAGATGCTGCTCCACTGGCGGTCGTGGCCCCCGCACAAACCATCGAAGAGATTCGAGCCGAATTATTTTCCAGGAGCACGACCTCCGCGCACGACGCCAACTCGCCGAGGATCGTCCAGCACCCGCCTTCCTTGTACGAACAATCATCATCACCCGCGGGAGATATCGAATCCTCCGCCTTGTCACCCCGATCGGTCGCGGATGTTGACTCGCTGCGACCGTCTTTGCACGTCTTCGGTCTCGCCTCGTCCCTTAGGCCCGCACGTACGTTCGAGCCGCTACTTCCCTCATCCCCGACGCTCAACTCGGAGACCTTCATGAGCTCGGCTTTCTCACTGGAAACTGGATCATTCGATTCCGATGTGGCGATCCGGTCGCCTATCTCGGACTATAATCCCGTCACACCCGGCCGCATCCCATCTTCCCCCGGAGTTCACCCGGTCTCTGCTCCAGCCACCCCTTCGGCCTTGAGGGACGAACAGGGCTACACTCGACCCAACAACGCAGCACGTTTTAGTCGAATGCGACCTCGCCATCGGCTCAGCGCCGATATCGACCAACTGTTGTCCCAGATGAACGAAATCGACTTTGGTGACGAAGAATCGATGATGAACGGTCCCGGCTCGGAGGACGAGACACAATCCGTCGCTTCGACGAGCAAGTCACACTTACCTTCCCACGACCACTTTGCGGGCACTGCGCCGTTGTCCCCTTCCCTTCGCCCGGTCGAGGAGTTGGACATCGAGGAGCGGGTCGCACCCACCACTACGAGCCAAGATTGGCCTCCTCTTCCCGCCCTTCCCGAGCATCACAGCACGTTGGCACCTCGTAGTCGGGAAACGGTGGCCCTGTCGCATTTGGGCGATTTGATGACCATGTGAGCCTCGCCGCAGCGATTTCCATGATTTGAGTTACCTGGCTGACCGTTCCCTCCTTCCACCGAATGTCCTGAAGGGGTTCTCCTTGAGCTGAGAGGATGCTATCGCGTTGTTCCTTCCCTATTTCATAATCGGTCGTGCTTCTGTAGGAACTCTCCATGTCTTTGTATCTTGGTTCCCTCCATTGCTTATGCTCGCTCTAGACTTCGAGACGACACGGCTCGATCCATTTATGTACCCTTATCACTGCGTGGGTCTCTGTTTCAATTATTTCAAATCGACGGTGTCAATTCAATTCCCCATCAGATGACCGCTTGGCCTGTTGAACGGACTGCGTACGCCATTGCGCCATTGCGTGTGGTGTGAATACCATTACAAGCGAGTGGATATAACAAAACATCTCTGTCCAAGCTCTCTGCTGCTGCCCCGCAAGTCACCAACCCAGCGCTTCATTACCGAAGGAAAAACCTCTCCATCAAATCTGCTTCCAATCCATCCTCTTGCCCTCATTCAGACCCGGCGTGTTGACGCTCATCAAACTCGCGCCATCATCATCCGTCGGATCGGCGAACGGGTCATCCTCCTCCGGTTCATCCAACAATCCCTTTCCCTTGCCGGCCTTCCTATCTTCAGCTTGGATAAACTGCGCATAACTCTTGGCACTCCCTCCTGAAGCGACGGCGCTCGCGTTCGCGTGTTGGCCCGCTGCCGAGGTTGAAGCGGAGGCCGAAGTCGGTGGTGCGCCTGCTCCATGGTACGGTTCGCCATCCGAAGAGAGATAATCGTCCTCCGAATCCGAGTAGTCCGAAAGCGACCCATGTCGATAAGTATCCTCGCGTGACCTCGGCACAATGGGAGGAGGCAAGTGCGCCCCTGCAGCGGACGAGGACCCAAACGCCAGATCCTGCAGATCAGGATGCAGCGTCGGCATCTGGCGATTCGAGACGGCCCTCTCTACGCGTTGCCTCTGACGGATCTGCAACTTGTCAACTTCGCGATCCTGCATCTCAAATGCCGAGAGACGAGATCGGATCGAGGTCGTATCGTCATCATCCGCACCACCCCGTCCACCACTGCTAGGAACGGTCAACCCCGATCGTTCCGACTCCATCTTGACCTGCGCGATCTCCTCATCGTCGGAATCCAAATCGATCGGTTTGGACATACGGTCGTACAGTGCCAACGCCGCGAGGACTTGTTCGTTCGTCGCGATCAAGGCGCCGATGTAATCGCCTTCGGCGTCGCTGTCAACGAGTTGGATGTAGCGCACGACGACTTTGCGATCGGCTTTGGCCTTGGCGAGGCATTCCTGTACACGGGCGGTGGTCGTGACGGATTCCTTTTCTCGGTTCACAAGTTGGAGGGCGTTAATGAGGCTGCGGTAATCACAAAGAAAGGGAGTCAAGGTGAGCGGTTCCGGAAGTGAGGAATTGCCCGCCGTGCTAATTTGCACTCACGCTTGTGCGGCTTGAGTTCCCGATCCTACGGCACTCATGATCTTGGGTTTCTCCTATCGGCTCCAAATCAACAAGAAAAATCAGCTCGCAACGTACGCCACCTACCTCCGGCAGACCATTCGCATCTGTCCCCAATACTCACGGCCTGAAAATCAAACTTGGGTCTCCTCGTTTTGGGCGCATAGCCCTTCTTGACCTTGTTCTTGGCCTCTTCCCTCGCTTTACGTTCCGCCTCCATCCGTTCCAACTTGGCCCTCTGTTCGGCGGCTTTCCGCTCCGTCCTTGCGGCGGCCTCTTCCTCGTAGCGCCTGCGTTCTCGTTCGTACGCCTCGGTCGCGCCCGTTCGTGTGGTGGCCTGTACGAGACAAACGCTTCTTCCTTCAGCATGGATTGTCCTTGCACAGACGAGCAGATCAAGACTTGACGAGTTTCTTTCGCACCTTCTTCCCACCACCGCAACTCGCATACAATCCCGCAACGAGCTGCATCCTCGGGTCGTCCTTAAACTGGCGGTACCAACTGGCGAGGGTGGCCATGATCTTCTTCTTGACGCGTTCGTCGGTGTGCGGGTCCCCGGCCATGAGCTTGATGCGCTCAACGAGACGCTCGTTGGCGAAAGTGGCTGTATTCGGGGAAGAGAGGGATAGGATTGAGGAATGGAGCAGGTTTGATCAGTCTGGAGAAGGTGGGGACACTGGCGGAGGAGGCCATTGTAGAAGATGAGACCTACATTGAAATTTGGTGCCACAATTCTCAACCAGTGCTTTGAGGATCTGTGTGTATAAACGTCATCACCGCTCTTCAGCCTCCACCCTGCAACACGCGGTCTTGGTGGCATGCTGAGCACTGACCGTCAAGGCCCTCAACTGTCCGTGCACGTTGCTATACTGCACACCCAAGTACGACTCTCCAACAGATCAGCATGCCTCTAGGTCCTCATCAATCCTTGTACCCAAGAGTCATACCTTGAGTTTCTTTCTAATCGCCCTCGAGGCCTCCGCTGGTCCCGTCGCCTGCAGATTGGTGACCTCAACCAACTCGGTGATGCCCTCATAATCATCCTCGTCGTACTTGTCCAAGGTGAGGATGTCGATCAAGGCCGATATCGAAGAGTGCGGTTTCTCGTTTTGGAGAAGGGAGAGGCCGAACTGGGCAGCTGAGGGAGGGAGGAGACGGACAGGAGTTATGAGCAGACAGATCTCTCCGCACGCGAGCGGCCGGAGGTGGGGTGGGGGAACACCTGCAGTAGCGGCGCAGATCGTACGACCTCGCGAGGGGACCTACCCTTCATAGCAGCCATCCTGGGCGAATCGAGAGATGAGATGCCCGGTGGATTCGGGGCGCACGCTGATGTAGGTGGGAGTAAGGGGAGGCAAGCCGAAAGGAGCCAAGCGGCCAAGCAAGGTCGAGAGCCAGCGCAGGCTTCGGACTGGCTTCGGCCGAAGGAGCCGCCCGCCTCCGCCCGCCTCCGCCCGCGCCTTCGATCGATCACATCGATTTCAATGAGCTGACTCATCTGTCATGTATGTCATGGCCATTTGTCAATCGCGAATAAAAACTCTCGCATAAATCACATACCCTCTCCCCATTCTTACTGAGCACGTACAACAGTCGAGTTTACAAGAAGAAAAAGGAGCGGCCAAAGATCCGAGGATCATCGTAAGTGTGCGTATGAAAGACAACAAGGGTACATCTAGAGCAAAGACAGATATAAAAACAGGTCTAAACAAGCCCCACAGACCGTCTCCTCAAACAGCAGGCATCACCTCCCACCTCAACCCACTCCCACCGCTCGACATCGGACTCGAACCCCTCGGTGGCGTCGCCGCACGAACGACGACGGCCCTGCCCCTCAACGGCGCGCTGATCTTGTGGCGACGCATCATCTCCAACTCGAGCGAAAGCATCAGCAGGTGACGTTGGTTCGAGACATGGCGAGGCATCATCACCGTCGGAGCGGGCGCAATCGGCACCGGCGACTTCTTCTTCGCCGAGCGGTCGGCCGAGGTCGAAGTCGAAGCAGGATCTTGGCGCGAGTTGACGGAGCTCGCCAAAGGTGGGGTCGAAAATGTTTGCAGTTGGAACATCGTCAACACCTCGTCCGCGTTCTCTGCCCACGACTCGACGCTCGGAGTCGCACCCGCGATCGCGAGCGAGGAATCACCAGCGCCGAACGATGCACGGCGAGGCCTTTTCCAGGGTGCACGCTCACCGGCGTCCAGACCTTCGAGATCAAGCGAGAGAAGAGGTGGGCGCAGACCGGGGAGTTGCAGATTTGGCAGCGAGATCGCGAAGGAGCGGAGCGACTTGGTCAGCAGCGACACTTTGGGCACCGTCGTCGATGTCGTCGGCGGCGGCTTGGACACGGTACCACCAGATACAGTAGCGTCCCATCCCCCTGAGGTAGAACGAACGCGTTCGGCAGTCAAGATCGTCATCGAGGTGGGACTCGTCGAAAGACAGGCGGGGAACGAAGGCGAAGTCGCGGTCGTGATGGTCGGAGGGGTGGTCGTGGGGGACACCAAGGACGTCGTGAGAGGGGAGGCGGGCAGCCAAGCCGATTTAGGCCCTTGTCTACCAAACGTTAGAATCGGCATCGGCGGTGGTGGAGGCGACAGGAGCGGGTCGTTGACGGCCATCGTCTTGACCGGTTCGCGGATAAGGCCGAGCGATACACGGCGCACGGGACCGCTACCCGCCGAGGTTGGAGTACACAGCACATCATCGTCCTCGTCGTCCTCGTCATCGGTGTTGGAGAGGTAGTAAATGCGACTCGTTTCGTCCTCGTCCTCGTCTTCGTCCGAGTCATCGAAGAGGGGTGGGCGTGACGGCGACAAGGACGGGAGAGAGGTCGACGACGCCGCCGACAAATCAGCCGGAGTCACACCGTCGAGGGAGCGGCCCACGCCGAACGGGTCATAGTGGCCGAGTCGCGTGTCGTAGCCACTCCTGATGCGTCGTGTAGTAGGTCCAGTCGTGGGTCTCGATGGGGTTGTGGTCGATGTCAAGGCCGGCTCGTTGTCATCAGATTCGTCGTCGTCGTCGTCGTCGTCGTCGCCGCCATCGCCGTCAGCTCGCTCCTCGTTGTCAGGATCGGCGTCGTGTTGATCAGCGGAGCACCGATAAGCGCCTTCGCGGGGAAATCGTTTCGCTGCCCCGGACTTGGGCGGCGCGCCGGCAGCGCTACCGCCATCACGGGTCGAGGAGGTGACTTGGCGCGACCAGCAAGTACACGGTGATGACGAGGACAGAGTCGAAGTCGAAGCTTTGGAGGAGTCGTTGGAAGAGGCCGTCGAGGCGCGGTACAGGACGTAGGAGCGCTTGCGAGGCTTGGTCATCGTCGGCGGTCGCTGATGGGTGGCGTCCTCGAGGGCGGGCACGACGATCGCGGACATCATATTGGCCTTGCCTTTGCCCTTGTCCGTCGTCTTGGCTACATCGTCGTCGTGCATACGGACCGAGGCGGCATATCGTCGTCGGTCAATACTCGACGAAGCCCTGTACCAAGCCATCTGGAGCGGCGGGCAGTCTGTGCGTCGTACGCCGCGTGGGTAGTCAACGAGTGCACGCGGTGTCAGTCTCCGAAGTACAAGTCCGAGCGAGCGGACTGGGGAAAGGGTCGTAGACTTGGAGGCATGAGCAGGTGCAGGCACTCACCGTGGTAGACCTCTGTCCGAGAAAACGAGCGACACGGGGTATGGGTTTATTGAAAAAGTGGGAGGTACGAAGCCAAGTGCCGGAAAAGGGGTCCGGGCATGGGTCGTCGAGGTCTCGTGAGTCGCTTGCAGTGCGCTGGCTGGCGCGTGCAACTCGCTTGCACTTCGCTTACTGCCGGAGGCTGCCCGCGCTTGTCCGCGCGTGCGGCCGAGCCCGAAACGGAGTTGAGCCTCACGCCGTATTTTATAGTACTTGCGCGGCACGGCGTGCGCTGGGGTGTGCCGCTAAAAACGGGCGGCGCTCGTTGATGAAAGGCTCTACTCAAGAGTCTCACTTTCCGATCTTGGCGGAGTTGTGGACGTGCAGCGGACCCCGGAGCTAACCCAGGTGTTTCATCGATCATCACGACCTGTGGTAGACTCAGGCAACGAGCTAGGCCGTAACTACTCGGCTCATCCATTGTCTTCGCACCTTGCGCGACGATTCACTGAGGGCCGTTGAGAGCGGGGAATTCCACCCTCAGAGGGGAATACCCGAGGTCTCGTCTGGTATTTACAAAAGCGCGCCTGGGTAATACCCGACATCCTGGTATTTCCAGGGCGCCTGGTTTGACCACGCGCCTGGGTATTTCCTATTACCACCTCACGAGGGTATTACCAAGCCGCTGGTATTTCCAGCCGCATCGAGCCGGCAGTGCGGCACGTCTATTTCTAGTGACGAATGATCACTTGGAAGCAAATCGGCCTACCGTCACTACGTGGGTGTGGTGCCCAAGATAGGTATTAAGGGTGGATGTGGGTAAAATCTTGAGACTTTAATCCTTGTACGGATCCCACATTATTGACTCTCCGCCGATCAGCAAAATGCGAATATCTAGACGCCCAATTCGGAAAAGGCGGACTGTTTCATGAAGCTCCTGAGGCGCGCCTTGCAATTTCGACCAGAAGGGCCGCCGAGTGGGCCAAGTGTGTGCAAGGCTTTGGTGCGAAAAAAATATTGGGACATGTCAAGCTGCCTTTCGACTCATCTTCATTTAATGTTCCGGAATTCCAAATCAAAACCATGCAAACATGTTTCTCAGTATCATCCGCCGAAGCAGTGAGCACAGCCCGGGCATTTCGAACGATTGCGCCAGCTTGAGACAGCCGTCCCGGAACGTCCGGCACTCGTCGGTCATCGTTATTCAGCATCCTGTGACACACCCCAAAGGAAGGTCGTGTTCGTCGCGGCCCAGCTCGTACACCGTTCGATTCAAGAGAGCCTAGCAGCTGATATCGGCCACATCTCAAGCTGGTCCAAAGGAGTAACAGATCCTTACAAGAGCTGCTAGACATCACGACCGCGGCCGGACGGACAGTTTCGCAACCGCGGAAGGGACTTGGATCGCCGTTGACTCGGTCAGCTTGAAGCGGCTCGGCCATCTGGCGATTGTATCAAGATACACCGGGAATCATGGCATTCATATTTCATGGTTATGGTAAGGTAGTGTCCTGGTGGAATGTACACTCAGCCCCTGAAGCCGTCTCCCCTGGCCGTGACCGGAAGCCAGACAAATTGACTAATTTGCTCTTCTGTTCCAGTCTCGCTTTTGCAACGCTACACCCTACCGACACAAATGGCTACAAGCACTTTCACCAGCGGTCTAGGCGATGTCATATATCAACAAGCCTTTGAGAAAGTCGGTTGGAAAAATCACGAGGTCCGTGCGCGCCCGTGGACCCGTAATCTGGCCGAGTGACTGGCTGACTCTTGACTGGATCCGATGCAGTTTTACCGCACGAAGAGGATGATGATCTACGGTGGTCTGTTTTGGGCACCCATCGCGAACAGGTTAGCCGGCAGCACTCTCAGCTCGGAGTTACAGCGTTTCGAACAGAATTATTGACACTAATCTTCTTATTGCGTGCAACGATTCTTTATTAGATGGCACGCCTTACTGAACAAAGTCAACTATGGCGGCAAGCTGAAAAGTAAAAGGCGCTTCCAAGTGATTACCTTCTTTCTGTGTGAAACATAAATCTGATCTACTCTGTCTCTGCCTTCCACAGCTGCCTTCACCCGAGCGATCATCGACGCCACGACCTTCGCCCCCTTCGCCTGCTGCCTTTTCTACACCTCCCAAGGGCTCCTCGAAGGTCGACCCTGGCGAACCCATGCACCCATTCCCACCACCTCCCCAACGTCCCCCCCTCCCATTGAAGGCATCTACGAACGTCTCCAAGACCGCCTCTGGACCTCGACCTCGCACTCGTGGTGCCTCTTCTTCCCCGCGCAGATCGTCAACATGTCCGTCATGCCCGTCTATGCTCGACCACCCTTCATGAGCGTGGCGAGTTGTCTCTGGTCCGTTTATCTCGCTTCGGCGCAGAGGGTCGGAGCGTTGCCGCCTCAGGAGGAGACGACGCCGACGTTCAAAGGGGTCAAGGGTTTGGGCGATGAACCGGTGTTGGTCGTGGCTACGGAAGCAGTTTAGATGGATGGCAGGTTTAGAGGCTCTCGAAATATGGATAGAGCTTTGACGATTCTTATCATTCTGGAGGTAACGACCCTAATATCTCACCGTCGTTATAGATTTATGTTGTACGCATACCCTAGGTCTTCAACACATTTGGAGAAGCTCGCTATCTCTCGCATACTTTGCTTCAAGGTCACTCAACAAAACCACAACAAAATGCCAAGGCGCATGATCCTATATCTACGCGTTCTCGTCCTCTTCATCATCATCATCCATCAACGCATGAAAGGGCGACGGTTCGACCGCCTCCACCGTCCAATAACTTTCCCACTGCGTCTCCTCCCTTTCCGCCTCTTCCATCTCGACGCTGCCTGCCCGACTCTTGATCCGATCCCTCTGAGTGGACGACATCTGACTCGATGGTGGGAACGAAGGGAGAGGGGGGAGAGAGTCCATCGAATCGTCTCCTGATTCTTCGTGAACAATCTCGGCACTATCGTCTCCCCTAACATCCTCTCCTTCCTCCTCTTCCACGGCATCCAGCTGCACCATACCCATTTCCTTCCCAATCCCCGATCCAGGGAACCTCATCCTAACAGGCGATCCCAAAGGTGACCAAGGCCCATCCTCCTGATCCGAAGAGGGCACCTCGACCTCATCCACCTCTTCCTCCGCCTCAATATCTTCTTCTTCCTCAATCCCTCCCAATCCGTTCCCGCCTCGAATCTTCTTCTTCCCCATCTCACGCGTCGTGTTCAACGCAGCTTGGAAAGCCCTCATTTCATGCTGACCCAAAGGTATCGACGAACCAGGTTGTGAGTCCTCAATGATCCAGTTCTCTTGATCCTCCTCCCCTTCGTCCGCTCTCGCTTCTTGAGTCTTAGGCAAGAACTCGAGCAAATTCGCTCGTCTTGGTTCAGGTGGCGGAGGAGGGGTGAGAGGCCGTGCTCCTTGCCATGCTGCGTCGAGAGAGGACCATGTCGAGGGTCGACTAGGAATTGTCTCGTGCGTTGTGGTGGGTCGGGACTGAATCGGCGAGTGAACAGCCCACTGCGTTTCGATCTCGTCGAAAGAAACTTGATCCCTGGCTTGATTTTGCGGTACTTCCTCCACTTTGACGACTTGTCGAGCTTGTTGACGAATCGGTACCGGAGGGGGCGGCATAAGGATCGACGACTCGCTCCTCTCCAACCCCACCGCCTTCCTCTTCTCCGGTTCCAAGATGGTCACCTCGTCCGACCGGGGTTGGAAACTCGGGAGGATCATCCCCACATCTCCCCGTTCTTCACACCCCCCATCTTCCTCATCATCATCATTGTACTCCGCAAAGCCTGAATCGTCGACGCCTCCCCTCCCAAATTGATACGCCAATCGATCGAGCGTTTCTTCGTCGGAATCGCAAACGAGAACCTCCGCATCCGGACTCGAGGACGGGACGAGCTCGTCCCCTCTTCCTCCTACGAGACATTGTTGCAGGTATTCCCCAGCGTCGGATTCGCTCGAGTCGGCAAAGGAAGGTTGGGATTCGATCATCCGAGGCTTTGATCGCGTGGACGGAGGGAACGGCTCGTCGTTTTCGGTCTCCGGGTCGGAAGGTGAGGCGGACATGGGGTGGTCGAGTCGAGACTGTGTAGACTGTTGCACACTGTGTCGGATCTCGACGTTTTCCTCGTCACCCAACATCTCGAGTGGCTTCTTTCCCTTGCTCTCAGCCTCCACCGCCGCTGTCGCCGAACTCCATCCCTTATCCCTCTCCTTCTCTTCTCTCGCTTGATCTTCCTCCCAATCCCGCAACGGCACCAAATCCAACTGTGCCCTGCCCCCTGTCCAGACCCTATTCTTCTTCCTCCTCGCCTCTTCGCCCAACATCATCATCTCGTCGTCGTCGTCATTCTCGTGCGGGTCGTCGTCGAAAGAGAGGCGCGGGCCGCGGCGTTTAGACGAGGGGTTGAGGATCGAGCGAGCGAAAGTATTCGAGGTAGGGGAGGGTAGGTGGCTTTCGCTTTCGGAAGAGTGGCGACGGGATTGGGCAAGATTTTTTTTGCCTACGCCGGAGAAGGTATTTTCAGAGTGGCGCGAGGAAGATGGAACATCGCGTCCTCCGTTTCGCCACTGATGGCTCGAGTTAGGTCGACGCGCCTCGTCGCGCTCGTCTTCGTCATCGTCGTCTTCGTCATTGCCACTGGCTGTCGATCGAGCATCCGGTTGTGCCCGCTCTACGCGTCGTCGTGACTGACTAGCCCTGGTCGTGGATGACGAGCTGGTACTCTGACTAGCTTGTCGACTAAAGGCATCGACCAAACCCATAGACTTGGTCGGAGCCGTACGCGAACACGACGAGCTCCCCGAGGCTGCGGTCGATGTTGCTCGAGGTGTGATGATCGCGGCTTTGTGCATCCCGAAGAGCCTGGCCTGGGCCAAGGACTTGTTTCGAGAGGCTGAGGAGGAGGAGGAGGAGGAGGAAGAAGAGGCGGAAGGGCGGTAGGTGTTCTAGAGAACAGAGGCGGGGAAAGCCGAGAATCAGTGGCTGTGCTGCAAGGTGGCTCTGTAGATTGACCCCGGCGGGAGATGGGTGTACTGACTGTGCTATCATCGAGGAAGCCTTGTCCTGGTGTGAACGAGTCGCGACGTGGTGCCATCCTACCGCGAGTCTCCGTGAGGGTGGCCGCGATCGGAGGTGATGAGAGAAGACAAAGCGCGACCATGCGTCGCGACGTGGGGCGTTTGTTTGCCACGCGATCACGTGATGCTGAACCGTCCCCTATGCTGAGCTGCTCACTAGCCGCTCCTCGAAGCTGCAGCTCACGCACGAACTGGCTCCCGCCTCGCTTCACTCCGCCCCGGCCTACCCAGTTCAGTGATGGAAACCATCCTACTCTCACATCACAATGTGGTCGTGCACTACGCACTCTTCTCCCTCCGCATCGCCTCCTATCTGCGTCAACGCCTCGTCGCTGCGTCGACCTTACCCGATGACGAACTCGGTACGAGCGAACGCCAAGCCGTCGACTTTGCATTCCTCGATGCTTCCATGGTCAGTGCACCGACCCGGTCGTCCCACATGAAGCTGTACACGGAGTTGATGCCGCGCCGCTCTCCCCTCCAGTTGACTTCTCGCCTGCATCTCCTGACGGCAGTCTCGCAAGCGTTGCTCAGTCGCTCGAATGGCACCGCAAGGACCCATACGATCCATTCCGAGATACTCTATTCCCTCGAACCTGGAACAAATGTACGTACACACAGTCCGTCTTCGTTCGGTTTCTTGATGCCCCGAGTTCATCTTCTTCCCCCGGCAGATTTCCGACTCGTTGAAACATTTTGGCCTCTCGAACACGACCCAACACCTCTGTCTAGTCCACGTCACTTCCGTTCCCGCCGAATCCCTCAATTCCATCAACGAGGTGGGCAAACGAGTATTGGAAAGGATGCAAGCTTTGGTAGATGGCGGGGGTTTGCTCAGCTTGGATCAACTGGGTGGGCATGAAGGAAGTTTCGTGAATGAGAAGAGTCTGAGGAAGGTAGGCTCATACTTCCCTTTTCGCGGCCAAGCTGTCCTATTGCACTCTGTGCGACCACTCTCTAAAGCACCGAACTGACCTCGTTTTCGATACCCTTCGCTTCTTTGACGTTTGCTCCCCGTCTGCGCCTCTCCGCTCTCATAGCTCTACAAACTCAACCAAGACCCCCTTCTACTCAAAGCCCAGGGTTCCAACAATCCTCGAACCTCTTCAAAAGCCCTGGACGAACTCGTCACTTCCGCCGTAGCGCTCAAGGTTGTCACCTGAAGACTTGGCTCGACGATTGAGAAACCTAGGTTGGAGAAAAAAGGGGTCTGGAGTGTTGTCTGGTGTATTTTGTGATTGCTATGCGGGTATTAATATTGTATGTTGTAACAAAAATCACATCTTCTACTGCGAGATACTGTCCCCGAGTCCCGGAAGAGGCCATCAAGCCTCCAAACCAACCCATTGGCTGACCCTCGGCAGCCCCTCACTCCCCTCCTCCACCTTGTTCACCACCACGCCCATCCCCAGCGTCGGTCCAAGCGGAGCCGTACCCCTCGCCATCCTCTCTTCCTCTTCTGCCTCCTCCCCGAGCTGCACCCCTACCTCCGCCCTCTCAGACCCCTCCTTCCCCTTCTCCCATTCGATCTGTCTCTCGTCCCACCCCTCCCTCTTGACCTCCTCCACACCCCCCAACTTCAAGCATCCCGCTAGACTACCCCCGACCCAATTCAACAGACTTGCGCTCCAAGCAGGAGCACTTCCCGATCGAGGACCCAATCTTCTTGGTCCCTCCCCATCCTCTGCAGTCTCGGTGTCGTTGAACGAGTTGGAAGAATCGTTGAGGATGGAAATCTGGTTCCTCAGCGGCGTCAACGACGCATACCTCGGTGTCGTTCGTAGCTTGTCCAACCTCGCTCGATACGCTCGTCTCGTCGCCGAATCTTTTCCCTGGGTGACCGGCTTGGACCCCAGAGGTGCCGTTTGCGAAAGCCTCAACACTTCATCGATCTCGTGCCTAAGTCGTGGTATAAAGCCAGGTAACATCGTCGTACCTCCCGTGCATAGAATCGACCGCGCCAACGGCCTTCTCAAGTCGATCGGTAACTGAGGAGAAAGACCCAGGCCAAGGCAAGGGTGAGACGAAGATCAGTCCCTCCAATTTGGCCAGACAGGTCGTCCTTTGCACTGACCTTCAACAAAGCCTCCAAAACGACCTCTTGTAAACTTCTTTCATCCTCGCCCCCGTCCCCACTTTCGAAGATGACCTCCGCTGCACGCTCTCTCACCCACCCGGGGATCAATAACCACCCTTGACCCGTCAAAGTACCCGGTGTGGTACTCGTCGTCCGACCTGCTTTGGCTGTACTGACGGGTAACCTCCACGATAGAGTCGTCGCCTTCGTCCGTTTCGCGAACCTCTTTTCCATCTTTTGGAGTGCCGACCCTTCAGGACGTTCACGTTCCTCTACCTCCTCTTCCTCCTCTTCGTGCCCCTCCTCCTCCACCCTCTTCCCAACGAAACAACACCTATTCTTGACCTCCTCCACCACTTCCTCATTCAGTATACGTTCCGGTACCCTCCCTATCGTCGGTGGCGTAGAGGAATTGAACGAAGTAGGTGGGGGTGCGTAAGAAGCGAATTCGAGGAGGAGCGCTTTGAGTCGGGCGTTGAGAAGGGAGGAGGCACGCGGGGTGGACAGTAGGGAGGGGAATAAGGGTCGGGAGGCGAACACCTGGAGGGGTGGGAGGGAGACGATGTAAGTTCGAGAGAGAAGGGGGGGTTGAGGGAAGGAAGGAAAGTGGAACGCACGGGTAAAACGGTCGTTTCGAGATGACCGCAGTCGACGACGAGTCCGGTGACGTTCCCCGTTGCCAAGAGCGCCAAGACGGGTGCAGACGCAAAGGTGATGGACGGGACCTATGATAGAGTCGCAATGTGTCATTTACCCTCAGGTATTGACCTTGCTGAACAGATCGAGACTACTGACCTGGAGGTTCTCAAAGAGCACTTTGGCGATCATGTGCTTGACCTGAGTCGAGAGCAGTGGGTTCTCGCTGATGATGATCTTGCGTTGTTTCGGGTCGGTCATCAAGTGACTGCAACAAAAGAGGAAAAGATACGGGTAAGCTCTCCGACGAAAAGCACCACGAAAAAGGAGGGGAGCGTACGTGTACCAAATCCTCCTCAACCCCTTCTTGAGCCTCTCGTACCTAATCCGTTCCCTCGTCTCATCGACCTGATACCCTTCCAACGCCCACAACAAACCCCCCGCCTCTTCATTGCCCGTCTCGCCTTCTTCTTCAACAAGACTGGTCACATCGAGACAAACCCTCGGACGAGGTTCGCCACTGAAACCGAGTTTCCAAATTCGTGAGCCGAGGTCGAGTACGATGCGGTCCTCGATGCCGTAGAGGGAATGCCTTGACCTGATCGAAGTTTGGTACGCAGGGGAGAAGGAAGCGGACGTCACGGGCCCACCGGCCGGGGTCGATGTCGTACCCGAGGACGAGGTCGTCGTTGTTCGAGCAGGAGCAGGGGTTTGGAGCAGCACGTGGGACGATTTCTGGCGCGTGAGATGGGTCGAGGAGGAGTTTTCCCGGGCTCGAGAAGGGCGGGAAGGGGTCGCAGTGGGTGCGTAGGGTGTGGGACGCGACGATTCGGAAGAGGACATGGTCGGTGTATGACTCGATCAGAGCATGGGCACGAGGCACAGATGAGAACGCGTCGGTGAACGGTCCCGGCGATTGAGCTCGCGTCGAGGTCGAACGGCGGAGCAACCAACGTGCGACGTCTATTGGTGTTGAGCGGACTACGAGGTGGCAATAGAAATATCCTCGGTAGCCAACGTGAGGGGATCGAGGTAGTTGACGTTTCCCGGGGGCGAGGAGAGAATGGACAGAGCGGAGAGGAGCTGAATGAAACGGCGACGAGGCAAGACGAAACACGTCATCGCTCGTGACTGCTTGTGATCGTCGCTCGAGTCATTCTGAGTCATTCTGAGTCATTCGTCGTGCGTTTCTTGGGTTCTGCCCCCACCCGCATGTTGTCGCAACATCACCCGACAGCTTATTCGAATCGCCCATACCACAAAAATCATCCGCTACTATTAGACTCGAAGCTCGTCAATCTCACCCACTTGTAAGTTGGCACCGGTCACGCTCGTCACCACCCACACGCCTCTCTGCGTACGACTGCCGATCGATCGGTCCACGTACAGTGTTGATAGCAAGGAAGAAAACCGTACACAGAGGCTATTTTCCCACACCCGCACTCTGCGCTGACACCCCACCTCCTCTCCCCTCCGTCGTTCCCGCCTATCTGCCGCCCCACTTGCTTCCCCCCTGCACCCTCCTCCCCTCTTCCCCCTGGCCACTTTCCCCAGCCTCGATCCCCCATCATGAACCGCCTCTTTGGCGCCTCGTCCTCGAAACCCAAACCCTCCCTCTCGGACGCGATCGCCGCAACGGACTTGCGCATCGACTCGATCGAGGTCAAGATCCGTAAGCTCGATGCCGAGCTGACAAAGTACAGGGATCAAATGAGGAAGATGAAAGAAGGCGCGGGCAAAGTGAGCAGCGACGCTTGAGCATGGCACTCTACCCGCCTTTGATTCGCTGATCGTTCCCGTTCATTCAGTCCGCGGTACAACAAAGGGCTTTACGAGTCCTCAAGCAAAAGAAACTCTACGAAGCCCAGATTGGCCAACTTCAACAACAGACTTTCAACATGGAGCAAGCCTCGCTCACAACCGAAAACTTACGAAATACGATGGCAACCGTCGACGCGATGAAGACCGCCAACAAGCAGTTGAGGAAAGAGTACGGCAAATTGGACGTTGACAAGATCGAGGTCGGTTTTTCTCGATCCGTCGATCGAATGGGTGTCAGTCGACCCTTACCCTGATGCATCATTTTCCCTCCCACAGCAAATGCATTTCGAGATGGAAGACTTGATCGAACAAGCGAACGAGGTACAAGAGTCCATGTCACGGACCTACGGCGTACCGGACGAAGTCGACGAAGCTGATCTCGAAGCAGGTCCGTACGATACCCTACAACCTTCGTCCTTCCCGCACTCTGACCTTCTCTCCTTCAACGTGGATAGAACTGGATGCACTGGGCGACGAATTCGAAGAAGAGGAAGCGATCCCGTCGTACCTCCAACCGTCAAACGTGACGGCCGAACTCCCCGACTTCATCGACGAACCACCCGTACTCGAATCCGTGAGTCTGCACAAAGGCTGATAAGCACTCCTTTCCATAAGAAAAACCCCAAGCTGACGATTTTGCATTCTTATACGCTTCATACGACGCAGGCACCCAAGGAACGATTAGGCGAAGGCGTCGTCTGAGAAAAGAGCTTCGGGTCACCGAGGTTATTCTGAGGGTTTTTTTTTGGTATTTCTCAGAAACAGTTCACTCGGTGTGTAAAGTATCTCAAGGGTTGGATTTGAGGACAGTGCCAAAGACCATCTCTTCTTGATGCCAGTACTTCGTACCTAGTGGTGGCCCAGAGCACAGTCTGGCCCCACTAGTGAGGGCTATCGTGAAGCGGTTGACCAGTGATCCGAGGGCGAGCAAGTGGGCCGTGAAACGTATGCGTTCAACTCAAGAGGTAGGTACTTTAAGTTTGCTTTTACCTAGGTGCTGACGGGTGGTCAGAGAATCCAAGGAGCTAAAACCGCGCCCAAAGGCGATGCTAGCGTTTGCATTACTCTCCTATGTGGTCCGTGAGCCAGGATGAGTGAGCGTGAGGTCGCGCGATTCCTCGAATCCGCAGCCTCGGCGGCAGATGGCAGTTCGGTGTGTCCAGTCTAAACGGGTCTTGGCTTTTCTCCCATGGGTAATACCTAGTTAATGAGACACAGTCGACCTTGTATGCCAACTAACGGAGTCTGACATACCCAGGGCCTTTAAAGGGTGGGGGCAGTGATACTTCACCGTCACTTGCTCGCCCCTGAACCAAAAGATCGGCGTCCCGAGCCGACTGAATGGAAGGGCTCCCTGAGCCCTTCCATCACACGTCACAAGAACCCGGGCAATCGATCTGTTGAGTTCGTTCATTTGCCTTGCACTGTCGGCAATCCACGAAGCGGTACCTACCAAATACCTATCTCATTCTTAGGAAACGAAGAGGAGCTCTGTCTCGTCTGGGTCGCGGGAGTTTAAGGCTCGGCAGCCACTCAGTAGGTCCAAGCTCAACCCCGGACCGACTTGCCTGACCTCCCTCTCATTTTCCTGCCTTTGACTGACAACCATTGTGCATCCCCTTTGTCACCCTTTTCTATTTTTATCCTCTTTGTCTCTATTGTTCTTAGTTCACCACAAAGAACCACATTGTCTACTTGTCTCCCTTTCTTATTTCCAGATCTCCATAAGTAGCGATCCGTAGCTCTCTTCTCTCTCTTCCTTCTTTCTCATCCTGAAAGGGACCCACTCTCTCTTCACTTGACAATCGACTGGTTTTGGGACTGTCAAAAAAAGATGTAAGGAGCCCAGATTACTCAGCGGTAGGCGTAAGTAAAGGCGGGTTCCTCGGTAGTTCTCTCGAGGTGCTTGACGAATGGACAGTCTTCCTACGTTACGTTCGCCGAGGTTTCGCCTACGTTCGCCGAGGTTCCAACGTTCGCCGAGGTTCCATTTTCCATCAAAGCAGCCTGGCACATGACTCTCTGCTTCCCGAAGCAGACTGAAAGGACCTGTCTTGCGTGTCTACCACATCGTAGCGTAGTTCCTTCAATCATCCAGTTCCTGCCACTGCCGAAATCTATGCCAGACTTCGGGTAGTGTCGGCCAGTGCGCCAATTCCGCCGTTAGGGGCCCCGCCAGCGTGTCACGGCTTGCCGACACTGGGCTTCACTCCACGACGTTCCGCGGCCTTCCGCGACATTCTATGAACCCGGTTTAAACTGAGGCGCAGGCTTCTCCATCTTTCTCCCTCCTGCTCTTCACAGCTTACCCATCGCACCTCATCCCATCGCCACCTCGAGCTCGCGACATCCGAAGCGGTCGTCGTGGAAGCTCTGCAACGAATACGGGACAAGTTTTCTCAAGAAATGGCTGCCGCATGCAGCATAGCTACGGATTCGAGTAAGTAACTTCATGAACTGTGCTCTTGGTGTGGGATTGTTCAGGAGCTAATGGAAAACTACCAAGCAGCAATTCCCTTCAACAGGTCTTCTTTGAATGTCAACCCTCGAGTTGTTTCTTCACCATTAGCTGGTGACACTGCATGCGTGAGTTATCCCTTGACATGGCTGTGCAGTCTTAGATATGACGGAAAACCTGATACGAAAAACAGACATGGGACGTCAGTGACACCGCGGAAGGATTGACTTCGTACGGCTGAGATTCCGGGTCCATGGGACACTTCCCTTCAACACGTCTTCTTTTCGAGTTGTTTTCCTTCACCATCAGCTGGTGACACTGCATGCGTGAGTTATCCCTTGACATGGCTGTGCAGTCTTAGATATGACGGCAAACTGATGCGAAAAACAGACATTGGACTTCAGTGACACAGCGGAAGGATTGACTTCGTACGGTTGAGAATCCGGGTCATTGGGACACTAAATGTGAGTCTTCACTGCCATTGCTACAGATGGACAACAGCAAGAATACTGATAGTTGTAACGAATTGCGCAAGAAAACGGGCTCTGGTTCCGTGAATTGCGGCTCACCATCCCGTGGCAGATCCTCAACGGCTCGGTTCGGTGGAGTGACCTTCGTGTTGGCAGGTGTGTGCCAATCTTTCAAAAGCAAAACGCAGGGCAGCATGACTAACTGACCGGTTGGACTGTAACATCACAGGGGATTCGTGACCGAAACGGAACGGGCAAACGCACAGGACTTTGCAGATTGGCTCTTAGGAGTTGGAGACGGCTCGGCGAACAAAACAGAAGACTTTATCGCGCTCCCACGTGAGCTTCTCCTGCCGGCGACCACGAGGAACAGATCCAGGTTGATTAGACACGTTTATCTCGGCCGAACTGGACAATATGTCAGTAGGCGAACAAGTCGAATACTTCCGAGATCGAGCAATTCTGGCGCCCAAAAATTCGCAGGTGGATCAGATCAACGACATGGTGCTCGACCTGCTGCCGGGTGACGCTCAAGCGTTCTACAGACCCAACAGTACCGCAGCTGTTGCAGCAAAGTCCATCACATTGCAGCGGGTCAACGGTTACGGTGGAGGTGGCGCGCGGAGCGCGCCGCCGCACCTAGTAAATAAAAAATAGTGAAGCCTGGCGATGCGCACCAACCGTTGTCTTCTCTCCACGGTTGGATTACACGCTCGTCAGTCTCTTATTGAAGGGTCCCGGTTGTCGTTGGCTTTGCGTTCCACCGGTCCGGGGACGACAGCGGCTTTGGTCGTCGAAGTGATGAGTGATGAGAGCAAGGGCGAGGGCGAACGGGGTTTTGAAATTGACTCCTGTTTTGCGGCTTGCGGAAATGGGTGGGACTGAGCGTTTGAGAGGGACCAGGGCTGGCGTGGAAGAGGGAGAAAGAGAAAGGAACCATTTGGTGGTCTATAAATCGAATTCTTCAGAACCACCGGCCTCGGTCTCGTTATCAACATCTTGGGCCTTGCCCGCCTCTCGCTCAACCACCGGGATCCCGCACCGTGGTCGTCTGATCGATTCGCCGAACCAAATAGGAGATCCGATTCGCACAAGATCGGCGTTGGAGATCGATAGAAGATTGTGGCGATGGCGATCGGAAAAGCGATAGAAGGATAAGACTCGACCGACTCTGGCTTTAACTAGCTGTCAGTTACATCTCGAGCGATCGACGGAGTCATAGCTGCCCCGGTCGCATACAGCTCGATCTCAGGAATCCGGAAACGCATGGCATTGAAATTACACGTGAGCTGAGGACCAGGTCCAGCAGCTAGGCAGATTTTACAAGTCGCTCGCAAACGATTCGCAGGGTAGGTAATGTGACTTTAGTCCTCCGGTGTCGGGTTGAGGGTGATGAGGTTGAACTCGAGCGAGTTTGACAGCTCGATGATCTTCTTCACCCTCACGGCGGTGTCCTGTCACCACAGCATAGCAGACCAATGATATTCAGCAGAGAGCTCATATGCTTATGATCCAAACAAGCTTTAGAATTTACCTGTAGCAGATCTTTGGAGATCTTGCCTCGGTTTATGGGTGAGTTCCTTCGTCCGTCGAGTTCGATGAGGTTGCCCTTGTGTTCGACAAAGGTGCAGAAATGCAGATCGACTTGAGTGTCGAGGTCGGGGGTCTGTGGTGGAAGATTTCATTGTGAGGAGAAAGAGTTAGATGACGCTCTGAACCAGGATCGAATTGCTGGAAGGACTTGCAGCGGTTTGACCGCTCGAAGCAGTTTGGGTGTGCACCCGCTCGAGCTCGTCGGTCGCGGTCAAGAGCTGGGCTCGTTCAAGTGGGGTCTGAGATTTCGGGATGGGAGAGGGAAAAAATGGATCAGTTGTCACCTCACCCCGGAAGAAACACGTCAAGCGCTACTAACCTTGTCTTTGCATTGCTCAAACAGCTTTGTCAAATACCCTGGTTCTGTCGGAGATGTCAACGCCAGCCTCGTCGATGTCAGTCATGTGGGGGCGAAATCTGGACACCGAGTGCGCGCGAGAACGAACCCAGTGGCACGCCCGCATTCGCCAAGGCGTGCAGCAAGCCGAATGTCCCACACGCGTTTGCGATCGTCTGCTTGAAGTAGATGATGTCGGCGACCTGCTCTACGCCGTCCTGCTCGATGCGAGCATCTTCCTCGAATCGGGACTTTTCGTAGGCCTTGGTGATGGGGAACAAGAGGATCACGGCCTGGGAAACAAAACAGCGCGTGGTCAGTTCCGAATCTGTACTGTTGGTTGAAGGTGGTGTCCACTCCACCTTGACCGGTTGCTTGACCCAGCCCAACACCTCGGCGTCGAGTCCGTAGCAGTCCTGGAACGAGTACTGGCTCGTGTCCAGTCCGAGCGAGTGGGACCACGTATTGAACGACTCGGGGTTGGATTCGAGAGGGAGCCAGCGTGGTCGTTCTTCGGAGGCCATGGTATTGTACTGAGCTGTCTTACCCAACGTGGCTGAGGACGAAGCGCGAGAGAAGCTTATACGGCGACGACCAGGAGGTCCGCGCGCGCAGAGGAAAGACATAATTGCGCATTTCTGTTGATTTGTAACGGGAAATAAGGCCAGCCGAGACGGGGCGGCTTGTGAGCCTGGCGCGCCTCTCGTGTTTCTGCACCCACTTCATTCACCCCCACACACCCGGTCATGTCGGTCAACGTATTCGGTGCAGAGGTACGTTGCTTGTGCGGCTACGTTACACCTCTTGGTTGCTCTCGTGTGACTGACCTGTCTCCGATTACGTCGCACCGTCGTCGTGCTCGTGCTCGTGCTCGTGCTCGTCTCGACTCTCGACTCCTTTTCCGAAATCCGACCCGACCCAGGCAACACAAGAGCGCGCAGAGAATGTAAGCCCCACCCACCCTCTCGTACCCAGCACTTTGACCTCGACCCACAACTCGGAAACGACTGTCAGCATCCGCCTCGAGCTTCTTTTCGCGGGGCAGTCCCGGTGGAGCAGTGTGGTGTGGTGCGACGTGATACCGACCGAATGCAACAACAACCCCAAGCTGGCACTACGATCACTGCGAAACAACCACCACCCGACCACTTGCACCGCATCAGATCACGTCTGGCTTTCGGACTGCTTCTGGTGCGAAAGTACACGTGCTGCGACGCGACCCCGACCCACACTCCTCCACCCGGTCGCACCCCCGATACACCACGACCCATGCCCATCTCAGCTACGGAAGGCTGACCTCGCTCGTTCCCCTTGCGCCGTTCCAACACAGGCGCGTCTCTCGTCCTTCGTCGGCGCCCTCGCCCTCGGCGACCTCGTCAAATCCACCCTCGGACCCAAAGGCATGAACAAGATTTTGCACTCGACCTCGACCGGCGAAATCACCGTCACCAACGATGGTGCGACAATCCTCAAATCGATCGCATTGGACAACCCCGCCGCAAAGATCCTCGTCAACATCTCCAAGGTCCAGGACGACGAGGTTGGAGATGGTGCGTTGCGCTCAGCCAACACGGGAAGGATACAGATGGATGTTGAGACCAAGTCGATTTTATCTTTGGAACAGGCACGACAAGTGTTACCGTCCTGGCCGCCGAGTTGCTGAGGGAGGCGGAGAAGCTGGTCACCCTGCAGAGGGTGCACCCGCAGACGTAAGTGTCCAGATCGTCATCGGATGCGAGAGGACGGTCCTGATAATACGTCACCCTTTATCTCATAGTGTCATCGAAGGTTTCCGAATCGCTTCCAAATCTGCTCTCGAAGCTCTTGAGAAGAGTGCGGTTGACCATGGGTCAGTCGGGACGAGAGCCAGAACGAGGCTGAGGAACTGACTCCCTCTCGGTTCTCCCCTTGCGCGATCACAGTAAAGATCCCGTCGCATTCCGAGAAGATTTGATTGCGATCGCCAAAACGACCCTCTCCTCCAAAGTTCTCGCCGCGGACAAGGACTACTTTGCCGAGTTGGCCGTCTCGGCCGTGCTCCGACTGAAGGTAGTCTCAAATCACTTTGGTCACTCCAAATTCGCCTACTCACTCTGGTGATGATTTTCTACACAGGGCTCCACGGACTTGGAGCACATTCAAATCATCAAAAAGCAAGGCGGCAAGTTGACCGACTCGTACCTCGACGAAGGCTTCATCCTCGACAAGAAGATCGGCGTCAACTGCCCGCACAAGATCGAGAACGCCAAGATCCTGATCGCCAACACCCCGATGGACACGGACAAGATCAAGATCTTTGGCGCGCGCGTCAAGGTCGATTCGACCGGCAAGTTGGCCGAGTTGGAACGCGCGGAAAGGGAGAAGATGAAGGCCAAGGTCGCCAAGATCAAGGCCTCGGGCGTGACCTGCTTCGTGAACCGACAGTTGATCTACAACTACCCCGAATCCCTCTTCGCCGAGGCAGGGATTATGTCGATCGAGCATGCGGACTTTGAAGGCGTTGAGCGGTTGGCGTTGGTCACGGGGGGTGAGATTGCGAGTACGTTCGATAACCCGTCCGGCGTAAAGTTGGGCAAGTGTGGAACGATCGAGGAGATCATGATCGGCGAAGACAAGGTTTGTACCCGTTCTCGTCGCGCGGCTGCGTCATTCGTTTGCTCCGCATACTTATCCTTATGTCTGTTCGTCGCAGCTCATCAAATTCTCTGGCGTTGCCGCGGGTGAGGCGTGCACCGTAGTCCTTCGAGGTGCGACCTCGCAAATGGTTGAAGAAGCCGATCGATCGCTCCACGACGCGCTCTCAGTCCTCTCTCAAACGGTCAAGGAGACGCGAACGACCTTGGGCGGTGGTTGCGCCGAGATGATCATGGCCATCGCCGTGGACGAGAAGGCGAAAACGACCGAGGGCAAGAAGGCGCTCGCGGTCGAATCGTTCGCCCGAGCTTTACGACAGATGCCGACGATCCTGGCCGACAATGCCGGATACGATTCTTCAGACCTGGTCGCCAAACTTCGAGCCGCGCACTACGAAGGCCGCAGTGACGCCGGTCTGGACATGGATCGTGGGATCGTCGGGTCCATGAAGGAATGCGGCGTAACGGAGAGTTACAAACTGAAGCGACAGGTCGTGCTTTCGGCGAGCGAGGCCGCGGAAATGATCTTGAGGGTCGATGATATCTTGAGGGCCGCACCGAGGAGGAGAGAAGGTGGGCATTGAGGTGGGAGTTGAAGAAAAAAGGAGTAGATAGATGTTCCATTCCGTGACGTTGCAATGCGCTACATTCTCTCATGACAACCTCGAGGCGGCCCTGCTCTGTATCCTTTCGAACTAGCGTTCGAGACGCCGATCTCGGCACACGCGAAGGAAACAAAGGGATTCTATGTTCTGCATGACGGTATTGCACGGTCTCTATAGTTCTTCCCTACTCATTCCCCCCACCACACCCCCTTTCAGAACCTTGCCCATCTCTCCCACCCCTCGCCTCCATTCCCCAGATGCCCATATCTCCAAACTCAACAACAGCGTGTCCTCTGCTATCCGCTCCCACCCCGTACCGTACTCATGAACTCCATCCCGAAAGAAAGCGGGGATCCAAGGGTAAGCGAGCTTGAAGTGACCGTTCCGCCACCCGGTCCCCCCGATCCGAGAGGTGAGTTGGAGCGCTGGATCGACGCCTATCCAAAGCACAAACCAAACGCACGCGACACCGGTCCCCAACGAAGCCCCTACGATCACTTGCGCTTTGGTATGATGCCCCAAGCGAATACGGGACCAACACACGCTCGAAGCGCTGAATACGAACAAGCACGCCAAAGCAAGCCGAATTAAATTCTCCCCCGAGATGAACGTGTCCGATCCGAGCTTGACGATATGAACGTAGAAAGGGACGAGGAAAGAGATACGAGGGTGGAACGGGAGTAAGAGGGAGGATAAGGTGAGGTAGGTGCCGAAGTAGGCTATGGAGGAGGAATGTGTCGAGGGCATGCCATATGTTGTTTCGTAGTGGAGGGCACCGTCCGGTCGAGGTTGGCGGATGAAACGTTTCAGCACTTTGGCTGTAAGGTGGGGTGGGAGGCAGAGAGATGGGGTACACCCGCAATCGGGGAGAAAAAGGCGGAAGTCAGCGTGGCTCTTAAGATCGAATCGGAAGAATCGAAAGCGAAAGGGTCGTACCCGAAAAAGCGGCACACAATGTCCCTGCGCCGAACCAGAGCGCATGGGCCGTCCTCAGTCGAAGGATCAGTACAATCGTCAGAGTCGTGACGATGAACTGGGTATTTTGGAGCGCGCTGAGCCATATCTTTCTCACTCGTGCCAACGACATGGTGCCACGTAGGGTGATTGAAAACCTTGAGTAAGGCTGCGCAGGAGAGAACGGAGGTAGCTGGGATGAAGTGACGTCGCCAGGGACAAGTGGGGGGAAACGACGTCAAGTTCCGCGGTGCAAGCCCAGATGCGGAACCTAGCGGGGTCGAGTGCAGTGCGTTCTCGACGAGTCCTGGAACGATAGGATGTGGTACGGGATGCAAGTGGCCTGGCAGATCCTTCGGCGGTCCGGTAGGAAGAAGACGGCCACTCGTGACGAGCTCCGCAGAACTCCGCGATTTGGCCTGACGCGCCTTCGCACTGGCCGATACTCTTTTAGACTCCTTTCCCAACATCCCAGTCCGTCTTAGTCTACAACTCCGCGACCTACTCACTGGTTTCCTCCAGATCGGCTCAAACCCTTCCCCACCATGCAACGGACACCTCGATGCTTCGCCCTCGCCTCGGCGGCGACCACTCGTTCGCTCGTGTCACTCCAGAGACCGTTCTCAAGCGTGCCTCCGCTGCAGTCCAAAGCGTCGAAATCGAGAAGTAAGAAGACCAAGCTGCTCGTACGACAACCTACCGATGTTAAAATTGCAGTCGCCCCCGGAAGCGTCGCGGGCCCGAGCAACAAGGGCAAAGCAAGTACTGCCCCCAGAGGTCTGCTCGAGGAGGAAGAACCTTCCCAGCCTATCCACCAAGCACCCGAGGTCATCACTACATCAAGCGTGGACGGTGCATCGGCCAAAGAGGTCATCTCAGACCATCCGGAGGTGGTGGATGCCAAGCAATCAAGTAAGTCGAATCCCTTCTTTCGCGCCTTCTTTCCTCCCCGGCAAAGAAAATCCAGTATTTTATGATATGCTCACACTCGCATGTCATCACAACCCTCGTATGTCCAGCTGTTTCATCCTCACACGATAAACCACACCAAAACCAAGAAGAAGAAGAGACGATTTATACCTCTCCACCGCCGTTCAACGTACCTCTCCTCATGTCGGCCTGTTTTGCCTTTAGTGTGTTCAGCCTCAGCGGCGCCGACATCGCTCGCAGGGGATACGCTTCTTATGACGAGGACAAGGAAGCATACGAGCTGGCTTCACCTTGGAAGAGGTATACTTTTGCGGGCGGCTTCGTGTGCGTTTCGGTTGGGTTGGTGCTGTGGGGTACACTGGCACCGGGGAGGTAGGTAATGACCCAGCTTCTCGTCTTTCCGTCGGAGAATCACCCTGACGCTTGTATTGGCTGGCAGAGTCATAACCAAACTCACGATACGAAGAGGTCCGACCACGGCGACGCCCAAAAGCTCAACACCACTCGCCACTCGATATCCTCCTACGTCACTGGTCACAATTCACACACCCTTGACCCGACTTCCCATCGTGGGCGGTAGACCGCGACAAGTTGAACTCCACCGATTCGTCCTTCTGGGTCCTTTAGCGCAAGGACCCAAGAGCTGGCATCCAACACATCACTCTCCCATAGGGACCGCCCAGAAGAAGAGAAATAACGTAAGTACTCCCTACTGCCCTGTCTTTCATCTGTCTTGACACTGAGCATCACCGCAATCGGTGTCTCCAGCCCGTCTCGCGAGCCCTCGCGAATCTCTCCGATGTTCTCATCGCGCCTTCCAAGCCGACCTCTCCCTCCGACCGATGGAAGAACAAGGGCACGCTGTCTCACGTACCCCTACTGGTACATGGCGACCGTTTCTCCTATACACTGGGCAAACGAAGGGCTGGGAAGCAGGGCGATCTCGCAGGCGCTTGGTGTGAGGATTGGGAAGGGTTCAAAAAAGCCCTCTTGGGCAAGGAATGATTCGGTTTGAGACTGGCCTTTTGAAGTTCAGGGCGTGATGCGGAATGTGATACCTACGGTTGTTGGTGATGCACAAGAGCTCTCTCACGGTAGCGGATTAATGACGTGGTCGATAACAGGAACCGAGTCGCTCGACGTTAGGGATGCCGGGACACCGCGGCGCTCGAGTCTCGACGGAGTCTCATATGAATGTATTTGACCTAGGTTTTCAAAAGGCTTGGTGCACCCACCGTCTTGGACGAGTAGACCCATTTTGCAATGGACTGAAGAAGGATAACCACCCGGAACTACTCCCACCCGACGTAGGCCCAGTAGCGCTCGGGGGGGGGGCACGACCTCTTCATCAATAAGGAGGGAGGAACCGAGCTAAGATGAGGCCCACATGCGCGACTTCAGGTTTTCTCGTGCGGGTTTTATACCCTGATCGTTGCATATGGTCGAAGCACATGAGAAAGAAAGAAAAAGGAGACAAAAATCCTGCGCTTGCCGGCGCGCCTCGATTACCTACCCGTTCTTCTTGGCGCACAGTTGGTCGGCCGACGGGAGGCGTATTCGCCGAGCAAAGGGACCTAGAGGTTCGCCTCTCGCTCTGGTCTGATGATGGGTCCAAGGCTACACCATCTGCCTTCGATATTGTAGCACTGACTGAACATTACACGACATAGCCTGGGTTACCTGCGTTAGAATGATCGTTCCGCTTCAGTGCACAATGCTGCATCGACCCAATTGTCTTCAGACTTGTAGAATTCAGAATCGCGGCCTCGAAGCAGAATGATCCGCAGTTGAAGGTTGACGCCGAAGCTGAAGCCGAACCCGACGTCGGTGCCGAAGCTAAGGAGAGCCTACCGACTCCGCTTCGTCGCCTGAACAGCCATGCAAGTATCTCATTCTCAACCCATGATACCTTGGGTCGCTTTTCGCTCAGATCGCGATTTGAAATTACAGGGGAACTGAATCTTTCGCCCGACCGTCGTTTGTCAAAGCTCGGCAAGTTCCGCCGGTGTTTCACTCATATTGAGCGGCAGAGGCAGGTAGCAACTTGCTCTGCTGAGGGATCATGGTGTCGATTAAAGGAACAACGTTTCGGCCGAAGAGTAGAAGATCGCCGGGGAGGACCTTCTGGTGCGCCTTGGGATCCTCCAGGTAAGATAGTCTGTGATAGTCGATCTTATCAGCCACGCCAGGCCCGGTTACGACTCGCACCCGATCGTCATTGTTAGTTCTTTTTATGTTGATGGCCCTGCACACACAAAAAATACATTTATGAAAGTACCAGCTGATTCCTAGAGGTCCGGTTGGAGCGAATAGGTCTCGAAAGCAAGTCGAAAGGAGCAAGAACTATTCAGAGTCGTACGTCGCTTTCTGCCTTGTAAGTCGGTCGCAGAATGCAAATAATTTGGATTGGTCACGCCGAACGCCAAAGATTGAAGTGTTGGGGTGTGGTTCGTGATCTGGGCGAGACTCAGTGAGCTCGCTCAGAGCCTCGACCCCGTCGCTTCTGGTATGAAAAGCGTGCACACGGCCTCGGTCCCAACGAATCAAGTAGCAGGACCTACCGAAGCTTGCTTCTGTGGGGTAATGACTCAATTGATTTTTTTTTCTTGTTGAAAATCACCGGAGGTCGCGTGCAGCACAAGCTGGGTGACCTAAGCGATGCGGCAGCAGCGGAGGAGGACGAAACGGAGAAAGCCGGGTATCTGCGACAGGGGTCTTCAGTCTCGGTGCCGAATATAGGCCACAAGACTAGCTGAAAATTATGTATCTCATCTCTCTGT
The DNA here is from genome assembly GCA_003665825.1 of Microbotryum silenes-acaulis. Classification (NCBI taxonomy): domain Eukaryota; kingdom Fungi; phylum Basidiomycota; class Microbotryomycetes; order Microbotryales; family Microbotryaceae; genus Microbotryum; species Microbotryum silenes-acaulis. The sequence continues at coordinate 692,447 of QPFY01000006.1, forward strand.
ATTCGCTCGGTGGCTCGAGTCTAGCAATCTTCGCTGGCTGCTACAATAACTTAATGCGCCATTTTTGAGGGCTGGAGCATTAGAAGCGATCATCGACTGCCGCAGTTCACGGTTTTTGAGTATTTCGCATTTCGGAGACTTGAAATAAGTCTGCTCAACGCGGACCATCGCTTCTATTGCTATAGCCTATAAGGATGACGCATCATCTTGGCATCCAGTGGAGATTCCCCCGCGCTTTAGCTTCTGTATGATGCGGCGTTAATTGTGCAGTGCGCATAGCTTCTTCATTTAAACCATCCGAGTCACTGCACCACGTCTCGGTCGACTTCGGCGAGGGGTGGGTACGATGTTTGTCGCATCGACCTACTCTTTCAATCTTTCCTTTCCCCTATATTTATCCCCTCTTCAGCTTTGCAACGATCCAACTCGTTCTTCACCAAGTCCGATCGCCCTTAGGACCCGTGTCCGGATTTGCACCGCGCAATGGTCTCGGTTCTCGCACCGCTGTCGGCTCCGTTCGCCCGTCGAGTCATCGGCATCCGTGTGAGATCGAGACTGAGTTAGTAGTATTACCTGTCGCAGTTCTCACCAGGCATAGCTATTTAAATAAAGCACAATGTCGTAGGGAGGTAATCGACGATTATGCTCAGCCGCTCGGGGCCATTCAAACGCCGCAAGCGCTCAAATGACCGACTACAAGTCTTCAGGCGTCTAGTCGGAGACCCTAGCGGCAACTAAAAAACTAGCAAATACCTCATACAGGCAGAACTCAAGGTCATTTCGTCCGCCGTCAGCTCCGGGCGGAGGACCGGCAAGGGGATTGAGACTCGGAAAAAGCATAGCCGAGCGATGGCTTTAATGATCGGAATGAAGCTGCGATGCGAATTACATTCGACACAAACGAAGAATTACAAGATAGAAGGGTGCGCAGGGTAGGAGTATCAGGCCATGAGATCGAAATCGTCCAGCTCGTCCTGTCAAAGAGTGGATCGCGGAGGGTCAGAGAAGACGAAAAGGGAAGGATGAAGAGCAGGCCAGCGGAATTGCGGCCGAGACTGACGTTGTATTTCTGGACATGTCGCTTGAGCTTGGACGTATCGACCCAAGTGACAAAATCCTCCATGTTGCGAGTGACGAGGAACGCCGGATCAGTGATCGGGTCTGGCCCTACTCGGACGTGGCCTTGCTCGATGTAGGTCACGGCCTGGACAGCGTCGCACACGAGGAGAGTCAGCAGATCAGTCAGCAGATACGAAAAGAGAAACCCACTGACCAGCTTGACGGTCTCGGCCATCTTGAGCCTGACCAAGACGACGGCCAATCGCCTGCGACACAAAGCTCCGACGGTGACTTTGCCCTCCTTCTTGCCCTGGCCCTCGACCTCCTTGACCTTGCCATCGAAGCCCTTGACGACGGGTGCGTCCGATCCTTCGATGTCGGACATCTTGGCGCCTCGGTCGAGTATGCCCATGTCGTACAGCTTGGAGAGAAGCATGTCCTCGTACTTGGCTCGGAACGGATCCGCGGGCGGCAGGCGGGAGAGCAGATGGGAGAGACGACGGACTTGGCCGCAAATCTTGTTGTAGGAATGATAATCATCACTGTAGAGAGAACATTGGGATTGGCGATCAGATTATTGGGCCCAAGACGACAAGAAGAGGGCATGCACTGCACGACTGGGAAGCAGCGACACTGACCGGTTCTGCACGTGGTAGCGCCTCATCACTTTGACTTCTCGCATGCCCGCATCCGACTTCCACGACAGGAAGTCGACCTATGGTGATGCATGCCGCCCACCGGTCGGGGTAGGTTCGGAGAGAAGGTGATCGAGGGCAGGTGGAGGTCGTGTTGGAGCGGAGCAGGCGAGGCAACAGGAGGCGAGTCAGCCTCGAGTTTGACAGCGGTGCTACAGCGCATGGTTTTGATTAGTGACATACCTTCTTGAGGAGTTTGGCCTCATGATGCTTGAGTTGACGCATGGTGGGCCGGCGACGGTGGTGATGGACGTAGAGCAAACGAGCACGCGAGCCAGTCGGAGCCGTGCTGGCGATCGCCGCGGCTGCGAAGCAGTGCGAAGCGACAGCGCGCGTCATACCGCGCGGCCGATTCACGTGACTTCCTTCTTGTTCGGCGCACGGTCAGTGCAGTGCCAGACTCCAGTGCCCGCGCCCCGAAGACATTTGAATGCAGCCAAGTTGCAGTGCTAGAATAAGAAGTGGGGAGCGAAAGCCTGCTGGTATCGAACCCGTGAAATCTTTGATTCATGTTGGGTTGCTAACTAAATCAGGATAGGCTGCACCAACTTCTAAGGACCGCCGGATATTCGATTATTTCACACTAGGTCAAGCTTGTAACAAAATTTGGCCTTTTGAGGGATCGGAGGCTTGCACTCAGCCTCATCACGTGCCAAGTCGATCTCGGCAGCAACAGTACACCAGCACCACAGTGTGTCGCCGATTACACCTACCCCAGAAAGACAGGATTTCCAACAGCTCCTACACCCAGCAAACATCGCACAGTCATCTTACACCTGCATCGACTTTCGCTCGCGCGCTTCACTCAACATCTTCCGCGTCCACTCACAAGCTCCGGCGGACCACCTGCCTTCCCTCTCCGACATTTGCTCCAGTACGAACTATGTACTCAGCACAGGATATTCAGTGCATGAAGCGGGCCGAGCTGCAGGCCCTATGCAAGGTGGGTCGCCTGGCATTTTCCTATGCCCATCTCGGCCGAGTTGACTGACCGGCCGTGACCTCATCGCGCGAATCGGACGACTTTAGACGAACAAGCTCAAAGCGAATGGCAAAACGAAGACATTGGTGGAGATGCTACTCGATCATTTCAGACTGTAAGCTGCCGGCATGTATTCGCTCTTTGAAAGCCTTCTGCCGAGCTGACTGGACGACGTCTTTGGTGGCTCGCCTCAGAGCATCTTTCAGTGCGCAAACAGCACCTTTGACGGCAAGAACAGCGGTCAGGAAACCGCTGCACGCTTCAGGATCCAAAAACCCCAAAGCGCCAAACACAGTCAAGAAGAAACCCATACCGGTTGCTTCCACATTTCTGCCCACGCCTCAGCGGCCTTCCGGAGGCGCCGACGACGACGATGACGACGAGATGCGACTCCAAACCCCGGTCGCGATCCGAGCGAAAAAAACGTCGGCGCACAACTCCTTGTTGAAACGCGCACTCGAGTCATCGTTCACTCCCGCTCCAGCGACGAGGCCTAGAGCCGCCATTCAGGCTCAGGGTGGGTCAGAAACTGCGCTTGACCTTGTCCGAGCACTGAGGAGTGCACACTGACGCTTTGCATCCTTTGCCGACAGCTTCGTTTTCCACTTCACCAGCGACGAAGAACATCATCAACGTTTTGCTCGCCACGGTCGACACTCTCAAAGCCGAGCTCGCGACGACTCGATCTTCGTTAAGTCGCCTCGAATCCACCACCAACATCGTCTCAGCACCTTCGACACCTCCTCTGAAACGGGCGGAAGTGCTTGCCCTCGTGAATGAGCGTATCGTGCAGCATCGTGCTCAAGTCGATTCTTCGATTGAACAACGATTCGCCTCTGTGAGCGCTCAACTTGCCGAGTTGAGCAAGGCGGTCGAGCTGGCCACCACTCGGGAAGAGCGGGAGTCCATCATCCAACTACGAGATACACTGGACGAGGAAGTTCGATCGAATCAAATATGGAGAAGAGAGCTGGAGGGTTCTTTCGAGACACTGCGGTCGAATTTGACGGGTCACGTCGCGGGGACGACTGCGCCGATGTCTTCAATCTCTCCCGCGCGTGCGCCTTCGGCCCCGGTTCAGGGTCCCGCATTTGCTTCGCCTACCCTATCGAACTCTCTTTCCCCTTCATCACCAGCACCGTTGATGACTCCGGATACACCCTCTGCGGCATCAGAAAGAGCTCCCGCTTCGGCTCCCGTAAGCCCCGCGGTCCTCGGCCTCGCATCCACCCCTGCTCCGAACCTGGCCAGTCCGGCCATGTCAGACGGTGCTCCCCCTACGACAACTCTGGCTCCCTTTCCGAGTCCCATTGCATCTCCTCGAAGGGCTCCCCGAACTCTAAACGCGCATAAGCCAAGCCCCTTAAATATCGCCCTGACCACCGTGATCGCCGAAGGGATCGAGCCCGCGCTTGCTTTGCCGCTTCACATGCTCTCCCACGTCTCGCCGTCCAAGAACAAAACCATCTCGCCTCGTCGAGGAGCATCCTCACCTCAGGCGTCCCCCCGGAGGTCCCTCGCTTCGGCATCGACACCGGCGACGGCAACGGTTGTCGCTATGAGTCCTGCACGATCGCTCGTTAGGTCCATCGGCAAGCGGCCAAGGCGGGAGAGTGATATTGGCGACGTTTCTGTCGATGGCATGGAAGTTCCGGGACGGGCGACCCCTTCCAGGGCTATGGGAGATAGTGGAGCAAGGGAAATCAAGGGCTTGAGTGGTGGACGCGCAAGAAAGAGAATGCGGATCAGCCCCGGTGCCGAGAGTCAAGTGGAACAAGCGCCGGAAGCCGCCGCAGAATATGCATCCGAGTCGGAGGAGGATGAGGAGGAGGTGGTGCAAGCGGTCCTTACTTCTGACCTTGGAACGTTCGGTGATGAGGAATTGCTCAGTGAAGAGGAGGGCGAGGAGGCTGTCCACCACCAGGCCGAAGAGACGACTCCACCCACACTGTTGGATACCCCACGAGAATTTTTCGTCTCGACCAAATCAGGTGATGACTCGTTCATACAGCCTGCGACACCGTCGTCATCGCGCAACCCCTTTAGGCTCGATGGGGCTCCGTCTCTCTTCGTTTCGCCGTCGACATCCCGACAAATTCCCCTTGGCCGATCGCCAGCGACGAAGATGGCCTCGCCCTTCTGCGTCAAATCACCTGCTCGATCGCACATTGCACGGTCTCTGCATGGAACGCCTCGACGCACTCCCATCATGACCTCGGCAGCTCGCGTCTTTGCCGATGCTTCGAATCGGCGCGTTTCGTCGATCGCTGTCCCTCCGACGCCGTTGGCGAGCAAAACGCTTTATGGAACCGAGCGCATCGGGGATGAAGAGGAGATGAGGTTCGGAGACGTCGTCGTCAGTCCGGGAGGTGGGATGTCTTCCCCCGTTATTACGGTCAATCCCTTTGGGAATGGAAGGGGTGCGCCGGGCAAAACGTTCGAATGGACCGGCTATGGATTGTTTGGCGAGACTTGATTAAGCTTGATTCCTTACGAAATTCGTCTTTTCGATTTTCGGCTCAGTTCATTGGGTTCAAGTTTTTATTTCGTTCTTCTTGTTTCATCAATTCGTGTTGTGGAATCACCAGTATATTTGAAAGGCGTCCTCTTTGGCACTGAAGCTTTGCCCGCAGGCCTTGTCTCGATCGCGCCCCGTCGCGTCGCGGCGCGTTCTGGCGCGTTCGGCCGACAAAGCGTGCCCGTGAAGTCGGCGGCGCTTCTAGGCCCTTGCAACCTTTCTCTCCACCCAGATAATGAAACGCGCCGCATCACCGAATCCCACCAACCCGAACGAAAGCAAGCAACCCTTTCTCGACACCACTTCATCCTCTGCCACTGCCATGTCCAGCTCCGCCGCAGCCACTTCGACCAAGCGCGTGCTCGCGTCGACGTCGTTCCTCGTGCAGAGGAACTCGCCCAAGGCCAAGTTGCCCACTAGGGGGTCGACAGCAGCGGCGGGATATGATTTGTACTCGTGAGTCTGAGGACCTACTGACTATGCGGTCGTACGGTAGGAACGCGGGCTCATTGATGTTCATCGTACCCCGGGCGTACAGAGCCGAGGCCAAAATCGTCCCGGCCCGTGGCAAAGCGTTGATCAACACAGAACTCAGCATCGCCGTTCCGGAGGGAACGTACGGAAGGATTGCACCCCGATCAGGACTGGGTACGTCTCTGCCTGCTCCTTTCTGGAGTATGCGCACGAGCTGACGGAGCGAATCGCTTGGATGTGGGGCGGCCGGAAACCAGCGAGCAAGTTTATGATCGACACGGGAGCCGGCGTGATCGATGGAGACTACCGAGGGACGGTCCATGTCCTGCTGTTCAACTTGAGCGACAAGGACTACGAAGGTCGGTTTGTTTTTTCACGCGCGGAAAACCTTTCGGATCCGGATCCTGGCCGCTGGTTTTGATTGAGTCAAGCGCCTGTTACTTCGAATTTTACAGTCGTCGAGGGTGATCGCGTCGCACAACTGATCTTGGAGCAAATCGTCACGCCCGAAGTGACCGAAGTCGAGGTAAGCTCTCAGCTTTATTCACTCGCGGACGAGGCATTTCCGTTCCGCCAACATCTTGAATTTATGATCTCCGCAGTCCCTCTCCGAGACCGTTCGAGGAGCAGGTGGTTTCGGCTCGACCGGCGGTTTTACTGATGTCGCAGCCGAGAAGAACGGCGCATGAAAACCCTGTGCTCTCGAACTATCTCGAGAGCATGCATAGTCTTGGGCATTGTTGCAGTATGAATTCATTGCGAAGATCACGAAGCCATGCCCCACCATGAAAGAATGAACAAAATACCCCAAGAGGCACCTACTAGGTCGGGTCAGAAGGCGGACGAAATGAGGGTATATCTGACCCTAAAGGTTTCTACACGATGCGAAGAAATTGCTAAAAAAACGAATGCGAACAGAAGGTAGACCGTGGTACAAACGTGAATGCTCATGAAGCGGCGAGGGAAGGGTCGATGATTTTGATCCAATCAATCATCTCGCGCATCGATGAAGTCGAAAGGAAGTAACTGCAGCCACGTATCAGGTGTGTCAGTCTTTACGCCGAGCGCAATTGACCCCTGCGCCTGTAACCAACCTGTTTTGATGGGTAAAGATTGCGAATGCGAATTGACGCTGTAAAGAAAAGAAAAGTAGAGGGACGAGCAGACAAAGTTAGGCCCTGGCTTCAGAAGCCGACATCAGTGTCAGATGCACACCTCGAGCATTTGGCCTATTTCGGGTGATTGCTCGACCCGCACCGATGAGACGTTGATGACCATCGTCTCGTCGAGCTCGTTGCTATGTTCGTACAGGTACAAATAAGGCCGGCGAAGCACGAGCCAGTATTTTTTCCATTTGTTACTCGTTGGGTCACGGAGGAGAGCGACCCAGCCGCGCTTGGAAAACATGTCACTGTGCTCACATCCCGTCTCTCGTCAGTTTTTGAGTAGAGGTGACGCATCGGGATCTGACTCACGATCGGGGCACAAGAGTCGTGGTCCCACGTAGTCGCGGAGATCGAGAAGGGGTGACGCTCAGATTCGGTGACGGCATTGGCGGAGGGGTTAAGTCAATGACCGCAGACGGCGTGCTCGCCGGTTCTCGTTCGAACGAGATCTAGCACAAGCAACGCAAGTCAGTTTTAACATCGTGACAAATGCTGCGCGCCCGTGTCGCTCACCTCGTCCACTGCGCCGAAGCGCTTTTGCCACAACTCCACCGCCTGGGTCAGACGATTCTCGCTCGTCCGACCCTCGACAGGGCTCGGCAACGTCAACTCGAACGCGGCCAGCACAGCTTTGGCCGCCTCGACGTCCGCGGCTTTGATCGTTGCCTTCAAGCCCCGTTCAAAGTCCCTTACGAGCGACAGACCCCTTGGCCGCCAATTAGCCAGTAGCTCTTCGCCGCGAACGTACATTTCCGCTGTGTTGAGCCGCCAGATCTCGGTCGGATTTTTGGTCAGGCAAGGCGTTAGGCGAACAGAAAAGACATTGGTCACGCTAGAGGAAAGGCGAGAGGCGCCCAAGAGATTCATGAGCTTTGAAGGGCCTCTCGCGTCGCGATTTTGAACGGTGACACCGATATCCATCGAGAACGGAACGGGCTCGGAGCAATTGGACGCCGAAACCTGGAAGTGCAAGCGCACCAAGACACGGGACCCGGACGGTGTGGACCGGTTTAGATGAGGCGAATCGTGGACTGAACTATCCCACGCGGCGGCGAAGTTCAATGTCGCGACGCCGTCGGAAGAAAATCCAGCTCGTGGGTTCCCCATACCTCGCAGGTCGACGTCCGCAGCAGAAGTCGCGGCATGGACACGTCCGCGGGCGTCGAGCATGCGCACGTCACCGAGGGACACTTGGGCGACTCGCTTCCACTGCCAGGCCCGGCCTGAGTTGTGTGAAAGCTGGATCACAATTCGACGCTGCAGGCCTTGGCGAAGGAAGAAGGCGCCACTGTCGAGAGGGTTCGACGAGACGACGACGACGGGCTCGTAATTACCCGACTCGCCTAACTCGCGGATTTCGATCTTAGCCAGCACGTCATGGGTCTGTTCGACGATGAGGGCATCTTCGTGACGCCGCGTCACGTCGCTGTTCCGAGGGTCGCCGCGAAGAGAAGGGGCGTTGGCGATCTTCGAGCTTGTGGAGGAGTCGCGTGCTTCGTCCCACCTTTCGATCTTGTCGAGGTGCGCCGGCGTGATTTTGGCAAAGAAAGAGACTGGCGCGTAGCCTTGGCTGAGCTCGCGCAGCCGTTCGGCATTGAGAACGACGGAGAAGGTGTGTCGAAGGCGGATCTCGCTCGCCTGAGACGAAACCAGGTTGACCGCATCGCCAGCGACAATCTCATCATCCTCACCGGGCGACTTGACGAGAAACGACGATGCCGACAACTGCAGATGAACGGCGACAAAATCGCTTTTGCTCATGCCAATGACCCGATCGACGACGACTTCGAAAGTGAGTTTTGAACCCTCGACGAATGCCGCGATGGAAGGGTGGGTACCCCTGCCCAGAGGAACTCCGGGCTTTTCGGGCGTCTCAATCGAGAGGGGCTTGATGCGAACGCGACATGTCCCCATCGGATCGGCAGTGTAAGGCGAATGAATTTGCACGACATTCGTCGCCGGTAGATTGCGCGACAAGGGGGCGAGCGAAACGGTCGCCGATCCGACGTAAGAGAATCTATTCGAGCGCTCGGCCTCGGACTCGTAGAACGGATCTTCCCAGGCAAAGTGCTGGCTATACTCGGGGTTATCGACCCATTTAAACAGGTTACGCATCAGCTGCAACCGTTGCTGCAGTTTGGCCAAAGTCCAGATCGAGGTCATGCGGTGACGTCGATCGAGGACCTTGACACCGATGCAAGGCTTTTGACAAGTCGCCAGCGTAGGGTCCGATGAGACCTCGAATTCGGCGAGACACTTTATCGCACCATCGACCGAAGACGGAATTTCGCGGCCAATGACGACGAACTGGAACGTCGTCCCCTTTTTGAGCTCACGCGAGATCGCGTTCGCTTCCTTGACCAAGACAGCCTGCGAGAACGTGTCTTCCGCCATTCGCACGCGTTGACACCTTCGCCATCGCTGGACCGCATTCCTGGCCAGCCGCACTTCTCGTGGGGTCAAAGGGGTGGAATCGAATTCGTCATCGTCGCTGGGGACCCCATTGGACGGGTTCGTGGACTTGAGTCGCTTGACCTTCTTATCGTACTTGTTCTTCTGGGCGATCATCTTGGCCTCGAGCGACTTGAGCTTGGCCTCCATCTGAGCCTTCTCGGCCGTGGCTTCCTCGACCTTGACGTTGGCATTGGCCATCGTCTGCAGCTTGGTCTCGTACTCGTCTTTGACAGCCTGGACGCGATCGTCGAAGTCAGGTAACTGACTGAGCGTCAACGTCGAATCGCTGACGTCGCCATAGCTTGTCGGACCTGTACTCCAGGTCCCACCTGAATGTCGGCCTGATCTCCCCCCTGCCTCATCTTCGTCGTCATCGTCGCCTTCATGGACCGAGTCGAGGAAGCTCATCCTACTCTCGGGTCGGTCCCCACTCGTGGCGCTCGATGCGGTCCTCGAGTGTCGGACTTTGAGGATGTCAGCATAGAGTCGATTGAGTTCGTCATCCTTGAGTTTGTCCAAATTGACGTGCTGACCATTGAGTCGAGCGACAACGGCTTCTCGCCGGGCGTAAGACCAGTCCGCCTCGGCCGTCGACATGGGTGATTCAGGTCGGGTCCCTGCCGGCGAGCCCTTCGACCCCGCATCGTCAAATTCGTTACTGAGCGGGGATCGCAGTTGGTGTACGGCATCCCGAGCTTTCCGGACCTCTTCGGGATGGTTAAAGCGAAAGACGTGGAAGTCGCCGAGAATGATGCGGAACCCAGATCGGAGTTCCCTCGGTTGATCGACCGAAATCCGCCGACCGTTGACCATCGTCAGACTCCCCGGGAGGGTGTGCAATACAACTTTGCCATCGGGGGAGCTTTCGAAGAAGCAGTGCTCGGCCAAAATGTTAGAACCACTCAATCCGATGTCGGCCGCGACTTCGGATCCAAGGTTTCCGACCGTCGTCTTTCCCGGCTTGATCTGATAGATCAAGCACTCGCTCATCAACGGGTCCTCGTTGAGGTTGACGAGATGCGGCATCTTTTTGGGGCTATGGACCCCGACTTGATTCTTTTCGATCGTGATACCGAGCGCCTCCAAAGCCTGTTCGCGCTCCTTCTGCACCTCTTGTGTCCGTACGAGCTTCTCCTCCCACGTCTCGGTTACCGATGCCATCAACTTTTCGCTCTGCTCCAGCTGATCCTGCAGTTCTGCTTTCGTGATCGTCTTGATCTCACCAGCTTGTGTCCGATACGACACAATCTGTTCCTCGGCGGGGATATCGGGATCGTAGGTCGCTTCGTTCGATGCGCCCGTCATCCGGGTTCGAAGCGTCGCTAGCTCCTCCTTGAGTTCACGGATGAGCCTGGCGTTCGGGTCCTCGTTGACCACGGCCTTGTTCTTGATCTTCTTAGCCTGGTCGGCATACCGAAGGGTCGACAAGGTCTCGTCGTAGTCGGCGGGGGATATGGCCGCCACCACTGGTTGATCAACACTATGTCAGCCCTTCGCGCACCTGGTCGTTGTAAGCCCACCTCGATGACTCACTGGCCGTCTTCGAGTTGCCGCCTAATGAGTCCTTCAACAGCCACGTCAAGACCGAATCACGATACGGCACCTTCTCACCCGCATGCTTCCCCACCCCGCTCGCGGCAGCCAGCGCCGCAATGACCCGCCCTAGAGTCGTTAAACTTTTGTTGATCAACGCGCCTTCCTTCAACCGCGTCCCCGTCGCGCCCGTAGAATTGGCTCGCTCTGATCCCGCGAGATCGACGAGTGAGATGCGCGATACTTTCTCCCCTGCCATTCCCGTCTCGACGTCGACGCGCCTTTGGGTCAACAGAAGGGTGAAAACAGCGTGGGATCGCGAAGATGTTTCGTTCATATTTGTTGCTGCAACCGTGCGGGCCTTTGAGTCATTGCGTCCGGGAACCGATTTTGTCAGTGTGCCTGCATGTCCTCATTCAGTATCGCCTCACTCACTTTGGTTCCCTCGTCCATCAATGCCTCGATATCCGGGAACGATTGAACAGCCAGCTTCGACAGCCCTTCGACATAGGGACCCAAGCTCGGATGTTCCCGTACCTTGAGGTTTCCCTTATTGCTTGGGTTGAGCAAATCGCGGACTTTTTCCTGGTAAATCTCGGTATAAGAGACCTACTCGGGCAGAGAAAGAACGCGTGTTAGCGTAAGACACGACACGACGAGCGTGCTTGCTACGCACTTCGACGGTGAAGGAGAGTTTGTCCGTTGAGAGGGACGTGATGCGTTCGAAAAGCGCCTCGCAAATGAGCGGGATAATTCCGCGATCGGAACCGTAACCCATCATCGAATAAGATTTTCCTAGGCACGTGCCACCAAAGGATCAGTGTCAAGTCTCAACTGAATGCGACACCTCAATTCCGACTTGAGCTCACCACTGCCAGTTTGACCGTCTGCAAGTGTGCGTAAAGCTCAGTTCTCTGATCCAGGTTCTGCTCCTCGGTCGTCAAATGTGCGACTCACAGGCAAAGATACATGTGTTGAATCCCTGAAACGAGTGATCGAGCAGATCTTTTCCCAAGTCCTCGTACAGGGTCTGTTGTGACGCATATCCAGGTTCGTCTTTGGGCCCCGCCGACCTGTAGTGATAGAACCCGGCGGCCAGAGGAAGCAGATTGAGCTTTCCTTCCGAGCATGCGGAGGATTCGTGCAGGACGAAACGAAGATGAGTCTCTCACCAATACGACTTGTCGAAGGCAAAGGATTTGGTCTCCTTGTCTGCGTTGCGACTTGTACCGGTCGCCTAGCACACATGACGAATTTCGGCCATTAGCCTCGGACGCAGGCCACGTGAGCGCGATCCCCACCTCGGATGAACAGACGACCTACTTCGGGTGGATCCAAGTAGGTGTTGTTGCCTTCCATTCGCACCAGAGGTTTTGCACCCCTCGCGAGCTCTGTCCAAAGATTCAAGGTGACCTGCTGATGAGCCGCTGATCGGTGCCAAGCTCAAAGAGGAGTCTTCGTGCTGCCTTCTGTCGTCCCCGAGAGGCTCTCCCTAGAAGCTCGGAAGGGGGTGGGGAACTGACCTCTGGAGTTGAGCGGTCGACATCGGACCTAAACAAGAATAAGTTGGTTAGGAAAGAATGATTGAAGACGATAAAAGTCTGGTGCTTCGTCGTGTGATGCAATGCGCGACCCGCTCGATCAAGGCTGGGATAATGTTGGCTCAACCCATGCCCGAGCTGGAATCGCGTCGCACGAGCGAGCTAGTGCAGCGGCACAGGGTATTCGGACTTTAAGTAAAGCAACGATGTATCTACGTACGACTACTTTGATGTTGCCCCCTCCTCCACCGCCATTTGCTGCGGGATGGGACATGCTGTGCGACCACCCCACCTGCTCCGGTGCGACCTCGACGACGACGACGACGACGACGACGACGACGATGAGAAGGCCGGTGCGCACTCAACCGACGCCTGCCTCGCCTACCCAAGTCACACAACCCCGATGAAGTCAAGAGGTGTGATGAAGGGGAAGCTTATGAACACTCCGAGCCAGAGTGCGGTGGCGGGGGTGTCCAAGAAGGTGCGCGACCTAGAGTGAGTCAGTCGTACACTCCCGTTCGTGTCCACCAGCCTCAGCCAGCCTCAGCAGCTCAGCCAGCCAGCTGGTGGCAACACTCGGGTTCTCTCGGCAGCTTGAAATCGTCTTCCATCCCACTGCAATTGGCAGGTCATCGCGTGTTTTCTTTATCCTGTAGACTATTCTCACACTTCCAAAAATGTGTAGCAGCTCTGGACGTGCTCCGATATGCTCACGTAAAGCCTTGGCCGTCAGATGAGCTTCCGGACTCGGTCCGATTTCTCCTCAAGTTGCATCTAAAAACCCAAATACTTTTGAAAGTGACCAGTTTTTATTGCTGAATGTTGGCCCATACTTGGGCACTTGTCTAGCGAAAAAATCCCTCGGCGCGCATGATTTAGCCGTCCTCGGTCGACTCTCATCGCGCGACGGCGACGATCTCAATGGTAAATTACGCGCGAACGTGTGTCGCGTGTCGCGTGTCGCGTGTCTCGCTTGCTCTTGCCCTCTCCTTTTCCGCGTGTTGCGCTCAGGAGCCGACCTGACTCTACCTGACTCAGACTCATAGACCTACTGCATCGCACCCGTGTGAGTCACATGGAGGACGCAGTGTGACAGTGTGGCCCAACACGGTGACTAACCCATGCTCGTTCCCTTTCGTCCGTTCCCCTTCCGCCTCTCGATCACTACTCGGTGGCCCTTTGTCGATCCTCCCCACGCGCGCCTGCGACTGCGACTGTGCGGCCCCACTTTTGGACCCGCAGTACGCTCCTTTATTACACAAACACCACCGTCGCACAAGCACCGTCGCACGACATGTCTTCACCGACCCAGACCACGCACACGCACATGCGAGGCTCATCGCAGTCGTCGTCGTTCCATGCACCACCACCACCACCGCCTTCATCGTCACGTCATTCGCACTCGCACTCGCGATCAGGCTCGACCTCGCTCACACCGTCGATGCTCGCTTCGTTGCAATCCTCCACACCGTCTTTGACGAACCAACCCAACACGACGCGCATCCTCAAGCTCAGCAACTTTGACCCCTCCCTCAAGACGAGAGACATCCACCACCTCTTCGCCGAGTGGGAGGATGAGAGGGGTGGGTTCAGGATCAAGTGGGCCGATGACGTGACATGCTGGATCGTCTTCACAGATCCCGTCACAGGTGAGTCGACCGACCTGGAGTAGATATTTTCCTACCCTCTCCATCTTGCTTGACGACGAAGCGGACCGCTTGCCACACTGCTGCCGACGCTCAGGCGCACGTCCTTCCTCACTCTCCTCTCGCTCCACCTGGTCTCCTGTTCCATCACGACCTTCATATACTCCAACGAAGCTGAACCGAAGAACCTTACATCTTTATGTGATCCTACAGCCAAACGAGCTTACCTCACCCTCCTGGGCAACCCCCCTGCTGCCCTTCAACCAACCAAAGAACACACCCCGTCGCTCACGCCTTACTCGGGTCCAGAAGCCAACTCGATCCTGGCAGCCGTCGCGAATCGACCTCGGTCCAGAAGTAACGCCGGGTCTGCGAACGGTGGCCACTCGAGGAAAGGCTCGTCGATGGGTAGCGGAAGTGGATTTGCGCTCGGCGCAGGCGGACCAACGGTACCCCCACTTCCTACCAATATCGGCAATGGTACCGGCTTCGGCTCACGGGGTCGGAGTCCATCCTTCACTCGCTCAGATGGACAGTCACTACCGCCATCTTCGACGAGTCCCATGCCCGCCGGTGGGATGATGGGCTCGCCTTCGAGGTGGGGCAACGGCGATTCGAGTGGCGGGAGAACAACCCCGTCGGGGGCGGGGGCGCCCCGTGCCAGTTCTGATGGACCGGATACCGACAACCCGTCGTTGAATAGTCCCAACCGCGGGGGGAGGAGCAGTCCAGAAGTGGTGAGAAGGGCGATGGAAACAAGTGGAGGATCCTCATCGCCCCGGCATATGAAAGCGGGTCAGTCATGCTCTCATCATCTCACCTGGGTCACTTTACTGATGAGTAGCTGTCTTGTTCGTTCTGTGACAGGAGTCGAAGTCGTAGCAAACGCGGTCGAAGGTCTAACAATCGACGAGGAAGGCGCGTCGGGTCGTGCTGCATGATCTGCCGTCCCATCAATGTGCATCGCCCCATCTTCTTCTCCCTCTTACAAGTCACGTACGATATATAATGGTCCTTTTTTCTTCTCTGCTCGTTTCCTGCACATGATAATATTCACGCCCGTTCTAAATTCGGTCGGATCTCCCCTCTCTCGTCAGTCTTCCGCGTATTTCCCTTTTTATTGATTGTAAACAAGTTTTAGGCTACGCAGCAGTCCGCATTCCTTCACTTCTTCGGAACCATCATATTATAATATGCTGCAGGTATATGTAACCCATCTTGCCGCGCTGTTTACGCCGGAGTAGGGCCTTCCGGACGGACACGCTCCTCGCGGCCCGAAAGGGACTGGCAGTAACATTGTTCAAGTTCCGGTCGCAACGTCAGTCGGTGGCAGGTACTATTTTAGTCACCGTACTTCCCAGGGTCACAGTGATGGATTTGTCTGTTTTGGTACTGAGTGCAGTTTCATGCTCTACAAGCCAGGCATTGCTGAGCGCCACGCTAGGTAGGGGTGGGCATCAACAGAGGGGTACGTCACCAGTCAAAATCCTCGTCGACAGCCCGCTGAATGACCAAACACAACATAGGTTTGGATCAGATCGGTGCGACCACTGACCACTGAAGATCGACCTGGTGCTGCAGCTCTTCAACGGCGCGGCGTTCATCGGGCTGGTCAACCTCGCCGTTCCGCCAGTCGCTTACGTTTTGCCCTGACCCCTTACGCCGGGCAAGTCAGCTCGGGTGTTTGATCGGTGCAGTGGCAGTGTTGGGCCCGTAGGCTGGACATCAAGCGATTTCATCTACAGTCTATCTTTGTCTCGCTGACATTCGGTTGACGGATGAGCAGAGCAACTGTGAACGTCAAGATAGGGGACCAGGGCTTCGCATTAGATCAGATAGATGCCTATCTATATCTACACCTCCTATAACTATCGTTCATCTATCTATATGGCCATAGCTCATAGATAGACAGATACGCTTGGACGTAACTACGCAGATATCTAAAGCATCTGCCAGGAATACACGTCGAGGAGACAGGTTGTCCATGGTCAGAGGGGTTCAAGCATATTCAAGAAGCATATCCGCTTAAGTTTCCAAGACCTTATCAAGTCATTGGCTTGGCTCCGAACGGTGGCGGTGAGACAGAGGCCGCCCTCCCGGCTGCCCGTTATGCCCTACTAGTTCGGTCGGCTTCTATCTCGGAAGCGAAGCAAAACATTGCCTATCTTGAAGGCATGAGGCCTGAGAATTGAGCTCCTGAAAGGAAATGGGCAAATGAGCCAGAAGATTTTGGAGTCCGCATATTGCCACTGGTCGTCTGCCGGTTTCACTTCTCCCCTTTCTAGTACCTCCCCGTCTTCTCCCTCTCTAGCTCATAAATCCCCAAACCCCTCATCTTGCTACAACATGGCTACTCCTACTGCCGCAGAAGATCTTGTCGCCACTGTCTTCAGCACGGAGGCGGAAGCAAAAGTGTTCTACACCGAGCTTCGGTCTGCTGGCCCCGAAGACCGATTGCAAGCGAGGTGCGCCGACGTTGCTCGGGCCTTCCTTTTCTCCCGGACCTCGGGAAAGTGGGATCATTTCGATGTCGTCGTGTTTCAATCGAATGGCAAATTGAAGATCCGAGCAACGTGCAAGACTCGTCCAGCCTCTCATTGCGAAACCGTTGACTTCGAGACCGCACACCAACACGGCGTATCGAACTGGAACAGGGGCATCAAACAATGCCTGGCATCCAGGGGGGAAGGGGCGAACACGGTTAGTTCGCTTGAAATAATGTTTGCAGGCTGTTACAGCAGGTCACTAAAGATTTTTCTGTCTTGTACTTTCAGAACGTGCAACCATTGCTTTCTGCTGCAATCTTCGACAATGCATTGTTCATGTTATCCATCGTTCTTCACGTTGCAATCTCGAAGGAAGCGTTCACCCACGTAGACCCCCAACTTCAAACCTGGCTCGCCTACTCCTATCACTTCGCCAATGTGAATGCTATCCTCGGTAGTCACGACACCGTCAAGAGGCTACTCGTTCATCTACATAGGGAGCTGTCGGTTCAATTCGGCGAATTTCTTGTCAAGCGAAATCGCGGGAATCATCTGGTTATCGATGGTTGGACCGCTCCCAACTGCATCAGTGTTCTCGGAGTCGTCGTAGTGTATGAACAAGATGGCGTCGTTCATCGTCACATACTCAAGTTCATCGAGTCGAAAGGTCGCCACGGCGGGAAAGAGCTCGCAGCGTCGCTTCATGAATGCGTCGAAGAGTTCAAGATCTCGCATCTCGTTCGAACCCTCGTGATGGACAACGCCTCGAACTGCAACAAGATGGCGGTGGAGTACAAGAACCTCAATGACTCGTGGTGGGGACCCGAGATGCGAGTTCGCTGCTTCGCCCACATTCTCCAGCTAGTGATGGGCGCACTTTACGCTGCCTTTTCCATGGCCCCTGCTCGTCCGCCTACTCCTCGGGCGCGCAAGAACACGACTGGCAAGCATATATCTGCTTTCGACGGTCATCCCAACGTCGAAGATGATTCGGATGCTGAAAATCAGAGGATCGACGACGAGATTGCTCAAGCTCTGTCCATTGCGACTGCCTCTGGTGACTACGACATTTCAGCATTGGAATTTACGGTGAACAATTCGAAGACTTGCTTGAGAGAGGCTTTGGATTGGGGCGAGTCGGTCGGCATCAAGATTCAACCCATCCTTCGACGAAAATGCATGACCATTATTCCTACGATCGCCGATTTTGCACAACACGTTTCGGGACTGAGAGTCAAATCCTCCGACAAACACAGATGGCAGCAGTCGGTCGTTGCCACCGCCAAGGACCGACCCGATTCCAAGGCGACGGAGTTTTCCCGTAAAAACGAGACGCGTTGGAACTCTATTCACCTCTGCCTTCAGATCCATGTTCTGTTCTCGAGTGCCATCGACTACTATATGGCGCGCGACGACACACCCTCGAACATCGTGGACAAATTCGCCCTTCCTGATGACGCACTTGATATCGTTAAAGAGCTCCTTGACATTGGCGAATACCTCAAGACCCTGACGGTTCAGTTCCAAGATGCAACGCCTCGCACTTGGGATGTCATCGCCGAGTTCGAACGAGTTGAAGGCATGCTTGACAACAAGGCTCAAACCGCTTCTCCCATGGTGCGCATCGCAGCCAAGTCCGCTTTGATTGTTCTGGGCAACTACTACTCGAAGGTTGGCGACGATTCGATTGCTGCATTTGGGTCGATGTTCTTTCATCCTCGTCACCATCTGCGATTCTTTCAGCGACCTGGAACTGCTTGGGCCGAAACCGATATCAATGAGAAGCAGAAGAAGCTCCATGAAATCTACAAGAAGGTGTACCTTCCTCTCTATGAGGACATCCCCGAAGCTGGTCCTCCGTCCCCGATTGATTCCGATGCTTGCTCCGACCACGATTTGTATGGTGATGAAGGTGACACACAAGGCTCTCACAACTACTACGAGCCAGATGCCTTCCTCCAGTACTGGGCTAGGGGATGCGTCAGACTGAACAAGAACGACGGCTACAAGGGGTGCCCTATCAAGTATTGGGTGACACAACGTGCGATTCCAGGGCAGAAGGCTCTTGCCGAGATGGCAATTGACTTCATCACAATTCCACCAACTGCGTGCGATGCGGAACGCGCTTTCTCCACCGGCCGCCGGACGATCAACTATATGCAGCACAGCACCTCCGCCGAAGTTCTGAACGCCAAGATGTGTCTCGGTAGCTGGGCTAACCCGACCGCTCCTATCTTCGGGGGCACCCCCGAGGGCTTCGCTCGTCATGCCCGACCCATCATCGCAAGTGAGTTCAAATGAGAGGAGTCATGCTAGCCCCAGCTACTTGCAGCGACTGAGGACCCAATAATCTTTCTTGCAGGCAAGCTCCGTGCTCCATCGAAGCGTGTCGTGGCAAAGAAGAGTTCTTCGGCAGTCCACAAAGCGAATAAGCGGCAGCGCCACAACGTCACTGGAGAATCCTCGCGATCGACCTCGCTCTCGCAAAATTCGCCGATTGAAGAGCTGGAACTCTCAGACACGGACGAAGAATCGTCTTGAGCACTACCCAAGTATGCAACAGAGTAAATCTTCGTTTCTCCCATGTACATAATAAACCCTCAACAACATATTTTCTCTCTGTTTCTCTGTTTCTGCCCCTTCATAGATTTTTCAACCGAGTCCTCTAGCTTTCCCTCATTTGCACTTGCTCTCCGTCGTCTGTCAATAGAATACAAGGCACGGCTGCCATTCTGCCACTTCGTCGAGTTTTTCTGGCGGCAGCTGGAGAGATCTTGTCATGGCTGCAAAGGCCTTTTGTGTCGAGGACAAGGGAACAAGGGTCCGCCCTGTCATATCTATACACGCACATCTATGCATACCTCCACACATCTAGTCATCATCTATCAAGTGGCGTTTATCTACGTAGATATCCACTAGATATCTATCTTTCATCTATCTGTTCTGCTGTAGATGACAGATCTATAGATAGCCCGAAAAAAGGCAAAATTATAGATAGATAAAAGATATCTACGCGCATATCTGATCTAATGCGAAGCCCTGCCAGTGAGTGCCAGTGCAGTGTTGGAGTGTCGGCAACAACTTGTCCGAGT
Source organism: Microbotryum silenes-acaulis (assembly GCA_003665825.1). NCBI lineage: Eukaryota > Fungi > Basidiomycota > Microbotryomycetes > Microbotryales > Microbotryaceae > Microbotryum > Microbotryum silenes-acaulis. The sequence continues at coordinate 712,093 of QPFY01000006.1, forward strand.
CGTCCGTCGGCGCGAGTTCGGTGTGGAGGTGCTCGAATGCCGAACGTGACTGTCCTGGCTCGCTTCTCGAAGCGCGCTCGGACTCGGCTCGGATCGCCACCCCCTTTTGACCTTTGGCTTCTCCCCACCCACACACCTCACAGCCTCGCTCACGGCCTCGCTCACAGCCATCTCACCAAAAATGTCGACCGAAGGAAAAGTTGTAAGCTACAGTACACAGCTGTTTTTGACCATGTTCCACGTGCTGATGTAGCCTCTCGCGTCGCCCATTCGATTGACCGCCCCACCTCGATCCTCATCTCCGGTGCTCCTGTCACGCGCACTCGTTCGAAACGGCGTGTATCGACTGCTTCACCAGGTCCTGCCGCTGGCGCTGCGAGTCTCCTGGCACTTGCTGGTCCTAGTAGTAGTGTCGCTTCGGACACGCGTCTCTCATCGGCGGCCACGAGTCAAGCCCAGACGGCTAGTTCACATACGAGCCTCGTCACGACTACCGCGTCGCCCGCGAAAACCTCACCACACCCTCTCCCGCGCACAAAATCCGAAGCAATGCCTGCGGCGAACCTGGAGCCCATCAGGGCCGCTGGTACGCACGCGAATCGCCGCTTCGGACTGTTTTCATGTAAAGGGACGGTTGGATCGACGACAAAATCTGGCACAAGCCTCGGGCACATCACGGAGTCGAGGTCGAGTCTTACTTCACACACTTCATCGCACACGAACCTTCAGTCAACCTAAAAGAACCTTGTGCCGGCTGCTCATCCGCTAACCAATCTCCGACGAGCAACAATTGGCACGGATCATACCGCGATTCGGACGCCCTCGGCGACAGTTCAGCCTGGCACGCTCACCGCACCAACTGAATGCTTAACAACGGGTCGCGCACAGATTAACCCGCTGCCTCTTCCGTCCCGTTGCCTGCGGCATTAAGCCCAAGGACGACTCCCAACGCATGGCCAAGCGTTCTCTCACCGGTGACATCGTCGGCGCCGCGGCCGAGGTCGTAGCCGACGCCGCCGTCAAGCTCCAAGCCGTCGCCGACCTCGTCGTCCCCGGCATCGGCGAAGTCGCCGCTTCGGTCTGCTTGGTTGCTGAGGCTAGCGTCGATGCCAAGGTCCTTGCTTTGAGTTCGGTTAAGGGTGGTCTCGAAATTGACCTGACCGCCTTCGCCGACGTCGCGGTGAGTTTACTTATCCGTCTCACTCGATAGCCCTCTGTGCTGTTCGTTCGGAGCCCCTAACTCTTTCGCGTGTTCCACCCTCCGTGTCCCATAACGTTAGGCCTCGACCTTCGTCTTGATCGCCATCGACGTCGAAGCCGCCATCGCACAGGGTATTCCCATCCCCGGCATCTTCTGATCGAGAAATCCTCGTCATCGTGATCCCCCGAGCGTCGCGCTCTCAACATTTGAACCTGTGCCCTCGGTCTGGGCGCACCCTTCACCACCTATACCCTAACCTCCTCTATCTTAGTTTCGTCCCAACTCGGGAGAAGACTTAATAATCTTTTTTCGTTCGAGGGGTCTTTATTGCAAAAGGGGCTGTCTGTCAATGGATGGGTTTGATCCCCTAACACCACTAAGTTGCGCTCCGGTCCGAGCTTTAAAAACTGCCTCCTGCCTGTAAGGCCTGGTCGTCTGGCCTTGCAAGTAACAGGATACTAGCATGTATTCCAAAGAATAAACTGGTCAAAGGAGAAGGTAGAGTCTACTACTTCCCTGCGGTGCTTAAGGCCAGACGCGCGCGTAAGGCCGTGATTAATTACCGGGTATTACAGCCGATCCACAAAGCATGCAACGGTCCGGAGCTCATTGCACGAGTGTTTGAAAAGTCCAGCAACATGCAACGGGCAGGATGTTTATGAATGGAGAACATTTCATATGCTGTAATTAATGTGTGTTTTACCTCCACTCAAATCATGTAACCGTTCAATTCTCCTGATATATGGGTTTGGATTTCATCCTCCCCTAATTTAACGGGTTGCCACTGATAAGAGGAGATTGTGAAAAGATTATGTACATGGTTTGATAAGCTTAATTCATAAAGAGTTGCCCTAGGTGCGTTTCCTAGAGTTGGCGATGATTCCACAGCGTTAGGCCCTGAGCTCCTTGAGGTCACTCAGCACCGCTGCCCCTAAAATCCTTGTATACAACTCGTCGAAACCCAACCCCGAATCCGTCTTAACCTCCTCCAACTTGATCATATTATCTACCTTCAGTGACCTCATGCACCAAGGGAACATTTCGGTTGCCCAATCGACCGTACCGGAACTGTAAACGGTCGGGAGGAAATAGTCCGAGGTAGCGTTGTGCTTGTTTTCGAGGAGGGAGCAGTTCCACCAAAACGGGCGACCCTCTGTCACGAGCAGAAAGAAACAGACAGTCAGTGGTCCAGTATTGCGTCTTTCATTCAAGAGGCTCACTTCGATCGAGATGAAGATGATGCTCGCTACACATCTCAGGGGTTGAGACTCCGTCTGATCCAGTAAAGTAGGTAATGTGCCCGATCGTCGAGGCGAAGGGTGGATCGAAATAGTGTGTCGCGATTTGAACCAATGCTTTATGGTCAGAGCACATTCAATCAAGGTTAGACAGACGGGTGAAGATTCTCACAAGGTACTCCCGCGAGCTCGAAACCGATCCTGTGAGATATCGGACCGCCTCAATTAGCTCCGACTCCGCGGCTTTCCTGAACTTGGTCGTGCCGCACTGACCAGTAAGACTCCTTGTCCCCAAGAGTCATCCGGTACATCACTGACATCCTCACTTGCCGCGTGTTGAGCCACCCGACAAAGGCCAGTCCCAACACGACATCCCGTCTCCCTTTATCGACCACGACGACCCCCGATTCCATCTCCTCCCTCGACGCTCTGTCCTTCCACCATCTCGACTTGTTCAACATCGCACTCGGCACACGATCCTTCATCACGCCTTCGAACCAAATATGGACCGCAATATCGTCAGGCAACAATTCACGATCCCTAAAGAACAAAGTACCGGTTTCTCGATAACCTGGATCTTGGAGGAGCTCATTCGGGTCCTGCATGAAGACGACGTCGGCATCGACGAGGATCGTCTCTTTGAAGGGCGAGACTAAGAGCGAAAGGTTTGATCGCATAACTGCCATTCAAGATACCGACATGGTCTTCGGGGAAGACGTGAAGGAGGTCGAACACCTCGACGTCAGGAGAAAGGGACTTGAGCTTTCGTTAATTATCCGGGGAGAGATCGTCCGGCCCGGCATGGACGATGAGGATGGGCAACGTGGTCAAGTGCACTTTCTTGAGCGTCGTAATGAGGTGCAAGGCGTACTGTGAGTCGAGAGCATACCTTTTCAGCCTACTAACAAATCGTTTGGGTGGGAAGATTTTCTCGCTCACCCGTAAGTACTTGTTCGAACAAGGCAAGAGGATCCCCTTCGGTCGAGTGAGCTTGTCGATAAGCTGATCGAATGATCTCGAACCCTCTCGGGCTGAGGCGATGTAGGGGAACAATTTAGCGAAGAGCGAATCACGAAGGTCGATTGCGGAGTTGATGATCACGTCTACTTTGGTGCTGGGTAGGTCAGGACTAATTGGAGTTCGTGTGAAACGATCCAAGTCCTGGTGGGACGCATCAAAGCTAGGTGGATGAGCCCGAACACGGCGCGAGGAGATGTCTCAGATTCACTTACGAGCACGACCTTGACGTGATTGGCAAACACCCCAATACTCCAAGGCAGAATAGAGTCTACGAGATTGATCGACCGGTCATGCTGATCGAGTAGCGTCTGGTACTGCCGCTCGAGCTCGTCCAAGCTGGTCGCAACCGGCGTGCCGGCGTTCGCGGAGGACCCTGTCTGCCACCATTGTGCTGTCTGAGGGTGGTGATAGACCCGCTTCAGGTGGTGGGTCGCAAAGGGCAGTAGATGATATAGTGTGAAAACTATAAGAATGCCCGAGACTAGATGGCGAAGTCGACGATAACGGCTAGGTCGAGATGAGGCGGTGCTGGGGGCAGACAGGGGTAATTCGACTCGGGACGTTGAATAAGTAGTGACACGCAGTTTATCAATCATGGCGCAGATTGAAGGAGAACGAGCGCAACCTGGGCACGTTCAACGCGGTGGTCAACCCGGAGGCGCACATTCGGTCGCGGGGCCACGTCCGGCCGGCTCTGCACGTACGCTGGCTGTCTGCGGACAGGGGCCGTTGCGATCGGGCCCGCCCACGTGAGACGTGAGCGCGTGAAACGGAGTAGTGATCGTGCTGATCGGGCCGGTCAGGAAACGCTATCTCGCAGAGGCATTCCTTTTCCTCATTCAAAAAAACAAGTCCAGTAGCAGTGACGCGGGACGACATGGCTTGCATGTCGCACCAAGGGGCTGCCAGTGCAGTGTTGGAGTGTCGGCAACAACTTGTCCGAGTCGTCCGTCGGCGCGAGTTCGGTGTGGAGGTGCTCGAATGCCGAACGTGACTGTCCTGGCTCGCTTCTCGAAGCGCGCTCGGACTCGGCTCGGATCGCCACCCCCTTTTGACCTTTGGCTTCTCCCCACACACCTCACAGCCTCGCTCACGGCCTCGCTCACAGCCATCTCACCAAAAATGTCGACCGAAGGAAAAGTTGTAAGCTACAGTACACAGCTGTTTTTGACCATGTTCCACGTGCTGATTTACCGCCCCACCTCGATCCTCATCGCTTAGATCACATGCCAAGCTGGTCAGTTCGAGCTCATTTCGGTCGTCGAGCCTCACAAGTGATACGTGTATTGAATCCAGCTCTACTCCACTCCGCAGCCGTCGCATGGGAAGCCGGCAAACCCTTGTCGTTGGAAGAGATCACCGTCGACCCGCCCAAGAAGGACGAGGTGCGCATCAAGATCCTCTACACCGCCCTCTGCCACACGGTGAGTTGCATCCCTCATCAAGGATTCAATGTCGTAGTTTGTACTGATCCCATTCCCTGCCTTCGATTTCGCCCAGGACATCTTCACGGTGAGTAGGAATCCGCTTTGGCTGTCTCTCCGTTAGCGCGGTCGAGGTTTAGCCGCCAGCCGAACAAGCCCGATTCAGAACTCTAACCGCCTGACACCCCACCCCACATTCCCCTCTGCAGCTCTCTGGCGATGATCCCGAAGGCGCGTTCCCCATCGTCCTCGGCCACGAGGGAGGTGGTGTTGTCGAGTCAATCGGTGAAGGTGTGACCGATGTCAAGGTCGGTGATCATGTCGTTCCTGTACGTCCACGTCGTTCCCACTTGAGCCGTCTGTCTCGATCTGGATCAGCCGCGGCATTCGGGTTCTCCCATGCTGACCCCGTAGCCCCTCCTACCTCCTGCAGTTGTACACTGCCGAATGCCGAGAATGCAAGTTCTGCAAGTCGGGCAAGACCAACCTGTGCGGCGCCGTGCGAGCGACCCAAGGTCAGGGCCTGATGCCGGACAAGACCTCGCGCTTCAAGTGCAAGGGCAAGGAGTTGCTTCACTTTATGGGCTGCTCGACCTTTTCGCAGTACACGGTCGTTTCAAAGTACTCGGTCGTTGCGATTACGAACAAGGCACCTTTGGAGAAAGCTTGCTTGCTGGGCTGTGGCCTGACGACTGGTTACGGTGCTGCGTGAGTTGGGGGGGCCTGATATGATCGAGTGCGTGTGATTGAATGAGCTACTGATCATTCGATCCGACGCAACAGCACCAAGACGGCTAACGTCCAAAAAGGCGACACGGTCGCCATCTTCGGTCTCGGTGCCGTCGGTCTCGCCGTCGTCCAAGGTGCCGTGGCCCGCAAGGCCGGCAAGATCATCGCGATCGACACCAACGACGGCAAGGAGAGGTGGGCCAAGCAGTTCGGTGCGACCGATTTCATCAACCCGACCAAGTTGGACAAGGATACCTCGATCGTTGCCAAGCTGATGGAGATGACTGATGGAGGATTGGATCACACTTTGTGGGTTGTGGATCGAGGGGAGCATGGATGATACTCGCTGGGCTCGCTCATAACTTGCGATTCACCTCCCTCAGCGACTGCACTGGTAACGTCAACGTCATGCGTCAAGCCCTCGAGGCCTGCCACAAGGGTGCGTACCTGATCCGAACCGGCGCCTTGTAAAAACGTATGAGCTGACACTTTGTCGCTTTGACAGGCTGGGGTGTCTCGACCATCATCGGTGTCGCCGCCGCGGGCAAAGAGATCTCGACCCGACCGTTCCAACTCGTCACCGGTCGCAGGTGGCAGGGGTCCGCATTCGGTGGTGTCAAGGGTCGCTCAGAGTGAGTTCCCACTACAGGCAGGTTTGATGCGAGCCATAAAGGCTAACGCTATTGGTTTCTTTCCGCACTTGACAGACTTCCCGGCCTCGTTGACGATTACCTGGCTGGCAAACTGACCGTTGATGACTACATCACCCACACCGTACGTTCCGAAGCTCCAGCGATACTCAATAACTCCGACCCACCACTAATCCTCTTTCATGACATCCCGCACCTACAACAGACGACCCTGAGCGAGATCAGCAAAGGTTTCGAGTACATGAAGTCCGGCGACTGCTTGCGCTGCGTTGTCGACATGTCCAAGTAGGCCGAGGACGAGTGATATTGAAAAAGGCATTTTGGATCAAGGTTGAGGGATCGGATCAGAATGTGTGCAGGAGGGTTTTGGCGGAATTTATTGCACGAATTGCTATGATTGGAATGGGTAGTTTCGGTTCGAGAGAACGCGTTTGAATCCGGCGGTCTGCTCCGTGTCAGGCTCCGAGTAGGCACTGTAGTGTGTGCTGCAGCGGACAACACACGAATACACTGCCTGCCTATGAGCAATCGTTGACCTCGAAAGTCCCGATTACTATGACACTGAAAAACAATTTCCAATTTGGTTACCGCTCGACGCTTTCCTGAATTAGTAATCACACACCCCGGCTCACGCCGATCGCCGTGACGCGGCCGGCTTCGCAACCGAGCATGCCTCCCCTCCGTTCGTGCTCAGTCCACCATCGCATCCCACCCGACGTCAGACCATCTACCGATCCGTCATGTCTCTCACCGAAGTGGACCCTTCCAAAACGCTCGAAACGCTCTCGACGACCGTAGACCAGCTTGAAGCGACGCTTGCACCGCTCCTCTCCTCGTGCACCTCCCTCACAGACCTCTTCGCGCAACTCGAGACTCAGCGAACGGGGGTTTCGCCTATCGAGAGGGCACATGCGAGGATCGCGTTGGCGTATACGGTGCATGATTTGATTTGGGGTCAGTTTTGGAGGAAGTGAATCACTTGAGCGTGGACTGTGCAGTTACTGATGCGCTTATTTTGGCTGTTTCAGTCTATTTGAGAATCTGCGCAATCGACCCGGCGACTCATCCTGTCATGACAGAATTGGTACGTTCCGGAACCACCGCATCCGTATCCATCCATTACTTGAGACTAAGTCTTCCTTTCGGTTGTTTCCCACAGACTCGTCTCAAAAATTACTTTTCGAAATTGCACCGCGCCGAACCGACTATACTCCAAACCAACCAAACCCAAACCGAAAATGAAGCCGGTCCTTCAACCATCTCCATCAACGATAACGGACGAAGGACGAATTTGGACATTGACGCAGCAACGAGGTTCATCAATGCTGCGATTGGGGGGAAGAAAAGGCTCGATCCGAAGGGGAAGCATACGAGGTTTGATGGAGAGGAGGGGGAGGAGGAAAACGGGAGTAGTAGTAGTGCAAGTAGTGAGCAAGAGGTGGCCAAGAGTTTGGGGAAGAAGGAAGGAAAGTCGGAGGCGAAGAAGCAGGTCAAGAAGGTGCCGATGGGGAGACCCAAGATGGATCCGTTCATGGGTAGGTTTCTCGCCGGCAAAATGATTTTCATACATTCGGGCGGGCAAAGACCACTTTCATCTGATCTTAACTTGCATTTGTCTCGTACAGGCTTCGATGATCAGACGACCTCATCCAAACCCAACGAAAAGGAGGCCAAGTTGAAGGGCAAATCTGTCGAGGCCACACCCACGACGACCTCCAGCGAAGGCAAGAAGAAGAAGAAGCGAGCGCTGTCCGTGTCCAACGTCGAACCGACATCTACATCAACGTCGACGGCACCTCTCTCAAAGCACCAGAAAAAAAAGTTGAGACTCAAGGCGGGTGGAGGGCTGCCGGGAGAAGGTGTAGGATCGGGCTCGAACGATGGGGAGGGGAAGAAGAGCAGCCCGAAGAAGGTCAAGAAGGCGACCAAAGAATGAAAGATCAGCAGTGTAGAGGATATGCGCAATCATCGCAACTATGTGGTCACTTGTCACTTGCTTAAACATGAAGCTGCTCCAAGTGGACGCGGCGTCGCGGAGAGAAGGGTGAAATTAGGTGAATAGAATACAACACGCAGCGATCTAAGGCTTGGGTGATTGTGGTAACATAAAGTCAAGACAAGCCGTACGACCCTTTCCACTCAACACGCGGGCGGTACGACGTACCTCCGGTCTCCCGTGTTCCTCGCCGGACCTGGTGGCACCTATAAAGAGCACTATACATGTCGCACGAAAACTCGGCTCCTATCAGATCTCCTGAACGAACGGCCGTCAGCTGCGCAGAGCTATCAATTGGACCGAACCCGCTTACAGAATACGAAAGGCGTTCTATCTTCCCTTCATGCCACCATCAGTGTCCCGTCAGGTCTTGTCTTTCAAGACGATTTGGTAGCGAAGCACATTTGGCTCTCTCGCGCTTGCCACTTCGATCCCGACGAGCTTCGTCTGCTTAGATTCACAGGGCTATGTTCCGCTGGCGAGGGAGTGCAGGCGGGACCACATCGCGGATTGAATACATGTATCCACTCCTTACTCCTGACAAGGAAAAAGATGGCCGAAACGGAATGCAAAGAAGAATATATCAGACGCGTCCACTGGGGTGTCGAGGACAAGCACTGTGTGCGATACTCACCTGCAACCGATCCGACGATATCAACCTCCAGCCAAATTCGATTACACGTTGACTCTGGGAAACCCTTTGGCTTTGTTGATTCTGGCTTTCATCTTCGAGCACATTATCCTACCCTTCTCTGCAAACGGTTTTCTTTTGTACGGACATTTTCGCGATCCCCGCGCGCGGATGTCGTCGAACCTTGATATTGCTGTAAGACGTGCTGATTCTCGGTCTGCTGGAGGGGACTGCCCATGGGGGAGAGTTGAGGACTGCTGTTTGGTTCGCTGAACGCCGCCAAAAGCCGAAAATGAAATCAGAATGAAAAGAGACGGAAGCTGCCCGGTCTCGGGCTCGACTCGCACCGAGTTCGCACTCTTGCCCCTGTCTCGCGTCTGTGCTCGAAGCGCGACACGAACACGCTCTCTTCTTCACCGCTTCCCTTTCCATCTTTGGCTCACGGTCCCATAATGTCCGATGCTCCTGTCACGCGCACTCGTTCGAAACGGCGTGTATCGACTGCTTCACTAGGTCCTGCCATTTGCGCTGCGAGTCTCGTGGCACCTGCTGGTCCAAGTAGTGTCGCTCAGTCGGACACGCGTCTCTCATCGGCACCCACGAGTCTAGCGCAGACGGCTACTTCACATACGAGCCTCTCCACTACTACCGCTTCGGCCGCGAAAGCCTCACCACACCCTCCCCCACGCACGATATCCGAAGCACTAGCTGTGGCGAACCTGGAGCCCATCCGGGCCGTTGACCCCGACGCGAATAGCCGCTTCGGAGTGGTCTCTTGGAGAAGGACGGTCGGATCGACTACAAAAGCGAGACCAAGCCTCGGGCATATCACGGATTCAAGGTCGAGTCTTACTTCAAACACTTCTTCGCAAACGAACCTTCAGTCAACCCCAAAGAATCTTGCGCCGGCTGCTCATCCGCCAACCAAACCCCGACGCAACCCAATACATACCGCGATTCGGACGACCTCAGCGACAGTTCAGCCTGGCACGCTCACCGCACCAACTGAATGCTTAACAACGGGTCGTGCACAGATTAACCCGCTGCAGGTTGCAAACCTTCAACCCGGCCACGGCGCGGCCCAGCGGATTGTTCGCACTCAAGAACTTGAAAAAGGGGAGGTCGAGCATGTTCCGTCTCGACATTGGCCAGCCGACGTTATTCGCATCGTCTTGACCTTCTTCTTCATCGATGAAGCGCTGCAAAATGCGTCAGTATCACCCACCTATTTCTCAACGTCCGTTTACTTGGAACTGAACACTTGACTAGGTACGCGCTAGGTACGCGCATGACAGACCCGCGTACCGAAGCCGCCTGAACTGCCTCTTGGTCAATCGAACTTTTGCGCAGGTCGTACGTACTTTTACTAGTTCTTGTCTGGATAGGCAAGATAGTCAGAAGCCACCATATCTGGCTAATCCTGTATACTGCCGGGGGTTGACTGGCTTTCACAGGGCCGCCCTCTTTTCTATGCGGACATCTATCTCTCGTCGTACGGTCGAGTAAAGGCATTCGCGAAAAGAGCTTCTTCCATTTCCCACCCTCACATCGGACCCTGGGTATGGAGACTGTGTCTCGACGAACTGGGCGAATGCCGATCTCTCGAGAACCATCTACCATCAATCCTCGACAATTGCGCCTCAGTTCGAAGTCTGGCGATCGTGGGTTGCTACCCAGTACCGATTTGGCAGATTTTGTATGCGAAATTCGGATCCACCACCGAATCGACCACCGAATCGATTAGCGGATCGCCCACCGTATCGATCCGTCCGCGGCATTTCGAAGCGTCTTTCATGGCCGGTGAGGCCCAAGGCTGCTTCGCCCTTCTCAGCGCTCTAGGTCCAGAATTGGAGACTTTGAAGATGCGGGATCTGCGAATGGTGACAAGCGAGGCGATCAAGCTAGTGGCGCCAATCTGGCGCATGAATGCATTCACGGTAAGTAAATTTGCGCGCTGAACATCTGAACTAACGCTAAAGTATCTCACATCACGCGTAAAGCCGCTGGCACGGCCTCCGTTTGTTCCGACCGGAGGCCTCCGTGAACTGACACGTGCAGACGGACACGTCTCAGCCGAATTCATGTTCGCCATTACACAGAACTGCCCATTACTTGAGACGTGAGTTTAGTCGAGTTGCACGCCCACAGCAGCAGCAAAATGGCCACGCGCGCGAACCCGCTTAAGGATTCGCCCGAGATTACGTGCGCTTAACAGCGCTTAACGGTGCATAAGATGTGCATAAGGACGCATACGCGCGCGGCTGAATTGAGCGAACCTCATAATCCGCGCATAGCCAGCGCTGCGATGACTCGCCCTGCTTAAGGATCGCTTAACGCGCGCTTAACGTTTGACCTCGCTTACACTTCGCATACGTAACTGCGAAGCCTGTACTTGCACACGAGCGGGCGGATTGCTTTCTTGACCCCAACAAGTTTCTGTGCTAAAATCCCATCAAAAGGCGCTTCACTTGATTTTATTCAACGAGGCTAAGGAGCATATATTCAGGAAGTAGTTGGTCCATATAACACCGTAATTTCTACAAAAATAACTTTCCAGCAAAATCTATGAGTCCGCCACTGGAGGCCGTCGAGCAGGCCGCAATGTGCCCTGCAATGCTTCATGTAATAGGTTTATGGTGAAATGACGCCCAAGGTGACGAAAAACATGTTGATCCTGGGCGAGATTCACCACAAACTCCCCATTCCATTGATCCATCACATTCCGAAAATCCAGGTCGGGTGCCAATTCCGCATGGCCTAACAACGGCTGAACAAATGCGGGGCGCAATACGTCCTGAACACGGAAGATTTGTTGCACACACTGCCCATCACTTTTCAATCGCTTTTTCAGCACCGGCTGTAGGATTGCCAGATTTTGTTCACTGTTTGGGCACTGCAAAGGCGGGGATTAGGACAGATTCGTAATGGTGTTCGAACTTAGCGACCATGATCACCGCACGGTAGTAGTACTCACCCACTCAAATTCATCTCCAATGCAAAGCTCGTGGCAAGTGCCACCTATGTCCAAGGTGAAAATACCTCTCAAGCGGAAGATCGTGAAAGGGAGGACGAAGTGCCAGGCTCTGTCCTTGAAAGTCGCATGGTTGTGGTATTTGCCGATTGGACCGTAGTTCAAGTTGTGCACAAAGACACAGTCAAAGCGAGTACAGTATCCATCCTGATTGCCGTGCTTGTAACGAAAGGTTGCTCGTATGACGTGTTTGATGATATCTGAGCGTACATGAGACAAATCAGTATGCTGAGGAGACCAGTGCAGCGTTCTCCTAGTACCAGCTCACCTGCGTCATCCCTCGTCTGTTCCGGTGTGTTCTGATATATGCGGTTGGAGACTTTGAAGCTGTGATACCACTTTGCTTTCTCATCGTCCAAGAATTCGACCTCTTCACTTGAGTGTCCAAATTCGAGGAGGTAGCATGTTGTCTACAAGGCCAGGTGCCACATACGTCAGTTTGACGCCTGTTGAACACTCAAAGAAGAGAAGTGGACAGTGGACCGCACGAGCTGAAGAAGGCGAGGCTGTTGGAGAGAGACCTGGAGTTCGTTCATCGTGATCATGCATCGATTGTTGCCGGCTGAATGGGATGGCAGATGGGTTCAAAGTCAGCCAAGGGCTAGGCAAGACTTGCAGTTACAGGCCGGAAACTCACAAGGTCGCGCAGAAAGGTGGAACTCATGTGGAACTGGATCAGGTATGGGTAATATGATTCGATCTCCAGGAGATTTCACAAGCTTGTCAAGATCTATCACATTCTCCAAAGATCTGATTTTATCGGCTCGTCTTGAGTAGTTGACGAGTTGCGAAGCGGTGTTGCACTTGTTGCTGGCTCTATACGCGACCTTGACCGAGTCAATATGGGCACGCTTGGGTCGATACAGTAGGTCAGTGTAACGTTCGCTCAAGAATTCTATCAGATCAGAGACTGACCTCCGATGTGTTTGTATCGGAGTGTACAGGAACGCCCCACTTCTTGGTCCATTCCGCGTAGTGCGATACGGAGTGAAGGCGGGGCCAATTGAACCTCAATTTTTCGACCTGTCCGTCGACAATTCGAAATCGATCATACGTGTTTCTCGCAAGCTGAAATCCGAAGGCACGGAAAGTCACGTAAGTTGAAGCATGCAAAAATTCGTTCAGAGGGCATTGACTCGCAAACATGTAAGCATCGTACGCAAAATCCATATCGTCTACGTCATCGGCCGTGGCCTCTAGGGACGTGGCGTACATAATTAGCACGGAAAGCAGTGTCATAATTTGGGCGTTTTCGTCGACGAGGGTTCGTGATTCGTAGTCGTCTCCGATGATCTGAACATCTGCTTAGAAGGATGTGAATGAATCAGTCAGCACAAGCATTGCGGTCCGAAGATGTAGTATTTTGGAGGCGCGACTTACCCCACACACCGGCAGGAAAAATCTGCGTGATCCCGGCAGAAGATATCAGGATCGACGCTACTATTAAAAACGCATGAAGTTGAAAGAATTCACTCACTTTCATCAAGTCGCGCGTATGTTTACCGGTCCAGTTGGAATGCTGAAACCCGTCCTTGAAGCGACGCAGTTGTGAATGAAGGGGCATCAAACGCATACTGTTGTACAATATTCGACATCTCAGATCGCATGCTTGTTCTTGATTGATTCAATCAAACTTACTTCAGCTCGATTCTGCCAATTAGTTCGTCGAGTTTTTGCTTGTTTCTCCTGGGATGAGCATCAGTGGCGATTTGTGCGCATGTCTCAATGAACAAGTCGTCAATAGTGATGTCTTTCACCATGCCTGATGAGAGAGGACGAGGAGAGAAAGAAAGGATCAATGAAAAGGAGAAGCCGTCTATAGCTAGCAACACTGACCTTTGATCAGCTGGTGGAGAGGATCAGCCACCATGAGCTCATGCCCATTGACCCCTAAATAATCCCAGACGGTCTGAGCCTCAGGAAGGGACTGATTCAGTGAACAGGAGCTGAGGGGGAAATCCTGCAAAATTTACCCTGCCAAGGTGATAGCCTTCTTCTTTGGCCGCCTTTGTCTGCGCTGTGATTGTCCTGAGCTGGCTTGCTGCCCTTCTGACTTCGTAGGCATCGGCACTCGTACGAGGGGCGGCAGGGCCTTCTTGAAGCTTGAGTGGCTCTTGTACACAGCTAGCAGCGCAAACAGAGTGAGCCCATGTAAGTTAAGTCAACTCTGCAGGCGATCAAACGCTAGCTGTCGTCCACCTACCAAGGAACGTAGCCCTGAACAAGGGATGTAAGCCAACACGCCTCCAGATAGTCAACAGATACCGGTCCAAAGTACACCCTGATGTATCGATAGTGGCCATCCGCAAATTGGAAGAGGTGTCGGCCTGAAAGAAGGTGTCTGATCGGAGCCCACAATATCCTGTAGGATTCGAGCTATTCTATCAGAGCTCTCCGCTACGTCGACCGAGCCGAGACAGCTTACTCTAGAGCTCGATGGAGCACCCTGCGTTTGTATATACGGAACATCTCGTCATTGCCTTTGTCCGCCCCTTGGATTTGAGTGGGAGGCGGATGCCACAGCATTAGCAACAGCCAGCCCACCGTTGGCAAAATAGAAGCCCCGGGCGATACTCACTTTCCACTTTAGGAAGGAAAGCTATAACGACCAAACCGCCATGGTTTTCACGTTTGAGGAATCCGGCGTTGACCCCTAGAGACATATACACAGGATGGGCCGAGGCAGTCCCAGTTCCGATCGACAAGACAGTTGAATCCGAGCTGGTGTCAATGCGAACGGCCACATCGGTCGGGTCGTCGAGAGTGTCCGGCTACTAGTCAGTTCTCTTGATGGACTTTGCGCCGGGCGATTTCAACATCCATCCAGCGCTTACTTGCATCTCCCACGCTTTGTCTGCGGTATGGGGCGCCCCATATACCCGTTGCTCCTGACCGTTTGATTTGACCTCGAACACCTTCATGGGCCGCAGATGCTGGTGACCGCAGAATACGGGATTGGAGAGAAGATGTTGGAGCACATGATGCGCGTCCCGACATCGGAACGTATGTTCCTGTGAATAGAGGTGTCGAGGTTAATCGGCTCGAACCTGCTCGTGTCCCTGTCCTGGACTGGCAGCGCTTACCAGTTGCAAAAATGGAAGTTCAGCATCACTATTCGACCACCCTAAGTCCTCCGCAGTTACGATGATTTTTTCTTCGCGCCATTCAGTGTGATGAGCTAAGTAATGGAGGAGCACGATTTAGAGTTAGGTGGAAGATTGGAGAGCTCAAAACACTTGTACAAAGCTCACCATAGGGTATTTTTTCGATTGTAGATCTGAGTTGAAGCCTGTTGCTGAAGGCATGGTCCGCCTGCGGAGTGATATCTCGGGACTTAGATGGCGGATATGACCCCGTTCCAGCGTTCACAACTTCGGCCGAACATACCTGAAGAAACGTGTTGTTGAAAGTGACCATCGCATTGAATAGAGACTCAGACATTGAGCGAGTCAACAGTGCATACTGATAATCCTTTTCGTCCTGGAACGGATAAAAGACGTTGTTCGGGTCGAACAAATGGGCATGCGGAACCGTTGGAGGCGGAGTGTGTTCGTCACAAAGTTGTCCGTCGGCTCGGCAAGCCCAGCCTGCGAGCGTCCCACTCGGGCTGGTCATCGAGGGTATGATCATACTCAGAGTCTGATGAACTGTCGCTCGAGGAGTCGTCATCGTAGTCGCTACCGCTTGAGTTGAAGCCATCGACGTCGCAGTCGGGCCAACCGTTTCTGAGGTTCTTCTGTCGTCTGCGGCGTCGGCGAAAGAACTCTTGGCGAGAGCGCTGTTGTCTAAGAACTTGGAGGTGACTTCGTTCAGCAGCCGATGACGTGGGTAGTACGCGGTCGAGCGGTCAGGGCCTTTCGTGAACGTGCAAATGTGCTTCGAGATTGCGCACATGGTGGAATGATCTCTGACAAGCAGCAATGTTGCATCGGAATTGACTCATTTGCGAACGAGAGCCTTCATGTTCAAGCGACATCCCGAAGGCCTGTACGACGAGTCTACTGTCAGCGAGAGTGGACTGAAGCTGGAGGAAGGCAAGGGACGCGCGTAAACACAGCCTGAATGCAGGCGTATTTTCTCGAAATGCGCTAAGTTGTCTAAAACTACGCCGCGCAGCTAGCGCGTTGCGGCGCGACGTGGCAGCATAGGGGCCACTGCATATGTTGGCGCACGCTAAACCGCGCCCTAAAAAAACACCGAACAACAAATGCGACGTGTCACGCGCGCTCGTTCTGTTTACCACCTTTTGACTCCCTCCCTCTTCCTCCTCACTCACTCACCGTCCCTTCCTCGCCTCTCGTCTTGTCTCGGTTGTAGCCCTTCCACCCAGTGCCTGTCCAGCGATCTGTTCACATGTCTTCTCGACCTTCTCGAGCGAGTGCCACCGCGTCTGTGCGCCTTGCTACAATGCGGGACCGCGACACGCCGGCGGACCGACGGGAGAGGGCGCAAGCCCAGCAAAAACGAAAGGCGGCGAACACGAAGGCGGCCGACAACAAGCGGCGGCGACTCGACGTCGCTGTCGGTGTGAGCCAAATCAACGCAGCGAAGAAGCAAGATGCTTGGCAACGCCACAAAGCCGCAAAAGAGCAGAAGGAGAAGTACGCGCAAGTGTGATCTCTTAACTCTACTGTATGTTTTCTTGAATGTAGGTGAACTGAGGCCTCGCCCGTCCTTGTTTCCAGTGCACCCCCAGCAGCCCCTGCACATGCGTCCAGGATTGCGGTGACACACACCTCTTCTCTTCACACCGTTCATGCAGATACCACACGTCAGCTTTTCCATGCACAGCAGACTTCTGTTGAGCCATACAGCAACGAAGATAGCGGCGACGAGGACTCCTATATCGATCCTGCTATAAAGGACCTTGTGTTAGGTGGACAAGCCGAGGACCCCTGTGACTTTTCGGACAACGGTCAGGACGAGGCAGACTCGGACGAGGGCGAAGACTTAGTCGGACCCACGGTTGTGGATGGCGCCGATGGGGCCGCACCTGTCGCCATTGTCAACAAGGTAGCGACCAGCATCATGGACGATGATGACGAAAGCGTCATTCCAGGCTCCAGGCGTAGTGAGTAGCATTCAAGCAGGTTTCGGTACTTGCGTGCAGGCATTCAATGGGTCGTATCAACACTTGCAGACGCCCCAGCCCAAGGCTCAGGCTCTACAGTCCTCAATCGCCGGACAAGCTTTAAGACGCAATCCACCGCAAGGTAGGGTTGCCAGTCGTACACCAGGCTCGTCTTCGTCGTTTGCGAGATCGTCGCCCCTGGTCAAAGGGAACCTCGATGACAATGCCCCCTACGACGGGGCGCACAACCGCAAGCCAATAGATCAAGAGACGTTGGATTCAAAGCCCAACCGCCGACAAGCATCCGACTTGACTCTAGAGCAGAAGATGGTCGCTGGCGCCTGGTTTCAAACTATTTTCATGCAGAATATTCTCGACGGCCAAGGTCTGTGGCGAACAAAGAGATCGCTTTACGCCCAGTCTCAGCTCGTAGCGGAGGTCTACAACAAAAACGCTGAGAGGCCTATCGAGTGGTCATCGAAGATCGCCGACCTTGTGCGGCATTCTTCCCCGCCTACGGTGATACCTTGCCAGCGCTGACAACACCTGTGTTTCCTTCAAGCAGATCGTTTCGAAGAATCTGGGAGTCTTGAATTTGATCAAAAGGACGGCGCTGAAATACACCTATAAAGCATACAAACTGGACCCGGACAGGCAACGTGAGGCATCGACCGCCAAGGCCGTACTCTATCTCCAACCTACTAAATGGGCGGCCAAAGAGTTACGTTGCGGTGCGGGAACGGTAAGCCTTTCCAAAGCCCCGCTACCAGCTCCTTCGAGTGCGATTCAGCGTTGTGGCCATATGTTTTGGCACCAAGCTGCTTACAACATCTTTCTCCCTCAGGGTGGGGTCGACATGAACGATTGCTCCTTCGAGGCCGAGGATGATTTTCAGAACGACCTTCTATACGAGATCTTTGTTCAGATCGTCGCCGGCATAAGGAAAGAAAAATCTGCTGCTTTCCAATGGCCAAAGGAAGGTCTCGACCCGAACGACAATGATCATCGCGAGCTTGCATTCGCTCTTTTGACTCATGCATATGCCGGCGTAAGTTCCTCAACTGTTCAGCAATGTCCATTTCAAACTACCAATCATATCGTTACATTCTTGCTATGACGGATCAGGTTCGGTATGCCATGCAGGTCCTTACGCCGCCCCCATCGCTCCCCGAATCGTCCGACGCTGGCAGAAATGCGAATGTGGCGAAGCAAACCGTAGCGCTCTGGCACGAGTTCTCGGCCACTCACTATCAGGGTCCCGTCATGGCCATACTGCGTAGGCGTCGTAGAGAAGGCTCTGGGCCTTTTTACTCAGAAGCTATGCAGGTACGAGTCACCAATCGAGTACAGAACAGCGTGGAAGTAGCACTCCTCGAGGAGTATCGAGGGCCCGGGGTTTCTAGGCGGGGAACCAGTGACGAGATGAGGATCACAGCCCAACGGGCTTGCGACTTTGAAGAGTCTCTCTTCACTTGACTGTAGTATATGAGTGTAGCATAGGTTTAGAATGACAACAGATCAGGGGCTGCGAAGATAAGACTGCCTAAACAGCCGCTTAAAACACGGTCTGTGGTTCGGATAAAGTCGCTTTAGGACCGCTTTACGCCGCATAAGAGGGCTTACGGACCGCTTTGCGTATGCAAACAAAGCGCGCGAGGAGTCTTAAGCGCGCCGTAAGTGCGCCGTAAGAGTCCCTTATCTAGGGTACACTTAGGCGACACTTAACGCGCGCGCGGCCTAACGAGTGGTTAAGGGCGCTTAAGAGCAGCTCTAGGCCGCTTAACGACTGCTTTACGAGGTTTCGCGCGCTTACGCGCGTTTGGCCATTTTGCTGATGTAGTCACGATCAATCACCGGCCATCTGTTGTGCAGCTCGACATGGCTCGATTCATCCAATCTCTCAACCCCGTCACAATGCGCAATTTCTATTGGGCCGGGGAGATTCCTCTGACACAGGCTGCGGCCAGCGTTTTCGATACCACTTGAAGGCACGAGATCGCTCTCGAGCCTCACTGGTTCCGAGTCCAAACTGAAAAAATCAAACGGTATAATTCGCAGGCGAAGAAAGACTACTAAAAGGACTAAGGTCAAGAGACGCGAGGACAAGCGTGAGGCCGCAGAGGTTGGCTCCAAGGGTTCTCATAGGATCAGATCACCGGAGGATCGGATCAGATCCGTTTTTTTTTCCCAATCCGCGTTGATCTATCCTTTCTTGATCCTATCCAGAAGGATCAATTTGATCTGAGACATTTAATTGCCTTATATGGCAACATATGACTACACCTCACTAGTTGTCGCTATCGGTGTTGAGCGCATCATTCTCACTAATACCACCACTATTGTGCCCATCATGACTATCTTCCTCATCCTTGTTGGAATCATTAGCATCATCATCATCCGAAATGATCACCTCACTGATTCGCCTTTTTCTATGAGCTCCGATCGCGCGCGTTGCCCTCGCCGGTGTAGGTGGGTTTCGCATGACATCTACAAAATGCGAACATGATTTTATAGTCGGTTTAGATTTGTGTAACAAAGGTCATGTCGGATAGTGGTACATACCCTGTAGCGCGCTCTTGTGAACGGCAGGTATCAGTTAAAGGGCTATCTACCAAGTAACGACGCTACATCGCCTCCCCCGCCCCCTTTTTTTTTTTTTTTTTTTTTTTTTTTTTCTTTCTCCGAGGCATGATCTATCCTATCTTGATCCTGCCCAGCTAGGATCAGGACCGATCTGATCCTAAAAAATTAGGATCAGGATCTGATCTGATCTGATCCTATGAGAACCCTTGGTTGGCTCGAGGTCGTCGTGAGGCGTAAGCGGAGCGGCGCCTTACACCAACCTCCCTGCGTAAATGAAGGTCGTTGCGAGCTCCGCCCGCACCTCCCGGACCGTGGGGGGGAAGATCGGCGCGCGGGCGGCTGAGAACCTTATTTTAAGTCGTGCATTCTTTTATGTAGATGTAGATTTCATTTTGAAAAGGCTCGTTGGCGGTCGCGCTGGCAGCGCTCTTGGTGCTTGGTGCGCGCGCGCAACCTTTCCCGCCCGCGCGCGGCGGGAATGCAGTCTGCAGTGCGCGTAGCGCAGAAAGATTTCTGAGCATTGTACAGCTTGTAGAGTAGTTCTGAGAAATTATTCAACATTAGGTGGCCCTCATATTTGGACATTTTCAGTCAGAATCCTGGAAAAATTTGGACATGTTGCCTCGAAAATGGCCGTTTTTAGAGGGCCGCCTATGGCTGGGCTCGGGGAGTCCTGTCCTCGCTTTTCCCCTCCGATGTCTCGATCGGATGCCAATGGGGTTCTCGAGCGTGGGAAGGAAATTGCGACCTTCCTGCGACCTTCCTTGTGTATCTTACGGTTTGTTTGGTTGTGTTGGGATGAGGAAGATGATTAATATTCCTGGACGAGACCCTGGGATGATGCGTACACCCCAATTCCCGAGCCCCCGGTTCGGACAGGCGCCCTGGTGCCGGACGCGTGCCACAGGTCACGTCCCCCACATTCACAACCAAAGAAACACAGCGAAAGATGCCTATGTTACAACGCATTCAGGCTCTAACCGAATCGAGTGCAAGCTTGCCAGCCTTGCTCAGCACTTGGATCGCAATCTCCTTGTGCTGCCGCCAATACCTGTCGAAGGCATTCGATGACCAACGGCCAAGGTTTCGGATGTGATCCGTGTGTACACCTTCTCGAAGGTAAAACGTGGCCCCACCGGGCCTAAAGGAGTGGTTGTTCAAGGGCGCCCTCCCGCTCGCCTCGAGAATGTCTTTGATTCGTCGCGAGAACGCCGAGGAGGTCAGCTGTCGATGACCTCCCTCGCGCGCCCGATATGAGAACAACCGCCCTGGTGGAGGGTCGTTTAGGCGGAAATGGTTATCGATGCCTCCGACCGGGCAGAAGGGCTCGCCGTCTTGCGCCGAGACTACCAGCGTGCGGCCGACACGCCGACGCACCTTGTCGAACGGGAGGTCCAACTCGTATCGGAGAGGAGCTTCGCTCGTTGCATCGATCCGGCGCGCATTGGCCACCGCTAGATGCCGCTCGGCTATGAACTCTTCGTCCGCCGAACCCGCCGTAAACTCGCCCAATCTCGCCATCGCGAAGAACGCCGCACACGCTGCAGCAAACACGGCCGTATCAAACGGACTGCACTTGTCGATCCCCGCGGCCAGGCACCTGAGGCCGTCCAAAGTCGCCGCCAATCACTCTGGGTTGGGGGCTGGAGCTGTGGCCGCAGCCGCAGCCAGTTGCATCGTCCACATCTTCGGATCGTAGTTCATACTGTATTTTCGAGACGGCGTGCGACCCCCTCGTCCGACAAAGTGTGGGGAGAGGCCGAACGTGCCAAGCACGCGCCCGCGATCCCGCGATTCTCTCGCGGCGGAGACGGGATAGGACCGGATAATTACAAAGTCGCAACCGAGGCATAAGAGCGCGGCTCTGAGTCATGATAGCGTGACATTGACAAAACAGGACGCAAGAGGGTTCGACCTCACAAACAAACAAAGGTACACGACCTCGCAGACACAGGGATACGCAACTCCGTACGAACGAAGCTCCACCTTCCACGAAGGGAGTCAGATGTCTCAGCCTATCGCCCACAGGGGCTCTCCCGCCGCCAGCAGCAACTCGCGCCCCGCCGGATACTTCGACAGTGGGTGCGCGATCATGAACGGGAACGGTTCGTACTGCCGCGGGCGGTCTGGCTGCCGGGACACGACGTCCGCGGGGTTCACCTTCGTGTTGATGTATTCAATCGACCACTTCACACCTCGAGTTTCCTCAAGGCTGCGCAGGTTTGAAAGCGACGAGTTCAACAAGGAATTCATCGAATGCCCTTCCCTCCATCCAAGCACAAACCCGGTGTTGTCGCATTGTAGAACAAAATGTATATCGTCTTTAGACATCCGCAACGCAGCCTCACCCAGCGCCTCGACCGCCCACGCCTCCGCGTTCGTGATTGAGACCGAGTGTCGAGGCGGTGGCAGATCCGTCCACCCCTCGGGGAGAGTGAAGTACGCGGAGTATCCGTTGATGACGATGCCTAGTCCGTGCATACAGGCATCCGACGCTAGCGCAAGCTTCGATGGGATCGGGAGGGCCTCGAACGACGTGGAGAATGGGCCTTCCGACAAGAGGAACCTTCTCCAGTATTCGAGTTGATCGTACGTGCGACGGTCCAGGCGACGCGCCCGCAAAACCGCCTTCCGGTCCCCGTACGCGATACACTGTCTGTATAGACGGTTGAGATGGGTCCGTAATGCAGGTAGGATGTAGGCGACATACCCCAACGACCCAGTGACCGACTCGACCTCTGAGCGTTCCTTCTGATCGGCGCGGCTGCCTTTCACCAAGGCGTCGATCTTGTCAATGTAGCGCAGCCGCTTCTGATCGGTGACCGTCGCGGTCATTAGATCCAAATCCCATTCAATCCCGACGTGGACAAATTGACGCATCCACGTGAAGCCTTTCTGCTCCGCGAGGCGCCAGCCGAGGGATCGTACGAAATGAAGAATGACTTCTTGCGATATGACATCCGACGTTCGGACCGCGCAAACATCGTCAACCATCTTGAAGATTGACACGCCGGGGAACTTCCATTCGACCAAGTCTTGGGTCAGGTCCGCAACGTTCCCAAAGACACCGGGAGTAGTCCTGCCACCGAAGCATGGGACTCGTCGTACGAAGATGAGGCCGCGCCACAAGATGCACATGCTCGATCGCTGGTCCCATCGCAAAGGGAGTTGGTAGAACGCATTGGCGAAATCCCAACCGCAGACTTCCGCCGTCAAGGGAAGCTCGCGAAACTTGCGGTACAACATGGGCAAGGTCGTCCAACGGCAAGGGAAATCCGCAGATTTCAGGTCGTCATTAAGGGAAACGAGTTTCGGACGGCTAGACGAACTACTCCGTTGCGACGGTCCATGCCCGTTCGTCGACGGATGATTCGCTTCGTCAGGGTCTGTGGTTCGATCGATCGGTTTCGCCTTGGGGTAAGACAGATTTTCGATCTGTCTCCACTTCGGCGGCATTCCGGGCGCTACTGACTTCGGCACATAGCTGATCGGATTCGTGCGGAAAGGACCGACCGCGGCCTCGAGCTCGTCCTTGTCGTACGGGCCCGCGATGTACCCGAGATCGAGCAAGCGCTCCATCTTGCCGTCCATGACCAGTTGTTGCTCCTCACTGAGCGGTGCGTTCTTCGCGATGTGACGCTCCGACGGAGGGTCCTTGATGCCGAAATCAAAGCCCTCTCGGATCTGCTTCGGTTAGCGGCCAGGTACGGCGCGACGTGCGCGACCTTTGCGAGTGCCTTAACGTTGGCTTCGAACGCACCAGCATCGAGCGGCGTAACAATCTTGTACATCGCATCATGGAACGAGTCGACTTCGCGAGCCATGATTCGCATGCGAGCGGAAGTTTCGGGCGCTGGCGACAAGTCCGGCGCGGGCATTGAAGGCACGAACGGGATGTCTCCTTTGTTGCCGGCCGCGACAGGTTCAAGTGGAGCCCTGCCCACCCCGTGGATGGGCAGTTCGGTGATGCTCGGAGGGTCTGCCGGAGCAGAGCTTAGCGGGTCTGGAAATTACAATCCAGCACGTCAGCCCTCGGCTGCGGAGGAAGGGGCAACGCCCAGCCGGTCCGTCGGGACCGGCATCTACACGTACGCGGACGTGAGAAAGCGCGAGCGGTGGGGGATTCGACCCCTGAACCAGAGAACGGAGGCCCGCGACGCGATGCCTGAGAGGTAACGACCTCAGAAAGGGCCACAGAAAGCGGTTCGAATTGTAGGTTGCGTACGTGAGGAAGCGCAAACGGTGGGGGATTCGACCCCTGAACCAGAGAACGGAGGCACTCGACGCGATGCCTGAGAGGTAACGTCCTCAGAAAGAGCCACAGAGCTCGTCGGGACCGGGCATCTACACGTACGCGGACGTGAGGCGGAAGTGACGGCACGACACGAGAGTGGGGAAAGGTTGGTGATACAGACGCGCCAACTCGGTCATGCGGACCCGACGTGGGTATAAGCCTCATGCTGGCCTTTACAAAAAGAACACGCGTGTTCACGAACGCAGGATTGGACGCAACCCCTGACGTTATAGTTGGTGCAGGCTGCCGCGCGCGGCACAGCGCTGAGCGGAACCACCGAAGTTACGACTACCACTGCAGGCGCAACCACTACAGGTTTGAGGAGAGGAAGAATCGGCTTCCAATCCTCGCCCCCCAGCGTTGCCTCCTCCATGGCTTGAATGCGGCCACGCGCCTCGATGAGATCGTCCACCTGGCGCTCCATCGCCCGGGCCCACGATGACTGGTGCTCGGCCGCGAGCTCAGCCCACTTCATGGCGACGTTGAGGGCAGCCGAGACCTGAGCCATGATCGACTGGTCGAAGGGTCCGAAAACCTTTATCTTCGAGACCTTGAATCCCGACCACCACAAAGAACGAACCGTCAAGTCGTATTTACGCATGATGAACCAGTTCGAGTCACAGGTCCGCATCGCAACGGACTCGAAGTGCCGGTCAAACATCTCCGAAGGCGACTGTGCGCCTCCGACGATGATCGAGGCCGTCATCGGGTCGACCGCTTCCTTGACAAGGAGCACATAGGAATAGCGCGCGTCCTGCCATTGCGTGCGCGGCAGGCAACCGTCGAAGACCAGACCCGCCTCCATCCGCGCCTGGAAACCCACACCATAATCCAGACTCATCGTTACTTGTTGGTGTCGTGACAGACACGACATCGGAGGATCCTTGCGATCCTTCGCCCACTTGATCATTTCGGCAGAGATGCCGAACAAGGCGCCATCGTAAGTGGTACAAGCCGTCGTGTCCAGGGCGCCGGAGAGTTGCATCGGCCATCGTTGCCGCCGGCGACTCTGTAGAGGAGGGCGCGGCGTGGTCGTTGGTAGAGGTCGAAGCAGTCGTCATTGTCGGTACCAATAGGGTCGAAAAGTTTCGCGAGTGTAGAGGCAATGATCACTGCCGTTCGAGCGAAACGAATAAGGTGCAGAAGCGAACAGGCATTTCTCTCGCCACTCCACTCTAAGCGCATGCGCGCCACCCCCAGGGGGGCGGCCCACCCTTCACAGCCGCCGCCGCCTCTATTATAGCAAAGTGCTCACTGCTGTTTGGTCCTCTTCCATCGGGCGACCGAACGCAATGTTCTCAAAGCTTGGCCGTTACGTCGCCGTGCTATGCCTCTACCATATGGCCGCACAGATAGGATCTGTGTCAGCCGACAAGGTTCTGGTTGTACTCGAGAAAGATCTCGAACAGCAAGACTATGCGCTCACTTGGAGCTCGCTTGAAGGTGAGCCCCCGCTCGCCCTGTTTAGCTGCAATGGCCAAACTGCCTGCTCCGCACCATCACGCCTGCGACCAGCCACTAGCTTTGTTCCAACATATCCTGAACAGACAGACGCTGACCCGTTCTTGACGTGGCCAAACTTGCACAGCTCGAGGGCACGAGCTCAGCTTCCGTGACGCTTCTGAGCGTGCCACGTCGACGCTGGAGGCAAGCCAGTTCCAACACATCCTCTTGTTCGCGCCGTCGGCGAAACGTGAGTGCTTTCCACCCAGTTCAGAGGCCGGACGACGAGCCCTCAGTCTGCGGAAGTATCTGCACGCTGTTTCACACCTCGGGTCAATCTACCGGTCGCGACCCCGGCAGCTTGCTGTTCCGCGCTTGTCCCCCCACCCCCCACCAGGTTCTCGAGGAGGCGGTGGTGGGCTGAATTCGGCCGAGCTGAGAGCCTGGGACTGACCATTCCACTTGATGGTCGTGTTGCTCGCGCCGATCTAGAGCTTCCGGAGGACTTGAACCCCCAACGTCTCGTGGAATACACCCAGCACGGCAAAAACCTGCTCGTGGCGCTTTCGCCGCATGTCTCGGAGTTTTGGCGCGACTTTGCTCGCGAATTCGACCTTGAGTTCGACGATCGCGGCACTCGAGTCATCGACCACTTCAGTTATGACGTGAGCTTGGACGACGACTCGTCGCATTCGGTCATCGTTGTGCCGCTCTCCGGCTGCCGATCCCCCTTTGTTGCATCCGAGACCGGCGCCGGTCCTCCCGTATTGTATCGAGGTATCGGCCACGCCGTCGGCCGTCGGCCGCTCGCCACGAATATTCTTTACGCTCCTGTAACATCTTATAGCGGCGATCCATCGCGCGTTGGCAATCTAGCCGACGATGTGCACCTCGCTGGGACGTCTACAGGGCTGGTCACTGCTTTCCAGGCCAAAAACAACGCTCGCATCACTTTTGTCGGCTCGACAGATGTCTTCTCCGACGTGTTCCAGAGCGCGAGCATTGAATCAAGCAACGGACTCAGGCAAGTGGACTTGGCTTTGCTCAATGTCATTTAGTAGCCCCTGTCAAAAGCTAATGCGCGCGAGACAGGTATCCGCGCTCCGGCAATACGGCCTTTCTTTCCGATCTCACACGGTGGACGATGCAAGAGACTGGCATCATCCGCATCGATGCTACTCGCCACTATCGCGCGAGCGACGGCCAACGCCAGGATCTCTACCGCATGGGGGAAGAATTGGTGCGCTAGCTCAGCCCCCCCCTCGACTTCGCTCAACTGATCGGCCTAATTCGCGAGTCTACAGGCATACGACGTGGATCTTGTCGTCAAGGACAAGGACACAGATCTGCCCGCCCTCCTCGATGATCTGCAACTCGATTTCACGATGCTAGACCCCCACCTCCGTGTCCCGCTGACGATCTCGGGCCAATCGATTCACGGTCGCAAGGGCGAGACCGCAGTACGCTACATGACAAGTTTCCACGCGCCGGACCGCCATGGCGTTTTCACCCTTCGAGTGGACTATCGAAGGCCCGGTTGGAGCTTCCTCGATGAGAAGGCGGTAGTATCGGTGGCACCTTCGCGTCACGACGAGTTCGAGCGGTTTATTACTGGTGCTTTGCCCTACTACGGTGGTGCTCTCAGCGTCTCCGTAGCGACTCTCGTACTGGTTATTTTGTGGACATTGCAATGACCCACCACCCAAGGGCTGCGACCCTTCGTCTTCCCCTCGCCCCCACCAAGACCTTATGGTTGCCCGCCAGTGTCCAGAGTTCACAAGGTGTACCATCTCCGGCGAATCTGTTGCGAATGCACCTGTGCATTTTTTCGGAGATGCGGAGACCGTTCAGATTAGTTCGAAGTGAGGCGCATTGCAACATATTAGGCGAACATGTACCCAGTGCCGAGAGACGATGGTAGTAATTGCCAAGATCGACAGGGTAACTCCGAGCTGGATCTTATTGAAAGAGGGGCTGAGCACGTCGAACGACTTTGATGGTGATATGCGAGCCCCGAAGAGATCTGCTCCGATCGCAAGGATCGACGACTCTGATTCTCGATCTCCCGGATAGCTAAGCATGAGCTGGACGTCGGACAGCTGTTCAGGCAAGCACAAGCGCATACAAGAAAAGGTCAGAGTGCCGTATTCGTACGTCCCCGTGGTGAATACAGACTGACCTCATAGGCCCGAGAAAGCACCCATCTCGGGTTGTTCGGAAGAATGGCCTCGTAAGGTATGAGTAACTCTTCGAGATCTTCGCGGGTCGGCTGGCGTGTGTGCCTCCGGGGGTCGAGGTGTCGTCGCGGCAAGGCGATGACCTGATTCATCGAATTTGCGACTGCGACGGTACACATGGTCAGCGTGCAAGTAGTGACATTTCATTGATAGATGCGAAGATACAGTTGCACGCACAGACGGCGCTGAGCGACGTGATCCCGAGCCGGGTGCGTGTCAGACCCCGTACCCTCAGTCCGTCAGTCGACAGAAACGACTTGGAGGAGACGCTAATGCTGGCAAGATCAGGCCGCAGTGATGACCTGTCGGCAATTGGAGTAGATTAAATTCATTCCTAAAGTCACAACAATGCGCGATACCATGGTCGACTCACAAGGAACTTCCGGCTTCGATGGCGAAGGACGACGTCTGATGGAAGAGCTCGAGGGAATGCACCCGTGTAAAAGTAGAAGGGTCCCCTTCGGCATAGAGAGTGTAGATGATCCAGTTGTCGCGCATGGACACAGATATATCTTTCGAAGTGCGGACACCGTCATGCAGCGCTTCGTGCAGGCAGCGCCCACTGGCAGCGTCCAAGATACTCAGCGTCAGCTGCGAAGTTGATTTCGAGATGGCTACCACAGCGACGACGCCATGGTTCAGATACTTGAGTAGCATCGAGCGGTCTCCGAGAACTCGTCCTGGTGACGCCACCGCATCTGTGAAAATTAAGTAGGAAAGACATGAGATTTGTTCTCGATGAAGATGTTTGCACCGCCTTTGGGGAGCTTACCTAGCATGCCTCGCACTACGCGAACAACAGTGTGACCGGCAGGAAGTTTGTATCTCCAGGAGAGGCGCTGAGCACAAGGGCAACGGTCAGTATACCCGATCCATCCACCTCAGGCTCCGAAAGCGAATAAACTCACGCGCTGTCGGTCACACATTGACCACCCCTCGACTAGGCCATCACCAGCCTTAATCTTGCTCGCACAGCCCGAATTTACGCCACGGAAGGAAAGACTCGAGGTCGAGCCCTGGTGGTGCCGTGGCGGGCGACGGTCCTCGGTAATCTGATGATTCAATTCTTGGCCTGTCTGAGCGTCGAGTGAGATCAGAAGCAGGCGATGGTCAGACTTGATGTTCGGGGAGGTGTGAAAGAAGTTCAACCATGTCAGTGTATACAAGGACTGGACGGTCGAAGCTGGACCCTCACCGTTCGGGCCGTTGCATTGACGCGAACAGACGAAGTAGTCCCGGTACCATCAAGATGAGCAAGGAGAATGGTTTCCCATTCGATGCGCCCTTCCAATGATACAAAGTACCGCCATACCACTTTACCGTTGTCTTTCGCATCAAGCCCGTGAATGGTCTGAGATCGAGAGGAAACAACAACGGCGAGGGGAGTCGCTGCCACTTCGCCATTCTGCGACCAGGCATGACGACGAGATCAGCAGTTTGTCGCAGATCTGATGAGCCTTCGCCAAGACTCACAGCCCCATACCGCAGTAGTCTGGTTATCGGGGACGTTCGGGCCCCGGAAAAGCCGTCTGAGATTTGAACCATGGCTGGCAGATGGTCGATCTCGGCCAGAGCCTCGTCACGAGCCCACGCAAAGTGTCCATTTTCTCGCGCCTGCAGCAGGCCGGACGTTGACGCAAAGCTGATACGACTCGCCACAGAGTAGTCGCGAAGCGGTGCGGTCTCGATCGCAAACTTCGCAAGCAGGAAAAGGAGCAAGATTGAACTCGGTGGAGTCAGCGCAGATGGCGAACCTACGAGCCCAGAACGCAGCTTACGCTCAACAGATCGCCGACATCTTCCGGATCGAATTTGAAAGTATGTCCTGTAATCACCCCTTGAGGCAAGCCTGGAGTGACCACGAGGGAAAATATTTGCACGCTTGCCAGCTGGGTCCGCAAGTCTGATCAGGATTGCTGCGTCTCCCACGGCGCGATGAAAGTCAGGGACCTTACCTGGAGAGTCGGAGAGAAGGATAGATGGCCGATGTGGGCCTCATCCTCGCGATCTACAAAGCCCGAGAACAGCGACGCGAAGGACTGGAGAACGCCATCGTTCGATCCGGATTCCACTTTCAGTGTCAAGTCTTGCAGACGAGGGCAAAGTGAGTAACGTCACTCACCGAATCGTTCAGGTCCCACAGTTTGGTCAGGGACACTCCGGTCCAACGCAGCACGACAACCGTGCCATCCCGCCGGTGCGCCAAGAATATGCCACGCCATGCGAGTCCAACGTTATCCACACTAACGAAATCGGATGGGGTGCCGTCGGCTAGGGCCAGGACGCCCGAGCTCGAGCTCGCTAATGCGAACCAACGTACTGACGAACCGCCGACCCAGACGAGAGCACCGGAGTCGCTCTTGTCGCTGGAGGATGAGACCGCCAAAGGCATATGGTCGGCCGATGTCCGCAATTCCACGCGCATAGTATCGCGCAGTAGGTTGCCGGTTGAAGCGTTGTAAATGCGCAAGGAGCCCATGGTTAACTCCCTCTTCGGCCATGCAAACACGAAAATCTGGTTGGCTTGCGATCTTGCCAGCCGCACCCGGTCCGCTGGATCCCACCTGCTCCGGTGATAGGACGGTTCTTTCAGCCACGGTCAGTGCCGGATTGACTCGAATGCATGAAGTGTTTGGGCCAGCTTTTAGCGCAAACAGGCGGAAAGTTGGGCAAATGACGTACCCCGCAACCTCGACGTGCCAACCCTCAGCGCCTGTATCCACGTCCCTGCTTCGCAAGATACCCCGAGCATAACTGACCAAGGTCCGATTAGGACCATCATGCTCCCCCCAGCAGATCGCATCGCCCGCGACCTGCGCCGGGCCGAGCACAAAGTCGTCGGCGCCGCTCGTCGGAGACGCCCATCGAAGCTCGCCCGTCGTTGCGTCGACAACTTGCAGGTCGCCAAGGTCGGCCCGTGACGACACGACGAGACCTAGTGCGGGGGATATCAAGCAATGAATTCAGCATCCAAGATCGATGAAAACGCGGATGAGGATGCTACATACTGTCATCCCCGCAAGCAAAGTAGCTGAGCTTGTGCGCGTGCGGACCGTACAATCGTCGCCATCCTGGAAACGACGATACCGAAGTGCACAACAGATACGTGCGGACATGTACATGTCAAGCTCGTGGGTTAGTGTCGGGTAGTCGGGTATGCCAGGCGGGGGTGGGGCCACGTAACGAGGTGCTCTAGCCAACGAGACGAGCGACGAGTGACTGACGGAGAGTGCCATTGGCGGGGTCCAGCGCGGCCAGAATGTTCTTGTCGGTCACAGTGAGCAGGATCGAACGTTTTCGCGAGGGTTCGTCGTGGCTTGCGACGTGCTTGAACTGATGCAGTGGCTCCGCGGTGAAGTCGACGCGCTCGCGAGGGAGGCCGATCTGCACTCGATGCCAGTCTGGCGAACCGAGTGCGCGGGCTGCCGTCGAATGCAATACGGTCAGCAGCAGCGGCAGCATCCAGCGCACGCGAGGCCACATTTCGGGTCCGAAGCAGCGGGCGAGCGAACGAGCGTGTTTGGCGAGCGCAATGTGGGTGGGTCGAGAGCGGTTGGGAGCGTCGGATAGACACAAGTGGGGCGAGTTGGGTCGAGCGGTGCGCTGCGGAGTGGCTGCGGTAGGCTAGGGTAGGCTGCGGTGCGCCTCGCGAGGCCTCGCGCACTCTCGCGCCACAGCTCGCGCCGGCAGCCGCCAAAACAGGAGAGACAGTCGTTGTCTTCGCACACGACGCACAGACCTACTTTACCAAAGGGTGGTGCTATAGAGACTTCGCAGGCTAGGCACATTGAGGCACCGCCGGACGTCCGAAAGTGCGTGCAGGAGGCCAGGATGCGGGAAGCCTGAGGATGGGACGGTAAATTTTACGGGCGAAAGTGATGCTGAGATGATGCATAGTATGTGTAGCCAGAGCCAGGAATCCCAGGAACACAAAACGATGGAGCAGTAAGAACAATCGAGGTGAAAGCGTTTCTACTTCCCGAAAGTACAGAGTCTCCAGCGCGATCGCGTGAGGTGGTCGATCGCCGAAGTAGTACAAAATTGTGCTCTGGTGGTTCTCGGGGAGTCGATTCGATTCGCCGCCTGATCACGCCCGACTTGCCTAATCTGCATCGGATTGACGCAAACCTTGCCGGGACATGTTCCTACCGCAGTGGCGAGCACCGAGCACTAGACGGCCGACCACCGACGCTCATCGTCCTTTCGACGGTCTAGAGGCGGAGGGTCAAGTCGCAAGTCGCTCAGCAATGCGACTAAGCGTAAGGAACCGTCGTTGGCTCACCGTCCTTTGTACGGCTGCCTAGAAGGCGCGAACTGCCCGAGTTTGAAGCCGACCATTTCCGGCGTCACATGTACGGAGACGTATTGCTTGCCATTATGCACGAGAAAGCGCATCCTATTGCCCATCCCAGGCCGACATAGCACCTCATGCAAGTCAGCGATCTGCCTTCGCGCCAAGGGGACTGAGCACGATGACACACTCGACGTCGATCGACGCCGATATCGATGTTCCTGAGGCGACGCACCCGATAAAGTTGGGCAGAATCGTACACGATCTGGCGGTGGTTCGAATCGGCGTGTTCGTTCGCAATGACTCGGCGACATTCGGAAACGACGTGAAAAACGGCCCTGCAGGAACACCAAAACGGGGTCGCAGCTTTAGCAATCGCCCAATGCCTGGCGATACTATCGGATCCCCAAGTTCGCGAAGGCGATCCAGTGAAAGGGGAGTGTTCGGCGGTACTGACCCTTCCATGCCGACCGGGCGAGCATAGCAATCGACGGGCGCATCGTTGCCGAGGTCGACGTAAACAGAGATGAACACGCAGACAGGTGCGCGATTAAAAGCTGGCGCCCTCCCACGCGCCTGTTGAGGCGTACTTTTTATGTCTGCCCGAGGTGGTTCGGCATCACCATGTCTTGGTAAAGCTCTACCAAGCTAATATTGAATTTCGCGCGCCATCATATACAGCCAGACCACGAGTCAGGCACTGAGGGCCGTTGAGAGCGGGGAATTCCACCCTCAGAGGGGAATACCCGAGGTCTCGTCTGGTATTTACAAAAGCGCGCCTGGGTAATACCCGACAGCCTGGTATTTCCAGGGCGCCTGGTTTTACCACGCGCCTGGGTATTTCCAGGGCGCAGGGTGATATTATCCAAACGCACGGTGTTATTTCCACGCGCGCGCTGATTTTACCCAAGCGCGTGGTAATTCCGGGGCGGTACCGGTGCTGGGGGGTGCGCTTGCGCTAACTCGCGCGCGCCAAATTGAGTTAGCGCAATTGAGTTAGCGCACTTGAGTTGGCGCAGTCGAGCGCCCGAGTTAGCGCACTTGAGTTAGCGCACCGAGTTGGCGCACTTGAGTTAGCGCACTGAGTTGGCGCAATCAGGCGCGCCGCACGCGGCCATCCCCTTGTCTTCATGCTGCAGCGTGCCATATCCTACAATGCAACTGCTGTCACGCTTCTTTCGCAAACAAAGCGCCGATAACACGGACGACAAAATCGTCGGCACCTCGGCTACGACAGCATCGACAGCGTGCCAGAACGAGATCGGCCCCTGTGTCGACACTCTACACAGCGCGAACACCCCGAGCCAAGTTCAGGCCGCGAAGCGCCGCTTCGATGAGCTTTCAATACATAATGATGGACAGGATACAGGATCGACTGCAACTGATCAGTCGACCAAGAAGCCACGAGGTCGACCCCGTAGCTTAGTCTCGGCGCCCGCGGCGACCAGGCCTCAGGGTCGTCCGAGGAAGACGGAGGAGGAGAAGGAGGAGGCGGCCATAGCCAAGTCCAAGAGAGCAGCACAGCAAGCTGCCGAAAGAGAACTTGATGATGAACGTGCAAGACAGCTCAAGGAAGCGGAGCGAGCTAGGCTAGAGGCCGAGCGAGCGCCTCAACGCCAACTCATATTAGACGAGCAGAATCAGCGGATGCAGGTCAGTTGTGAAAGCCCGATTTGCGATAGATCAGTGGGATCATGAGTGTCAAAACCTGTTAGGCATGTGGCATTGACGTCAGAAATGAAACGTGCCGCATCCTTCCATACAGTTTCCGCCTGCAAAAGTGTACACTGTGAGCCGGGCTACACTCCCGTCCGCCGTATTCCTTCTGACTAATGCATGTCCGTGGCTCCTAATCTTAGACTCAAACAACTCTCAACTTTGCACCGGCAACAACTTCACCCCAAACTCCGTTTCCAGATGGCTCGTCTGCCATACCTTCCGCATCCGATGCCTCAGTCTCGACCAACTCCACGTCGCGCTCGATTCCGACGTCCGCCGGATCGGCATTGCCCGACGATTCAGACTCTTTTGACTCGGATCCACAATCGAATTTGAGTGAAGCAAGCGCAAACCCCGCGATCACAAACCTTCAAACTGCGCATCCACGGACCTCTCCTCCCCGCGAACCAATCATCACTGATGATGATGCGCTTTTGTGCGATGGGGGAGGCGGTGATCCGTTCGATGGCGACGAGGAAGATGATGGGGGTGGTTCCACTAAACCTCAAGGTCGGTGGGAACCGCTAGCCAAGGTCACCCAGTGAAGAAAGGACCCGGACATCAGACACTGGCCGGGTTGTGCGAACGCTTTTTGTTGAAACACTTACCCAAGGATAACAACATCCGCCGATCTATGCAATGGGCCGACGAGTCGCTTCCCCAACACTTCGTGGACTATGCCGCGCTTGACGCATACGCTTCGCTGCGTCTTTACCACAAGATTGCCGAGCCACATTCGCGGCCTCTTTCGAAGATCGCCAATCCACGAGTGGGCACTCGAGTCGCCGTCATGTACGAGTCTGGCTGGCCGATCGCTCGCGGTGTAATCCAGTCCATCGATTCCTCGATTGACTCCTCCTGCCAACCACCGTCCAGTTTCCATGGCTTCAAGTGGGACAAATCGCGCGCTATTGTCGCCATCACACAGATCTTGACCCCTGGCGCACTGGTTCCTGAGTACAACTTTCATCAAGATGGATCTTTCACGCCACAAAGCCTGGCCGACTTGAAGGCGACTTCAACCCATCGGGCAGCCGAGGACACGATTGCAGTTCAAGAATCC
Organism: Microbotryum silenes-acaulis; assembly: GCA_003665825.1. Lineage (NCBI taxonomy): Eukaryota > Fungi > Basidiomycota > Microbotryomycetes > Microbotryales > Microbotryaceae > Microbotryum > Microbotryum silenes-acaulis. The sequence goes on from QPFY01000006.1 coordinate 746,714, forward strand.
GCAGACTCCTTCTCTCTGGTACTCGAGCTTAGCGCTCTCGTCGTCGACTTGGATGACGCACCCGTTTCGATCGAAGCACAGTGGATGTCAAACGTTTCGACTACGCATGATTCGCATCACGCTTCGGAGATTTTTATCCAAGAAAAGCACTCCGACGCTGCCGTTTCTGCCACCGCCAACGAAAGCGATCGCACAGATGATGTGGACGCACAAATAGACGATCACGGTAAGGACAGTGAAATGGTTGGGCCTGCAGAGATCGCGCAAGCCCTCCAACTGGATCGTTGCAAGAAGACTGAAGCAGCTGGCAAAGCTATCTGGGGCAAGGCTGCAACAAGCAAAGGTCAGTTACTACGGACTTGCCCCAGTCCTGGCGCCGGGGCTGGAGCTGATGTATGTATCTCGAACTATCCCCTTTCACTAGTGCCTTCCTCAGACGATACCGCTGTGCGGATTCTAATCGATCTCTGGCATTTCTTTGACCGGATCTATGTGTCCAAAAAACATGGCGCTGACAAAGCCTTTGCTCGCGCCTTCTCCGATGCGGTTTTCATCCCGAATGCGGATGATCGACTCCTGATGGAGGCTCGCCTAGCAAAACTCGGAATGACGTGGGAAGAAGCCGTCCGTTCGCCGGTATGGAATAAGAAGCTTTGGAGACGCGTTCGTCGATGGATCCCTCCGCCAAGCATTCTCGAGCCTTTGGTCCGGGAGGTCTTTGAGAAGTTCGGACCTTTGATTGATGCGAAGTCGAAGCAACCACTTTTCAACAAAGCGGCGCACGAGGCAGCGAAGAGATGTCTTGAGGCGATTCGGAAAGGCCAAGTCTCGGATCCAGTTGGCATCGAGCTGTACACCGACCTTGGGCCTTGCGGAGGACCAGATGGAAAGGCGGATGACGGTGTCCGTTTATATTCCTGCCAGCGCGGCACCAACAGTCTCGAAGGAGGCATCCACCGGAACCTTCGCCAACGGTTTCCAAAGTCTGGTGTTTCTCCGTGCCATGCCAATGCGTGCTTGGCTGACTACGTGCTAATGCACAATCTCACGGTCAGTCCAACTCCACCATCGCGATTCGAAGAAGCGGCAACCATTCTCACCCATTATCCCTTGTATTCGCAGGTTGGGACCTTCAATCGTACCGGAAAACCATTCGTGGGGCACTTCGACTTCTGGCTCACTGTGGAATTACATCGTCTGAGGCGCAAGACCTTGGCATTTCTCCCACGGCACTCAACCACTGTGTCAGATATAGTCAACCCGCTACTCTACACCCCATCCACTGAAACATTCGGCATCGTACCTGTTGTTCAGTCGCCAACAGCGCAAATGCGCTTTATGATCGAGCCCTATCACGTCGAGCGCGTCAAGTGGTCGCCACGGAACTTGCTGCAAAACAATACGCCGGCGATACAGCATATGCAAAGCCGGCTGCCAACCGATCGCAAGCTTCGCCACGACTGGCTAGCGGAACGTCAGGGTACTCGATTCGCTGTATTGCATGTCCATACACCCAGCGAACGAGCGCTATACAGATATCTCTCAAGCAAGGTACGACTGGGAGCTCCTCAAAATCTTCGGATATTCGAGATTACCGAGCTTTGGAACAAGTATGCCAACGGAATAGACATTTTTTACAAAGTATGTCGCGTCTGTGTCACTGAATGGTGATGTTGAGTTGAAGCGCAATCTTACACAGATGCCAGAGCACATCAATACATGGGCATCGAGATGGTCGTCGCTGGCAAATGCTCAAGCCACAATGAACATGGGTGGGAACGACGTCAGAGTAGTTCAAGCTTTGCTTACCGACCCCTCCCGCGGTCGTGATGTTAGCATGCTAGCGGCTAAGCCATTACTCGGTCACAAACCGCCAGTCTTGGGGAGGCTTACGGAGGTAGAAGTCGATGCCTCGGATCCTCCAACGTCATCCATCCGCCCCTTTGTTGCAACTGCCTTGAGCGACGCTGGTTCGAGCGCGGACTTGGGCACGAGCAGCGCTTTGACGCGCGCGGGTACCACAAAAGGAGCAAGGCACTGTCGATTCTGTGGCCAAACTACTTGTCGACGCAAGGGGTCAAAACTAAGCGATGACGGATCGGTGACTGGGTGTGACGGGGCGTGCTTGGACTGCGGGAAGCCTTTCGGGCTGACAGACGAGATGGATCCGAACGACCCACAATCACGAAGGTTCTGTAGAGGATTGACAAGGGCTGAGATGAATGGCCGAGCTCGGCATCAAAAGAAGTGTCACAACTTTGTAGCTGCATAATACCTGCGTAATATGATGTATGTTGTCAAAATGACATGTTCCGCACCACTTCCTCTCTTTCTCCCTTTTCACCTCCCCTCCCTCTTCTTCTTCTTTCTCCTTCTTTCTCTTCTCCTTTCCCGCCCCCCTTTTTTCTCTTTCCCTCTCCCTCCCCCCCCTTTTTTTTTTTTTTTTTTTTTTTTTCTCCCCCCACCCCTTTTTCTTTTCTTTTCTTTTCCTCTCCTCCCCCCCACCCCCCGACATGGGTACGGGCCCGTAATTCCAACCGTCACTTGGAAATACCAGGCCGTCGGGTATTACCCAGACGCCTGGGTATTTCCAGGTCGCGAGGTGATATCGCCCAGGCCGAAGGAGATTCTGCCCAGGCGCGTGGTAATACCAGCCGGCACCGTTATTACCCTCGCCCGGTGGTTTTCCCAGCCAGGTATGGTATTGTCCACTTATACATTGGGTCTAGATCCTAGTCATACCGCTACTCTCAGCTGTCTCAGCATGAGCCAAATGACTTCTAGCCTAGCAGATGGAAAACAGCTGGGAATGGATTACAAGTTCAAGAAATTGGGCCGAGCTTCGTCATCCAATCGGTCAAAGATATACTCGCGAGGCTCCTCTCGACCCACCCTCCGATAGATGCGACCAGCTGAGCCTAAGATGCAGCGCAGATCTATAATCTCGATCGCTCCCAGAGTTCCTTGACCTCGAGTGAAAAACAAGTTTTGGTGCCTCTGCGCACTGACAACAGATGCAGCCTTTCTTTTTTGCCGCCTTTGCGTTGGCTTGGCCACCGGAGTCGGCTCGATAGCGTCGACGGCTTCCAATCGACTTAGATTAAGAGACCTGACCTTCCCTACCAGGAAAGTCTGTGGAGTGAGAGGCACAAATTAGCGTTTGTACGTGAGTTGTCGCCGTCGTCGTTGTCGTCGAATGGGAGCGAGCTAGAGCTGGAGCGGTCCTCGTATTCCAGGTCAGGAGACACCATTCCCCAATCAAATGCCGCGTCAAACTGTTGTGTCTCGCGAAAATCTTCTTCGTCCAATCCTAGCGCTTGGTCCTCACTTCACCCCATTGATCCCCCGACCGAAGAAGCTCGCTCGGACTCGTGATCTCCTTGAGGAGAGTAGGGACCCTTCATCAGCAAAATGGGCACTCGGCGCGCACCGCTTAAAGGCGCTTAAGCCCCGCTTAAGGACGCTTAAGGACGCTTAACAAGACGCGACGCTTAACAAGACGCGGGGCTTAAGGACGTCTTGTTAAGCGTCCTTAAGCGTCCTTAAGCGGGGCTTAAGCGCCTTTAAGCGGTGCGCGCCGAGTGCCCATTTTGCTGATGTTGGGACTGGTGGGCACTCCATATGGCGCTTCATTTGTGGCTGATTGTGGTGGCAAGCGACTTGCAAACCAACCAGGAGTTGGTAAAGGGGGCTGGAACGATTGGGCCTCAGGAGCAAGCAATGTTGGAGGTTCCGATGGCTGCCGCGAGAACTCGAGGATAGCAGTTGCGTCGGCTCTGGAAGAGTCAACAGATTGTAGGCGTTTGTGGCGGTAGAACGTCGCTCTTGATACCATTGCATCGTTGCACAACGAACAATGGCATAGGCGAGAAGACTGGCTGCGTGTCATGGTGGCGCAATCGAATGGTTAATTACGGTGAGACGTGAGACTTAAGAGCAACGAACGACGCTAAGTCCGGCAGGCCATCCGGGACATTCGGGCTACAGTAATGCGCAATACGAGCAGCGATTAGGCAGATTTGATTATGTGCGAGATCCTCGCACCTATGCGGGTCAAATTAAGCCTGCCAAAAAAACTAGGTCGCGCGTAACGCGTTAAGGCAGCTTTTTTGGAATTTGGCCCAGGAAAACGTTGGTACAGGCATGGTATACATCCCTCCTCCACCGCCCGCGCCGGGAGGCAAAATAGCGGCTAAGTAGTGCACTGGCTACTCGCCTACGCTAATCGGCCCTTTGCCTCAAGCACATGGCACTGGCACCCCCACCTTCAAGCTTCAACCCTCCCCCACCGCCTTGCACTCATCGGCATCGCTTCAAGCATGGGCTCCCTGCGACACACACTGTAAGGGTTTCGCCCTACAGAAGGTCGCGAGGACGGTTGTAGATCGAAGTCGATGTAGTAACGGCCGAGAGAGGATACTCGTTAAACGTCTTTACTGGGTTTCAGCTAGAAGTTAACTACCCAGAGAGAGGCAAGAGAGAAAGAGAGATATGGGGAAGGGCGTCCCTATTGAGGGAGGCCGAGGGTCCGTGCGCCAGTGTCAGTCTTGACGTCGGCTACGGGGTCGAAGGCCTGGTCTCAAGGGGGGCGGCCTTACACCCTCCCCTCCGAAGTCCTGTCTGGGCTTCTTTGATGTGTTATCCCCTTCTGGGGAATGGACGGTAGACCCCCAGGTTTCCAAGCGGGCCTGCGTAGTCGCGGATCCGTCCGTTGGCCTCGAGCCAGCGTTGGGTGAGCTCTTGCGTCTCGACTTCGAGTTGTAAGAGCGCGTTGGTTCGACGACTATCGTCGGCTCTTTGTTCAATCGCTCGCGAACGAGCCTGTCGCTCCTTCCGAGTGAGATGGTTTGGGTCGAGACGTTGTTGCTCCGCTTTGGCGCGCTGTCAGCCAAAACTTTGGTGGAGTTAGCTCTACTCTTTTGACCACCTTCTTTGCATGCGCTTGAACCGACCAGCGCATCTCGGAGCTCCAGTTCCGACTCGGCATGATTTTCCATCATAAACCGATTCAGGATGTTCCTCGCTCCGTTGTAGTATTCGTCCCAAAGGGGTTTCATCTCCGCAGAGGAAGATTTGACGTATTCCGTTTTGTTCTTGCCTTGCCCTTTGAAGGCTACCCTGAATTCTAGGGGACCTCGGTCGGCAAACGCGTCGTAGATGTGTGTGATCTCGCGCACACGATCGTACGGCTTCGGTGCACGAGGAGGCGGGGGAGGCGGCGCTCGGCCTGCTTCTGGGTCTTCCCCGTTCTCTTCCGCGTTCGTTGTCGGTATCACAGGAGGAGCAGCGGCCGAAGTGAGTTGTTCGTCGCCAGCTGTCGTCATCGCGTCTGGGACACTGGTCTCTGTCGACGCGGTGACTTGGGCTTCCTGCTGCTGGTTCGCGTCCCCGCACGGATCTTGCTCCGGTCTCGGAGTCATAGCACGGTTCTCGACACCTTGCATGGCGTTGTAATCTTCGTCGTAGTCGATGATGACGTCGCCCGTCATGGTTGACATCTGTTCGCGACCCAATGCGGGATCAGTCATCAATAACGTGACCCCGTCGATCGGGAACAAGGGCTTTGGATTGAAAAGACGGTTTGGAAACCGCTCCTCATCGTTCGCTACCCACCTTTTCACTTGAGTTGCGTGAAATACAGGATGAATGTTCCGGTTCGAGTATCGAGCGCCGAGCTGCAGGGTGTACGACGAAGTGGCAGGGGAATAACCCGTGCATTCGAACGGACCAGCCCAAGGTGCTTCCGCGCGCGGTGCGCAGCACTCGCGAAGTTCTCGGTCTTTACCAAATAAAGACTGCCTATAGGCGAACGCGAGTCCCCATTGTTCTCGGGCTTCCGTTTTTGGTTCGCAAAAAAGGCCTGTGCCCCGCGTGCCTTCAGGATGTTGTCACGAGCGCATTGCGTGCGCGTAACCGCATCTTGTAGTAGTTCTGCAGCCGGTGTCCCTGCTGGTGCTTTTGCCCATCCAGGAATATTCGTCGGTGGAACCACCCGCGCAAGCTCGTAGGGGCTGAACCCCGTCGTTGCGCTCTTCGTTGAGTTCAATGCATGTACAACAAATGGCACTTGATCTGGCCAATTCGTCTGATCCTCATTGATGACCTGTCGCATTACTGCGTTCAAGTCACGATGCATTCGCTCAATTCGTCCATTCGTTTGCGGGTGAAAGCTGGTACTCAAGAGCAGAGTAGTCCCGAGCCCCTCAAAGACAGCCCGCCAAACTGCTGACGTCCATCGTGGGTCCCTGTCCGAAATAATCTGCTTCGGTACTCCCCATTGAGGAAATACAAAGTGGAAGAACAACTCTGCGCAATCTTTCGCTGAAATTGTCTGTTCACATGGAATCGAAATCACCTCTCCAGTGAAGGTATCGATCCAGTTGCAGAGGAAGTCTACCGACTTTCCTTGCCACTTTGCTGCCACCAAAGGCGCCTGAAAGTCCACGGCAATCGTTTGACCTGGTCCCGAAGGAACTGGCATTGAGTGAATCTTTCCCGAGGGTCCTTGCGTACCTTTCTTTGACACTTGACAACTCTCGCACGATCGGCAGTACTTGTCGATGTCGCTCGAGAGCGAGGGCCACCAGAAATGATGCTGCGCGTGGTCTGTCATGCGGCGACTTGCCACATGGCCTGTCATCTCGTGAACGTGTTCGAGGACAACTTCTTGGGCCGTCCTTCCGTCCACTTTTCCCGACGCAACACACATACGGTCCCCAAAAACTTCATCCTTCTGCCAGAGAACGTCGTCGATAAGCTCGTATCGATCAAAGTCCCCAATCTGTGAAACAATCTTTTGGAAGAATGTATCGTCACTGTAGCTCGTCAGAGCTTTCGTGAATCGTCGGTGATAATCAGCATCAAGGTTCAAGGCATCTTCCGAAGGTACTCCACCTTCTTCTTCGAGACGCGCCGCTTTGGCTTTCGCCGCTCGCTTTCCCGAGGATCTTCGCGTCGTCTTCGCCTTTGGTGCGGGCTGATCAGGGGTTTTCCCCTTACCCTTCGCTTTCGTCGACGCCTTCATCGCACCAAGTGATCGATCGAACAGCAATGGTCCGTCGTCACGCTCAGTGTCGAGATCATCCAGACATATCCCTCCGCGAGATTGTCGTCTTCGTACTGGCGTGAGAGCATATCCGGTACATGGTTACACTCCCCGTCAATATGCCGAATCGAGAAGTCGAAACGCGACATGAACGCGTACGCTCGCGCTTGTCGATCGTTCATCTCCTTGGCCGTCAAAAACGATGTCAAAGAATTGTTGTCCGTAAGTACAATGACTTTGCGTCCAAACAGGATGTTTCTGTACTTCTGGAAACCTTCGTAGATCGCCAAAAGTTCAATCTCATGGACAGGGTAATTCAACTGTGCCCCTGTCAATTTCCGTGAGTGATGGTAGACCGGCTGCGCGTTCCACCAATTCTCGTCGTACATAACGCACGCCGATGTTCCCACCGTCGATGCGTCGCACTGCAAGAAGATGTACTTGCCCGAAACCGGGTTTCTCAATGTGGTAGTCGGAGGGTGCCCGAAGTGAATCGGTTCCGACTCTCTCGGTGCAAGCTCCTCCTGACGGATCACCGTCAGTTGTCTCGCTTGGTCGATCGCACGTTGCGTTTCTTCGAACGCTAAGTCCTGCGCAGCAGACCAAGTCCATGGGGTCTCCCCCACGAGGTTCGTGAGTGGCGCGGCCATCTCGGCTAGGTGCGGAATGAAACGGCTTAGCCATTCAACACTCCCAAGGAATCGTTGCAATTGTTTCTTAGTCGACGGCTTTGCCATCGTCATGATCGCGTCCTTGTGGGAATGACTCATTTTGACACATCCAAAACGACAATCCATCCCGAGCACCTCCACCCATTCTGGACACACCTTCAGGCTCGACACACTGAAGTACATGTAATGGATACGCGACCGGACCAACACCTTGATCGTGTTGTCGCGCAGCTCCTTCCAGGTCATTCCCAGCACGAAAAGGTTGTCGGCATATGCCTCCATCTCGTTATCGAGCAAACCCTGATACACATACGCCATCGTGCGTGCAAGAGTCGCAGGTGAGTTCGTGTCGCCCTGTTGAGCGACAGGCGTCATGTACGTCCCATGTATCGTCGTAAAAGCTGTCTTCCAGATATCCGACGGTTTGATTCGCAACTGTTGGAACGCCCCTTTCAAATCCAACTCCAGGTGGAATTTGTTATTCGCCACTCGACTGCGGATGTAATCTGCATCCACTGGTGGTATCGAAAGCTTGACAGTGTTGGAATTGCGGGCCCGAAGGTCCACTACTGGTCGAGCCTTGCCATCCTTCTTCAGGACTGGCATCATTGGGTCTGTGTTGCGAGTAGAAGTCGGAATCCAGAGTCCGGCCTCCACATGCTCGTCTTTCAACTTGACCCACTGAGACATCATTGCATCCGCGACTTTGTAATGCCGTCGCGGTCGAGGGGGGTCTGTCTCATCCAGATACGGTATCTCATGCAAGACTTCTCTCAACGGTGGGAAGGGCAACTTGTCCCCTTCGTTGATAAACTGTTTCCCGAACTCGAGGAGAACCCATAGTTTGAAGCGGTGCTTGTCTTTTTCGGTTGGCACATAGTCCGCATCGTCTTCAGCCGGTGTGGCTCTGTAACGCGGAAGCTTCGCGTTCATCTTTTTGTTTCGGATATCATTGCTTTTGAGGGTCAAGGCAGTGTTCCTTGAAGTCATGCTTCCAAGGTGAAGAACTGTATCCTCCTCATTTTCATCCCAACTGTTCTGGTCAAAGTCGAGGGCTCGTCCAATCCCTTTCCGAGATCGGTTCCCTCTCTTTCGACATTGCCGACTCCCTGACGATTTCCCCTCAGGAGTCAAAGTCGGGATCTCCGCAACGACTCGATCAGGGTCGTACGATATCACGCATTTGTGCGAGCGTAAGAAATTTTCGCAATCTCAAATTGTTGTGCCTTCTTCACACCTGCAAACTCAATGTTAAGCGTGCAGTGTGCATTGATCATGGAACGAGAGCCTTTCGTTCCTAACTTGAGAGACTTGGGTTTCTCGTATACTTCAATCTTTGCGCCGAGCTGTCTAGGAATATACGGCGCTACGAAGAGTTGAATAATGGACTGATCCGATGCAGAGCCAAACATGAGGAAAAGACCCAGTTTGTCACGCGTGGGATCAGGCCTATCAAATTCTATTCAGGCATTCTTGTACTCGCGCGTACGCCGCACAGACCTCCTCGACTGCTCGCCGCTCCTTCCAACTCGCCCCTTCACGCGATGCATCTACCAAACCCATCGCGTGTACAAAATCCCAGTGCTTCCGCGACCCGAGCCCTTTGGTCAAGACATCCGCCGCCATTGTGGTCGTGGGAATCCAGACCATTTCGATCGTACCCTCGGCAATGTGGTCACGGATGAAGTGAAAGTGAATGCCGATGTGCTTAGTACGAGCATGGAAGGCAGGGTGTTTTGCGAGCTGGATTGCCGACTGGTTGTCGCCATGAAGTTTTGTTGGTTCGGTCTGAGCAAAGCCGAGCTCGGCAAGGAGGCGACGAAGCCAGATGCCCTCGCGCGCAGCAAAAGACATAGCAACGTACTCGGCCTCGGTACTGGATACGGTGACGAGAGCCTGTCGCTTGGACATCCACGAGACCGCGCCACCCGCGCAAAGGAACACGAAACCTGTGACACTTCGACGAGTCTCCGGGTCCGCGCCGTGATTGGCGTCGACGAAGCCCTTGAGGAGAGGAGCACCCTCCGACTTGCGGAACAGAAGTCCGACGTCTCGGGTTCCCTTGAGGTATTGGAGGATGTGCATCAAAGCTTCCCAATCCTGTTGCGAGAAGTTGTTGCAATGTGATGCGACCTTTGATACCGCGAAGGCAATGTCGGGCCGGGTGGTTCCGCTGAGAAAGAGGAGTTTGCCGATGATTGTGCGGTACGGCTTCGTCGAAGCGTCGAAAGTGACATCCTTACGCGGGCGTGACTTGTAGAGCGACACCGGTGTCGGCCTCGAACTGCATCCCGCCATGTCGTGGTCTTCCAGGATTGATGAGATGAAGTGGGGCTGATGAACGATCGCTGCACCCGTCTTACCATCCCGGAGAATGCGTTGACCGAGGAAGAAGGTCGCCTCGTCGGAGCTTTTCGCCTCAAAACGAGATTTGAGTTGTTGGATGAAGCCATCGAGGTCGCCATCACCGGTAAGCAGGCCGTCATCGACGTGAATGGAAAGGAATAGCTTGCGCGCCCCTTCGGTCTTGACAAATACAGCGTGGTCGCTTTTGGTGCGGACAAAACCGATTGACTCAATCCAGCCCGCGAAGACCTTGTACCACTCCCGACCTGCTTGGCACAAGCCGTAGAGGGTTTTGCGGAGGCGAACAACCGACTTGTCCGGGAGCTCCATGTGAACGACAACATCGCCCATCTCCCCATTGAGGTACGCAGAAGAGACGTCGAATTGGCGGGTTTCCACTCGTTTTTGACAGCCAAACCGAGCAGGAGCCGGTGTGAAGCGGCACGACCGGTGGGCGAGAAGGTTTCCTTGTAATCTCGGCCAGCCTTTTGCATATCGCCACGAGCAACGAGACGAGCCTTGTATTTCTCAATGCGGCCTTCACTGTCGCGTTTGATTGCGAGGACCCATTTGCTCTTGATGATGGATGTGCCGGGTGGCAGATTGAAGAGCGGCGGTGAGAACGTCCCTTTTGCTGCGAGCGCGGCCTTTTCGGTCGCGATCGCCAGGAGCCACATTCCCCGTTCCTCACTCGACATTGCTTCCCAATAAGTCGGGTTGTTGGGACTTGGGCGGGCGGCGAAGGCCCATTCGAAGTCAATGATCTCGACGGCGGCGAACTCGGTGACAGCTGTCGCCGCCATTGCGAAGTCGCCAAGGCGCTCTGGAGGTCTGCGGTTACGAGACAACCGATTGCCAAGCGGAGCTGACCAGGCCGGTCCCGGGTTGTTGAAGGCGAGTCCCTGCGGTGGAGGTGCTGCGCCGTCGACAGGAGGCACAGACTGCTCGGCGACGGACACATGGGGTGGGCTGAGAGGGGGCGGCGAGTCTGCAGGGATCGTATCGTCATCCTCGGTGGTGTCTTCGGGAGTCGCGACAATGGATGAACCGTCGTTGTGCATGATACCGAACCATCGTCGTAGCGTACGCGTCTCCGTCGCGTTGTGCGAGCGGCCGAATTCTCGTTCGAAGAAGGTGGCTTGAGACTGTTGAATTGCATTCTGTCAAGCCTTCGAACACTTCGACATCGGACCGCCGTTTGACGGACTTGCCCGCCTTTCGCCTCGGCGCCTCGCTCCGCGCGCCTTCGCCTCCGCAAGCCTCCACCGCGCCCCCTGTCCCTCGAGCCTCGCTGCGTGATCCTCGCACCCGGCCTCGTCCCTCGACCGATGTGCACCGTTCGTCAACTTGTCCACATCCCGGTCCGTCTGCCCGTCGTTGCCAGCTTTGCCTGCTCTGCCAAGCTCGCCACCACGCGCCTTTGCCTCTTGGCACTTTCACCTCGGCGCCTCTTTCGCCGCCGCGCGCCTTCGCCTCGGCGCCTTCGCCCTCGCTGCCAAGCCGCCCCCCAGTCTTTCGCCTAGGCGCCTTCGCCTTCGCCGCCAAGCCGCCCCCCCCAATCTTTCGCCTCGGCGCCTTCGCCTTCGCAGCCAAGCCGCCCCCTTGTCTCCGCCTCCGCGCCAGCCTGCTCAACTCACGCTCGCGCGCCGCCGCCTCCACGCCGGGACTTAGTCAGTCCGCACTCTCCAGCCTAGCCGAGCCAACGCCTCCGCCTCGCCACAGCCAGTTTGCCACCGCCGACCTCATGACCCATCGGCCATGCAGAACATCGCCCACTCATGATGCCCGCAGTTCGCAACCTGAAGCCTGTCGTCACGGATCGCCTCACTCAACAACTCTGGATCGTGTAGATAAGTTTCCCCTCGTGTCCGTCGTCCAACACGACACCCCTCAGAGCCTCGATGGTCCACTTGGAGTTCGGTCTTGAAGCTTCGCATTGTGTTAGCCCAGTTTGTCTTAGCGCGGCCCTTTGCTAGAACCTCACCCGACTCGCGCGCCCTCGCGCCTCTCTTCCTCTTCTCTACCGCTTCCCAACATTAGCTAGACCGCTAATCTTCGGTAGAGAACAGATCGTCCAGCCGCACCGTGTCCGTCTCGTCAGACCGCGTCCGTGCCGCCTCACGACTTCTCCCCCCGGCCCGTCCGTCGCACACTGTAGCCACGTCGACGCTCCGCCAGTAGCCCAAGCGGTCGCTACTCCCAAGTCCGAAACCTTTTCGGCTTCCACTCAACAGAGACAACTCGAACACCTTGCGGCGAGCGGGGTCGTAAAAACGCCAGGCTTTAGACGTTTGCGAGTAGCCAACGAAGAAGCAGTGACGAGACCGGGGTGCGAGCTTGTGCCCGCGCTGTTCCGGTAGTAGTGGGACGAGCGCCCGGCAGCCCCAAACACGGAGGCGGGACCCGCGTGGGCGACGGTGTTCGGCGACGGGGTCGCTGGAGGCGTGGAGGACCAAGTCCGGAGTCGAGTTGTCGAGCACAGAGGTTGCCATCAGGTTGAGGGCGTACACCGCGGCGTGGGCAGCTTCTTCCCAGAGGAAGAGCGGCAGGCCGGATTGGGCCAAAGAGGTGCGGACCTTGTCAAAGATTGAGCGCCAGGAACGTTCCTGCAAGCCCATCTGGCCGTGTTCATATGGCGCCGATAGCTCATGTACAATACCCCGTGACGCAAGCCAGCCGTCCAACTGTTTGTTGACGAATTCCCCACCGCGGTCGGTCACAAGCGTTCGAAACGACGAGCCGGGGTACTGAACGCTGGAGAATGCAACAAGGTCCTGAATTGCACGTGTCGCGTCGCTCTTCGCAGTGATACCACGAAGCCAGCGATAGCGAGAGTACTCATCCGTACCACCGCAAAGGTAGCGATGACCCGAGAGGGAAACGACCGGGCCGGGGCCCCAAAGGTCCATGAAGACTCGGCCGAAGGGAGCCGTTGCGCAGTGCGTTGCGGCAGTGTGGGATCATTGCGCAACATCTTTTCCCAAATGACAGGAAACACAGGCTTTGACGACTTGAATCGACTCCGGCGTTACAGCAGCAGTATTCAACCCAATCGACCCCGCTCTCCCGCTCGCTAACACTGCATTCACCCCACCATGTCCTAAGCGACCGTGCCAGAGTGACAGATCTGCGGAGGGAGGAAGGGCGACGTTGAGCGCAGAATCACGGAGGGGAGTGGGTGCGAGGGGACTTGCCTCGAGGACAAATTGCTTGTCGCGAAGTTGGAAGTGGGCTTCGACGTTGCCGTGAGAGACGATGAGACCGCGCGCCTCGGGTGCCGATGCGACGCGTACGCCGTAACCATCCTTGATGAGGCAATGAAGAGAGACAAGCTCCGCTTCGAGGCCAGGGACATGGAGGACGTCGCGGAGAACCATGTCTTTGCCACCGGTCGGGAAACGCAGTGAGCCGGTACCGCTCACGAAGCCTCCGGAACCAAATGCGCCGGTGACACGGACACGGCGATTGGCCGGGGATGGGCGAGAGTCGTGAAGGAGGTTGAGCCTCGTCGTCATGTGCCTCGTGGCACCCGAGTCGAGCAGGAACGGAGTTGCCGTGTTGGTGTTGAAGCACTGCTCGGTGTTCTCGCCGGAAATCCTCACGTGCCAGCTGGCCGCGGAAGCCTCCACCATCTCGTCGTCATCGTCCTCGGATTGGGTCAACGGCGCTTGCGCCGCCAAAGCCTTTGCATGCTCTTCCTGGTTGAGAGTGTTGTGCACGAGCGCGCGAGCTTGCTTGAACGTGACGGGGATGCCGTATTCCTTCAACACGTCGACCTTCGACTTGATGCGGAGGTGGGCGGGAACCGTGCAAGCGGTCGCAAGGTGACCATCCTTGTAACACAAAAAACATTAAGTCGGGAAGAGACCAAGCCGGCCTTTCTTCGAGACGCCAGGTGGCCACTTGGCGATGTTGTGGAGTTTGTGCGCGTCGAGGTGCGGTCCCGTGTGGCTGGTGCGCTTCGCGGCCGGGTCGCGCGGGCCTGAGCCGGTGCCGCGCTGCGACAAGCGGCTGGCGAGCGGCGCCGAAGACGCAGGTGCGGGATTGAGACGGGCCACGAGGGCTTGGGCATGGTTGCGCCGGTTGCGATCACCAAGGGCCGAACGGCGTAACACCTGTTCCAACTTTCCGATGTCGACGTCGTCGCCGAGTGCGTTCATAGTGGGAGCGTAGGCTTCGGGCATCAGGTTGCACAGCCAGTCCCGGACGATCATCGGGTGCAGGGGGTCGGGGTCGCATGTACACGCCGCCGTCGAGAGTTGGGCGTGCCTGACCGCGTTGTTGATCACATTGACGGTCGCTCGGAAGGTGGCAAGCCAAGCTTCGAAGTTGTCGCCGACCATGAACTGGGGCATGGTGACCAGCTCGACGAGGTGTGCGCTGTGATCAACGGTGCTCGAGGTCGCGGCGAAGACCGACTCGAGCTTGGCCCACTGTTGGTGCGCGGGGAGGTCCTTCACCATGTCGTAAGTCGCCTGGCCCACACACATCATCAGATGGGCCTGTGCGCTCTTGACGATCGCGTCCAGCTTGGCCCTGTCTTCACGATGAGTGTGCTGGTGGTTGTACCAGCCGGCTGCGTCGAGGACGCCTTCTTTGGTGAAGGCGTGAACCGTGAGCATCGGGGGCAGGGTAGTGGCCGTTTGGAGTGGGACGAGGTGACCGCCGCTGTTGAGTGCCATCTCCAGTTGCTCTTTGGCGAGCGACCAATTGCCAGCATTAATGTTGCCGAAAAAGGCTACAAGTATGGCCTTGGTGGAGGCGACATTGATGTGCGACATGGGCGAGGCGTAATGGTTGATTGGTCTAGTCTTATCGTGCGGGGGTTTGTTTGCCTTGCGGCAGGGACAGACGCTACCAAGTTGAATAATAATGGACTGATCCAATGCAGAGCCAAACGTCAGAGTTAATCATTAGACACATTGGGACATGAATACTCGAAGTACACACCTGATCCGATGCAGAGCCAAACATGAGGAAAAGACCCAGTTTGTCACGCGCGGGATCAGGCCTATCAAATTCTATTCAGGCATTCTTGTACTCGCGCGTACGCCGCACAGACCTCCTCGACTGCTCGCCGCTCCTTCCAACATCAGCAACTTTGCCACTCGCGCTTAGTGCAATTTAGCGCACCGGAGATTATAGAAAACGAGCTAAATTTCACAAAAAGTGCGCTTTTGGCACTAAATTGCACTAAAGCGCGAGTGGCAAAGTTGCTGATGAACTCGAAGCAGAGATCGCTACCCGTATCCACACATGCGTGGAAGTTGTCTCGATTGTTCAACTTGATTTTGTGAGGGCGACGTTCGTGCTCCTGCGCACTGTCCTTCGGCGGATTGCGCACAGTCATCTTTGCCAAGGCTGTCTTCGCATTCTTGCGAGCCTGCCTGGCGTCGCGCTTGTCCAACAGGTCCATCTTGACCCTGCGGAATTCCTTTTTCGTCAACAATTTGACGGTTTTCCAGTCGATTGCATCGTGAAGATCGTCAAGGTGGCGCGTATTGAACAGACAATCATTGGTGCAACGATGATTCAACAACTGTTGTCGCGACACGGAAAAGTCGGTTGTGGTCTGAGCCTCCAACCCATGTCCCTTGCGCACCATCCTCAACTTTTTCCAATCGAGGTAAGGATCCCATTTGTACTTTGCCACCACGATTTGGCGGTCAACGTACGGTAGACGGGTCCACTCAGTCAAGTCGTCGCCATTGTTGGTGATGCCTTCTCCGAGTTCAGCGAGATCTGTCCCTGATACGGCTTCCTTTCGCAACTGAGCAATCCGGCGGGCCATGACACCCATGACCTGCAGGGCAGGTTCTTCTTTCTCAGCTGGCGAGTCTTCCTCCTCGTCGGAGGTGTCGGAATCGACTAACATCATGCCCATTGATGATCCACCAGGGCAATCTGCTTTCAAATGTCCTGTCTTGTCGCATTTGAAACACGCGCCGCGGGCGAACTGGTCGGCCCGTTTTTCGGCGTCTCCTTTGTTCCACTTCTTCTTAGCGGTCCTGCTCGAGGTACCCTCGGACTTTGCCTGGTCAAATGACTGCTTAGCATCGGAGTTTGGCTTTGCTTGCTGCTTGTCCTTTTTCCAATTCCTCCTCTGAGAGCCGTTCGACTCTTTCCCTTTAGCTTTGGTTTCCACTGACTTCGCTGCCTTGTGAAGCATTTTGTTCATCATCGAGCCACTCGTCGCAGCCTCGTAGTTCGAGATACGCTGACCAACTGGTAGCTTCGCCGCCAATTTGCTTGCCTCTTGCACATTGAACATGATCTCAGCCTCCCTGGCCAATCGTTGCATCCGCGACCGAGTAACACGATCGGGATCTCCCCGCATCAACTGTATATTCTGGATCAGTCCTGGGTGCAGCGAGTCGTAAAGCTTGCGTGTCATCTCGTGTTCGCTCGTTGCTGCGCGATCTTTCGAGACTTGGTTGATCTCGCGGACAACTTCAGTAACTCTCTTCAGGCTCCCATCGGGTCGTTCCTGATAGATTTTGTTCCACTTCGTTTCCGCTTCTCGATGCGCAGTAGGTGAGACGTATTCTTTCTCGAAACGACGAATCACCTTGCTGAAGGGGTACGGGCACACAATAACGTTTGCATCACGTTCTGGCCAACGCATCGCCTGCCTCCAGTCTGCATACATTTCCTTGGCCATTCCATCCAAACACATCTGAATGTACGGCACAGCCATGTACGTCTCGGGATTGATCCCCATCGTACTCAGATAGGCATCAACGTCCCGTGTCCAAGTTCGTAACGTGGCTGGGCGGTCGTCCGTGCCATCGTACTTCTTAGGAGCTTCAATCTTGGGGCGCGGCGCAGTCGGTTGGAATTGCACCGCGTTCCCTCCCCCCCTATCGGGTCGTTCAGGCCCGACATCAGGAGCTCCACTGTCGGAAGGCGAAGAGCCTCCATCAGGTGGATTGCCACCACCACCTCGTTGCGGGACGGGTTGTGGATGGTATGGAATGCGAAAGTCGTCGTCAGATGACGGCGGATCGCCTCCTTGAGGAGCTGCCACTCGAGCTCCAACCTTCGGTGTGAAGTGTTGTTGTAGGAGCGTCTCTAGTTACGTGGCGTCGATGGATGACCTAATGTGAGATAGTGGATCGCTAAAGGTCAATCGACTGTAACAGAGCGAATGGGCGAGATATGATATCGAGTGCGTGGTGGAGAAGAGAGAAAAACAGCTAGGCCAAAAGACGCAATCTCATGTAAACAACCAGCCGCCTCTGCCGCCTCTACCGGACCCCGCACAACACCCGCGCGCCCCGCGCCACTGCTAAGACCATAAGTTCCTCTGGACCGCCGACCCCACTAATTTCCCACACCATGAAGGCCGCCTGCGCGGCTCGGCCCCTCCGCTCGGTCCTTGTTTCAGGGGACTGATTCTCATCCCCCGAAATTGAGTTCGCTCGTGGGCGCGAAATCTTCGGTGTTTTAATCTCGATTCGCACCTTTGAGGTCTTTTCTTGATCTGAGTACGGCTGTTTGGCGTAGTGCACATCAACATCCGTACTTCCTGGGAAAAATTGTGGGTCATTTTGCACAGCAACCACACGATTACGAGCCTCCTTCAAGTCCGTTGTTCCCAAGTCGGAAAGGCTTCGAGGTCGTAATAACACGCGAGCCTTAGGGGTTTCTGTCATCTCACTCGAATTGTCATCGAGTTCAGTCAGGGGTACCTGAGCCCCAAGTGTCTGACTGCCTTCGGCGCCGGCGCTGTCTTGCGCACGGACATCCGTACCAGTAGTCGAGAGTCCCTCGATACTGGCCATTGCAAGGTCCAATTTCTCTTGGGCCTTACGGCGTAGTTCAGTGAATTCTCTCACTTCATCTACAAGCTGTTGCAATGTCTTTTGCTTGAGCTCCTTTTCATCCGCGGAGTGTCTCTTCGCCGAATCCTCGCCACTGGCGCCTCCCATGTCTAAGGAGTGTTTTCCCAGTGACTTTGATGGCGTCGCGTCCGGCCCATCATTGTCTTGTTCCTTGGACTCCAGCTCCTGACTGCCTGTCAGTTGTGTCGCTGGGGTATTTGCCTGTCTTGGCTTCTGTGGTTCCGAAGTTTCCGGAGAGCCTTGCGCGTGTGGGAGTCCCCCACGAGCTCTCTTCATTCCAGCAAGCTGGACTTCGGACTGGTCTGACGACATTGTAATTGATTGCAGATGGGTTAATTACGTCCAGCTACTCAACTACACGATACTTCGACCAGCGAATAACTCGTCGTCGTTTGATCTGTTGTGCTGAGAGAAGATCCCTGCACACGCCTTTGTTCTTTTGTGATCCGAATCGGGAAGGTGCCAAAGCCCCTTCGCAATTCAATCGAGGCTAAGCTCGCTCTGTCCCTTTCGGGCCTTCAGATACAGGGACTACAAGTAGCACCCTGACACTGACTTTGTCGAGGTCAATGTACAAGTCCTCCAGCGAAGTTGGTTTCGACTGAAGTAACAAGTAAAAAGATGTAAGGGTTTCGCCCTACAGAAGGTCGCGAGGACGGTTGTAGATTGAAGTCGATGTAGTAACGGCCGAGAGAGGATACTCGTTAAACGTCTTTACTGGGTTTCAGCTAGAAGTTAACTACCCAGAGAGAGGCAAGAGAGAAAGAGAGATATGGGGAAGGGCGTCCCTATTGAGGGAGGCCGAGGGTCCGTGCGCCAGTGTCAGTCTTGACGTCGGCTACGGTGTCGAAGGCCTGGTCTCAAGGGGGGCGGCCTTACACACACCGCCACTACCACAAGCAAATCCAGCGTCCCTAGTAGGAAAGACAAGGAAAAAGACACCAAGACCAAGCGTAAGAAATTCACGAGGTGGAGGAAGAAGAAGGCGGCTGACACGATCATTGAGAACGGGGCGACCACGGCACCAGAGGAAGGGGCGAAGAAGAAATAGAAAAAGAACAAGATGAGGTCATGGCCCGTGCGAGAACGAGAAAAGGAGCCAGTCTTGTCCCCGAAGAGCGAGGCGTTTGTAAGATCCTTCGGCTACGCTGCTGGCATTATGGGATAGCGATCAAAGATGGTATGATAATATAAGGGCTAAGGTATGACTAAAAGCTTTTAAGACACCCAAGGCGAGAGACACGAGAGACTGGGGGTAGAACCGAGAAGCGAGACCGAGAACGAGAACGAAACGAAACGCTGCCAGTGGGATTGGAGACTGGAGACGATGCCAAACAAGAATTGAAACACGCAGAAAGTGAGAGCCGGATAAGATTCTGTATTGGATCCTGGAAGTGGTCTACCTGAAAACAAGAAGTAAACTGCCCACAAACGTCCCGGCGGTTCAAACCGCTGCTCTCCCTCCTCATTCCCCTTCACCGCTTCATCCCACACATCGGGCCCGGTCTTCCTTCCAAATCCTGCCCTACTAATCCCACCATTTCTCGTCATCTTTTTCGAGTCTTTGCGACGCAAAAGTGAAGGCCCGTTCAAAACCGCCGCCTCTTCCTGCCGTGACTCGCCTTTAGCCTCCGATCGATCCCTCCTCTCGTGGCCGCCGGAAATGACTCGTTGTCGAGGCGCCTAAGTCCGGAACTTGCTACCGCTACGATTTCTATTAGCCTTGACAAATTGAAATAGCGGATGCGACCGGATCCCGAGTACCACAGTATTCACGGCAACCCAACGAGGCCGCGTCCGAAACGTCGACCGAGCCCTCCTCCATTGGGGCCATCGATCCCGAGCCTTGATTACTACTACCTGTGGCAGTGCACCCAGGACACGGGCGAACAACCAGATGGTGGGGTGCGTGGCGCTTCGGCTTTGATGTACCGACTACGCTGAAATTTTTCAGCAAACAACAGCGGATGACTTGCCGGATTTGACTTCGTTTGCCGGCAGCCCTGGTGACATGATTGATGAGACGGACAACAACACGGACGAAGAAGTTGACTTTGATATGAGTAATCATTCGAGCGACAATTTGAGTCATCACTCTATCAACGCCACAGACAACGGTGCATTTAGGCTTGAGGAGTGAGACTTCAATGCGGAAGATGATGGCAGTGAGGACAAAACTTGGTGAAATTGTTGTGGGAAATTAGTGGGGTCGGCGGTCCAGAGGGACTTATGGTCTTAGCAGTGGCGCGGGCGCGCGGGCGCGCGGGTGTTGTGCGGGGGACCGGTAGAGGCGGCAGAGGCGGCTGGTTGTTTACATGAGATTGCGTCTTTTGGCCTAGCTGTTTTTTCTCTCTTCTCCACCACGCACTCGATATCACATCTCGCCCATTCGCTCTGTTACAGTCGATTGACCTTTAGCGATCCACTATCTCACACTAGGTCATCTATCGACGCCACGTAACTAGAGACGCTCCTACAACAACAGAAATCTTCAGTGGCTGTCTGGAATCGAAGGCTCTTGTTCCAAATGCCTCAATCCAAACAGATGATGCGAGCGCTCGCGTGCTTTTGCCTTTCTATTGACTAGCGTCTCTTCATGTCATACAATATGGCCCTTCCCGGGGAACAGCAGAGATTGCAAAGCAGCAACCATGCGACTGAGAGGCAACCAACGCTGACAGGAGTTGGCCACCGCTTAAATGCGCTCTAGCCGGCTTGAAATGGTTACTGCCCAGCGGGAGGTCTTCCAGGTCAGCTAGAGATCCAGGAGGAAAGCTCTCTGCTGCTGGCGATAAGATAAGCGGGCATTCTTCTTGGCTGCGCTTAGTGAGTGCGCTTTCCAATTTCCGCCATTGCGTTTGGTGTTTATAGCGTGCGCAGTCAGGCCAGTCAGATGCCCGAAGTCCGTGATGGGTCTTTGCTGATACTTCCTGAGATCTCAGCAGAGATCACATTGCTAATTATCAGACTCCATTAACCCCCACTCAAATTCTAATGTAATGTGTACTTGAACGAAAGCTAACCTGGTCACATACTCAATCTGTTTTTTGGTGCTTTTCAATGGTGTTGTCTTGGCCACTTGAAGCCACGCAGCCACTAAGACAGTTAAATGTTTGCGTCGACACTGGACCATTGACATTCCAGATACATGATGACGCACTCAATACCCCTGACCGGATGTTCGTGTATAATCGAACTCATTTTAGTTTGATAATGAGGAAGGAGTTTGACAATACACCCATAATTTCAGTCCCGTGTGCTGAGAAACAGGTGACTTTGATGCCAATCACACCTGCGCATTACATGTGTTCTCTGCGTTTGACCCGATCTGTTGCGTGCTCTCACCGGTACATGTACTACAACATCGTAAACGCAGAAGCTCAGAAGTAGTTATGGACAGAAAATTGGGGTGTATACTTCTGAACAAACATCATTGAGTCAGGATCACGATGTTGTTCTTCGTACTCTACCATTCCTCCTCGCATCAGAGTGCACGAGTGGCCTGCGAGCTATTGCTGGCCTCCGACGGTTTCTACTGTCGACCAACGCAGCCTTTGCAGATGACAGTTCTGGTGGTATCTCAATCGTTCCTTTTTGCTTGAAATCTTCTTTGTAAAAACGACGGTCATCACTCGTACTGTAGTGGCACTGAAAGTGACTAGGTTTTTGAGTCAGACGGAGTACCCGGCGCGACCAGAATCCACCGGTGGTCAACATTGCGATCGAAATTGTCTTGAGCACTCGGGTTTCCTCATGGCAGATATATTTGTGAAAGTCGAACCTGAGACTTACCAGTCGCCCTCTGTATTGCATTTCTCATCAAGTTGCCCACAGCCTTCTACTGCACTGTCCGATGCTGCGTTGGGTGCGCAGCTGAGGGTCAAGCGATAATGCATGCATTGTGAAAAGTGCAATTTGTCGGAAGTCAAGTCGCACTTCAGAGAATAGGACAAAATCAGGTGATGAGATAATGAAGAGCTATACACCCGAATTCTGAGACATCCTACCGGAAATGTCACCCCCCTGTGTGCTTCGTGTCAACTATCGAGATGCGGAACAATCACAAAATGATCATTGGTTAAGATGCGAGGCGAGAGAGACAGCGATGAGGTCGTGTTTGGACAATGTGTAAGATTGCTCCCAATCGAGCATTGCGGAAGAACATGAACAAGAAGAGGGACCAATCATCAACCTGATCCGACTCAATTTGAGGAGTATTTAGTCACCCAGTGTCACCGTCGACGCGTCGATGTGCTTCGGCCAAGGTCAACGTGCGGGAGCGAACCGTGAGCCCCATTTATTTATTTATCTAATACACTTCAATAACAGCAAGTGACCAGTCAGCCTTTTGGTCCCAATACCATTAATACCATTTAAGCCCCAGTAGGGCCCAATATGACTCGGCTAAAGGAATTCCCATCTTTGAGATCTGAAGCTCCGAAGCTGGCCTAGCCAGTGTGCTTAACTGCATTCCCTCCGACTTTTCCAAAGGTTTTTAGGTATATAATTATACTATTATTGAAATCTACCAAAAAAAAGGGGGGGGGGGGGGCAGAAGGTCAATACAACAGCTGTCTTACCTGTGGCAGATTGGTTTACTTGTTTGTATCCTCCATCTCGTCAGCAGGCGGTATTGGGTACAACAGCTATATCGCATTTCGGTTCCGAATTCGACTCTTGGGAACATTGGTAGGAATATTGGTATTGTCTATAAGGATAGGTCTAACACCTTATAAGCTTTTGCTTCACGGCTTGTGGGATGCCCAGAGCGGTGCACCATGCATGCCGGGGTGGGCGAGGAGGGGGGCAGCAATGGTATACCATCCCTCTACCAAGCTTTCCCCGGGCCAAAAAACAGAAAAGCTGCCTTATCGCGCGTGCGCACACGAGTTCATTTGGCTGGCTTAACGGACCTGCCGATCTGAGATCCTCTCCCTGAAGAATGAAAATGGGCCGCCACCCATGTCCAGGGAGTTGCCGGCGAAGCGGAAAAAGAAAAAAAGAAAAAAGAAAAAAAGGAAGGAAATAAGGAAAAGAAGGGAAGAAGGAAAGTCGAACACATGATGTACATGGTCATAGTACTCTCTTTTTGCATGCCCTGCCCGAATTCGGTATCTTTACGCCAACACCAGGTACACGCAAAGATGGTATGGCTAAGCTTGAGAAACACGCTTACAGTCCCGCTCGCAGCCGCCTCACTTCAAAGCCTTTTCAAAGCTCGGACAGCAGTGTAAAGAGCAATGAAACAAGCAAGCTTTGAACACGTGGATTACAAGATATATCCTTTGCTTTATCAGAAATGGCTTCCACAAAAACTGTGCGAACATCTCACCGTGTTGGAGTTCCAATGCTTAGAGTAAGGCACCGGTCGATTGAGATCGCGGGTTCGGCGAGGCCAATCCGAGCTACCAACGAGTCTCGAATCACCGTTCTTGAGGACCGTTTTGTTGCGCTCGCATCCGTTGGAGCACATCCTGAATGGTGGAATAAGTCGTAAATTGAAGGTCGATGAAATATCAAGATACCGAGGATGCCCATGTGAGAAGCGCAGGGAAGGATGCCGATCGATACCGATGCCGATAAGGATCAAGCCGAGGTCATAAGATCTTGTCATATGGTCCGCCGAGCATGAACTCAAGCCAGTCCTTCTTCTTGCGAGCTTCGATACAAAGGCTGTTGGTAGCGCGAAGTGATGGCACGCTGGATGGCAGGTCGTGGAGCCAATCTGCATCCTCCTTGTGTTCCGATCTTAGTGGTTGCATCGGTCACGATTTCGTCCCGCCGCAATTCCAAATCCTCAATCGCCGAGGGAGCACAAGACCCGACACTCTTGCCGTTTGATGCTTGTAAAGTGTGTTCGATTCTTCTTAGTAGTAACTGACTTTGTCCGTTGCTCTGCTCAATTGAGAGACGGCGTCCGTTCGGATCTTCGACCATACGGACCGGGTGGGCTCGGTAGAACTAAAGTCGAAGCGAAGGGTAGCTCAAAGTGACCGATAGATGCGTTGAACGAGTCGGACTGGGTATCGGAACATGAACGGATTTCTTTCTAGTCACTCCTCTGGGAATGGGGAACACAGAAACGCCGACTTCAGTACACGAGATGGAGCGGCAGGGGGAACGGGCTAATGGTCGGGCGACGACTCACGGTACCTTTTCTCGAACGGCTCTATTTCATGGCAGATGTTGTGACGATGGATGTCAGCTTAGCAACGGATATCACCGAGACGATCCTTAGTATTCGAGCTGTTACCATTGACCTGCACTCCTTGCGTAGTCCAATGATCGTGGTCGACCAACGTTGGCTCCGACCTGATCCTTATCGGCGACTCCTGAACTTGCCTTATCTGAAGGTATTGCTCAACGGGTATTCCAAGTTTTGCTGCTTGCTTCTTTATCGGTCTGATCGTCTTCAAGAATGCTTTGGGACGTTGTAGGCGGTTGACGACGATGGAAGGCGGTGGACGGCGGACCTCGGGAGCCTGACGTCGGTGCGCTCGTGATGCTAGATTGATGGCTCATGTAGGTTGATGAGCATTGGATTACAGCCCAACTCCGTGTCTTTGTCGACGTAAAGTGTTAAGTGTGCTAGTTCAGTGTCTCGCCCAGGCGTGCTGTTCACGCCAAATCGTTTCGATCGGCTTTGCTGAACGGCATCGGATGGGATCAACAATTGATGGCGAGTCTTGCGGTGACGTGGCAAAATACGTTGTGTTGGCTCGAAGGCCGAAGAAGTGCGGACGTTGGGCATAGATCAGGACAGGTAGGGGGCTGAGAAAGAGCTCGATGCGATTGTCGCGCCGCGGGCGACACGTGACTGCTGCTAACTTCCCGTGGGCCAATGCCAACTTCCCCCACGCCTCTGCCAACTTCGCCAACTTCATTGCCTAAGCGGGCCGCAAGCGGGCCTCAAGCGCGCGCGCGCGCCTGAAGTTGGCGAAGTTAGCACTCCCTGGGCACTTTACCAATGCTCATATTCGAATTGTAGTTTCTCAATGCAGGGTTTTCTACTGGTATTATCATATAGGTACACTACAAAGCAGCAAACTGAGTGTCCACGTCCGTCACAGGCTCCTCCCATTCGTCTGGATTGTCAGAGTGATCAAGATCTAAACCGCCCGAAGCTCCGGCTGCCGCTCCTCTTGCCCGTTTCTTATACCCTTTAGTCGGCTCTAATTCTTCCTCTTCCTCCTCCTTTTCCTCTACCCGAGACTGCTCTTCTTCGCTTTCTTCTCTGCGGCGGACCCGCCTGGTGATGGTCTTCTGGCTAATGCGAGAAGATTGTTTAGCGTTCGCCTCCTTTGTCGATTTTGACTGACCCGGGCCTCTTAGACCGCGGGCTGCGGGACTTGAAATCGCCCATGCATTCGGTGTCTTTGCATGCCGAGCGTCTGCACGAGCGCTGGCTTGCTGGGACTGTTGCGATGAGGCACTGACCTGTTGCGAGGTTGATGCTTGCGGCGCTCGCTTCGGGGGCATGGACAAGAGCACCCGATTCCTATTCTCCAGCACTTCTTCCTCACTGAGATCGTCCGGGTCCTGGTCAGATTCGGAGTAGACAGGCTCGCTTGTCTGAAGCACATCAAAAGATTCTCAGAGCCCCGGGCCTTTCAGTCTTGTTCAATCGGGAGTAGTGACTAACCTTCAGAGCAGATCCTACGCCTAGCTCGTTGCGCAATCTTGTGATGTCCGCCCTGGAAAGCCGTCCCATGATTCCCGCCAACCGACAGGCCTCACGGTCGTACTGCAGTCGATACGCGGCTCGGACATTCGCCAACACATCAATAACAAGTTCTTCATAGAGCCAGTCGCCCGATGTGACCCTTAAGAAAGCCGTGCGCTCACGAATCTGAACGAGAGTGACGAGTGAGTGCCCGAGCAAGCGCACGCTCCGTACAAGACTGGCAGGTTCCGCGCAACTCACATATTTGACGATATCTCGTTGTTTTGCAGGTCCAAGACGTCCCCACACAGTAGTGTTGCTTTGCGTTTTGGCTTGAATGAGCCTGAACGCGTCCTTGAGGTTGAACTCCTTAGGCGTGTGGTACTCTGGAGTCCACGTCTGGTTGACCTCGGCATGCCGATCATAAAGGTTGATGGGGTCAGGTGTGGTGATTCCTGCCTTTACTAGTGCATCCCGCACAACCGACTGGTCGAAGGACATCACAAAGATGTCAGATCGACGAGATTGCGTCGCGCCCCGATCGTTGAGCCGCCGGTACTCACGCGGACCCAATTATAGTATACTCGCGCAGGCTCATAGAACCCTTGTCTTTTCGTACGAAAAGACCATCACCATCAACGTATTTTCTGGCTGAAAAAATAGGATGAAAATAAGAAGACAGTTAGCCGCAGTGGGCTGATGGTGAAGGACGGCGGCGGGGTTGAAAAAGAACACGTCAGGAAATTCCCTCAGTGGCGGTGCAGACGCAGCCCGCGAAGATTTGGGGCGCTGGCGGTGTCCAGGGAGTGCTAACTTCGCCAACTTCAGGCGCGCGCGCGCGCTTGAGGCCCGCTTGCGGCCCGCTTAGGCAATGAAGTTGGCGAAGTTGGCAGAGGCGTGGGGGAAGTTGGCATTGGCCCACGGGAAGTTAGCAGCAGTCACGTGTCGCCCGCGGCGCGACAATCGCATCGAGCTCTTTCTCAGCCCCCTACCTGTCCTGATCTATGCCCAACGTCCGCACTTCTTCGGCCTTCGAGCCAACACAACGTATTTTGCCACGTCACCGCAAGACTCGCCATCAATTGTTGATCCCATCCGATGCCGTTCAGCAAAGCCGATCGAAACGATTTGGCGTGAACAGCACGCCTGGGCGAGACACTGAACTAGCACACTTAACACTTTACGTCGACAAAGACACGGAGTTGGGCTGTAATCCAATGCTCATCAACCTACATGAGCCATCAATCTAGCATCACGAGCGCACCGACGTCAGGCTCCCGAGGTCCGCCGTCCACCGCCTTCCATCGTCGTCAACCGCCTACAACGTCCCAAAGCATTCTTGAAGACGATCAGACCGATAAAGAAGCAAGCAGCAAAACTTGGAATACCCGTTGAGCAATACCTTCAGATAAGGCAAGTTCAGGAGTCGCCGATAAGGATCAGGTCGGAGCCAACGTTGGTCGACCACGATCATTGGACTACGCAAGGAGTGCAGGTCAATGGTAACAGCTCGAATACTAAGGATCGTCTCGGTGATATCCGTTGCTAAGCTGACATCCATCGTCACAACATCTGCCATGAAATAGAGCCGTTCGAGAAAAGGTACCGTGAGTCGTCGCCCGACCATTAGCCCGTTCCCCCTGCCGCTCCATCTCGTGTACTGAAGTCGGCGTTTCTGTGTTCCCCATTCCCAGAGGAGTGACTAGAAAGAAATCCGTTCATGTTCCGATACCCAGTCCGACTCGTTCAACGCATCTATCGGTCACTTTGAGCTACCCTTCGCTTCGACTTTAGTTCTACCGAGCCCACCCGGTCCGTATGGTCGAAGATCCGAACGGACGCCGTCTCTCAATTGAGCAGAGCAACGGACAAAGTCAGTTACTACTAAGAAGAATCGAACACACTTTACAAGCATCAAACGGCAAGAGTGTCGGGTCTTGTGCTCCCTCGGCGATTGAGGATTTGGAATTGCGGCGGGACGAAATCGTGACCGATGCAACCACTAAGATCGGAACACAAGGAGGATGCAGATTGGCTCCACGACCTGCCATCCAGCGTGCCATCACTTCGCGCTACCAACAGCCTTTGTATCGAAGCTCGCAAGAAGAAGGACTGGCTTGAGTTCATGCTCGGCGGACCATATGACAAGATCTTATGACCTCGGCTTGATCCTTATCGGCATCGGTATCGATCGGCATCCTTCCCTGCGCTTCTCACATGGGCATCCTCGGTATCTTGATATTTCATCGACCTTCAATTTACGACTTATTCCACCATTCAGGATGTGCTCCAACGGATGCGAGCGCAACAAAACGGTCCTCAAGAACGGTGATTCGAGACTCGTTGGTAGCTCGGATTGGCCTCGCCGAACCCGCGATCTCAATCGACCGGTGCCTTACTCTAAGCATTGGAACTCCAACACGGTGAGATGTTCGCACAGTTTTTGTGGAAGCCATTTCTGATAAAGCAAAGGATATATCTTGTAATCCACGTGTTCAAAGCTTGCTTGTTTCATTGCTCTTTACACTGCTGTCCGAGCTTTGAAAAGGCTTTGAAGTGAGGCGGCTGCGAGCGGGACTGTAAGCGTGTTTCTCAAGCTTAGCCATACCATCTTTGCGTGTACCTGGTGTTGGCGTAAAGATACCGAATTCGGGCAGGGCATGCAAAAAGAGAGTACTATGACCATGTACATCATGTGTTCGACTTTCCTTCTTCCCTTCCTTTTTTTCTCTTTTCTTCTCTTTTTTCTTTTTTCCTTTTTTCTTTTTCCGCTTCGCCGGCAACTCCCTGGACATGGGTGGCGGCCCGAATTTTCCTGGAACAAGCCTTAGATCTAAAGAGCTCAGGGATTAACGCACCCGGACATAACCGCGCTAACAGTTCGTCACTTTGGGCTCACATAATAAGGTCGGCTTTTGGGCTCACGTCGGAGGCGACTCTGGTCCCACATTGGATGCAACTTTGGGATCACATTGGAGCGGACTTTGGGATCACATCCGAAGGCCATTCTTGTTCATCGGGACTTTGGTACCACATAGTGTAGACGCCTATATCTCTTGCGATATGTGATGTATCACTCTGGGGACGGCAGTATGATATATGTACAGGTCTATAGTACTTCTGGCCGGGGAGATCAGGCGGACAATGCAGTAGTCTGGTGATGCGCACGGCTGGAGAGTCGCTCCGATGTCGAAAAAGTACGAGTAGGGTCAGCCGCATGTGTTACATGTTCAGGTCCCACTGGCGGATCAATCGGACTTCAGATCAATCCCCATTGACACATCTACCAGACTTACACATCGGCTGCTCGCTACCGTGACAACAGTTCCGAAGGGCCACAATTTCAGGCAGGCGTCCCCCTTCAGGCGATGATGCAGGGCAACGGATTACCGGCGTTATACGTGGGCCAGCGCTCCTCGTCGACAAGATTGCCAGTGTTGTCCTTCTCAGAGTGAGAGTAGGTGCTCGTGACGTTGACTTGAGACCCGCGCTCTTCGAGGCGGCTCGGGGCAGGCTGGGACTTGGCCGAGACGGCGAAAGGGGTGGACAATGCGATGGGGGCCATGGTAGCGAAGTTGAGCGTTTGGGTAGATTCGGTGTTGTGAGGAAAGAGTGAACTTATGTAGCGGGCGAGTGGTGAAGACGAGAACAAGAGCACTGCCCCGATCTCCTTCTGGTTTTGGCAGCGCACGCTAGCATTTTTATTCTTTCATTTGTTATATTCACTGACGCAGGGAGGTGGGCGCGGAGCGCCCCCCGAGCCCTAGTTTGTTATATTGCAATAACAGTATAGTGATACCAATACCTAGAAAACTTTAGAAAAGTCGGAGGGAATGCAGTTAAGCACACTGGCTAGGCTAGGCCAGTAGTGTAGGACTCATCGATACACTAATGAGAATGAGAACTTTTCAGCTAGTCTACACAGCCAGCCTCACTTGTTATCTACATCCACAAAGAGGACAAGATAGGCGACCAAAAGATGGGGCGCTGGCGGTGTCCAGGCCCAACTTTTGCCAATTACAAGCGCGGGCACGCGCTTGAGGTGCGCTTGCGGCCCGCTTAGGCAATAACTGAAGTCCGCGAAGTTAAAAGAGGCGAGGGAAAAGTTGGCCGAAAGGCGGGGATAAGCTCAACTAAGCCCTCCCTCTGGAAGGGGCTTACGAGTTATCGGCGCGCTTGGCCCAGTTGCCCTCCGAAATCTCAGGGCCATTTTGGGGTGGTTCTCTGTAACTTGGCAAGTAGGCGCATCCATGCAAAAGTGAAGAACCTTATTTTTCTCTATGCTCTAAAATTGACATACCCCAAGTGGCGAGAGCTTTCATAAGCTGTGGGTGGAGCTGCAGCGATCCGAAGTCTGCGATTTCGGTCGATCGGGCCCCAGATGGTCCGAGCGCATCGTGTAATTGGCGCTCTCATCATCGGCGAGCCTGCTCCGTTCGGCCTGATCCCTTTCTGTAGGCTTCGCTGTTCTCCTCTTTTCACGATGATCCGTCGGCCACATTAAGCGCGACAATATCTAAAACCAAAAATGAGTCGAACAAGCAGACGCCATACTTCATCAACTCGCCAGAACAACCGCCGCGAGGCGGATCTATTCGCTGAATTGCGTAGCCGCGATCTCTCGCTATGTCAATACCTGTCGTGGTACTTCAGCCCATCCACACGGTTTGAAGGCGTTCAAACACACCGACCAAAGCTGTTCAACAGCAACTGGTCCAGCCTCAAGCGTGTACTTGATCTCATTCTACGACTTGCACGCGAGGATGGCGCAGAGTCAAGCAGCCGAATGACTGGATTGCCGAGCAGGTGGGCAACACTTCGTACTTTTCGAATTGATTCTCCGGATTCAATAAAGCTACTGAATACTTGCCTTATCCGCGTGTAGACCGACTCAATCATCATTAAAGAGATGAAGCGAACCAAATGCGCCTTCGCCGCTAGCCATGACTTGGCTCCCGAAGTCCTCGCATCCGATTACATCGACGCCCGGCTCGATGCAATCGCCGAAGACAGTTCTCAGTCGGTCCATAATTCAGGCCCCGAGTATATTGCCTGTACTCGAGTAGGAGTTTCTCGACAAACTCGTCTCGTTGTTGGGACTTCATACGCCACGGATTGTGCCCTCTCGTCTGTCGATTGACTGACTGCGTTGCGCGTTCATCAGCCGAGTCCTCCAAGTCGTCCTCGGCATTTTCGACCTGCGAGTTTTGTGTGGGTTGGCTCATCTTGTCTGCTTCGATGGTTGCCCCGTCGTAACTTGAAAACTCGTGGTAGCTTTCCTCTGTGGTGTACCTCAGGTGTTCGATGATGTACTTGGCGCTTTGAGGATCACATCGAGAACACTGGCAAGATCTGCTGGTGATGTTTCCTTGACGCTCCATTTCAGCAACGATGAGAGGATCGTCCGCCTTCAGCGGAAGCTCGCCTTGCCTGCATTTATCCATAGTACGAGGGATTATATTATCTATGGCCGTGCGTCCTGACGGGTTCAACTCACGTGTATAGGACGATGGCCAGAGCGTGCAAGCACGCCTTCGACTCGTAGAAAAAACGGATTGAGAGTTGGTTCTCAGTGAGTAGCTCGAGTCGTGGACGGTCGCCATGCATACCGGAAGTCGAGATCTCGTCTGGAATTGTGTCGTCTTGCTCCGGATTGCTCGCTGCGGACTTTTTACGTGCGTCCTTCCGAGGCTCCAAAAAAGTGATCCCAATTGACCGCTGCCCACTACGCCCTTCTCGACCCTTGCGCTGAATATTGTCCTCAACAGTGGTCCGACCGTATTAAGTCACAGTCCAAACACCAGGCCAATGTATCCCAAGACCCAGGGCAGATGTCAAACAGGAGGTCAACCGGCACATACAATCAGAATGAAGGAGATCGTGTGATTGGGGTCGTCCAACTGCCTGTACAGCTCGCCGTCTCTCCAGGTCTCCTCAGATACCACAACCGCTTTCTTTCCCTTTCGATTGAGATTGGCAGCCTGAAAGAAGCATGTGACTGCGGAAATCAGCACGGATGTCGGTCCAGCAAGCCCAGTCGGCAGAAAAACTCACCTGATGATTGCTCAGTGCATTCAGTGGTGACGGCCCGGCGTCCATAAATGAGATACATTGCTTCGAAAATAACACTTTTGCCTGAACCTGTTGGCGCTGTGACGAACACAACGTCATATCGATCCCGGTTCCCAAATTGATCGAGTTCGAAAAGTGCAGCAATGGCCTCGATCTGCACAGGCCGGGGGGGTAGAGTCCTCGTCAAGACTTTCGCCCAGAGTAACTTTGATCTTCTTGCGTAATTCGCTGGAATCTTGTCGGTCCTCCTGAGTCAAACGTGGCCTCCAGTGACCGAGAACGGTTGTCGGTTTGGTTGAATGATTTGGTGCTGGGGTCGTAGGACTGGCCCTTGAAGCTGATCGCAAGGGAGACGCCCTGAACTCAATTGATGGATGTCGACGAGGCGGTCCCCTAACCGGCCTGGGTGTTTGTACCGACATGGCTCATCATGAGAGGAGGTGCGATGTTGAGTGGAGGAGGATGCGTGAGGCGCGGCCGGGCTTAAGTGACCTGGATCTATGCAGCCTTCGACGCGGACTGGACTACGACTGGTCCGTGCGCCGATCTGCGTCTCGTTCGGAATCAGTTGATTCAAGCTGTTGTAGCGAGATGATCAAGCGTTCCTAGACTTCAAGCTTCGGTGAAGCCTCATCAATAATGATGAAGTAAAGATGTATCCATCCAGTTTTTAGATAGCACCAATATATGTCATGCTACAGCAAGGGGGCACTTTTCAGGGCCAAAATTTCGGAGGGCATCTGGGCCAAGCGCGCCGATAACTCACAAGCCTTCCCAAAGGGAGGGGCGTCGAGCTTAGTCCTCGCCTCAGGCGCATCCTCAGAGTTTGCCTCATGCAAATACCAAGAACTGAGAACCTTAGTCGTGCATTCTTTTATGTAGATGTAGATATCACCGCATGGCCGCCTCACGCCTCCTGGTGACCTCAAGGCGGCGAGGTGGATGAGGTCGGGCTCGGGTTCACACACCTCGCTTGACACGTTTCAAGAACCCCTGTGATGATGTGATTACAGTTGGGAACACTCTTGGGAACACTCATTGCAATGTTGAAACGATGCCGTGGTCATGTCATGCAAAACGGGAGAGCTACAACAAACAAATTCTGATGAAGAAAGGACAAAGGACAACGGTGCGGGCAGTCACGTGACCATGCCGGGGAGATGCATGGGAAAAGGGAGGAAGTGCACAGGCCACGGAACAAGCAAGTGGGGAAACGAAAGGGGGCAGCGGGAGACGGAGCCTGTGGGCCTGGGCAACGACGACGTGGCGGCTTGTTTCTGCACACATCGAGTCAAGAGCAAACAGCGAAGCACCCGAGTCAGTGGACCGAGCATGGAAACGCGTCAAGTAACGGCCGGCCCCAAGCCTCCGCTGATGGCGACCCGTGCCTGCTCCAACCGTGTTCTCGCCTGAGGAGACGTACCTTCTCGACGCGACGATCGATCGCATGCTTGAGATCAATCTCATGCTCGGAGCGGATCTTGACGTAAAGCAGGGTTTGAATGCTAGCCTCACCCGCCGAACGAGCGGAGCGGAACCAGGCCATGCCGGTGACGTCTGGTTCGAGCGGATTGGTCGACTGTAGTTGTTCGTCAAGTTCGTGTAGACGATCTTTATAAGCACTGAACTTGCCCATCCACAAGTAGCTGTACGACGCAAAGGGAAAGGAAAGGGGCAGGGAAACGATAGGGGTTGGATCAGCTGCAGTCGCATCCCATCTGCACGCGCGCTCGGCATTAATACCGCCCTTACATGTACCAGTCGAAGGCCCCCTTGCAGTCGAGCTGCGCGTTCGCAAGCTCTTCGATCACCTCTTTCTCGAGGAAGATCTCGAAGCCCTCGAGGAAAGTTTTGCCGTGGTAGGGGGATGAAACGTTCGACTTGGCCGGCAGGAATAGGTCATCATGAAAGTCGACCTGTGCGGCACACGAGGCGAGATTCACCCCCAGGGATCAGCGATGGTGAGGTCGGCAGCTGTTCGCCATCGGCAACATCGGCTCGTGAGCATAGATCTCACCAGAAGAGTCCCAAAGACGAGGTGCTCGCGCCAAATGGTCCTTTCGGTTCCGGTGAACCACTTTCTCACTGCGGTGAGGATTTTTGTCGTATTCATTCTTGACCTGCGGTGCGAAACACGTCAAGAAGATGGGGAGGGTTAGCGAGGGTTGCGAGAGTGCCGCGGCGGGGAGACGAGCGATCAGGACGCGTGGAGCGCGATCGCAGAACGGGACAAAACGACGCACGAGCTTGGTGAAGTCATTGCGAACCTCAGTTAGTACCTTTACCAGGCACTCTTTAACGTCCCGGTTGTAGTTGGAGTTGGAGACGTTGCGGCGGATCACATTGGTTCGCTCCAGCGCCCACTGCGAGAGAAGCGGTCCTACTTCAGTGGTCAAGCGCCCGAATGGTCGCATCTGCATTGTCCCATCCGACTCGATTTACCTTGAGCGTCTTGTAAAAGACATCACCGTGTGTCGTGGTCCACCGCGGAGTAAAGATCAACAACTTGGTCACGGGGCGGGCGTCCGTCTGGATGGGCCACCTCGCATCGCACCTGCTCAGCTCCGACCGCACTGTACCAACCCCAGAACAGATCTGCTTAACTGCGCCTTACCCTGAGCCTGGCCTTTTCTTCGCTCGACATACCACCCGAGCTCGTTCGGGCATCTTCTCCAGCCGAGTTTGCGAGCATGCCGCCCATGATGACTTCGAGGGCCATGCAAAATAGTTCGTCGACCATGGGTGAGTGGCGCAAGAGCTGCCTCGGGGACAAGATCAATGTCAGCGATAAAGGGCCACAATGGAGTGCACGTGTGAGCGGAGTTGGGACGGGGCATCAGAGGGTGGATCGTAGAGGAGAAAAGAAACGAGGCGGGGGTGAGAGGGGACTTCCAGCCAGGACTCACGGTCGAGAATAACACAAACTCATTGGTCGTCGGCAAGCCACGGAGCGCCAGATCGCCTCGAACGCGTTCTTCTTCAGCGTCGTCGCGTTCGAAGCGGACACGCGGGCGGTTGGGCACTCGAGATGAAGATGACTCATGCTGAACCGCCCGGAGGAGGTCAGCCCGCGTCGTGGGCACCACAGTGTGGTGCGAGGCCAGTTGCAAAGCTATGTCACTCACCAACTCGTCATCCCGGTCCGGGCTGTTTGAGCGCGAAGAACGTTGCAAGTCGGAAGGGGGTGTAAGCGAACGCTCAGAGCGCTCAGAGCGGTCGGCCGCGGGAGGCTGGCTACCAATGGCGGTAGAGTCGGAACACGTCTGTAAGAGGCGGCGGAAGGGATGAAGACGCGAGGCCTTAGTATCACGCACGCCATTGAGCGACCGATCCGGCCACAGGAACGCACCCTGGGGCGCTTTTGTCCACGAGAGGTGTTAGCGGCGGCATCAGCGGCTGGAGCTGGGCTGGCGGTGGTCGAGAACGACACAGAGGTCCGAGTGGCGTGGGCATGACCACTATTACTTTCTGAGCCGGAGCGGATACGCTTAGTGGGCCCCTGTGGATCGACAATCAGGTCAGCTATCCCAGTCGCGAGGCAGTGCTGGCCAGAGTGTGGGTCGAACGGGCGGGTGCGGATGACGGGCGGGTGCGGGTGTGGGCGCGTGGAAGTCGGTGGAAGCTGAGGGAAAGGTGGGTTGGCGATGCACAGGCAGAGCGTTGGTGGTGGCGGAAACGATCGAGGAAGACACACGTAGCATGAGTGAAATTGGCTCACCATAGTGTTCAGTAACGTGTCGATGTCGTTACTGTCTGAGCGGGGGGTGGTGTGAGCGACGAGGTGGGGGTCAGAAGCAGAAAGTTCACGACGCGCGCGCGCAGGAGGACTTGGGACTTTTTTTTCGCGATCTCGGGCTGCCGCGTGAGGCGACTCTTCGAGACTTCGATAGCGGAAAGTGTTCAAGACAGGCCATGGTTTGACCTAATACTAGTACATGGGAACATAAGGGAGGAGGGGGGGGGGGGGTTGGTTGGTTGGTTACACTACAAGCAGCGAATCTCAACCACAACAGGGACTTTCAACCAACTTTAAGCGGGCAAGGCGGAACAGCTAAAATCACCATCTCCCCTTCTTCCGAGGCCGAGACTGATTCGAACTCGGGGCGGATCGATTGGTTCTCGGGTTGGACCAAGACGCTTCATCATCATCATCGTCGTCGTCGTCGTCGTCATCGTCACCGTCGCTGACTAGACTCGCCAACCGAAACGCGCGCTCGCTGGATCGCTGCTGCACGTCTCGCAGAGGGCGATGGTGAGCGGTTCCGCATGATTGAGCAGGAGAGTGCGATGAGCAGACCAAGGAAGGGGTACTCACGGAGAAGAAGGAGGATTGAGTCATAGTGTCCAGGTCGCCGATACCGAAGACGTCGAATGGATCGGGTCGCTGTTCAATGAGAGGGCAGCCAGTATCAGCGCCAGAGGAAAACCCGTTAACGACTCGTTCGCGATCTGAACGGACAGGAAAGCTTCCCAGCGATTCGTCTTCGGGAACCGCGGGCAGGGTCGTCTGCAATACAGAGAAGCGCAGTAAGCGTCCATCGGCTGGTGTGATCTGTAGGCTTGGCCAAATTGGCATTAATACGCACCCTCGCTCTGCCCTCCCGCGTCGCAGTTGTGCTTCCTTCGTTGCCGGTCGACGCCTTCCGTGAACGCTTCCGCCTCAGTCGGGGTCTTTGCCGCGACTCTGCACGAGGCGCTGGCCTCGATCTATCTTGGCCATTGTTGTTGTTGTTGTCGGGGTCGTTGTTGGCGTCGTTGCCGACTTGCGGAACGCCCTTGAGGGCCTGCAGAAGGCCCTCAAGCAACTCGTCGGTCGCTTGTGGTGGGATTGGTAAAGGAGCGAAGAGGTCGACGATATCGTACAACCGGTGATTAATCGTGCTGAGTAAGAAGTTCTTGTCGTCGTCGTGCACAACGCCCCGCGAAATGCGGCCGGTGTAGTGTCCTTCTCCGAAGATTGGCCGAACGCCCTCGCCCAGAGTGCACGGTCCAGAGCAATCGTGCTGAACGAGGGCCAACGCCAAGACAACCTGCCGAATGGGTGAAGGCCATCAGCGCGTCATAAGCAGCATCGTGGATCGAGTCTTTGTGCTCACCTCGATTGGCACAACCCCAATCTTCTCCGTGCGCTGCATCTTCAAAAACCCGGTGTCGCCCAGTTCCTCGCCCACGGCCGCGAAGGCGAGCACCACAAAGCTGAGCCCGAAGGGTGGGATCACTTCGGGCGGTGGGCCGTCCACGGTCCAGAGTTCGAGGATCTGCGCCACCCGGGGCTGACCGACGGGCATCGACTCTCTCGTCAGCAAGTGACACGGGCGCGCCACGACCCAATGCATGACGGGGACGTACCCTTTGATCTTGCGGACCAGCTTGAACGAAGCACCAATCTCGCGACCAACAATGATCCCCGTTGCGCAGCGTGACGAAGCGGCCTGGACGCAAGCTTGGCGTGGTTCCGAGTGCATCGAAAAGACTATGAAGCGCGGCACACGCCCGGGTGGCGTCGATCTTCTCCTTGGTCGTCAAAGCAGTCTTCGCGTTGCCCAGAGCCATCCCACTATGCACGTGTCGATTGTCGACCTTCGGATTTTTCAAATCGTCCAGCCGTAGTTCGCGTCGAAAGTCGCTCCCTTCCTGCGACGCGAAGAATTGCGAAACAGAGGGGCCGGCGGTGGCCTTGGCTCCATCAGCGCCTTCCCATCGGCCTCCCGCAGCGATGAAGACCAGGCGGTGTGCCTGGCTGTCTTGACGGGCAATGTCACGAGTGGGGGAGTGGCGGTTCGAATGCATGCAGTAGTCGCGAACAGTCTTGTTCGCTGACTCGGCGACGGACGAGTCGAACATCCTCGGCAGACCGAACCGCCGAATCGCCTCCTCGAGGTGCAGCAGGTAGTGATATTTGACCTTGCTGACCACGTGGGAGGCGTTTCGCTGCAAGGACAGTTGTACGAATCGAGTGGCGAGAACCTTGTACGTGTCGGCATAGGCTGCGAGGTCGTCGGTGTCAGTACGCATCGCATGTCGCGTGAGTTTGCCGAGGGCCATCCAGCACTCTGCTTCGGATTGGGAGAGCCACATGCGTTGCTGAAGAAAGTAGGCAACCAGGGGGAAAATCTGAGCGATGACCCTAAAGTCCTTGCCGACACAGGATGCCGAAGCCCGGACGTAAAATTCGCCCTTAATTTGTTCGCCAAGGCCACAGCTCGATTGGGTCGCGAGCCAACTGATCAGCTCCTGCTTCTCGTCCGCACTTCGCTTCTTGGTAGTTGATACCCAAAGGTACTTGACCATTCCAAGGAGCAGTATATGCAGAAGATCAGGTGGTGTTGCGAGGTGAGGATCGTAGTCTGTGGGCGACGAAGTGCGAACGTCCCGACGGATGGGATTAGCGACAGGGCAGGAAAACTCGTTCAACGTCGCCCAGGGCTCACCGGGCACATCGAAAAAAGGGCCATGCATCGGTTCGTCGGCATCCTCCATTTGTACGATCAATGCCTCGACGGCCATACGTCCCCTCTCGTCGCTTTCCTGACGGACGTGGGCTTGTTGCTTCGGCGCCATCGCTCGGTACGCCCGAACCTCTGCCGAGATCTGCTCGGGGGGTGCGTCGTCTGGTGCCCAATAGCGCTGCTCGGCTTGGCAGGCATGTTCGAGGCGCTCGATCACGTCGAGAGTAACCTTGTCACGCGTACCGGTGTCGCGCATATGATCATCAAGCTTAGTTTGGCCAAGGCCTTCCACATAAAAGCTTATAGCTTGGGTGCTCTGCGCTATCGTTCGCAAGCGAGAATTATGAAGATGTGACGCCTGCTCAAGCGGTGGTAAGGCTCTGATCGACGGACCAAGGAGACCAGACCAAGAAGTTGCTTGAGCAGGAGAGAGAGAAGCGCGGAGCCAGTTGGCTCGGGCAAGCGCGCGGCTGGGCCAGCCGCCTCTGTCAGGCGCACGGACCCATCCCAGAAAAAGGGAGAGAGCTAAGGTGTGGAAAGGCAGGTCAAAATGGAGGCAAGACAAGACGGAGAAAAGGAGACATGATGCGAGAAGGAAACATAGGAGGTTGTCAATCTCACAAGAATGGCGGTCGGGGCACTGTGGGGTAAAGGAGGAGCGATGCTTGTTAGCACTCCCCGCTTCAATTACTCCTAGGCCGCACGGACAAACGAGCCAAGGCGTGACAAGTCGCAAGGAGACGGGAAGGACTGACCGAGAAGAGAGGCTTCAGCGCCAAAAGCTCGAGTCTCTGCGCTAGCGAGCCTCCCCACATGCCAAAGCGACAGGGGAACTTGGCTTGGCCTCCGGTCGCGCGTGCCGTCACCTCCGCGGCCATCGGAGTGTCGTGGACAGAGTACAGACACGGCATGCTGAACAGCACTTCCTCGCCACACGATGCATCGAAAGCGGTGAGCGGTTCGGTGAGCGACTCGGCGACCTGCCTCAAGACGTCTTGGGCGATTTCCAGCGCGCCAGCCTTGGCACTTGCACAGGCCATGTGCAGGAAGGCTTGACGATGGAGGACCTCCGACGGGAGCGCGAGATTCTGTACCGAGAGGACATACAACGGGAACTGACGTTTCAATACGCCCCCGCTGAGGTCGTCGAGGAAGAACCTGACGGGCACTACGAACCACTGGCGACCCTTGGCGATCTTGCGGCACTGCGAGACAAGGGGCAGCGGCTTCTTGTAGATCAACGAGTCATCCGGCACGGGGTACGGCTCGCCAGCGTTTTCGGCATCGGTGGTCGAGTCGGCACCGAGCGAGGAGCGCAACCGGGCAGGCACATGGATCTTGATGTGGGTAAAGCGGACGTGTGTGTGCATCAGCCGCTGGATCTGCGAAGGCCCCACCAGATACGCCGTCGCGTCTTCCATCACGTCGCCCGAGATCCATTCGATCGGTTCGGTCGTCGAGAGTGGCAGGTCGACGTGAATGAGACGGTCGTTGACGTTGTCGCCGTCCGAGATCCGAGCGCGTGCGACAACGATGTTGACTTGCGCCCCATCCTGTATGAAGGACGTCACATACACTAGCTGTCCGCGCACGAGCATCACGATTTCGTCGATGAAGACGTCAAAGGCGGCAAATCGTTGCATCGGGGTCCGAGCATTCGGTGACAGCTCCCAGAAAGCACGCGTGTCGGCGGCCGACTTGATTGACGAGGGGCGCAGAGTTGGTATGTGCGCCATGAGTTCGCGCAGTTCGGGAATAGCGAACTGCTGAGAAACAGAAGATGGCGGTCGGGAGGAGCCGAGGCTTCGTCAGCGATCATGACAGCGGTAACAGTCACGCGAGCCCGCCGACCGCGGGCCCGGCTTCGGCCGTACCGAGCGAATCATGTCGGCCGGCGAGATGACATCGATCGTGTGCCCCTTGTAGGTCGTGGCTGGTCGAGGAACGAACAACGGGACCTCTTTCGCCAAATTTTCCAGAAATTTTGCGACCGTCTTCGCCGCTGGCATTTGACCATGTCCGAGAGCTTTGACGACGGAACGTGTGGATTGATATTGGGCCATGCCGACCCGTTTTGACGGCGATCGGAGATGTAAGGCAGCGACTAACATCTGTGGCCAAGGGTTTGGGCGAATCAAAGTCAGCGAACTCAAAAGTGAGGTGCTGACCATACACTGCCGCCCCACCACCGCTCACCTCATGCGATGGAAAGGGAAAGTAGGGGGAATCCGGGCTGGGAACGGCGGTCGACTTCGCCTTGCGACTGAGCCCGACTCTGTTCACAGGGCCTGCCGATGGCACGGAGGAGCACCCGCCCAATCAGCACACGACAGGCAGAACATAACTTTCCTCGCCACGGGCCACAAACAACTCCGGTTCGCGGGCTTACCAGCTGATGCGTCGAGCCGCTTGGGTCCATCTGCATCCCAGGCGTCGCTAAAGTCGAAATCGGGCTCGAGGCCGCCCCAGCCTTCCGAAGCGCTGCCGGTCGAAAGGCGACGGGAATCATCATCGGACCCTTGGCTCGTCGAGTCTTGCTGAGGATCGCCCGAATCGCTGGCTGGATCGTCGAGGATCCGGTCCAGATCTGGGATCAGTGCAGGGGCCTGAACGAGGCGAGGCAAAGTTTCAGCACGAGGGACAAGTCGACTAAAGCCCCACCATTCCGACGTCAAGGGCGCTGCTGTTGCATCAGCCCAACCCACACTTAAGGATCTGGGATCACTGCGCGTCAGCGAGGGTCGCACCGAGGGAGGAATATCAAACCCGCTCGACCCCCTCGCCGACACAGGCGTAACCATGCGGTACGGAGACGACGGCAGCGTGCTCGGCGAGGCGGCTCGGTCGTCGCTGAATCTTGTAGCGAATTGTAAGTTCTTGTAGTGCGCGCCCGAGCTGAGGTTTCGCTGGAAATGCGATTTACTCCAACGCCGCGCCGAGTGCTGCGGGCACACCCTACAGCGATACTGTGGCAATCTATTGCGGCCGTCCTCAAGGACGACTTCGCCACCTGGAAAGGAACATGGTTCAGGGTCGAATCCGATGGTTCAGGTTAGCTTTGGCGCCAGGGTTCGAGTCGTTGAGGGGGGGGAGGGGGGGTGGTGCGGTCGAATCTCACCAAGCTTGACAAAGTCTGCAGGCTCGATATTCTCCTTGCCCAAAGCCATGGCCGAAGCAAAGGGTGTGACGACGATTGGCGTGAGGTGTGAACGTGAAGGAGGGAGAGCGACGATCA
Source organism: Microbotryum silenes-acaulis (assembly GCA_003665825.1). NCBI lineage: Eukaryota > Fungi > Basidiomycota > Microbotryomycetes > Microbotryales > Microbotryaceae > Microbotryum > Microbotryum silenes-acaulis. Next base: position 788,039 of record QPFY01000006.1, read on the forward strand.
GAGCACTGAGCTGGCGCCCCCGACACTGCTCAGCTCTCCTCAGTCAGCCCTTCCGAAGCCTCGGCGGCCAGCCAAGAGCCTGGGTGCAGCGTCTGGTACAAAAGACATGAAAATTACACCTGGCAGCGCTCGAACTTTCTAACCAGCTGTTTGTTGCACAGTTCCACGCAGAATGCCCTCTACACAAATTGCATAACCCGCGCCGCCGCACTTTATATGAGACGATGCTCACAGTGACCGCCTGGTGGCCGCTGAGGTCGACCTCACCTTTCCTCACCACGACCTTAGCGCGCTGGTCCCAGGTGGAAGCCGCGAGGTGGCCTTGAGGACGCCCGCAGAGGAGGTGAGGCGGGTGCGCCTCCCTGGTCACCGCGCGTGCACCGGCTGGCGCCTGTGAGGCTGAACCTTTGCGGCGCGGCTGAGAGCGGGGTCCAAGCCCGGCCTCATGGCCACCACCAGGCGCGCGGCCGCACGTGTAACCCTTGGGCAAGCCTGCTTATATCCTCACGAAAGGGGATCTCCGTTGACACTTGGTCAAAAAAGGGGAGGGTGTAAGGGGATGCCTTACAGAACAGCCCTATAAGTAGCCTCTGAGTAGCTAGAACTGCCGAGTTCTAGTTACGACTTGCTTTTAGCCTAGCGGTCAAGAACGACAGATTGTATTTTATGCACATCAGAGGCGCATACCTTACAGGGACCGTCCCCGCGACAGGCGCACCAATGCTGGGACCATCCCGGGACCCGCGCCGATCCTGGGATGGTCCAGGAATTGACAGCGGTCTGGGCACGGTGCTGGGACGGCGCGGGGATAGTCCTGGGTCCCAGGATGATCCCGAGATGGTGCCAGGATAGTTGTGGGATCGATTAGTAAACAATTTAATTTTTACTTATGCATACTCGTAATGCTTGATTAATTAGTAATCAATTTTGCGGTCGTTCTCTTGCTGTAATCGGGTGCGGTTTTCACATGCAACACAGTACAAGGCTAAAAAAAACGTAGTATGGTATCTGCTACGTTCAAACTGCTCTAGACGTGCATACAAGGCACCTACCGGACTTCGTGGCTGCGCCCGATGATGGCCAACGCTTCATTCTGTCGGGGGCCAATAGAGCGTGTCAACGGCCTGCTCTATGTTGGAGACTCCAGTACTAATAGCTAGCAAGTAGCCGAGAGAGAGAGAGCAATTGACCAGACCTACTGCCATGGTAAGCTGTTGGGGACATTGTTAGTGGACCGCGAGCGAGTCAGCTGAGCCCCTGAGTCCAAGGCTCTGATGCCGAAAAGCGACCGAGCGGCTCAAAGATGAAACGGCGGTGACTCCCGTTGGGCTATGAAATGCATTTGTATGATTGGTGTTCTGTACATAACTGGTTGATGGTCAGTGCATCGCCTGAGGCCGTCAACAGCCTGGAGGAGGCGTAGGAGGCTCACTATGGTGTCCAAACGAATCTAACTACGACAGAGATGGAGAATTGACAGACCTCAGCATGGACATCAGCAAAGCTCGAAGCGACAAAAAGAGGGAAGAAGAGCTTCAAACGAGGTCAGAGGTGTGGGACGAGAGGGAGAGACTAACCCGAATCGGCACAGGGGCTAGCCAGTCAGCCCATCCGGGGAAGGAACGTAAAGCCCACCAGAGAGCAAGTCAGCTAGGCAAAGTATTGCGGTCATGGATCGAAGATTCGATAAGTGGAGAGTGAAGCATACCACACACTGTACAGTCAAGAGCGGAATGGCAACGGGCGGGAGTGCGTAGACAGGAGAAATCCCGCCCGTTGAGACAGGAGAACCGTACACAACAAGGGTGACGACGCTCCGGACGGTGGGTCAGGGAGCCCGTAAGGACCTTGTCGTTTGCTACTCACCTGATGTCTCGGTTCTTCAACCCGTGCCTGTGGGTTTGACAAGTGGTGGATAACCAAGTGAGGGTAGTAGCAGCATGCAGGCGAGGTCAAGTCGAGTCAGGTCCTCAATATCACGCAGCTGTTGAGCGTTGTGCTGATTGGGAGGAAATCAAGGCCGACGTCAAGATGCACATGGACTCCATTGATACCAAGCTTGACGCGGTGCTTAAAGCCCTGGCCGGGGGGCCATTCTCAGGCCCAGCGTCGTCAAGCGGGGAAGCTGCTTCTACGTCGGGTCCCTTGGCGGGTGTTGTGCCGCCCACACCAGGCGCTTCGATCACGATGCCTTCAACACCATTGGGCGCAAATGGTGCCGAAGCACCCTCAGCAAGTCAAGAGTATTGACTCCCCCCGCCCGACGCATTTTGCAGGGACATCAGTGGCCGGGTGATCAGTGTCCCAGAGATCATGGAACTTGCAAAGGCCCCCTCGGGTTCTTTCGATTGGCGAAAGCTATTGAACAACGTCGTTTCTCCGAATAAGCTCTGGCTTGTTTATCGACCCAAGGATATGGCGGCGTACAAGACAATTCAAGAAATCGTGGACGATTGGGAAGCGGAGCGCTTGGTTGGGAACGAGAAGCTGCCACCGCTTTCGATGCTCGACGAACTGTTCCCATAATTCGAGACGGAGATGCGAGTCGTAGAAAACTACTACAAGGTCAAGAACAATATCGTGCCCCCGTTGCCACCAAGAAGTACACACTCATCACAAGAGGCCGCTGTGAAGGAGAGTTGGAGGAAGATCAGTTTCCTCTTGATGCTTCGATCGGGTCATGCTAATAAGAGACTGACGAGCGTGTAATCCAACCGTGGAGAGAAGACAACGGTTGGTGCGCATCGCCAGGCTTCACTAAACAGACGAGCACTTCTAAACAGATTACCAATGAACGCGCGCGATTCCTAACCCTCATTCCCAACACACCAACTTGCCCCTTCACGCAATGAATCAATAAGCCCCATCGCGTGTACAAAATGATAATGCTTCTGAGTCCCGAGCCCTTTAGTAAGAACGTCCGCAGCCATTGTGCCGGTAGGAACCCAGACCATCTCGATTGTGCCCTCCGCAATGTGATCTCGGATGGATCCCGATGTGTTTGGTGCGAGCATGGAAAGCCGGGTGTTTGGCCAGAGTGATAGCCGATTGGTTGTCACCCCTCAAACGAGTCGGCGATGTCTGCTCAAAACCAAGATCGGCCAGCAGCCGACGCAACCAGATCCCTTCACGAGCAGTGTACAACATGGCCACATATTCGGCCTCGGTGCTCGACAGAGTGACAAGAGTCTGACGGGAGATTGCCCCGCCAGCGCACGTGAAGACGTAGCCCGAGACGCTGCGGCGGGTCACAGGGTCGGCACCATGGTCTGCGTCGACAAAACCCTCCAAAATGGCCGACATCGGCTGATGGGTCTTCTGGTATCGAATGCCAAAGTTACAAGTGCCGACGAGGTACCGGAGAATGTGCTTGAGCGCCTCGAAGTTGTTACAGAAACGAGCAGCCTTGGACACGGCGAAAGCGATGTCGGGCCGAGTAGTGCCGGACAGATACAGAAGCTTGCTGACAATGGCACGGTACGGTATGGAAGCGGGGTTGAAATCAGAGTTCACACAATTCCTCAGCGTCGACGGTGCCGCAAGCGGGGTGGGACGCGGGGAGGCGTTGGCCATGTTGTATTCCTCGAGAATCGCATCCACAAAATGAGATTGAGAAACGATGGCCGCACCCGTTTTGCCCTCACGGATTATCCTCTGACCCAGGAAGAAAGATGCCTCGTCCGTGCTGCGAGCCTCAAAACGCGCCTTGAGCTGAGTGAGAACGCCGTCGAGGTCGAGCAGTCCGTCGTCGACATGAATGGAAAGGAAACAGCGCTTATCCTCTTCCCTGCGAATGAAGACGGCATGATCGCTGTTGGTACACGTGAAGCCGATCGACAAAATCCACTCGGTGAAGACCTTATACCACTCCCTACCCGCCTGGACGAGTCCGTACAGCGCGCGCTGAAGGCGCACGACTTGCCCACTGGGCAGGCGCATGTAGATCTCCGTCCCACCGAGATTGCCGTTGAGATATGCCGACGAGACGTCAAATTGCCGGGTCTCCCACTCGTTCTCAACGGCAAGGGCGAGCAGCAGGCGATGGGAGGCGGCGCGGCCAGTAGGCGAGAACGAGTCAATTTGTTCACCCCGACGCCTCTGCATGTCCCCACGCGCAACGAGGCGAGCTTTGTACTTTACGATTTTGCCCTCAGCGTCGCGCTTCACCATGAGGACCCACATGCTGCCAATTATGATAGCCCCGCGAGGGGGACGAAGCGGCTTGGAAAATGTTTGCTTCGCCGCCAGCGCGCCTTCCTCGGTCGCCATGGCCACCAGCCAGTAGTCGCGGAACCGACCAGCGAGTGCCGCGCGAACGGAAGGGGTGTCGTCCCTGTCGAACTTGGCAAGAAAGGCAGTTGCTTCCTCGTACGAGTATAGCTGGATGTCGGGATCGTCCTCGTCAAAGTTGTCGATCGAGACGGAGGCGTGCACGGCGAACTCCATGTTGTGGGCCACGCGGGCAAAACCCAGGTAGGCAGGAGGGCGACGAGCACGAGTGGAACGATCACCCACAGGAGGGGCGTTTGCCGAACCCGGGTTGGAGAACATGAGGGAGGGCAGAACAGGTGGGGCCACAATGTTGACCGGACCAGCCGCGGGCGGGACGGCGGCGGCGGGGGCAACAGCGGGAGCGGGAGCGACTGCGGGTGCGACACCCGCAGGATTGACAGTATCGTCGTCATCAGGGGGAAGGTCGGGGGGAGGAACCCTGCGCGGGGCGGACGGATAGGACAGAACGGCGGGCGCAACAACAGTAGGTACAGGGTTTTCCGCGGCGGGGAAGAAGCGATCTTCGAAGAACTTGGCTTGAGACGACTCGAAGACCTTGTTGCCAACCGGGTCGTAGAAGCGCCAGGCCTTAGAGCGCAAAGAATACCCGACAAAGTAGCACAGGCGCGAACGCGGAGCCAACTTGTTGGAACACTGTTCGGGAGCAAACGGTACCTGGGCGGCGCAGCCCCAGGTTTTGACACGATTGATGCGGGGACGACGGGTGGACGTGACGGGACTTGCAGCGGCGTGAAGAACGGCATAGTTGAATAATGGACTGATCCGATGCAGAGCCAAACGTGAGGAAAAGACCCAGTTTGTCACGCGTGGGATCAGGCCTATCAAATTCTATTCAGGCATTCTTGTACTCGCGCGTACGCCGCACAGACCTCCTCGACTGCTCGCCGCTCCTTCCAACTCGCCCCTTCACGCGATGCATCTACCAAACCCATCGCGTGTACAAAATCCCAGTGCTTCCGCGACCCGAGCCCTTTGGTCAAGACATCCGCCGCCATTGTGGTCGTGGGAATCCAGACCATTTCGATCGTACCCTTGGCAATGTGGTCACGGATGAAGTGAAAGTGAATGCCGATGTGCTTAGTACGAGCATGGAAGGCAGGGTGTTTTGCGAGCTGGATTGCCGACTGGTTGTCGCCATGAAGTTTTGTTGGTTCGGTCTGAGCAAAGCCGAGCTCGGCAAGGAGGCGACGAAGCCAGATGCCCTCGCGCGCAGCAAAAGACATAGCAACGTACTCGGCCTCGGTACTGGATACGGTGACGAGAGCCTGTCGCTTGGACATCCACGAGACCGCGCCACCCGCGCAAAGGAACACGAAACCTGTGACACTTCGACGAGTCTCCGGGTCCGCGCCGTGATTGGCGTCGACGAAGCCCTTGAGGAGAGGAGCACCCTCCGACTTGCGGAACAGAAGTCCGACGTCTCGGGTTCCCTTGAGGTATTGGAGGATGTGCATCAAAGCTTCCCAATCCTGTTGCGAGAAGTTGTTGCAATGTGATGCGACCTTTGATACCGCGAAGGCAATGTCGGGCCGGGTGGTTCCGCTGAGAAAGAGGAGTTTGCCGATGATTGTGCGGTACGGCTTCGTCGAAGCGTCGAAAGTGACATCCTTACGCGGGCGTGACTTGTAGAGCGACACCGGTGTCGGCCTCGAACTGCATCCCGCCATGTCGTGGTCTTCCAGGATTGATGAGATGAAGTGGGGCTGATGAACGATCGCTGCACCCGTCTTACCATCCCGGAGAATGCGTTGACCGAGGAAGAAGGTCGCCTCGTCGGAGCTTTTCGCCTCAAAACGAGATTTGAGTTGTTGGATGAAGCCATCGAGGTCGCCATCACCGGTAAGCAGGCCGTCATCGACGTGAATGGAAAGGAATAGCTTGCGCGCCCCTTCGGTCTTGACAAATACAGCGTGGTCGCTTTTGGTGCGGACAAAACCGATTGACTCAATCCAGCCCGCGAAGACCTTGTACCACTCCCGACCTGCTTGGCACAAGCCGTAGAGGGTTTTGCGGAGGCGAACAACCGACTTGTCCGGGAGCTCCATGTGAACGACAACATCGCCCATCTCCCCATTGAGGTACGCAGAAGAGACGTCGAATTGGCGGGTTTCCACTCGTTTTTGACAGCCAAACCGAGCAGGAGCCGGTGTGAAGCGGCACGACCGGTGGGCGAGAAGGTTTCCTTGTAATCTCGGCCAGCCTTTTGCATATCGCCACGAGCAACGAGACGAGCCTTGTATTTCTCAATGCGGCCTTCACTGTCGCGTTTGATTGCGAGGACCCATTTGCTCTTGATGATGGATGTGCCGGGTGGCAGATTGAAGAGCGGCGGTGAGAACGTCCCTTTTGCTGCGAGCGCGGCCTTTTCGGTCGCGATCGCCAGGAGCCACATTCCCCGTTCCTCACTCGACATTGCTTCCCAATAAGTCGGGTTGTTGGGACTTGGGCGGGCGGCGAAGGCCCATTCGAAGTCAATGATCTCGACGGCGGCGAACTCGGTGACAGCTGTCGCCGCCATTGCGAAGTCGCCAAGGCGCTCTGGAGGTCTGCGGTTACGAGACAACCGATTGCCAAGCGGAGCTGACCAGGCCGGTCCCGGGTTGTTGAAGGCGAGTCCCTGCGGTGGAGGTGCTGCGCCGTCGACAGGAGGCACAGACTGCTCGGCGACGGACACATGGGGTGGGCTGAGAGGGGGCGGCGAGTCTGCAGGGATCGTATCGTCATCCTCGGTGGTGTCTTCGGGAGTCGCGACAATGGATGAACCGTCGTTGTGCATGATACCGAACCATCGTCGTAGCGTACGCGTCTCCGTCGCGTTGTGCGAGCGGCCGAATTCTCGTTCGAAGAAGGTGGCTTGAGACAACTCGAACACCTTGCGGCGAGCGGGGTCGTAAAAACGCCAGGCTTTAGACGTTTGCGAGTAGCCAACGAAGAAGCAGTGACGAGACCGGGGTGCGAGCTTGTGCCCGCGCTGTTCCGGTAGTAGTGGGACGAGCGCCCGGCAGCCCCAAACACGGAGGCGGGACCCGCGTGGGCGACGGTGTTCGGCGACGGGGTCGCTGGAGGCGTGGAGGACCAAGTCCGGAGTCGAGTTGTCGAGCACAGAGGTTGCCATCAGGTTGAGGGCGTACACCGCGGCGTGGGCAGCTTCTTCCCAGAGGAAGAGCGGCAGGCCGGATTGGGCCAAAGAGGTGCGGACCTTGTCAAAGATTGAGCGCCAGGAACGTTCCTGCAAGCCCATCTGGCCGTGTTCATATGGCGCCGATAGCTCATGTACAATACCCCGTGACGCAAGCCAGCCGTCCAACTGCTTGTTGACGAATTCCCCACCGCGGTCGGTCACAAGCGTTCGAAACGACGAGCCGGGGTACTGAACGCTGGAGAATGCAACAAGGTCCTGAATTGCACGTGTCGCGTCGCTCTTCGCAGTGATACCACGAAGCCAGCGATAGCGAGAGTACTCATCCGTACCACCGCAAAGGTAGCGATGACCCGAGAGGGAAACGACCGGGCCGGGGCCCCAAAGGTCCATGAAGACTCGGCCGAAGGGAGCCGTTGCGCAGTGCGTTGCGGCAGTGTGGGATCATTGCGCAACATCTTTTCCCAAATGACAGGAAACACAGGCTTTGACGACTTGAATCGACTCCGGCGTTACAGCAGCAGTATTCAACCCAATCGACCCCGCTCTCCCGCTCGCTAACACTGCATTCACCCCACCATGTCCTAAGCGACCGTGCCAGAGTGACAGATCTGCGGAGGGAGGAAGGGCGACGTTGAGCGCAGAATCACGGAGGGGAGTGGGTGCGAGGGGACTTGCCTCGAGGACAAATTGCTTGTCGCGAAGTTGGAAGTGGGCTTCGACGTTGCCGTGAGAGACGATGAGACCGCGCGCCTCGGGTGCCGATGCGACGCGTACGCCGTAACCATCCTTGATGAGGCAATGAAGAGAGACAAGCTCCGCTTCGAGGCCAGGGACATGGAGGACGTCGCGGAGAACCATGTCTTTGCCACCGGTCGGGAAACGCAGTGAGCCGGTACCGCTCACGAAGCCTCCGGAACCAAATGCGCCGGTGACACGGACACGGCGATTGGCCGGGGATGGGCGAGAGTCGTGAAGGAGGTTGAGCCTCGTCGTCATGTGCCTCGTGGCACCCGAGTCGAGCAGGAACGGAGTTGCCGTGTTGGTGTTGAAGCACTGCTCGGTGTTCTCGCCGGAAATCCTCACGTGCCAGCTGGCCGCGGAAGCCTCCACCATCTCGTCGTCATCGTCCTCGGATTGGGTCAACGGCGCTTGCGCCGCCAAAGCCTTTGCATGCTCTTCCTGGTTGAGAGTGTTGTGCACGAGCGCGCGAGCTTGCTTGAACGTGACGGGGATGCCGTATTCCTTCAACACGTCGACCTTCGACTTGATGCGGAGGTGGGCGGGAACCGTGCAAGCGGTCGCAAGGTGACCATCCTTGTAACACAAAAAACATTGAGTCGGGAAGAGACCAAGCCGGCCTTTCTTCGAGACGCCAGGTGGCCACTTGGCGATGTTGTGGAGTTTGTGCGCGTCGAGGTGCGGTCCCGTGTGGCTGGTGCGCTTCGCGGCCGGGTCGCGCGGGCCTGAGCCGGTGCCGCGCTGCGACAAGCGGCTGGCGAGCGGCGCCGAAGACGCAGGTGCGGGATTGAGACGGGCCACGAGGGCTTGGGCATGGTTGCGCCGGTTGCGATCACCAAGGGCCGAACGGCGTAACACCTGTTCCAACTTTCCGATGTCGACGTCGTCGCCGAGTGCGTTCATAGTGGGAGCGTAGGCTTCGGGCATCAGGTTGCACAGCCAGTCCCGGACGATCATCGGGTGCAGGGGGTCGGGGTCGCATGTACACGCCGCCGTCGAGAGTTGGGCGTGCCTGACCGCGTTGTTGATCACATTGACGGTCGCTCGGAAGGTGGCAAGCCAAGCTTCGAAGTCGTCGCCGACCACAAACTGGGGCATGGTGACCAGCTCGACGAGGTGTGCGCTGTGATCGACGGTGCTCGAGGTCGCGGCGAAGACCGACTCGAGCTTGGCCCACTGTTGGTGCGCGGGGAGGTCCTTCACCATGTCGTAAGTCGCCTGGCCCACACACATCATCAGATGGGCCTGTGCGCTCTTGACGATCGCGTCCAGCTTGGCCCTGTCTTCACGATGAGTGTGCTGGTGGTTGTACCAGCCGGCTGCGTCGAGGACGCCTTCTTTGGTGAAGGCGTGAACCGTGAGCATCGGGGGCAGGGTAGTGGCCGTTTGGAGTGGGACGAGGTGACCGCCGCTGTTGAGTGCCATCTCCAGTTGCTCTTTGGCGAGCGACCAATTGCCAGCATTAATGTTGCCGAAAAAGGCTACAAGTATGGCCTTGGTGGAGGCGACATTGATGTGCGACATGGGCGAGGCGTAATGGTTGATTGGTCTAGTCTTATCGTGCGGGGGTTTGTTTGCCTTGCGGCAGGGACAGACGCTACCAAGTTGAATAATAATGGACTGATCCAATGCAGAGCCAAACGTCAGAGTTAATCATTAGACACATTGGGACATGAATACTCGAAGTACACACCTGATCCGATGCAGAGCCAAACATGAGGAAAAGACCCAGTTTGTCACGCGCGGGATCAGGCCTATCAAATTCTATTCAGGCATTCTTGTACTCGCGCGTACGCCAGAGATGTCGAGGGAAATGTCGCCCGACTTAGCAAGTTCTTCCAAACGACCCCAGGACAGATGACCCAAACGCTGATGCCAAAGCACTATATCTGTAGGCAAGGAGGTGGCTGTCAGCGCTTGGTGATCCGCCAGAGGAGGTGAGGCCGGACTCGACTGGAGAACGTAGTGGTTGCGATCGAGAGCGAAGGTGAGGCTCGAAGCCGGACCCGAGACGGTGAGACCAGAGTGTTCGCCCGCGGCGTCGCAAATTCCAGACAGTTGGTACCCATCCTTCATGAGACTGGCAAGAGAGACGAGCTCGGCGGACAGACCCGGGACGAGAAGGATGTCGCGAAGCTCGAGAGGCGCCCCGTTGGCGTGAAGCCGGAGGGTGCCCTTGCCGACAGCCATGGCGCTGGACTTGAATGCGCCGACTACGCGCACACGCTCCGTCGTGAAAGGCTGAAAGTCGACCAAGAGATCCCGACGAGTGGTCATGTGGCGCGTCGCCCCCGAGTCGAGGAGGTAGCGGGGACCGTCGTGCAAGTACAGCGCAGAGACTTCGGTGTCAAGGGCGACGTCGGCAAAATAGTTCTCGTAAGAGTTGTCTTCAACCGATGGGTCAGGACCGTACTCAGCCACGAGCGCCATCGCGTCGGCCGCGCCGATGGAGATGTTGTGCTTAGCTAAGACGGCAACCCGACGACGGGACAGTTCGGTCGAGGGAACGGTACATTCGTTGCCAAGATGGCCCTGCTCGTAGCATTTCCTGCACTGTGACCGGCCCAGCCTCAGGCGACCATTCTGCGCAACCCCGTGCGGCCACTTGTCCACGAGACCCGGTACCTTCGAAGCCGAGAGAAAACTGGACTTCGGTTTGCCTGACAAACGAGCGGGGCGCCTGCGACGACCCTGAGTCTTTGCCGCGAGGGCTTCGGCGACATTGGTGCCGGAAGAGCGAGACATCGCCGCCCGACGAATCGCGCCCTCCACATCACTGAGCGACAGGAGAGGGCCGAGGGCGTCGATAACCGTGGCATCCTCGCCTTCAAGAGGTCCATGCGGATGCCTTCCGACAACGCAGGCGGCGGAATCCACTTGTCAAACTCAGCTTGCGTGTACTTGACCGCTGGTAGGCCTTGTCGCGGGAAGCGTGCGCGGCGTTGAGATCGATGAACAACCGGTTGAAGTGCAACAACCAAGGGTCGAGAGGGTCTCCGTCGACGTAGGCTTGGTATAGAAAAAGGGCATCGAGTTTCTCCGACCGCGCGAAGTCGTGGGATGCGGCGCCGAGATCCTCATCGAGGGCCGCCCACAGCTCGTGCGTTGGCTTATCTGCGATGCGCGCGAACGTGGCCTCCCCCAGGCACACGAACAAGATGTTGCGGGCCTGCGCCAAGGCTTGATTGAGGTCGTCGACCTCATGCCGGTAGTTCCGATGTTGTGTACGGAACGTGGCTACGTCGGCCACAGTGGAGCCACCCAGCGTACGGGTGAACTCGGACTGTTCGGGCTCGGGGCCAACACTGAGTTCGGTGTTGACGTGCTTGAACCGGCCATCGCCCTCCAACACCCGTTGGAGTCGATCCTTGGCCGTTCCCCCATTTGTGGCGTCGACATTGCCATGCAGGTCGCCCATAAGGCCGCGATGAGTGGCGGACCCGGAATCCACCGTGGTCGTAGCCATCTTGGATATGCGCTGCGTCTTTTCTGCGTGCGGATCTGTGCCTTGCGGCAATACAGACGCTACCAAAGAACAGACTGACGAGCGTGTAATCCAACCGTCAGTTAATTGCAACGAAAGTGACTGTGAAGCTAAACATGCGTACCTGACGAGCGTGTAATCCAACTGTGGAGAGAAGACAACGGTTGGTGCGCATCGCCAGGCTTCACTAAACAGACGAGCGCTTCTGAACAGATTACTAATGAACGCGCGCGATTCCTCACCTCATTCCCAACACACCAACTAGTAGAAGTCAATGTGGCCGTGCACCAGTCCGCCCGCCGTGGCTCCGAGAACCGCCGCCGGCCTGACTCGGGTGCGCCGCGGCTTTGACCTATTCCCGCTGGTTGAGTAGCTCAGCGGTCAGAGCAACTCTGATTAATGGAGTGGACCTGAGTTCGACTCTCAGTTCAGCCAAACCTTCTTTTGTTCTCCGTAACACTCAGTTCCGGGAATTCCCATTTCCCAACTGGTTCCGCCGCCTGCGTTGTCGGAAGGCATCCGCATGGACCTCTTGAAGGCGAGGATGCCACGGTTATCGACGCCCTCGGCCCTCTCCTGTCGCTCAGTGATGTGGAGGGCGCGATTCGTCGGGCGGCGATGTCTCGCTCTTCCGGCACCAATGTCGCCGAAGCCCTCGCGGCAAAGACTCAGGGTCGTCGCAGGCGCCCCGCTCGTTTGTCAGGCAAACCGAAGTCCAGTTTTCTCTCGGCTTCGAAGGTACCGGGTCTCGTGGACAAGTGGCCGCACGGGGTTGCGCAGAATGGTCGCCTGAGGCTGGGCCGGTCACAGTGCAGGAAATGCTACGAGCAGGGCCATCTTGGCAACGAATGTACCGTTCCCTCGACCGAACTGTCCCGTCGTCGGGTTGCCGTCTTAGCTAAGCACAACATCTCCATCGGCGCGGCCGACGCGATGGCGCTCGTGGCTGAGTACGGTCCTGACCCATCGGTTGAAGACGACTCTTACGAGAACTATTTTGCCGACGTCGCCCTTGACACCGAAGTCTCTGCGCTGTACTTGCACGACGGTCCCCGCTACCTCCTCGACTCGGGGGCGACGCGCCACATGACCACTCGTCGGGATCTCTTGGTCGACTTTCAGCCTTTCACGACGGAGCGTGTGCGCGTAGCGGCGCATTCAAGTCCAGCGCCATGGCTGTCGGCAAGGGCACCCTCCGGCTTCACGCCAACGGGGCGCCTCTCGAGCTTCGCGACATCCTTCTCGTCCCGGGTCTGTCCGCCGAGCTCGTCTCTCTTGCCAGTCTCATGAAGGATGGGTACCAACTGTCTGGAATTTGCGACGCCGCGGGCGAACACTCTGGTCTCACCGTCTCGGGTCCGGCTTCGAGCCTCACCTTCGCTCTCGATCGCAACCACTACGTTCTCCAGTCGAGTCCGGCCTCACCTCCTCTGGCGGATCACCAAGCGCTGACAGCCACCTCCTTGCCTACAGATATAGTGCTTTGGCATCAGCGTTTGGGTCATCTGTCCTGGGGTCGTTTGGAAGAACTTGCTCAGTCGGGCGACATTTCCCTCGACATCTCTGCTGTAACCCGGGATCAACTTCGTCTCCTTGATCAGTGCGATGCCTGCTGCTCCGGCAAGGCCGTGTCTGCCCCCAGTCGTGAGGCTGCCCACCACCCCGCCGACGCACCTTTCGCTCGGGTCTTCGCCGACGTGTGGGGGCCTTCCCCTGTTCCTGCTCTCTCCGGCGTCCGATATCTGTGCGGTATCACGGATGAATACTCGCGTTTCCGCTGGGCTCGCGGCATTCGGTTCAAGAGCGAGGCTTCGTCCGTACTCAAGGGTTTCGTTGCGATGTCGAAGATCCAGTATGCTGGCCCGGGAGTGGCGACCTTGCGCACGGATTAGGGGGGGGGGGGGGGGTGAGTTCGTCAACAACAACCTCCGGGATTGGCTTGCTGAGCGGGGCATTTTTCACGAGCTATCCACGGCATACGAGGACGGTCAGATGGGCATACAGGAGCGGAGTTGGCGTACGATTTTCAACTCTGTTTGGGCGTGGCTTCATCATTCGGGACTGCCATCATCGCTGTGGGAAGAGCCTGCGCAGGCGGCCATCTACGTTATCAACCTCCTCCCGTCGTCGCCTCTGCAGCAGCGCACCCCTGATGCCGTTCTTCACGCCGCTGCGAGTCCCGTCACGTCCACCCGTCGTCCCCGCATCGATCGTGTCAAAACCTGGGGCTGCGCCGCCCAGGTACCGTTTGCTCCCGAACAGTGTTCCAACAAGTTGGCTCCGCGTTCGCGCCTGTGCTACTTTGTCGGGTATTCTTTGCGCTCTAAGGCCTGGCGCTTCTACGACCCGGTTGGCAACAAGGTCTTCGAGTCGTCTCAAGCCAAGTTCTTCGAAGATCGCTTCTTCCCCGCCGCGGAAAACCCTGTACCTACTGTTGTTGCGCCCGCCGTTCTGTCCTATCCGTCCGCCCCGCGCAGGGTTCCTCCCCCCGACCTTCCCCCTGATGACGACGATACTGTCAATCCTGCGGGTGTCGCACCCGCAGTCGCTCCCGCTCCCGCTGTTGCCCCCGCCGCCGCCGTCCCGCCCGCGGCTGGTTCGGTCAACATTGTGGCCCCACCTGTTCTGCCCTCCCTCATGTTCTCCAACCCGGGTTCGGCAAACGCCCCTCCTGTGGGTGATCGTTCCACTCGTGCTCGTCGCCCTCCTGCCTACCTGGGTTTTGCCCGCGTGGCCCACAACATGGAGTTCGCCGTGCACGCCTCCGTCTCGATCGACAACTTTGACGAGGACGATCCCGACATCCAGCTATACTCGTACGAGGAAGCAACTGCCTTTCTTGCCAAGTTCGACAGGGACGACACCCCTTCCGTTCGCGCGGCACTCGCTGGTCGGTTCCGCGACTACTGGCTGGTGGCCATGGCGACCGAGGAAGGCGCGCTGGCGGCGAAGCAAACATTTTCCAAGCCGCTTCGTCCCCCTCGCGGGGCTATCATAATTGGCAGCATGTGGGTCCTCATGGTGAAGCGCGACGCTGAGGGCAAAATCGTAAAGTACAAAGCTCGCCTCGTTGCGCGTGGGGACATGCAGAGGCGTCGGGGTGAACAAATTGACTCGTTCTCGCCTACTGGCCGCGCCGCCTCCCATCGCCTGCTGCTCGCCCTTGCCGTTGAGAACGAGTGGGAGACCCGGCAATTTGACGTCTCGTCGGCATATCTCAACGGCAATCTCGGTGGGACGGAGATCTACATGCGCCTGCCCAGTGGGCAAGTCGTGCGCCTTCAGCGCGCGCTGTACGGACTCGTCCAGGCGGGTAGGGAGTGGTATAAGGTCTTCACCGAGTGGATTTTGTCGATCGGCTTCACGTGTACCAACAGCGATCATGCCGTCTTCATTCGCAGGGAAGAGGATAAGCGCTGTTTCCTTTCCATTCATGTCGACGACGGACTGCTCGACCTCGACGGCGTTCTCACTCAGCTCAAGGCGCGTTTTGAGGCTCGCAGCACGGACGAGGCATCTTTCTTCCTGGGTCAGAGGATAATCCGTGAGGGCAAAACGGGTGCGGCCATCGTTTCTCAATCTCATTTTGTGGATGCGATTCTCGAGGAATACAACATGGCCAACGCCTCCCCGCGTCCCACCCCGCTTGCGGCACCGTCGACGCTGAGGAATTGTGTGAACTCTGATTTCAACCCCGCTTCCATACCGTACCGTGCCATTGTCAGCAAGCTTCTGTATCTGTCCGGCACTACTCGGCCCGACATCGCTTTCGCCGTGTCCAAGGCTGCTCGTTTCTGTAACAACTTCGAGGCGCTCAAGCACATTCTCCGGTACCTCGTCGGCACTTGTAACTTTGGCATTCGATACCAGAAGACCCATCAGCTGATGTCGGCCATTTTGGAGGGTTTTGTCGACGCAGACCATGGTGCCGACCCTGTGACCCGCCGCAGCGTCTCGGGCTACGTCTTCACGTGCGCTGGCGGGGCAATCTCCCGTCAGACTCTTGTCACTCTGTCGAGCACCGAGGCCGAATATGTGGCCATGTTGTACACTGCTCGTGAAGGGATCTGGTTGCGTCGGCTGCTGGCCGATCTTGGTTTTGAGCAGACATCGCCGACTCGTTTGAGGGGTGACAACCAATCGGCTATCACTCTGGCCAAACACCCGGCTTTCCATGCTCGCACCAAACACATCGGGATCCATTTCCACTTCATCCGAGATCACATTGCGGAGGGCACAATCGAGATGGTCTGGGTGCCCACGGGCACCATGGCTGCGGACGTCCTCACCAAAGGGCTCGGGACTCAGAAGCACTATCAGTTTGTACACGCGATGGGGCGAGTTGGTGTGTTGTGAATGAGGATTAGCAGGAAGGCGGCTATCGGTTATTTGATTAGAAGCGCGCGTTTGTTTAGTGAAGCCTGGCGATGCGCACCAACCGTTGTCTTCTCTCCACGGTTGATTACACACTTGTCAGGTACATACATCTAGCATTACGGCTACTATCATATGAAATTAACTGACGGTTGGATTACACGCTCGTCAGTCTGTTATTATACCCCGCCTCTTGTCTCCAGCCGTGCGCCGGTGTTGTCGGCCACCCGCCCGCGCTGCAGACCGAGGCGTGTCCAATGGACTGTCACATGCTCCGTGACTTTCCCCGGAAATCTCTGGATTGTGTGTTTTTGTGCGAAGTAGGCCTGTTTCGCAGTTGCAGTCATTGAAATGGGGGTGATCTGGGGTCGTGCGGTCGCGAGGGGGGGCCGACTTTGGTAACCGAAAAGGGGTTTGGAATCCGCGGTGCAGATCCAGCGCAGTTGGGTACAAGGGGTAGGTGATTGCTGCGGTCGCAGGGGGTTACATCCCCCCTTTGGACCACGTGAATCATTCGGATTGAGCGGGATGTTTGTGCCATCGGAGGCCTTGTTCGACGCGTGTCAAAGAATTAAGGGGCTTCAAGGAGTATGGCGGTCTCAAAGGGGGTCTGAAGTCAAAAGATCGAAGAAGGTTCAACTGTACAACTATGATCGGATTCGCCTGTACAACACATGTACCACCACCAACAATTCCTCCATCGTTTCCCGATTCCTTGTATATTATCTTCAATCTTCCTTTCATTCGTCTTTGGGAGGGAGCAACCGTGGGCGGGGGGGACTTGAACTCGGATGTATCGGGTTGGTCTGTTCTGCTAGGTACAACGCATCGAGCGGCGGTTGTGGTCATCATCGTGCATACTGGGCAGCATCTCCTTTAGTTCCGTAAGGGGTTTTCTCGTCTTGCAAATTAGCGATGAGTTTCATACAAAAAAAAATCTTCTCGCTGTGGATGAAGGGACGACAACGGAAGTGGAAGAAGAGCCGGAACAGGACATGATCATTGACGACGACAATGCCACCATCAGGACGGTCGCCCGCGAGTCGACATTCCGGGAATTGACAATACCACCCTTGTCGCCCGCAACATTGGCAAAGTCTCTGCGCAAGGGCAAGGAGTGGGACCGCGCCTACGCCGAAGGACAGGTACGGGCCCTCTTGGAACAGGAGGCCAAGATCAAAGCCCAGCTCGACGCCAAGGAGCCCCTCGTGCGACACAACTTTGCAACGTGGGATGCCGAGGACGGCCAGCTCCGCTATATCAGCATTCGTGGCACCGCCGCCAAGAGCAAGAAGCAGAAGATGAAGAGGTCGCAAACGGTGGCGGATCTCAGTGACCCCAGTGACAAGCCTGCTGACACCAAGCGCGTTGTGATCCAGGCCAAAAATAGAGGAACGAAAACAGGAGGTTTGGACGGGAGGAGAGTGACGAGGTCGATGTCGGCGGCGGCGGCGGTGCCGGTTGGTGTGACGAAGGTGGACCGAGGGAAAGGAAAGGGGGTAGCTGAGGAAAAGAGATGGTCGGATCACGAAGCCGAGGACGACGTTCTCCCCGAATTCCCCCTCTTTGAGGAAGACAACACCGCCAAGAGCGCACTCATTTCGACTACCCAATAATGGTCAAGCACACCATCATCACCTGGAACGTGAGAAGGGGCATGGGGGTCCCGGAAAACCGACGTGACATTTACGACTACCTATCCACTTTCAAAGCATCGGCCATTCTCCTACAAGAACACTTTATCAGACCGCACCTCTGGCAACTCATCAAGGACGAGTACGAGGGCAAGCTCTTCATCAACCAACAGTGTCTGACTCTGATTCCGGCCGACTCGCCCCTGATCGACGCCGAGCTCTTGCGCACCCACTCGGCACTCGAGGGTGCAGAATCTGGAGGCGTTACCGATATGGAGGGACGAGGACACGGCAGAATGGACGAGGACGTCGGAGGAACTCAAGCGGGCGGTCGAGGAGCGCGCGCGCTTACTCCGGATCCGAGCCCACGTCCCCGAGATCGCTTCCGAGGAACGACTGTCGCGGCCGGTCCACTCCAAGCTCGCGGCGCGGAACTCGGATTCCAAGATCACAGCACTGCGCTTGACCAACGGAGAGCTAACGCATGACATTGATATTGCTCTTGACCACACGCAGGCGCATTTTCAGCGCCTCTACCACATCGAGCCTCGCGACCCGGACCGCGTCGCTCGACTTCGGGACGAATTCCTCGCGCCGATCAGGGCGGCGCGGACTTGCGACGACCCGCGCTCGGATCCGCTCTTTCTGCGCCGACTCTCGGAAACGCAGATCGACCTCCTCCAGCGACCGATCACCGAGGACGAGGTCGTGGCCGCGATCGGGACGACGCACCCGGGGCGATCGCCGGGACCGTCGGGCGTGCCCTACGAACTCTACCAGACCGCACCCGAGGCGTGGTCCAAGGTGCTGACCAAGGCCTACAACGGTTCACTCTCTCCCAAGCAGGGCCAGGGACTCGTGCGCCTCATCTTCAAGCGCCACAAGAAGAATGCCGATCGCGCCGAACTCTCGTCGTATCGCCCCATCACCCTGCGCGAGTGCGATTACAAGATCTTGACCAAGGTCTACGTCGCCCGATTGAACCAGATTCTGCCCGATCTCCTCCCGCCGCAGCAGCACGGATTCGTCAAGGACCGCCGATCGGCCGACGCTGCGCTACACCTTCGTCTCCTGGTCGAGGAACTTGGTGCGCGCAGGACCGAGTTCCCCATGGCCGCGCTCTTGTCTCTTGACCAATCATCCGCCTACGACCTCGTCGAGCATGACTGGATCTTTGCCATCTTCGACGCTCTGGGCGCTCCTGCCACTTTTCTTCGCGTGCTGAGGATGCTCTACTCGGGTGACTCGACCTCGGCCCGCTACATCATCAATGGTTTCCTGACGCCGCCGGTGCGACTGACGTGTGGGCTCGGCCAAGGGGACCCGGCGTCGTCGTCGGTCTGGGACATCGTGTTTCAGCCGTTCCTGGATGCTCTACACCGTCGAAACATTGCGCTGAATCTCTCCATACCTGCACTTCATCTGTACCCACAGAGCCGCGCCATTACATCACTTGCATTTGCCGATGACGTTGTCGTCGCCGTCGCGGGCTTGGAGTCACTCAACTTGCTCGATGACCTGGCGCTCGACTGGAGGCTCGCAACGAATGGCCGGCTTAACACGGACAAGACGGTCGTCCTACCGATTGGACGTCGCTGGGACCCTGGGGAACGGTCGATCGTCGTCAAGGCCGCAGGCGAGTCGCTCGAGTGGATCGGCCTCCCCTTCGACCCCAGCGGCGACACCGAACTCGCCTACGCGAATCTCATCGAACGCCTCGAGGCGACGCTGGAGGCGGTCCAGCATGGCTGGCTCACGCACCACACCCGTGCCTTTTACGTCAATCGGTACGCCATCCCCAAGATCCTGCACTTCCTTGCAGCCGACATCCCGCCGCCCGAAGTCGTCAAGAAGCTCGATGACATGCTCGTCGATTTCGTCCGTG
Organism: Microbotryum silenes-acaulis; assembly: GCA_003665825.1. Classification (NCBI taxonomy): domain Eukaryota; kingdom Fungi; phylum Basidiomycota; class Microbotryomycetes; order Microbotryales; family Microbotryaceae; genus Microbotryum; species Microbotryum silenes-acaulis. Next base: position 807,589 of record QPFY01000006.1, read on the forward strand.
GGGGCAAGGGCAGGACCAGCTACGGCAGAGACATCGTGTTCACAGCCAAGCTCAAGGGGGGACTCGGGGTGATCAGGATGCAGGACGTCGTGGACGCGGTTGCGGCACGGATCTGGGACGTTCTTCTCGGCGGTTCCGGCGCGATTTGGCAAGGACTTGCGCGCGCAGCACTCCAGCGAGCTCAGCCCGACCTCGACCTGGCCACCGATCCCTGGCCACATCCATCCAGTCCCGTCCCCAACGACCTTCATCCCCGATGGCACGCCGCACTGGGCGTTCCGAAACATCACGACGCGCAGGTCAACCCGAGGGCCTTGACCACCGCGAACCTGCTCGCGCTGCCCACCCTGCTCGGCAGCCTCCACACCCCCATCAGAGGGAAACAGACCATCGACGCGGTTCATGTACCTGACTACCTTCGTCTCCAGGGCTACCCGAAGGTAGCGGATCTCTATCGGCGCGAGTTGTATGCGGGTGGGGGGTTTCACCTCTGGACGCCGCCGGCGGATGTGCTCGGCGACAACAGCGAGTACGATCGACGCGGGCTCCCGCAGCGACTGGCAATCGCGGCCTGGTACCGGTTCACTGTCGATCGACACAAGAACACGCCCTTGGCGGCGGCGGTGGCGGCGGGACGGCTCAACGTGCCTCCCCGGATCGGCACCAGCGCACCGCTCGAGGCGATCCTCCCCAAGCCTGTGGCCCGCTTCGCAATGGAGCAGCGCCTTCCGGACCCAGTGCTTCCACAACAGGCGAGCCAGTACAAGCTGCTGAACATGGCTCGACCCTACACCATCCGTCGCATCCGCCGGGTCCTGAACGCGAAGGCCTTTACCAACACGCTCGGGCTCAAGGGACCACCGCAGCCGGACGATCTCAGGAGCTTCTGGAAGGCGGTCAACTCGAAGGCACTGACGGCGAGGGAGAGGGAAGTTTGGTTCAAGCTGATTCTCCGCTTCACCCCGACGCGCAAGCTCCAGCACGAGCAAAAGCACGACACTTCTCCCGCGTGCCTCGTCTGCGAAGCGCCAGTGGACGACACCGACCATTACTTCTTCGGGTGCTTCGACTCGCGAAACGTCTGGATCGCGGCGAGGGGAGTGCTCTGCGACGCACTCGGGTGTGACACGATCGAGGACGCCCACTACACGACACTGCAACGACTCTTTGGCCTCCCCAAGCTCAAAGCCAAACTCAGCGATCAGGAAGGGGCGGGCAGGACGATCGAGATCTTCACGGGGATGGTTTTGGAGACGATCAGCAGTGGGAGATGGAGGATGCAGAAGCACGGGACGAGGATGGAAAGCGTGGAGAGGAGGAGGGTGGTACTGGAGGAGAGGATGAAGTTGAGGGCGGGAGGAGCAAGGGGCGGGCGAGGGCAGTAGAGGCTGGGTTCGATTTCCCCCCACCATCCCACACACACACACACACACACACACCACATCACACTTCCTCTTCCAAAACTGTATACTAAATATCTTGCTTTCATCTTTCATCTATTACAGGTCTGCTTTCGTTGCTCATGGACCGGCTCGCGATTTGGGATTGACTCGACGGTGGCTCGCGCTCTTTGGCTTCGGGGTTCTGAGTCAAGGGAGGGATCAGCAGACACAGGCAGAAAGTCGGCTTTGAGGGGCCAGGGACTGCTGAGGTGGAGGTTTTGAGGGGCCTCCACCGCGTCTTGCTGTGACCGAGCATAGACTTGGGGCTTCGTGGGTCAGGGTAGTTGCGTAGTCGCTCTCCTGTCTTTGTCTCGACCGAGTTGGGAAGTGGGTGCGGGGTGGGCCTCTTGTCGTTAGTAAATCGTTTTATTACTCTTTCTCTTTCTCTCTCTCATTCGTCTCCTGGGGGGGAGCAACCGCTTGGCTGGGGCACTTGAATCCCAAGTATCGGATTGGTGGACACCGGCCCGTTTCTCGCATCTTGCGGGCGGTTTGTGTTATCATCGTCGACTTCCATCTAGTTTTTCCGTAGGCCAAATAGGGGGAACATGAACTGGGGGCAATATGATGAACAAGTTCTACCAAAAAAAAAAAAAAAAAATCGCTACTAATCTAAAGAAAAAATTGACGATGAGTGTTCCGAATACGCTTTATACACAATGACAGCATTTATAAGATTGGACTAGGTGCGGTGGCGCGCGAGGTGCGGTGGCGCGCGGAGCGCGCCACCTCCCACCGTAACCGTTGACCCGCTGCAATGTGATGTACTTTGCTGCAACAGCTGCGGTACAGCTGCGGTACTGTTGAGTAACGGAAGCCTAGTGGTTCAAGTCGGGAGAGGACCGTGCGACGACGATGAAATGTACAGAGCCTTCATTTCATCACTGAACTCTTTTTTTGTTCTCTGGGAGCCCGATGATGGGCTCAGACCGTCGTCGAGACCGCAACAAAACGGGCTGTCCAGCATGATCTCCTGTGAGAATGATGGCCTCGAGCACGCGGGTGTGTAACCGAGTTGACAACCTTTGAATTTTGCAGTGTGCAACGCCCTCCCGGCGATGTTGAGACTCTGAAGGTACTCGATCAAGAACAGTGATTCGTCTTCGTTTTCGACCGAATCCGCGCTGTAGAACGTTTGAGCGTCACCCGGCAGCAGGTCGAGCACCATGTCGTTGATCTGATCCACCTGCGAATTTTGGGCGCCAGAATTGCTCGATCTCGGAAGTATTCGACTTTTCTGCCTATTGACATATTGTCCAGTTCGAGCGCGGGGACGGGATAAACGTGTCTGATCAACCCGGATCTGTTCCTCGTGGTCGCCGGCAGGAGAAGCTCACGTGGGAGCGCGATAGAGTCTTCTGTTTTGTTCGCCGAGCCATCTCCAACTCCTAAGAGCCAATCTGCAAAGTCCTGTGCGTTTGCCCGTTCCGTTTCGGTCACGAATCCCCTGTGATGTTACAGTCCAACCGGTCAGTTAGTCATGCTGCCCTGCGCTGTGCTGTTGAAAGATTGGCACACGCCTACCAACGCGACGGTCACTCCACCGAACCGAGCCGTTGAGGATCTGCCACGGGATGGTGAGCCGCAATTCACGGAACCAGAGCCTGTTTTCTTGCGTGATTCGTTACAACTATCAGTATTCTTGCTGTTGTCCATCTGTAGCAATGGCAGTGAAGACTCACATTTAGTGTCCCAATGACCCGGATTCTCAACCGTACGAAGTCAATCCTTCCGCTGTGTCACTGACGTCCAATGTCTGTTTTTCGCATCAGTTATTCCGTTATATCTAAGACTGCACAGCCATGTCAAGTCATAACTCACGCATGCAGTGTCACCAGCTGATGGTGAAGAAACAACTCGAGGGTTGACATTCAAAGAGGACGTGTTGAAGGGAATTGCTGCTTGGTAGTTTTCCATTAGCTCCTGAGCAATCCCACACCAAGAGCACAGTTCATGAAGTTACTTACTCGAATCCGTAGCTATGCTGCATGCGGCAGCCATTTCTTGAGAAAACTTGTCCCGTACTCGTTGCAGAGCTTCCACGACGACCCCTTCGGGTGTCGCGAGCTCGAGGTGGCGATGGGTAAGGTGTGAAGAGCAGGAGGGAGAAAGATGGAGAAGCCTGCGCCTCAGTTTAAACCGGGCTCATAGAATGTCGCGGAAGGCCGCGGAACGTCGTGGAGTGAAGCCCAGTGTCGGCAAGCGGTGACACGCTGGCGGGGCCCCTAACGGCGGAATTGGCGCACTGGCCGACATTACCCGAGGTCTGGCATAGATTTCGGCAGTGGCAGGAACTGGATGATTGAAGGAACTACGATACGATGTGGTAGACACGCAAGACAGGTCGTTTCAGTCTGCTTCGGGAAGCAGAGAGTCATGTGCCAGGCTGCTTTGATGGAAAATGGAACCTCGGCGAACGTTGGAACCTCGGCGAACGTAGGCGAAACGGTCTGTGGCTGGCCGACCCTTTCTGAAACAGCGCTAGCTGGCTCAGGGGACACGCTGGACCGAGAGCTGTTGCAGTAGCGAAACTATTATGACGTCACGCCACATGGTTTGTCTTTTGGTTTGTCTTTCGTTCTTTGACGTTCTTTGTCTCCCGTTACGTCTTTAGTAGATAGTAGAATAGTAGAATAGTAGAATAGTTTGTAGATAGATAGTTTTAAGGATTTTGAGGACCCAAAATCCTGAAAATCGTCGAGGCGCATTGCAAAAAATTGACATTTGGGACGAAACACACGTTTTGCCCCCGAGGCGCCTTTGCAGATTTTGACATTTTTCCCGTGGGTCGGGCCAATTTTGGCCTACCCTGAGCAGCCTACGGCATGACTGGGCCCGTTTGCCTTCGCTTCGAGACGCGCTTCTCGCGATGGCTCGCGCTTAAACAAGTCACTACACATGGGTGCGCGAGAATTATGGCACCCTTAAGGCATCCCTACGGCTCCATATGGCCGCGGCATACGGCCTTCCTAAACATTTAGGCGAATAGCCATATGGCCCATATATGGCCAGCCCATAGGGCACGAATACGTGCGAGCCATATGGCAGCCATAGGTCGATTTGATATAGCCTCCCGAAGGAAGCCATAGTGGGACGATAGGGTGGCCCTACTGGACGCAATGTGGTACACGTAGGGTATGAATGAGGAGACCAGGTGGACGCTGTAGTAATGCTGGACCAGGTGCTGTAGGTACATATTGCTTTCTTCTTGCTCCTGTAGACTTATCACACAAAGCAACACTCATTGCAAACACTAAAAACATGTTGATACAAGTCTAAAAACCCCCGTTATATAAGTCTCAGAAAGCCCCACCCATGGTCCACCCCGACTCCACCCCAAGTCGCGCCCGAGTCCCCTTGCACACGTCGAATGCTCCAGAGAGCTTGTTCGATAGCGCGTTGCTTAGGGTTGCCCGTCCTCGATCTGCTTCTCATCTTTGGTGGTCTTGGGTTTCTTCTTCTTCCTCGCCTTTCCCGAATTTTCACCCATCTCCTGGACTGCGTCCTGTGTTCGCTCCGGGGATCGTTCGTCAGTCCAAGTTCGGCATGTGGTCGACTGAGGGCGCCACTCACGGCTACTCGGCTTGCAAAGCTGAGGTTGCTCACTGGGTCATCGACGACTTCGGAACAGACCGCCTGAATTATGTGGTCGCAGAGGGTGTTGTGGCCATCCGTCCGGATGCCGGAATGTCGCTTCATCTTCGATGTGACCATGTCGAAGAGGAACCTTGTACGCACCAAGAAAGTCGCCCAAGTGTCAGCATATTCGATTATGCCATGTATCTCACCATGAAGCATGAAGCTCACGCTTGATGATCAAATCCCCCAATCCCTCTTGTAGCCGCCCGCGAGGTGGTGTGCTGTCGCGGCGTCTGTGGCGAGGCTGTCACCATAGCGTTTGAGCTTGTTCGCGAAGCTGTTCGCCTTGGAGTCCCTTGGGTTGAGGATGTTTGGCGCCTTCATCGCCTGCCACTGGTATGGTGATTACAAGCGCAGGTCAGGATCGAGGGTCGAGGCGGGCTCTTTATATATACGCACCAGTATACTCCACCAGGTGATGTGTTCCTCCGTGATTGCAACCTGTTGGCCTTTGTACCATTGCTGCATGGTACGGCCGAGAGTAATTTTGTCCTTTTGAGCTTTATTGATGTGGGAAGAGTTATAATTTTGTCAGGACCGCTCGGAGACCACAAGACGCGAGGCGTCTGCTCACGTGTCGGAGGAGATCACTACGACCCTGCACCAACAGAGCCGGAATGTTTGAAAGCAGGTTGTGGCGGAACGTGAGATTCTTGTTGTACGCTTCGGTAGGGACGATGCCGCTTTTCGTCAAGACCATCTGCGGGTGATGAAGCCTGTATGAGACAATCGTGCGCTGGTACCGAAGTGAAGGTCACGTACTGCAAAAGACTCGGCCGAGGCCAATTGCTTGTAAAAGAAGGGGGTAGCCACAAAGATCTGTACCACGGGGAGGAGTCGGTTCTGCCAATGGTTGTGGAATACGTCTCGTCAGTTGAATCTATGCTTCGCGTCCTCACGCGTGGAGATCACACGTACCTTAAGATGGTCGATGCTTGGCGTGTTGATGAACGTGATCACTGGTTCGAGCATGGCACGTAATGCCTGGAGGTCGCGCCGTATCTGGCCAAGCTGATCATCAAGGCTCTTGGCATCGGGTTCTTCGGTCGAGATTTGTAAGATTGGCAGGCCAACGACGGTCGATGCCAGAGAGCAGTGGGTCATGACTCTTGTCAGTGGCGCGAAGCGTGGCGGATGATCGCATCGGTCACAGCTCACCTTGCACGGGTTATCGAATCGCGCCTTTCGACTGGCGAGCACAGACCTGCATGAGACGCAATGGCAGTCAGCAGGATGCGGGTTCGTCTCAAGGCACACAAGAGCGCACCTCGAACGTGTCGTCGGGTTCGTCGTCTACGTCCGAGCAGACGACCTTCGTCTTGGCTAGTTTGGACCAATCTTCACCTAAGGCCGTCTCGGATGGTACGTTGCCATCCTTATCACTGCCGTCCCCGTCACCAGAAGTATCAGAGCTCTGTGCGGGTTTACACTTCGTCAGTGTCGTCTTACTGCTAGACTAGAGGAAAGCCAGGCCGGGCTCGGACGTACGTCGGATTCCGAGCTTAGATTCAAGCGAGAGGAAGATGAGTCGGGCTTGGTATCGACCTTCTGCACGCCCAGGCGTTCCCGATTGGCGGGAGGTTTAGCTTGAGAGATTTAGCACTTAGACGAGTATCTGTGATCGACCTTACCTCTGATTCTGTATTGACCTCATCGACCTCGTCGGCAACTCCCCAGGCACGTTTGCGCTTGGTTCCGTTCTCTGAGGGAGCCTGTTTGCGCTGCACCTTGAACAAACGACAGGACATCAGTCGAGACTAAACCAGATCACAGAGTCGCAATCTCAGCTTGCGCGACATACCACCGAGTCTTCGAGGTTGAGGCCATGCGATGCTTCGGGTTCGAGATGCGTGGAGGCCGCGTGGCGAGCGGATGGGCCGACATCGGCGACATGGCGCTTTCCATCAGAAATCGGCTCAAACAGAAGTGAGGCACTGGTTTTCGCGGTAGTGGTGCCAGTCGTCAAGGTCTTCGTGTGAGGGGTGGGGACGCCAAGTAGCGGCGTGATGATGGTGGGGATCGACGTAGTGGTAGTGTCGTCCGCAGGCTCATCTTGGGACTTCTTGGCTGGGTCCTCGTTGGTCACGTCTTTTAGTGAATTACCCGTAGTCTTGGGAGCTGCCACCTTCTATGCTTCGTTTGGGGTCGTCGAGCAGGCGCACGCTGGAGTGGACGTGTCGGTCAGCCGGTGTCGACCCAAGTCTAGTGGAGGTCGCCAGAAAAGGTCGAATCGAGCACGTGGGGTATGATCTTGAAGCACAGCGGTGAAAAGGACCTACCATGATGTCGGAGGCAGCGCCTCGAGCGCGAAGACGCCTGTGGGTGATCGGAAGTGTGTGGTACGACGTCAAGAGGCGAATCAGCCGAGGCCACGCTCGCAGCCCGGGCAAAATTAGCGCAAGGCCTGACGTCAGCCCGCAGGCCGCTGCGTCGCAGCAGGCTCTACTACTGCCCGATCCAAGGCCTCGGGCGCTGCAACCCGTTTGACTGACGCCTAGTGGAACTGTGGAACGTACGACGGGTTCAATGGATCACGATCGTCATGAGTGGTTTGCGTGTGCTCTTTGGGCATCTTTATCAAGACGGGGGCTTTCCCCGTGACCTGAGCCTCGATCATGTCGACAGCGCGGCAGAATTGACGGATTCGCGATAGAGCCGCGTGCGTTGGATCAAACGCCTTCTCGTGTACGAGTTCGTGTTCGACGACATTCACAATGGCAGGACCGCACGAGAAGGTATCTTGTTGTTGAGGTGCCCTTGTCGTCGTACCGTGATTCACATCGATGTTGAAATTAAGTACTTTGAAAAGTGCCTCCAGAGCGTTTAGAGCGGCGACCGTGAGCTTCCTTGAGGAAAGTGAACTGTGGGGAGCGTCCGTCCTCCTTCGTATACTGGCGGGGCTTGAAGAGCGGAATCTCTTTTTCCAAGTTGGCCAGAAACTTTTTGACGGAAGACGCCGCAGGAAAACCCTGCACGCCGACTCAAGGCCTTGGCGAATGCAAGCATGTCGTCCAGCTCTTGCACGCCGACCCGGCGTTTGTGGGATCTGAGAAACACGACGATTATCATCATCTATGTTCGCAAGGGGGTCAGCTCCTGGCCGATCGCGTGATTCCGGAGCAACGAGAGTAGATCGGCGCACGTTCTGACTGGGGAAGGGATACCAGAGATGCGACGAATCGGGCACGCTTGTATGTGCACGCCCAGCCGTGTGCGCATCGCGCCGGGGGTGCCTGTCACCACAGATACAGACAACAAGTTGGGCAATACTTGCGTTAGTGGCAAATTCACGAGAGGCATTGCATCATTGCTCGTCCCCACTCACTGGTGGAGCCCGCAGTGGCCCAAGTCTGCGCCCAGTCATCCGACTTTTCTTCCTCCGCCTCGCCATCGATCTCGACCTCGCTGTCGGACTTGGAGCCAGTGCCCTGGGGATAGGGCGAGCAGTTGCCTTCTGGCAGGAAGAGGGCGTGGTCGAGAGCGGAATCCTCGTGATCGCTTGGCAGGGACGGACCGGAAGCAGGCACGCTTTCAGACGACTTGATGATCTCGCCAGCGACAGCAAGCAGAGAGTGGCCTACTGTTCCGGTCTCTGCCGGATTTTCATTGAAATCGACCAAGTCCGCCTCGTCGCTGCTCGAGAGCGCCTGAGGCGTGGGTTGCAATAGCCGGTTGGTCCAATTGACAGCGGGATCGGCTCGACTGTTGTACGCGTCGAGGTGCTTCTTGGTCGTGGCGTGTCGAACGGCGCGACGATACTACATGCGCTCGCCAGCACAGTACCGGCACACATAGCCGGCAGAAGCTCGCTGAGAGGACCATTCCAAAACAAAGTCTGTGGATGATGGCGATGAGGATGATGACATGATGAAAGTGTTCGCGTCAACGCGACTGCGAGCCGGCGGCCGGGCGTGGGTCCGATTGCCGCAAGGAGTCGCTACCACCCAGGTCGGCCGGGAACCATGACGTCGTTAGCACCCACCATTCTCCATGACTTGTTCCAAGTCCCTCGACTGAACGGACATCGTGTTCGCTGTCGAGGGGTGTGTTGTGCCCGGGATTGTCAAATGGGCAAACGAAAGAGAGGGTGGGGCTCCGCGAAGGCGCCAGGGCCGCTCCAGCTGGCTCCTCTCGCCTCCTCTCTCACAACCGGTCGGTCTCAGCCACCGCTCCCGGCACGGCCGGAGCCACCCGCAAGCCGCAGACAAGCTCCGAGGGACCGAGTCGCCCCTCGGAGGCTGCTCGGCCTCGTGCGCCTAATAGGCGGACGTTGAGCTTGAGAATGCAAGAAAACTTAGTCGTGTGACACAAGAGTGGAAATCCACTGTACAATGATCAGCCCTGTAGTAGACCGGAGTGCTATCTGCGACCGAACGCGACTCTTGGCCGACAACCATGCATGGCTTCCCTATGGCAGCAAATTTATTCTACTGTAGTGCGACCTCATCGAGCCCGTACGGCATCCCTCCGTGTGCCATATGGCTCGTCGTTATAGAGCCATAAAACGATCCCTATCGCTCCCATATGGCTGCACGCCGGCCGCCATAGGGCTCCCCAACCCCGATGCCTGAAGGATCTTCCCGATGGCCGCCGTATGAAAGCACTACGGTGACCGTATGCGCGCGCTAGGGGGAGATCCTTATGGCCCCGCCGTAGGGAGGCGCTAGAGAAGCCCTACGGAGGCCTTAAGGATTTTATTCTTATCGAGGCATTACAAAATGCCTTATGGAATCCCGAAACTTGCCGTACGGGCCTCATAGGGCAAAGGCTTCCTTATGCCCTCCATAATTTTCGCGCGCGCATGTGTAGCCATTTTCGGTAATTACTTGACTTTGTTGGCTGTTAGGGATTAGGCCGATTAGGTACCAATAGTTCCCACTGCTGATATTGAAGGGGCGCAGGTTTCGTTCCGCTTCACTTCGGTCTGAGATTGGAGCATAGCACGACAACATGATCTCATGCAGACCTACTATTTGAACGATGACTTTGATTGATTATCGCCGCTCACCAACATGACGATCGCCGAGCTCCTCGCCTTCGATGTCCCTCCCGCCGACGCGTCTCTTCACATCGAGTTGTCCAAAGACGAGCCTACCCAGTACTCGACCTTATCCTCTACTCGAGGCCATTGAGAAGGCAAAACAGCTCAATACGTCCAATCGTGCGTCTACCAAGCTCAACTATCGTAATTTCGATCTAAGCTCATGCGTGTTCGGTACTACACAGCCCACACACTTGAAACTTCCGCCTCTTGCAGTGTGAACCAGAACACGAACCAGAACCCGAACCCAGAACCCCGAACCCGAACCAAACGAGATCTCGAACAAGAACCGAGTCGATGCTCGTGATACCAATTTTTCGCTGAACTGGCCAACCTGATTGCCCATCGAGCTGCTCATAAGTGTAGGGGGAAAAGGGGAGAAAACCAAAAGGGAAGCAGCCACCTCAGAGCTGTTCTACTCAAGAGGAGGCCGATGGTATCGAGCGACCCCGGGCCAAGTCGCGGAGAGGCAGGCGTAAGGATTAGCAATACAGAGCAAGGACGCAGTGCAGCATATTCACGCGTCTTGAAAGGGTTGGTCCAGTCCATGGAACCAACTCGCTTCGAAGACATAGGGTGCACGACAAAGAGCTTTCGCTGGAGGAGGTGGCCAAATAGCCCGAGCGCTCACAACAACTTACGAGAATTCAGAAGAATGCCTATATTGGGGATGGCCGCATTCAAGCGAGTTGTCGCTGAATTTAGGAACGAAGGCAACTGGATCTAATGTTTTGTTGGTCCTATACTTTTAGGAAAAGCTCCCTGTGGGAGACAAGCAGTACGGAGTGCTACTAGCACAACGCTATCCTCAATTTGGATCGCTTGGCGGAGCTGTAACCACTGCCACAACCATTGGAGATCGGATCTCTGATCTGCTTTGGCCTCGTGGCAAGCATTCACTCAGCTGCGATCAAACTGCTGATAGAGGAGAAGCGCTGTCCATCGGTATTGGTACGTACGTTGTTTTGCTGAGAGTGGCAGTTGAGCTGTGACGTGCTCATTTGACACAGGTCTTGTCTGCTACATTGCGATACATCTACAGCAAAGTGACAACAAACCACTGCAACCAAGGCACGCTCGCGTCGTTGGCTCTACTTTCAAATGTCGTCGTACAGGAGCTTCGCCTCATCAAGAAAGCATGCTCTTCCCCTCACCTCATTGATGGCACTATGCCGTTCCGCATGATAGATGGTCGACAGGTCATCGAGTCATTGGGCGTGCCAAAGACTACATAAATCTTAACCACGGATTTTACCTCATGTTACTCCGACGAGCGAATAATCAGCACGAGCGCACACGCCGAGAAAAAATTTGCCGCCCTTCGGAGCGTGTCCGGCCTGCGAGATGCCGTCGGCAGAACCTCTACAAGCCGCACAAATGCCTCCGCGGATACAAGGATCTCAAGTTCAGCAATGCGAGCGTCTGAGCACGAAGTAGCGAGCCTGCCAGCCAAGCAAGGAAGGCTTGTTTGATGCCTGGAGCCACGCGCGACACCAGCCGAAGCAACGCGCGCCGCAAAGCACTTTCGATCAGCCGCCGCGCCGCCGCAAACGCTCGGAACGCGTTTTCGAGGACTTTTGAGCAATTTTTGGAGCATGTAGAACACATTTTGATAATATTTTCAAGGCGCATGTGGAATTTTGACATTTTGGGGCCAAAATAGGGTAAAAAAACTTTGACAAAAAGGTACAAAAAGGGCGTTTTTCCACATGCGCCTCTGGCTGGGCTTTCTGTCACAAATGGGATCTCGCGGGGACTTGCGCTCTTGGCTCATGTGATCTTACCCGGGGGTCAGATCAATCAAGCCTCGAGGGAAAAAAATCCGAAAGTAGGTGGTACCTAGATGCTGCCATTGTGATTTGAAAGGCCAACTGCGGCGCACCTGATCACTGCATGAGAGAGAATGGAGCGCGCCATCTGCCATCTGGCATCGCCGCCGCATTGGGTGTCGGCCCCGCGCCACAGAAATACTACAGGGTGTCCTCCTCTGATGGGCCTTCGTTGTAGTGTCAGGTGCTGACTCATTGCAAACACTTTCTCATAGGTATCATGCGACCCAATCCAGTCATAAAAGCGGGGAGCTCCTCCAAAAAGCGGCGGCTTAGCAAGGTGATCACTTTGGAGGATGATGAGAATAAGGATGAGGTTGTGGAGGAAGAAGATGGAGATTTCAACATGTACATGGAGACATGTAGAAGTCTCTCTGTGCCAAATTAGGCAATTTCATGTCTCAGATCAGATCAATCAAGGCAGAATCAGAAAAATTCAGATCTGATCTGATCTAATGTGGACCCTTGTCGAGCAGCTTGGCGTGTCGCGCAGTCATCGGCCTCATGAACCTTGAATCGGAGTGCTTCTTGCCTCTTGGTAAAGCGCGTCGTACAGGATCAAGAAGGGTAGAGCGAGCAGCTTCGACTTGAGCGGGATCGCGATCATCTGGCGTGTGGTGCAGTGGTCGTGGAAGTATGCTCGCGCGTGGTCCAAGCACTTGGTAAGGTCCGCTGAGGGCGACCCATCCGCCAGACGAAGGGTATCGATCTTGATGGCCGTTCGGCGAGCAGCGAGTCGTGCATGGACCGTGTGGGAAAGCTGCTCCTCCGAGCTGAGTTCCGGGATGTGCGCACGAATCCTCATTTGACGGGCTCGGTCGAGGATCAAAACCTTGGTCATGGCCACCAGATCTTGCCATTCGGCTCGTCTCCCGTCGTCGAAAGTACGAGTGCTTCGAGCTCATGGATACGACGCTCGAGCGTTTCCTTTGTCGTCGAAAATTGCCGATTCAGGTGGCGAGCATGGTCACTCGAGGCAGATCTGAGTCGAGACATCGCTTCCTCAAAAGCCGCAAGCGGATCGAGCGGGTGGGACTCGCGAGATGCGTCGATGATGAAAGGTATGCGAGCTGCAAAGGCTTCGTCGGCGTAGACTCGTGTGTTGACTCGTAGCAGCTGGGACGACGTTTCCGGGAGCGAGGGCAGGGCCGGCGTGCTTTTGGCGGATGGGCAGGCGATCCCCACATACACGGGGCGATGGTCCGAGAGGAGCGCGTCGAGGTACGTGGTCCCCGAGACCAGCAGATGAGCATGTTGTTCCGACAAGAGGATGTAGTCGATGCGCGACCAGGACTTGATCTTGCCCGCCTGTTTATGCGGCCTGCTGAAGTGGTTCGAGTGAGGGTGCAGGTATCGGATCGTGTCGATCACAGCAAAAGGGAGCCGGCCGATGAGAGTACGCCAGTAGGTGGGGGCAGATCCAGACCGTCCCTCTGTAGAAACCGATTTTCGATCCACCATAACGTTCGGACAGCCGTTCAAGTCTCCGGCAATGATCCTGACGGTCGTTTCGGGTTCTCGGTCGAGCGAAAAAGTGCTGAAGTGGGCCTTGCGTTCCTTCGGGTTCACGGGGGTATAGTAGTTCACGAACTGGTATTTCTGTGAATTCAAAAAGTAGTTGATAGTTAGTATTCGAGGGTCAGGAAAGTCTCGAAAAATAGGGGAAAGGACGTACAGGCGGAAGCGCTCCGGGATGAGGGTGGCGACAAGGTCTCTGAAGAAAACCCGCCCTTTCCAACATCGCTCGAAGCGCTCCCGTTGTGATCGACTCTTTATCCGTGCTCCTGTACAAATACAATGGAAGGGGGTGGAGAGAGGGAAGAGAGGTAGACGAGGAAACGCTCCTGGCGCCCTAAGTCAGCAATAGAGTTTACATTGAAGGTGAGAAGGTGGAGCTGGTCCAAGTCAGGTCGAGTTGGTGGTACAATCATTTTGGGTAGTTCTTAATTTGTGTCCATCAAGGACACTGAACCAGAAGATAGAGGAGAGGGTGCGAGCGCTGTTCCCTTCGGGGCGTGAGTGGTCGGCCTTTCGTACGGTGCCGGTCTCTTGGAGCGTGGTGAAGTCGGAGGTGTCAAAGACGAGAGAGGTGTTGAAGACGGGATCGAGCTCGAATCAGCCGAGCTCAAGTGCGATGATACCGGGGTCGATAGAGCCGCCGCCAGCCCAAAGTCGTTGCTGTTCGGTTTAGATGATAACGCGCTCGACCCCTGCTCTACTTCCATTGCTTGTTCATCCTCCGTCTCCTCTTCTTCCTGACTTCCATCCTCCTCCTTTTCCGCCGGACCGCTCCTCATCTCCTCTTTCTGACCGTCCCCCCCTTCGGCCCTATTTTCCTCATTTTCCTCATCCCCTTCCTCCTCCATGTCCTCCTCTTCCAATCCCGCAAAGGCGTTGGTGAGCGTCATCCTGTTTGCCCCCGTAGCCGGACTGGGGGTGGTAGTCGGCCGGGCCTTGCTGCTCTGGGTGGCCGTCGCCCATCCATCGCCGGTGCCCCTGTCCGAGGTCGCTCGAGGTTGCGAAGCGACCGCGCGGTTGAGTCCGACCACCTGTCGTTGGATCTTGGCTTGCTGGATCGGACAGACGGAACGAACATGTCCGGGACGGCGACAGTAGCCGCAGAAGCCCACCTGAAGATCGTTGTTGAGAGCGACTACCGCTCCTTGCCTGTTGGTGAGGTGGACCGGCAAAAAGGTGTTAAAGTCGACATCCTTCATCGCTTCTTCCGGAAGTTGCACATAGCACCAGTAGTCGCCACTGAAGAGGAGTTGGAAAGGTTCGTCTGGAATTACCTCGACTCGAGGTTGCGCTGGAAATGTAGGATCTCCGGGGTCGCGATCTTCGTTCCCCAGGTCTTGTTGTAGGTCTCGGCGCTTTTGCGGAGGGCAACGCGGATGCCGTTGAGCCAAAAGTCCGGGTCGTCTCGGTCGGAGTGACAACGGAGCCTGATCTCGACTACCCTGTCGATGGGGGAATGAGGGAGGGTGATCGTCGTTGGCGAGCCCCTGTACTGGAAAGCCGGACGTTGGCAGGCGCGGGCGAAAGCCTCGGCGTTACGGAAGTTGATGTCGTACGTGTGGACGGCGTGGTTGCGGCCTTTCGACGGGTCGGCCGGGATGACGCGCGGCGAGATGCCGCAGATATCGGAAAGGAGGTGATCGAATTTGGATCCGAGCTTGCTGATGCCGGCGTTAGGGATGGAGAAGAGGCACATGGATTTGGGTTTCGCCGTGTTGTAGTGTGCGATGAGCGCCTTTTCGACGTCGACGCGAGGGAGCGACTTGTGGGTCGCAAGACTGAGGGTGATACGGATGGTGTCGGGCTGGACAACATCGCGGTAATCGGTTTCGGATCCTTTCAACTTCCTGGAGGCGTCTTTCATCGCCATGGCAGAGGTAGGTGGGTAGAGGGGATGGTGATGGTGGACGTGGAGCATGCGCCCCGCGTTGGGGCCAGGTACGATATTGAGCTCCTTGCAGAAGAGTAGACGTTCAGCAAGGTCTCGTTGTTGTTCTTGGATCGTCAGCTCATGGGCAGCCGTGGCAGCCATGGCGGCGGTGATGACGGTAGGGGAAGTGACCGGTGACGGGGGGCTGGCGGTTGACGACGCATCTTGTTGAAGGACGGGTCTACCCGATGGCGACGGTGTAACGACTACAGCAGGCGGCAGGGTGCCGCCTGGATCGTCGGCACTGCTGACATTCATCAGAAGTGTTGGTTGTTTGGTGGTGCTTGGGGTTGTGGCTCTTTTTTTTTGTGTGTGTGTGTGGAGCCCTCTGGCTCCTGCTTCCTGGTCCGTGCGCGCGAGTGCGCGCGAGTGCGTCTAGGAAACATTCAGGACTTTGTTCCGCTGTAGTACCATGTAAACGGCATGTGTTCGCTTGTCCTTTTGCAATTCATCTTTTGAAACATTTGAGTATCACCTCTCCAGCTGTCGTAAAAAGTTATGCAATACTTGCCATGTTACAGCAAATCACCCTTTTTTGGCCCAGGGAAATCAGAGGGCAACCGGGCCTGGCGCGCCGATAATGCGCAAGCTCCTCCTAGAGGGAGGGGGTCGAGCTTACCAAAAGACCATTGTCGCCTTGCCGCTTTGTCCTGTCGGGTTCCTTTGTTCCAGAATGGGGATTGCCAGCCGTGGGATCGCCGGCATCCCATGCCTCCGCGTCTTCACTTCGCGATACCAAGACACGATCAAGCAATATGACGGCAGCATTCCTACCGCTCGTGGTATTGAATGGCGTGCTTTTCGCTCTTAACATCGGCCCACTGTACTGGCAGGTTTCGAGTGGCAATTCCGGCGCCATCTGCATGGGTTTTTGGGTCGCCTTGGCAAATTTGAACACATTTGTGAGTCATTCATCACATCGGAAGGTTAAATGTGTACGTTAACCTCGACATAAACTGCAGCTCAACTTCACTATCTGGTATCAAGACGCCCTGAATCGAGCCCCAATTTTCTGCGACATCAGCATCAAGGTGAGAGCAAATCCTGCGATGATTTCATTACCCAAGTTTGACGCGCCTTTAGGTGGGTGTACTGAAGAAGACTTACCCCTGAATACCAAACACAGATCAGAATAGGTGCCGAGATAGGGCGACTGGCCTCCATTTTCTGTGTTGCACGCTTTCTGGCTGACATCGTTAGTCCGAGAGCGACCGCACTTACAAAAAGCGACCGCCGCCGCCGCGCTATCTTCGACTACTCGATCGCATTTGGAGTTCCCTCTCTTGTAATGGCCTTCCACTATGTCTGGCAGCCAGCAAGGTTTGCCATTGTGAAGGGATATGGCTGCAACGTCACAGCTCTCATGACTTGGCCCACCCTGGTGTTCCGATTCATTTGGCCGCCCCTCTTCGCTGCGGCCGCAGTGCTCTACTCCGGTACGTTCCAGCATGGAACTCCCCCATACGTTCCAGCACTATCTTACTGGTTTTTTGCTACTGGGGAAGTATACACCGTGTATCGTCTCATCCGACACAGGCGCAACTTTCAACGGGCGGTGGCTGGCTCCCACTCCGCGCTTACAACAGCCCGTTTTGTTCGACTAGCGATTCTCTCATTCTCCTACCTTCTCATAGCCATGCCTTTGGCCGTGTACGGGACTATCATCGATCTGAGCATCACAGGTCGTTATCTTGAATATTCATGGATATATATTCATTCCCCAGTGAGTCTGAAACCTAGATACGAATTCCTTGGCCAGCACACTACGTTCAACGGTTAAGGCAGAGCTGAAGAATGAAATGTCGTATTGATCGCTTACTGACTTCAGCGCTGAATTTCAGTGGAAGCTTCATTCGATTTTGATCGAGTCAACTCCGCCTCGAGCCAATATCGGAACGTGGTCGGACGTCATCGCGGGTGTCGTATTCTTTGCGGCCTTCGGGTTCGGGGTGGAGGCCCTCTCGCTTTACTCCAAAGCAAGCGCATTTCTCGCCAAGGCAGTGCAACACACCAAGACCAAGAACCCCAGACCTTTATTCGAGGAAGAAAGGCAAGTTCCGCTTTAGACGCTGACTCGGCAGGCTCTCAAACCACTACTGACAGCATTTTTTTTTTGACTCGATCAGAGAGAACTCCGCTTTTCAAGTGTCTTATGATGGGGCCCTCCATTCACAAGCAAGAGATGGTGTGAAGGTGGTGGTGCAAAGGGAAGAGCATATAGTGTAATTGGGGCTTTATGTAGATTGGTTGCGCCTTCAAATAAAAAAAGTACATCTCTGTTAAGGCTTCGCGGAGTAAGGGTTGAAAGGGGGAGGCATTGAAGCACTCGGTTGCTTTGGTCCACCGACTGATGGAAAAGATGAAATTGAAGCAGGCAGCGACGGCAGCGACGAGTCCCTAAGTTCAGGTCGCGATGCGATGAACTACAACCGTCAGGACCGCTCGACCAGATGACGACACGCAGCGCATTGAGCGAGGTACACGGACTGACGCACCATTTGATGTTGAATTTGGTCACCCTAGGTTTGTCGCTCAACACACTTCGGACCATCTTGTCGACGTACTTGGTGGGGTCGGGCGCCATACTACACGTCCGCAAAGCGTCTTCCTCGAGCGAAGCATCGTATTGCGCCTTGAGCTCTGCGTCTCCGTACTCGGTATTGACGTAGTAGCCGATTCGAACGAACTCTTGCTCAGCGTACGCGCAGGTGAGCAATATTACGGTGACACCGATAAGGTCCGACGGTGGAATTCGCGAAGGCGATGGTGCTGCAGCCTGGAGATGATGAGCGGAGATGAAGAGTGAGAGGTGGTGCACACAGGCACCGATGGCTTCGACACAGACTTGCGATGTAATCGAGTGAAGTGGCTGGGCAGGGGGAACAGACTGTCGAGCTAAGGAAGGTGACTAACCTCGAATTCGAAGCTGTTGACACCAACGGGGACAGGCCCGACCATGCACGTGTCCAACTCTTGGTCGAACGACTCGCTCTCGGCTGAGCCGACGTAGATTAACTTCCACTCAAGATCTGGGAACGGTAGCGATTCAGGTCAGGTCTGGACGAGGGTCAGCCTCGAACCGCCTCTGAGCCTGTCTCCAAGCGATCGGACGAAGCGAACCTTCTGCCAGCGGGGCCATGCATTCGAAGGTGATGCGAAAGAGATATGGGTCGGTGAAGTTTGCTGGATTGGCCAGTACAGTGACGTCTCTGTCATAATGTCACAGTCGACGAGATGATCAGTGGGATGGGGTCACTCGGGCGGATGCGAGACCCTGGCGTCGGTCCAAAGCTCTAATCCGATGCGACGTGACGCGACGCGCGTGACAGCAAAGAGGTGGGGCGGGGCGAGGGAGTTTGCCACGCTCGAGCGAGCTGAGCAAAACGTGTGCGGGCTGTGGTACGGGCATGCATGGACTGACTGAATGTTGATGATGCTCATGCTGCGGTAGTGATCAGCTGTGCGGAGAAGTGTCAAGGGCCGTGCGGTTGGACCGTTGCTAGGTTGGCACGGGTAGGAAGCTGACGCCATAGGACCCCCGAAAGCCCAGCCAGAGGCGCATGTGGAAAAATGCCCCTTTTTGGCATTTTTGTCAAAGTTTTTTACCCTATTTTGGCCCCAAAATGTCAAAATTTCACATGCGCCTTGAAAATATTATCAAAATGTGTTCTACATGCTCCAAAAATGGCTCAAAAGTCCTCGAAAATGCGTTCCGAGCGTTTGCGGCCGCGCGGCGGCTGATCGAAAGTGCTTTGCGGCGCGCGTCGCTTCGGCTGGTGTCGCGCGTGGCTCCAGGCATCAAACACGCCTTCCTTGCTTGGCTGGCAGGCTCGCTACTTCGTTGTCAGACTTCCGGTTTGCTGAACTTGAGCTTTTTATATCCGCGGTGGCATTTGCGGCTTGTAGAGGTTCTGCCGGCGGCATCTCGCAGGCCGGGCTCGCTCCGAAGGGAGGCAAATCTTTGCTCGGTATGTGCGCTCGTGCTGATTATGCGCTCGTCGGGGTAAAGTGAGGTAAGGTTCGCGGTTGAACGGTATGTAGTCTTTGGCGGGCCTAATGACTCGATGACCTGTCGACCATCAATCATGCGGAACGGCATAGTGCCATCAATGAGGTGAATGGAAGAGCATGGTTTCTTGATGAGGCAAAGCTCCTGTACGACGATATTTGAAAGTACAACCAACGACGCAAGCGCGCTGTTGTCACTTTGCTGTAGATGTATCGCACTGTAGCAGACAAGACTGGTCTCAAGTGAGAACGTCACAGCTCAACTGCCATTCAAAGCATCGTACCAATTCCAATGGACAGCGCTTCTTCTCCATAAGCAGTTTGATCGCAGCTGAGTGAATGCATGCCACGCTTGAGGCCAAAGCCGACCAGAGATCCGATCTCCAATGTTGTGGTAGTGGTTACAGCTCCGCCGTCAAGCGATCCAAAATGAGAATAGCGTTGTGCTAGCGCTCCGTCTGCTTGTTTCTCCAAACATTAGATCCAGTTGCCTTCACTCCTAAATTCGGCGACAACTCACTTGAATGCGGCCATCCTCAGTATAGACATTCTTCTGGATCCTCTTGTGTTGTGAGCGCTCCGAGGCCATCTGGTCACCTCCAGTCCAGCGAAAGCTCCTTGTTGTGCCCGCCATGTCTTCGCAGCGAGATGGTCCCATGGACTGTACCAACCCTTTCAAGACGCATGAATGTGCTGCACTGCGTCCTTCCTCTGTATTGCTAACCCCTACGCCTGCCTCCGCGAGTTGGGTCGCTCGATTCCATCGGCCTCCCTTGAGTAGAACAGCTTGAGGTGGCTACACTTATGAGCAGCTTGATGGGCAATGCCGTAGGCTGCTCAGGGTAGGCCAAAATTGGCCCGACCCTCAAAATCTGCAAAGGCGCCTCGGGGGCAAAACGTGTTTCGTCCCAAAATGTCAATTTTTTGCAATGCGCCTCGATGATTTTCAGGATTTTGGGTCCTCAAAATGTAAAAAAAAAAAAATGCATTTTTTTTTGTTTTGACACTAGGTGCGGCGGCGCGCCGCGGACGCGCCACCTCCCACCATAACCGTTGACCCGCTGCAATGTGATGTACTTTGCTGCAACAGCTGCGGTACTGTTGAGTAACGGAAGCCTAGTGGTTCAAGTCGGGAGAGGACCGTGCGACGACGATGAAATGTACAGAGCCTTCATTTCATCACTGAACTCTTTTTTTGTTCTCTGGGAGCCCGATGATGGGCTCAGACCGTCGTCGAGACCGCAACAAAACGGGCTGTCCAGCATAATCTCCTGTGAGAACGATGGCCTCGAGCACGCGGGTGTGTAACCGAGTTAACAACAGCCTTGTGCCGTTGCACAGCCCCGCGGCGGGGTCCAAGTTTCTGAGGAGCATGACGGGACATCCCACTTGGAATTTTGCAGTGTGCAACGGCATCCTGGCGATGTTGAGACTCTGAAGGTACTCGATCGAGAATAGTGATTCGTCTTCGTTTTCGACCGAATCCGCGCTGTAGAACGTTTGAGCGTCACCCGGCAGCAGGTCGAGCACCATGTCGTTGATCTGATCCACCTACAAGTTTTTGGGCGCCAGAATTGCTCGATCTCGGAAGTATTCGACTTTTTCGCCTATTGACATATTGTCCAGTTCGAGCGCGGGCACGGGATAAACGTGTCTGATTAACCCGGCTCTGTTCCTCTTGGTCGCCGGCAGGAGAAGCTCATGTGGGAGCGCGATGGAGTCTTCTGTCTTGTTCGCCGAGCCGTCTCCAACTCCTAGGAGCCAATTTGCAAAGTCCTGTGCCTTTGCCCGTTCCGTTTCGGTCATGCGGTCTGCAGCGGCCAGAAGACGCATGTTTGTCTGCGCTTGCACCGTGCCGCTGTTAGTATAGGGTCCAACAGTCAGGCAAGGACTACTACAGAGAGATGCAGCACCTCAACTTCCCCCCAGAAGTCAGCATTCCATGATGCCAGCGTCGACGATTTGTGCAGGCGATGACTTGGGAATAACGGGAAGGCATTGTTTCGAATCCCCTGTGATGTTACAGTCCAACCGGTCAGTTAGTCATGCTGCCCTGCATTTTGCTTTTGAAAGATTGGCACACACCTGCCAACACGAAGGTCACTCCACCGAACCGAGTGAAAGGCACGCTGTCTCGGACAGCGGAGCCTCACTGGTGACCGAAGATGACAGGTGCAAGTTATATGGATTACAACTAGCTTCTCGTGTCAGCTCGATGAAGATACGATAGTGCTGAGATAGGGAACACCAGTACTCACCTAGCTTCTGGTGTCAGCTCGATGAAGAGAGAGCTGAAGAAGCTAGGCGCGCGCAATCTCTATTTCTAATGCCTGTGGCCCGTCGTAAGGCCTTGCCTTACACTCTCCCCTCCTTGACACAAAGCTCCCTTCTGAAAAAACACTCTCATTCCTAGTTCCGATGTTCCCAACGGTCCAATGCCTCCGTGTCCTCCAGTGCCTCGGCAGGCGCCCATGAAACCCAAGAGACCAAATATTGAGTCTTCCCCACTCGGACCCTTTCATCGACAATGTCCTCGATGACCCACTCGGGTTCTCCACCTACGTCCACCGGTCCCGGGCGCGCAGGTTCTCGGCTTGGGAACAATTCCGAATCATTTGAGCGGTAGGTCTTGAGCTTGCCCGTGTGGAAGAACGGAACCGCGGAATCGTCCTTGTTGAGTTGCAAGATGTACGTGGAGATCCCTGGCTGCGCCGCAACAATGCGATAAGGGCCGTCGAAACGGTCCATGAGCTTGGCTGCGCGGCGCTTGCGGGTGTGAAGTCGCTTCCTGCGGTCACTTGAGTCGAGCAGCACAAGGTCCCCGACGGCCCATGAAGGTTCATCCGCGCGGTCCTTGTTGGCTTCGGCGGCTTGACGAACTTTGGACACAGCAAGTTGGTCTCGTGCCTCCTCGCATGACTGGAAGCGAAGTGCGAGCAGCTCCTCAACCGATGGGAGCTCCTCGTCGCCCTCAATAGGGGCAAGCGGAGCGAGAGTGGGTGTGTACCCCAGGACAAGCTCAAACAGGGTCTTCCCCGTCGAAACGTTGACCGATGAGTTGATGGCATACTCACAAGCGGTGAGACATTCAACCCAATTGGATTGTTCTCTGTTGACAAGCGAGCGTAGGATCTGGAATGCGGTCTTGTTCGTCTTCTCGCTGCGCCCGTCAGTCTCGGGGTGGAACACCGAGGAAAGTTGCAGCTTGATGTTCAGACGCTTGTGCAGGGCGGACCAGAACTTGCTCGTGAACAACTTGTCACGATCCGAGACAATGCGTTGTGGCAGGCCCAAAAAACGATGCCACCCCTCATGAAAGCGGTTGGCAACATCCGTCGCTGTGTCGGCTTCGCGCGCAGGGATGAGGCGGACATATCCCGACAGTCGATCGTTGATCGTCAAGACACGGTCGAACCCCTTGTTTGTTGGCAACGGTCCGACAAAGTCAACGGCGATGTCCGCCATGGGGCGCACTGGAACGGGAAGGGAGTGAAGCTTGCCCGCGACACGAGTGGTACGGGCCTTGTGTAAGGCCCGTGCGCCTGGGCACTCTTAGTCTCTCCTCAGCGACTAACGTAGAGTGTCCAGGTGAGCCCAAGTGGATCAGGAGGCATTGTTGTAGCAGCGACTAACGTAGAGTGTCCAGTGTCAATCCTACATACTTTGGTCCTGTGATCTTATCGTTGTCGCTCCGGTGTGCACTCCTACGGGGTGTATTACACCTACCCAGGCCGACTGGATCGCGGTGAAGCGTATCATCCGCTACTTGCAAGGTACTGCTGAGTGGGGACTGAAGTTCAACCACCGAGGATCTACGGTATTCGAGCTTTACTCCGATGCCTCGTGGGGAGACGACATGTCGACTGGGAAGTCGATTGGAGCGTTCGTCTCGATTATGGCAGGTGCTGCGATCTCTTGGCAAAGCAAACAGCAGTCGATGGTTGCGACTTCGACTACAGAGGCTGAGATTTTGGCGGCTTCCGCGGCAGCAAAGGAGGCCATGTGGCTTCGGCGATTGGCGGCGGATCTCGAGCTTGAACAACCTAAGGCTACACTGATCTGGGAGGACAACCAAGCGGTGATCGCGATTGCTCTCAACCCGGCTCATCACGGAAGGACGAAGCACTACAGTGTGCATCACTTTTACATCCGTGAACGAGTTACGGCTGGCGATATTCGAATCAAGTATTGCAAGACAGGAGCGATGACTGCGGATCTTCTTACAAAGCCGCTTGCTCGCAACTTGTTCGAACTTCATCGTGAGGGTATAGGCATGGTGTCCCTTGGAGCCTTGACCGGTGGGAGTGTTGTGGGAAATTAGTGGGGTCGGCGGTCCAGAGGAACTTATGGTCTTAGCAGTGGCGCGGGGCGCGCGGGTGTTGTGCGGGGTCCGGTAGAGGCGGCAGAGGCGGCTGGTTGTTTACATGAGATTGCGTCTTTTGGCCTAGCTGTTTTTCTCTCTTCTCCACCACGCACTCGATATCACATCTCGCCCATTCGCTCTGTTACAGTCGATTGACCTTTAGCGATCCACTATCTTACATTAGGTCATCCATCGACGCCACGTAACTAGAGACACTCCTACAACAACACCGTCCTCGGCCCGACCACGTTGCCGGCTCCGAATTACCGCTCGACGCACCTAGCTGCCCTCACATTTCAAGCACGTTTCCGCCTCTCCTCTTCTTTCCCTCTTGCACACCATCCTGTCAGGCCACTATCGACTCAGACCCCTACCCGACCTTGCGTTTCCTTGTTTCCCTTCACCACCATCATGCAGCCCAACACCCCTACGTTCTATGATCTCAACGACGCCGAGCGCGCTGTTCTTTCAGAGGCCGATGTCGCACAGATCGCTGCCGTCTATGCCAAACAAAGAATCACCCTTTCCGGTGTTCCGGAGGCCAACCTGGTCAAGCTGCCCGCCGGTCACCAGGGGGAGGCCACCCTCGCGTGTGACAGGGAGCCTGTTAGGCTTTGCCTGTTCGGCAAAATCATTTCTTTGAAGCCGCCTTTGGGCGTCATTGCGAAGCAGTGAGTTCAGCAGCATGCAACAATCGTCTATTGTCTACTAGATGTTATTATAAAGACTGACTCGGGGTACGTTTGTGTGTTCAGTCGCGAGCACTTGCCTCCGGAAAGGCAGCAGCCGGAGCATTTGATCCGCGAGATCGGCCTCGAGCTCGTGACGTCCGAGGCGCTCGCGACTCAGGGCATGTCGAAGCTCCGAACCTTGTTTTCTGAACATGCGGCAACGGCGTGGAACTTGGGGAACGGTCAATGTAAGCTGTGGGGCCTCCCATCTGTTTGTATTTGAATCCGATGCACAGACAGAAACCTGACTCCTTCCCCTTTCTCATCCTCACCCGGCCCGGCCAGCGATCGCATTTAACACGCCAAACCTAGTAACGGCGAAGCCGCAGGTGGTCTTCATCTACCACCAGTTAATCACCCCTAAGGTGTAAGTAGTGATAATTTACATGTTTGCTTTTGTGGGCTCCAGCGTCTGATAAAGGGGCTGACAAGCGTGTGTGCAGTCATTGGGAACATGTCACAGGGGGCGAACCGGTGCCGGAGGCCGGCGTGGTCCCGCCTGTTCCCGCTTGGGAGAACAATCTCGACCTGCCCAATTACGCTCAATTTTATGCGGATGTCCGGGAGGGGCTTTTTACCGGTCGCAAGTGCGCCGAAGGATATCCGACTCCACTCCCCGTGACTGTCGATGGGCACCCCGGGCGATTTGCACACACCATCCTCCGTGATGGTGATCTGTGTGCGGTTGTCTGCACCGTCGAGGGTCGCGCTTGGAGGGACAGGTCCTCCGGCAAATGGCACGGGCGCCTAACCTTTGTGCCCCTCAGGATTCGCGTGCACGGCCAGAACGACGTGAGTACTTCTTGAATGTATCTTTTGTGCATATTACATGTGCCTGATGCAGTTTCCTTTGCTGATGTGCGGCAGATGACACGCCAGACCATGCCCCCGCCGACCGTCCGGCTCCATCAGCAACTTTGCCACTCGCGCTTTAGTGCAATTTAGTGCAATTTAGCGCACTTTAATGCCAAAAGCGCACTTTTTGTGAAATTTAGCTCGTTTTCTATAATCTCCGGTGCGCTAAATTGCACTAAGCGCGAGTGGCAAAGTTGCTGATGTCAGTCCAAGACGGGTGATCGCCTCACTGTAAGGCCCAGTCGTGGGGCCTTGCAAGTAACAGGATACGAGTATGTATTCCAAAGAATAAACTGGTCAGAAGGGAAGAGAGAGTCTACTTCCCGACAAGGCTTAAGGCCAGACGCGCGTCAGGCCTTGAGTAACTACGGAGTATTACACTCACCTGTAAAACGCTCGGCAATGGATGCCGAGCTGGAAATTGACTTGTCGGGCACCGATGGTCATGGTGGTGAGTTCAAGCCCGCAATTCCCCAAAACACCTTTTATACCGGCTCACTACTGACGGGTTTCGTTTCTTGGCGTTTTACAGTCACTGACCACTATCGCAGAAAACATGCGAGCGCGGAAGATAGTCTTCCAATAGGAGAGAGGTAGTGACGCCGACAAGTTAGAGCCAGTGTTAATACTATTCCAGTAACTGACCTTCCGATAAGAGAGAGGTAGCGACGCCGAGAAGTCAGGACCACTGTTCGACAATCAGTCCGCGAGCGGCAGAAAGGCCGACGACGAACAAGATCGTCATGATCGGAGGCAGCGCTGGCGGTAAAGCCACACCAGGCTCAGACATGCGGGGCTCGTCAGCCGAAGATGAGTCCGCCTCACGCGCAGGCGACGGCGTCAATGGCTTCGGAGCACAGGCCGCCGACAAGGATCGTGAAGTCTCTTCGGGACGCGCGGCTGGCTCTTGAACGAAATGTGGATTTGTCGTTAGAGTCTCTAGCCTTGTCTTGTGGTGGTTATTCGCTTTCGGCTAAGTAGGAGGTACTGCCTATCCTCGGGCCATGGTTGTGTGAGTGTGATTGTGACTTTATACAGGGCACTGGAGGTTCAGGGACTGGTCGCCGCCCCGCGGTGCGTTAATTTTTGGAAAAATGCCAAAAAGCGCGTAGATTGAGTAGATTGCGCGCGCATGAGCGCGCTGCAGCGCGTGTAATGCCCCCTCCGTGTGCGGATACGGTGTCTAACAGCGAGCGAAACGCGCGTGGACCCCCAATAGCGGCCAAAAACAGATGTTTTTCCTGGAAAGCGCGCAACTCCGACGGATTCAGAGCGCGTTAGAGACCAAAAGTGCGTCCAAGGGATGCAAAGCTGTGAATGACGAGCGTATGAAGGCCCATCGACGCCCAATTGCACGATTTTCGGCGCGCGTACAAACGAATCGTAGCGCGCAAGTAGCCCGCGCGCGCAGATCCATTTGTTGCCCAAACGGCGGCCCATACTCCACAGAGTGGAGGGTTTCGAGCTTAGGCGCACCCTGATTTGTCCACCCCCGACTACGCGCCTTCGCGATTTTGGCCCATCTGAGGCCCACAATTTGTCCAGTCGGGCACTACGCGCCTCAGGCCGGGCTTTCGGGGGTCCTCTCTCGCCAGCTCTCGCCACTCTCTTGCCTGCTCTCGCACTCTCTCGCACAGTCTCGCACTCTCTCGCACAGTCTCGCACTTGCCTCGCCCTGCCTCGCCTTGCTTCGCTCGTCCTGACCTGTCCTGACTAGCCCCGACCTGCCCCGACTAGTAACCCTGCTCTTCCAGTTGTTTCAGCCCTTTCCGATTGCCGTGCCCACGCTCTTCCCATTCAAGCCCAGCCGGTCCCTCCCCTTCCGTCATCGTTTGTCGGTGGCCTGTCCTGGTTGTGGCCGTGGCCGACATCGGTTGTGCCCGAATGCGATCCAAAGAGCTGTCGCGTGAAGCAGCATCGTCGGCCCCAGACCCACCGCGCCCGGAGTGCTCGAGTACGGCTCCGTCCGCGCTCACACCCACACTGACGAGCTCGTTGCTCCGGATCGACCATACCAACCCATTGCTGGTGGGCGCCTCGGCTGTGGGCTTGACGCTGTCAAGCTATTGGATCTGGGCGCGCTATCTTCGTAGGGTTGCGAATGTCGAGCAACTCACCGCAGCGCATCTCAACGGGCGCGCCCTGCGCGGAATCGTAACGAGGTAAGTCGGTCGGTCGTCGTGATGTGGGGTCGCGTCGGGCGCGTTCCGGTTGCCGTGCTCACGGGCTGACAATTTCAATCGCCGTATGGCAACGAACCACACCACACCACATCGCATCACATCGCATCGCACCGCCGACCGGGGCTTGGCTCGGCAAACCAATCTCAGCGTGGGCGATGCCGACAATTTTCGGCTCTACCACAGACCGTGGTGGGCCTTCTATCGACGAGTGCCCACCACTCGAGCCGGTAAGTTCGATTGGTCACGATGAAGCCCTTTGCATTTCTTGCAGTGCAGTGCCATCATCACAACCTCGGTTCAAGGCGAGTACCCCAAACGCCGCGAAGCTCTTTCGTTGAACCGCGTTTCCTGTCGCAGGCCTAAAGAATCAGACTTTGCACGTCAGACTGGCGGGAGTCGATGCGCCCGAGGTGAGTTGGCCCTGACCCGATCGCTTACTCTCGTCCCACCCTCTCCGCGGAATGGCTCATTCGCCTCGCCATGCGTCGGAGAGGATATCTCATAGCTTGCCCATTTCGGCAACCCTGCTCAGGCTTATTCGGCCGAGGCGTTGGATTGGTAAGGGCTGTCTCGTCTCAAGCCCACCCCGGTGCGAGAGAGAACTGCGCAGTTCAGCTGACCGACACCCTGACGCGCAACATGTGTTAGGCTCACTCGAAGCGTGCTGGGGCGGACTGTCTACGTCGAGCTTTACAGTAAAGACCGCTACGGAAGGGTAGTGAGTGTCACGAGAGCCCGTGTGAGAAGGCTGCCAGCTGACTGGCTCCGCGCCGCAATCCTTCGTTGACATCATCCGCCCGGGTTGCAAGGTTGGTATGGCTTACGTTCGCAATTTCCCTTTCATCTTTCGACGGAACATCAGCGAAGAGATGTTGAAGCGAGGTCGTAAGTGCCGGCTGCTTGTGATCCCAATTGTGCTGCTGCTGTTCGACTTGGCTCACCAACATCGATTTGACATCAGTTGCCACGGTCTACACTCAAGGAGGCGCCGTTCACGCAGGACTACTTCACCGCTTCGAAGAAACCGAAGCGAGAGCCAGGTGAGCTTGACTCGAGAACTCTCAGGACCGGGGAATAGGACGTGTTTTGAACCATGCGGTCGATCGCCATCGGATCTCGCCCGGCAGACGTCGAAAAGTCGGCATGTGGGCTCAAGCAACCACCGAGTACGAGAGCCCGGCTGCTTACAAAGCTCGGACCCGGACCTGAGGTCAAAGATAGCAAGTTACGCCGTAATTCGTCAGAGTGAGGAAGTTTGGGAGGGAATACGGGCGGCGGACGCGGCGGACCTTTAGGGGACGGCGACGCACCATGGGCGGTTGGCGACAAGCGGCCGCTGGGCAATAGATAGAGTGCTGCTGGACGCCTTCACAAGAGTCCCCACATGTTGTATCCATCGAATCATTACCCATGATTGTAAAAGGGACCGTGAGCAGATAGGCGAGTGCGCAGGGCTAGAATCGCATTAAACCACTCAAGCCCAAAGTTTTTTCATCCGCGACTATCTCGGGCCCCAGACCGTGGGCACACACTGCAAGGCTCGACACGGGGAGTGCGAAAGGACGAAGTTGACCGGACACTTTAGCACGTCCTGCTCGCAGGGCAAGGTGCAGCTGCCTCCCCCTCCCCAGCCCAACTTTTCCGAGTATCGACAGCTGCTTGCAGGTTCGGATAACAGACAGTTGCTCCGTCCAGCAAAATTCGTCTGCAATAGATCCACATCCTGAACTTTGCGACCGTATCCCCATGCACACAGAAGCTAAAGCATTTCGCAAGAGCGCTGGGCGGTACTGAAAGGCCAGCCCCTTCACAACTGGACTACACAGCCAAAAAGGCTAGCAATTTTAATCGATGCAGAGTGAAATCAGAAGGGAGCTATTTAAGGCGCAAGGTAACTTTGGTCCTTGCAGGTACGAGGCCGCGTACAACAACTTACGCGCTGTCGGCACTGCATAGCAAAAAAGGCGGATATTTTGAGGATGGCTTTGGGACGGGGTCGGGACGGCCGTGGGATGGCCGAGGGATGGTTGCTATCCTGGGATGACCGTGGACGATCACGGCGCACTACCAGAGTTGGGCGCCCCAACTCTGCGACCATCCCGGGACTGTAAGGGGATGCCTTACAGAACAGCCCTATAAGTAGCCTCTGAGTAGCTAGAACTGCCGAGTTCTAGTTACGACTTGCTTTCAGCCTAGCGGTCAAGAACGACAGATTGTATTTTATGCACATCAGAGGCGCATACCTTACAGCTAACTAGAACTGTACCTGGAACTCACCCAAGGGTGGACGTGGGTTCGAATCCCGTTGTGCGCCGCCTTGTCACCGGGCATAATTGGGACCCCCACGGTGCCGGCCTCAAGGCTCTGGTTCTCTGGACCCTCGGCTTGGTCAGCCGAGGTGGAACTACACGTGCGGGCGCGATTCTGGCGGCGGCCATGAGGGCGGCCGGTGAGGGTTCTCGCCTCAGGCGTATTCTCAGAAGTCGCCTCAACGGACACCGAAAACTGTCACCGCATGGCCGCCTCACGCCTCCTGGTGACCTCAAGGCGGCGAGGTGGATGAGGTCGGGCTCGGGTTCACACACCTCGCTTGACACGTTTCAAGAACCCCTGTGATGATGTGATTACAGTTGGGAACACTCTTGGGAACACTCATTGCAATGTTGAAACGATGCCGTGGTCATGTCATGCAAAACGGGAGAGCTACAACAAACAAATTCTGATGAAGAAAGGACAAAGGACAACGGTGCGGGCAGTCACGTGACCATGCCGGGGAGATGCATGGGAAAAGGGAGGAAGTGCACAGGCCACGGAACAAGCAAGTGGGGAAACGAAAGGGGGCAGCGGGAGACGGAGCCTGTGGGCCTGGGCAACGACGACGTGGCGGCTTGTTTCTGCACACATCGAGTCAAGAGCAAACAGCGAAGCACCCGAGTCAGTGGACCGAGCATGGAAACGCGTCAAGTAACGGCCGGCCCCAAGCCTCCGCTGATGGCGACCCGTGCCTGCTCCAACCGTGTTCTCGCCTGAGGAGACGTACCTTCTCGACGCGACGATCGATCGCATGCTTGAGATCAATCTCATGCTCGGAGCGGATCTTGACGTAAAGCAGGGTTTGAATGCTAGCCTCACCCGCCGAACGAGCGGAGCGGAACCAGGCCATGCCGGTGACGTCTGGTTCGAGCGGATTGGTCGACTGTAGTTGTTCGTCAAGTTCGTGTAGACGATCTTTATAAGCACTGAACTTGCCCATCCACAAGTAGCTGTACGACGCAAAGGGAAAGGAAAGGGGCAGGGAAACGATAGGGGTTGGATCAGCTGCAGTCGCATCCCATCTGCACGCGCGCTCGGCATTAATACCGCCCTTACATGTACCAGTCGAAGGCCCCCTTGCAGTCGAGCTGCGCGTTCGCAAGCTCTTCGATCACCTCTTTCTCGAGGAAGATCTCGAAGCCCTCGAGGAAAGTTTTGCCGTGGTAGGGGGATGAAACGTTCGACTTGGCCGGCAGGAATAGGTCATCATGAAAGTCGACCTGTGCGGCACACGAGGCGAGATTCACCCCCAGGGATCAGCGATGGTGAGGTCGGCAGCTGTTCGCCATCGGCAACATCGGCTCGTGAGCATAGATCTCACCAGAAGAGTCCCAAAGACGAGGTGCTCGCGCCAAATGGTCCTTTCGGTTCCGGTGAACCACTTTCTCACTGCGGTGAGGATTTTTGTCGTATTCATTCTTGACCTGCGGTGCGAAACACGTCAAGAAGATGGGGAGGGTTAGCGAGGGTTGCGAGAGTGCCGCGGCGGGGAGACGAGCGATCAGGACGCGTGGAGCGCGATCGCAGAACGGGACAAAACGACGCACGAGCTTGGTGAAGTCATTGCGAACCTCAGTTAGTACCTTTACCAGGCACTCTTTAACGTCCCGGTTGTAGTTGGAGTTGGAGACGTTGCGGCGGATCACATTGGTTCGCTCCAGCGCCCACTGCGAGAGAAGCGGTCCTACTTCAGTGGTCAAGCGCCCGAATGGTCGCATCTGCATTGTCCCATCCGACTCGATTTACCTTGAGCGTCTTGTAAAAGACATCACCGTGTGTCGTGGTCCACCGCGGAGTAAAGATCAACAACTTGGTCACGGGGCGGGCGTCCGTCTGGATGGGCCACCTCGCATCGCACCTGCTCAGCTCCGACCGCACTGTACCAACCCCAGAACAGATCTGCTTAACTGCGCCTTACCCTGAGCCTGGCCTTTTCTTCGCTCGACATACCACCCGAGCTCGTTCGGGCATCTTCTCCAGCCGAGTTTGCGAGCATGCCGCCCATGATGACTTCGAGGGCCATGCAAAATAGTTCGTCGACCATGGGTGAGTGGCGCAAGAGCTGCCTCGGGGACAAGATCAATGTCAGCGATAAAGGGCCACAATGGAGTGCACGTGTGAGCGGAGTTGGGACGGGGCATCAGAGGGTGGATCGTAGAGGAGAAAAGAAACGAGGCGGGGGTGAGAGGGGACTTCCAGCCAGGACTCACGGTCGAGAATAACACAAACTCATTGGTCGTCGGCAAGCCACGGAGCGCCAGATCGCCTCGAACGCGTTCTTCTTCAGCGTCGTCGCGTTCGAAGCGGACACGCGGGCGGTTGGGCACTCGAGATGAAGATGACTCATGCTGAACCGCCCGGAGGAGGTCAGCCCGCGTCGTGGGCACCACAGTGTGGTGCGAGGCCAGTTGCAAAGCTATGTCACTCACCAACTCGTCATCCCGGTCCGGGCTGTTTGAGCGCGAAGAACGTTGCAAGTCGGAAGGGGGTGTAAGCGAACGCTCAGAGCGCTCAGAGCGGTCGGCCGCGGGAGGCTGGCTACCAATGGCGGTAGAGTCGGAACACGTCTGTAAGAGGCGGCGGAAGGGATGAAGACGCGAGGCCTTAGTATCACGCACGCCATTGAGCGACCGATCCGGCCACAGGAACGCACCCTGGGGCGCTTTTGTCCACGAGAGGTGTTAGCGGCGGCATCAGCGGCTGGAGCTGGGCTGGCGGTGGTCGAGAACGACACAGAGGTCCGAGTGGCGTGGGCATGACCACTATTACTTTCTGAGCCGGAGCGGATACGCTTAGTGGGCCCCTGTGGATCGACAATCAGGTCAGCTATCCCAGTCGCGAGGCAGTGCTGGCCAGAGTGTGGGTCGAACGGGCGGGTGCGGATGACGGGCGGGTGCGGGTGTGGGCGCGTGGAAGTCGGTGGAAGCTGAGGGAAAGGTGGGTTGGCGATGCACAGGCAGAGCGTTGGTGGTGGCGGAAACGATCGAGGAAGACACACGTAGCATGAGTGAAATTGGCTCACCATAGTGTTCAGTAACGTGTCGATGTCGTTACTGTCTGAGCGGGGGGTGGTGTGAGCGACGAGGTGGGGGTCAGAAGCAGAAAGTTCACGACGCGCGCGCGCAGGAGGACTTGGGACTTTTTTTTCGCGATCTCGGGCTGCCGCGTGAGGCGACTCTTCGAGACTTCGATAGCGGAAAGTGTTCAAGACAGGCCATGGTTTGACCTAATACTAGTACATGGGAACATAAGGGAGGAGGGGGGGGGGGGGGGGGTTGGTTGGTTACACTACAAGCAGCGAATCTCAACCACAACAGGGACTTTCAACCAACTTTAAGCGGGCAAGGCGGAACAGCTAAAATCACCATCTCCCCTTCTTCCGAGGCCGAGACTGATTCGAACTCGGGGCGGATCGATTGGTTCTCGGGTTGGACCAAGACGCTTCATCATCATCATCGTCGTCGTCGTCGTCGTCATCGTCACCGTCGCTGACTAGACTCGCCAACCGAAACGCGCGCTCGCTGGATCGCTGCTGCACGTCTCGCAGAGGGCGATGGTGAGCGGTTCCGCATGATTGAGCAGGAGAGTGCGATGAGCAGACCAAGGAAGGGGTACTCACGGAGAAGAAGGAGGATTGAGTCATAGTGTCCAGGTCGCCGATACCGAAGACGTCGAATGGATCGGGTCGCTGTTCAATGAGAGGGCAGCCAGTATCAGCGCCAGAGGAAAACCCGTTAACGACTCGTTCGCGATCTGAACGGACAGGAAAGCTTCCCAGCGATTCGTCTTCGGGAACCGCGGGCAGGGTCGTCTGCAATACAGAGAAGCGCAGTAAGCGTCCATCGGCTGGTGTGATCTGTAGGCTTGGCCAAATTGGCATTAATACGCACCCTCGCTCTGCCCTCCCGCGTCGCAGTTGTGCTTCCTTCGTTGCCGGTCGACGCCTTCCGTGAACGCTTCCGCCTCAGTCGGGGTCTTTGCCGCGACTCTGCACGAGGCGCTGGCCTCGATCTATCTTGGCCATTGTTGTTGTTGTTGTCGGGGTCGTTGTTGGCGTCGTTGCCGACTTGCGGAACGCCCTTGAGGGCCTGCAGAAGGCCCTCAAGCAACTCGTCGGTCGCTTGTGGTGGGATTGGTAAAGGAGCGAAGAGGTCGACGATATCGTACAACCGGTGATTAATCGTGCTGAGTAAGAAGTTCTTGTCGTCGTCGTGCACAACGCCCCGCGAAATGCGGCCGGTGTAGTGTCCTTCTCCGAAGATTGGCCGAACGCCCTCGCCCAGAGTGCACGGTCCAGAGCAATCGTGCTGAACGAGGGCCAACGCCAAGACAACCTGCCGAATGGGTGAAGGCCATCAGCGCGTCATAAGCAGCATCGTGGATCGAGTCTTTGTGCTCACCTCGATTGGCACAACCCCAATCTTCTCCGTGCGCTGCATCTTCAAAAACCCGGTGTCGCCCAGTTCCTCGCCCACGGCCGCGAAGGCGAGCACCACAAAGCTGAGCCCGAAGGGTGGGATCACTTCGGGCGGTGGGCCGTCCACGGTCCAGAGTTCGAGGATCTGCGCCACCCGGGGCTGACCGACGGGCATCGACTCTCTCGTCAGCAAGTGACACGGGCGCGCCACGACCCAATGCATGACGGGGACGTACCCTTTGATCTTGCGGACCAGCTTGAACGAAGCACCAATCTCGCGACCAACAATGATCCCCGTTGCGCAGCGTGACGAAGCGGCCTGGACGCAAGCTTGGCGTGGTTCCGAGTGCATCGAAAAGACTATGAAGCGCGGCACACGCCCGGGTGGCGTCGATCTTCTCCTTGGTCGTCAAAGCAGTCTTCGCGTTGCCCAGAGCCATCCCACTATGCACGTGTCGATTGTCGACCTTCGGATTTTTCAAATCGTCCAGCCGTAGTTCGCGTCGAAAGTCGCTCCCTTCCTGCGACGCGAAGAATTGCGAAACAGAGGGGCCGGCGGTGGCCTTGGCTCCATCAGCGCCTTCCCATCGGCCTCCCGCAGCGATGAAGACCAGGCGGTGTGCCTGGCTGTCTTGACGGGCAATGTCACGAGTGGGGGAGTGGCGGTTCGAATGCATGCAGTAGTCGCGAACAGTCTTGTTCGCTGACTCGGCGACGGACGAGTCGAACATCCTCGGCAGACCGAACCGCCGAATCGCCTCCTCGAGGTGCAGCAGGTAGTGATATTTGACCTTGCTGACCACGTGGGAGGCGTTTCGCTGCAAGGACAGTTGTACGAATCGAGTGGCGAGAACCTTGTACGTGTCGGCATAGGCTGCGAGGTCGTCGGTGTCAGTACGCATCGCATGTCGCGTGAGTTTGCCGAGGGCCATCCAGCACTCTGCTTCGGATTGGGAGAGCCACATGCGTTGCTGAAGAAAGTAGGCAACCAGGGGGAAAATCTGAGCGATGACCCTAAAGTCCTTGCCGACACAGGATGCCGAAGCCCGGACGTAAAATTCGCCCTTAATTTGTTCGCCAAGGCCACAGCTCGATTGGGTCGCGAGCCAACTGATCAGCTCCTGCTTCTCGTCCGCACTTCGCTTCTTGGTAGTTGATACCCAAAGGTACTTGACCATTCCAAGGAGCAGTATATGCAGAAGATCAGGTGGTGTTGCGAGGTGAGGATCGTAGTCTGTGGGCGACGAAGTGCGAACGTCCCGACGGATGGGATTAGCGACAGGGCAGGAAAACTCGTTCAACGTCGCCCAGGGCTCACCGGGCACATCGAAAAAAGGGCCATGCATCGGTTCGTCGGCATCCTCCATTTGTACGATCAATGCCTCGACGGCCATACGTCCCCTCTCGTCGCTTTCCTGACGGACGTGGGCTTGTTGCTTCGGCGCCATCGCTCGGTACGCCCGAACCTCTGCCGAGATCTGCTCGGGGGGTGCGTCGTCTGGTGCCCAATAGCGCTGCTCGGCTTGGCAGGCATGTTCGAGGCGCTCGATCACGTCGAGAGTAACCTTGTCACGCGTACCGGTGTCGCGCATATGATCATCAAGCTTAGTTTGGCCAAGGCCTTCCACATAAAAGCTTATAGCTTGGGTGCTCTGCGCTATCGTTCGCAAGCGAGAATTATGAAGATGTGACGCCTGCTCAAGCGGTGGTAAGGCTCTGATCGACGGACCAAGGAGACCAGACCAAGAAGTTGCTTGAGCAGGAGAGAGAGAAGCGCGGAGCCAGTTGGCTCGGGCAAGCGCGCGGCTGGGCCAGCCGCCTCTGTCAGGCGCACGGACCCATCCCAGAAAAAGGGAGAGAGCTAAGGTGTGGAAAGGCAGGTCAAAATGGAGGCAAGACAAGACGGAGAAAAGGAGACATGATGCGAGAAGGAAACATAGGAGGTTGTCAATCTCACAAGAATGGCGGTCGGGGCACTGTGGGGTAAAGGAGGAGCGATGCTTGTTAGCACTCCCCGCTTCAATTACTCCTAGGCCGCACGGACAAACGAGCCAAGGCGTGACAAGTCGCAAGGAGACGGGAAGGACTGACCGAGAAGAGAGGCTTCAGCGCCAAAAGCTCGAGTCTCTGCGCTAGCGAGCCTCCCCACATGCCAAAGCGACAGGGGAACTTGGCTTGGCCTCCGGTCGCGCGTGCCGTCACCTCCGCGGCCATCGGAGTGTCGTGGACAGAGTACAGACACGGCATGCTGAACAGCACTTCCTCGCCACACGATGCATCGAAAGCGGTGAGCGGTTCGGTGAGCGACTCGGCGACCTGCCTCAAGACGTCTTGGGCGATTTCCAGCGCGCCAGCCTTGGCACTTGCACAGGCCATGTGCAGGAAGGCTTGACGATGGAGGACCTCCGACGGGAGCGCGAGATTCTGTACCGAGAGGACATACAACGGGAACTGACGTTTCAATACGCCCCCGCTGAGGTCGTCGAGGAAGAACCTGACGGGCACTACGAACCACTGGCGACCCTTGGCGATCTTGCGGCACTGCGAGACAAGGGGCAGCGGCTTCTTGTAGATCAACGAGTCATCCGGCACGGGGTACGGCTCGCCAGCGTTTTCGGCATCGGTGGTCGAGTCGGCACCGAGCGAGGAGCGCAACCGGGCAGGCACATGGATCTTGATGTGGGTAAAGCGGACGTGTGTGTGCATCAGCCGCTGGATCTGCGAAGGCCCCACCAGATACGCCGTCGCGTCTTCCATCACGTCGCCCGAGATCCATTCGATCGGTTCGGTCGTCGAGAGTGGCAGGTCGACGTGAATGAGACGGTCGTTGACGTTGTCGCCGTCCGAGATCCGAGCGCGTGCGACAACGATGTTGACTTGCGCCCCATCCTGTATGAAGGACGTCACATACACTAGCTGTCCGCGCACGAGCATCACGATTTCGTCGATGAAGACGTCAAAGGCGGCAAATCGTTGCATCGGGGTCCGAGCATTCGGTGACAGCTCCCAGAAAGCACGCGTGTCGGCGGCCGACTTGATTGACGAGGGGCGCAGAGTTGGTATGTGCGCCATGAGTTCGCGCAGTTCGGGAATAGCGAACTGCTGAGAAACAGAAGATGGCGGTCGGGAGGAGCCGAGGCTTCGTCAGCGATCATGACAGCGGTAACAGTCACGCGAGCCCGCCGACCGCGGGCCCGGCTTCGGCCGTACCGAGCGAATCATGTCGGCCGGCGAGATGACATCGATCGTGTGCCCCTTGTAGGTCGTGGCTGGTCGAGGAACGAACAACGGGACCTCTTTCGCCAAATTTTCCAGAAATTTTGCGACCGTCTTCGCCGCTGGCATTTGACCATGTCCGAGAGCTTTGACGACGGAACGTGTGGATTGATATTGGGCCATGCCGACCCGTTTTGACGGCGATCGGAGATTTAAGGCAGCGACTAACATCTGTGGCCAAGGGGTTTTGTTTGTTGCACAGTTCCACGCAGAATGCCCTCTACACAAATTGCATAACCCGCGCCGCCGCACTTTATGTTAGACGATGCTCGCAGTGACCGCCTGGTGGCCGCTGAGGTCGACCTCGCCTTTCCTCACCGCGACCTTAGCGCGCTGGTCCCAGGTGGAAGCCGCGAGGTGGCCTTGAGAGCGTCCGCAGAGGAGGTGAGGCGAGCGCGCCTCCCTGGTCACCGTGAGGCTGAACCTTTTTTTTGTTGTATCAAGCCTGATTAGATTTCACATATTCGGTTATCTACGCAAAATCAATGTTTCTTGAAAAGGGGAGTTGGACTTATGTAAAGTCATAGCCACTAGATCCATGCAGCCCCCACATTCCTGAAACCACCAAAAGTGTGATTCCAATCATGTGAGCACCAACTACCCTTCCTATTCCATGGTGTTAAAGAATAGGCACAATCGAGAAAGAGAGAGAGGAGAGGGGAGGAAAATCAGGAGAGAAAACTCAGAAACTCCGTACTCATGAAAACGTCAAGTCACATCTGGTCGAGAAGCTCGCCGTCTGGCAGACGTCGAAGTCGGAATTTGAGATGCGAGCGGACTTCGCGAGTAAGAGAGTACGGGGTTGGTAGGGGAATTTGTTCCTTGTGCTGATGCCATCGAGCAAGGTAGAGCTTGTTGAAAGCAATCGCAAGAACGACCCGAACGACGATGTAGGTCCGAGAGTCACGACTTCCGCCACGCACCCGAGGAAGGCCAAGCATGATCTGAGGAGAGTCAACTTCGCCAGGTTCGAAATCACCTGCCTGGCCAAGTGCAACCCTCAGCAGCTGCAAGGTCAGGCGCCAGAACTCACGTGAATGGTCACATTCAAAGTAGAAGTGCATGAAGGTGTCTCGTTGGCCGCACTGTGGACACCCATCAGATGCAGTGTGACCATGGTGATGTTGCAGAACGCATGTCGGCGTCGCCTCGAAGATCAGCTTCCAGTGAACGTCCTTTTCGACAGCTGTTGCCCATTGACTGTTGAGCCAGATCCAGAACTGTTGCTTCTGTGACTTTGTGAGATCTGCTGGCCACTTGAGTCGAGAGCCGTCGTCCAACGAGGGATAGCGGGCCTCATTGATGAAGTGCCGCAGAGCTTTGATCGTAAAAGGACGGGTCGCGCCAAGGAACGTGTAGGTGCAGGGTCGTAGGAAGCAGCAGTCGCCAATGGCGGTCCGGACGGCGGCGGGCTGGGGCAATACAGAGGCTATCGGAGAGCTAGCACTCACATCGGCCCAAAGCTTTTCCAATAACGACTCTGGTTGCAGGCCCGGGTTGACGGGGTCCCCTGTCGTCTGAGGCCTCCGGTAAAGATCGATGATTGCCCCAAACTTTTTGAGCCGCTTGCGCGCATCGTCCGACAGGCCTTGTGGGTGTAAGGAAGGCAGAGTAGGTGGGATCACGAGCACCTCGGTCGACCGAAGGAGCTCTGGGAACACATGGGGCAACATCAGTCGCGCAACGTTGATGACCTTCGTCCACCGCGCGTGGGTTGCGCGGCGAGGTGAGGCAATCAGTGTTGACCAAACCGACGTTTCTTCCGGATATGTGCACTCCCAGCTGATCCGTGCGAGTGTAGCCCAGATCGGCTCGAAGCCATGGGCAACGCAGTCCCAGAACCGGATCGCCATAGAGTAAACAATGTCCTCGATGCTCAGCAGGCCCAATCCACCAAGATCGCGACGGAGGAAGACCGCCTCTTTTGTCACGGGTCGGAAGGAGTCGTTGTGCCACACGAAGGAGATGAGCGCTTGTTCGAAAGCGTCGACGAAAGTGACGGGCGGGATGTGTCATGCGGCGCGGCTGAGAGCGGGGTCCAAGCGTGGCCTCATGGCCACCACCAGGCGCGCGGCCGCACGTGTACGCTTCGGCGCCTCGGCTTCGATCCATTAGAAGTCTCGACTGTTTCCAGGAGACTTCAAGGTAGCATCTTCCGTTGATTTCCACGGGTCTGAGAGACTTTGGCAGGACACCGGGTCATTGAGGTAGTGTTGCAAATGAGGAACTCATTCTTCCCGAGTACTTTCAAATGTCTCCGGAAATAATCAACATGCGTCTCTTTTGTGTAGCTCAGCTGAAATTTTGATAACCATCTCAGTCTCGAATAATTGTGCCTTGGACCAAATCAAAAGACTGCATTAAGCAAGCCAGCTCCGCCGTCAGAAATGAGCGCACAAAGATGTGGCACTCCTCACATAAGTCTACTAGCCGAGTCCCACCGTCTTAGCTCGAGAGAACAGCGTAGTCCCCAGACGATCATCCAATAATTCACGAGCGTTGACATGGCTGCCTAAACGCTCGCACAACAGGAACACGCCGCTGAGTTTGCGGTTGAGACTGTATGTCTCTGTTGGGGGAGGCCGCAAGCGATATTTGAGCATTATGGGTATTTGTTCCCGAATAGTTGAAGTGATCGCAGGTCCGAGATCGCCAAATGGGAAAGGTGATGGCGAGGTGGCACGGAAGGGCACCCCCAATGCTGAAAGCGAGGCCAAGTGGGCTCTAACCATTTCCTGCTCAAGACATGAAGCGTGCTCAGTGCTCTATCAAATTCCTCTTAGCACTCCGAGGAATGACAAAACAATTCTACCTTGCTTTCCTCTCCATTCAAGTAACCTAATTCCCGTGAGACGCTCAAGCACTCCGCTTCGTTCTCTTGCACGGCCGCGAGCAGCAAAGCACGGAAGTTTTGCACGAAGTCTTCGGAGTATTCCCTAGTGGCGCCAAAGTCGATCAACTGGATCTAGTTCGTTTCGAAGCAATCGTGGTCAGTCCTGAATCTCTGTATGCCTGACTCGGTGAAGAACAGACCTTGGCGGTGTCTCGATCGTACAAAAAATTGCTCCAATTCGGATCGGTTTGCATGAATTTGAAGTGTAAAAGTTCCATCAGACACAGGTGAAGCAAGCTTTCGCCGACCTGCGATAAAGGCAGCGGGTATGAGCGATTGGGGTCTGTTCAACTGGGGAACCGTCGGCTTGCTCGGCGCTGACTTCATTTCGGACAAGTTGAGATTCTGAGGCGACTTCGCCCAAGGGTACGCCCTTTACGAACTCCGTAGTGAGTACCATGGACCCACATAGCTCCTCTACGACCCTTGGAGCTCCGAAGCGAGCACTCATGTCATACTCGGACAAGAGATCTCGCATCCTGGTGCCGCAAAGCGCCTCGCGTTCGTAGTCGCATTCATCGTCGAGTTCGCGCTCCATCACCTTGATCGTATCCTCGAGGTATAGTCCTCGAGGCAGTATTGAGCTCGCCACTAGCAGCCACTTGAGATTGGCGAGGTCATTTTTGATTGAAGCCCGCACCCCCGGAAATTGCACTTTGATTGCCACGCGCATCGAAGGTGGGTATTGGGCCGCAAAGGAGGATCGACTAGACAGCCGTGCGGAGTGGACCTGGCCAATCGATGCGGCGGCAAAGGGAATCATATCGAAGTCATCAAAGTGCGTACGCCAGTCGGTTCCCAAATTACTCGCCAACACTCGCTAAAGGACGACAAGTGGAGGGAAGAGGTCAGCGGGAGACTTCCTTCGGTCTGCGGGAGACTTCCTTCGGTCTGCGGACTTAGCTACAGATTGCGCACCTCGGTCTGATCGAAAGGCATGTAGTTGGCGCTGTTTTGAACTTGCTTCAAAATATCCTCTACTTGCTCGGGTAGCATTTTCGCGTCTGTGGTCCCGGAAGTGTCAGGAACAACTTGTGTCCGCACGTCGTTCGTTCAGTACGTGAGCGGTTGTCACCTTGTATACTCAGGAATTGCCCGAGCTTGAGCGCGGCACCTCGCATCCTCGAGAGCTTGTCAACAAGACGGCGCACGTTGGATTCGCTCATGAACAGGGAGCTTGCGAGTTCGCTTTCCTTTGCACCAAAGGAGACGCGTTTGATCGCCTCGGATGCGGCCCCAAACCCCAGACCAGCAGCGAGACCTTTCACAGGTGGGTGCAGTAGCCACGACATCAGCTTTCAAATAGCGCAGCGATCCGCCACGCTCGTTGGTATGCTTGGGCATTCCACTTACCTCCATAGTGTAGTAGCCGGCCGAGCTGAGAGGCCGGCACTTTGGATGCCTTCATCGTCCGCGGCGCTGAGCCCGGGCGGTCCAACGGACCTGGCGTCATGTGACTCGGTGA
This sequence comes from Microbotryum silenes-acaulis, assembly GCA_003665825.1. Taxonomy (NCBI): domain Eukaryota; kingdom Fungi; phylum Basidiomycota; class Microbotryomycetes; order Microbotryales; family Microbotryaceae; genus Microbotryum; species Microbotryum silenes-acaulis. The sequence continues at coordinate 849,492 of QPFY01000006.1, forward strand.
CGCTTGAATGGCGTGGTTAATGTCGTCAGAGTGTGGGGAACAAGGGGGAGATTCCCCGTGCCGTTGAACAGAAGTTGCCCCATCGTCTGTCGCTTGCTGATCGAGACGGCAGGGTGACTGCGGCTCGGCCGGCCTTGCCAAGTTCTGGCCCTCGAGCGCGCTGTGAGGCCTCGCGTGCTGTCGCTCGGCGTGGTGACCGAAAGGGATTATGGACTCGATCGGAGGTGAGGGTAGGGTCTGCGACAGCTTGCCGCCAAGTGGCGGTGGCGACGGTGGCCATACCGAGGTTATCGCTGAAGCGGGGTCCATACTCGAATTGAGAATCACGACCTCGCTCTGGGACTGGCGGCGCGGCGCTCGAGTACGACGAGTGGCGTGCTTGTGGGGGTCCTCAGGAGCGTGACCGGCGAGCTCGTTCGAAAAGCCTGACGCATGATCGCGCACGCCATCGAAACTTGGCGATGCAGTCGTCCTAGTCGTCGGCGCCTCCGACAGTGGTAGTGGCAGTGGGATGGGTCGCTGCGCATGACGTCGCTGAGACGGGTGGGGACGAGCCTCGGAAACGGGCTTGCGCACCGCAGCCGAATCGTCTCGCACCAGTGGCACGGGGGTGCTTCGAACAAGCTTGGCAGCCGCTAGATGTGACTGGAGCAGCGGGGTCGAGCGGGTCGAGCGAACCACGGCGGTCGACGCAGCGAGTTGCCAGGCGGTCGTCAGCACCAAGCGCGAGCTTCGTCGAGACTGAAACATAGGATTGAGCCGCGAGAGGATAGAGCGTCGGATGGGGGTGGGTATCTTGGGGTTGGGTCGGGTCGAGTCGGCGTTCCGACTTGCACACTCCGGTCGGGCAGTCCTGATTCGTCTATGGGCAAGACACGCCGCTGGGCCAGAGGACCACCCTCTGGCTATATATATAAGCACGCTAAAAAGTGGCGCGCGCAGCGCGCCTCCGACCCTCGCTCCCGAGCGGCGTAGCCAAGGACCCCCGAAAGCCCAGCCAGAGGCGCATGTGGAAAATTTTTGTCAAAGTTTTTTACCCTATTTTGGCCCCAAAATGTCAAAATTTCACATGCGCCTCGAAAATAATATCAAAATGTGTTCTACATGCTCCAAAAATGGCTCAAAAGTCCTCGAAAATGCGTTCCGAGCGTTTGCGGCCGCGCGGCGGCTGATCGAAAGTGCTTGGCGGCGCGCGTCGCTTCGGCTGGTGTCGCGCGTGGCTCCAGGCATCAAGAGGGCCTTCCTTGCTTTACTGGTGGGCTCGCTACTTCGTTGTCAGACTTACGTTTTCCTGAACTTGAGCTCTTTGTATCCACGGTGGCAGCTGTGCGGCTTGTAGAGATTCTACCGGCGGCATCTCGCGGCCCGGGCACGCCGCCCTTCGGCGTCAATCTTTGCTCGGCATGTGCGCACGTGCTGATTATGCGCTCGTCGGGGTAAAGTGAGGTAAGGTCCGGGGTTGAACGGTATGTAGTCTTTGGCGGGCCTAATGACTCGATGACCTGTCGACCATCAATCATGCGGAACGGCATAGTGCCATCAATGTGAGTGGAATAGCATGCTTTCTCGATGAGGCGAAGCTCCTATGAACAGCGGTTCCTCTCCATAAGCAATTCGATCGCAGCTGTATGCCACGCTTGAGGCCAAAGTAGATCAGAAATCTGATCTCCAATGGTGTGGCAGTGGTTACAACTCCGTCTAGCGATCCAAAATGACGAGAGCGTTGTGCTAGCGCTCCGTACTGCTTGTCGACGCGATGGCCAAAGGTCGATATCCTGATCAGAGCATCGGTGGCGAGAAACCTCTGGTCTGGAGAGTCGGGTAGGGTAGGTCGATTACTGGGTGGGCTTGTCTTTGGACAACTCGGTGCGAAGAGACGCGTCGGCGGGAGCGACATGATACATCGAAGGCGAGGAGCTCGGCGATCGTCATGTTGGTGAGCGGCGATAATCGATCGAAGTCATCGTCTGTTCAAATAGCAGTCCTGGTCTTCGTCAAGAAATAAGCATGGGATCATGTTGTCGTGCTATGCTTCAATGTCAGAACGAAGTGAAGCGGAACGGAACCGACACCGCTTCAATCACAGTGGGAACTATTGGTATCTACTAAATCTACTTCTACTAAATCTACTTCTACTAAACTACTAAAAGAATCTGTCGCGTCAGACAAAGAACGTCAAAGAACAAAAGACAAACCACGTGGCGTGACGTCATCGGCAGCTCTCGGTCCAGCGCGTCCCAGCTAGCTAGCGCTGTTTCAGCATGGATCGGCCAGCAACAGACCGTTTCGCCTACGTTCGCCGAGGTTCCATTTCCCATCAAAGCAGCCTGGCACATGACCCTCTGCTTCCCGAAGCAGGCTGAAACGACCTGTCTTGCGTGTCTACCACATCGTAGCGTAGTTCCTTCAATCATCCAGTTCCTGCCACTGCCGAAATCTATGCCAGACCTCGGGTAGAGTCGGCCAGTGCGCCAATTCTGCCGTCAGGGGCCCCGCCAGCGTGTCACGGCTTGCCGACACTGGACTTCACTCCACGACGTTCCGCGGCCTTCCGCGACATTCTATGAGCCCGGTTTAAACTGAGGCGCAGGCTTCTCCATCTTTCTCCCTCCTGCTCTTCACACCTTACCCATCGCCACCTCGAGCTCGCGACACCCGAAGGGGTCGTCGTAGCTCTGCAACGAATACGGGACAAGTTTTCTCAAGAAATGGCTGCCGCATGCAGCATAACTACGGATTCGAGTAAGTAACTTCATGAACTGTGCTCTTGGTGTGGGATTGTTCAGGAGCTAATGGAAACTACCAAACAGCAATTCCCTTCAACACGTCTTCTTTGAATGTCAACCCTCGAGTTGTTTCTTCACCATTAGCTGGTGACACTGCATGCGTGAGTTATCCCTTGACATGGCTGTGCAGTCTTAGATATGACGGAAAACCTGATACGAAAAACAGACATGGGACGTCAGTGACACAGCGGAAGGATTGAGCGGAAGGATTGACTTCGTACGGTTGAGAATCCGGGTCATTGGGACACTAAATGTGAGTCTTCACTGCCATTGCTACAGATGGACAACAGCAAGAATACTGATAGTTGTAACGAATCACGCAAGAAAACAGGCTCTGGTTCCGTGAATTGCGGCTCACCATCCCGTGGCAGATCCTCAACGGCTCGGTTCGGTGGAGTGACCTTCGTGTTGGCAGGTGTGTGCCAATCTTTCAAAAGCAAAACGCAGGGCAGCATGAGTAACTGAACGGTTGGACCGTAACATCACAGGGGATCCGAAGCGATCGGTTCGGTGGAGTGACCGTCGTGTTGGCAGGTATGTGCCAATCTTTCAAAAGCAAAGCGCAGGGCAGCATGACTAACTGACCGGTTGGACTGTAACATTACAGGGGATCCGAAGCGATACCTTCCCGTTATTTTCAAGCCATCGCTGCACAAATCGTCGACGCTTGCGTCATGGAATGGTGACTTCTTGGGGGAGTTGACGTGCTGCATCTCGCTGTAAGTAGTAGTCCTTGCTTGATTTTTAGACCCTATACTAACAGCGGCACGGTGCGAGCGCAGACAAACATGCGTCTTCTGGCCGCTGCAGACCGCATGACCGAAACGGAACGGGCAAACGCACAGGACTTTGCAGATTGGCTCTGAGGAGTTGGAGACGGGTCGGCGAACGAAACAGAAGACTCTATCGCGCTCCCACGTGAGCTTCTCCTGTCGGCGACCACGAGGAACAGAGCCGGGTTAATCAGACACGTTTATCTCGGCCCCGCGCTCGAACTGGACAATATGTCGATAGGCGAAAAAGTCGAATACTTCCGAGATCGAGCAATTCTGGCGCCCAAAAATTCGCAGGTGGATCAGATCAACGACATGGTGCCCGACCTGCTGCCGGGTGACGCTCAAACGTTCTACAGCGCGGATTCGAACGCCTTCACGAGAAGCAGCAGCGCGAAATAGATCAACACGACGTCGCGCAAACTGGTTCGTCAAGTCAATCTGCACCGGCAGCAGGCATTCTCACCGCCAGCGTGTCAAAGGATTGACTTCGTACGGTTGAGGATCCGGGTCATTGGCACTAAATGTGAGTCTTTACTGCCATTGCTAGAGATGGACAACAGCAAGAATACTGAAAGTTGCACGACGTCTCGGAGGTCTGAAGGCCAGCAACGACATCGTCAACGGGAAAGGCTTGAGCGAGAGCATTCCGGTCCGGTCCCACACAGTTCTTCGCCGAACCCTGCCTCTACCGCATCAACATCGACGAAGCATTCTACTTCCAGAAGATCCAGGGAACAACAGTTGCGGAGACTCGGGGAAAGGCAGCAAAATGAGTCTATCAATCGATCAACTCCACCCCAGCCAACGCCCGAAGTCCACTCTGTCCCGGTGGATGTCGCTGTACAGTCACCGATTGCACTGCGTCCACTGCCGGAAGATCAACTTCGTCGAATAGATCCACCGCCTGTGAACGCTGCGATCTCTCGAAGGTCTCAAGGTCAGCAAAGACGTCGTCAACGGGAAAGGCTTGAGCGAGAGCGTTCCGTTCCGGTCCCGCACAGTTTTCCGCCCGACCCTGCCTTTGCCAAATCACGACGAATCAGTCCACCTCCAGGAGATCAGGGCAAAATGATTGCGTTGGACAATCGCCTCCACCCCAGCCAACGCCCGATGTCAACTCTATCCCGCAGCGACGACCTACAGTCCGGAACCTCCGGGAGCGCGTTCAGTTCGCGCACGGCGACATCCACCCGCCGCACAGTCACCGATTGCACTGCGTCCACTGCCGGGAGCCTACCCTCGACATGACTTAGGTGCAATGGATCTTCTGTGTCGGAAGTGTAGCGCCTTCCACTGGGACTTCGAACGCTTGGGAGGACGGGACACTCCAGTATTCAGAGCATGTTGCAACGACGGCAAGGTGGAGCTGCCGATGATCAAAGCTCGGAACTTCTGTCCAGTCCTGCAAGAACTCCCGAAAACATAGATGAAAGCAGCGTAGAACCGTAGCCATCTGCAATAATGTAACAGAACTGCTGATTTTCAATGTGAGGTGGCGCACCACTAGGCTTCCGTTACTCAACAGTACCGCAGCTGTTGCAGCAAAGTACATCACATTGCAGCGGGTCAACGCTTACGGTGGGAGGTGGCGCGCGGAGCGCGCCGCCGCACCTAGTCTATCCTTAAAACTATCTACTAATCTACTAATCTATCTACATCTACAAACTACTAAAAACAACTGTCGTCTACACAAAGAACGTCAAAGAACAAAAGACAAACCAGGGAGACAAAGAACGTCAAAGAACAACCACGTGGCGTGACGTCATAGGCAGCTCTCGGTCCAGTGCATCCCAGCTGTCCCAGCTAGCTAGCGCTGTTTCAGCATGGGTCGGCCAGCGACAGACCGTTTCGCCTAAGTTCGCCGAGGTTCCATTTCCCATCAAAGCAGCCTGGCACATGACCCTCTGCTTCCCGAAGCAGGCTGAAACGACCTGTCTTGCGTGTCTACCACATCGTAGCGTAGTTCCTTCAATCATCCAGTTCCTGCCACTGCCGAAATCTATGCCAGACCTCGGGTAGAGTCGGCCAGTGCGCCAATTCTGCCGTCAGGGGCCCCGCCAGCGTGTCACGGCTTGCCGACACTGGACTTCACTCCACGACGTTCCGCGGCCTTCCGCGACATTCTATGAGCCCGGTTTAACCTGAGGCGCAGGCTTCTCCATCTTTCTCCCTCCTGCTCTTCACACCTTACCCATCGCCACCTCGAGCTCGCGACACCCGAAGGGGTCGTCGTAGCTCTGCAACGAATACGGGACAAGTTTTCTCAAGAAATGGCTGCCGCATGCAGCATAACTACGGATTCGAGTAAGTAACTTCATGAACTGTGCTCTTGGTGTGGGATTGTTCAGGAGCTAATGGAAACTACCAAACAGCAATTCCCTTCAACACGTCCTCTTTGAAAGTCAACCCTCGAGTTGTTTTCTTCACCATCAGCTGGTGACACTGCATGCGTGAGTTATCCCTTGACATGGATGTGCAGTCTTAGATATGACGGAAAAACTGATGCGAAAAACAGACATTGGACGTCAGTGACACAGCGGCAGGATTGACTTCGTACGGTTGAGAATCCGGGTCATTGGGACACTAAATGTGAGTCTTCACTGTCATTGCTACAGATGGACAACAGCAAGAATACTGATGGTTGTAACGAATCACGCAAGAAAACAGGCTCTGGTTCCGTGAATTGCGGCTCACCATCCCGTGGCAGATCCTCAACGGCTCGGTTCGGTGGAGTGACCGTCGTGTTGGCAGGTGTGTGCCAATCTTTCAAAAGCAAAGCGCAGGGCAGCATGACTAACTGACCGGTTGGACTGTAACATCACAGGGGATCCGAAGCAATGCCTTCCCGTTATTCCAAGTCATCGCCTACACAAATCGTCGACGCTTGCATCATGGAATGCTGACTTCTGGGGGGAAGTTGAGGTGCTGCATCTCTCTGTAAGTAGTAGTCCTAGTTGGTGTGTTGGGAATGAGGGTTAGGAATCGCGCGCGTTCATTAGTAATCTGTTCAGAAGCGCTCGTCTGTTTAGTGAAGCCTGGCGATGCGCACCAACCGTTATCTTCTCTCCACGGTTGGATTACACGCTCGTCAGGTACGCATGTTTAGCTTCACAGTCACTTTCGTTGCAATTAACTGACGGTTGGATTACCCGCTCGTCAGTCTCTTATTTGGTAGCGTCTGTATTGCCGCAAAGCACAGATCCGCACGCAGAAAAGACGCAGCGCATATCCAAGATGGCTACGACCACGGTGGATTCCGGGTCCGCCACTCATCGCGGCCTTATGGGCGACCTGTATGGCAATGTCGACGCCACGAATTGGGGAACGGCCAAGGATCGACTCCAACGGGTGTTGGAGGGCGATGGCCGGTTCAAGCACGTCAACACCGAACTCAGTGTTGGCCCCGAGCCCGAACAGTCCGAGTTCACCCGTACGCTGGGTGGCTCCACTGTGGCCGACGTAGCCACGTTCCGTACACAACATCGGAACTACCGGCATGAGGTCGACGACCTCAATCAAGCCTTGGCGCAGGCCCGCAACATCTTGTTCGTGTGCCTGGGGGAGGCCACGTTCGCGCGCATCGCAGATAAGCCAACGCACGAGCTGTGGGCGGCCCTCGATGAGGATCTCGGCGCCGCATCCCACGACTTCGCGCGGTCGGAGAAACTCGATGCCCTTTTTCTATACCAAGCCTACGTCGACGGAGACCCTCTCGACCCTTGGTTGTTGCACTTCAACCGGTTGTTCATCGATCTCAACGCCGCGCACGCTTCCCGCGACAAGGCCTACCAGCGGTCAAGTACACGCAAGCTGAGTTTGACAAGTGGATTCCGCCGCCTGCGTTGTCGGAAGGCATCCGCATGGACCTCTTGAAGGCGAGGATGCCACGGCCTATTGTCACGGTTATCGACGCCCTCGGCCCTCTCCTGTCGCTCAGTGATGTGGAGGGCGCGATTCGTCGGGCGGCGATGTCTCGCTCTTCCGGCACCGATGTCGCCGAAGCCCTCGTGGCGAAGACTCAGGGTTGTCGCAGGCGCCCTGCTCGTTCGTCAGGCAAACCGAAGTCCAGTTTTCTCTCGGCTTCGAAGGTACCGGGTCTCGTGGACAAGTGGCCGCACGGGGTTGCCCAGAATGGTCGCCTGAGGCTGGGCCGGTCACAGTGCAGGAAATGCTACGAGCAGGGCCATCTTGGCAACGAATGTACCGTTCCCTCGACCGAACTGTCCCGTCGTCGGGTTGCCGTCTTAGCTAAGCACAACATCTCCATCGGCGCGGCCGACGCGATGGCGCTCGTGGCTGAGTACGGTCCTGACCCATCGGTTGAAGACGACTCTTACGAGAACTATTTTGCCGACGTCGCCCTTGACACCGAAGTCTCTGCGCTGTACTTGCACGACGGTCCCCGCTACCTCCTCGACTCGGGGGCGACGCGCCACATGACCACTCGTCGGGATCTCTTGGTCGACTTTCAGCCTTTCACGACGGAGCGTGTGCGCGTAGCGGCGCATTCAAGTCCAGCGCCATGGCTGTCGGCAAGGGCACCCTCCGGCTTCACGCCAACGGGGCGCCTCTCGAGCTTCGCGACATCCTTCTCGTCCCGGGTCTGTCCGCCGAGCTCGTCTCTCTTGCCAGTCTCATGAAGGATGGGTACCAACTGTCTGGAATTTGCGACGCCGCGGGCGAACACTCTGGTCTCACCGTCTCGGGTCCGGCTTCGAGCCTCACCTTCGCTCTCGATCGCAACCACTACGTTCTCCAGTCGAGTCCGGCCTCACCTCCTCTGGCGGATCACCAAGCGCTGACAGCCACCTCCTTGCCTACAGATGTAGTGCTTTGGCATCAGCGTTTGGGTCATCTGTCCTGGGGTCGTTTGGAAGAACTTGCTAAGTTGGGCGACATTTCCCTCGACATCTCTGCTGTAACCCGGGATCAACTTCGTCTCCTTGATCAGTGCGATGCCTGCTGCTCCGGCAAGGCCGTGTCTGCCCCCAGTCGTGAGGCTGCCCACCACCCCGCCGACGTGTGGGGGCCTTCCCCTGTCCCTGCTCTCTCCGGCGTCCGATATCTGTGCGGTATCACGGATGAATACTCGCGTTTCCGCTGGGCTCGCGGCATTCGGCTCAAGAGCGAGGCTTCGTCCGTACTCAAGGGTTTCGTTGCGATGTCGAAGATCCGGTATGCTGGCCCGGGAGTGGCGACCTTGCGCACGGATAGGGGGGGTGAGTTCGTCAACAACAACCTCCGGGATTGGCTTGCTGAGCGGGGCATTTTTCACGAGCTATCCACGGCATACGAGCACGGTCAGATGGGCATACAGGAGCGGAGTTGGCGTACGATTTTCAACTCTGTTCGGGCGTGGCTTCATCGTTCGGGACTGTCATCATCGCTGTGGGAAGAGACTGCGCAGGCGGCCATCTACGTTATCAACCTCCTCCCGTCGTCGCCTCTGCAGCAGCGCACCCCTGATGCCGTTCTTCACGCCGCTGCGAGTCCCGTCACGTCCACCCGTCGTCCCCGCATCGATCGTGTCAAAACCTGGGGCTGCGCCGCCCAGGTACCGTTTGCTCCCGAACAGCGTTCCAACAAGCTGGCTCCGCGTTCGCGCCTGTGCTACTTTGTCGGGTACTCTTTGCGCTCTAAGGCCTGGCGCTTCTACGACCCGGTTGGCAACAAGGTCTTCGAGTCGTCTCAAGCCAAGTTCTTCGAAGATCGCTTCTTCCCCGCCGCGGAAAACCCTGTACCTACTGTTGTTGCGCCCGCCGTTCTGTCCTATCCGTCCGCCCCGCGCAGGGTTCCTCCCCCGACCTTCCCCCTGATGACGACGATACTGTCAATCCTGCGGGCGTCGCACCCGCCGTTGCTGCCGCTCCCGCTGTTGCCCCCGCCGCCGCCGTCCCGCCCGCGGCTGGTCCGGTCGACGTTGTGGCCCCACCTGTTCCGCCCTCCCTCGTGTTCTCCAACCCGCGTCCGGCGAACGCCCCTCCTGTGGGTGATTGTTCCACTCGTGCTCGTCGCCCTCCTGACTACCTGGGTGTCGCCCGCGCGGCCCACGACATGGAGTTCGCCACGCACGCCTCCGTCTCGATCGACGACTTTGACGAGGACAATCCCGACATCCAGCTGTACTCTTACGAGGAAGCGATTGCCTTTCTTGCCAAAGTCGACAAGGACGACGCCCCTTCCGTTCGCGCGGCACTCGCTGGTCCGTTCCGCAACTACTGGCTAGCGGCCATGGCGACCGAGGAAGGCGCGCTGGCGGCGAAGCAAACATTTTCCAAGCCGCTTCGCCCCCCTCGCGGGGCTATCATAATCGGCAGCATGTGGGTCCTCATGGTGAAGCGCGACGCCGAGGGCAAAATCGTAAAGTACAAAGCTCACCTCGTTGCGCGTGGGGACATGCAGAGGCGTCGGGGTGAGCAAATTGACTCGTTCTCGCCTACTGCCCGCGCCGCCTCTCATCGCCTGCTGCTTGCCCTTGCCGTTGAGAACGAGTGGGAGACCCGGCAATTCGACGTCTCGTCGGCATATCTCAACGGCAATCTCGGTGGGACGGAGATCTACATGCGCCTGCCCAGTGGGCAAGTCGTGCGCCTTCAGCGCGCGCTGTACGGACTCGTCCAGGCGGGTAGGGAGTGGTATAAGGTCTTCACCGAGTGGATTTTGTCGATCGGCTTCACGCGTACCGACAGCGATCATGCCGTCTTCATTCGCAGGGAAGGGGATAAGCGCTGTTTCCTTTCCATTCATGTTGACGACAGCCTGCTCACGGGTGACGGCGTTCTCACTCAGCTCAAGGCGCGTTTTGAGGCTCGCAGCACGGACGAGGCGTCTTTCTTCCTGGGTCAGAGTATAATCCGTGAGGGCAAAACGGGTGCGGCCATCATTTCTCAATCTCATTTTGTGGATGCTGTCGTATGAGTGATGCAGGCGGAAGCTAGGGGCGCGGGTGCTTAGGCTGGAGTGTGGGCGCACAGCTGAGGTTTGGCTGAGGCCAGGTGGATGGCTGGATTAGGAAGGAGGTTCGCTTAGCGACAGAGGCTTTTCTTAGTTGCATCTTGGGGCTACTCTCTTGTTCTTCTTCTCATCACTTGATCTTACAACTTCGTGGTCCTGACTTTGGCGTGTTATCACAACGCATCTCTGCGCCGCTTAGGAGCGCGAGACTATCAAATTCACAACAGGTTATGAGCCTGACGGGTTCCGCCACCCGCTCTCATAAGTCGGACAACATGTTCGCTGTGTCCGACAAATCGTCGTCTGAGGTACTACGACACCTGGGCACAAGAGATGATCTTGCTCTTGCGCTCCCACGATCTTTGGAAAATCACCAAGATCGGAATGGATCCGTCGATCCCGATCTCGATCTCTACGTCGATTCGGTCCCGCTCGCCGACCACATACTCGACGACTCGTTGTCGCCCGAAGAATCTAGGGAATTGCATCTTGATGCTCGTGCATCTTACCTCATCATTCGATCTCTCGATCCTGCCAACAAGTCGTTGATCAGCAACTGCTCCACGGCGAACCAGCGCTGGGATGCTCTGCGCACCTATCATCTAGGCGAGCGCAACTCGCAAATCGCCTTGATCTCGGCGCAACTTTCAAGGATGCTCTATACGGGTAAATCTTCGATCTCCTTGGAAGATCATATGATCAAAATTCGCGACCTCAACCTCAAGGCGAAGCAACTTGGCTACCCGAGGTCAAACACCGAAATCGCGTTTCAAATGCTGAACTCGGTAACGGATCCCAAGTGGGCGAACACGATTGAGGCTTTATCCCTCACCAGCGACCCTACACCGACCAGAATAATAGCACGTATAAAGGAGCGTGAAGTCACTTTCGCACTCACAAACCGCATTCAAGGCGGAACGTCTCTTCTTCTTCCCAACGACCCCGCAACCGTTCAGACTGTTGCGGCCAACTCTGCTTCGGATCCCAAGGGATCGCGCAAGACGGGGAAGAAATCTCGGAACAGGCGCAAACCTACCGACACTTGCACTCGATGCAATGGAAAAGGTCATTGGGCCTGCGACAAGGAATGCCCCGGCAAACGCCCTGAATCTGTCGCATCGGTCAATGAAGGACATAATTCCAAGTCTGGTCCTCCTTCCCGCTTTGTAGTTGGCGCTCACGTTGCACGTGAAATGCCAACTGCCTCTTCGTCTCGTTATTCTACGGCTCTTGCCACTGCGAGAGATCCCACTTCAAAGCTTGAGTGGGTTGGCGACTCTGGAGCCATTCGCCATCTGATCGGCGATCGCTCCCTCCTTCGAAACTTCACTCGAGATCCCATTGCCGTTCAAGTTGCGGATGGTTCGATCCAAGAAGTCGAAGGCTATGGTGAACTCTCCGTTACTACCAAAGAAGGCAACATTATCGACTTCAAGAACGTCTCCTGTTTGCCTGGAGCAAATTTGGCCCTCATCTCGTTCTTTTCACTCTGTGATAACGGATTCGAGCTTCGTATGACGGATGGCGGTAAGACTATTAGTGTATACTTGGACAACAAGTTCGTCTGCGCTACCGAGCGCGACACCGCCTACTACTTTGATTTCACCATCTACAACGAACCCGTGGCTGTTGTCACGCGCGCTTCGGCTGGTGCTCCGCTTATGTGGTGGCATCGTGTCTTTGGTCATCTTTCACCTCACACCATTCTCAACATGGTATCTACCAAGATGATCGTCGACATCAAGATCTCGGATGAAACGATTCACGACTGCGAGACCTGCATCGTTGCGAACTCTCGCGCTGCACCGTTTCAACATGTCAGTCGTGAGCCGACCGAGGTTCTCTACCGCGTCTTCATCGACCTCGGTTTCGTCGATGTTCCAGATCACAAAGGACGCTTCGTCTATCTTTTTATCGTTGATCAACTTTCCTCGATGAAATGGACTTATCCCTTGACTTCCAAGTCCGCTGCCGAAGTTCTCCAGGTGTTCTGTCGCTTTCAAGCTCAAGCGGAACGCGTCACCGGCAAGACTATCAAGTTCGTTCGTTCGGACAACGGCGGGGAATTCCTCAACCGGTCTTTTGAAGCGGAGTTTACTCGACTTGGTATCACCCACGAGTTCACTGCTCGCTACACCCCCGAACAAAATGGCAAGGCTGAACGTGCAAACGGCTCGCTCTTTGCTATGGTGCGGGCGATGCTCAAGGATGCTGGACTTCCAGGCTCTTACTGGACCTATGCTCTAGATATGGCAAATTTCATCGCCAATCGCATGCAGCATCCTCGCTTCAAGAATAAAACCATCTTCGAGATCTTCTACGGCAAGAAACCGAGCGTCGGCCATCTCCGACCCTTCGGTGCTATCGCCTTCGTGCTCTTGCCTCGTCAGCTGCGTCGCAAGCTTGACGATCATGCCAAGAAGGGCATCTTTGTAGGATATTCCGGCGAGTACAACTACATGGCTCTCGTCGACTACACTACCTCTCCCAAGGTCCTCATATCTCGTGACGTCACTTTCACCGACTCGCTTTCTGAGGTTCCTTCCGCTCCGGCCGACGTCGACCGTGATCCGGAACACTTTGCAGTTGAGGAGATCTTCGAATACGACCTCATCCCTCAACTTCGTGACATTCGACTTGATCCTGCGCATCTTCCAGTGCAGGACGGTCCTCTCGCGCCGGCTCCCAGGTGCGCTCCCGATGATCCGGCTCAGCCTCAGGCTCCCTCTGACGCTGCGGAATCGGTCCAAGACAACGTCGACGATGATGATGTGATCATTATCGATGAGCCCGTACGTGCAGAATCTCCTCCTCCGCCTGAAGACGAACTCGAGGATCTTGTCCCTCAAGTTCCGAACGATGGCTACGAGTATCGTGCGTACAACATCGGTCGCAATCCTGGTCGATTCGAGGATGTAAATGAAGAAAACATCCTTCCTCCTGGCTCTCGACGCGTTGCAGCTCGTCTTGCGGTGGGGTCCGGCGAGGCTTTCTCCGATCCACCCGAACTCATCGCATCTGTCTCTCCTAATCACGCTCCACTCCCTCGATCTTACTCCGAGGCTATGGCTTCTGTCCATGCTAAAGAGTGGCAAGCGGCTACCGATAAGGAGATCGCCAAGTTCATTTCTATGGGTGTTCTTAAGGCGGCAGCTCTTCCTCCTGGTGCTCGTGCGCTTGGAACCAAGTGGGTCTACACGTACAAGGAGGATGTATCTGGCGTGATCATTGGCTGGAAAGCTAGACTTGTCGTTCAAGGCTTTGGTCAACGCAAGGACATCGATTACTTTGACATCTTTGCTCCTGTCTCGTCAATCTCGACGATCTTATTCATGGTCGCTGTCTCTTCGGCTCTCGGATTGCATCTCGAGCAATTCGACTACGAGTCGGCTTTCCTCAACGGCGTCATGACTGAGGATGTTTACATCAAGACTCCTCAAGGTTGGCCCGTACCAGTTTCTTCTGGCGCTCTCAAGCTCTTGAAGTCGATGTACGGAACCAAGCAGGCACCTCGACAGTGGAACGAAGCGCTGAATTCGCTGATGAACTCGCGCGGCTTTACTCGCTCCAAGGTTGATGCTTGCCTCTATTTCAAGTTCTCTGGCAAGTCTTTCATCTTCATCTCTATCTACGTGGATGATGGACTCGCTGCGTCGAACGATCAAAACTTCCTCAACTCGGAGATTGATGCGTTCCATGCGGTCTACAAGCTCAAGCGTCTTGGTCCTGCCAAGATGTTCCTTGGTCTGGAGATAGCTCGTTCAGAACACTACATCTTCGTTCACCAGTCGAAGTATATTCGCGGGCTTCTTGAGACGTACGTGTTCACAACTACGTCCAAACGCGGTGTACAGACGCCTATGGAGGACAAAGACCAGAAGACTTCTTCACTCCCATTCGACAATATTACTCTCTATCAGTCGGCTGTGGGAGCTCTTCAATACGCGGCTCAACGCACTCGTCCCGATATCGCCAACGCTGTGCGTGCGGTGGCGAAGCGTGTCGCGGCTCCTTGCGAAGGTGATTGGATCGCTGTCAAGCGAATCTTCCGTTACCTTGCCTCCTCGATCGATTACGGACTTCTGTACGTATCCTCGAGCTCTACTACCTTTGAGGTTTACTCCGATGCCTCGTGGGCCGACGACTGGGAAAACGCCAAGTCTGTGGGAGCCTACGCCGTCATTCTTGCTGGTGCTGCAATCAGCTGGCAATCGAAACAACAATCGATCGTCGCGACTTCGACTACCGAGGCCGAGACTCTCGCAGCTTCTGTTGCGGCTAAGGAGGCCGTTGGGCTCCGTCGATTGGCTGCGGAATTTCGCATCCCTCAAGGTTCTGCTACTTTGATCCATGAGGACAACGAGGCGTGCATCTCTATCGCACGCAACCCTGCTCATCGTGGTCGTACCAAGCATTGGAACGTCCACCACTTCTACGTTCGCGAAAGGATTGAGGTCGGCGATATTCTACTCGAGTACTGTCCGACAGATCTCAACACGGCCGACGTCCTCACCAAGGCTTTACCCAGAGCAAAGTTTCTCAAGCATCGCGATGGACTTGGTATGGTATCTCTAGCTTCCTTAGCATGTGGGAGTGTCGTATGAGTGATGCAGGTGGAAGCTAGGGGCGCGGGTGCTTAGGCTGGAGTGTGGGCGCACAGCTGAGGTTTGGCTGAGGCCAGGTGGATGGCTGGATTAGGAAGGAGGTTCGCTTAGCGACAGAGGCTTTTCTTAGTTGCATCTTGGGGCTACTCTCTTGTTCTTCTTCTCATCACTTGATCTTACAACTTCGTGGTCCTGACTTTGGCGTGTTATCACAACGCATCTCTGCGCCGCTTAGGAGCGCGAGACTATCAAATTCACAACAGATGCGATTCTCGAGGAATACAACATGGCCAACGCCTCCCCGCGTCCCACCCCGCTTGCGGCACCGTCGACACTGAGGAACCGTGTGAACTCTGATTTCGACCCCGCTTCCATACCGTACCGTGCCATTGTCGGCAAGCTTCTGTATCTGTCCGGCACTACTCGGCCCGACATCGCTTTCGCCGTGTCCAAGGCTGCTCGTTTCTGTAACAACTTCGAGGCGGAACATTGGGAGGCGCTCAAGCACATTCTCCGGTACCTCGTCGGCACTCGTAACTTTGGCATTCGATACCAGAAGACCCATCAGCCGATGTCGGCCATTTTGGAGGGTTTTGTCGACGCGGACCATGGTGCCGACCCTGTGACCCGCCGCAGCGTCTCGGGCTACGTCTTCACGTGCGCTGGCGGGGCAATCTCCTGGATCGCCAAACGTCAGACTCTTGTCACTCTGTCGAGCACCGAGGCCGAATATATGGCCATGTCGTACGCTGCTCGTGAAGGGATCTGGTTGCGTCGGCTGCTGGCCGATCTTGGTTTTGAGCAGACATCGCCGACTCGTCTGAGGGGTGACAACCAATCGGCTATCACTCTGGCCAAACACCCGGCTTTCTATGCTCGCCCCAAACACATCGGGATCCATTTCCACTTCATCCGAGATCACATTGCGGAGGGCACAATCGAGATGGTCTGGGTTCCCACCGGCACAATGGCTGCGGACGTTCTTACTAAAGGGCTCGGGACTCAGAAGCATTATCAGTTTGTACACGCGATGGGGCTTATCGATTCATCGCGTGAAGGGGCGAGTTGGTGTGTTGGGAATGAGGGTTAGGAATCGCGCGCGTTCATTAGTAATCTGTTCAGAAGTGCTCGTCTGTTTAGTGAAGCCTGGCGATGCGCACCAACCGTTGTCTTCTCTCCACGGTTGGATTACACGCTCGTCAGGTACGCATGTTTGCCTTCACAGTCACTTTCGTTGCAATTAACTGACGGTTGGATTACACGCTCGTCAGTCTCTTATTGTCCTTGCCTGACTTTCTAGACCCTATAACAGCCGCACGGTGCGAGCGCAGACAAACATGCGTCTTCTGGCCGCTGCAGACCGCATGACCGAAACGGAACGGGCAAAGGCAGGTGTGTGCCAATCTTTCAAACGCAAAGCGCAGGGCAGCATGACTAACTGACCGGTTGGACTGTAACATCACAGGGGATCCGAAGCAGTGCCTTCCCGTTGTTCCCAAGTCATCGCCTGCACAAATCGTCGACGCTTGCATCATTAATGCTGACTTCTGGGGGGAAGTTGAAGTGCTGCATCTCTCTGTAAGTAGTAGTCCTTGCCTGACTTTTAGACCCTATACTAACAGCGGCACGGTGCAAGCGCAGACAAACATGCGGACATCGAACGGGTGGGCCGACCCGAACTGTGCTCGAGACAAATCGGCCTCGAGCTCGCGACACCCGAAGGGGTCATCGTGGAAGCTCTGCAACGAATACGGGACAAGTTTTCTCAAGAAATGGCTGCAGCATGCAGCATAGCTACGGATTCGAGTAAGTAACTTCATGAACTGTGCTCTTGGTGTGTTGTTGAGGAGCTAATGTAAAACTACCAAGCAGCAATTCCCTTCAACACGTCTTCTTTTCGAGTTGTTTTCCTTCACCATCAGCCTGAAGCCGAGGCACGAGATACGTAAGTACGAGAGCCGAAGATGATAGTAAAGATAGTTGGAGAAAGAAGAGAAGCGCTAAGGGAGCGCGCGCGAGGCAGGCACGAGCCGCGCGAGGCGACTAATATCAACAACTAGTAACTAATCATAATCAGGAAGACAAGTGGGATGAAACAGCAATATACACTCTGACACCCCCCCCCCCCCCCCCCCCCCCCCGTGCTGTCATACCACTGCACCTCGTAAACCCAAATTTGCCCGATGGAAGATGAACGGCTTGGGACCCAAGGCTTTGGTGAAGATATTGGCAAACATGTCACCGGTGGCGATGTAGCGGACCTCGATCTCCTTCTCAGCAACCCTTTCGCGGACGTAGTGTTCCGAGATGCGAACGTGACGAGACCCCTGATGGTTGGTCGGGTGCTGCGCAAGAGCCAGCGAACCTTGGTTGTCACCGTAGAGCACGACTGGGCCAGAGACCGGAGCGCCAAGTTCAGCCAGGAGGTCGCTCAGGTGGATGGCATCACCGCTTGTGTACGAAAGAGAGAGGTACTCCGCGTCGGTAGTAGACTTGGCGACCCTGTGCTCGCGTTTGGAGCACCAAGCGATCGCGGCTCCAGACAAGATGAACGCGTAGCCCATGGTCGATCGCGAGGTCGTTAGACAGGCTCCCCAGTTCGCGTCCGAGTAGCCATGGAGTGGTTGGCTGGTCTTGCGATAGGTGAGCCCCAAGTCCAGCGTGCCTTTGATGTAGCGGAGGACCTGCTTGATGGCTGTCCAATGCTCCGGGCCGGGCTGCTGCGAGAAGCGAGCGAGGTAGCTGACCACGAAGGCAAGGTCCGGACGAGTTCCTACGGCGGCGTACATCAACGAACCGATGGCCTGCAAGTAGCGCGTACAATCTTGAGGAGTGGCCGACAAGTCCTCGAAGTCAAGGACGACACCTGGCTGCATTGGAATACTCGCCGGCTTGGCATCGGTGAACTGGAACCTGGCCAGGATGTCCCGAAGGTAGCGCTCTTGCGAGAGCGTGATAGATCCGTCTTGTCCACGCTTGACTTGGATGCCTAGGATGTATTCGGCAGGTCCGAGACGTTTGATGCCATACGCGAGTTCCAACGCGTCGAGCACCCGGTTGATCTCGGCGGTAGAGGGGCCAACCAAAAGCAAGTCGTCGACGTACAAGGCAATGTAATGAGAGTGCCCGTCGTGTTCG
Source organism: Microbotryum silenes-acaulis (assembly GCA_003665825.1). Lineage (NCBI taxonomy): Eukaryota > Fungi > Basidiomycota > Microbotryomycetes > Microbotryales > Microbotryaceae > Microbotryum > Microbotryum silenes-acaulis. The sequence continues at coordinate 867,750 of QPFY01000006.1, forward strand.
CGGCGGTAGATGCAGATATCGGACCGGGTGGGCACGTAGAGCTGGTGACAAAAACTGATACGAAAAACAGACATTGGACGTCAGTGACACAGCGGAAGGATTGACTTCATACGGTGGAGAATCCAGGTCATTGGGACACTAAATGTGAGTCTTCACTGCCATTGCTACAGATGGACAACAGCAAGAATACTGATAGTTGTAACGAATCACGCAAGAAAACAGGCTCTGGTTCCGTGAATTGCGGCTCACCATCCCTCGGTTCGGTGGAGTGACCTTCGTGTTGGTATCGCGCTCCCACGTGAGCTTCTCCTGCCGGCAACCACGAGGAACAGATCCGGGTTAATCAGACACGTTTATCCCGTCCCCGCGCTCGAACTGGACAATACGTCAATAGGCGAAAAAGTCGAATACTTCCGAGATCGAGCAATTCTGGCGCCCAAAATTCGCAGGTGGATCAGATCAACAACATGGTGCTCGACCTGCTGCAAGACGAATCACTGTTCTTGATCGAGTACCTTCAGAGTCTCAACAAGTAAGAGTGTGTCTGGAGACGCCCGTCTTTTCTCACGGCCAGTTGTATGTCGCATTGTCCCGAGCAACGAATGTGGAGGGTGTCAGAGTTTTGCTTCATCAGACTGAGAACGGAGAAGCGGATAATGTAACAGAAAGCATAGTTTTTAGAGAGGGATGTCAATGTCGGGAGGCACCCGTGAAAAGGTCCACACTCGACGCGGGTCTCGACGACGGTCTGAGCCCATCATCGGGCTCCCAGAGAACAAAAAAGTAGTTCAGTGATGAAATGAAGGCTCTGTACATTTGATCGTCGTCGCGCTCTTCTCTCCCGACTTCAACCACTACGCTTCCGTTACTCAACAGTACCGCAGCTGTTGCAGCAAAGTACATCACATTGGAGCGGGTCAACGGTTACGGTGGGAGGTGGCGCGCGGAGCATGTTGAGATTGTCATCAATTTCCCCAGCTCGCGCCCCCCCCCCATTACTACCTCTCTATATAAAAAAAGGTGAGTTAAGGAATGTACCTAAAATCGCTGTTTTTAATTAGGTGGCGGCCTCCGGGCCGCCTGTAGTGGATGTACCAGGATACTGTTGTGTCTGCCGCACCTGCCTGTGGTCTCCATGTTCCGATCAGAAGTCATGTACAAGCTCTGTGGTGATTTTTGTATTTTTCGTGCCGGTCGAACGAAGCTACAGCGTTCCCAGTATTTTTCTTCACTTTTTCGTTGATGTCAAACAGTGTTTACACTTATATTGTATTTAATGGACGGCAAGCGGGTGGCTTTGCATGACATTGCTTCTACAGCACAGCTCCGCCTGACGCGGGACGCGCGTTACTACCTTTACTACCTCTTGATGAAAAAGGTCGATCCGCGACCCATGTACCTAAAATCGCTGTTTTTGACTGTGTTGCGGCCCGGAGGGCCGCCTATAATGAATGTACCAGTACAGTATTGCGTCTGCCGCACCTGCCTGTGATATTGGCGTCCCGACCAGAAGTCATGTACGACCCTTTTCGCATTTTCGGCACCATAAAACTCGAGCTACAGCCCGAGAACGATTTTTGTCGAATTTTGACATGGTGGGGAACTATTGAGGAGTTTGTGTAGGATTTAATGTATAGCAAGCGCGTGGGTTTGCATGACACGTCTTCTAAAGAGCTCAGGCGTGGTCTCGCTGTCGTTGACGCGCGGGCGCAGGCGCGGTTACGCTGCGCGATGCCCCGTCGATCACGTGACGTATTCTTTGCATCCCGACACCGGTTTTAGGGGCTCAACAACAACATGAGGTTCCAGGCGCTGTGAATACTCCCGCGCTGCTCTCTCTAATTGTTGCCTTTTCCCTCCCACTCTCATCGAATTTTCGTGACAACCGCGCCGAGTCTTTGGCGTGAGGGTAGCGCCGTACGATAGCGTACCGCCATACCATAGGAGACCATCGGCCCGCTGGGCGCCTCGCTCCTCTCCTCTTCGTCCCGCTCCGATCAACAGAATCAGCTCCCCGCGCGTAATGACAACAATCAACCGATCTTGGTATTGCGACCCGTATAAGCATCCGCCGTACAGCTTTGTAGAACGGACAGCGTGGTCAGCGCGAGGGCCCGATGGCCGATCCGACGCTGAGCTCGCCCCACCACCACCTCTTCCTGCGCAGAGCAAGTGCACAGGCCTCGAATCGCGCTCAAACCACTCAAGCCCCACGTTCCCATCCGCGACTACCTCGGCCCCAGATGGCCGTGTGTATCCACTGCAAGGCTCGACACTGGGAGTGCGAAAGGACCAAGTCGACCGGACACTTCAGCACGTGCTGCTCGCAGGGCAAGGTGCAGCTGCCTCCCCCTCCCCAGCCTAATCCCAAGTATCGAAATCTACTTGAAGGATAGCGGTCAGTTGCTCCGTCCAACAACATCCGTCTGCAGTAGACCCGCATGCTGAACTGTGCGACCCACCTACACAGAAGCTAAAACATTCCGCGAGAATGCCCGGTCGTATTCACTTCGCTCGCTGCTCACTTCCACCAGACACGACTGGGCACTTTAGGACCCCCCGTGTTTCGCGTGTTCGGTCGCCTCTGTCATCGACTCGGTGCCCTGATCCCTGCCGTGAATCAACGCCCAGCCTTTGCTCAGACATGGCTCATCGACCCAGCCGAGGCCACCGACACTCGACTTGGACCCGACAGCCCAGACCGTCGCATACAAAGATCTACGTTGACCAAGCTCGAGTCCAAGTTGCGTACCAACAATCGCTTTGTGAGGCTGTTTGCATTGACCAAAGCTCGCGCAGGTTGGGATACGGCCAAAGAGTGGATCCTGCGCCTCTGCCTCCCGCCAGGCCGAGACCGACGTACCCACAACCTTCCTACGTCAAGCACGGAAATGGCGATACTTATCTGCGATTCCGACACCAACACGAGAAATCGTGGACCGCAAGAGCGTATTCCTCAGGTGCACGGTGATCGATGTCCCGATGGTCGGCCCAAGTACCAAATCGTTAGCTCGCTCCATCCGTCTGCGATGCCTCTCCGGTACACACTACTCTTCCCCGCGGGGGAAGATGGCTTCCACCTCAACATTCCTCTTTGCGCGTTCAACCAAGTTGGGCCACTCTTTGCCAAAAGACCGCGACGAGGAGGAAGGGGACGAAGAGAATGGTGATGGTGAACGTAAGCGTCTTTGGCTCCTTCTCGGGTGTTCCATTCTGTTGAGGCGCGAGCACAGACTGATATTGAATGTTTGAACACCTAGGACGAAGGTCAAGTAAAGGGGGCCGAGGTGGCGAGTCTCGCGTTCACAATTCCTGTGTGTACTACTTTCACAAACGCGACGAGCCCGCATGGCACTCAACGTCCCTTCCCGGCGTTCGTGATCGAAGGATACTCCCAGATTGAGACCGATCGACTCAACTACATCCAGTTGCATCAAGAAAACCTACGCCTCACCACGACCCAAGGCATCAACGGCTTGACCCCGGACCAAATTGGACGCTCGATGACCTTGGGCTCGACGTTCAAGAATAGACCGCGCGACATCATGCAGCGATACCAAGATGCGATGGCGTGCGTTGTCAAACATGGAAAGCCTCCGCTGCTCATCACGATGACGTGCGACCCCGAATCACCGGAAATCAAGGCTGCACTGGGGCCGAACCACAAAGCATGCAACCGTCCGGATCTCATTGCACGAGTGTTTGAAGCCAAGTCCGGCAGCAAGCGACATGCAGGCTGTTTCGGCGATGAATGTAGGATGAATGGATTTTGTTCCTTTGCTGTACTTCGCATTGGGTTTTTTAACCTCTGCACTGAAATCATGTAGAATGTTCAATTATCCTGCTATTTGCATTACATCTTCCCGTTAGTTTGACGGGTTCCCACTGGTTCAGCTCTATAATTAAAGAGCTTCAGGGGTTCAGCTCGAAAGAGCTTCAGGAATTCATTTGATGGGTTTGCATCACTGTATAGAATTGTAACAGAAATAGCAGACAACGCAGCAAGGTAAAATAAAACCCGCTTGCCTCAATCTCGTGCGCACTTTAGTTACTAGAGTCATAAACTTGGTGCGACGTACGAGACGCGTGGCCGGGGATGCCACAAATGAGGCCTGACGCGCCTGACGCAGTAACTCAGGGTCTTCCGGAACCATCACTAGAAACCGACTGACACTCACAGACACTCTGACACGACTTCCGGATAGACCGCCTCACCTCAAAGCTTGCCATCCTCTGGCCGAGCCACTTCTACGTCAACCCTCCGCCACGCCACCAAGGCTATGCACGGCACTCCCTCGCTGACGCCATCGCGACGTGCACCACCCGTGCCGACGGCGCCACGCGACCCGGGTTATGGTCGCGGGTACGACACGCATGCGAACGCGTCGTCGTTAGCTGCCTCGAGCGCGAACGCTGCCCACACGATGAACACGTCGCCGACCCACTCCAACAGCGACGGCGGACTGGCATCCTTGTCGGCGTCTGCACTAGCCTACCCGCACGCCCAGACCATCGTCCGGCGCGGCTGGTTGAGCCTAAAGGAGGATGGCCTGCGCGCATGGATCTGGAGCAAGCGATGGTCGGTGTTACGCGAGCACACGTTGAGCTTTTACAAAAGCGATGTACGTCCGACATCGACCGCGCGATCAACGCTGCGTTGCTCTCTCTCTCTCATTCTTCTACGCTACGCAGCGTGCTACGATCCGTTTTCGGGCTCGATCGAGTTGGGGCGGCGTGCCCAGCAGGCGCTGTGGTGGGCGTGGGGCGTGCGCGTTGGTGAGGGCGTACGCGTTGAACGTTGAATATCGAGCATTGGCGTGGTCGCAGCTGCCCGTCTCGCGTCGACACGGGGCCGCCCGCTTGTCGCTGCGAGTCACACAATACCCTTCGCCTTCCTTGGTCCCGTCATGTGCTCCAACGAGGCGGCGCTGTCACTGCGTTGCTCGTGCCTTCGTAGCCTGGCTCGTTCGGACGACGCGGCATGACGCGCCGCAATCAAACCCTGCCCCGCCACCCCGCAGAACCCGAACCCTCCCAAGTGAACGAGTAGTTTAGCTGCTGACTATTTGATCTCTGCTCCATTCCAGACAAGCTCGAGCAACGCCCTGGCCGTCATACAACTCAAACATCTGACCTCCGTGACCCGAGGAGAACTCAAGCCGTACTGCCTCACACTCGTCACCCCAGCGCGTACACACCATCTCGCGCTCAAGTCGGACGAAGAACTCTACTCGTGGCTGGACGACATCTACTCGCGCTCGCCCTTGATGGGCGTGTCCAGTCCCACGAATTTCGTGCATCAGGTTCACGTTGGGTTCGATCCGGTCTCGGGGGCGTTTACCGGCCTGCCGGAGCAATGGACACGCTTGCTGACAAGCAGTGCCATCACTAAAGAGGATTACGCTAAAAACCCTCAGGCCGTGCTCGATGTTCTCGAATTCTACACCGACATTCAGAAGCGCGAACGAGACGAATTTGGCATGGGCTCAACCTCGATGGGCATGGTCGACATGGCGGACCCACTGCTGTCCTCGACTGCATCCCCCTTGGCTGCGCGCGGAACAGGGACGATAGCAACCGCTCCGCCTGCTCGATTCGACGCTGGCACAGGCTATACGGGCCAACGCAACGACAGCCTCTCACCAGCTGTGGCCAGGTCATCTAGTGCCGACACCATGATTTTCCCGTCCTCGGCCCAATCGTACTCTAGCCCTGGCATACCCGGGGCTAGTGGGTCGTTGTCGTCCATGAGCACAGATCCAGCCACCCCGTCCTTCAATTCCAGTCGTCTCGGTGGCTCTGCTGGCTCTGCGGCGCCCGTACCTTGTCGACCTGCTCCCGGTCCTCCACCTCGCAGTAAATCTTCGGCGGATCAAATCTATCATGCTTCTGACCAGCGCCCTTCTGGCGCACCCTCGGTTGCACATCCCCGAGCTCCGCCACCACGGCCAAACCTCGTACCGGGCCGGCCCGCTCCGTCCATCCCCCAAAGCTCCTCCACGAACCAGCATGGTCTGAAACCATTGTTGACCAGTACGTCCTCAAGTGCAGGTCTCGGAACGAATCAGAATCCAAAGCCAGACGGCGCTGCAGTCGCGAGCCGCTCCGCAGTACCTCGGAACTCACACGGCACGCCCACCCTGTGCCCACCGACCGGTCCCAAACCCCTCAAATTGGTTGCAGGGAATCTGCGACCTAACGAATCCTCCGCACCATCGACCTCCACGGCTGGTACGTCTCGGCGGTGTTTCCCTGGGGTTTCTTGTGCTGACTATGGCAGCCCTGGTATTGTACAGCCCCGAAGAAGCCTGAGGGTCCAAGGAAGAATGAGAACGGCGAAAGTGAACGAAGGATTTCTACCATGTCGGAAGCCCAGATCATGGCCAAACTCCGCTCAGTTTGCTCAGTTCAAGATCCAAATGCACTCTACTCAAAGATCAAGAAGGTTGGTCAAGGCGCATCAGGGTCCGTCTTCGTGGCCAAAGTCCTAGCCAACGGGTCCAAGGTCGCCATCAAGCAAATGGACCTCAGTCATCAGCCTCGCAAGGAACTCATTGTGAACGAAATTCTCGTGATGAAGGAATCTCAACATCCCAACATTGTCAACTACCTCGATTCGTTTTTGGTCAAGGGGGCAGAATTATGGGTGGTGATGGAGTTCATGGAGGGCGGCGCATTGACCGATGTCATCGATAGCAACTCGCTGGAGGAGGAACAAATCGCCAGTATATCGAATGAAGTAAGCCGACACTCAGAGCAGTGCTCTCGACTCGCTGACGAACCGGGAACGATAAATGGCTATTCTGCCCCTTAGACATGCAAGGGCTTACAGCACTTACACGCGAAAAGCATCATTCACCGCGATATCAAAAGTGACAATGTACTGCTCGATGCGCAAGGCCACGTTAAGATCAGTCAGTCGCTTTTACTCGGCCCCGGCGTTCGCCCATTACCGCCTGGTGCAGTATGCTGACCACGGGGGCCCGCATGATCGCTCCTTTAGCCGACTTTGGGTTCTGCGCGAAGCTCACGGACCAGAAATCGAAACGCGCTACGATGGTCGGCACACCATACTGGATGGCCCCCGAAGTTGTCAAGCAGAAAGAGTACGGGGCCAAGGTTGACATCTGGTCGCTCGGCATCATGGCAATCGGCAAGTACAGCGTTTGCGTTTCCCAGCCACCAGAAATGTACGCTGTCTGACCACGCTTCCGAGCATGCTCTGGACTTTCGACTCATTGATCAGAAATGATCGAGAACGAGCCACCATATCTGGATGAGGAGCCCCTTAAAGCACTGTATCTCATTGCTACAAACGGCACTCCCACTCTCAAGAAGCCTGAGAAGCTCAGTAGAGAGCTGAAGAATTTTTTGGCCGTGTGCCTCTGCGTCGATGTCAAGTCCCGGGCCACGGCAAATGAACTCCTACAGGTACGCTTCCACACGCAAATAACCCTATGTGTCTTCGTCATTAATGTTCCTTCCACGCCTTCCTCCGCAAACCTCGCATGTTATTGTTCGATTCGGCAGCACGAGTTCCTACGCAAGTCGTGCCCTTTGTCTGGACTTGCTCCCCTGCTTCGCTTCCGCGGCTCTCACAAATGAATTGGACTGTTGAGTTGCCAGGGAACGTTGTTGGAATGAACATCAAATTGCCGGCTCCCGGCGCTTTCCGTGTGCGAGGCAGTGGCACTGGGCGAGTTCTGCAGAGACTGTATCGTTGGGCTACCACGATGTCAGGGAAAAACGAGATGCTGGCTGCATTGCATGCGAGAAGTGTGGGGATGGGCCATGATGTTCCTTTGGAACTTCCAAATCTATAACGGAGAGGCGGTAGGCCATCCACTACCGGTCGAGCATGGTGACCCTGGGAAATCTGAATGCAGGAACGATGTATCTCCGACGTGTGCGGTGTTGTAAGTATGCGGCGCCGGAAAAGATGGAGTGCGCGGCACAGAAGGAGGGGGTGGACGTGGCATGAAGATGGGACAAGGCACCGCGAAGAAGCACTCGCCCAGATTATTGGGTTGCGCGACGAACCATCTGCCGAGATCAAGCGGATGACCCGGTCAGCAGAAGGGCAAGATAGTGAACCACCGAAAGCACGTCCACTGACCTCCTTAGCCCATTTCGAAACTTTTTTGGTCTCTGAACCACCAAGCTTGGTGCGGCCAGCTTTGAGCATGTCGGCAACCCAAGGTGAGCTGAGGGCCTCCCTGAGTTGACCCTCCGGAAAGGCTTCGGCGATATCCCCGATAAGCCCAATTGCTGAACGTAACAGGGTTTCGGTACGGTCTGGATCAGAGAGGGCCAGATGGACGAAGGCGAAAATCGAATTTAGATATGGGAGGAGTATATCCGACTTGCTAACCGTCTTGAGACCGCTGACGATGCCGGTATAGGCTTCGAGCAACGCCTCGCGCAAGGTCATCACGTAGTCGATGAGATCGTAATTGCTCTGTAAGATGGTGCGCAGAGGCAAAGTCCGGTAAGTCTTCATGACGTAGTCGTCGAAGCGGGCCGCAGCCGGCAGTACTGACCGTGTCTACTTGGACTGTTCCAGCCTGTTGCAGCACCGACATCGTTGTTTCAAGGAATGGCTCGAATGCAGGTCCGACCGCCAAGGCAATGTCACCGAAGCAGCTGATGATGGGAGGCTTCACGCTTCGATGCAGAACCGTGCTCTGTAGATCGGTGAGCAGGAGCTCCATAAATACTTGACAGTACGGGAGGCTGGCTTCGCCCAGTGCCCGACAGAGGTCGCCGATGAGCCCAACCGCGATCGAGCACAACTGGTACTCTTCGTGGGAGTTGAGAGCATTGACGAGAAAAGGGAGAAAGGCCTGAAGATAGGGATGGAAGTTCTCATCGAGTGCAGCCGTGATAGCGCCGATTGCAAGGAAAGCGTCCTCGAGGATTGGGGACTGCTTCCCGGCTGAGCTGACGAGCTGGAGGAGCAGAGTCATCATCCGATCGGCAAGAGGCTGAATAGTGCGAGAGAGTCGCCGTGTGACGCTCTGTATGTATGGCGCATTGTCCCTAGGTCAGTGGTCTGCGAATAAGACTCGCATGGGACGGGTGACGAACCGTGAGAACCGTGCAGATGTTGACCTGAAGTTCGTTGTAGTTGTTCCGGTCATCCGCGCCAACCAATTGACTCTGTCGAAGAGAAGGTCGCTTGAGCAGAGAGCGGACTTGTTCCACGACAGGATGGAGCTTACCTGCAGTGCCAGAAGAGTCTCGGAACGATCAAGCAAAGCAAGCACGAGCTTGGAAATCGTAGGTAGGGTGTCTTTTGAGGCGTGCGTTACGAGTGTCGACAAGGCCTCGTAGGCTGAAGTTCGAGCACTTGCCTCATTCGTGCTCCTGTGAAGCAAGCATAAGCAGAAGTTCCCATTCAAGGCAAAGGGACAAGCAACTCACTTCTCGGCAAGCCGAAGCAACGCGGAAACGATGCCGTCGTAGTATGGACTCATCTCCGTAGACTCAGCTTGGGCATCGCCCAGTTGTTCCGCTAAGTTCATGATGCTCCAGCAACAGTTACTGACGATGCGCGGTGATTCTTCGAGACCGCGGACCAAGGCTGTAACCAGCGGTTGCAGTTGGGCATCCAAGTTGATGGTCTTGATCAGTACATCGGTAATTCGTCCGAGCGTCCATGCAGTGGTGTCGCGAACGTGCATCGAGGGGTCGTGCATCATCTCGATCAGCATCGGAAGGGCTTGCGAAACGAGGGGCATCAGGGTTTTCTCCTCGGGTCCATCCAGAATCGATCCAAACGCCATTACCGCGGCTTCCCGCTTGCGCCAATCCGCGTCCTTGATATTCGTCTCGACGAAGGGGATGATGGGGGGCACGATACCATCGCCAACGCATTGCGCGAGAAGTGCCAAGCAAGTCCCTGCCGCCATGGAGACATTCCACTCGTCCTCGGTCGTATCCTCTTCCTGCTTGAGAAGCAGCTGCAACAAGACGGGCAGGATTTCTGGTAGCGCAATGCGAGCAAAATGCGACGAGTCACGTTCCGACTGGTCACCATACTCGGCTGCCTCCTCGGCTTCCAGCGCGAGCTCGATCTCCTCGTCGCAGACGGTCGACCAGAATTCGACGGCTTGCAAAGCCACTTGCTCGTCAGCGTGCTTCATACCCAGTACGGTCAACTGATGGAGTTCGGCTCGGCGTAGACATTAGTGGCGACCCAGAGGCTTCAGGGGGGACAGCCTGCGGCCAAGGGTGCGGGCACTTGACTCACGCCAAAGAGCGCTCGCTCCATGTAGTGCTTCATATAGTCGTAGTACAGGCTCATGATACGAACGAGACATTCGAATGCGGCAACCTGAACGTCGGACGACGGTGACTGTGTCGCCTCACAGACCACTTGCATGATGTAGTTTCGTTCTCCCTATCGGTAACACCGCGAATCACAAAATCACGGATCAGTCACGCCGGAGGCACGAGCCACGTGTAGGTAGAGAGAAGGCTCGCAACCCACCTCGCGCTCAAAATTGTCTTTGACGAATTCAAGAGAATTGTAAAGGGCGTGCACAGCCGCTAGCTGCACCTCCGGGCTAGCAAATTGCCGGCGAACGAGGCTATGGAGTCAGAACTCTCGACGTGCACGGCCTGCGAGACTCGGGTCACACACCTTGGCTCTTCCTTTCGAGCGCCTTGCACGACCGCGGTCAGGATCTCATTTGATTGACTCGCCAACAGCTCGGGTTTCTGTGGGTGGACAGTATAAGCGGTCACATTTAGTCAGTTTTCGGCGCGCGTGTCGAAGGGGATCAGTCCCGCCAAGCATTGCATCGCCTCTGCCCAGGAGCGCGGGTGCCCATATCGTCACAGCCACGTCCCGCTACACGGATGCTTCAGTGAGACGTAAAAAGATGGCGCCGAAAATGAACTGGCGCCTGGAGCGAGTGCTGGAGGTACCGGGGCCGCGATCTGCTTCCGGAGCGCGGCCAGGGGCTGCCGGACGGGGAAAGCTGAAGCGCGCCACAGCGCGGGCGCGACTCACGATCGACTCGCAGATGTAACCGATCGCCTGCAGTGTAGCCTGCCGCAAACCTGGGTTGTCACCGTTGGCGACGAGCTCGAGCAGCTGCGCGATCAGGGTGGGCCACATGGCCGCGGGCACCTCGATGGCGGCGATGGCGGCCACGACTTGGCCCGCGACGTTGCGAGCTCCGCGATCGGCCACGGCGAGGGTCGACAGCACGGCATGCTTGAGCTGGGTACGTGTCGCGGGGTCGAGCGACTTCCAGCGCTGGGCATACTCGTCGGAGCGGCTCGTGTCGCGCGCCGAGAGCGCGTTCTTGATGGCGAGGCCGGCCGCATTGCGCAGGTGGGAAGGCAAGTTGGTGTCCGCCAGCGAGTTGGACAGCGAGACGAGATACTGTGTCGGGCTCGAGCTGAGGGACTGGGCCAGTTGAGCGGTCGCATTCTCGCGTTCCTGCGCATTCGGCGACAAGGTCGCAGCCAAGAGTGTCGAGGCGTCCATGGCGGAGGCGAGGCGAGGCGAGGCGAGGCGAGGTGAGGCGAGGCGAGGTGAGCGGCGCCGTGGGCCGACTGATGAGCGCTAGCGCGGCGTAGTCGTGTTGAGTGGTCGGAGAAGCGCGAGCGCGTGCACCGTGAAAAGGGCGGGCGATGCGGGCGGGCCTAGCTATGCGAGGCAAACTGCGCGCAAACAGGCAAACGGCTGCTGACAGTCGACAGGCGCTGCGGCGAAGCAAGTGCTAGCTAGGTAAGCAGGTACGATGAGACTAGTGAGAGAGGGCGAACCGGCGAACGAGGGCAAAGGAGCAATACGCGCCGCGATACAGCTCGATCGAGCAGAGTTGGGAAGGATGCGCAAGTGGTGGGCAGATTATTATGAACCGCTTAATCGATGACTAGGTGCTGACTAATCCACCTCCGGTAGTAGTTCCTAATCATGGGTGAGCGCGCGCGGAGCCAGGTGGAGCCGCCAGATGCAGTAGTAGGCAGTAAGCCACGTTCTTCGCTGCCTTACCTCGTCCACGTCAGTGGCAGGCACCCCCCCCGCCTTCATCACCGACAGGCCCGATTCGAATAAACGAGCGGGGCAAGACTAGACGAAACGAGAGGAGACGACCGCTTTCGCTCTTGTCGAGACTATCTTGCTTTCGAATGAGCGATAATCGAGTACGTGATGGTCCAGCAAGTCTCTTCCTCGGCCCTGAGGCCTGAGCGCTGAGCCCGGACCACCAGCCCAGCTCCTCTCGACGCCCCCGACCCGCGCGCCTCGCAAAGCTTTTGGGCTGGCTGACTCGCTTCTTGTACTGACGATGACCACCCTTCTCGGTGCAATTGCAGGGTCGAGGTGGCCGGGGCCGGGGCAGTGGTGCGGCCCGAGGCGCACGGTCCACGCCCGGGTCTCGCGACGACAAACCGCGCCGCGAAGCGATACTGGATCTGAGCAAGTTCATTGACAAGCAGATCCGTGTCAAGTTCACAGGAGGTCGCGAGGGTGCGGCCCTACTCCCTTTTTTGCAGTGTGGTCGGTTCGGATCTGACCCTGTGCTCCTCCCCTTCGCCGGGGACGCCTCGTGCATGATCTCCGTTCTGCAGTCACTGGCACGCTGAAAGGGTACGATCAATTGCTCAATCTCGTCATGGACGATATCGAAGAAGCACTACGAGGTACGAGGCCCGTCGGATCGAATGCATCGGGACTGCGCTCGCGAAGTGCACAGCCGACTTTATTACGCTCTTGTTCGATTCTGACCACTGGTTTCTGTCGGATCTCGCAGATCCCACCACCGGTCTCCTGCTCGCACCGAGGAGAACACGCTCACTCGGGCTCGCCGTCATCCGCGGCACCAGCCTGATTGTTCTAAACCCACTTGACGGGTAAGTTCTGCTGCGATTATCAAGTCTCTTTACTGCATGGTCACCCGGGTTCTTGACGTCCTTGCACTCTATCATCGCAGGTCCGAAGAGATCGCCAATCCATTTGCGTAGTGTGGTTCCGCAGATGTGTTCTGTTTCCGCAACGGGGTGATATGCACATTCTCGAATCACAAGAAATAGCTCTGATTCACAGCATGTGGAAGGCCGTCAGCCACTATTGCAGCTGTGCTTTTCGAAGCTCCCACTTACCGAGGCTGCAGACCGATTTGGAATGCTTTTGTCCTGATTGGGCACTGTGGCCAGAAAAGCAGCATAGTGATACGAGAGTGGAGTGAGACAGGTGGGTGAGGATCGGTGGATACGGTATTGTACGGCATGACGCGAAAAAGCGAATTAGTGGCGGCCAGAGGGAGACCGACATCAGCGGGAGGCTAAGTCTCTACACAAGAAAAGCCCTTGGTTTCGGGTCTTGGCTTTGACAGGAAAATGCGCACCTGCTTCGAAGATCTTGAAGCTATCCCTGTCGACGACTGTGCCCTCACGTACTTGCATCACGCTCGCGACGTTGCCACAACGGTAGCAATAATTCGGGGCTGACCAGACGGTCACGAGGTTGTTCTCGGGCGCGAACATGAACTTGTAGCCTTCCTGGACCAGTTGGTGGGCCCGCGCAATCAAGGTGAGCTGGTTCACAAGATTGAACTTTTAATAAACCCGACAACATAGCAGAATGCGACGTCAGCCCTGAGAATGTGTGGGGTTCGCTCGAGTTGCGGGAAATCTTGCCTCATTGGTCACGCGCGCCCCGAACAGCCACCCGGCACCTCGAGGTGATATGGACCATGTCTCGACCTCGTCTGGGTCGGACCACATCAGATCTAGATAAAGGACGACCATTTCGAAGCGTAAGTGCATGAAGCGTAGATGCGGACCGAGTTCTATCTCGCATTCAAAGGCGTACCGCAGAATGCGCCTTCGTGGGGAATCTCCTGGGCCCGCGCGATAACTCGTATTTGGTCCAAAGTACGGAGCTCAGGAGAGAGACCGCCGTGTACACACAATATGGACCCATCCACGACCTAGACATCCACAAGGCCAAAGGCTCAATTGGTCAGTCCGGCGGACCTCCCTCTATAGATCGTTAAGCATACTTACAGCTGCGAGATTCAGGTAATCGAAGACCGAGCAACACGCCTTCCATACGTTGGCATTGCCGTACTTTTGTTGGCACTCGTCTGCGCACGGCGCAGGGGTTCGATCCGCACCCAAGTTCAGCTCGTATTGCACGCCTGATGAGCGAAATATGGCGAGGAGACGGACCATAAAAGCCATACACTTGCGTGATTTGCCGGGACTCGTGGTTGCCCCTGAGTAATGTCACGCGGTCCGGGTACCTGCCCGAATACGAAAGCCACGTATGGGAACACTGCCAGCATTTGAAGTCGATCGAGGTCGAATGGGTATGAGCCAACTCCAAGGAGAGCGACTCACTTGGCCTTCAACGTTAGCAACAGTGAGAGCGTCTCTAGGCTGTAGTACCCCCGGTCAACGAAATCGCCCTTCTCGGGGGGGATGCCCCGAAAATTGAAAATAAGAGGGACTGTCAGACGCTTACGGCGGTTTTTGTACGAGCAAGTCGTACACCGCTTACCATGAAGATATAGGATGTCGAAGGACAATCCCCTCCCACATGGAGTAGCTCGAGCAGGTCCCACAACTGTCCATGGATGTCGCCGCAGACGGTCACGGGGGAGGACACGGGCTGGACATTCGACTCCTCCATCAGCAGCGCGCGCACAATGTTGCACAGCTGCTTCATTACGGATTCGGGAAGATGTCGGCATTGGCGCAGTTGAGAAATGTACAGGTCGGGATTGAAGTCGCGCTGCAACAGCAAGTGTCGGGCCACTGTGAGGATTCTGGTGTCTACTACGGCGGTGGAGCGAGAAGCAGTAGGGGGGCGGAGGGGAGACTCCAGAGGACGACGAGTCCGAAGGCTCACCATGGCGAATGACCATACAAATGCGGACCCGACACGGCGTACCGATGTTACGAAGCTGTCGACAAAGCGTAAAGGTCTTGGCAGAGTGCAAGCGTGCTGAAGCCTAGCCGATACGTCCTGCAGCTGCTAGTGGCGCGCTAGATCGAGCCTGTGCGGGTTGATGATGAGCTATGCGGTTCGTACAAGACACACGAGGTGTGCAGAGTGTGGAAAGAAGGAGGCGCAGAACTGTGGCGTTTGCCGTTGTCCAAATGGGTAGCCGTGGTGGTGATCATCGCTGCAAGAGAAGCTGAAGCCCGAATCGTGGGCAGCCTGCGGCGCGCCTCGTGGGAGCCTTTTACGGCAGTTTTCACCCGCGGCAAAATCGCTTTCAGGATGTGTGATAGTCCTACTGGTCAGTTTGGGGCCAAAGGTTTTTAGGTATTACTAGGTTCGGCGGCGCGCTCCGCGCGCCACCTCACACCGTAACCGTTGTAACCGTTGTTCAAGTCGGGAGAAGACTGCGCGACGACGATGAAATGTACAGAGCCTTGATTTCATCACTGAACTACTTTTTTGTCTATGGAGCTTTGAGATAGCTCTTCATTTCATCAACTCAAAAACCATTCTAAAACCTATGTTTTCTGTTACATTGTCCGCTTCTCCGTTCTCAGTCTGATGAAGCAAAACTCTGACACCGTCCACATTCGTTGCTCGGGACAACGCGACGTACAACTGGCCGTGAGAAAAGACGGGCGTCTCTAGACACACTCCTACCTGCGCGAGTGACTGGCCTTGCGACTTGTTGATCGTCATAGCCATTGCGAGCCGAATCGGAAACTGCGTCCGGTGCAGAGTGAACGAAAGCTCAGCCGATGACCCGGTCTTCAGCGTGATCCGTGGCAACAAAACGGGTTGTCCAGCATGATCTCCTGTGAGAATGATGGCCTCGAGCACGCGGGTGTGTAACCGAGTTAACAACAGCCTTGTGCCGTTGCAGAGCCCCGCGGCGGGGTCCAAGTTTCTGAGGAGCATGACGGGACATCCCACTTTGAATTTTGCAGTGTGCAACGGCATCCCGGCGATGTTGAGACTCTGGAGGTACTCGATCGAGAAAAGTGATTCGTCTTCGTTTTCGACTGAATCCGCGCTGTAGAACGTTTGAGCGTCACCCGGCAGCAGGTCGAGCACCATGTCGTTGATCTGATCCACCTGCAAGTTTTGGGCGCCAGAATTGCTCGATCTCGGAAGTATTCCACTTTTTCGCCTATTGACATATTGTCCAGTTCGAGCGCGGGCACGGGATAAACGTGTCTGATTAACCCGGCTCTGTTCCTCGTGGTCGCCGGCAGGAGAAGCTCACGTGGGAGCGCGATAGAGTCTTCTGTTTTGTTCGCCGAGCCGTCTCCAACTCCTAAGAGCCAATTTGCAAAGTCCTGTGCCTTTGCCCGTTCTGTTTCGGTCATGCGGTCTGCAGCGGCCAGAAGACGCATGTTTGTCTGCGCTTGCACCTTGCCGCGGTTAGTATAGGGTCTGAAAGTCAAGCAAGGACTACTACTTACAGAGAGATGCAGCACCTCAACTTCCCCCCAGAAGTCAGCATTCATGATGCAAGCGTCGACGATTTGTGCAGGCGATGCTTTGGGAATAACGGGAAGGCATTGCTTCGGATCCCCTGTGATGTCACAGTTCAACCGGTCAGTTAGTCATGCTGCCCTGCGCTGTGCTGTTGAAAGATTGGCACACACCTGCCAACACAACGGTCAGTCCACCAAACCGAGCCGTCGACGATCGCACATCTTGCAACATCCTGTCCACGAGCTGGAAACATCGACGGTGCTGCATCGGTGCCTCGTCCCAGACGATCAAGTCGCACATCCGAAAAAGCTCGGCGAGCTGTCCTTGTTTCGGAACGTTGCACGTAGAGTCGTCGAAGATGTCGATCGGGATCTTGAACCGTGAATGTGCTGTTCTGCCTTTTGGCAGTAGCAGTGCAGCAATACCCGATGATGCAACGGCAAGAGCGTATTTTCCCTCTGACCGAATCCGAGCAAGGATCGTTTTTTCCAAGAACGTTTTGCCTGTCCCTCCCGGAGCATCAACGAAAAAGACTTTTCCGCGGCTGTTCAGAATCGAGTCAAGAACTGTCTCAACAACAACGCGTTGTTCGACGTTGCAAGACTCGAAGTTGTTCCTCCAGAGACCTTCCAATTCGTTGAGTTCCGCTGCTGTGGCTGATTCCTCCATGATAAGACGATTTGTTGAAGCTTCGTCATCGAACTGAATCGTTGGCAGCGGCAGGCCGTGGTCTGACAATGAGGAGTCGAGTCGTTGCAGAATATTGCTGAGCTGCAGCAGCCCCCAGCTGGCTACATGCTCGGGTGTGATGATCGGCTGTCGTCTTTGGTTTCGTAGCTGGTATTCGACGTCTTGGGTGAGGTTGTCATAGTGCTTTGTCCATAACTGCGCCACGTTTGTCACTCCATCATCGGCCGTTAACAGCATGGCAAACGGGTGTCGCAGCTCGTGGCCAGTACGGAAGACCGCTGCTTCGGTCAGACATCTGTCGGCTTCAGCATCGTTGCGTAGGAGCCCCCGTTCGACACAGGCTTCCCGGAATGTTCGAAACTCAACACCATTGAAAGTCCTCAGATCTGCAAACGATGTCGGAGAAGGCACCTTGAGAAGAAGTAGTCGCAAGTAGTATCGCTCTCCGCCTTCAGGACCACAAAAGTAGATTCTTCCGATTGTCCGGTTGTCAACTTTTCGTGGAACCCAAGCTCGATCTTCGTTGTTCCATCTGAATCGGGTTGGCACGTCGACGTAAAGCAATTCTCGTGCGTTGTGATCGGGCGGCGTCTTGGCGCACAACTTGATGAAGGCGGTTAACGTCGTTTCTGGTGGCGCTGATAAATCTGGTGCTCCCTGATCTGGGTCGAACCGAACTTCTTGTTCATTCGGAAGGTGCAGCGCGAGTCTGGTCACTGCGGGATCCCGATCGTGCATCTCGAATCGAAATATCCGATAAATGGCTTCGGGGGCGCAAACATATCGAGCGTCAAGGAAGTTGTTGATTTCGTCTTGAGCTCCGGGTTCGTCGATCGTGAATGAAGTACGGTCGTGGCCCTTGTAAACGTACTTGTACAGGTACTTGATCGCAGCAACGCCGCTTGCGATTTCCACGTTGACATGACAGTTGTACTTGGAAGCAAGGAACGGATTTGTTGGAACAACGTTTGCATCCGTATAAACTTCTTCTTGCGCTGTGCCCGGGAATTTGATATATTGGTGTATGCCGCGACGCCGGTAGTGTGGATAGCCACCGTCTTCGCTGGTCGTCCGCGGTTGGAGTCGTTTGGGAAACCGTTTGGTACATTTTCCATGGTCGTCGTGGCAGGTATGCTTGCCGGGACGATCACACCGCCGGTGTAGCATGGAGTTTGTGATGGTCTCAAACAATGCGGGGAATTTATCAGGGTCCGGTATTTCTGCGGTGACTATCTTGTCGTAGTCGTCGTTTGTTTTTGGTTTGTCTTCTGGATCCATGATCAAAAGGATGTGGGCGTGAGGCAGCCCGCGCTTTTGAAATTCGACAACATAGACATATGCGATGACCTGTGCAAAGAATTGAGACTCGTGAGCATTCTATTCATTTTATATTTTAAGGATTGACCGCGCCGATGACGTACCTTTCCAAAGACTCCCGGCGCACGACGAACGCCTAATACATCCGCAAGAAGAGCTTTCAATTTGCCGTGAAAGACCCGTGTTACTATGTCGGGACGGTCGGATGCGGTTTGGCCAAGAAGCAACGCGTTGACGATTTCCGACCAGGCAGGGTTGCATGTCATTGTGATGAATATGTCCGGAGCACCAAAAACACGAACGATGGCCATAGCATCTTGGTAAAGTTGGACCATTTGGCGTGGCGATCCGGTGTGTGACGACGGTAGAATGACTCTTTTGCCAATCTGCGCGGGATCGAGTCCTTCAGCCAGGCTTGCTTGAAGGGACGAGTACTCTTCGGCTCGGAGCTTTTGCTGATTCGTTCTCATCCAATATAGCCGTTCTTGTTCAGTCAATGCCCAGGCGTCCGCGACAAATTTCTGGAACAACCGGCCCCCTAGGAACAACGTCGGGTAACTGATATTCGGAGGTCGAATATGGAAGTAGTACGCGTTGAATTGGCTCTGCGTCACACGTTTGGATCCGCCTTGTCCGGTTTGTGGGTTGACGTTGGCGTTATCTGTTGTGCGTCGCAATACACCGTTTTCGTCTCGCACGCGCCGAGCTGCCTCTGTTGCGATAGCGTTTTGGCTGAGGGGAATTCTGTCGTGGTACCAGTCTTCGCCATACGGTAACAATAGCGGGTATGTGAGCGCCATGAGTGCAGGATGACCATCGTGAATGAGCTGAATTCCGCGGCTGTCATTGTTTGGCGGGTGACGTAACCGAACGACGATCTCTCTTCTTGAAGATCGGTACTCGGTCTCGTCTCCGGGTAAAATGACGGCCACCTCGTCTTGCGTCGGCAAGTTGTAGGTTCTTGGGTCTCGATTGCGCGGTGCAAGTAAGCGCAGCTGGTACATGTGAGACGCTTCACTGTCCATGAATTCTTTTGCTGTCAAGAACAGTTTTACGCGCGTGTTGTGGAGTCGCAGCATGCCGTCGAGTACAGGAACAATCTGCTGATACGCCGAGTCCAGACGTCGAACTTCTTCAGGCGGTCCGTTGAATTTTCGTCGGGCTTCAATGCGTTCGGTCGGAGCCAGGAATAGAATCTGGGCAAAGACTGGGTCGTCTGCTGGGCCTGGTGCTAGCGTGCCGATACGGTGAAATACCATTCCGCTCAGGTAGAAAGATGGTGGTCCGGAGCCGCTGATGATGCCATGGCCTTTGCTCGTGCCGAATGACGCCATAGCAAGGCTTTCATTGAATGCAAGAATGCGATCCCGGAAGATCTTCTCAACTGTTTCACGGATAGTGAGCAAGGCCGTTAGTCCGCTGTACTCAATCTAGCAGGTCGAACAGATCGACGTGTACTAACCTGGGCCATCGCCAGTCAGAAGTGCGAGCAGCTCGGCGGGGGCTTTTCGATCCCGGGCAATCGAACTTCGCCGTCCGCGCAACAGATTTTGAACGGTGTGGCGCCGCCTGGGGTCGGTGATTTTTCGAACTCCCAGTGTAGAGCCGAACAGATCGGACATTGCAACGTCATTGATCCAAGATCGTGCCGGGAAAACGGCCCTTCTGGCAACGGTAGCAGCGCAGTTGGGACGGTCTGGCTCGATCGCTCTCTTGCGCGTTGGTGTCGTTGACGCTGCTCCGCGGGTCGTCGATCGACGACAGTAGTGGCTGAAGTCGCAGTTGCGTCTGTACTTGAACCCGCGTCGCGAGAGAGGTCTGGAGCTGCTTCAAAGTGTGGACGAACGAATCTCAAGCCAGGAGGTGAAGGACTGCGGGCCCGTCGCACTTGCCGTGCGACATTGAGACTGCCTGCTGCCTGTGCAGGTCGACTTGACGATCCATCTTGCGCGACGTCGTCTTGATCGATTTCGCGCTGCCGCTTCTCGCGAAGGCGTCGTTGGCGTTGAGCTTCGGATCTGAGATTGTTCGAGGTTGCTGGCGGCGGCGTCTGTGCGATTAGAGCGGGGGCCGGGTTGTGCGGAGGGACGCGAGCAGCCTCGCGGGCGGCGCGCTCAGCCTCGGTCACGTTGCCGACGTCTTTGCTGCGCCTCTGCTCTCCGTGAAGATTGTTGTAGAGGAGACGGGACGTGAAAATTGTTGGCAGATGACATTTCGGCAGTGGCGGAGGTTGTTGACGGCGGCGTCTATGCGATTATTATTAGAGCGGAGGTCGGGTTGTGCGGAGGAGGAGCGCGAAGCAACCTCGCTGGCGGCGCTCTCATTTTATTTTTATTTTTTTACGTTCTTTGTCTGACGCGACAGTTTCATTTAGAGGTCGCTCACGTTGCCGACGTGTCTGCTGCCCCTGTGTTCTCCGTGAAGATTGTCTGTACGTGAATGTTTGCAGATGACACATTTCGGCAGTGGCAGGAACTGGATGATTGAAGGAACTACGCTACGATGTGGTAGACACGCAAAACAGGTCGTCTCAGTCTGCTTCGGGATTCGGGAAGCAGAGGGTCATGTGCCAGGCTGCTTTGATGGGAAATGGAACCTCGGCGAACGTAGGCGAAACGGTCTGTGGACCGAGAGCTGCCTATGACGTCACGCCACGTGGTTTGTCTTTCGTTCTTTGACGTTCTTTGTCTGACGCGACAGATTCTCTTAGTAGTTTATATATATATATATATGTGTAATAATATATATAAAGCCCAGTGTCGGCAAGCCGTGACACGCTGGCGGGGCCCCTAACGGCGGAATTGGCGCACTGGCCGACACTACCCGAGGTCTGGCATAGATTTCGGCAGTGGCAGGAACTGGATGATTGAAGGAACTACGCTACGATGTGGTAGACACGCAAAACAGGTCGTCTCAGTCTGCTTCGGGAAGTGCTTCGGGAAGCAGAAGGTCATGCGCCAGGCTGCTTTGATGGAACCTCGGCGAACGTGGGCGAAACGGCCTGTGGCCGGCCGAGCCTTTCTGAAACAGCGCTAGCTGGCTCAGGGGACACGCTGGACCGAGAGCTGTTGCAGTAGCGAAACTATTATGACGTCACGCCACATGGTTTGTCTGTTGGTTTGTCTTTCGTTCTTTGACGTTCTTTGACGTTCTTTGTCTCCCGTTACGTCTTTAGTAGATAGTAGTAAATAGTAGTAAATACTGTTATTGAAATCTATCATTTTTAAAATAAAAATAAAATAAATAAATAAATAAAAATAAAAATAAAAGTCTCCCGACGCCCCAAAAGGCATGCCGCCGGTGGCGGGATATGGAATGGTACTCGAGTCATCGACCTAGTAAGGGATCATCAACCAAAGCGATCATAGAGCTCCAACATCTACCCCATCATCTTCAATTCTCTGAACCTTTCAATGGGGTAACCTCAAGAAAGCACGCCAACGTTTCACTCTTGACTCTGGCAGCCCCCACCCCCACTCGGTGCGACGGTGCGTAACCGGGGCCAGATCGCGGATCGAGTCGCCGTCGCTGGCAGCCGCCCGCTCTATGCCCCCTGCATTCGTGTGCATTCGCATGCATGCACGTGTACATCAGTGGATAGTCATGCTGCCTACTTGTTCCTTTCTCGTTCAAACGTATCTTCAGGTCATTGCACAGCTATGCACCCTCGTGCAGCTGGGATCGAATCAACTTCCCGCGACCTGCTTCGGTGCGAAACCTGCTTCCTTCTCCCGCCGCCGAGTGCACTGCGTCGATCTGGAGGCGGAGAAGTGGCAGGGTGAGGACCGTAATCCACGAGGGACATCAGGCGGTATAGGACGAGACGGAATGAGAACACCTGTGGGAGAGCTGGCAGGAACGTGCCAGGGGCCAGTGAGGACTCAGTCGATTCTCTTCGGAGCAGGCTGAGATAAAGTAGGAATCACTCCTTACTGGAGTAGGAACCTAATCGAAACTCTGGAATTGTCGTTTGATATGTGTCTGTGCCTGTGGTATCTGCGCGGATGCGCGTGCGTTTAGTCATTAGTCACTTTGGTATTGGAGTTTGATCTATTTAAGTTAGGGAGCGCGCGGGGTTTTCTTCCCGCGCGGCTGTTTACTCTTGATAGCTTTCTCATCACTTGCTCTACATTGTGGTCCTGACTTCTCGGCGTCGTGCACCCTCACCTATCGGAAGGTTAGTTACTGGAATACTTATTATCACTTGCTCTACATTGTGGTCCTGACTTCTCGGCGTCGTGCACCCTCACCTATCGGAAGGCTTTACTTCCGCGCTCGCATCTTTTCTGTGATACGCCGTTTTTCTTGATCCCTTTCAGTCGCTATTCTCCTCTTTTCACGATCATCGTCGCCCACGTCAAGCGCGACAATATCTAAAACGTTGAGAGAGGACGATGTTTGTGGATCGGGGATCGTCGTCCACGTCAAGCGCGACAATATCTAAAACGTTGAGAGAGGACGATGTTTGTGGATCGGGGAACGGTCGTGCGGAGTACATGGCATGTGAGACGACTTCCTCCCAGAGTCGGGGCAAAGAGTCGAGGTATCATGCTGAACCAAAAATGACCCGAACAAGCAGACGCCATACCTCATCAACTCGCCAGAACAACCGCCGCGAGGCGGATCTATTCGCTGAATTTCGTAGCCGCGATCTCTCGCTATGTCAATAATGTCGTGGTACCGCACAAGCATGGTGTGCTCGATAATATCGAGTTACTATTTCTGCAGCATAGCTGGCAGAATCGGGGGCGAAATTGTCACACCTCCGCGCTTAATAGTCTGCTGGAGAAGAGCTTAGCCTGGTGCGGTCTGACGTCTGACACCGCCCTGAACCAAAATCTCGTAGGTATTATAGAATGCTATCAGACGCTCCCGCTTAGTTTCCATACATAATTCAAAAATCTGTTCCAACTGGCTGACTGCCGCTGAGATGCACCAGAATGGTCTGAGATCCCTCTGAACCGGTATAATCCGACTTGAGATCGGTCTGAAATCGGTTTGAGTGGGTCTGAACGGTCTGCAGATATGCACCTGTTTCTGGCTATCAGCCCGTGACGTAGTTTATTTCACGCAGCGGAATTATTTCTGAAGCTGATGGTGTCTACTTCTGACTTTCTTTCATGGTTCGCTCATTGGGGTACTCAGGGATCAGGGATCGCTCTTCATTTTTTCCTTCGTTGGCTCGCCGCGTCGAAGCTCTCGCGTGAAGCCGGCCTCGCAACGAGCTCCGCGTTGGAATCCGTAGTAGATCGCAGTGGAAGGGTGGAAGCGAGCAAGCACCATCTCGGGTAAAGCTGCTGGACCATTCACCACGGTACCGATCGCGGCAATCTCAACTCTAGGGCAAGCAGCCTCCCGTACGGAGATTTACCCGAACCTTTGCCCAGCTGAGCCGTCCAGTGCATCTAGTGCAAGTCTAGTGCTTTCTGACGAGCGCTTGAGCGCGGCCACGTTGACTTCTACTAATAAGACATTTTGTCGTGCAGTCTATTAGGTAGATGTAGATCGATAGATAGACTACTGCGCGCGCATGAACAGGCGCGAACCTCAACTGCACGCCGCATGCCCTACCTCCCTGACATCAGCTGGCCCCACTTGCCATGTAGTTGGCATCGCTGGCCGCGGTGATTGCCGTCTCGGGATCATCGGACTTGATGCAACCGGGTTTTCAATTGCGACCCGAGCCGAAGCCATTAGCTGGATCGACAAGCGCCCCCGAGGACTTGATATACCTGCTTCCGGCCTTAAACTCGATCACCCGGACTCCTCGGCATCGAGCCAAAACTTCAGGCGGAGCTTCGACGGCAACTCCCCGCCTAGAAACCCCGGGCCCTCGATACTCCTCGAGGAGTGCTACTTCCACGCTGTTCTGTACTCGATTGGTGACTCGTACCTGCATAGCTTCTGAGTAAAAAGGCCCAGAGCCTTCTCTACGACGCCTACGCAGTATGGCCATGACGGGACCCTGATAGTGAGTGGCCGAGAACTCGTGCCAGAGCGCTACGGTTTGCTTCGCCACATTCGCATTTCTGCCAGCGTCGGACGATTCGGGGAGCGATGGGGGCGGCGTAAGGACCTGCATGGCATACCGAACCTGATCCGTCATAGCAAGAATGTAACGATATGATTGGTAGTTTGAAATGGACATTGCTGAACAGTTGAGGAACTTACGCCGGCAGATGCATGAGTCAAAAGAGCGAATGCAAGCTCGCGATGATCATTGTCGTTCGGGTCGAGACCTTCCTTTGGCCATTGGAAAGCAGCAGATTTTTCTTTCCTTATGCCGGCGACGATCTGAACAAAGATCTCGTATAGAAGGTCGTTCTGAAAATCATCCTCGGCCTCGAAGGAGCAATCGTTCATGTCGACCCCACCCTGAGGGAGAAAGATGTTGTAAGCAGCTTGGTGCCAAAACATATGGCCACAACGCTGAATCGCACTCGAAGGAGCTGGTAGCGGGGCTTTGGAAAGGCTTACCGTTCCCGCACCGCAACGTAACTCTTTGGCCGCCCATTTAGTAGGTTGGAGATAGAGTACGGCCTTGGCGGTCGATGCCTCACGTTGCCTGTCCGGGTCCAGTTTGTATGCTTTGTAGGTGTATTTCAGCGCCGTCCTTTTGATCAAATTCAAGACTCCCAGATTCTTCGAAACGATCTGCTTGAAGGAAACACAGGTGTTGTCAGCGCTGGCAAGGTATCACCGTAGGCGGGGAAGAATGCCGCACAAGGTCGGCGATCTTCGATGACCACTCGATAGGCCTCTCAGCGTTTTTGTTGTAGACTTCCGCTACGAGCTGAGACTGGGCGTAAAGCGATCTCTTTGTTCGCCACAGGCCTTGGCCGTCGAGAATATTCTGCATGAAAATAGTTTGAAACCAGGCGCCAGCGACCATCTTCTGCTCTAGAGTCAAGTCGGATGCTTGTCGGCGGTTGGGCTTTGAATCCAACGTCTCTTGATCTATTGGCTTGCGGTTGTGCGCCCCGTCGTAGGGGGCATTGTCATCGAGGTTCCCTTTGACCAGGGGCGACGATCTCGCAAACGACGAAGACGAGCCTGGTGTACGACTGGCAACCCTACCTTGCGGTGGATTGCGTCTTAAAGCTTGTCCGGCGATTGAGGACTGTAGAGCCTGAGCCTTGGGCTGGGGCGTCTGCAAGTGTTGATACGACCCATTGAATGCCTGCACGCAAGTACCGAAACCTGCTTGAATGCTACTCACTACGCCTGGAGCCTGGAATGACGCTTTCGTCATCATCGTCCATGATGCTGGTCGCTACCTTGTTGACAATGGCGACAGGTGCGGCCCCATCGGCGCCATCCACAACCGTGGGTCCGACTAAGTCTTCGCCCTCGTCCGAGTCTGCCTCGTCCTGACCGTTGTCCGAAAAGTCACAGGGGTCCTCGGCTTGTCCACCCAACACAAGGTCCTTTATAGCAGGATCGATATAGGAGTCCTCGTCGCCGCTATCTTCGTTGCTGTATGGCTCAACAGAAGTCTGCTGTGCACGGAAAAGCTGACGTGTGGTATCTGCATGAACGGTGTGAAGAGAAGAGGTGCGTGTCACCGCAAGCCTGGACGCGTGTGCAGGGGCTGCTGGGGGTGCACTGGAAACAAGGACGGGCGAGGCCTCAGTTCACCTACATTCAAGAAAAGATACAGTAGAGTTAAGAGATCACACTTGCACGTACTTCTCCTTCTGCTCCTTTGCGGCTTTGTGGCGTTGCCAAGCGTCTTGCTTCTTCGCTGCGTTGATTTGGCTCACACCGACAGCGACGTCGAGTCGCCGCCGCTTGTTGTCGGCCGCCTTCGTGTTCGCCGCCTTTCGTTTTTGCTGGGCTTGCGCCCTCTCCCGTCGGTCCGCCGGCGTGTCGCGGTCCCGCATTGTAGCAAGGCGCACAGACGCGGTGGCACTCGCTCGAGAAGGTCGAGAAGACATGTGAACAGATCGCTGGACAGGCACTGGGTGGAAGGGCTACAACCGAGACAAGACGAGAGGCGAGGAAGGGACGGTGAGTGAGTGAGGAGGAAGAGGGAGGGAGTCAAAAGGTGGTAAACAGAACGAGCGCGCGTGACACGTCGCATTTGTTGTTCGGTGTTTTTTTAGGGCGCGGTTTAGCGTGCGCCAACATATGCAGTGGCCCCTATGCTGCCACGTCGCGCCGCAACGCGCTAGCTGCGCGGCGTAGTTTTAGACAACTTAGCGCATTTCGAGAAAATACGCCTGCATTCAGGCTGTGTTTACGCGCGTCCCTTGCCTTCCTCCAGCTTCAGTCCACTCTCGCTGACAGTAGACTCGTCGTACAGGCCTTCGGGATGTCGCTTGAACATGAAGGCTCTCGTTCGCAAATGAGTCAATTCCGATGCAACATTGCTGCTTGTCAGAGATCATTCCACCATGTGCGCAATCTCGAAGCACATTTGCACGTTCACGAAAGGCCCTGACCGCTCGACCGCGTACTACCCACGTCATCGGCTGCTGAACGAAGTCACCTCCAAGTTCTTAGACAACAGCGCTCTCGCCAAGAGTTCTTTCGCCGACGCCGCAGACGACAGAAGAACCTCAGAAACGGTTGGCCCGACTGCGACGTCGATGGCTTCAACTCAAGCGGTAGCGACTACGATGACGACTCCTCGAGCGACAGTTCATCAGACTCTGAGTATGATCATACCCTCGATGACCAGCCCGAGTGGGACGCTCGCCAAAAGAGAAAGTTTCGAGTAGAACAACCTCCGCTCGCAGGCTGGGCGAGCCGAGCCGACGGACAACTTTGTGACGAACACACTCCGCCTCCAACGGTTCCGCATGCCCATTTGTTCGACCCGAACAACGTCTTTTATCCGTTCCAGGACGAAAAGGATTATCAGTATGCACTGTTGACTCGCTCAATGTCTGAGTCTCTATTCAATGCGATGGTCACTTTCAACAACACGTTTCTTCAGGTATGTTCGGCCGAAGTTGTGAACGCTGGAACGGGGTCATATCCGCCATCTAAGTCCCGAGATATCACTCCGCAGGCGGACCATGCCTTCAGCAACAGGCTTCAACTCAGATCTACAATCGAAAAAATACCCTATGGTGAGCTTTGTACAAGTGTTTTGAGCTCTCCAATCTTCCACCTAACTCTAAATCGTACTCCTCCATTACTTAGCTCATCACACTGAATGGCGCGAAGAAAAAATCATCGTAACTGCGGAGGACTTAGGGTGGTCGAATAGTGATGCTGAACTTCCATTTTTGCAGCTGGTAAGCGCTGCCAGTCCAGGACAGGGACACGAGCAAATTCGAGCCGATTAACCTCGACACCTCTATTCACAGGAACATACGTTCCGATGTCGGGACGCGCATCATGTGCTCCAACATCTTCTCTCCAATCCCGTATTCTGCGGTCACCAGCATCTGCGGCCCATGAAGGTGTTCGAGGTCAAATCAAACGGTCAGGAGCAACGGGTATATGGGGCGCCCCATACCGCAGACAAAGCGTGGGAGATGCAAGTAAGCGCTGGATGGATGTTGAAATCGCCCGGCGCAAAGTCCATCAAGAGAACTGACTAGTAGCCGGACACTCTCGACGACCCGACCGATGTGGCCGTTCGCATTGACACCAGCTCGGATTCAACTGTCTTGTCGATCGGAACTGGGACTGCCTCGGCCCATCCTGTGTATATGTCTCTAGGGGTCAACGCCGGATTCCTCAAACGTGAAAACCATGGCGGTTTGGTCGTTATAGCTTTCCTTCCTAAAGTGGAAAGTGAGTATCGCCCGGGGCTTCTATTTTGCCAACGGTGGGCTGGCTGTTGCTAATGCTGTGGCATCCGCCTCCCACTCAAATCCAAGGGGCGGACAAAGGCAATGACGAGATGTTCCGTATATACAAACGCAGGGTGCTCCATCGAGCTCTAGAGTAAGCTGTCTCGGCTCGGTCGACGTAGCGGAGAGCTCTGATAGAATAGCTCGAATCCTACAGGATATTGTGGGCTCCGATCAGACACCTTCTTTCAGGCCGACACCTCTTCCAATTTGCGGATGGCCACTATCGATACATCAGGGTGTACTTTGGACCGGTATCTGTTGACTATCTGGAGGCGTGTTGGCTTACATCCCTTGTTCAGGGCTACGTTCCTTGGTAGGTGGACGACAGCTAGCGTTTGATCGCCTGCAGAGTTGACTTAACTTACATGGGCTCACTCTGTTTGCGCTGCTAGCTGTGTACAAGAGCCACTCAAGCTTCAAGAAGGCCCTGCCGCCCCTCGTACGAGTGCCGATGCCTACGAAGTCAGAAGGGCAGCAAGCCAGCTCAGGACAATCACAGCGCAGACAAAGGCGGCCAAAGAAGAAGGCTATCACCTTGGCAGGGTAAATTTTGCAGGATTTCCCCCTCAGCTCCTGTTCACTGAATCAGTCCCTTCCTGAGGCTCAGACCGTCTGGGATTATTTAGGGGTCAATGGGCATGAGCTCATGGTGGCTGATCCTCTCCACCAGCTGATCAAAGGTCAGTGTTGCTAGCTATAGACGGCTTCTCCTTTTCATTGATCCTTTCTTTCTCTCCTCGTCCTCTCTCATCAGGCATGGTGAAAGACATCACTATTGACGACTTGTTCATTGAGACATGCGCACAAATCGCCACTGATGCTCATCCCAGGAGAAACAAGCAAAAACTCGACGAACTAATTGGCAGAATCGAGCTGAAGTAAGTTTGATTGAATCAATCAAGAACAAGCATGCGATCTGAGATGTCGAATATTGTACAACAGTATGCGTTTGATGCCCCTTCATTCACAACTGCGTCGCTTCAAGGACGGGTTTCAGCATTCCAACTGGACCGGTAAACATACGCGCGACTTGATGAAAGTGAGTGAATTCTTTCAACTTCATGCGTTTTTAATAGTAGCGTCGATCCTGATATCTTCTGCCGGGATCACGCAGATTTTTCCTGCCGGTGTGTGGGGTAAGTCGCGCCTCCAAAATACTACATCTTCGGACCGCAATGCTTGTGCTGACTGATTCATTCACATCCTTCTAAGCAGATGTTCAGATCATCGGAGACGACTACGAATCACGAACCCTCGTCGACGAAAACGCCCAAATTATGACACTGCTTTCCGTGCTAATTATGTACGCCACGTCCCTAGAGGCCACGGCCGATGACGTAGACGATATGGATTTTGCGTACGATGCTTACATGTTTGCGAGTCAATGCCCTCTGAACGAATTTTTGCATGCTTCAACTTACGTGACTTTCCGTGCCTTCGGATTTCAGCTTGCGAGAAACACGTATGATCGATTTCGAATTGTCGACGGACAGGTCGAAAAATTGAGGTTCAATTGGCCCCGCCTTCACTCCGTATCGCACTACGCGGAATGGACCAAGAAGTGGGGCGTTCCTGTACACTCCGATACAAACACATCGGAGGTCAGTCTCTGATCTGATAGAATTCTTGAGCGAACGTTACACTGACCTACTGTATCGACCCAAGCGTGCCCATATTGACTCGGTCAAGGTCGCGTATAGAGCCAGCAACAAGTGCAACACCGCTTCGCAACTCGTCAACTACTCAAGACGAGCCGATAAAATCAGATCTTTGGAGAATGTGATAGATCTTGACAAGCTTGTGAAATCTCCTGGAGATCGAATCATATTACCCATACCTGATCCAGTTCCACATGAGTTCCACCTTTCTGCGCGACCTTGTGAGTTTCCGGCCTGTAACTGCAAGTCTTGCCTAGCCCTTGGCTGACTTTGAACCCATCTGCCATCCCATTCAGCCGGCAACAATCGATGCATGATCACGATGAACGAACTCCAGGTCTCTCTCCAACAGCCTCGCCTTCTTCAGCTCGTGCGGTCCACTGTCCACTTCTCTTCTTTGAGTGTTCAACAGGCGTCAAACTGACGTATGTGGCACCTGGCCTTGTAGACAACATGCTACCTCCTCGAATTTGGACACTCAAGTGAAGAGGTCGAATTCTTGGACGATGAGAAAGCAAAGTGGTATCACAGCTTCAAAGTCTCCAACCGCATATATCAGAACACACCGGAACAGACGAGGGATGACGCAGGTGAGCTGGTACTAGGAGAACGCTGCACTGGTCTCCTCAGCATACTGATTTGTCTCATGTACGCTCAGATATCATCAAACACGTCATACGAGCAACCTTTCGTTACAAGCACGGCAATCAGGATGGATACTGTACTCGCTTTGACTGTGTCTTTGTGCACAACTTGAACTACGGTCCAATCGGCAAATACCACAACCATGCGACTTTCAAGGACAGAGCCTGGCACTTCGTCCTCCCTTTCACGATCTTCCGCTTGAGAGGTATTTTCACCTTGGACATAGGTGGCACTTGCCACGAGCTTTGCATTGGAGATGAATTTGAGTGGGTGAGTACTACTACCGTGCGGTGATCATGGTCGCTAAGTTCGAACACCATTACGAATCTGTCCTAATCCCCGCCTTTGCAGTGCCCAAACAGTGAACAAAATCTGGCAATCCTACAGCCGGTGCTGAAAAAGCGATTGAAAAGTGATGGGCAGTGTGTGCAACAAATCTTCCGTGTTCAGGACGTATTGCGCCCCGCATTTGTTCAGCCGTTGTTAGGCCATGCGGAATTGGCACCCGACCTGGATTTTCGGAATGTGATGGATCAATGGAATGGGGAG
This sequence comes from Microbotryum silenes-acaulis, assembly GCA_003665825.1. Lineage (NCBI taxonomy): Eukaryota > Fungi > Basidiomycota > Microbotryomycetes > Microbotryales > Microbotryaceae > Microbotryum > Microbotryum silenes-acaulis. The sequence goes on from QPFY01000006.1 coordinate 898,850, forward strand.
TTTGTGGTGAATCTCGCCCAGGATCAACATGTTTTTCGTCACCTTGGGCGTCATTTCACCATAAACCTATTACATGAAGCATTGCAGGGCACATTGCGGCCTGCTCGACGGCCTCCAGTGGCGGACTCATAGATTTTGCTGGAAAGTTATTTTTGTAGAAATTACGGTGTTATATGGACCAACTACTTCCTGAATATATGCTCCTTAGCCTCGTTGAATAAAATCAAGTGAAGCGCCTTTTGATGGGATTTTAGCACAGAAACTTGTTGGGGTCAAGAAAGCAATCCGCCCGCTCGTGTGCAAGTACAGGCTTCGCAGTTACGTATGCGAAGTGTAAGCGAGGTCAAACGTTAAGCGCGCGTTAAGCGATCCTTAAGCAGGGCGAGTCATCGCAGCGCTGGCTATGCGCGGATTATGAGGTTCGCCCAATTCAGCCGCGCGCGTATGCGTCCTTATGCACATCTTATGCACCATTAAGCGCTGTTAAGCGCGCGTAATCTCGGGCGAATCCTTAAGCGGGTTCGCGCGCGTGGCCATTTTGCTCCTGTTGTCGATGCTCGCGATACCAATTTCTCGCTGAACTGGCCAACCTGATTGCCCATCGAGCTGCTCATAAGTGTAGGGGGAAAAGGGGAGAAAACCAAAAGGGAAGCAGCCACCTCAGAGCTGTTCTACTCAAAAGGAGGCCGATGGTATCGAGCGACCCAAGTCGCGGAGAGGCAGGCGTAAGGATTAGCAATAGTACAGAGCAAGGACGCAGTGCAGCACATTCACGCCTCTTGAAAGGGTTGGTCCGGTCCAGTCCATGGAACCAACTCGCTTCGAAGACATGGGGTGCACGACAAAGAGCTTTCGCTGGAGGAGGTGGCCAAATGGCCCGAGCGCTCACAACAAACGAGAATTCAGAAGAATGCCTATATTGGGGATGGCCGCATTCAAGCGAGTTGTCGCTGAATTTAGGAACGAAGGCAACTGGATCTAATGTTTTGTTGGTCCTATACTTTTAGGAAAAGCTCCCTGTGGGAGACAAGCAGTACGGAGTGCTACTAGCACAACGCTATCCTCAATTTGGATCGCTTGGCGGAGCTGTAACCACTGCCACAACCATTGGAGATCGGATCTCTGATCTGCTTTGGCCTCGTGGCAAGCATTCACTCAGCTGCGATCAAACTGCTGATAGAGGAGAAGCGCTGTCCATCGGTATTGGTACGTACGTTGTTTTGAGAGTGGCAGTTGAGCTGTGACGTGCTCATTTGACACAGGTCTTGTCTGCTACAGTGCGATACATCTACAGCAAAGTGACAACAAACCACTGCAGCCAAGGCACGCTCGCGTCGTTGGCTCTACTTTCAAATGTCGTCGTACAGGAGCTTCGCCTCATCAAGAAAGCATGCTCTTCCCCTCACCTCATTGATGGCACTATGCCGTTCCGCATGATAGATGGTCGACAGGTCATCGAGTCATTGGGCCCGCCAAAGACTACATACCGTTCAACCGCGGACCTTACCTCACTTTACCCCGACGAGCGCATAATCAGCACGAGCGCACATACCGAGCAAAGATTTGCCTCCCTTCGGAGCGAGCCCGGCCTGCGAGATGCCGCCGGCAGAACCTCTACAAGCCGCAAATGACACCGCGGATATAAAAAGCTCAAGTTCAGCAAACCGGAAGTCTGACAACGAAGTAGCGAGCCTGCCAGCCAAGCAAGGAAGGCGTGTTTGATGCCTGGAGCCACGCGCGACACCAGCCGAAGCGACGCGCGCCGCAAAGCACTTTCGATCAGCCGCCGCGCGGCCGCAAACGCTCGGAACGCATTTTCGAGGACTTTTGAGACATTTTTGGAGCATGTAGAACACATTTTGATAATATTTTCAAGGCGCATGTGAAATTTTGACATTTTGGGGCCAAAATAGGGTAAAAAAACTTTGACAAAAAGGTAAAAAAAGGGCGTTTTTCCACACGCGCCTCTGGCTGGGTTTTCGGGGGTCCTGTTGGCGGTACGTAGCAGGCTCATTCCGGGTCCCGCAGTGACTTTCCAGCCTTAGCCTTGCATGAACCAGCTGAGAGTCGAGCGCCCTCGAATCAAATGAGAATTCAAACACCAGCTAGCGTACAAAAATAGGCGACCCTATGTGCAGGACCTCAATACGCAAGCCTTCGCAGCAAGCTTCAAACACTTTCGAACACCCAAGCAGTACCCAGACAGACCGCGACAGAATTCAGAACGCGATCCTCGGCGCCAGCTCTCGCCAGCTCCGCAGATACATGCACCGAAGCTCCGTCTTCTCCCGCTCTCGCAGCCTCGCGAGTTTCGCCACCCTTCCTCGCTAGCACTGCAGGTGGGTACGACGGTTCTTGCCTCTGACTGCTTTCCCGTTAAGTTCGGCCCAGATGTTAATGTGGGAGTCGGAGTCGTACAGTTCCCCGCCTGCAGCCTTCAGCTGCACTCGATCGACATGGCGACTGACAATACATCGTCGAGCTCGCCTTACGCTGCGACGCTCATCTCGGCTTCGTTAACGTCCGGGCAGCCGATCCTACGCTTCGGCTCGTTCACCCTCAAGTCCGGTCGTCAATCGCCTTATTTCTTCAACTTCGGCTTGTTCAACACGGGGGCCTTGCTACTGTCTCTCTCGGGCGCGTTTGCGGATGCGATCATCGCTGCTTTTCCGTCAATCGGTCTTACACCTGCTGCACCCGCTGCATCCGGCTCGCTCGACGACAACACTCCCCAGGTTCTGTTTGGTCCAGCTTACAAGGGTATCCCACTCGTGGCGGCCATCTCGACCGAGCTCGCCCGTCGGGGTCGCGACATCGGGTATTCGTACAATCGCAAGGAGGCCAAGACGCACGGTGAAGGTGGATCAATCGTCGGCGCCGATCTCAGGGGCAAGCGTGTGCTCATCATTGACGATGTGATCACTGCGGGAACGGCCATTCGCCAAGCACACCAGATAGTCGTGGCTGAGCAAGGCCACACCGTCGGGATCTTCGAGGCCCTTGACCGCGAAGAACGCGGCGCCGGCTTTCTTAGCACGGTGCAAGAGATCGAACAGGAGCTCGGTCTTCCTGTGTTCAGTGTCGTAAAGATGCGTGACATCGTGGCATGGCTGGGCGCGCAACATCGTGACGCAGAAAAACTGACCATGGAAGCGTATCGTCGGGAGTACGGCGTCTGACTTATCCCCCTTGTAGCTGCTGTGTCAATGCAATTGAGTACAAATCAATCATACACATGCTGCTAGTGCACTGTGGAAATTCCACTATACCCCACAATGGAGCTGGGCAGTCGATTGGCATTTAGTTAACAATTCGAGGCTGGTGAACCACCAATTCCGTGTGGCAGACCATAGATAATTGGCGCGCGCAGTCCGAAAAGAACTGGACGAAAGGGAGTGAAAGCACTTCCGCCTCAAAACCGGCGCGCCAGCGTCCTATCACGTGCGGGCGCGACACTGGCGGTGGCCATGAGGGCGGCCGGTGAGGGTCCTCGCCTAAGCTCAACTAAGCCCTCCCCACCTCAGGCAGACATAGAAAGTACCGATCGTAAGGCGCGCGCCCAGACGGCATAAGAGCCGCACTTTCGGTGGGTTTGCAACCTTGCTACCAATGGTAGCAGAATAGGCCCAGGTTGCGCACGCCGACTTCAATAAGACATTTACTATGACTGCATTTGTTCGATAAAGAGTGAACCATCGGGTTCCATCGCGGAGTATTGATTGTCTAGATTTTTGAACTTATTTTGCAGAGGCGCAAGTATGTCGTGGCATGCTGTACACGGCTAACACGCAAATGTGGGTCGGTCACGCGTGACCCTGAGGACCGCCAGCTCTGCCCGTCTGCCAGGTGCCTATACTGCGTCGTGACTCGTGATCAAGGGTTCTCATAGGATCAGATCACCGGAGGATCGGATCAGATCCGATTTATTTTTTTCCCAATCCGCGTTGATCTATCCTTTCTTGATCCTATCCAGAAGGATCAATTTGATCTGAGACATTTAATTGCCTTATATGGCAACAGATGACTACACCTCACTAGTTGTCGCTATCGGTGTTGAGCGCATCATTCTCACTACTACCACCACTATTGTGCCCTCATAACTATCTTCCTCCTCCTTGTCGGAATCATTAGCATCATCATCATCCGAAATGATCACCTCACTGATTCGCCTTTTTCTATGAGCTCCGATCGCGCGCGTTGCCCTCGCCGGTGTAGGTGGGTTTCGCATGACATCTACAAAATGCGAACATGATTTTATAGTCAGTTTAGATTTGTGTAACAAAGGTCATGTCGGATAGTGGTACATACCCTGTAGCGCGCTCTTGTGAACGGCAGGTATCAGTTAAAGGGCTATCTACCAAGTAACGACGCTACATCGCCTCCCCCGCCCTTTTTTTTTTTTTTTTTTTTTTTTTCTTTCTCCGAGGCATGATCTATCCTATCTTGATCCTGCCCAGCTAGGATCAGGATCGATCTGATCCTATGAGAACCCTTGCTCGTGATCCAACTTGCCAAATCTACCCACCCATCGTGCCTCTCAACCTTTCCTTGCTTGTTCCCGCCTGTCCTGAACTGTGCCACCGCTGACACTTGCAGTAGCCTCGTTACCCGAAGGAGTGGTCACTGGCCCACGGGGTCGTCTGTTAACTCGGGCCTATTCAACTCCACCTTGCCCGGATCGCGCCGAGAGACTCACCTCGCCTACGATGAAGCATATGTGCAATTCGGTGGTGAATGTACAAATCTAAGCCCAAGAGGAGGAGAGCAATTCGATCTAAACGGGGCGAGCTCATTGTCACGCGACACACCAACTTCCGAGTCCCGGCAACGACTGAAGCATGCTTGTTCCTTGGCGCATCGACCTCGAACAGAACCAACGCTCTCGAGCTCCGAAATATTCTGGAGAAAAATAGAAATATCATGCGGATGCTGTGATCCTCGCGCGCAGGCAGAAAGGGACTCCAAGTCGATCCAGTGAAGCTCGCCCTCCTCGCTCCGCAGCCTTCGCCGCAACCGTGACCTCACCCTGCAGCTCGAGCCTCACTCGGTCAGTGAGATTATCACTGGTTTTGATACGATCATTGACCGTACATACTGCCTCGATTTGATTACTCTCCAAGTATGAGACATTTCGCTGCCGTGCGGCCCCACATCTCAATCAGGCCAGCCCGATTGTGCTCGGGGTCCTTTGGGCTATGCCCTGGCGGTAATTGAAAGACAGGGGATGTGCTTCGCTCCTTGCGGCCAAAGTTGCAACAGTAAGGTAAGATTTGAGTCATCACGTGCCTACATCGAGCCAACTTGTTCCCTTGACATGCTCTGCCAAGTGCGCGATGAATAAAGCCCAGCCTGCCTCCGAAAACCAACAGCTCCAATGATGACATGCTGACATCAGCGGATATAATTTATGCCATTCGACCGAACTCGGTCGAAACTGCAAGTATAGTGCGATTTTGTCTGATGCTGTCTTGAACAGTGTTGAGATGGCGCTGAAGATATCTTTGTAGTGACAGACTAATCCTGAGCCCCGACAATTGGACCTCGATCGCCGCGCGTGAGTATAGCCCCTGTGATTAGAAGCACATAATGCCGCCGCACGTCAGTTTATTATGGGCAGAGCTTTGACAATTCCCCAAAAAAGCACACCGTAGAATCCGAGAGTTTCGTTGACTGCGTTTCTCCACTTTCGGGGCGCGTTCTTCTCGTTCAGGCCGGCTTCTGTTCACTCGACCCCTCGTCTACCGCTCATACAACATGATGTCGACTCTCGTAGGAGTTCGCAAAAATGTTACTCGGAGTCCCATTGCCGCCGCCTGACAAGGCTTTCATGGAAGTCTTCGAATTGCCCCCCTCACTGAAGCCACTGGTAAGCACCTACTCCACCAAACCGCCGCCAAAAGTCAGAGCATTGGCAACTTCCCCATCTGTGAAACTGGTGAAGGTGGCCATCAACTATCAAATGTACTTTCCGGCCGTCACGCCGGTCCATCCTCAAGGTATATGCCAGATACATATGAAAGAATCTCGGTCGAGGCCTCTCCATACTGGCGCCGAGTGACCTTCATCAGCAACTTTGCCACTCGCGCTTAGTGCAATTTAGCGCACCGGAGATTATAGAAAACGAGCTAAATTTCACAAAAAGTGCGCTTTTGGCACTAAAGTGCGCTAAATTGCACTAAATTGCACTAAAGCGCGAGTGGCAAAATTGCTGATGTTTGGACTCAAAGCCCTTGACCCTGCCTTTGTACATCCAGCGGAAACCTTGTCAAAATTGGTGAGTGAAATCATTCAACATGTAATACCAATCTCTTCCCATCGGATAGGGTCCAATTGCAAAGTTCGGACGCATGATTGAGCGCCTTCTCCGAAACAGATGGCTCGGCGGTTCCCCCGGCTGGCCCCCATTGGCTTTTGCATTCAAAGCGCACGCAACTGCTCGAATGTCCGATACAGAAACCTCGTCAAAATCGGTGAGTGGATTCGGTCAATATAATCAACACATCTCTTGCCATTGGACAGGGTTGAACCGCAAAGTTCGGATGTATGTGCAAGCGCGTTTTCCGACCAACATGGCTCGGAGGGTCCCCTTACTGATGCCGAGTGACTTTTCATCCAAAGCGCATGCAACTGCTCAAGTATCCGAAGCTTGCACCTGGTCAAAATCGGCGAGTAGGTCTGGTCCATAGGAACAATACATGCCATGTCGTGGGCCAAGGTTGATTCGCGACTTCAGATGCATGTGCGAGGATAACCCTGGAAGAATCTGTCCCACTCGGGGCCTCAGCTTGCAGGCGCCGAGCGTCGAGTGACTTTTGCACCCAAAGTCGCTGTTCCTGCCCGTGTCAAATTGCTTTCCTCTCCTCAATGTCACCTATTCCACAATTATCCACCTTAGATCGATGTCTGTCCGAGCGGCAAGTTTTACGTGTACATCCGAGGTGCCGAGCGGTGCATTCGGAAAGCGATCATGCACGTTAGCTGTTCTCCGACTGAGACTTTTCTGCTCAAAACTTCCCCCATGCCACAAAGCCCTCGCTATGGTCAAAGTCTGGCAATCTACTAATCTACTAATCCTTAAAACTATCTACTATCTACTATCTACTAAAGACGTAACGGGAGACAAAGAACGTCAAAGAACGAAAGACAAACCAACAGACAAACCATGTGGCGTGACGTCATAATAGTTTCGCTACTGCAACAGCTCTCGGTCCAGCGTGTCCCCTGAGCCAGCTAGCGCTGTTTCAGAAAGGCTCGGCCGGCCACAGGCCGTTTCGCCCACGTTCGCCGAGGTTCCATTTTCAATCAAAGCAGCGTGGCACATGACCCTCTGCTTCCCGACGCAGACTGAGACGACCTGTTTTGCGAGTCTACCACATCGTAGCGTACTTTCTTCAATCATCCAGTTCCTGCCACTGCCGAAATGTCATCGTCTCCTCTACAACAACCTTCACGGAGAGCAGAGGGGCAGCAGAGACGTCGGCAACGTGAGCGAGCTGAGCGCGCCGCCCGTGAGGCTGCTCGCGTCCCTCCGCACAACCCGGCCCCCGCTCTAATCGCACAGACGCCGCCGCCAGCAACCTCGAACAATCTCAGATCCGAAGCACAGCGACAACGACGACTTCGCGAGAGGCAGCAGCGGCGAATCGAAGAAGACGACGTCGCGCAAATTGGATCGTCGAGTCAATCTGCATCGGCAGCCGGGCAACTGCGATGCGCCCGCAGTCCTTCACCTCCAGGCTTGAGATCCGTTCGCCCACGTTATGAACCAGTTCCAGACCTATCTCACGTCGCGGGGTCAGGTACAGACGCAACTGCAACTTCGACCACTACTGCCGTCGATCGCCGATCCGCGGAGCAGCGCCAACGACGCCAACGCGAAAGAGTGCGATCGAACCGGACCCCCCCGACTGCTCTGCTGCCGCTGCCGGAAGGGCCTTTCGCCCGACACGATCTCGGCTCAATGACATTGCAGTGTCCAATCTGTTCGGCTTTACACTGGGAGTTCGAAAGATCATCGACCCCAGGCGAGGTCACACCATTCAAAACCTGTTGCGCGGACGGCAAAGTTCGGCTACCCGGAATCGAAAAACCGCCCCCCGAGCTGCTCGCGCTTTTGACTGGCGATGGTCCAGGTCGGTACACGTCCATTCCTTCAACCTGCTAAATCAAGTACAGCGGACTAACAGCCTTGCTGAATATCCGTGAAACAGTTGAGAAGATCTTTCGGGAACGCATTCTGGCATTCAATGAAAGCTTTGCTATGGCATCATTTGGGACAAGCAAAGGTCATGGCATCATCAGCGGTTCCGGGCCACCATCTTTCTACCTGAGCGGGAACGTATTTCATCGTATCGGCACTCTGGCACCATCCCCAGCAAGCAACCCAGTCTTTGCGCAGATTCTATTCCTGGCTCCGACGGAACGCATTGAAGCGCGACGCAGATTCAATGGACCGTCTGAAGAAGTACGACGTCTGGACACGGCATATCAACAAATTGTTCCACTACTCGACGGTATGCTGCAACATCACAACAGGCGCGTCAAACTGTTCTTGACAGCACAGGAGTTCATGGACTGTGATGCATCACATATGTACCAGCTGCGGTTACTTGCGCCGCGCAATCGAGATCCGAGAATCTACAACTTACCAACTCAAGACGAGGTTGCCGTCATTCTACCCGGGGACGACACAGGTCGTAGTACCAGTCTTCGCCGTATGGTAACAGTAGCGGATATGTCAGGGCCATGAGCGCAGGGTGCCCATCGTAAATGAATTGAATCCCGTGGCTGTTGTCGTTTGGCGGGTGACGTAATCGGACGACAATCTCTCTTCTCGAAGACCGGTATTCTGTGTCGTTCCCGGGTAGAATGACGGCAACCTCGTCTTGAGTTGGTAAGTTGTAGATTCTCGGATCTCGATTGCGCGGCGCAAGTAACCGCAGCTGGTACATATGTGATGCATCACAGTCCATGAACTCCTGTGCTGTCAAGAACAGTTTGACGCGCCTGTTGTGATGTTGCAGCATACCGTCGAGTAGTGGAACAATTTGTTGATATGCCGTGTCCAGACGTCGTACTTCTTCAGACGGTCCATTGAATCTGCGTCGCGCTTCAATGCGTTCCGTCGGAGCCAGGAATAGAATCTGCGCAAAGACTGGGTTGCTTGCTGGGGATGGTGCCAGAGTGCCGATACGATGAAATACGTTCCCGCTCAGGTAGAAAGATGGTGGCCCGGAACCGCTGATGATGCCATGACCTTTGCTTGTCCCAAATGATGCCATAGCAAAGCTTTCATTGAATGCCAGAATGCGTTCCCGAAAGATCTTCTCAACTGTTTCACGGATATTCAGCAAGGCTGTTAGTCCGCTGTACTTGATTTAGCAGGTTGAAGGAATGGACGTGTACCGACCTGGACCATCGCCAGTCAAAAGCGCGAGCAGCTCGGGGGGCGGTTTTTCGATTCCGGGTAGCCGAACTTTGCCGTCCGCGCAACAGGTTTTGAATGGTGTGACCTCGCCTGGGGTCGATGATCTTTCGAACTCCCAGTGTAAAGCCGAACAGATTGGACACTGCAATGTCATTGAGCCGAGATCGTGTCGGGCGAAAGGCCCTTCCGGCAGCGGCAGCAGAGCAGTCGGGGGGGTCCGGTTCGATCGCACTCTTTCGCGTTGGCGTCGTTGGCGCTGCTCCGCGGATCGGCGATCGACGGCAGTAGTGGTCGAAGTTGCAGTTGCGTCTGTACCTGACCCCGCGACGTGAGATAGGTCTGGAACTGGTTCATAACGTGGGCGAACGGATCTCAAGCCTGGAGGTGAAGGACTGCGGGCGCATCGCAGTTGCCCGGCTGCCGATGCAGATTGACTCGACGATCCAATTTGCGCGACGTCGTCTTCTTCGATTCGCCGCTGCTGCCTCTCGCGAAGTCGTCGTTGTCGCTGTGCTTCGGATCTGAGATTGTTCGAGGTTGCTGGCGGCGGCGTCTGTGCGATTAGAGCGGGGGCCGGGTTGTGCGGAGGGACGCGAGCAGCCTCACGGGCGGCGCGCTCAGCTCGCTCACGTTGCCGACGTCTCTGCTGCCCCTCTGCTCTCCGTGAAGGTTGTTGTAGAGGAGACGATGACATTTCGGCAGTGGCAGGAACTGGATGATTGAAGAAAGTACGCTACGATGTGGTAGACTCGCAAAACAGGTCGTCTCAGTCTGCGTCGGGAAGCAGAGGGTCATGTGCCACGCTGCTTTGATTGAAAATGGAACCTCGGCGAACGTGGGCGAAACGGCCTGTGGCCGGCCGAGCCTTTCTGAAACAGCGCTAGCTGGCTCAGGGGACACGCTGGACCGAGAGCTGTTGCAGTAGCGAAACTATTATGACGTCACGCCACATGGTTTGTCTGTTGGTTTGTCTTTCGTTCTTTGACGTTCTTTGTCTCCCGTTACGTCTTTAGTAGATAGTAGCAAAGTAGGAATAGCAATAGCAATAGCAATAGCAATAGCAATAGCAATAGCAATAGCAATAGCAATAGCAATTCCCTTCAACACGTCTTCTTTTCGAGTTGTTTTCCTTCACCATCAGCTGGTGACAAAAACTGATACGAAAAACAGACATTGGACGTCAGTGACACAGCGGAAGGATTGACTTCGTACGGTGGAGAATCCAGGTCATTGGGACACTAAATGTGAGTCTTCACTGCCATTGCTACAGATGGACAACAGCAAGAATACTGATAGTTGTAACGAATCACGCAAGAAAACAGGCTCTGGTTCCGTGAATTGCGGCTCACCATCCCGTGGCAGATCCTCAACGGCTCGGTTCGGTGGAGTGACCGTCGTGTTGGCAGGTGTGTGCCAATCTTTCAAAAGCAAAGCGCAGGGCAGCATGACTGACTGACCGGTTGGACTGTAACATCACAGGTGATTCGAAGCAATGCCTTCCCGTTATTTTCAAGCCATCGCTGCACAAATCGTCGACGCTTGCGTCATGGAATGGTGACTTCTTGGGGGAGTTGACGTGCTGCATCTCGCTGTAAGTAGTAGTCCTTGCTTGATTTTTAGACCCTATACTAACAGCGGCACGGTGCGAGCGCAGACAAACATGCGTCTTCTGGCCGCTGCAGACCGCATGACCGAAACGGAACGGGCAAACGCACAGGACTTTGCAGATTGGCTCTGAGGAGTTGGAGACGGGTCGGCGAACGAAACAGAAGACTCTATCGCGCTCCCACGTGAGCTTCTCCTGTCGGCGACCACGAGGAACAGAGCCGGGTTAATCAGACACGTTTATCTCGGCCCCGCGCTCGAACTGGACAATATGTCGATAGGCGAAAAAGTCGAATACTTCCGAGATCGAGCAATTCTGTCGAGCAGGGCGCGCGCCCAAAAATTCGCAGGTGGATCAGATCAACGACATGGTGCCCGACCTGCTGCCGGGTGACGCTCAAACGTTCTACAGCGCGGATTCGAACGCCTTCACGAGAAGCAGCAGCGCGAAATAGATCAACACGACGTCGCGCAAACTGGTTCGTCAAGTCAATCTGCACCGGCAGCAGGCATTCTCACCGCCAGCGTGTCAAAGGATTGACTTCGTACGGTTGAGGATCCGGGTCATTGGCACTAAATGTGAGTCTTTACTGCCATTGATAGAGATGGACAACAGCAAGAATACTGAAAGTTGCACGACGTCTCGGAGGTCTGAAGGCCAGCAACGACATCGTCAACGGGAAAGGCTTGAGCGAGAGCATTCCGGTCCGGTCCCACACAGTTCTTCGCCGAACCCTGCCTCTACCGCATCAACATCGACGAAGCATTCTACTTCCAGAAGATCCAGGGAACAACAATTGCGGAGACTCGGGGAAAGGCAGCAAAATGAGTCTATCAATCGATCAACTCCACCCCAGCCAACGCCCGAAGTCCACTCTGTCCCGGTGGATGTCGCTGTACAGTCACCGATTGCACTGCGTCCACTGCCGGAAGATCAACTTCGTCGAATAGATCCACCGCCTGTGAACGCTGCGATCTCTCGAAGGTCTCAAGGTCAGCAAAGACGTCGTCAACGGGAAAGGCTTGAGCGAGAGCGTTCCGTTCCGGTCCCGCACAGTTTTCCGCCCGACCCTGCCTTTGCCAAATCACGACGAATCAGTCCACCTCCAGGAGATCAGGGCAAAATGATTGCGTTGGACAATCGCCTCCACCCCAGCCAACGCCCGATGTCAACTCTATCCCGCAGCGACGACCTACAGTCCGGAACCTCCGGGAGCGCGTTCAGTTCGCGCACGGCGACATCCACCCGCCGCACAGTCACCGATTGCACTGCGTCCACTGCCGGGAGCCTACCCTCGACATGACTTAGGTGCAATGGATCTTCTGTGTCGGAAGTGTAGCGCCTTCCACTGGGACTTCGAACGCTTGGGAGGACGGGACACTCCAGTATTCAGAGCATGTTGCAACGACGGCAAGGTGGAGCTGCCGATGATCAAAGCTCGGAACTTCTGTCCAGTCCTGCAAGAACTCCCGAAAACATAGATGAAAGCAGCGTAGAACCGTAGCCATCTGCAATAATGTAACAGAACTGCTGATTTTCAATGTGAGGTGGCGCACCACTAGGCTTCCGTTACTCAACAGTACCGCAGCTGTTGCAGCAAAGTACATCACACTGCAGCGGGTCAACGCTTACGGTGGGAGGTGGCGCGCGGAGCGCGCCGCCGCACCTAGTAATAATCCTTAAAACTGTCTTCTATCTATCTACTAAAGACGTATCTATCTATCTATCTATCTACTAAAGACGTATCTATCTATCTATCTATCTACTAAAGACGTATCTATCTATCTATCTATCTACTAAAGACGTATCTATCTATCTATCTATCTACTAAAGACGTATCTATCTATCTATCTATCTACTAAAGACGTATCTATCTATCTATCTATCTACTAAAGACGTATCTATCTATCTATCTATCTACTAAAGACGTATCTATCTATCTATCTATCTACTAAAGACGTAACGGGAGACAAAGAACGTCAAAGAACGTCAAAGAACGAAAGACAAACCAACAGACAAACCAACAGACAAACCAACAGACAAACCATGTGGCGTGACGTCATAATAGTTTCGCTACTGCAACAGCTCTCGGTCCAGCGTGTCCCCTGAGCCAGCTAGCGCTGTTTCAGAAAGGCTCGGCCGGCCACAGGCCGTTTCGCCCACGTTCGCCGAGGTTCCATCAAAGCAGCCTGGCGCATGACCTTCTGCTTCCCGAAGCACTTCCCGAAGCAGACTGAGACGACCTGTTTTGCGTGTCTACCACATCGTAGCGTAGTTCCTTCAATCATCCAGTTCCTGCCACTGCCGAAATCTATGCCAGACCTCGGGTAGTGTCGGCCAGTGCGCCAATTCCGCCGTTAGGGGCCCCGCCAGCGTGTCACGGCTTGCCGACACTGGGCTTCACTCCACGACGTTCCGCGGCCTTCCGCGACATTCTATGAGCCCGGTTTAACCTGAGGCGCAGGCTTCTCCATCTTTCTCCCTCCTGCTCTTCACACCTTACCCATCGCCACCTCGAGCTCGCGACACCCGAAGGGGTCATCGTGGAAGCTCTGCAACGAATACGGGACAAGTTTTCTCAAGAAATGGCTGCAGCATGCGGCATAGCTACGGATTCGAGTAAGTAACTTCATGAACTGTGCTCTTGGTGTGTTGTTGAGGAGCTAATGTAAAACTACCAAGCAGCAATTCCCTTCAACACGTCTTCTTTTCGAGTTGTTTTCCTTCACCATCAGCTGGTGACAAAAACTGATACGAAAAACAGACATTGGACGTCAGTGACACAGCGGAAGGATTGACTTCGTACGGTGGAGAATCCAGGTCATTGGGACACTAAATGTGAGTCTTCACTGCCATTGCTACAGATGGACAACAGCAAGAATACTGATAGTTGTAACGAATCACGCAAGAAAACAGGCTCTGGTTCCGTGAATTGCGGCTCACCATCCCTCGGTTCGGTGGAGTGACCTTCGTGTTGGTATCGCGCTCCCACGTGAGCTTCTCCTGCCGGCGACCACGAGGAACAGATCCGGGTTAATCAGACACGTTTATCCCGTCCCCGCGCTCGAACTGGACAATACGTCAATTGGCGAAAAAGTTGAATACTTTCGAGATCGAGCAATTCTGGCGCCCAAAAATTCGCAGGTGGATCAGATCAACGACATGGTGCTTGACCTGCTGCAAGACGAATCACTGTTCTTGATCGAGTACCTTCAGAGTCTCAACAGGTAAGAGTGTGTCTGGAGACGCCCGTCTTTTCTCACGGCCAGTTGTATGTCGCGTTGTCCCGAGCAACGAATGTGGAGGGTGTCAGAGTTTTGCTTCATCAGACTGAGAACGGAGAAGCGGATAATGTAACAGAAAGCATAGTTTTTAGAGAGGGATGTCAATGTCGGGAGGCACCCGTGAAAAGGTCCACACTCGACGCGGGTCTCGACGACGGTCTGAGCCCATCATCGGGCTCCCAGAGAACAAAAAAGTAGTTCAGTGATGAAATGAAGGCTCTGTACATTTGATCGTCGTCGCGCTCTTCTCTCCCGACTTCAACCACTACGCTTCCGTTACTCAACAGTACCGCAGCTGTTGCAGCAAAGTACATCACAATGCAGCGGGTCAACGGTTACGGTGGGAGGTGGCGCGCCGCCGCACCTAGTTTTATTATATAGTTTTAAGGATTAGAATATAGTAGATGGCCACTTGCATAGGAGACAACGACCACATTCGAGAACGGATGCGGCCGTACGAAAGGTGTAAAGCCAAATATCTGAATGATAGAGGTAAAGCCGAACATGGCCATAAGAAGTAAAGCTGAACGTGGCCATATGATAGAAGTAACGCCGAACATGGCTATATGACAGAAGTAAAGCCGAACGTGGCCATACGAAGTGAAGCCGAATATGGCCATACGATAGAAGTAAAGCCGAACATGGCCGTATGAAAGGTGCGCGAATTGCGAATCAACTCAATGGCGATTGGAGAACTTGTGATACAAGGCTCCAGACGAGGAACGAGTAAAGGCATCCGAGTCCGAGTTGAATTCGTGGCACAGACGAATGGGTGGGTGGTCCAAGGACCTCGATCCGCAAACGAAGCAGAGACTGGAACCGGGGCCGCAACGGTTGGCCACGAGCGATCGAGAGTCGAAGGGTGATGTCGAGCAAAAAATTGTTGTCGTACGAAGGGCGAAAGTTGGTCGTTTGAAAGTGTCAGCCATCAGGGCGGCGTACAGGAAGTTGTCAGGAACGAAGCCGGCTGCCACTCGTCGAAAGTGAGCAAGCCATCGAGTTGATGACCTAGTCGGAGAGTGTAGCCGAGCGGTCCTTGGTCGTGGCGAAAGAGATAGTCTGACCCAGCTTCACCTTGATGCTGGCTCCAGGCATGAACAGACTCAAAGGTATCGCTTCTGGTCTGGCCGCGTTGGACGCGATGTCAAAGAACTCCGACGAGACGGTGACACTGACCGGCGAGTCCGCGTAGGCCGAAACCAAACTGGCACGAGAGTGGGACTTGGTGACGTTGTAGGAACTGAAAGCCTTCTTGTGGGAGTCCGATGCTCCCGTCTGGAAAGTCCTGTAGAGTTCGCGACCGAAAGAGACTAGTACTAGGACCTGCGGGCCCGCTCCACCACCAGACGCGTTCGCACCCGCATCAGCGGCACCAATACCGCTAGCATTGGCACCAGGACCGCCAGTACCAGCACCAACAGGACTGCTAACCCCCACAGCTCCGCCAGCACCCACCAGTACCACCGGGGGGTGGGGCGACGGTCTCGCCGTCTCCGAGATTGCTGTCCGACACTGGGGTATGGAGATCGCCGCGAGTGGGACACCTGCTTGAATTGGAACGAAAATGTGGGCAGAAAGAGGTGTGTTGGCGTGGAAAGCAAAAAATTCTGAAGTTTCGAGCGAGCAACAGGCGATGTTGCGAGCGATAATCCCTGAAGCTCGTTAGAGCTGAAGGTTTCGTTTCGAAAAATGGGGTGGGGTCCCAGCCTCGAAAATGATGCTATTCTGAGATTTTATTGGACGAAATGGCCGAAATACCCCGCACGCGCGTGGCTGTTGAAGCCCCAATAGGAGAGCCCGATTTCAGCGCCCATCGGTTCGAACGCAATAGGGGAGCCCGGTTTCAGCGCCGATCGGTTTGAACAATGCTCCCCCGGATAGGAGGACCCCGGCTAAGCGCGCCGATCATTAATTCTCGTTGGCCAGTGGCCACCAGCCCGGTTGCTAACCTGCCGAGTCGGCGCACACTCACCACACAGCTTGGCCGTCGTCAGCCTCCCCGAGTCCCCGCGCCAGAGCGCACTCAGGCTGCCCAGGCTCAGCCTCCGCCGGCAAGTTGCCACCGCCCGCCCCTCTCCTTTCCGTCTCTGTACTGGCTTGTTCTAACTTGGACCGAGTTTCCTCGCATCTCTAAGACAGGCTATCACACAACCGCTGTCTTGTCACTGCTTTCTGATGTACAACTCCGCACCATCGAGGTCAGCCCACAACGCTCGAATCTCGACAACGTGTTAAGCCTCGCGTCGACCACTAGCGACAGCCGGCGATCCTTTCGCCGCACCGATCAAGCACAGTATATCTACTCCGGTCCGCTCCTACGCAACAGTCCAGTGTCGGTACTCGATGATGTGATTGTCAAATGCAGTCTTGGACAGCTTGTGCGCAGCAACATCAACTTTAGCATGGATCTCTTGAAGGAGCTTTGTCGGGCGCACCACGTGGAAGGGTATTCCAGGAGGAATCCGCTTGCCAAAGAGCTATTCCTACAAGCGCTCCTTTGGCAGTGCGATCCGCACTGTAATGCTTGTTCAAATGGGTATGTTTTCAGAAGACAACAAGCGGCGAGTCCCGTGACTCCGCCACGTCGTCATTGCTTCCCCGACCACAGAGCATACGCATCAAAACCTGTTAACGTGCTTCGAAATGAACTGAACAAGGAAATCCAGAAGAATCGCGAGAACGTCTTAGCGACTGACTCTAAACAAACGCTGCACAGACGTCCACCGCTGCATCCCGAACCCGCACAAGAAGATCCCGGTAAAGTGACATCGCATTTTGCGCCAGCATCCGATCAGTTCAAGACCGAGAACCGTTCTGAATGGAATGATTACTTCACCGACGCTCGTTCCCGTCTCTTCTGCTGCCTGGTGTGTTCCGAGAGAGTCTTCGGGCATAACGTACGATGGGTGCCTGAAGACGACATGATCGAGCGTGAGGAATCAGGGATTTGGAGGGGATTAACCAACTCTACACTACGGACGGACCTCCGACTTACGATTTTTCAGCTTGACGGGACGCGCTCATCCATCCCCGACGTCTCCATCGACCGAGCGACTCTTTAATCGATCAGATCGCGTACTCGCCCACTAACAACACGCTTCAGTGCTCACTCTGTCCAGACTGCTTCAAACGGTTGTTCCCTACCACAGGGCCACCGACTAAGCCCCCTCGGTCGTTGAGCAACGGATTTTATCGCGCACTGGATCACGTCCCCGCTGATGTCCGAGATTGCTTCTCCAACGCGAGTCAGCTTGAGCACCTCGTCACTGCGCGCGCCAGAGCCTACAAGATCGTGTACAAGCTAACTCGTTTCGGATATCCCAAAGCTCAACAAGAACTTACGCGCGGAAACACACTCATCTTCAGTCAGAACACCGCTTCGTTCACCGATGTACTGCCCATGTCAGTCGAGGAACTCGCTGACAATGTTTGCGTTTTATTCTGCGGAGGGAGCTCCAACCTTGCGGAGCTGGACAAGTGTCGACCCATGATCGTGAAGCAGAGTCGGATCCAAAAGATGCTCAGGTGGTTGATCAACGAAAGCAAGAATTCGGCGCACTCTGCCGTCTCCTTTGATGGCGATTGCACAGCTCGTTCGACGCAGTTCCGGCCCGGGCGGCGGGTGCGCTCAACCCGACCTCTCCAGCTTCAACCACTTCGATTTCGGCTTCCGTCTGGGTTGCTCCCCAAGTATCGGATCGACAAATCGCGGATGGAGACTGTCTCGTGCGCGACGTAGTTTTGGCGAATGTGGTGACCGCAGAGACAGTGGAACCAACATCATCGCTCTTTGAAGGCTGCGCAACAACGCATAACGACTCTGATGAACCAGTATTCGAACACGCACATGTGCCGCCACCCCCTACCGACAAACTAATTCACTCATGGCTGCTCTTTGAGAAAGCTTTCCGTTATCTCAACCAGGACAAGCCCACCTATGTCATTCCGACAGGCGACGCCCCTTTGTGGGAACCTTCGGACGAGCTCGTGCTCTCAAAGCTGTGGCCACACCTCGATTCATTTGGTCTCGTCGCTCTCTGTGTCGAGCGCGACCTCAAGATTTCTCTGGACGAGCAAGTCAAACATTTGCTCAATCTATACGACAGCGATTTCGATGCGACCCGTCTTTCCCATTCGTCGTCTCGAACATGCTCCGCCGACGAGAAGTGTTTCGCCAACTCGCTTTTCGGGTCCCCAAAGAGAAGGTGGCTCGAATCGCAGCAGCACTATTCGAAATCGACATGGATGTTGTGTCCGAAATGATCAGAAAATCCAAGGACACGAAAAGGTACAAGGCAACAACAGAAGCAGAGATGCATATCAACCGTATTCTGGCGGAATTGCAAAGTGTCGGAGACAAACTTCACGGCACAACTGCGCAGATGCTCGACATGCCTCTTCGTCACCGTCAACCTGGCAGATTTACACTCACCGTTGCGATGACGAGGTATCTCACAGCCTTGGGCGCATCAAGGACGAGTTTCTCGACCAAGCAGATACCGTTTAGGCCAACGACAAAAAGGCATCTAATCGTGGGTTGCGACGCTCTTCCCACTGTGAAAGATCTGTGGGGGAATACCGACACTCCATGCCATTTGATTCCCATGTCTCTCAGCGGTGGACACATTCACCACGCCTAGCCAGGCCGTCTCCCGCCCAAGTCGCTCCCGGAAGTCCCGATCTCTCAACGTCAACTGAAACCACTTCTTATAGCTGACTTCGGTGAGCGCGCGATGTGGGTCCCCGGCGCTGACGACCACATGCGAACACAAACTCGTCCAGACGCGGACTGTGACATGGGCGATGTCGAGTGATCTCAACTTATGCATTTACACCCCGGCTCTGGCTCGATCTCTTCTTGTCTGCAATGTTCATTAACGTTTGGCACATACTTACATGACTCATTCATGTGGATTGAACTGACTCGCGAACTTGGTGCTGCATGCCCGATCCATGGCACGTTCTTAGTAATACTAGCTGACGCTGTCAGTCGGTGTTACTCCGTCAGAGGTTCAGGGACCCGTCGCCGCCTCCGGGGGCGCGTTAATAGTTGGTTCTAGCAAGAGGGAGTGATTCACACCGCACTCGCCTTTCGACTCGCTCGGCGCGCCCGTTGGTCGCCTTTGACAACGCGCCATGATTGGGTTGGCCGCCTCGAGCGCCGAGGCTACGCGCAGCTTCCCCACCCCCCAACCACCTTGACGACTGCGAAGACCACTTCTCCCGTCTAGGGACGCACAAGACACGTCCAACGACCCACGTGACAAACAAGAGGACACACTCACTCCCAGCTATGGCCTCCACTTTACCGCGCGTCAGTCGCGATACCTGGTCACGACGCGACCCAGCAAGGGCGGGAGCGCCACACAACCTGTTACTCAATCGCTGACCCGTGATCCTCTTGATTCGTACAGCTCATTACACGCCTTGCCGTTGCTGGCGGTTCCTCTCCTTTCTTGCTTCAGAGGCAGACCGTACATGCTGAAGACAAAGATGCTGAGCTCGCACCGGCAGCCGCCTCTCGCCGAGCCACTGTAAGTCGACTGACGGTGTATGGCGATCCTCAAGGTGTCCATGTCCATGTCACAACACAACTGACGTTTGCTTCGGCTCGGTCATTGCTCCCTCCCAGATGCCGATCTACGCCAAGGTCCCAGGGCCGCCCACACTACTGCCAGCACATATGCCCCTGCAAGACGAAGTAGCTCAGGCACGCCGATGGTTGCAGACATCCTATGCTCAGCTCCACGCCCAGGCTCGCGAGGGAGCTCATGACTGGATAGGGTGGGAAGGAAAAGCCGAGGGTCAGTTTCAGAGAACTGTGCAGTCATTAGAGTCGGGCCGACTTGGAGCTTACGCGTGACATCGACGCCGACTTCCGGGCAGCACAAATGAAGTCAATGATTGCTCCGGACGAGTCGCTTGTGCCGGGAGGTCTTTAGTAAGTGCCGCCTCCGGTCTTCTGTCAAGGTCTTTCATGAGCAGTCCCTACAGGACCACATATTGATCCCTCTCGCTCGGATGACAGCATCACCATCGCAACACTGACCGGGTCGATCCTCGCACGCAATCGTGGGTCATACCACAAAATTGATTGATCAGGCTTCCCGGCAGCGCTCATCACTCCGTGTCTCTTGCTGATATGTTGCAGGTAGCCTCATATTACGATTAGCTCTCCCTGGCATGCTTTTCGGTGGAGGGCTGGCGTACTTTCTTCCTAAGACCGCCGCCGAGATCAGTGCTCAGCTGCAAGTTGTTCAGCAAAGACGTGCCCCCGCCCTCTCAAATCCACTGCTTACGATTATGGGCAAAGGTCAGAGCCATTCATAGTTAAACTCAATAGAGGCGCGAGGTTGCTGTGTGTGTATGTGACGTAATCACAACGTCACATTTCAAGGCTCTTCGTTTGCGGCGCGAAGGCGCGATTCGCCCGAGGACGTACAATCTTTGGATCAGTTGTCCTACGATCGATTTTCCTTTGCACTTCTTTTGAGGTGCATGTCCTTTGTTGCCTGGCGTGTACCTTTGGGTATGCCTGAGGTGCTTTGTTGACCGTAATTCGTAATATCTGAACAAATGGGTGCAGCCGAATGAGAATACTTTGATCGCATTCAATTATGCCACTCACGTATGAGGCGCGTTTGGGGGCACGAGAATCGCGCGCGCGCGCAAGGGAAAAATGCCCGCGAGAAAGAAAAAAGGTCCTTGGTCAACCCTCGGGAGGCGTCGAGTGGCTGAGGTCTGAGAGTTGACGACGGCGCTTTACGTCTGCTTCGGTCCCCCTTCAGTTCCCATCGCCCGAGATGGCTACGCTGCCGCCTGTTCTCACCCACTTTCAAGACGGCGATCAGCATGCCTAGGAACGGAAGTCGGCGACGAACTGCTGGACGAAGAAGCCAAGACAGCGCTATTCGAAGAGATCCGTTCAAGGTTTCGAATCTAATGCTCTCGAGATTGAGGAGGCGCGGCGGAAGTATTTGGTGGCTGTTCGATGGTCGGAAGAGAACCTTGCAATGTGACAGCTTTTTAAATCATACCCTATCGCTCGCTAGCTGGAATTGATGGTCCAAGCTGGGCCTCGTCCGAGTGACAAAGTGACAGCCGCGCAGTGTCGCCGATGCGCCGATCGTCTCTGTCTCGCACAAGAGTCAAGATTTGGTACATGTTACGAATTATTGTCTATAGTTTCAATCCGAACTCGCTAGTCTACAACGCATGATTAGTCTCGTGGCCGCGGGGGACGAGAGGTTCGTTCCGAGCCTCGAGGGGAAAAAATATCCGAAGGCGCGTTCGACAAGGCGGGGTAGCAAGGCGAGTGTGATCTTCTGGAGGTTCGGTCGAAGAGCTAGCGGTAGCATGTTCCCTTGAGTCGGCAATTGATTGCATCTGCTGCTCAATCACCTGCCTTGGCTGTCGCTTCGGACCAAAGTTCGGTGGCGGAGGTAACGTTTTCTCCTCTGATCCCTCTTCGGATCCGGAACTTAGGATCATCTCCTGAATCCTTTGCTTCCCCGCAAGGATGTCCTGAACCTGACGCCTCTCCGCACTTGATTCCGAAAGTTCCGGCGAAGGTGAATCATCCTCGCTCACTCGCTTCGTCGTCGTCGTCGTCCCGGCAGATCAACACTTGCGTTCTTCCCCCAGGCTTCTTCTTCTTCTGCTTGCTCCCCACTTGCGAATCTTTGCACACCCTTGCCCTTCCTGCTCTCCTCCTTGCTAGTGGGCATCAATTGCATCGCTTCGGCGGGGGAGGGGGAGGGGGCGTGCGAAGCGGATTTCTTGAGCCCTAGCTGAGCGCCACTCAGCCGGCCACGCGCCGAGCGTGCCGCTGGTGTCAAGAGGCCACCCCCATTGCGATCATTCGCATGTACCGGAGATGATCGCGACGTCCTTGCGTCGCTCGAGGTCGATCGGCTAAAAGCCGGGTCGGGCGATGGCGCGGCGGGAGCTGGATGACGGGTGGTCGAGGCGCGACTCGACGACTGCAAAAGAGTTGAGCTCGATCCCGAGGGATAAACAAGGGACGACTTGAGGATGTGGAAAGAGTCGACCCGGATTTGAAGGGATTTGACCAGTCGTTAACGTAAGCCTAAGGCACATTGTCCCGGATCCAGTCTACGAAAGCGAGAACCGAGAGATCAGCAATGGGACACGGAACAAGGGACGGCAAACGGCAAACGTGAATCAACGAGACTGACCTGTTTCCTCTAGACCCAGGTTGTGAGAGCTGATCAGCTCCAGATATGCTGCTGGACCTCGTTTGTCAGCCGCGACCCTAGCTTCCGTCTTGCCGAAAGCCATCGCGCGTTGTTCAATTGAGCGTAGATCGGCTCGGCGAGCTTCGATTTTGGCAGCCATGGCAGCGAATTGTTGTTCCTGCTCTTTCATCGACTGGGAGGGAGCTGAAGCGGCGATTGCAGATGCAGATGTGGGTGCGGGGCTCAACGTCGAAGGATCGAGTCGAGGCGTCGTATTCGAAGTCGCGGGTTGGAATCCGAAGAACGAAAACATCGTTTGCATCGTTTGCATCGCCGGTATTCTTTTCTGGAGCGTTACCATCATGTTCCTCATTTCGAGCTGTTGAGCTGGAGTGAGTGGAGCTTGAGGTTGAGGTTGAGGGCGTGAATGGGCTTAAGAAGAGTCGGGCGCGAGCCCCACCACGCGCTCGATATGTTGTTGTACCGAAAGAGGTGCATCGCCAGCGGTTGCAGCGCCGAAAGAAGAAGCCGTATCGGAATTCAAGGCCAAGCTGAACACATCATCGGTCGAGCCAGATGTTGATCCGCTCATGTTTATTACGAGAGGCGAGGGGAAGACAGTGGCAGGAGGAAAGAGGCAAATCCAGGCGGGACTCGAGGCGGTTGCCTGTGTGTCCACTGTCGGGCCGCCGGCCTCAGGGTTCAGCAGCGCTGCAGCAGTAACAGCAGCAGGCTCAGCTAGGTGGGTGCAGAAGAGCTGATGGCTACAAATGAGATTCAAGAGACCTTTCTCTGTCCACTGGGTTGGAGGCAAGTCATGCCATGCCATGCAGGGCTTCGCATTAGATCAGATAGATGCCTATCTATATTTACACCTCCTATAACTATCGTTCATCTATCTATATGGCCATAGATCATAGATAGACAGATACGCTTGGACGTAACTACGCAGATATCTAAAGCATCTGCCAGGAATACACATTGAGGAGACAGGTTGTCCATGGTCAGAGGGGTTCAAGCATATTCAAGAAGCATATCCGCTTAAGTTTCCAAGACCTTATCAAGTCATTGGCTTGGCTCCGAACGGTGGCGGTGAGACAGAGGCCGCCCTCCCGGCTGCCCGTTGTGCCCTACTAGTTCGGTCGGCTTCTATCTCGGAAGCGAAGCAAAACATTGCCTATCTTGAAGGCATGAGGCCTGAGACCTGAGCTCCTGAAAGGAAATGGGCAAATGAGCCAGAAGATTTTGGAGTCCGCATATTGCCACTGGCCGTCTGCCGGTTTCACTTCTCCCCTTTCTAGTACCTCCCCGTCTTCTCCCTCTCTAGCTCATAAATCCCCAAACTCCTCATCTTGCTACAACATGGCTACTCCTACTGCCGCAGAAGATCTTGTCGCCACTGTCTTCAGCACGGAGGCGGAAGCAAAAGTGTTCTACACCGAGCTTCGGTCTGCTGGCCCCGAAGACCGATTGCAAGCGAGGTGCGCCGACGTTGCTCGGGCCTTCCTTTTCTCCCGGACCTCGGGAAAGTGGGATCATTTCGATGTCGTCGTGTTTCGATCGAATGGCAAATTGAAGATCCGAGCAACGTGCAAGACTCGTCCAGCCTCTCATTGCGAAACCGTTGACTTCGAGACCGCACACCAACACGGCGTATCGAACTGGAACAGGGGCATCAAACAATGCCTGGCATCCAGGGGGGAAGGGGCGAACACGGTTAGTTCGCTTGAAATAATGTTTGCAGGCTGTTACAGCAGGTCACTAAAGATTTTTCTGTCTTGTACTTTCAGAACGTGCAACCATTGCTTTCTGCTGCAATCTTCGACAATGCGTTGTTCATGTTATCCATCGTTCTTCACGTTGCAATCTCGAAGGAAGCGTTCACCCACGTAGACCCCCAACTTCAAACCTGGCTCGCCTACTCCTATCACTTCGCCAATGTGAATGCTATCCTCGGTAGTCACGACACCGTCAAGAGGCTACTCGTTCATCTACATAGGGAGCTGTCGGTTCAATTCGGCGAATTTCTTGTCAAGCGAAATCGCGGGAATCATCTGGTTATCGATGGTTGGACCGCTCCCAACTGCATCAGTGTTCTCGGAGTCGTCGTAATCAGTGTTCTCGGAGTCGTCGTAGTGTATGAACAAGATGGCGTCGTTCATCGTCACATACTCAAGTTCATCGAGTCGAAAGGTCGCCACGGCGGGAAAGAGCTCGCAGCGTCGCTTCATGAATGCGTTGAAGAGTTCAAGATCTCGCATCTCGTTCGAACCCTCGTGATGGACAACGCCTCGAACTGCAACAAGATGGCGGTGGAGTACAAGAACCTCAATGACTCGTGGTGGGGACCCGAGATGCGAGTTCGCTGCTTCGCCCACATTCTCCAGCTAGTGATGGGCGCACTTTACGCTGCCTTTTCCATGGCCCCTGCTCGTCCGCCTACTCCTCGGGCGCGCAAGAACACGACTGGCAAGCATATATCTGCTTTCGACGGTCATCCCAACGTCGAAGATGATTCGGATGCTGAAGATCAGAGGATCGACGACGAGATTGCTCAAGCTCTGTCCATTGCGACTGCCTCTGGTGACTACGACATTTCAGCATTGGAATTTACGGTGAACAATTCGAAGACTTGCTTGAGAGAGGCTTTGATTGGGGCGAGTCGGTCGGCATCAAGATTCAACCCATCCTTCGACGAAAATGCATGACCATCATTCCTACGATCGCCGATTTTGCACAACACGTTTCGGGACTGAGAGTCAAATCCTCCAACAAACACAGATGGCAGCAGTCGGTCGTTGCCACCGCCAAGGACCGACCCGATTCCAAGGCGACGGAGTTTTCCCGCAAAAACGAGACGCGTTGGAACTCTATTCACCTCTGCCTTCAGAGCCATGTTCTGTTCTCGAGTGCCATCGACTACTATATGGCGCGCGACGACACACCCTCGAACATCGTGGACAAATTCGCCCTTCCTGATGACGCACTTGATATCGTTAAAGAGCTCCTTGACATTGGCGAATACCTCAAGACCCTGACGGTTCAGTTCCAAGATGCAACGCCTCGCACTTGGGATGTCATCGCCGAGTTCGAACGAGTTGAAGGCATGCTTGACAACAAGGCTCAAACCGCTTCTCCCATGGTGCGCATCGCAGCCAAGTCCGCTTTGATTGTTCTGGGCAACTACTACTCGAAGGTTGGCGACGATTCGATTGCTGCATTTGGGTCGATGTTCTTTCATCCTCGTCACCATCTGCGATTCTTTCAGCGACCTGGAACTGCTTGGGCCGAAACCGATATCAATGAGAAGCAGAAGAAGCTCCATGAAATCTACAAGAAGGTGTACCTTCCTCTCTATGAGGACATCCCCGAAGCTGGTCCTCCGTCCCCGATTGATTCCGATGCTTGCTCCGACCACGATTTGTATGGTGATGAAGGAGGTGACACACAAGGCTCTCACAACTACTACGAGCCAGATGCCTTCCTCCAGTACTGGGCTAGGGGATGCGTCAGACTGAACAAGAACGACGCCTACAAGGGGTGCCCTATCAAGTATTGGGTGACACAACGTGCGATTCCAGGGCAGAAGGCTCTTGCCGAGATGGCAATTGACTTCATCACAATTCCACCAACTGCGTGCGATGCGGAACGCGCTTTCTCCACCGGCGGCCGGACGATCAACTATATGCAGCACAGCACCTCCGCCGAAGTTCTGAACGCCAAGATGTGTCTCGGTAGCTGGGCTAACCCGACCGCTCCTATCTTCGGGGGCACCCCCGAGGGCTTCGCTCGTCATGCCCGACCCATCATCGCAAGTGAGTTCAAATGAGAGGAGTCATGCTAGCCCCAGCTACTTGCAGCGACTGAGGACCCAATAATCTTTCTTGCAGGCAAGCTCCGTGCTCCATCGAAGCGTGTCGTGGCAAAGAAGAGTTCTTCGGCAGTCCACAAAGCGAATAAGCGGCAGCGCCACAACGTCACTGGAGAATCCTCGCGATCGACCTCGCTCTCGCAAAATTCGCCGATTGAAGAGCTGGAACTCTCAGACACGGACGAAGAATCGTCTTGAGCACTACCCAAGTATGCAACAGAGTAAATCTTCGTTTCTCCCATGTACATAATAAACCCTCAACAACATATTTTCTCTCTGTTTCTCTGTTTCTGCCCCTTCATAGATTTTTCAACCGAGTCCTCTAGCTTTCCCTCATTTGCACTTGCTCTCCGTCGTCTGTCAATAGAATTCAAGGCACGGCTGCCATTCTGCCACTTCGTCGAGTTTTTCTGGCGGCAGCTGGAGAGATCTTGTCATGGCTGCAAAGGCCTTTTGTGTCGAGGACAAGGGAACAAGGGTCCGCCCTGTCATATCTATACACGCACCTCTATGCATCCCTCCACACATCTAGTCATCATCTATCAAGTGGCGTTTATCTACGTAGATATCCACTAGATATCTATCTTTCATCTATTTGTTCTGCTGTAGATGACAGATCTATAGATAGCCCGAAAAAAGGCAAAATTATAGATAGATAAAAGATATCTACGCGCATATCTGATCTAATGCGAAGCCCTGATGCCATGAGTCATGACCGAGACCTTGCGCGGCCTTTTTTTTCTCTCTTTGTTTGTTTTTTCTCGCGCGAATCTCGTCATACTCACGAGCTAGCTGGCCCAGTCAGCCTGCGCAGGAATTTACTCTTGAGACCACCTCCGCGCGCCTGTTGAGGCACCTCGGGCAGACATAAAAAGTACGCCTCAACAGGCGCGCGCGCAGCGCCCTCCCACGCGCCTTCCAAGCCACAATGCCGGCGGGTAACAGCCAACACTTCTGATGAATGTCAGCAGTGCCGACGATCCAGGCGGTACCCTGCCGCCTGCTGTAGTCGTTACACCGTCGCCATCGGGTAGACCCGTCCTTCAACAAGATGCGTCGTCAACCGCCAGCCCCCCGTCACCGGTCACTTCCCCTACCGTCATCACCGCCGCCATGGCTGCCACGGCTGCCCATGAGCTGACGATCCAAGAACAACAACGAGACCTTGCTGAACGTCTACTCTTCTGCAAGGAGCTCAATATCGTATCTGGCCCCAACGCGGGGCGCTTGCTCCATGTCCACCACCACCACCCTCTTTACCCACCTACCTCTGCCATGGCGATGAAAGACGCCTCCAGGAAGTTGAAAGGATCCGAAACCGATTACCGCGATGTTGTCCAGCCCGACACCATCCGTATCACCCTCAGTCTTGCGACCCACAAGTCGCTCCCTCGCGTCGACGTCGAAAAGGCGCTCATCGCACACTACAACACGGCGAAACCCAAATCCATGTGCCTCTTCTCCATCCCTAACGCCGGCATCAGCAAGCTCGGATCCAAATTCGATCACCTCCTTTCCGATATCTGCGGCATCTCGCCGCGTGTCATCCCGGCCGACCCGTCGAAAGGCCGCAACCACGCCGTCCACACGTACGACATCAACTTCCGTAACGCCGAGGCTTTCGCCCGCGCCTGCCAACGCCCGGCTTTCCAGTACAGGGGCTCGCCAACGACGATCACCCTCCCTCATTCCCCCATCGACAGGGTAGTCGAGATCAGGCTCCGTTGTCACTCCGACCGAGACGACCCGGACTTTTGGCTCAACGGCATCCGCGTTGCCCTCCGCAAAAGCGCCGAGACCTACAACAAGACCTGGGGAACGAAGATCGCGACCCCGGAGATCCTACATTTCCAGCGCAACCTCGAGTCGAGGTAGTTCCAGACGAACCTTTCCAACTCCTCTTCAGTGGCGACTACTGGTGCTATGTGCAACTTCCGGAAGAAGCGATGAAGGATGTCGACTTCAACACCTTTTTGCCGGTCCACCTGACCAACAGGCAAGGAGCGGTAGTCGCTCTCAACCACGATCTTCAGGTGGGCTTCTGCGGCTACTGTCGCCGTCCCGGACATGTTCGTTCCGTCTGTCCGATCCAGCAAGCCAAGATCCAACGGCAGGTGGTCGGACTCAACCGCGCGGTCGCTTCCCAACCTCGAGCGACCTCGGACAGGGGCACCGGCGATGGATGGGCGACGGCCACCCAGAGCAGCAAGGCCCGGCCGACTACCACCCCTAGTCCGGCTACGGGGGCAAACGGGATGACGCTCACCAACGCCTTTGCGGGATTGGAAGAGGAGGACATGGAAGAGGAAGGGGATGAGGAAAATGAGGAAAATAGGCCCGAAGGAAGGGGCGGTCAGAAAGAGGAGATGAGGAGCGGTCCGGCGGAAAAGGATGAGGATGGAAGTCAGGAAGAAGAGGCGACGGAGGATGAACAAGCAATGGAAGTAGAGCAGGGGTCCACCTCGTTGTCATCTAAACCGAACAGCAACGACTTTGGGCTGGCGGCGGCTCTATCGACCCCGGTATCATCGCACTTGAGCTCGGCTGATTCCAGCCCGATCCCGTCTTCAACACCTCTCTCGTCGTTGGCACCTCCGACTTCACCACGCTCCAAGAGACCGGCACCGTACGAAAGGCCGACCACTCGCGCCCCGAAGGGAACAGCGCTCGCACCCTCTCCTCTATCTTCTGGTTCAGTGTCCTTGATGGACACAAATTAAGAACTACCCAAAATGATTGTACCACCAACTCGACCTGAGTTGGACCAGCTCCACCTTCTCACCTTCAATGTAAACTCTATTGCTGACTTAGGGCGCCAGGAGCGTTTCCTCGTCTACCTCTCTTCCCTCTCTCCATCCCCTTCCATTGTATTTGTACAGGAGCACGGATTAAAGAGTCGATCACAACGGGAGCGCTTCGAGCGATGTTGGAAAGGGCGGGTCTTCTTCAGAGACCTTGTCGCCACCCTCATCCCGGAGCGCTCCCGCCTGTACGTCCTTTCCCCTACTTTTCGAGACTTTCCTGACCCTCGAATACTAACTATCAACTACTTTTTGAATTCACAGAAATACCAGTTCGTGAACTACTATACCCCCGTGAACCCGAAGGAACGCAAGGCCCACTTCAGCACTTCTTCGCTCGACCGAGAACCCGAAACGACCGTCAGGATCATCGCCGGAGACTTGAACGACTGTCCGAACGTTATGGTGGATCGAAGATCAGTTTCTACAGAGGGACGGTCTGGATCTGCCCCCACCTACTGGCGTACTCTCATCAGCCGGCTCCCTTTTGCTGTGATCGACACGATCCGATACCTGCACCCTCACTCGAACCACTTCAGCAGGCCGCATAAACAGGCGGGCAAGATCAAGTCCTGGTCGCGCATCGACTACATCCTCTTGTCGGAACAACATGCTCATCTGCTGGTCTCGGGGACCACGTACCTCGACGCGCTCCTCTCGGACCATCGCCCCGTGTATGTGGGGATCGCCTGCCCATCCGCCAAAAGCACGCCGGCCCTGCCCTCGCTCCCGGAAACGTCGTCCCAGCTGCTACGAGTCAACACACGAGTCTACGCCGACGAAGCCTTTGCAGCTCGCATACCTTTCATCATCGACGCATCTCGCGAGTCCCACCCGCTCGATCCGCTTGCGGCTTTTGAGGAAGCGATGTCTCGACTCAGATCTGCCTCGAGTGACCATGCTCGCCACCTGAATCGGCAATTTTCGACGACAAAGGAAACGCTCGAGCGTCGTATCCATGAGCTCGAAGCACTCGGTACTTTCGACGACGGGAGACGAGCCGAATGGCAAGATCTGGTGGCCATGACCAAGGTTTTGATCCTCGACCGAGCCCGTCAAATGAGGATTCGTGCGCACATCCCGGAACTCAGCTCGGAGGAGCAGCTCTCCCACACGGTCCATGCACGACTCGCTGCTCGCCGAACGGCCATCAAGATCGACACCCTTCGTCTGGCGGATGGGTCGCCCTCAACGGACCTTACCAAGTGCTTGGACCACGCGCATACTTCCAAGACCACCACACGCCAGATGATCGCGATCCAGCTCAAGTCGAAGCTGCTCGCTCTACCCTTCTTGATGAGCTAGGATGAGGTTGTGGAGGAAGAAGATGAGGATTTCAACATGTAGACATGTAGAAGTCTCTCTGTGCCAAATTAGGCAATTTCATGTCTCAGATCAAATTGATCTGTTCAGATCAGATCAAGATCAGCTCAATCAAGGCAGAATCAGAAAAATTCAGATCTGATCTAATCTGATCTGGCGGTGATCTGATCTAATGCGGACCCTTGGTCAGGGGTGCCCGTCGAGCCACACGAGCATATGCGCATGTAACCACTGAGGGCCGTTGAGAGCGGGGAATTCCACCCTCAGAGGGGAATACCCGAGGTCTCGTCTGGTATTTACAAAAGCGCGCCTGGGTAATACCCGACAGCCTGGTATTTCCAGGGCGCAGGGTGATATTATCCAAACGCACGGTGTTATTTCCACGCTGATTTTATCCAAGCGCGTGGTAATTCCAGCCGTCACTTGGAAATACCAGGCCGTCGGGTATTACCCAGACGCCTGGGTATTTCCAGGTCGCGAGGTGATATCGCCCAGGCCGAAGGAGATTCTGCCCAGGCGCGTGGTAATACCAGCCGGCACCGTTATTACCCTCGCCCGGTGGTTTTCCCAGCCAGGTATGGTATTGTCCACTTATACATTGGGTCTAGATCCTAGTCATACCGCTACTCTCAGCTGTCTCAGCATGAGCCAAATGACTTCTAGCCTAGCAGATGGAAAACAGCTGGGAATGGATTACAAGTTCAAGAAATTGGGCCGAGCTTCTTTTGGGAACCTGAAGCCGAGGCACGAGATACGTAAGTACGAGAGCCGAAGATGATAGTAAAGATAGTTCGAGGTATTGCAGAGTAACTAACCTGAAGCCGAGGCACGAGATACGTAAGTACGAGAGCCGAAGATGATAGTAAAGATAGTTGGAGAAAGAAGAGAAGCGCTAAGGGAGCGCGCGCGAGGCAGGCACGAGCCGCGCGAGGCGACTAATATCAACAACTAGTAACTAATCATAATCAGGAAGACAAGTGGGATGAAACAGCAATATACACTCTGACACCCCCCCCCCCCCCCCCCCCCCCCCCCGTGCTGTCATACCACTGCACCTCGTAAACCCAAATTTGCCCGATGGAAGATGAACGGCTTGGGACCCAAGGCTTTGGTGAAGATATTGGCAAACATGTCACCGGTGGCGATGTAGCGGACCTCGATCTCCTTCTCAGCAACCCTTTCGCGGACGTAGTGTTCCGAGATGCGAACGTGACGAGACCCCTGATGGTTGGTCGGGTGCTGCGCAAGAGCCAGCGAACCTTGGTTGTCACCGTAGAGCACGACTGGGCCAGAGACCGGAGCGCCAAGTTCAGCCAGGAGGTCGCTCAGGTGGATGGCATCACCGCTTGTGTACGAAAGAGAGAGGTACTCCGCGTCGGTAGTAGACTTGGCGACCCTGTGCTCGCGTTTGGAGCACCAAGCGATCGCGGCTCCAGACAAGATGAACGCGTAGCCCATGGTCGATCGCGAGGTCGTTAGACAGGCTCCCCAGTTCGCGTCCGAGTAGCCATGGAGTGGTTGGCTGGTCTTGCGATAGGTGAGCCCCAAGTCCAGCGTGCCTTTGATGTAGCGGAGGACCTGCTTGATGGCTGTCCAATGCTCCGGGCCGGGCTGCTGCGAGAAGCGAGCGAGGTAGCTGACCACGAAGGCAAGGTCCGGACGAGTTCCTACGGCGGCGTACATCAACGAACCGATGGCCTGCAAGTAGCGCGTACAATCTTGAGGAGTGGCCGACAAGTCCTCGAAGTCAAGGACGACACCTGGCTGCATTGGAATACTCGCCGGCTTGGCATCGGTGAACTGGAACCTGGCCAGGATGTCCCGAAGGTAGCGCTCTTGCGAGAGCGTGATAGATCCGTCTTGTCCACGCTTGACTTGGATGCCTAGGATGTATTCGGCAGGTCCGAGACGTTTGATGCCATACGCGAGTTCCAACGCGTCGAGCACCCGGTCGATCTCGGCGGTAGAGGGACCAACCAAAAGCAAGTCGTCGACGTACAAGGCAATGTAATGAGAGTGCCCGTCGTGTTTGCGGCGGTAGATGCAGATGTCGGACCGGGTGGGCACGTATCCGAGGGACCGCAGAGTCGAGTCAATCTCAGCGTTCCAGATGGTGCCGGCCTGGCGAAGGCCGTAGATGGATTTGGACAGCTTGAGGATCTTGCCGGGCAGGTCAATGCCCTGAGGGACGCGCATGTACAGAGGCTTGTCAAGTTTGCCGTGGAGGTACGCTTTGTTGACGTCGGCCTGATGGACGTGATAGCCGTTGGCCGCGGCGAGTGCGATGAGGGCTCGAATGGACGTGAATTTGACGACTGGGGCGTAGTTCTTCTCGAAGTCAAGGCCAGGACGTTGGGCACATCCGTGAGCGACGAGACGCGCCTTGTAATCGGTGATGTCGCCATGCTGGTTGCGTTTAGTCCGGAACACCCAGCCCGATCGCAGGAGGATCTCACCCGCGGGGAGCTCACCGGATTCGATGATTTCGAAGACCTCGTAATCGTTAAGAAGCGAATCGAATTCATCCTGTGCCGGTGCGCCCCAAATGTCCTCTTGTCCCGATCGGATGACGTCGCCCCAATTGGCCGGATCGCGAACAACTGTCAAGTCGTGATCTGCGAAGCCGGCTTTGGTGGATGCGAAGGCGAGGAGCAGGCTCTTGAAGGAGGCGGTGGGTCCGTCGGGGCCGTCGACGAGCTGTTCCCGCGTGATCATGGTGGGAACGAGCTGGCGGCGTGTCCGGGGGCCAACTATGATGTTTCGAGTGTCGACT
This sequence comes from Microbotryum silenes-acaulis, assembly GCA_003665825.1. NCBI lineage: Eukaryota > Fungi > Basidiomycota > Microbotryomycetes > Microbotryales > Microbotryaceae > Microbotryum > Microbotryum silenes-acaulis. The sequence continues at coordinate 932,133 of QPFY01000006.1, forward strand.
TCACCATACTTCCCCGGATCGGGACCAACCTTGGCGACGTCGCCGTACTCCCAAGTTGGCTTGACTTTGGCGAGTGGAGCTGGATCCGGCGGTGGCTGCGGCAAGTTCACGGCTGGCTCCGTCGTCGCGCTCGTGGTCGACGAGGTGTCGTCTTTGTCGGCCGAGTTGGTCGAAACCGGCGACGCGGGTGTCTCGTCAGGCGTTGGGGAAGGTGGCCGCGGGGGAGGGTCGACAAGCGTTGGAGCCGACGACGGTGCTGGAGCTTCGACAGGTGGCGGCTGGGGGCAGTAACCCGGGATGGACGGCTGCGCCACGCGGGTTGGTGCGGTCGTGAAGGGGAACTCGGTTTCAACGAACGTCACATTTCGGCTCAGACTCACACGCATCGAGGAGGGGTCAAGAAGACGCCAGGCTTTCGCGTGTCGATCGTAACCCACGAAGACCAGAGGGATCCCTTTTGGGTCAAGTTTGTCCCGTCGGTGAGCCGGCACGGTGGCCCAAGCGCGACAACCGAATGCCCGAAGACCCTCCACGCCTGGTGTGGCGCCCGACCAACGACTGTTTGGGATGCCTCCACCGAGAGCCGCGTGAGGCGATAGGTTCCTGACGTGGATGTAACACATGGCAGCCTCGTCCCAGCATGATCGTGGGAGTCCCGAGTGAGACAGAAGAGCCAGGGTGCCCTCCACGATCGACCGGTTGACTCGCTCGGCTCGACCGTTTTGCTCGGGCGTGTACGGTGTGGTCAATTCGCGACAAATTCCGCGAGCCACGCAATAGCCGTTGAAGGCGGTAGAGACATACTCGCCCCCGTTGTCCGAGCGAAGCGTTTTGACCTTGCGACCCGTGGCGTTTTCGATCTCCAGAAGCCAATCCTTGAATGTCGGAAGGACCTCGCTTTTGTGCCCGATGGGGTAAACCCAAGTCTTCCTCGAGAAGTCGTCGATGAACGTGACGAGGTACCGCTTATGGCCGAAGGACTCCTCGGGGAAAGATAATACATCCGAGTGCACCAATGCAAGCGGTTCCGCGGCATGCGACGACGAAGAGGGGAAAGGCAAACGATGCGCTTTGGAGGCAAGGCACGCATTGCAGGTGAAGTCTTCACACTCGAAGTCACTATAGGGCCAATCCAAACCTTCCACCTGGCCAGAGGCCGCCAGTTTTTTAAGTGTCTGGACAGAGGCGTGGCCGTAGCGCCGGTGAAGGGTAAGTAGAGGTAGCCTATTGGACTTGGTGGCGACGAGCGTGTGTGGCGCACCTTTGCTGGCAGCTTGGACCGAAGCGTTGAGTTTGTAAACGCTGGACGCGATGGCTGATGCTGTGGCGATGCACCCTTGCGGCGTGCGGAGCTCGACTTCTCCGTGTTCGAAGGTGATGCGAACGCCTTTGCGGTCGAAGGCCCGGACCGAGATGAGGTTGGCAGGGCTCTCGGGGGCGTAGATCACGTCGTTGAGGGTGAACTTGGTACCATTATCGGAGACGAGCTTGACCGAGCCGATTCCAGAGGCCTTCACCGTTCCCCCTAGACCTTGCAGGACTTGCGGGGTAGGCGAAAGGGGGCCGTCAAAGAAGGACGCATCGTTGACGACATGGCACGCCGACGCCGAGTCTAGCAGAAGGATTTCCGCCGGTGGCCCGATGTTGATAAACGTAGCAGAAGAAAAGACGGACAGGTGTTGATCCTTGGATGCTTCCTCGGTGGCCACGAACGTGGACGCAGGCGATGATGAGCCTTGGAGTTCCTTCATGGCGTTCTTGAGCTCGAGGTACTTGGCTCGCTTGCGCGATTCCGGACACTTGTCGAGCCAGTGTTTGCCTTGACCACAAGCTGGGCAGTTGCTCGGGGCAGGACCAGAACGATCCCATTTTGAGCGTTTGGTCGGTACGACCGCCTTCGCAACGAGGACCGTCGCTCGATTCGTCCGAACGTTGAATCCAGCCCAAGAGGGCGGGCATGGCGGCATCGTGAGGACCCAGTCAACGTAATTGTCCTCCGTAAGCTTCGAGTCGTGTGGGAAGACCGGGGGGTTGACTGGGGGGAGTAGCTGACGCATGGAGAGTGCGTCGTCGTCCTGTGCGGGTGCGGGGCGCTGGTTCCTAATCAGCTCGTCGAATTGCTCTTTGGTGAGCGTGACGGAGGTAGCGGAGGCGACGTCGATGGTGTGGATCGACGTTGATGACGGTGGTAGAGGAGGCGTAGATGCCATGTCACCGTGATCGTCGGGGTCGCCCGCCGCTGGTAGGTTCGGTGGGCTCATAACCTTTTGGGAACCTGAAGCCGAGGCACGAGATACGTAAGTACGAGAGCCGAAGATGATAGTAAAGATAGTTGGAGAAAGAAGAGAAGCGCTAAGGGAGCGCGCGCGAGGCAGGCACGAGCCGCGCGAGGCGACTAATATCAACAACTAGTAACTAATCATAATCAGGAAGACAAGTGGGATGAAATAGCAATATACACTCTGACAGCTTCGTCCTCCAATCGGTCAAAGATATACTCGCGAGGCTCCTCTCGACCCACCCTCCGATAGATGCGACCAGCTGAGCCTAAGATGCAGCGCAGATCTATAATCTCGATCGCTCCCAGAGTTCCTTGACCTCGAGTGAAAAACAAGTTTTGGTGCCCCTGCGCACTGACAACAGATGCAGCCTTTCTTTTTTGCCGCCTTTGCGTTGGCTTGGCCACCGGAGTCCGCTCGATAGCGTCGACGGCTTCCAATCGACTTAGATTAAGAGACCTGACCTTCCCTACCAGGAAAGTTGTTGAAGGTGTTAGTAGACCTTGCACTGATATCAGGGGCCGGATAGCTTAGTTGGTCAAAGCTTTTCTAATGAATGAAAGCGACCCAGGTTCGACTCCTGGTCCAGCCGTTCTTCTTCTTTTGTTGATCATTTCGGGATCATCGTTGATTCCAACAAAAGTCTGTGGAGTGAGAGGCACAAATTAGCGTTTGTACGTGAGTCGTCGTCGAATGGGAGCGAGCTAGAGCTGGAGCGGTCCTCGTATTCCAGGTCAGGAGACACCATTCCCCAATCAAATGCCGCGTCAAACTGTTGTGTCTCGCGAAAATCTTCTTCGTCCAATCCTAGCGCTTGGTCCTCACTTGACCCCATTGATCCCCCGACCGAAGAAGCTCGCTCGGACTCGTGATCTCCTTGAGGAGAGTAGGGACCCTTGGGACTGGTGGGCACTCCATATTGCGCTTCATTTGTGGCTGATTGTGGTGGCAAGCGACTTGCAAACCAACCAGGAGTTGGTAAAGGGGGCTGGAACGATTGGGCCTCAGGAGCCAGCAATGTTGGAGGTTCCGATGGCTGCCGCGAGAACTCGAGGATAGCAGTTGCGTCGGCTCTGGAAGAGTCAACAGATTGTAGGCGTTTGTGGCGGTAGAACGTCGCTCTTGATACCATTGCATCGTTGCACAACGAACAATGGCATAGGCGAGAAGACTGGCTGCGTGTCATGGTGGCGCAATCGAATGGTTAATTACGGTGAGACGTGAGACTTAAGAGCAACGAACGACGCTTAGTCCAGCAGGCCATCCGGGACATTCGGGCTACAGTAATGCGCAATCGACTCCCCTGACCACTCGCGCGAGTCGTAGCGGAATAGTGGTTCGAGTTGCAGCAAGACGAAGGACAACATTGGTGGTGTAGGAGTTTTTTTAAACAAATACCTCAAGCGGTGAAAACCCAGCCTTCTGGGGAAAACCGCAAGAGATTGATCTAAACGGAAGAGAGTCCGAACTTCTTGGTGATACACAGGGATGGTGGGCGGGATCACAATTGGGAGCTTTGCGAACCAAGCTTCTGGATGTCAGTCGGCTGCAACTGATGATGGAGCAAGTCCACTGATCGTCTCAGCATACCTTTGCGACAAAGGCAAGACACTGTATAAAGACAGTTGGGGCGCGGTTGGTGCAAAGGACGGCAAAGGGTCTGCTGAGAGATATGCGATTTAGCTCGTTGCCCAACAAGGGCCCGGAGCAAAATGCCCCCACAAAGAATTTGCAGGGATCCAAGTGCAAAGTACACCGTGCAACAAGCTTGGGTGTATCGAAGCACTTACCCCGAGCTACTCTAAGCGAGCAACGTCGAGGGTTTCATAACGAGCTGCTAGCAGCTGTGAACGTCCGGCAAGATGGAACTCTCGATCAGCGACTTCGTCAGCTGGGAGGTAGTCTTGGGAGTGAGGAACGCACCTGTCCCTACAGGTGGTGAACGCAGCCGCAGAAGCTGGTAAGGAAACGTCGACAACGCAGTGAAGGCCCGAAAGGGAACGTGCGTTGCGAGTACCGCCCGTGAGCCCGCGTGTGTGGGAAGCACAGCTATAGCATCCACGGGGGAGGAAGGGTCCGTGCGCGCGAGCCTGGATCGGCGCGTCAAATCCTTGCAGCAAAAGCCGAAAAGACCATACGAGCAGCGATTAGGCAGATTTGATTATGTGCGAGATCCTCTCCCTGAAGGGACTTGATTTTTGGAATTCCCGCGGCTCTGAGCCCAGTTGCACAACATGGACAACATCACGAACACCAACAACGCCAGCCCTGCTGCTATACCACCTCTTCGCCCTGACCCTCCCGATCCTCCCGGCCAAGCCCCCGCCACCACCACCAAATCTTACTCCGCCGCGGTCGGCGCCCGCTCCGCTGCGAAGCACGGCAACGCCACCGCCAACGCCTCGACTGCCGTCGCCGCCCATCCCCTGATGCACAACATCGAGAACTGTGTCATCATCAACACCCCACCCTCAACCTCGGTCGAGCAAGTCCTCCTCGCGCTCGACAAACACTACCCTGCCCTTACCGGCGCAATGCCATGCGTCATCAAGGGTCAGCGCGGCCTCCGCTTTCCCAAGGCTGCCGATCTCAACACCCTGGTTGCCAACGGCCTTACTGTTGGCAAGACTCTGTGCAAAGTCGAGAAGCTGTACAGCTCTACTAAAGGAGGTGTTGTACAATGCACCCTTACGGGCTTTTTCTCCGACCCCGAGGGCCTCCGCCTATTCGATGAGCAGATCGCTGCCTATGGCACGGTCCTCCACCGTCGCATCCAATACATTGGAAAGACGAAACACATCTCTGGGGTGTACGACTTTATCCTTGCCCTCAAGGATGTAGATGTTTTGCCCCCTGCCTCACTTTCTATTGCTCGTGACGGTGTCACTGAGCGAATCCCACTGAGGATCACCGGTGGCATGCGCCACTGCGTCTTCTGCCGTTCCGCGGCTCACGTCCGTAAGGATTGCCCCGTCGCCCCGGCGTGCAAGTCCTGCGCGAGCACCTCGCACGCCACCCAGCACTGCCCGGGCCGTCACGCGTCGAACCCTCAGGGTCCCCCCACGTCACGTGCCCCGCAAGCCTCCACCGTTACCACCGCCGCCCCCGCCGCCGGGTCCAAGTCGATCCCCGCGGCCTCCGCCCCCGACCGCACGACCAAAAAACGTCGAGTGGAACAGGATCTGGCGGCCCAGACTGAAGATCTGTACAACAGGGCTCAGCCCGAATCTCTGTCGAAGACTGCCCGCCCCGAGTTCTCTTTCAATTTCCCTTCCAATACTGCCACTCAAACTGCCCCCCAGCCTGCCTCCAACCAGGGAACTGCCTCTTCCCTCGTTGAAAAATCCTCCGAGTCCCCCAGCTCAGAGACCACCTCTCCATCCCCAAGCCCTCCTCCGGCCACGCCAAAGTCGATCATAACTCGATCCAAGTCGATTACCGCCCTCTCCACGCCAGCCACTCGTGAAGCCCCTCCCGCTGCGCCTGCCCTCGAAGCCTCCGAGCCGACCCCCGAGCCCTCTTCGCCCACGCCGTTGCCCTCAGCCGCGCCCAAAGCCCGACCCGATGACGCCGACGCTGACGACGAGGCCGACGAAGAAGCCAAAGACCAAGAAGCACCTCCCAAGGACGTGGAAGACGCTATGGACCAAGATGATGAGCACAACTAAGATCCCAAACGTGTCTTTTGTTGCTGCCAACGTGCAGTCAATCAATGAAGACCGTAAGCGGCCTCTCTTTTCTCCAATCTCCGCTCCCATAACGCCGACGTCTTTCTCCTGAGCGAAACTGGCCGACCTTCCCCCGAAAGGGTGGCCCAGTGGACTCAGGAGTGCCAAGACTTAAAGCTCTCCGCTCTCTTCACTCCTTTCAACAACACTGCAATACTCTGGAAGAGCGACTCCGTGGTCATTACTATTGATCCCGAGTCGCCTCCCAACACTCTTCGTGCCTCTTTTTCTTTCCCGCACCGAGTCACCGACGCCACCTTTCGTGTGGGTGATTCAAAAGTCCGGGTTGTATCAATATACGCGCCTTCCTCCGACAAGCCAGACAAAAAGCGCTTCCTCTCACAGCTCAGCACCGCCCTCCGACAAGTCGTGCGTAACGAACCCTCGCCGCCTGCGCTCCTAGTCGGGGGGGACTGGAATTGTGTTGAGTCCCAACCCCTCGATTCGGAGAACCAAAACGGAACGAATTATGGGGGTCAGGAGATGTGCGACCTTGCCACGGCCAACAATCTTTTCGACGCCTATCGGCTCCACCATCCCAAAGGACGAGCCACGACGAATCGCTCAGCGCCCGGCACATGCCGTCGCCTTGACCGCATCTATGTCTCGCCTGATTGGGTCGACCTCTTCCATGATCACAGAATTTGGGCTCCTGTCTCAAATCGACGCACTCAATGGTTGTGGCACGGTTCCAAGTGCCGGGCGCAATCGACATCGGTCCGGGCAAATTCAAGCTGGGTTTGCACGTGATCGAGGGCGACGCGACCTGCGAGTACCTCACTTCCATTGTCCGCACCCTTTACAACGAAGCCCTCCTCCAGACGCCCAACGATCCACCAGCAGCTTGGACGTCCACCAAACACCGCCTGCTGCCCGAGCTGCAGGCTCTGGCCCGGACGTTCGCTCGATTCCGACGTGGAGGGTCGGAGCAAGAGAGGGCTGACCACTCGCGCTACGGCGCGGCGCTGCGGTCCCGCCTCGACCATCTCTGGCGGGTCCCTCTTCCATCTTCATCCGCCTGCGCAAAGTGCGAGCATCCGACCTCATCCCTTCGCTCACGGTCAACGATGTTGTTCATTCCGACCCGGATTCGATGCTTGGAGCGGCCAGCGACTACTTCGAGCGGGTCTATGAGGACCGCCCCATCGATGACGCGGCCCTGAAGGTGAAGGCGATCATCGACGGCCTCGCTTCAACTCGCCTCTCCCCCGCGGACTCACTCAAGCTCGAGGAAGCGTACCCGTTGGAGGAGATGACAAAGGCTCAAGAGGCGTGTAAGTCGAACTCTTCGCCAGGGCCTGACGGCCTCCCGGTTGAGTTTGCGGGAACAGGAATTCGGATTCGGCACCGGACGGTGCGGAAACAAGAATCTGGTTTCGGCACCGGCCTATCGCGCTACGTGGCCGGCCACTGGCCCGATTCTTCGAAACGTCATCAACTCGATCCCCACCGAGGCCCGTCAGCCTGGACCTCTTCCCCGCAACACCGCCCACATCCATCTCATCCACAAACGCGGCGAGAGGGATCAGCTCTCGAACAAACGCCCCATATCGCTCATCAATGCGGACGAGCGCATCATCTCGCAAGCCCACAACCAGCGCCTCGCTCCCTTGCTCGAGTCCCTGATCGGCCCAACCCAACGTGGCTTTGTTCCGAACCGTTGGATCGGCACGAACATCGCTGAGGTCCAGTGTCTCATGGACCCTGGACTTCCGGGCTCAACACCCGTGTCCGGCATGCTAGCGGTGATGGACTTTGAAAAGGCTTACGATCGTCTTTCCCACGCGTACCTTGATGCAGTCCTCTGCGCCGTTGGCCTCGGCCCCAAAGCCCGCCAATGGTACCGAGCGACCTACACCAACCAATCCGCCTCGATCTTCCTCAACGGTTGGCTCTCTGCCGCTTTCGACATCCTGTCGGGCGTTCGGCAAGGTGATCCTCTGGCTCCGTCTCTCTTCGTTCTGGCGATCGAGGGTTTTGCCTGTCAGATTCGATTGAGAGTCAAGGGCATCGAGATTGCGGGCCTCCAAAACATTCGAGAACTCCTCTTTGCCGACGACGCTTGCTGCGCACTCCACAACCTCTCGGACCTCGACCACCTCAATCGGGCGATCGAGCTTTACGAACGGGCAAGTGCCAGCAAGCTCAGCAACGCCAAATCTTTCCTCTACCCCCTCGGAGCTTTTCGGGATCGGCCAATCGCCCCAGATCTCGGGACCTGGCGTCTCAGCGATTCGCAGTTTCGCTACCTTGGTATTCAGGTCGGGGTGGAGATCGCCGAGGATGCGGGCTGGGAAGATGTCAAGGCCTCGACCATCGCTTGGATACGCTCAATTCCGATGTACGATCTCCCATATGCAGCCAAGTGTTCGATCATCAACATCTACTGCTACACAAAGATCCTGTACTACAGCCGATTCCTCCCCGCTCCCAAGAGCGTTGTCAAGGAGATCGAGGAGGCCGCCATGCTCGCCATTCACGGTCGAGCTTCGGATGGTACTCAGCGACGTCCGAAGGTCTCCCGGTCGCGCCTCTGCACCCCTTTCGATCACGGCGGCTTCGGTTTGATTGATCTGCCTCGGCGTCTAGCGATCGATCACGCGAAGTGGGTCTTCCAGCTCCGGGCCCCGGACGGCTGCTTCACACGCCACCTCTTCGACATCCGCATTCGCCTCCAGGCACCGAACCAACCAACCCCTTTCACCTTGTCCAGACCGGCCCCCAACCAGCATCGTCGCCCTTGGATCTGGATCTGGTGGGCATACTTTTGCCTTCCTCCCCCTAAGTGGGACCATGCAGTGAGAAAGACGAGAAAACTTCTTCCTGCACGTTGGGTTCGATACTTCGAAGCCTGGGCGTCGGTGACCACGCTCAATCCCCCGGAACTCTCCAAGAGCCAGAACTTCGAGCAATGGGCGACGCACGTACTCTACTTCCCAGCGGGCCACGGAATACAACTCTCGGTAAACCCGACGCTTTTTCGAGGGCCCGATGGCGAGGTGATGACGCTGTCTTCGTTCGTGAACGCGTCCAAACGCCACCAAATCTTCATCTTCCCTCCTATCTTCCCCAAGGGACACCAGAAGGTATTCGATCTGCCTGAGCAACGTTGGAACGCTTGGTGGAAGGCTTTGCGCAAGGTTCGCCGGGTTCACTCGGACGCCGAGGATACCGGCCACCTTCTCTCCCTGGGGTCCCTCCATCCGGGCAGCCAAGTCGCCTCCCCAACCAGCCCTCACCCCAACAATCGATCTGCCTCCTGTGTGATGTGCCTCTCGGAAGCACCCGAGTGCCTGGCCCACCTCGCGGTCGGCTGCCCATTTGCCCGGCGTCTCTGGTCTGCTCTGTCCCCGACCCCCCACCCAGTCTTTGTGGACTTTGTATGTCCGGTCGTGTCTCGCTCGGAACGTCGACTTGTCAAACTACGAGTCCTCTTCTTTCACTCGATCTGGAAGCTCTGTCGCCGTCGCCGATTCTCGTCGGATCTTTTGGAACCGATCGCCGAAACGGACTTCGAGGGGCTTCGAGCCTCTATTCAGGAGTCCAAGGGTCGCCTAATGTCTCTGTAAGCCACCAAAGGGGGTTTTAGTGGGTATGGTTGATCCTGGTTCAGGGTCAATGAGTCCTACACTACTGGCTTCTGCCAGTGTGCGTAACAGCATTCCCTCCGACTTTTCCGAAGATTTCTAGGTATTAATATAATTATGCTGTTTAATGAAGTCTATCAAATAAATAAAAAAAGAATGGCGCCATGCGTCCGCGCGCGTCTTTCCTTCTTTCGCCTTCGATCCACCTGTGCCCACGTCGAAACTCAACCCTCCCCGCCTACGTCTTCCTACCATGACACGGACATCGTCGACCACGGCAAGACGTAGAACAAGGATGGACAAGGAGAACGAAACCCCCGCATGAACGACGCCCACGTGTGTACAGAGAGCTGAAATATTCGCGGTCTGCGTCTGCACCGCCACAGTTGAGGGAATTTGCTGACGTGTTCTTTTTCAACCCCGCCGCCGTCCTTCACCATCGGCCCACTGCGGCTACCTGTCTTCTTATTTTCATCCTATTTTTTCAGCCAGAGAATACGTTGATGGTGATGGTCTTGGGTTCGCGTGAGTACCGGCGGCTCAACGATCGGGGCGCGACGCAATCTCGTCGATCTGACATCTTTGTGATGTCCTTCGACCAGTCGGTTGTGCGGGATGCACTAGTAAAGGCAGGAATCACCACACCTGACCCCATCAACCTTTATGGTCGGCATGCCGAGGTCAACCAGACGTGGACTCCAGAGTACCACACGCCTAAGGAGTTCAACCTCAAGGACGCGTTCAGGCTCATTCAAGCCAAAACGCAAAGCACACTACTCTTGGACCTGCAAAATAACGAGATATCGTCAAATATGTGAGTTGCGCGGAACCTGCCAGTCTTGTACGGAGCGTGCGCTTGCTCGGGCACTCACTCGTCACTCTCGTTCAGATTCGTGAGCGCACGGCTTTCTTAAGGGTCACATCGGGCGACTGGCTCTATGAAGAACTTGTTATTGATGTGTTGGCGAATGTCCGAGCCGCGTATCGACTGCAGTACGACCGTGAGGCCTGTCGGTTGGCGGGAATCATGGGACGGCTTTCCAGGGCGGACATCACAAGATTGCGCAACGAGCTAGGCGTAGGATCTGCTCTGAAGGTTAGTCACTACTCCCGATTGAACAAGACTGAAAGGCCCGGGGCTCTGAGAATCTTTTGATGTGCTTCAGACAAGCGAGCCTGTCTACTCCGAATCTGACCAGGACCCGGACGATCTCAGTGAGGAAGAAGTGCTGGAGAATAGGAATCGGGTGCTCTTGTCCATGCCCCCGAAGCGAGCGCCGCAAGCATCAACCTCGCAACAGGTCAGTGCCTCATCGCAACAGTCCCAGCAAGCCAGCGCTCGTGCAGACGCTCGGCATGCAAAGACACCGAATGCATGGGCGATTTCAAGTCCCGCAGCCCGCGGTCTAAGAGGCCCGGGTCAGTCAAAATCGACAAAGGAGGCGAACGCTAAACAATCTTCTCGCATTAGCCAGAAGACCATCACCAGGCGGGTCCGCCGCAGAGAAGAAAGCGAGGAAGAGCAGTCTCGGGTAGAGGAAGAGGAGGAGGAAGAGGAAGAGGAAGAATTAGAGCCGACTAAAGGGTATAAGAAACGGGCAAGAGGAGCGGCAGCCGGAGCTTCGTGCGGTTTAGATCTTGATCAATCTGACAATCCAGACGAATGGGAGGAGCCTGTGACGGACGTGGACACTGAGTTTGCTGCTTTGTAGTGTACCTATATCATAATACCAGTAGAAAACCCTGCAATGAGAAACTACAATTCGAATATGAGCATTAGTAAATTCGAATATGAGCATTAGTACTACAAAGGTGACACCCACTACAAAAAACCTAATGCTAATTGCGCCCGGTCGTGCTCCGCACAAGAGCCCCTATTGAGACTTTTCGGGGAAACACCATCTGAGAAGGTTAATACCCAACCGACAGAAATACCAGCGGCTTGGGTAATACGCTCGTGAGGTGGTAATACCCGACCCACTGGTATTTCCAGCCGCGCGGGTATTACCACTTCACGAGGGGTATTACCCAAGCCGCTGGTATTTCCAGCCGCGCGCCTGGAAATACCAGGCCAAAAAGCCCCTCAGTGAGAGTACGTCATCTGATAAGGTGATCTCGCAAGTATAAGATCTCTATCTACTTTACCCTAACTAGTAAAAAAAAAGTTTCGATCAGCGACCCATGTACCTAAAATTGCTGTTTTTGTCTGTGTTGCGGGCCGGAGGGCCGCAAGTGGTGAATGTATCAGTATACTTTGAGTCTGCCGCACCTACCTGTGGTATCGGTGTCCCAGCCAGAAGTCATGTACGACCCTTTCTGCATTTTTTGGACCATAAAAGTCGAGCTACAGCCCGACTACAATTTTTGTCGAATTTTGATATGGTGGGGAACTATTGATCAGTTTGTGTAGGATTTAATGTATAGCAAGCGCGTGGGTTTGCATGACACTTCTTCTACAGATCTCAGGCGTGGTCTCGCTGTCGTTGACGCGCGGGCGCGGGCGCGGCTACGCTGCGCGATGCCCCGTCGATCACGTGACGTATTTTTGGCATCCCGACCGGTTTTAGGAGCTCAACAACAACATGAGGTTCCAGAAAGTGTGAATTGACGCGCCCCCGGAGGGGGCGACGGGTCCCTGAACCTCTGACGGAGTAACACCGACTGACAACGTCAGCTAGTATTACTAAGAACGTGCCATGGATCGGGCATGCAGCACCAAATTCGCGAGTCAGTTCAATCCACATGAATGAGTCGTGTAAGTATGTGCCAAACGTTAATGAACATTGCAGACAAGAAGAGATCGAGCCAGAGCCGGGGTGTAAATGCATAAGTTGAGATCACTCAACATCGCCCATGTCACAGTCCGCGTCTGGACGAGTTTGTGTTCGCATGTGGTCGTCAGCGCCGGGGACCCACATCGCGCGCTCACCGAAGTCAGCTATAAGAAGTGGTTTCAGTTGACGTTGAGAGAGGGACTTCAGGGAGCGACACACGGTTTTTGGGAGGGGCAAGGTCAATGTCAAGATCGGCGTCGGTAATGGACCTCTTGACCGGTGATAGCTTTTTCTCGGGCGACGGTGGACGGTCGGCGAGAAAAGGGGGACGAGGCTGCAATGATAACCATGCCGTAGAATTGTCAGATCAGTTTACCCATACAAGAATTTAGTTGATTGTATGCGTGACTTGCGTGAAAAGGGCCTTGTTCCTGGCCATGTACCCGGATCCGATGCGGCACGAACTGCAAGCGAGCGTGTTCAAGGGCCTGTCTCGCCTGGTTGAAGTACGTGCGTGCTTGGACGAAACGCCAGAATACGGTCGATGTGGTTCTCTGCTTCTGTTGTTGCCTGCTGTTGCCTTGTACCTTTTCGTGTCCTTGATTTTTTTTTGATCATTTCGGCCAAAACATCCATGTCGATTTCGAGCAGTGCTGCTGCGATTCGAGCCACCTTCTCTTTGGGAACCCGAAAAGCGAGTTGGCGAAACACGTCTCGTCGGCGGAGCATGTTCGAGACGATGAATGGGAAAGACGGGTCGCATCGAAAATTGCTGTCGTATAGATTGAGCCAATGTTTGACTTGCTCGTCCAGAGAAATCTTGACGTCGCGCTCGACACAGAAACCGACGAGACCGAAGGGACGGAATCGAGCCTCGGTGAAGTAATCATTCCATTCAGAACGAATCTCGGTCTTCAATTGCAACTGATCGGATGTTGGCGCATCATGCGATGTCACTCTACGGGGTTCTTCTTGTGCGGGTTCGGGCAGCAGCGGTGGATGTCTGTGCATCTTTCGTTTGGAGTTAGTCGTTGAGCGATTCTTGTGGGATTTCTCGTCAGTTCGGTTCGACGCATGTTAACAGGTTTTGATGCGTATGCTCGTGATCGGGGAAGAAAGGTCGTCGTGGCGGAGTCACAGGACTCGCCGTTTGTTACCTTCTGAAGACCTACCCAATTAAACAAGCATTACAGTTGGGATCGCACGACCAAAGGAGTACTTGGAGGAATAGCTCTTTCGCAAGCGGTTTCCTCCTGGAGTATCCTTCCACGTGGTGCGCCCGACAGCTCCTTCAGGAGATTCAGACTGAACTTGATGCTGCTGCGCACGAGTCGTCCCCAGAGTGCATTCTACAATGCTGACACCGGACAAGCGGACCGGAGTACATATACTGTGCGTGTTCGGTGCGGCAGGAGGATCGGCTGTCGCCAGTGGTGGACGTTGTCGAGATTCGAGCGTTGTGGACTGACCTCGATGGTGCGGAGGGGTACAGGATCATCAAGAAGTGACATGACGGCGGTTGTGTGATAGTCTGTCTTAGAGATGCGAGGAAACTCGGTCCAAGTTAGAACAAGGCAGTACAGAGAGACGGAAAGGAGAGGGCCGGGCGGTGGCAACTTGCCAGCGGAGGCCAGCCTGAGTGCGCTTGTCTGCGCTAGTAGTGCGCTCTGGCGCGGGGACTCGTGGGGGTTGACGACGCCCAAGCTGAGTGCTGAGTGCGCCGACTCGGCGGGTTAGCAACCGGGCTGCAGTGGACTGACTGTGGTGGGCCATTGAGAATGAATGATCGGCGCTCTTGTAGGCGGAGCCCTCCTATCCGGGAAGCCTTGTTTAAAGTTTAAAGCCATAAATTCCAGCTAGTCTTATTCAAAGACAGAATCTAACATACGCTAGATCCGCTGAACCACCATAACATGTGTCATATATCATACACCCATATTGTATACGGGCCATTGCCTCGCTGGGATTAGGACTGATGCCCCCATTTCTCAGGGCTTACATCAGTTTTCCCTCCTCCCCCTCAGCTCCCGGCTCCTGAGGGTAGATGGGGCAAGGTTGCCACCATCGCCTCCACCAGTGAGGTATGCTACTCCATATTCTGTTGGAATGTCCACCACTTTTGCATGCGGCCGCCCCATATTCGCCCAGCCCCTTTAATCAGCTCAGGATGCCATGCTCGGTCCAGCCGCGTCCGCGATCGCTCGTCTAGAGTCCAGTAGATATCCGGTTTGGGTATCATTGGCATCGCAAACCACCACAAATGTGCCCTCACCAATTTGGTAGCAAAGGTACATAGCTCCTGTATCTGCAGGTCAGTCCATCCTTGTTGCCGCGCCTCGAGTTCGCTTCGCGTAGCCCGATACAGGTCCTGACCAATTTTGTCGCGAAGTTCTTGTCCCGATGGGCACTCTCCAAACGCGTGTTTCTCTGTTTCTTCCTCTGCTCCACATATCACACACTCCGGGGAGGTCCCCAGTCTCTCTGAGCATCGCGAAGCAGTGGGCAGAACATGTGCCCGCATTTGGAGCTGTGTCTGTGCGGCATACGTTGACACTGCGCGAAGATATGGGTACTGCCCTGCTGAATGTCCGACATTCAATAGGAGTCGAACACTGTCGCCTGTCTTCTTTGGTAACGGCTTCAGCTGCCAGTCGTCTTGAAGGTCGTAAATCTTCTTGCTGATATCGCCTTCCAGCCATTCGAGGTTGTTGGCGGTCATTTTAGCGATCGTCCACTGCGGGAGAGCGAAGTCGGGGAAAGGCACAATGAGGTCAGGCTGTGAATGTCCCTTCTTGGCCGCTTCATCTGCTCTTTCGTTTGCACGCGATACATCGTCCGTCCGTCCCGTATGAGCTTTCACGTGTTGTATTTCGATCGTGTGGTTCGTTGCGAGTAAACGTTCGAGCCATGTGTAGTGTGCAAGCGCAGCCCTCGGTTTCTTCGGTGCAACATCGCCCTGCCTAATCTTCTCGGCAAATCTGACCGATGTCAGATGATCTGCGAGAACCGGAAGTGGTGTAGTAGCCCCTAAATTGTAAGATTGTATAGTCAGTGCTGCCATAATCAGGGCTGTCACTTCCGCTTGCATGATTGACGCGCCCGCAAACAAAGCTGCCCGGGCCTCCCAATTCGGTCCCACGACTGCTGCGGCCGCGGAGGTGAATCCCGTGGGCAGGACAATAAGTGAGTCATCTGTCGCCCAAATGCCTTGGGCCTGCGTTTGTCTCATTTTAAGTATGGGAAGAACTACAACCCAAATCTGATCTTCGACTTCGGTTTGCCGCTCGGCTCTGTTTCGCAGGAGTTGGACTGGTCCCTCGGCTAGAGTCGGAATAAGAGACTGACGAGCGTGTAATCCAACCGTGAGTTAATTGCAACGAAAGTGGCTGTGAAGCTAAACATGCGTACCTGACGAGCGTGTAATCCAACCGTGGAGAGAAGACAACGGTTGGTGCGCATCGCCAGGCTTCACTAAACAGACGAGCGCTTCTAAACAGATTACCAATGAACGCGCCATTCCTAACCCTCATTCCCAACACACCAACTGTCGGTTCATCAAAGCGATCCGACCACTGCCGCACCAATCTGGTATCGGGATCTAGCCAATCGGAGAAAAGGTCCGGTCGCTCTCTCCGCGGTCCTTTCTTGAGCTCCCGTATATCCGTGAGCCGAGCTGGAAGCGCCGCCACTGCCCGCCGTAACTGTGGTTCGTTCCGCCGAGCCCCCCCCTGTATGAAGATATGCATGCTCCGCACTGACCATCGAGGTGAGACGGCTCGCTTGGTCGGTCTCCAGCACTTGCAGCTTCCCGCATTGTTGTAAAACACTAAGAGCCGTGTTCCACGTCTGGGGGACCTTTCGTTGCGAGTGCGTAAAAGACAGGGGCTTGGGGTCAATGAAGGGAGAAATGCAGCCGTGGTGTCGGCATTGGAGATCCGCCAGCGTGATCTTGGCCATCGTTGCAAACGCCGGAATGTGATGATTGAGGTCCCGTAATAATCCGTCGACCGCCAGTGTCCCGTTTAGTCGCCATAGGCTGGTAAGCTCGAATCCAAACTTGACGACCGGCAAGGTAACCAACTTTGCCGTTGGCGTGAAGACGCATCCGTAATATTCCTTTATCTGCTGCGCGACTATTTGATCAAGCCTGAGCGCATCCTCCGGTCGAATTGGGCACAATGCTAGCCTTGGCCTCAACCTGCTAATCACTTGTTGCTCGATAAACCGTCGCAGTGCTGAGAGCGGAAGCCTTCTAGTCGATGTGCTGGGAAACCCAATCGATCGCACAATACTCTCCAGCTGGGTATATTGTCGATCTGGTGCTGCAAACGGCGTTTTGAGGAAGACATGTGCCGGGTCGACAGCAACCTGTCGTTCTCCGTGAGGAGTGTTGACCGTCACCCTTTCTGGTGGCGCAACCAGTGAGTCAGTTTCTCCCAAGATAATAGCTCGAGTATTCGTACCCCAGTCCGTTTGAGCTCCATAAGCCTCTTGGAATAGCTCCATGTAGAGCGTCATGGTAGCTAGCGTAGTTTCACTCTTCGCTAGCAGAATTGTTTAGCCGATCGGCGCTGAAATCGGACTCTCCTATTGCGCTCATAGGCAGGGTCCTCTCATCCGGGGAAGCATAGGGGGAGCATTGTTCGCACCAATCGGCGCTGATATCGGGCTCTCCTATTGGGGCTTCAACAGCCACGCGCGTGCGGGGTATTTCGGCCATTTCGTCCAATAAAATCTCAGAAGTGCACCATTTTCGAGGCTGGGACCCCCCCATTTTTCGAAACGAAACCTTCAGCTCTAACGAGCTTCAGGGATACTCCCGCGCTACTCTCTCTAATTTTCGCCTTTTCGCTCCCACTCTCATCGAATTTTCGTGACAACCGCGCCGAGTCTCTGGCGCGAGGGTAGCGCCGTACGATAGCGAACCGCCGTACCGCCGTACCATGGGAGACCATGGGCCTGCTCGCGCTTTTCCCCTCCGATGTCTCGATCGGATGCCAATGGGGTTCTCGAGCGCGGGAAGGGAATTGCGACCTTCCTTGTGTATCTTTCGATTCGATTGGTCCACTCCCTCTAACCTGTTACTTTTCCCTCCCACTCTCATCGAATTTTGGTCACACTCACTCAAGGAGAAACCCTCGCCACTATGCCCCGGTCCCAAGGTCGCCAGGGAGGGCCATCGCAACCTCGCCAAGTCTTGGGCGCGAGGGAAGCGCCGTACCATGGCTGCTCGAGCGCCCCGGCTGCTGGCCGCGGCTCGACCCTCCTTTTCGTCCCGCTCCGATCAACAGAATCAGCCCCCCGCGCGTCATGACAACAACCCAACCGACCTTGGTATTGCGACACGAGCCCGCCGTGCAGCTGTGCAGCTGTGCAGAACGGGCAGCGAGGTCAGCGAGGTCAGCGCGATGGCCGACCCGACGCTGAGCTCGCCCCACCGCCACCTCCTCCGCAAAGGCGAATGCGCCGCCGGGCTCGAATCGCGCTCAAACCCCTCAAACCCCACGTTTCGATCCGCGACTACCTCCTCGGCCCCAGACGGCCGTGTGCACCCACTGCAAGGCTCGACACTGCGAAAGGATGTAGTCGACCGGACACTTCAGCACGTGCTGCTCGCAGGGCAAGGTGCAGCTGCCTCCCCCGGCCTCCCCAGCCCAATCCCGAGGATCGACAGCCACTTGAAGGCTCGGATAGCAGTCAGTTGCTCCATCCAACAACATCCGTCTGCAGTAGACCCACATGCTGAACTGTGCGACCCACGCACACAGAAGCTAAAACATTCCGCGAGAACACCCGGTTGTACAACAACGCGTTGTCGTTCACTTTGCTCGCTGCTCACTTCGACCAGACACGACTGGGCACTTTAGGACCCCCCGTGTTTCGCGTGTTCGGTCGCCTCTGTCATCGACTCGGTGCCCTGATCCCTGCCGTGAATCAACGCCCAGCCTTTGCTCAGACATGGCTCATCGACCCGGCCGAGGCCACCGACACTCGATTTGGACCCGACAGCCCAGACCGTCGCATACAAAGATCTACGTTGACCAAGCTCGAGTCCAAGTTGCGTACCAACAATCGCTTTGTGAGGCTGTTTGCATTGACCAAAGCTCGCGCAGGTTGGGATACGGCCAAAGAGTGGATCCTGCGCCTCTGCCTCCCGCCAGGCCGAGACCGACGTACCCACAACCTTCCTACGTCAAGCACGGAAATGGCGATACTTATCTGCGATTCCGACACCAACACGAGAAATTGTGGACCGCAAGAGCGTATTCCTCAGGTGCACGGTGATCGATGTCCCGATGGTCGGCCCAAGTACCAAATCGTTAGCTCGCTCCATCCGTCTGCGATGCCTCTCCGGTACACACTACTCTTCCCCGCGGGGGAAGATGGCTTCCACCTCAACATTCCTCTTTGCGCGTTCAACCAAGTTGGGCCACTCTTTGCCAAAAGACCGCGACGAGGAGGAAGGGGACGAAGAGAATGGTGATGGTGAACGTAAGCGTCTTTGGCTCCTTCTCGGGTGTTCCATTCTGTTGAGGCGCGAGCACAGACTGATATTGAATGTTTGAACACCTAGGACGAAGGTCAAGTAAAGGGGGCCGAGGTGGCGAGTCTCGCGTTCACAATTCCTGTGTGTACTACTTTCACAAACGCGACGAGCCCGCATGGCACTCAACGTCCCTTCCCGGCGTTCGTGATCGAAGGATACTCCCAGATTGAGACCGATCGACTCAACTACATCCAGTTGCATCAAGAAAACCTACGCCTCACCACGACCCAAGGCATCAACGGCTTGACCCCGGACCAAATTGGACGCTCGATGACCTTGGGCTCGACGTTCAAGAATAGACCGCGCGACATCATGCAGCGATACCAAGATGCGATGGCGTGCGTTGTCAAACATGGAAAGCCTCCGCTGCTCATCACGATGACGTGCGACCCCGAATCACCGGAAATCAAGGCTGCACTGGGGCCGAACCACAAAGCATGCAACCGTCCGGATCTCATTGCACGAGTGTTTGAAGCCAAGTCCGGCAGCAAGCGACATGCAGGCTGTTTCGGCGATGAATGTAGGATGAATGGATTTTGTTCCTTTGCTGTACTTCGCATTGGGGTTTTTAACCTCTGCACTGAAATCATGTAGAATATTCAATTATCCTGCTATTTGCATTACATCTTCCCGTTAGTTTGACGGGTTCCCACTGGTTTTCGTTGAACAAACCTTCAGCTCTAGAGAGCTTCAGGGATTTTTGGAAAAATGACAAAAAGCGCGTAGATTGAGTAGATTGCGCGCGCATGAGCGCGCTGCAGCGCGTGTAATGCCCCCTCCGTGCGCGGATACGGTGTCTAACAGCGAGCGAAACGCGCGTGCACCCCCAATAGGGGCCAAAAAACAGAGGTTTTTCCTGGAAAGCGCGCAACTCCGACGGATTCAGAACGCGTTAGAGACCAAAAGTGCGTCCAAGGGATGCAAAGCTGTGAATGACGAGCGTATGAAGGCCCATCGGCGCCCAATTGCACGATTTTCGGCGCGCGTACAAACAAATCGTAGCGCGCAAGTAGCCCGCGCGCGCAGATCCATTTGTTGCCCAAACGGCGGCCCATACTGTTCGGTATCGTTGAAAATCCGAGCGGGCGCCTTTTCTCACGTAAGCAGAGCGACCAGCGAAGTCAATCCTTGCCAAGAAGACCGAACACACTTTACAAGCATCAGACGGCCAGAATTTCGGGTCGGCGATTGAGGACGAGATGTGCTTTGGGACTGCGGCGGGACGAAATCGTGATCGATGCGACCGCTGAGATCGCAACACAAGGAGGACGCAGATTGCCAGTGGCTCCAGGACCTGCCATCCAGCGTGCCTTCACTTCGCGCTACCAAAGAACTCTGTATCGAAGCTCGCAAGAAGAAGGACTGGCATGAGTTCATGCTTGGCGGACTATATGACAGGATCTTATGACCTCGGCTTGATCATCATCGGCATCGGTATCGATCGGCATCCTTCCCCGCGCTTTCTTCTATGGACATCCTCGTTATTTTGATGGTTGATCAATCTTAAAATGTAGGACTTCTTCCATCGATCATTACCCAGGCGCGCTTGCGACAATACCCAGGTCTCACCTGGGTAATACCCATCTCGGAGGGTATTCCCGGAATTAACCGACCCTCAGCTCAGTGGCTCCATGTCTCAGATCAAATTGATTTGATCTGAGATTGATTTGATCTGATCAAGATCGGATAGGTCAAGGGAGAATCAGAAGAAATCAGTTCTCATATGGTGGTGATCTGATCTCGTGCGGACCCTTGGCGCCGTTAACCCCTGGATTGAGGGTTGGAAATGTTGGTGGCGGCGCGGGCTCAGTGCTAAAGGGGGGTCGCGAACTTTGCCCGCGGGGACGCCGTACATCCTGATGATTGCTGTAAGAGTGTAGGAACAGATCGCTTTCGAAAGCGTCCCAGCAAAATGTGGTGTTACAACGAAACTCTCCCAGACCTCTGTAAGGCAAGGCCTTACGACGGGCCACAGGCACTAGAAATATATATTGCGCGCGCCTAGCTTCTTCAGCTCTCTCTTCAGCGAGCTGACACCAGAAGCTAGGTGAGTACTGGTGTTCTATCTCAGCACTATCGTATCTCATCGAGCTGACACCAGAAGCTAGTTGTAATCCATATAAATTGCACCTGTCATCTTCGGTCATCAGTGAGGCTCCGCTGTCCGAGACAGCGTGCCTTTCAACCTCGAGCTCGAAGTTATTATTGCGAGACCTATTGGTTGAAGCCCTTTCCCTGCAAACATCCCAGAGTTGCACGGAGTGGGCCATTGGATTTTCCGTTTTTCGCAAGTAGCCTAGCCCCTTTCAAGCTATCACAAAACGCTACTACATGGCGGCCCGGAGGCACTGCCTCAGATTTCGGATCTTGGCCAGGAGGACGTCCCCAGCTGCAGGAAATAGCTCGTCCGGGTTGTATTGCCCGGCCGACTCGATCGAGACTGCAGAGAAGAGCGGCGGGTAAGCACCAACAGAGCGATGCCATGCGAGTCAACACTCCGGCAGCCACCTACAAATGAAATGGTCCCGGATGCGTCCCAACTCGACCAGTTCTTCATACTCTGCGTGACGGAGCACCTCCCGGCTGACCGTGTCGGCGCGAGCATTGACGATGCGAACGGATCCCGAAGAGATGTCTACGACTCCAGACGGGAAGCACGCAGCGAAATTGACGTGTAATGATGCGGGTATGTCCTGCTTCAGTGTGATCCTGGGAAGCAACCGATAGGAGGCAGTAGCTGCGATGACCGGCGTGGGACGAGTGAGTTCAGATTCTCTAAGTGCGCTTCTGCGGGGCCATGGTCGGCCCTGCGCCTTCGTCAACAACGCACCGACAGGGGACCATTTCGCGTGGTCTTTTCCGATCCCTTTGTTGCAGTGAAGTTCAGCCACAATCTCCTGGGCGCACACAATGAAAGTCGTTCCACATACGTCAGCATGCGGCCATGTCACGGTTGGCTCGCTCGGCCCGGCTTCGTCTGATGTAGATCTCCGGGGTGGTGCATCATCGTACCTGGCCTCCACGCATCTTGGCGAGAAGGATGTCGCTGGCGGCAGCCCGCGGTGTGTCATGGCCGAAGAGTTCCGCCTGCGATCCTTTCGGGTCAAACTCCAACTGCGAAGACAGAACTGCGGTGCGCAGAATGCCATGGCACTTTCCTCAGACGGTCAGAGGTACTGGTGTTCAATCAAGGTGCAGTATTTGGGAGATGGCGCGGCGGACGCACCTTCTGTACCAGTCCAGACCTTAGCAGAATCCTTCTCTCCCTTCTTGACGTCCTTGCGGCGCTCGCAGCGGGCAACCAGATTGAAGACAACCGTGTTGAGGTCTGTTGGCTCGTCTTCTGGGCCTGAACGAGGAAAGGGGCCATGCAGATGAGCGAATGGCCACACCTGTGCGCGGTCGATTGCCCCCGGGCGCCGACTGCCGCCGCTTACTTTGCTTGCTTTGCAGCTTGCGAGGGTCGATGCGAAGAGGTATCAGCCCCAGCCGCTGCGCGAGCACCTCATCTTGCACAATCGACGTGTTGTTCCAAACGTATACAGTCTCGATTGCTATTGTCGGCACCTGTAATACGCATAAAGGCGACCAAGACAAGCCCCTCCGGATCAGAGATTGTTCGACCGTGACAGAGAAGCTTGGGGCCCAGGCGCCCAAACCTAGCGGCGAAGGGTCGACGAGTCCAGGCGTGGCTTGCTCTACCGACCACAGCTGCCGCATTGCCGACGGGAGCGGGGCTCGAAGGCTACGCCTGTGACAAGAAGATGAACGCGAGGTGGACCGACCTCTGCAATGACAATGCGCCTGAACGCGTTGGCGACGCTGGCGTCGACGCCGACGAGGTCGAATTCGATCGCCTGGTCACTGAGCGAGTTGACTGTCACGGCGAGATGCTCTTGGAAGTGAGCAAAGTCCCAAGCATGGTCTTCGTGAGGGTAGTGGCCAGGGAACTCGGTGGCGGACACCTGCATGAACGAGATCGGGGCGCGATAAGGGTCAGCATCCGGCGCAACGGCTGCGAAGCCAGCATCACGTGCACAGCCCAAGGGCGATAGGCCGACGGCGGCCACATGCCCAAGTCACGGGTGGGTCTGAAGAGTGTGACACACGTGTTCAACCGACTCTTTGCCAATCTTGACCAGTCGGCGAGCTTGAACCGACTCGTAGTGGGTCGTTCCGGGCATCGTGGCGGAACTGTCAAGGTGCGGGCAGAGCTCGACCCGCATCGGGGCGCTGCGGCTGCCTGCGGCCGCTGGACCGCTGCACACATGCGCGCGCGAACCTTATGGATTTCCTACGGCAGGACCCGCCGTATGTCTTCTCTACGGAGGTGGTGCAATTTATGTAAGGCGGTTTTATAGAGCTCCCGTAAGAGCAAAGCTACTTTATGGCTGCCTTAGGCGGTCGTTCTAGTATCCGTATGGACATTGGGTTATCAGGTCCGTAGGGGCGCCGGTTTGCGGCGGTGACCCTACGCATTCCTCCCGCTGTAAGCCGTGCCTGCCACCTCGGGCAGACATAAAAAGTACGCCTCAACAGGCGCGCGCGCAGCGCCCTCCCACGCGCCTTCCAAGCCACAATCTCGGCGGGTTGCAACCTTGCTACCCCAGGTAGCAGATTAGGCCCAGGTTGCGCCCAACTCTCTGCTTCGAGTCGATTCTGTGTACACACAACACTCTCACAGCTGCTAGATTGATAAGGAAAGTGCGTAGTAGATGCATTCCTTCCTTCGTCTTTTTCTCGCATCTTTCGGGTGCCGTCAGAGTCACATGTCCGAAGCGGTCGCGCGGGATTTCGGTCCCGAGATCGAAGGGTCCGAGCACACGCGTTGGCGGCAGTCGGCCACGCGAGGGACCTTCCACTTGACTTGCCGCCTCAGCTCGTTGCTTCCGCTACAGCTCATTGTAGCGTCGCCATCGACTGTACAGGCCCCACGGCTCGCGTTCGTCCTCTTGCTCATGCACCTGACTCGGCTTCGCCATGCGGCCGAAGAGAAGATACAAGTCCAAACCGTCGGTCTACAAATTGCAGGTCACCTTCTGTGCCTCCGAGTCGCGGTGTGCTACGGACGTCGAACGCTTGGCCCAACTAGGGTTCATCTCTTCGACCGCTTTAATGCCGATGACCGCCTTCTCATTTCGACTGGTCGAGCAGGCCCACGCGAGCTGGAAGGTCAGCCCCCGCGCTCTCACCGGCTATGCGGACGGCCTCAAAGAGTATTACCCCCGTTGTGGGTGGGGTCGGGGTCACTATACGGGACATCCTTGGGTGAGTTTGGACGCCGCCATCGTTTCAGGGGCACATGCTCAAAGCCTGCCTTCCGCGCATGCAGGACAAAGACCTTCGGAAGCAACGCGATCGACGAGTACCGCGCTCTCGAAACATGCGAGAAGGACAGCGGGGACCTTCTCGTAGGCACCGTCGATTCGTTCAAACAAGTGACCCGCGTGCTTCGGGCCAACGTGACTTAATCAACCTTGTCACGACGTCACATTGGATTGCGTGCTTGCATACGACGGCAACTTTCAGCAAACGCGTGAGAAAAACTCGAAGCACGACGTCCAAGGAATCGTTCCGGACAATATCTTGGCTGAGGAAGAGGTTCAGGCGATGAAGGCCGAGGTGGAAGCTTCGGTGCGGCCGACCAAAAAGGTGAGTAATGCCGCTGCATTTGCCTTAATGGGATCGCTTACCTCTACACCCACCCACCCTCGTAGGCGTGCACAGAGTCGTGGAAGGCTGCCGACGACGGAGCTGGCTCAACCTCGTCACGAGTAGTAAATGCGCCTATACTTTCCTATCATTTGTCACCAGAGGCAGCTCCTGCCAAAGCTTTTCAAGCGACTGGAGTTCGCCACGAGCGTCTTCCATGCATACGCCCATATCTGGTCCTGCCAAGTCGAGTTCAACCCCCGCCTCATTCCAAACTTCGATTGCGGAGCGGGCTACGGTCGCTCATTCCGCGAGGAGTAGCAGCTGTGCGCGCCAAGGATCGAGTCGGTGAGGAGAAAGCGCGGATCGGCGCCGAGGGGCGGCAAGCTTTGGCTTGGATCGAAGATGAAAAGACTCGTATCACTAGTTGCCAAACACTTTGGATTAACGTGTCGGGTAAGTTTTCGATACAGCGTGCTCCATATCACCTCTTATGTCGCCCTGACATCTTTCAAACCATCCCAACAGATACCCTTCCTGAATCGATCGACCCAGCTGATGCCAAGTTCATATTCGGCACTGAAGATGTTGAAGAGATCCGAGACCGCGCGCTCGTTATACTGGATCGCCGGATGGAGCCTCTTCAGCTGCGTGAATGTTCTTGGTCGTTCTGGTCGCGGGCAGTCAGAGGGCGATTCCGAGCCCATGCCTCTTGCACTGTCAGAATTTCGTGGTTTACATCAACGATTGAACGCGACGGGAAGAAGTGTCAAGAAGGCGAAACATCACCAGCTACCTGCACATAATCGATCGGGAACACGCGGTCCTATGGAGACATCTGGCCTCGACGACTCGGCGCGGCCTCCACCGCTGGCCCGTGACGTTCAGCAAGTGCGGGTCATTCAGGCGCAGATGGATATGAGCGACGAGGCTCAACTCGCAAAGGAGGTGGGGCCTTTCTCCGCATAACTCCTCAGCAGGACGGTGAGATGGGCAGCTCTTCGGATGAAAGCTACGGCGATGACTTTGCTGGTCAGGAAGACGAATACTTCTCGGGCGTACAGACCAGCTTCTGATTTAGATGAATTAGTGGAGCAACTTAATGTTGAAAAAATGGACATGGTGTTTGCAAACTAAAGTTGTCTCAATTGCGGTGGGTGAGAGTGATATCACCGTCTCATAGAGAGAAATATTGTCAGACCTAATCCCTGGGCTGCGCCTGCCTTACTTCTGCCGGGTGACTTGCCGGGTGACTTTTCAATCAAAGCGCATGCAACTGCTCGAGTACGAAGAATGTCTACCACGTGAAAATGGGTAAGTGGGTTTGATCAATATAGAGAATGTATCTCCTACCCTCGGACAGGGTTGAATAGCAAAGTTGGCATGTGCGTGCAAGCCCTTCTTCCGAACAAGATGGCTCGGCGGCTCTCTCTCTCTGAGGATTCCCGCTCGAAGGATTCGACTTCCTGCCATGGCGCGGCCAAAGACCCTTTGCACCGATCTCGATCCCTGCTACTGAGACTTGCGCCTGTTTTAAGAAGAGCTTGGTGTCAAGATCTCAAGATCAAGTCTAGTCTATGCTCGACGGGGGCAGAAGTGCTGACAATTCATTTTAGTGCGGCGAATGCAAGAATTCTCTCTGCTTTGAGCACTCACCATGTGGCCTGAGGATTGGCGGCCTACCTCATTGATGAGAGGGAATGTTTATCAAGTAAAAGGTAGGTATGAGCGGCCATCGATCATGTCTCGGAGTCAATTGAGGTTTTCGCTCCAAGAGCCTGTTACAAGCCTAAGCCTTCCATGTTTTCACCGAACCTACTATCGAATTCGACCCACCTCTCATCAAGCACGTACTTTGTCGCTACTTCGCTACTTACGACTGATTACCTACGTGTTCCGCTCCGCTTGCGCGTTCAGGGGCTCAGATCAGTTCGCCTTCTTCTGGGAGCGCGCGCCGCTTGAAGTCAGCCGGCCGGGGGTCGTCACCGTGGCCCAGCAGCTCTGATTGGCACTTTGGCGAAGACCGAGCCCGGCCAGATGCAACCCTTGCCCGTTCACTTTAGTGCTAATAGATAATTAAAAGATGCTAACATACACTGCAATTAGTGGAAGCGCGTTGCGAATTCTGTTCATTCATTCTTTGCTCAAAGAGTCACTTCCGGAAAGCAGACGCTCCGGAGCACTCCAATCTCACTGGGCAATTCAACTCTACATAATACTTCGAAAACAAACCAGAACAAGAAGGATAATGTTTGTGAGCAGGATTACGTCACTGGCCCATCCCACGTCAACAAGGAGAGGTCGGCGGTCTCGAGCGGCCCAGGGAGGCACGAAGGGCAACGAACAATCACCCTCTCCGCCTCTAGTCACCAAGAGCCGGATGCATATGAAGCATAACTATGAAATAACTATTGTGGTGGCCTGTGTTGTCCAACGAATTCTGGCCCTTCAACAGCCAAGATCTCCGCACCGCATGCGCGTCGACGAGTCTGGCTGGCGCTGAGAGCTCGGCCATCGTCACCTCACTCGCTGTCCTCGTCGGAGCTCGTGTTCCGAGTCCGCCGGTCAGCATCGCTGTCGCCGCCTTCATCGCCGTCGGCCATTTCCTGGCCTGCACTTGACCCGATTACCTCTTCCTCCAGCCTGAAGCTCAGCTCGCCTGCACGCAGCAATGGGATCCAACAACTTAAGCTTGCCACTCGGGCTTCGGAAATCCGCTTTGCGAAGGAGCGCGCCGCGCTGAACAATGATTCTGGCGTTGTCCCTGAGGGCCTTTACGTCATAGACGGTCTTGGGCGATTGGATCTTCTCGCCGTCCAGCACGGAGCGTCGGCGCAGCGCGGACTCTGAAGACAGCGTATGGAAGAGTAGGCAGGCTGCACTTCTTGTACTCACGGAACAGTTCCTTGAGGATGATGCTGTACCATTGGCATTTGGTCTCAACGTTCTTGTCGGCCACGGGTGCGTTCCAAGCTGTGCGCAGATATTCGCTGATACATCCCTCCCTCCTGATGCGCGGCCTCCCTCCTCGTCTTGGGAAAGTTGTGCGGCCCGCGACTGTTGGCGATCGCGAGCGGAAGGTGCAGTATTTGGCAAACCTGCCGCGTCAAAGACAATACCCGTGCCGTCAGGATTGTTCCCTCCTTGTTCGACCATGCTTGCGAGATTGTTGCTTGCTGGCGGAGCTAGATACGGGCCATCGATGCGTCCAGGATCGGGGAACGTGGGACGGTAAACTGGTTGGTTGGACGAAGCAGATCCCGGAGACGATTGATAGTTGTACGACGCAGGATTCGAGATGGCCGTTACGCCAGCGGAAGTGGACGCTGGATCGGGTGCACGACGGTGTAACGTCAGAACAGACCGATGCTGTACGCGATCGACGCGACGGCCACCCACGAACCCGAATAGTCGTTATATGCGGACTGGTTGGGAGTCCAAGGCGAGGTGCGCGACTCGTACCCAGAGGCAGCATATGAACCTATGTGTCAGATGTGATCGTGAGCCGGTAGTCCAGTCAGTGCACTCGTGTCGATCGGCGGCAAACATACTGCTGTTCATCGCCGGAGCGCCAAACGTTGGCTGCGATTCGGGAGGTGGTTAAGTTGATTGGATTGACTCATCGAGATAGGAGCAGCAGAAGTATGACTGATCCGGTGTTTCGAAGTGGGCGTTCGTTTCAGACTGTCGCAAGGTGACGGATGCTCATTGTATAGTTCGTTACTTCGTATACGTAGTAGGGGGCGATTGGGCAAAGCAGAAGAATGGGCGGTATGCGCGAGCGCGACGCGTCGCCGCCATCTCCAGCGTCTCCGGAGTCGTGACGCGTCGACGTCCGGGCCAGTCCCGGCCCCAATTGTTCCGCGCGACCCGTGCCGAATCACGTGTTCGAGGTAGAGCGCCTGTACAGCTTGCAGAGGACAACAATAACTCTCGAAAAATATCCAAAAATCCGAATACACTATTTTTCGCCGACTGCGCCTTTGTTTCCAGGTTTTCCATGGAGTTGTAGTGGGAGTGAACGTCTCGGCAACTCGACATCGAGGAGGCATACCTGACCTGGGCCTAATCTGCTACCTGGGGTAGCAAGGTTGCAACCCGCCGAAATTGTGGCTTGGAAGGCGCGTGGGAAGGCGCTGCGCGCGCGCCTGTTGAGGCGTACTTTTTATGTCTGCCCGAGGTGGTGCCTGCACGCATTCCTCCCGCTGTAAGCCGCGCCCGCGCGCATTCCTCCCGCTGTAAGCCGTGCCTGCACGCATTCCTCGAGCCTTGGCCCGTAAGCCGCACCCGCGCAGGAATTTCCCCAAGCACGCTCCCGCCGCACTGGGTCAGTTCCGCACTGCCTGCTGTTGCCGTACCAGTATTCGCTGCGTACCTTTGCCACCTCCTGCCAAGGTTGGTTGCCGTCCTAGATCTCTTCCTGCCCTCACGTCCTTTGGCTGACAGGTTCCGAGCGTCTCACAGGACCTCCCCAGCGATACGAACACGCAACTGCCTCCCAGTCTTCTGCCCTGCCAGACTACGACGGACAGCTGCCCACTGCGTACGCCTCTTCTTCTCAACCTTCCTTGTTGGATTGTTGACTGACTGTTCATACCCTGTATGCAGCCATTCTGCCCTACACCTGCCAGTGTAACCGCACCTTCTTCTGCTGAGTACCGAGTCACGCTCCCAGAGCTAAGGTACATCACTCCCCCGCATCAGGCTCTACCTCTTGGTACTCCTGCTCACAACTGTCCTTGTTGGGCATGTTGGCTTACTTGGCTACCTTGCGCAACAGACTACACTCGCCACCCAACGTGCCAGCGTTCAGGGTCGGTCCCCTTATCACAAGTGTCACGCTTTCCAAGCAAAGGTATGCTATGCCAAGGCTCCCAGTCTTTGCAGTATTCTGAGTACTAATAGGATCCACGCTTTCCAAGCAAAGTGTCCTATTTTTGAGCTCCTCCCACCCACCCTTCAAAAAAAAAAAAACTTGTTGGTATCTTTTCTTTCTTTTATTATTTCTCTTATTATCTCTGGGTCTCTCGTCTCGTGGGTACTTTCTTCCAACCCATTCCGTTTGTTACGGGATCATGCCTGATACTGCAACTCGACTGGTCCCCGCTACCTGGTCCGGACCGCGCTTCTACGAAAGAGTCGACCTGGCGAAGTCGACGTGCAGCATTTGACGTTCCCTTTGTCCCAACTGGTCGCGCGGCGGGTGGCAAGTCTTAATTAAAGTGTTGGCCGCCAGCTGTAGCTGCCTTTTACCGGCGCGCTCACAAAGGGGAAGGAGGGTCTGTGATCTGCGACCAATTCGACCGTCAGAACTTGCAAGTCGTCTTTGACCGTGAATCTAAAGCTATTTGCACGCTGCAAACACTTCGTCACAGAGGTGAGATCTATTACACGGTAAGTATGTAGATGACTGCCCAGCGAGCGACGCCAAGCTCGTCCATCCTTTCAACCTCGAGGTCAGCCTTTAGGCCTTCAGGCTTCAGGCGAAGTGATGCTCAACCGGGGTGCTGGCTTCGATGTCGAAGCTTAGTGCCAACGATCTCGAAGCTTAGTGTCAATGCTGTACCCTAACATCACGCGGAACTCGAGATTGCATACCTTTGTTTTCAGACCCTTGACCTTCCATTCTATTTTTACTAGACGCAGGAGCTCCGAGTGGACCTCGAGATGCAGCATCTACAGGCCTTTCTGGATTCAGCACCGGCGCAGTTGCACGCGTCTCGTCCTCGACTCAACCCCTCATTGATTGACGGCGACCTGCCCACTGCCCCGCCAAGCCGCACTATATTACGCTTTAAACTTTCTGACCAGGAAGGAATTTCTTGCATACTCTGGGAGGACAAGTTCTATATTACAAGCACTGACATACTGCGGATTATAGCCTTTCGCCTAAAACTGCTGAGTGGCCCCGGGCCGCTTCTGTCATGGAAGAAGCTTGAAGGAGGTGTGTTCAGCGATCTTCGAAATCTCAAAGAGGGACGTGGTTCGTTAATGTTGGAGTCCAAGGTACGGCAAGTCATGACTTACTCACCATCGCTGGTAGCGACTGATAGAATTGCCACAGTCCGAACTTCTGCAGCTTTTGTTCCAGCATCGATGCGTCCGCACTCAAAAGAAGCAAAAGATTTTTCTCTGGCAAAGTGTTCCCCATGAGCAATTGTACTGTTCGGCCGTCAACAGACACGGCCTGCTTCCATCCGTCGTTATACAGCAGCCGAGGCTGTTAGGACACTCAAGCAATGCGTCCAGAGGCGTCCACTCGACACAACAGCGATCGGTGAGCGTTGGACAAAGAAAGAAGGCGCTCTATGATAGTATGTCACTGTCTGATCACGGTAGTTATAGCAGGAACAGACTCTCCAAAGTCATGGTGCCACAGCAGAAGGCCCCAACAAGAGCTTCGCATGCCCTCTGGCTTCCTGCGACCGCAAATTTTATCGGCAAGAGCATTCACTGCGCCACCTCAGAGTTCACACTCAAGAGCGACCACACACCTGTTCGCAATGCTTCAAGGGCTTTGCTCGACTTGACAATCTCCGGGCCCACGTGAGTTCGATCTTGTACCGGGTGACAACGGAAGAAGCTGAGCATGGCGCCGTCCATATAAATTCAGGAGCGCACGCATCGCAGGCAATGCGCAGCTCGAGACGGGTGTGGAGAACTTTAGGACGGTGCCAATTACGCTTACATCACTTGTACTATAAATATGGAACCCCAAGCTGTTTTCTAAACATGTCGAGTGTGAACTCCACGACGAGGAGCAGCACTCCGCCACCAGGCGCGAGTCGGAGTACCTTTGGCACGAACCCTGAGTAGAGCGCACCAATGCCCTCCTCCCGAGCGATGAGCAGGAGAGAAGGGAAGGTCCAATTGTACTTGGGAGTCGATCCTGCAACCTGTGGGTAGCATTATAAGAATACAATCCAGAGAGCGAAGGTCACACAGATGGAGGAGCCGTAAGTATGGCAAGAGTCGCTCAGCGTTTTGATCAACGACATGAAAAGCACGGCAGGATCGGCATCTCTACGGACCTTGATCGAGTTCTGCACGCGGGATTTGACCACATCGACTGATTTTTGAAAGCGATAGATCCGAGGTCAGTCCAGACTGAAGCAAAAGAGGACAGAAAGGAAGAAGGCAAGCACCTAGATCGAGTAAACGTACATGGGGTGTTGAAAGCCGTTCCAACAAAGCCACCAATGGCACCAGACACGAAATTGTTGAACAGCTCGCCAGATTTGTTCTGTTTAATACAAGCCGTCAACGGCTTGATTCAGCCCGCAGAATGTCAAAACGCAGACCAGACCCGGGTTGACGAACCTCGGCCTTAGGCATCAGAGCGCGGACTTGGAAGATGCACCCAAAGTATCCTCCGTTCCATGTCACATGGCTAAAGTGTAGGGGGCTCATAAAACAGGTCAGCCCGAGCAGCAGAGGGTCGCGGGGGTCGACGTACCGCCAGAACGTAGGTTCGAGGCCGGCATAAAGGCCCAACAAGCCTTCCTTGCGCACAATCTGGCCCACAACATCCATCGGCCCCTTATAGGTGCTATTCTTGTCCTGCAGTCGGATCTTGACCAATTCAAAAGGCACGACCACCACACTTTCCGTGGCCCCAGCGCTGCAACCCGTGAGGATCGACAGCCCCTGGGTCATCTTGTCAGTTCCAAGTGCCGATTTGTACGTATTGCCCCAGAAATCATTGGCAGCGAACTTGACGGCGCGCTTGGGTGCCTCGAGCATCAACGGCGGCACGAGTCCCCGGTATAGGCGGCCAGCGCTAATCAAGGAGGCAGCAGTTCCACATGAGTGCCCCTGTTCCGAGCCGTGACCGGATCGCATCTGTAAACTGACCCCTCGCGAGCGATAATCTTTTTGAAGCAGTCGACCATCCCATTGTAATGCTCCGCACCAGCGACGGGTTTTCCGACCTGAAGTTGCATACGGGTCTTGACCTGCATGGCCGGGGGGGGGGGGGGGGGGGGGAAACGGCAAAGGGAGAACAGAGCGTTGGCTTGGCTGAGACGCAACTCAACGAGACCATAGGGCATCTTGTCGCGCAGACTGACCACATCTGGTAGACGCCCGCGATTGCACACGAAAACGGTTGGAGCAGACGCAACGGAACGAGGGGAGAAGGAGAGGGTGTGGGAGGGAGAGATGATCAGCAGCGGTAACAATCGTGGTTCGGGCTGTGACATGCCGAGGAGACGAGAGACGGACCTAGCGGGTAGAGGCACAGCAGCTCGGTGACACCAGCGATTGCACCCGCAGTGAACTGATAGACGAAGGGCAGGGCTGAGTCGATTTAGCAACGCGGTGGGTGGAGTGATGGAGTGGTAGAGTCAGCAAAAGGGACCCTGTCAGGCCCCTGTCACGGAGATTAGCCATGCCATCGTCCGTGATGGGGTGGGGACTGACGCTTCCTGTTTCGCGCGACCGGTGTCGAGTCATTGGAGGACATGATGAGCAAAGAGGACCAAGTCCGGGGGGTGAGACTTGCAGCTACTCGTGCGACAGTTGCAGGAAGTAACCGATGAATTCGGAGAGCGACACCAGAGATGGGGAACAGGCTAAGTTCAACGCCGGGTGATGCCGGGCTGTCCAAAGGGAAGAAGTCTACACATGCGCGCGCGAACCTTATGGATTTCCTACGGCAGGACCCGCCGTATGTCTTCTCTACGGAGGTGATGCAATTTATGTAAGGCGGTTTTATAGAGCTCCCGTAAGAGCAAAGCTACTTTATGGCTGCCTTAGGCGGTCGTTCTAGTATCCGTATGGACATTGGGTTATCAGGTCCGTAGGGGCGCCGGTTTGCGGCGGTGACCCTACGCGTGCCGTACAGCTAGCGTAAAAACGGCCTTTGCGGCCGCGGTAAGGATTCAACCCTTACCGCATTCGTCAATGAGGTGAGCACTAAAGTGCACAAGAGACGGGATCGATAATGTTTCACGTACAGAACGTGGAGGTAGGCCGTATGGGTTTATTTCACCTAGTGTATGTATGGTAGCATTAGTTTTGTCCCGATAGGGAATTCTTGCGTGTCACTGCATCCAAAAGGTGGCACGTGACGTCGTGAGCGGTCGCTGTTTCCAGGGTTCCCCATTAGATAAGACTAGGTGCGGCGGCGCGCCACCTCCCACCGTAACCGTTGACCCGCTGCAATGTGATGTACTTTGCTGCGACAGCTGCGGTACTGTTGAGTAACGGAAGCGTAGTGGTTGAAGTCGGGAGAGAAGAGCGCGACGACGATCAAATGTACAGAGCCTTCATTTCATCACTGAACTCTTTTTTTTGTTCTCTGGGAGCCCGATGATGGGCTCAGATCGTCGTCGAGACCCGTGTCGAGTGTGACCTTTTCACGGGTGCCTCCCGACATCGACATCCCTCACCTGCTATTGCCGGACCTTCACTATGGAGCTTTGAGGTAACTCTTAATTTCAACATTATCCGCTTCTCCGTTCTCAGTCTGATGAAGCAAAACTCTGACACCCTCCACATTCGTTGCTCGGGACAACGCGACATACAACTTGTTACGATCACCTGTCTCAAGCTTCGAATTGGTTCCATCCACTTCCACGCTCTTCTTCGATTTGATTCCATCGTCGCGCTCCTTGGCCGTTCCATCGGCTTCCATTTCGGATCTCGAGCTTCGGGCTCATTCTCTCGATTTCATTCTACTCGCTTCTGATTCCTTCTACACACGCTCTCCACTCTTTTAGGATAGTTCCATGACCTTCGATAACATTCCACGGGTTTTACTATAAAAGGCGGCCCATTTGTAGACGTTCCTTTGCTTCCTGCAAGCAACAACATCATCCTTGATCCCATAGTCCCTAGTCCCTAGTCCCAATCCATCTCGAGAGCCACCACCTTGACCTACTTCCGTTGCTTCACGGTCCTAACCTGATCTCACACTCGAGACTCCCTCGCACCTCGTCTCTCCCTCGTCCACACCGTCTAGCCCCGCCTAGGTCTCCCCAGCCGCGAGGACCGTCATACAACTGGCCGTGAGAAAGGCGTCTCCAGACACACTCTTACCTGTTGAGACTCTGAAGGTACTCGATCAAGAACAGTGATTCGTCTTGCAGCAGGTCGAGTACCATGTCGTTGATCTGGTCCACCTGCGAATTTTTGGGCGCCAGAATTGCTC
Source organism: Microbotryum silenes-acaulis (assembly GCA_003665825.1). Lineage (NCBI taxonomy): Eukaryota > Fungi > Basidiomycota > Microbotryomycetes > Microbotryales > Microbotryaceae > Microbotryum > Microbotryum silenes-acaulis. The sequence continues at coordinate 966,853 of QPFY01000006.1, forward strand.
GATCTCGGAAGTATTCGACTTTTTCGCCTATTGACGTATTGTCCAGTTCGAGCGCGGGGACGGGATAAACGTGTCTGATTAACCCGGATCTGTTCCTCGTGGTCGCCGGCAGGAGAAGCTCACGTGGGAGCGCGATAGAGTCTTCTGTTTTGTTCGCCGAGCCATCTCCAACTCTTAAGAGCCAATCTGCAAAGTCCTGTGCGTTTGCCCGTTCCGTTTCAGTCACAAATCCCCTGTGATGTTACAGTCCAACCGGTCAGTTAGTCATGCTGCCCTGCGCTGTGCTGTTGAAAGATTGGCACACACCTACCAACACGACGGTCACTCCACCGAACCGAGCCGTTGAGGATCTGCCACGGGATGGTGAGCCGCATTTCACGGAACCAGAGCCAGTTTTCTTGCGTGATTCGTTACAACTATCAGTATTCTTGCTGTTGACCATCTGTAGCAATGGCAGTGAAGACTCACATTTAGTGTCCCATGGACCCGGAATCTCAACCGTACGACGTCAATCCTTCCGCTGTGTCACTGATGTCCCATGTCTGTTTTTCGTATCAGTTCTTCCGTCATATCTAAGACTGCACAGCCATGTCAAGTCATAACTCACGCATGCAGTGTCACCAGCTGATGGTGAAGAAAAACAACTCGAGGGTTGACATTCAAAGAAGACGTGTTGAAGGGAATTGCTGCTTGGTAGTTTTCCATTAGCTCCTGAACAATCCCACACCAAGAGCACAGTTCATGAAGTTACTTACTCGAATCCGTAGTTATGCTGCATGCGGCAGCCATTTCTTGAGAAAACTTGTCCCGTATTCGTTGCAGAGCTTCCACGACGACCGCTTCGGATGTCGCGAGCTCGAGGTGGCGATGGGATGAGGTGTGAAGAGCAGGAGGGAGAAAGATGGAGAAGCCTGCGCCTCAGTTTAAACCGGGTTCATAGAATGTCGCGGAAGGCCGCGGAACGTCGTGGAGTGAAGCCCAGTGTCGGCAAGCCGTGACACGCTGGCGGGGCCCCTAACGGCGGAATTGGCGCACTGGCCGACACTACCCGAAGTCTGGCATAGATTTCGACAGTGGCAGGAACTGGATGATTGAAGGAACTACCCTACGATGTGGTAGACACGCAAGACAGGTCGTTTCAGTCTGCTTCGGGAAGCAGAGAGTCATGTGCCAGGCTGCTTTGATGGAAAATGGAACCTCGGCGAACGTAGGCGAAACGGTCTGTTGCTGGCCGATCCATGCTGAATCAGCGCTAGCTAGCTGGGACGCGCTGGACCGAGAGCTGCCGATGACGTCACGCCACGTGGTTTGTCTTTTGTTCTTTGACGTTCTTTGTCTGACGCGACAGTTGGATTTCGTTCTTTGACGTTCTTTGTCTCCCGTTACGTCTTTAGTAGATAGTAGATAGTAGATTCTTTTAGTAGTTTAGTAGAAGTAGATAGATCGATAGATAGTTTTAAGGATAAGGATTAGGGTAACCAGTGGGATCCCGTTAAATTAACGGGCGGATGGAATTCAAATCGCATGAGAATCGAAGAACAGTCTACATGATTTTAGCAGAGGTAAACAAAAACAAACAAAAAACGCAAAGATTTTCTATTCATCGCCGAAACAGCCTGCCCATTCAAACATTCGTGCAATGAGATCTGGACGGTGGCATGCTTTGTCGTTCGGCCACAGTGCAGCCTTGATTTCCGGCCATTCGCTAATGGAGTCGCGCGTCACCGTGATGAACAGCACGGAGGTTTTCCATGTTTGACAACGCACGCCATCGTAGCGTCCGTGCAAGTAGTACGCAAAGAATTGTGAACCTGACACTGCACCGCTGGCGCGCCGCATCACGTGACAGACGCCAGCCTCGCCCCGCGCGTCAGGCGTCAGGCGGACCTCTGCTGTAGAAGCAATGTCATGCAAAGCCACGCGCTTGCCGTCCATTAAATACAATATAAGTGTAAACACTGTTTGACATCAACGAAAAAGTGAAGGAAAATACTGGGAACGCTGTAGCTTCGTTCGACCGGCACGAAAAATACAAAACTCGCCACAGAGCTTGTACATGACTTCTGATCGGAACATGGACACCACAGGCAGGTGCGGCAGACACAACAGTATGCTGGTACATCCATAACCTACTCAAAAATAGCGATTTTAGGTACATTCCTTAACTCACCTTTTTTTTTATAGAGGTAGGAAAAAAGCGCACTTCGCAGCGAACGGCTGTGGGCAACTTGGCAGGGGATCGCTGAGCGCCCTGACCTGAGCCTAGCTGAGCTGGGCCTAGCTCTGCCTAGAGTCGCGCGCCATCGTCAGCCCTCGCTCCGTCGACGCACAAACACTTGTTTGTGGCGTACATCACTAAAATCGCACTATACCACACATCGGCTCTCCCACCAAAGTCTACGAAGCAAACCAAAATGGCCTCGCAGCCAGTACAAGCGGACCGGACGCGGCTCATCGTGACGAACCTGGCACGCTCTGTCCAGGATGCGCATCTCCGCCAGCACGTGCAGCTTTGTCCACCATCGCCGCCGGAGCTCACCGACGTTAAGGTGCTGCAGAAGCCTGACGGCACGTCACGCCGCCTCGCTTTCCTCGGATTCAAGTCGCATCAGGACGCAGACCGAGTGCTGGCCTGGCTCCAGCACAGTTGGGTGCAGGGGGCCCGCGGCGGCGCCCGCGTCAAGGTTGATTGGGCACAGGATGTGCGTTGTTGCGTCCCGTTCAACCGATCCGTGTCTCCCTTCTACCGCTGACATAGGACTGACTTGCGCGATATCCGCTCTGTATAGTCCTGCGGAGCTCCTCCACCTCGCAAGAAGGCAAGATTGGCAAGAGAGGAGCCAAGCACGACTCCAGCGTCCCGCATGGCCAGAGACGCCGACGATGCACGACTCCTCGAATTCATGTCGGTTATGGCACCTCGTCGCAATCGTGCGGTCGAAATCTTGGATCAACCAGCCGGTCCTGGTTTCCCGAGTCACACAAGCGGCAATTTGCAACCAAAGGCCGTTCACGAGCATGGGCCTGGGCGAGAAACCGGAGCTCGAGTCGAAACCAAAACTTCCGACTCTGTCGCTCCGCCACTTTTCCTGCATGGTTCCAACCATGCATCTGCGGCCGGAGTGGGCGAGAGCACCGAGGGCGGATCTGTGATCGATGAAGCAGCTCGGGACGATTCGGTTTCGGACCAGGAATACTTTTCGCGTCGAAAGATAAATGGCTTAGACGACGAAGACTCGAGCGAGGGGTTCGGGGTGCAAACTCTTTTACCAGAACGGGCCCAATCACCGGGTACAGAGATCCGGCACGAAGTATGTAGCGGCGCCTCTCTTCATCACCCTGTGTACCCTCTCGCGCGCGTGCAGCGACTGATGACTCAACATATGTAGGCGTTCATGCAGAATGCGGATCTCGCGGATCTCTCGGCAAGCCCTGCCGATGGAGACCGGGCAATGGCCTTGCTTCTCGAGCATGGTCGACTGTTTTTGCGCAACCTTGCATATTCGGTGGCCGAACAAGACCTGCGCGATGCGCTGGGTAGCTTTGGCGAGATCAGCGACGTGAGCTCCATCTGAATGGGTGCTGTGTGCACACAACGTATGCCATGCCTGACTGGATCCGATGATACGCCTTCAGGTCCATGTCCCGGTTGACACCTCCTCAAAGTTGTCAAAAGGATTCGCATATGTCACATTCACAGCACCAGACTGTGCAGCTGCCGCGTTTCGGGCTTTGGACGGCCGGTCTTTCCAAGGTCGTCTTCTCCACATCATTCCGGCCGTGAGCAATGGATCCAACGTCGCAGACTCTCCGCGCGTCGATAGGAGCGTGCGAGACGGGCGCCTCGAAACTCGCAAAGCGAGCTCCGCCTCTGGTCTGACATGGGCGACTCTTTACATGAATGTGAGCCGCCTTTGGAGCTTTGACGAGAAGCTTCCACGACCACGACAACTGAGCCTTTGCCAATTTGCCTCATAATCGTTCAGAGTGATGCCGTTATGACATCGGTGTCGGATCGTCTGGGCTTGTCAAAAGCAACACTGCTGGATCCCACTGCGGATAGCGCTGCCGTCCGAGTCGCTCTCGCCGAAACTCACGTGATAACCGAGACGAAACACTATTTCCAGTCGGTTCGTTTGCAGGCCCACAACCCTGGCCAATCCCAATTCCACTGATCACGAACGTTCTGAACAGGCTGGCGTGAACATCCCGTCCTTCGCCTCACGCGGGCCAAGGTCGACCACCACAATCCTCGTCAAAAATATCCCCTTTGGAACAAGCAACGCAGTATTGAAAAATATGTTCGCTCTGTCTGGCTCAGTGACGCGCCTTCTCTTGCCGCCCAGCGGGACTATGGCCATTGTCGAGATGGGCGACGCTTCTTCAGCCTCTGCCGCTTGGCGACAGCTCGCGTACAAGAAGCTTGGGTCAAGTGTGCTATACCTCGAGAAAGCCCCCGCAGGGATCTGGGCGGTCGCCTCGAGCGACAGGTTGGGTGAGGACGCCCCCAAGTTCCCCCCGAACTCAATACCTGTCGCACCGAGCGCCAAGCCAAACGGACGCGTCTTCGAGACGAACGACGTTGCCAAGGCCGCCGAGGCCGGTAGCACTCTCTTCGTCAAGAACCTGGCTTTCGCCACCACGACAGAGGCTCTTCGATCCTCGTTCGAACACCTGCAAGAATTTGTGTTCGCGCGTGTTCAGACCAAACCTGATCCCATTACGCCTGGTCGCTCCCTGAGCATGGGCTTTGGGTTCGTTGGCTTTCGAACGCCATCTGCTGCACAACACGCAAAGGCTGTGCGGGATGGCCTGCTCCTTGATGGCCATCAGCTCGAAATTCGGATTGCGCATCGTGGCGGCGACGGCAAGAGTTCGACGGCAGACTCAGGAGTGCCGTCAGGGTCTGGAAACTCCACAAAGCTGCTCGTTAAAAACCTACCTTTCGAGATTACCCGAAAGGAGATCCGCGAGCTGTTCAGGTTAGTACTTTCATGGTCGCTGCCATGTGCCGCGCGCCGCCCGGAACAACCTTACCTCTAACCGCTCCGAACTATGTTCTTGATCACACCCGTAGTGCGTACGGACAGCTTCGATCGGTCCGCCTTCCTCGCAAGCTCGATCACAAGACGAGAGGATTCGCTTTTGTCGACTTTGCGACTCACCGAGATGCGCAATTCGCTTTGGCCGCGCTTGAGCACACTCATCTACTAGGCCGTCACCTCGTCTTCCAATGGGCCGACAGCATCGAAGCTTCCATTGACAGCCTTCGCTCTCGGTCCAGCGTCCGTAAACCTCGTCCGAGGGGAAAATTTATCAAGTGACTTTGCAAGATCGACGTCAAATCTCAGATTGATCGCTATCCTCCTCTCTGTTTGACGTCCCAATTGTAGACACGTGCCACATTGACTTCTGTGATCGCGATTTGTTTTCGCAACCAATACAGATCCTCCCTAACATTTTGCAGCGATGCTTGCGCGGTGGTGAGCTTTTCCGACAAGAGAGACAGCGCCGCCGAGAGTGGATAAGACAGCATCGTGTTGGCCAAAGTAGCCGTGTCGGTACCGACGTCAGCTCCTCTTGCCATGGGCACAAACACCTTGAGACCTCGAGCCCGAACAGACTCGACTCGACTCACTCCGAGCCAAACGTACGCTTCATCCACATGCTCAACGCAGCCGGTGGCGCACAGCGTTTCGCTGAGTTCGAGCGTTTTGTCGAATGGTTGTTCCGGGTCCTATGCCGGCCCACGGACCAAGCGGGAATGCACTACACGCGCGACCCTCGCTCGTACGGATAACATGAGTCCGTGTCCAGTACGCGTTCCTTATGAAACCATTCTGCAAAACTTAGATTTTGGTACTCTGGAATCCATATGGAATGTAAAAACATTACAGCATCAGCTCACTAGCGGTTGCTATGGAGTAGATGTTAAGCATCCCCAAACAGTTGATTAACCGTCTGCAATAGGTATCGCGACGCCTTGCTCGCCCCCGCGCGCCCAAATGCCGCCGACTCGCCCCCGCCGCGCCTAGCCGTCGGGCGCAAGGGCGAGTCGACGTCGAGCCGCGCGAATCCCGGAGGGCGAGCGAGATCGTGAGCGCGCGGCTCGAGGGCGAGCGAGAAGTGCAGCTTTTCGACGGTTTAAGCCCAAAAGCTCACTTTTTCGCTTCGCACGCTCTCCGTCTCGCTCGCCCTCACGCCTTTCCGCTCTAGGCGGCCGCACGGCCCTAAAGTGGGTGCTGGTGGAAGGCACGTAACTGGTCGGCCGAGTGGGCAGGGGTACTCAAGCCCCAGTTCACAGAAGGACTAATTAGAAACCCATGCCAAAAAGCAAAGCAAAGCACCTAATATAATAGGGCAATCGTGCTCGTAGTAGTAGAACTTGATTGATGTCACTGATGGTTTATTATGTCACAATGTGTTTGCTACAATGTGTTTGCTACATTACTATATGGCTATGTTTGCTATGCTATATCAAATCAAGTTGCTAGCTACCAAAGCCCGTGCCCGTGTGTTTGTTAGTATTACAAAGCCGAGGCAGACGGAAGGAGAGCTCAGGCGACTCAGGCCAGGGACGAGGCCCCTGAACCCACCGTGAAGGGAGCTCAGGCGTCGGCCTCCGAGCTCTTGCGCTTCTTTGCATTGGGCCGTTTTGGGGCATCTGCATCGTTCGTTAACACCTTCGTCACAAACTGATTGATCGACATCTTTGCGTTTTGAAATTGGAGTTCTAGCTGTTGCTGAGCTTCGGAGCGAGCGACTGCGTTGACTTCTGGTCAACCAGCTCGGTGCGCGATCTCATGGGCCTTGTATTCACGCGCGCGGATGATTGTAATAAACTTCGCCCACAACTTTGTCGAACCTCCCAATACGATGTCGGACTCCTAAATGGTGGAGGTGGAGCGATAGGACAGCAATAAGCAGGGTATTTTGTTGGGGGTAGCATGACCCGACCGAAGCATCAAGAGGAAACTGACCTTCCTCCAACTCTCCTTCACAGCGGCCTCTTGTGATGAGCGCGTACTTCTTGGTGGCGACGGGGGCACGAGATTGTTCTTGACCTTGTAGTAGTTTTCTACGACTCGCATCTCCGTCTCAAATTGCGGGAACAGTTCGTCGAGCATCGAAAGCGGTGGCAGCTTCTCGTTCCCGACCAAGCGCTCCGCTTCCCAATCGTCCACGATTTCTTGAATCGTCTTGTACGCCGCCATATCCTTGGGTCGATAAACGAGCCAGAGTTGATTCGGAGAAACGACGTTGTTCAATAGCTTTCGCCAATCGAAAGAACCCGAGGGGGCCTTTGCAAGTTCCATGATCTCTGGGACACTGATCGCCCGGCCACTGATGTCCCTGCAAAATGCGTCGGGCGGGGGGAGTCGATACTCTTGACTCGCTGAGGATGCTTCGGCACCATTTACGCCCGATGGTGTTGAAGGCATCGTGATCGAAGCGCCTGGGGTGGGCTGCACAACACCCGCCAAGGGACCCGACGTAGAAGCGGCTTCCCCGCTTGACGACGATGGGCCTGAGAATGGCCCCCCGGCCAGGGCTTTAAGCACCGCGTCAAGCTTGGTATCAATGGAGTCCATGTGCATCTTGACGTCGGCCTTGATTTCCTCCCGATCAGCACGACGCTCAACAGCTGCGTGATATTGAGTCTCTTGCATTTGTGTAGCGACATCGCGGCGGAGCTTTGCCTCCTTTTGATCTGCGGCGTGCTTGAGCACTTGAGGATCTTTTTTTACCAGACTGAGAGCTTCCTTGAGTAAGGTCGGATATTCGTCGCAGATCCATGCGAGCGCCTCCGTGCCGCCCTCGTTCCTGAAGAGCGGGAGCTCCACAAACAAGGGGGATTCAGGCGCGTGGCGGTCGGCCTCGGCGAGATGCTGCGCGTGTGGGATAGTGAAAGGATGCGTGATGTAGTGAGTTTTTGTCCACGTGAGAGGCACAACCACTTCGAGACACCAACTGACCAGTAAAAGGAATGATCTGAGCTTGCGGAGTCCAAGAAGGTGCGCTGCTGTGTCTTTCGAGATTTTGCGACCCTCCGGCGCGACGTGCCTCTCGTGATCTAGCGCGGCGGCGAGGTTGGGCTCATCGAGCCACGGAAAAATAAGACGCTGCAAATCTTTGGGGGGGCGAATGCTTAAACGAGGAACGATGTAAGGTTCCCCTGGGCTAAACCCCGCAATAGCTAGTACGGCCTGGGAAATCATTTCACGCGGACTCTTGAGTCAGCGCCACTTGGACTCGTGTCATCAACAAGGTGAGCCACTGGAGGGGTAACTTACTTTGGCGGGAGTTTTGCACAGGTAAACCACGTCGCAGGTCTCGACGACCCAATGGCCGATTCGTTTGATGTCGGCGGCCGGGCAACTAAAGTTAAGTTCGGAAAGGCGCGGGAAAAAAAATTAGTCAAATTTAAAATTCGAGCGAGTGAATGAACCGGGAACGAACCCCAATTCTTGCTCTAGGATTCGTGTCTGAGCGGAACGAGCGTAGTGCATTACTTTCGACGGGAATAGTAGCCCAACCCATTTGTAAACGACGAAGCCTGCACGAGCGACCGCGTGTGAAGGGGGCACGATGGTGTTGCTCTCGCCTGACGAACAGAGTCGAGTCTACGCGCGACCAAACGCCCAGGGGACATCAGTACATGTTATGGGCGATGAGGTCCTTTGACGCAACATGGATGGCTCCAACATACGACTCACTTGGCGTAGCGTGGAATCGTCAAACCAGTCAATAGGCTGAACCCCCGCCTCCCTGCCAAGCTTGGTGTTCATCTCGGCGATTCGAGTGAAGAACGTCGGCTTGACGTGCGAGTTCCTTCGCTGGTCGTATTCGTCATATTGGAAGTGCATGTAGATGGCCAAAGCACCAATAGTACACTGTCCAGCGTATTTATGAGGTAATATGCCATTCACATCCTTGCCTCCCTGTGACAAAAAAAAACATCCAATTAAAATTGATCGGGAATTCGGGAGATCAACGACCCAACCCAGCTTGATGGACTAACCTCCTTCCGATCTGTCCCGCTCAGCACCTTGCCCGCCGTCGCAATTACCATGATGCCCCATTGCTCACGAGCAGTCGGAGACGCGGTTGGGTTGAGATCGTCGTAGACGGTCTCCGTGAACAGCGGTGGCATGCTCAAACTCCACAAAACAACGTGACATAGTCGAATATTGACCACCGTGTTCCCTCGTGCCAGAGTTCCAAAACACAATAGAACGATAGCGTATTGCCTCAGCCAAGATCCGACTGTCATAGAAATAAAGCGCGGATCCTCGTCAGTGGTGAATGACTCGCTCCGGCGCGGCGCAACTGAACGCGATCATCGGAGCAAGTCGACTCACAGCACCACCTGTTGGGTTGAGTCTCGTCCACCTCAACCGCTCTTTCTCCGACCTTTTCTCCACCTGTTCCCTTTCCTCTAACCATTGCCTTTTCGTACATCACCTTCCGCCTCAAGAACTTGTAGGTGGCTTTGTTATGGTCCCAAGCATGGTGGGAACCCTCGTCCAATCCAGTGTTCGCAAGGACGCCGTAACTCGGATTACTAAGAGAGGAGGGGCACGCGAAGTCAGCAGCTGGAACGTGCAGATTATTCAAGAGAGGTGAAGCACGGCACGACTAACTCGTGTCCTGCCTGCGCGGCCCCCCTATAAAGGCCGCTGACGTATTTTTGTACGCGGGCGAGCGTCATGCCGCGGTCGTTGGACTTGCCACGCGCGGCCTCTTGACGAAGCTTGAATCGGTTGGTCATCGTCCATTGGCCCTTGAGCGTGTTCTGTTCGCGTCGTTGATCCTGGTCAGCGTCTCTCGGTGTTTGAGACCGCGTGCGCAATTAAGGGAACTAACAGCGGATAAGAGCGTGCCCTTGCCTTTGACCTTTAACAGGGCGACCCATTGCATGTACTCGAACAAGCGGCCCAGATCGATCGTGTCGGCCCCATCAGGATTGTCCAACGGTTGAGTTGCCATCCAAAACTGAAGTGAAGTGGCAAGGCGTGTGGTTGGTTCAGTAATGAGGAAGTTCGTTTGCTGCTTGCTGCAAATTCGGTAAATTCGGTGGGGGTCGAGCTAGTCGCACTCACACAAAACCTTTTGTACGCGGTAGTCTCTGTCCCCCGGGCGGCTTTGCTCCTCGAGTTGAAAGCGTCGCGCTCGGCTTTGATTCTCACATCGCGCATCCCGTCATGGTCGACAGCTTAAGGTCGCGACGCAAACAACCCAAAGAGGACCGAGCCATGTTTTAGCATAGCAGGCAGATAGCAGGCAGACACAAATTCATTCGGAGAAAAGCTGTACTCACAGCCCGGTATCGGCTCAAAGAGGGTGTCGTGAAGACCACGGGCGATCTCGAGCAATCGCAATCGCTCTTCGTCCGAGACAGGCGTCCCGTTCGGACCTGGCTCGTTGACGTTCTCAAGGTCCGGGTCGTCGGCATTTTCATCGAAGTCGGGATCAACATTGAGCTCGGTGTTAAGCTCGTTCGGATCCGCTCCCCCTCCTTCTGTGACAAAGGCTCCTTGCGTGATAGATTTTTGCTGTACGAGGGTGGAGCAATTCGAGAGTGTCAGTGCTTGAGCTGGGGCTTAAGCTCCGACGCGACGCGACGAACGCGATCTGTGCCTGCTCGACTCATCCGACTGACCTTGTTCGGCTGCTCCTTTCGCGTTCGCGCCGAGTTGGACCCATCCTTCTTCTTCACCTCGCACATCCTCCAGATACAGTCGATCATCGATTTGCGGGTATCTGAATACCACTTCTCCTGTTCCCAGACCAACTTCTTGTCCGTCGGCAGCCTCCGCGACGCCGCCTCGACGTTCAAATTCGTCGCCAAGCGCCTTACGTCCACGTTCGAAAGGCTGGAGATAGTTCTGCGCTTACCTCCGTGGTCCTTCATACGCTGCACCCACGCAAGCGCATCCCCTCTTGTCGTTCCCATCATCGATAATCGATGGGGATCCTTCTCCAAGAACGTCTCGACGGCGGCCCGTTGTTGCACGAAGGATGCGCCTTGGTGCACGTGACTCGACCGCAACTCGCCCCGATGGCTCAAGGATGGGAGGCTGCTGGAGTCGCAAAAGAGACCACGCAGAGTGGGATCGAGATTGGCTTCGGCTCCTCGATACACCCGTCCGTCAGCAGAATTGGCGGCGAGGCCTCCGAGAGCGCCAAAGACTTCCTCGTCATCGCCTAGTGGCGGCGCGTCCCCTTGGGCGTAGAGATCAGCCATCGGAACCGCTGAGATGCGTGCGTGCTTGGTGCTTGCTTTGCTGGGTAGATTGGGGCGACGACGAATGCTAAAGGTTCGAATCGAAGGTGGTCGAAATTGAGGATGGTCCACGGATAGAGAAGAAGACCAAGAGAGGCGCGTGGGCGTGCATGCGCAGCATGCACCACTCTGACTCTGTGCCACTCAGCCACGCTCTGAGGCGACTTGCGCGGGCGCCGAAGAGTGCAGGAAACACGCGCCTTGGAGGTGGTTCGTGGATTCCTGCTCGGCCGCGCTCGCCCTCTGCGCTCGCGCTCGCCTCAGGGCGAGCAAGCCGCGGGGAATCGACTCGCCCGCGCGCGGAGCGAAAAACATCGAAATTCATAAGTTTCATGCACTCAGAAAATGACAACCTCAACTTCTTCTCGGATCCGTGCGAAATCCCCATCCCAAAGGGCTGGCCGTGTACACATGTGCGCGCGAACCTGATGGATAGCGCGTCGAACGAGGACGACTCACCTCCACCAACGAGGCAAAGCTGATCTCGTGATCGGGGTTTTCAACAACTTCCAAACAGGAGATCTGCATTAAATTTTGACGACGCCCGGGTTGCGATGTCTTGATCCCACCATGATGAGGCATGACCGGGGCAAGTTGATCCGTCAGAAAACTATCGCTCGCGACGAGCGAGTGCGCAGCGTCAGTTCATTCGACCTGCGAATGCATGTCCCCGATTGACCTGCGACTCACCGTTGATGGTCAAATTGACGGCCGTGCTTGTACTCGTCCTCAAGGTATGCGTCGACCGCTATTTCCGCGAGGGTTAGAGGAAAGGCGATTCACCTTTTCGGCAAAGCTGTTCGACCTGGACCCGGGCACGTTGGCCGTTTTGCGAGATTCATTCCCCGTAAGATCGGCCTCGACCGTTGCTTTGCGGTCGGGCTGCTTGACGGCTTGCCACTGAGATATGAAGCAAAAGAGAGGGGTTAAGCTGAAATCTAGGGTTGAGGGCGTGTCACCCAAACACGTACCAACACGCGCCACCAGCACACATGCTCGTCAGTGATTGTGACTCCGAGGTTTTTGTACCACGACTTCATTGTTGATCCCAACAGTGAAGAGTCGCCCTGGGCGCGCTTAATCTGAGCGCGAGCCGACGGTCAGAAGGCGTGGCGCAGCGGCGTGCAAGGCTGATGTCAAGAGGGAGGCCCGGACGTGGACACCACGCCGCTTACATGATCTTCGAGTTCAGATCGGCCTTGCATTAGCGCACTCGGAAGGTGGCGCATTAGAACCTTGTAGAAAGCTCGATGCTTGACGTCCCTTCTGATACCAACCCGCCTTAGCGTAGTGCAGCCTACAATTGTGCGGCCTGAGTCAGTGAACAGCCCAGCACAGCACCAGAACATAGTTCACCTACCGCGAACATAGGTGCAGCACCGTGGTGCTTGCAGAGGAATGGCGTGGAAACGAAGATTTTGGCAGCTGACCCCACATCGGACTGGCAGTCATGAACACAGCTCGTTCAGTAGATATGGGCGAGACCGAAAGAACATCCACCAACCCTGATGTTGTCCAGAGAGGGAGCGGTGAGCACGTCGATCAGTCGGGGGAGCACGTTAATCAGTGGGGCAAGCTGGGCTTCCAAATGATCCAATCGAGCGCTGATCGTCGCGGCAAGAACAGATAGGCCATCTTGGCCACCTTGCGCGTCCGGAGGCTGTGGATATTTGTGAGTACAGTCAGCGGAGTAGGGCACGCCGGTTGAGCGCATCTGCACCAGCTCACGTTGCTCGGGCCGTCGAAATACGGCGTAAAGTGCTGAGGTCTAGAATGCATGACCTGGTTGAGTTATGCCCGTTGGTCAGCGTGTCACCAGAATGTCCCGGCTGACGTCATTGCAGGGGTGCAACGTACTTGGAAAGTCTTGTCCTCTGTTCCCTCGGTGTCCGAGACAGCCAGGGAGATCTCGGTGCGCCGACGCTTGCGCGGCTTGTCGCCCACGTCATCGTCGTCATCGTCGTCGTCATCGCGGTCAGTTAGCTGTCCAGATTGGCAACGATACCTTATCAGCACCCATAACTCCTCGACCAGGGGACGCGGGCACGAACAATGAAAGCGTCCTTGACTTTGGCCTTTGATTTGGACTTCAGGGGACTTCAGTGTGGTGAAATTTTGGAGTTGGTTTAAGCTAGGGTGACGCGGAAGCCGGACAAGCAGGTTCGGTACTCACTCGGGCTGGTCGCTTGTCGCTGCAACGAGGTGTGGTTGGGGGTCGATGCGATTTAGCTGACGTCGTCAAGCTCTGCGGATTGGACAGACGTGGGAGTGCCATGCATCAGCTCGGACCCGGCGAAAGACGAGTGTCTGCTTCTCCTCCCAAGCCTTACGTGAGAATCCCAGGTGGCAAGCGCCGCTGTTGTCGACGCCAGATGGTCATATCGTTCGTCATTGGATATCTGCTTGTCTTGACCGTCGTGATCATCTTCGTCGTCCGTGGCGTCTTGAGGCTTACGCCGCAGAGCATTAATGGGTTGAGTCGATGACTGCACATGCGGCATCTCGGGACCGTCAGTAGCTGAGGCTGGGCCGACGTCGTGTCGGCAGCGGTGAGTTGCAGCACATACCGGTGACTCGTGAAGCGCCTCGGGCAAATCAAGGTGGATGGGTCCCGAATGAGGGTCGTCGGCGGGGCCTGGGGACACGACGAGCCTCGACGCAGCAGTCGTGGACGTCGTCAAGGGTTTGGCGGTGTGTGGTCTGACGCCCGAGCGTGACGCGCCCGATCAAGCTCGAATCTGAAGGAGCAGTGGAGTGAGCGGGTCATGGAGTCGACGCATGAAGCGGGTCAGGGCGTACCATGTCGGCGATGATGGTAACACAGGGCTGCTCCTGCTTGGCGACAGGTGCTGCTTGGCGACAGGTGGTGGCCGGGAGCCCAGGCCAGCGCCACGTCTCGCGCGGTCTGACCGAGGGCGGGACGCAAAAGGACGCACTCGGGACGCTGGACGATCTGACCACTGGAACTGCGCCTCAAACAATACCCACCACGGTCGAGAACATCTTCGGACACCTTTGTCCGAGGAGACATGACGTGGCCGTCCCGTTTGTGGGCAAAATGATTGCCCACTTATTCTGGGGCGGCGCAGGCCCGGCGAGGGAGAGAGGGTGGGGCTCCCCTTGCTTCTAGTCGGGTCCTCGCGCGCTCAGCGCTCTACTACCGAAAGTGCGGCTCTTATGCCGTATGGGCGCGCGCACTTACCAGTGGTACTTTTATGTCTGCTTGAGGTGCGGACCGGTGTTCTCCGTCTGCTGGCGCGTTCTCTGGCGGAGGAGTGGAAACCTTATTTACCACTTTAGGCATCACTGCCCAGTGTCGTCTTCCCACCATGGTCAGCGCGACATTTGTTCTTGTGCCTCACTCGTGCTCACCTGTGGTTGCCAGAGAACTGACGTGAGGCGAGTGCGTCATCAGAGCTCGAGCAAGGCCGCCCGGGAGACTCGTGTTCGCGAGTTCATCGACATCACAGGTGCATCGTGAGTTTGGGTCCGCTCGAGCTAACTGCCTGCCTCGCTTCACCCCAACTGGCTTTCGATCGCTCTCGCTGCGGGCTGGCTGCCGAACGCACGCGACGAGCCCCGCAGCTTACAGCTCTCTCGATCATCCACAATGCCGCCCGGACCACACCTCTGTGCGATTGTGTCGGCCATTTTAACCCGCACTTGACTCATTGGATCGAATGGCTGATCTCTACAGGCCTCAGGAAGCGGCCCGATTCCTCAAGACGACGTCGTACCGGCTGGATGCCGCGCTGGAAGCCTTCTTCAACGACCCAACAGCGATACGCGCCGCCGAGCAACAACGACTGAGTGGAGGCGAAGGTGGGACATCGATACGCAACCTAGACAAGCTATGGGACAAGTACCGAGGTGTGTGCTCGTATGCTGCGCTTCGAGACGATCTCGCCTGGTGAAGGCACGCGCGTGCTTACGTGTCTCCTGGTACCTCAACTGTCGCGGCGGATGCAGATGTCGAAAAGCCCGACGAGATCCACTTCGAAGGGACGATCCGCTACTGCGAAGATCTGGGCATTGCACCTGAGGATATCGTCATGCTCGCGGTTGCCTGGCTCACCAAAGCGCCTACGATGGGTCACTTTTCCAAAAAGGGTTGGACCGATGGCTGGAGAGAGGCAAGGTGCGCAGCGACCCGCTTCGTTTGCGAACGGGGCGTGAGACGTGTGGAAGAAGACTGACGCTGGCCAAATTCCTTACCCATGCAGACGAGATACAATTGAACTCCAACGCGCCTATATTGATCGACTCCGAGCGGACCTGCACAAAGGGGACACATTTCGCCAGGTCTATGCCTTCACCTTTGACTATGCGAAAGCGGAGGGTCAAAAGAGCATGCGTCCGTCGACCTTGAGCGCCACGCGTATCCTGCGTGCATCCTTCAGATGTCCAACTGATGCGAATACATCAATCGTGCAGAATACGAGATTGCGCAAGAACTGTGGAAGCTGCTCATTCCGTCTGATCCTGCTGCAGATTTTCCCACATCGCACCTCGATTTGTGGTTGGAGTTTCTGCGAACGCGCGGGGAAAGACCGGTCTCGAAAGACACGTGGAATTTGGTACGTCTGACATAGAGTGGTGGCGCAACCGCCTCAACACAGGTCCTGGATGCTTCCTCGTTCCATGTGGGGGGAAAAGCCTGCCGAGACGCTCACACTGGCCCGGCAATGTTGACCATGATGTTCGGTGACAATCCCAGTTTCTAGACTTTACGCGCACAATCGATCCACTATTCCAGGAGCACGACGAAGCAGGTGAGCGAAATACACGATACGCTGCTGCGTCGTCACTGCAGCACTGACCGACTAGCCCGGCCGGCGCCTCCCCTCTCCAGCTGCGTGGCCGTCGGTCATAGACGATTTCGTCGATTTTGCGCGGCATAGCCTTGCCTGTAAGGATCAGCCAGCCTGAAATATCCACCTCGGTATCCATTACTGTGCGTTCAGCCCGTGTGAGGCTGAGGTTGCACCTGCACGAACGGGCTTCCGACGACGACGTTACCGCTCGTCAGCTGGAGCATTAAGATTATTTTGTGTACATCAGAATGCGGCCCATCGCCGCCGACAGGCGGGCGTGTTAGTGTGGCCGACAGGAGACCGGCTACGTTCAGTGGGGTGGGAGGCTCGAAGTCTTCAAGTGAGCAGCGAGCCATGCGACGGACGCTGGGCCGACTCGATGGGGTCTCGTTCATATGCGGAAGCCTACCGAGGCGATTGGAGGAGTACAGGTACGACGATAGCGCCCCCCCCCCAGACTTGAAGCTTGAATCATCGGATCGTCAGGCCAGTTGGCGGAGGACCCCCGAAAGCCCAGCCGGATGCGCATTTTTATTTTGGACATTTTGAGGACCCAAAATCCAGGAAATCGTCGAGGCGCATTGCAAAAAATTGACGTTTTCGGACGAAACACACGTTTTGCCCCCGAGGCGCCTTTGCAGATTTTGACATTTTTCCCGTGAGTCGGCCCAATTTTGGCCTACCCTGAGCAGCCTACGGCATGACTGGGCCCGTTTGCCTTCGCTTCGAGACGCGCTTCTCGCGATGGCTCGCGCTTGAACAAGTCACTAGCCATTTTCGGTAATCCCTGAAGCTCTCTAGAGCTGAAGGTTTGTTCAACGAAAATTGGGGGGGCGCGAGCTGGGGAAATTGATGACAATCTCAACATTAGTAATTCTCGTTGGCGGGGGGCGGCTCCGGCACAGGCTCGCGCGCAAGACCAGCAGTCGGCAGCCAGCCGGCACAGACCTGCACAGACCGGCGCGGAACGGCGCGGAGTACAAAGTCCTGTAGGCGTACGCTTCGGCTTCGTCTGATAGCTGTGTACGAACATCAACATCTCAGTAGCTCATGGTGCAGCCCTCCTCGGAGCACCGTGGAGTAGTTCATCAGTCACGAACGGTGCTCAGTCGGTCCAACAAACCAGCCATTGATATCAAGTGGCATTTGTGTTCCCCACCCCTGCGGCGATGTCGATCTCTCCCAGTGCACGTGTCTTAGTCGTGCCTCCCGACGCCGAGTCATTGCGACTCATTGGACAGCATCTGGGAGCTTGGCTTGACAAGAGGCAGTCGCTCTTGCCAGCATGGCGAACGAGTACAGTACACCACTTATCATGGACTGAACAGATCTGGTTCCTCGCATTCGCTTGACGAGGATCTAGTGATCAGGTGCTCGTTGCGACAGCTCGTCTTGTCCAACGTCAAACTTCGTTTGGAACAACTGCAGATTGTCTGTCAGACTCACAACTTGCAGGGCTACTCTCTCGGCGATCAAAGACTACAAAATTATTTTTGGGT
The DNA here is from genome assembly GCA_003665825.1 of Microbotryum silenes-acaulis. Lineage (NCBI taxonomy): Eukaryota > Fungi > Basidiomycota > Microbotryomycetes > Microbotryales > Microbotryaceae > Microbotryum > Microbotryum silenes-acaulis. The sequence continues at coordinate 984,453 of QPFY01000006.1, forward strand.
ATTCTATTGTCTTCGTGCGCTGGGCGTTGTCCAGCATCCGAGAGTGGCTACATCTTCAAGCGAAGCACAGCCAAAGATATCCTGATCCCCGGGCCTACAACGTTTGATTTCGAGGAATGCCAAATGGCGTGCTGCAATCACTGATTCGCGTGGTCCATCGGCGGAGCGACCTAGAGGTCCAGCACACCTACTAATAAATGTTATTATAGAGGCTGACTCGGGGTACACTTTGTGTGTTCAGTCTCGAGCACAAGCTTGCCTCCGGAAAGGCAGCGGCCGGAGCACTTGCTCGTGACGTCCGAGTCCGAGGCAAAGTTGCGACTCAGGGCATGTCCAAGTTGCGATCCTTCTTTTTCTGAACATGGGGCAACGGCATGGAAATTGGGAAGCAGTTGATGTAAGTTGAATCCGTTGCAAAGAAAGACAGAGACCTGACTCCTTCCCCTTTCTCACCCTCACCGGCCCGGCCAGCGATCGCATTCAACACGCCAAACCTACTAACAGCGAAGCCGCAGGTGGTCTCCATCCAACACCAGTTGATCACACCCATGATGTAAGTAGTAATGTATATGTTTGCCTTTGTGTGCTCCAGCGTCTGATGATTGGGCTGACACGGGTGTGTGCAGTCATTGGGCAGATGGAGTTACAGGGGGCGAGCCAGTGCTGGAGGCCGGCGTGATTCCGCCTGTTCCCATTTGGACCCGGACAACATTCTCGACCTGCCCGGTTACAGTCGAATTTATGCGGAGGTCCGGGAAGGGCTTTTTACCGGTCACAAGTACGCCAAAGGATATCCCACGCAACTCCCCGTGACTGTCGATGAGCACTCTGGGCGACTTGCACAAGGATATCCCACGCTGGGGAGTGGGCACCTATCACGAAGGGCGAAGATAGGAGGGATGAGCCGGACGAAGGGGCTCGAGACGAGGGGCGAGGGACGAGGGACAAGTCGAGAGATGTTCTAGGGACTTCTCAAGAGAGACGAGGACGAGGGACGAGTACAAGGATGTGACCTTTGACGAGATTCGAGTTGCAGAAAGGAAGGAGAGAAGTAAGCTACGGAAATGGGGAACTAGACCAGAGGAGTCGGGGACGAGGTGGCGAGCTTGAGGAGGCGAGGCACGAGGATCACGTAATAGTGTTGAGGCTGGGGATCACGTAATAGAGCTTGGTTGAGGATTACGTAAGAGTCGGGGGCGAGAGGGTTGTGAGTGTGTAGTCGGAGGAGAAGAGAGCAGTGCATGGTGCCGAAGCGGGGAGAGGAGGTCCGAGGCGCGGGAAGGCCAAAGTCACGCGGATGACGAAGGTGCTGAGGCCGAACTCGGAGTGGCGAACTTCCATTCGTGACAGCACCCTGGGTGAAGGTGATCTATTAGAAGTCTGGATCCCGACTCAAGCAGTTGAGTACGAGCGCAAGATAGAGGATGGAAGATAGATCGAGATTGCAGGGAGACTGACCTGGATCCCGACTCAAGCAGTTGAGTACGAGCGCAAGATAGAGGATGGAAGATAGATGGAGAAGGAAGAGAGACGAGCGCCCGCAGGGCGCGCGACTTCAACCGAATCCGACGTGTCAACCGGAACTCAATCAGGCGCTGGGATCTGGCAGGCACAGAACGACGAATTGAGGAGAGATGAAGCTAGCTAGTACGAATGAAGTAGGGGCATGGAAGTGAATAGTATTAAGAGATAATAAGGTATGATTGGATTCTTGACATGATCTGTGTGCGGTTGTCTGCACCGTCGAGGCTCGCACTTGGAGGGACAGGTCCTCCGGCAAACCTTTCGTGCATATTGCATGGGCCTGGTGTAGTTTCCTTGTCTGATGTGCGGCAGATGACACGCCAGACCACGCCCCCGCCGACAGTCCGCAGTCCTAGGCGGGTCATCGCCTCCCCTGTCAAGCGTTCGGCAATGGACGCCGAGCTGAATATTGACTTGTCGAGCACCGATGGTCATGAGGATGAGTTCAAGCCCGCAATTCCCCACTAAATCTTTTATACCGGCTGACGTGTTTGGTTACTTGGCGTTCAACAGTCACTGACAACAACAAGAATCCGGTCCACACGCGGGCGAAAGAGGCTGCCGACAGCGATCATGAATGAAGTCTCTTCGGAACGCGCGGCTGGCTCCTACCGCAGGACCGGGAAGGCTCATGCTTGATTGGTCTCAAGCAAATGGTGAGGAAGAAAGGGTTCCTGGACCTTGTTTAGACAACGGAAACGAAAATAGAAATGTCTGAATGAGAATAGACAGAGAAGACAATTTATAATGAAATGCAGTCGAAATTGAATGAAATGTGGATTTAATTTGTCGTTAGCGTCTCTAGCCTTGTCTTGCGGTGGTTATTCGCTTGCGGCTGAGTAGGAGGTAGTGCCTATCCTCGGGCCATAGTTGTGAGTGTGACTTTATAGAGGGCACTGGAGGTTCAGGGACTCGTCGCCGCCCCGCGGTGCGTTAATCACTTGACTTCGTTGGCTGTTAGGGATTAGGCCGATTAGGTACCAATAGTTCCCACTGCTGATATTGAAGGGGCGCAGGTTTCGTTCCGCTTCACTTCGGTCTGAGATTGGAGCATAGCACGACAACATGATCTCATGCAGACCTACTATTTGAACAATGACTTCGATTGATTATCGCCGCTCACCAACATGACGATCGCCGAGCTCCTCGCCGTCGATGTCCCTCCCGCCGACGCGTCTCTTCACATCGAGTTGTCCAAAGACGAGCCTACCCAGTACTCGACCTTATCCTCTACTCGAGGCCATTGAAAAGGCAAAACAGCTCAATACCTCCAATCGTGCGTCTACCAAACTCAACTATCGTAATTTCGATCTAAGCTCATGCGTGTTCGGTACTACACAGCCCACACACTTGAAACTTCCGCCTCTTCATCAGCAAAATGGCCAAACGCGCGTAAGCGCGCGAAACCTCGTAAAGCAGTCGTTAAGCGGCCTAGAGCTGCTCTTAAGCGCCCTTAACCACTCGTTAGGCCACGCGCGCGTTAAGTGTCGCTTAAGTGTACCCTAGATAAGGGACTCTTACGGCGCACTTACGGCGCGCTTAAGACTCCTCGCGCGCTTTGTTTGCATACGCAAAGCGGTCCGTAAGCCCTCTTATGCGGCGTAAAGCGGTCCTAAAGCGACTTTATCCGAACCACAGACTGTGTTTTAAGCGGCTGTTTAGGCAGTCTTATCTTCGCAGCCCCTGATCTGTTGTCATTATAAACCTATGTTACACTCATATACTACAGTCAAGTGAAGAGAGACTCTTCAAAGTCGCAAGCCCGTTGGGCTGTGATCCTCATCTCGTCACTGGTTCCGGATGGCACAACGAGCCGCATCACGCGATCACGTGACACGCTGCGCCGATGCTCTACCCCGCACTGCCACATCGTACAGGGACATCCAGAAAGCTAGCAGGTGATGGCGAACGTACCGGGGGATAGCTTTAACATAAGAACTACACCCCCAAAAAAAAATCGAGAAATTCCAGTCGCTTGTGAGGTACCGGTTCGATTTCGGTGGCGGAAAATGCAGAGCAGGAGGGGCCGGAGAGAACGAAGGACCTGGGACAGCATCGACTGCTCAGTTCGGGACTGGGTACCTGCTCATTCTCTAACGATGGGTCGTATCGTCGCCCGTACTACAGAATCTGACAGGTATCTGCGTACCTGCGAATCTTGGTGATCTGCCAGAGTCCAGCGTTTGTTAAACTGATGAATTTCGATGCTGACGCCGGCTGCTGCGCGGCGCGCGAGGGCGCCGGGCGAAATGAGGCGAGCCCGTGAGCTGGTGAGTCGGGTTTCGCTCGAACCTCGAGCCCTCGCCCTTGTCGGACGCAATTTCCGACATTCGGGACGCAGGCTCAACGCATCTGCCTTGGCAGAACGTCCTTGGCACGCACACTTCATCCCGTAGACCCCTTCTCAAAGCAGGCGTGTTGACGCGATCGCTGAGAGGCGCAGAGTCGAGCCCAGCGTCATCATCGCCGATCGTTCGGCGACGCCTACCCGCGGCCACAACCTCAGAGGCTGAGCGAGCAGCTTATGTCGACGTGAGGGTCGGAGTTGATGGATCCAACGTCGCATCATCGTCCTTCCACAACGAGGTCAAGAATCTCTGACTGCACGGGCGCCGTAGTCCGTGCACCGTCGAGATCAGTCCAAGCGCCCTCAGTCAACGCTGAACCAACTGTTCCAGCTTCGCCTCCCTCGCCCCGGGCGGCTGGTAGTGAGGGGGCCAAGAAGCGCAAGCGTGTGTCCCTGTCATGTGAGTAGAATATTTAGTGTCAATCGTGAGGGTCCTGGCATGTGCTCTTGGTTTGAGGCTCGAACTCGATCGGGCCGGCGTGAACGCCCCATCGGGCATTGGCCTTCGACCGGAGTCCGCGAAGCCAGGCCCACGGAGGATTGGTGATATCGATGGGACACAAGTTTCTGATCCCCTTTCCCCCTTGCTTTACTCGGCCGCGTCAATTTCTAATGGCACGGACCCGACTAGGCGCGGAGTGTCGTCGCCTTAAGCTCAAGTGTAGCCGCGTATTGTGGCCATGCACGAGCTGCGTTAAACGTGGGTGCAAGGAACTTTGTCCAAATGGCACGCTCGCCCCCAGCGGACGCACAATCAAGACGGTCGAGGAACGAAATAGCTTGAGCAAGAGGGTAGATCTTCTCGAACAGTTGATGCGCGAAAACGGACTTTCGGATTTCATCCCTCGCCCGACACCTGGACTCAAGTCGACGCCTGGCACCTCTTCGGACCGATTGATGAAGGACGAAGGTGAGGACGAAGAGTCGAACACCGTCGGGACGAATGTCGAGGAGTCGAGGGATCCCCTCGTACGCGGGATCGGCAGTTTGACCTTGGACGAAGACGGGACGTCGAGGTATCTCGGTATTTCCGCTGGTTCGGCTCTCTTTGCCGTGAGTTTGACTCCCGGCACGCTCTCCCCCTCCGTGAGAGCTCAACCCAGCTCATTTGTGTCATCTGCGCAGGACGATAACACGGACGCGTTGGACACGGACGATGAGAATCATACAGGACAGAAAAATCAACTACAAAGTGGGATATGCTCGACACTGATGGACAGAGTACCCGATTCAGCCGCCAGGGTCGTGAGCGCGACTCGGAACTCCCTCGTTAGGGATTTCCCCTTCGCCAGCACGAGCACGAACACCTTAGAAACCCATCGGATGTCTCTGCCACCGTACGCAGAAGCTCTACGCTTGGCCCAAAACTACTATGAGGGTGTTTCGTTTATGTTTGAGCCGATAGCAGTGAGCATACCTGCACCAGCGCTCGCCTTGCGCCGCCTGCGTAGCTTACAATGACTGACTGCAGCGTGATTCCCCGTGCGGTAGCCTGTGGACTTCTGGACCGACTACCTCGAAGCGGTCTACTATAAACCTGTACGCCCGCATCAATTATTATTCACCCTGTTCACCGGCTGACCCCGCCGTAGTTGTAGATTGTGGACGGTCCGAAGCTTGCGGCAGTTTTCATGGTACTGTCGCTCGGATCCTTGTTCGATCGCAAGATGCCAGCCACTCCGAACGTCATCTCGGCTCAGTATTTCCAAGAAGCGCAAGCGATACTTTCCGCATCTTGCTTCTTGTCTCATGCCTCACTCCCCGCCCTGCAAGCTTTGCATCTATGCGGGAATGTGCTCTTCAACCGACACAAACTGCAAGAGTCTGGTGAAAGTGAGAGCGAGCTTTTCAATCGGGGTCCGGGGTCCGGGGTTCGTGCGCTGACCACGTTTCCGACTTTCCTCGTGGTACCAAGCATTCTTCCCAATGCTGGGTATGGCGGTCAAGATGGCTGTATCGATGGGGCTGCACCGCGATGGCGCCCCTTGGGGGCTGACCGAGGAGGAGTGCAATCGGCGTCGGCTCGCCTTCTGGGAATTGGTTGCGGTTCGTTATCCCGAGTCTGGCAGCCATTGTACACTTCGGATATCTGGGGGAAAAAACTCACGCGCCGCATCATCCCGACCCGCATAGCTTGATCGTCTTCAAGCCCTTATCAGCGGGAGGCCGTGTAGGTGCACGCACCTTCTCGCTGGCGATGCGAGTGCGCAGCTGACGCGCTGACGGACCCCATTCATTTGCTGCGTAGACTCACTGCATGCTCGCCACTTCGACACCCTGATGCCCAGCAACGCCCGCTTGTATGCTGTGACGAAATGGAAGCTTACCGGATTCATTGCACGTCTTTAGATCACAAGTGGATTCGTTTACACTCTGACATTCCTGTATTCGTTCGCTTAGGCGCGAATGACGGACGAAGTGTTCTCGCCCAAGCCGCCGACCCACGGCGAGGTGGCGGCGCTCGATCAGGACCTACGTACGCTGTATCAGACCTCACCACCCTCGACGCGTTGCTCTGCCTTGGCTACCGACGCCTTCGCGCTACCACTATCTCAAAGGCCCCTCAAACTTGCCAAGCCTTCCACGCCCGCGACCTCAAGTGCGATGCCATCGCCGGGCGCGCCCGGCGTTCTCAAAGCTGCGATGGAGCTTCACACATTAGCCATGTTTTTTGCAGAGAGCATGTTGTGTGAGAGAAAGACCTTGACCGAATCTCTCGGTCTTGGAGACAGACACTTTCTGACCGGCTCCAGTGCTATTGCGCAGACTTGCACAGAGCCCCGTTCGCACAAGCCCTCATCGACTACCCGGGCGAGCCGCTCGAAGCTCCCTGGTCGGCATCGGTTTTGGCAGTAATTTTAGAAGCTGGCCCTTACGTGACCCAAATTGCCAAAAGCTGGAGCGAGCACGGGGTCAAGCTCGCTCCAAGGTGGTGGCATATATACTTTCATGTGAGCGCGAGTGGAGCCACGATTGGGAACAGCTTTAGCTGACCGGGTACCAATCTCTGGAACAGACTTTCGCCGCAACGGTCGTTCAGTCAAGTCTGGTCGTCAAATGCCCTCGGTCAAAGCTCGTGCAGCACGCCCTATACCAGATCACAGCTGCCATCGACATCTTCGAAACAGCGGCAGTCACCGGCGCCCCGGTCGCCATGCTGCTCCCACGGGCGAAATCACTGCGTACCGATGCGCTCCGGGCAATACAGTCGACCAGGCGAATTCCTGCGTCCATGCGAGCATCAAATGGTCTTGGAGTCGTCTCACCATCAAAATCATCAAAAGAGCCGGCGAATCTGGACATACTGGGCGCTGCGACTCAACTTTCGCGGAAGCCACGCCATTCGTCCGTGGACTCAGAATCTAGTCCTTCGCCACACACCGGCGCCGCCGTGCCGGCCGAGAAAGGCGAACCGCCAAGATCATCCCGTACCACGGTCATTGAGTCTAATCAAGTTCTTCCCCCGCAATCAGAATCGTGCACAGAGGCCAGTCGTCTGGCCCATGCCACACAGTCCTTCAGCACTGAGTCCCCGCCCCCTGGACTACGGACCGGTTTTCAATACAACCAGGCTTCATTCCCGTTATCTCTTGCCGTACAGGACGCCTACTCCCCTCATGTTGAAGCTACGTCCTACGGAACCGATGCTCAACCTTACTCGAACGTAGGTTCCTCGATCAATTATGGTGGTGCACAGACATCCTTTGCTCCCTTTCAGGCCGGCTTCGATTACTGTGGATCGCGCGGTCAATGCGATGCAACAAACTTCGTTCCTAGCCCACGTTACCTGGCCGAGTCCGTAAATCCCCCTTGGACGGGACAACTGACTAGTCCCGCCTCTGGCACGAATGGTCCGACAACACTTCCTTCCGATGATTTGCGCGACCCCAATTATGCCGCCATGGCGGAAGCCATGCGTATGAGGGCGACGGAGATCAGTCGCAGTCTTGCAAGACCACATGCTGGGCAGCATCCGTCGCTCCATGTGTCGACACAGGGACGAGAGTCGCAGGGGAACCAGATAGGGATGCCGATATCGAACCCCTCCATAGGATCCGAGGGAACCTGGTCATTGTGTAAGGCCTTCGTCCCCCAGCGTTGGAAACGAAGGATTTACGCTCACAATGTACGCCCAATGCACAGGGAATGGTATGCTCCACACCTCGGATAAGATATTACGTCAATAGTAACTCTCGCACCAGAACTGCAGGGCGGGTATGACAGCGAAGGGATGTGATCAACAAAACTGCAATGCATTGATGCGACCTGCTTGCGAGTGAATAGTGTATGCAAGGTGAGAAAGATCGAATCAAAAAAGATCGCGAGTGCGTTCTGCGTCGGTGTGCATCTATCTCCGGACGCTTTTCTCCAGTGGGTCGTCACGTATCGTCAGCTTTGACACGGACAGCCCCGTAGCTGCGCCATCGCCAAGTCTATATCCCGCGCCTGCGCTGGTATCCGGAGACCTCATCGTCACGCCTTTTCTCGATGGTACAGCCGCCACCGGCGCTGGGGCTGACGCCGTCGTCGCGCTCCTCGGCGGCCCGGGACTCGGCGTCGGCGTCGTCGAAGCTGAAGAAGAGCTCCCACGTGAGTGCATCGTCGAATGGAAAGCATGGTTTAGAATCGTCGAAGGGGTCGCAAAGCTGACGGGTGCGGAGTTGGAGGGGCTCCCGGGTGCTTGCGATGTGGCGGCGATCGTTGAAGAAGTAAGCGTTGGCACGGGTGAAGATGCGCGGGCGACGCTAAGTTCCTTCAGGGGCGTTGGAGGGGACGTAGTCAGGCTCGGGATCAGCCGAGGTACCTTGTTGGTGACCGCGGTGTGTCCTCTGCTACGTGACGAAGAGTCGGCGGGCTCGACCTCGTTCGGAACCGGGTTGGGCAGGGTGACTTGGATCTCACCAAATAAGATGGACTCGCGACCGTCCGGCCCAAGTCGAACATGGGGTACGCTTCGCCCTCTCTGTCTCGGTCTACTGGCCAGGTCCCATTCATCGGCGGGAGCAGGGAGCAAGGGCGGAAGTCCATTCAGTATTCTGCCCCTTGTCGATCCCAGACCTGGTTCCCGTTGCGCGGCGGCCAAATCTTGGGCGATATGGGAGGCGAAGCCATGTTCGGCAACATCGTCGTACGTGGCCATGGAATGAGCAGGAGTACCTCCCGTGGAAGGGGACGAAGAGGAAATCGGATACTCGTAGCCAGGATTGCCCCAAGCCAAAGCGTACGATCCGTGGGGACCCGGCCCTGTCGCGTTGCCCTCGGTTGCGGTCCACGCTGAAGACGAGCTTGGGCCCGATGCCGACAACGCAGCCGGCGGGAAGTTGCCGAAGGTGATTGAGTTTTCGAGTGCAATTTGTTCCCGATCCTCTTCGGGGAATATAGGTCCCGGGTTGGGTCTCGTGCCGATCGGGTAAGCATAGGTCCATGTCGGCGGAGCAGCAGGGTACCCTCCAGGGTGGTACGGAGCAGCTCGCAGCGGCGGGACACGAGAGTGCGACGGCGAGGTGAATCGCGGCCCGACGTGCAAAGCAGTGCCATCGTGAGCCGACAAACTTGCACGGCCACTGTTACTGTAGCCTCGGCAGCCTCCGAACGTGGCCGAATGGTACGGTGCCGAAGCACCCAGGTCCGGACTAGATGGTGCTATCATTGCCGATCGGTGCTCGTGGCTAGACGATGTTGAGCTTCCCTCGGGTTGGTTTTGGAAGAAACGATGAAGGTCATAAGCTCCGTTGGAAGGGGTCGACGTCGATGCCGAACCATCCCACGACATTCTTCTCTCGATCGTTGCACCCTCTGCCCCATTCAGCGTCGACGACGTCGGGTGTAGAGCCTGGCGCTGCCGGCCGTTCACGCTTGCCGATTGCAGCGTTGAATGGCTGGAAGGTCGTCTTGGTTTGGTCCCGCTGGCAAACGGTCGCTCGGACGGCTTGACCCAGGGAGTCGGCTGCGCGGCCGCCGATAGACCCAGAATGGGGGAGGTTGGGGCCGAGTCGTCGATGAGCGCGCTTCCATTGGCCCTAGCGTCGTAATCGTGATTGTTGGCCACCGGGCCGGGCCCACCGTTCGCTGCGGACCATATCCTGAAATCACTCATCGGGGGTATGGGAGGCACGGCCGGTGCAGGCATCCCGAAATAGCCCGGTTGAGGGGCCATACTCGATCCGAAGTGCGTGGGGACGATACGAGGTGACGGGGCTGAGCGACGCCGCCCCGAACCTCGGCTTTCGCTCGAAGGAGGCTGAATCACGAGCGAATCTTCGCGTTCTTCGCAGAGATCATTGATCACGGCCGTGATGCGGTCCGTCGCTCGCGAAGGAGCGACAATGCGATAAGCTCGCATGAACTCGCCACGGATCTGAACGGGACGGCGGTGAGGGGTAAAACCCGACAGCTCAGCTGAGTACGCCAATTCGGACAGGGTAGGAAAGACATACCGTATATAAACCGTCCTTGGTGACTGTACGAGCCACGTTGTAGTTGAGTTGGAAAGGGTCCTGGTTCAAAAGCGAGGTGAGCGACAACTCCCAGGGTATTGATCCCGCCGCACATCGACGAGCACGCACTTCGATACACAGTTTGTGCAGATCCCGCACAATGACATCAGGGTCATATTCAACCTTTTTTTGGACCAAAGCGGGCACTTAGCGATTGCCACTAGTCTGGTGGCTGATGATATCATCGGCAACACTCACATCGGGATTCCATCCCTTGGCTTCCTTGGTCAATATGCCATATTCGCTCCTGAAGGACAAGACGTGGTGATGGTACATGAAATCCTTGGCGTAGTATCTGAAAAAGTCAATCAAGAGTTCGCCGACGGTCTCGACGTTTGCGGTCTGCCACACGCGAGGTAGTGACTCCATATCATCGAAGAAGTAGACGTCGTGGCCTTGGAATTGGCGCTCTTCCGGCGGCATGGATCTCGGTGGGGGCAAGCGTTGCAAATTCCTGGTGCAGAGCAAAAAAATATGTGGAGCGTCAGTCACAAAGTTCGCGTAGCAGTGAAGCGTTTGCTGCCCTAGTGACCTACGGAAGAACCGGCGGCGACTTGACGTGGGTGAGGAAGTGGATGACCAGCAGAACGTAGCCATAAGAGCTGAGGGTACCCCGGTAGGGGTTGTTGATCTTTCTTCTTTTGGTCCATACCTTGACTGCAGAAGCATGCGTGGAACGGGACGGGTGGGACGGGTGTCAGGGTGGCCGTGGTGCCGAGGTGAGCACACGCACCGGCTGCAGTCAGAACTCACGGAACAAGACGATTGTGCGTAATCGCGGGTCGATCATGGCGTAAGTCAAGAGCAGTCGCGTGTTCTCCAATGCGAGTCGATTTTCGAAGCCAATGTCGCAGGCCATGCCAAAGGGCAAGGTCGCCGAGGGCGGTATGGTCAATTTGATGATGGGTATTCGAGCGCGCGGCAACATCTTGACGTGAAAGTTGGTCTCTGCGAAAGGCGGGGCCAGGGGCACACGTCAGTAGGTCCTACGACAGAGAGATCGACCCAAAGCCAATGTTTCGTTCGTTCGGTCAATTTGGACGCACCCTTCTCTATCCGGGTGCCTAGCTTTTCGACCAATTCGGCCGCATTCCTCACTGGCGCATCGGGGGCCAAGACACAGCACAGGTCCATGTCTGTGAGGGGGAGTCGTGTAGGACGGCGTAGGACGGCGTAGGGGGTGTTTATTTAAATGTGTCCGGCGATCGGGTTACATATCATGACGGGGATAGAAGTTCGGGGTCGGGTTGGGGTTGGGGTTGGAGGAAAAGGGAAGCAGAGAAGAGAAAGACATGAGCTCCTGACCCCTGAGTTGCGACCGTCGACAACGCGGCTGCTCGCCTCGGCCTCGTGACTGACCCGAGTTCTTGAGCGCAAAGCCATTGGCCATCGATCTAAAAGCGGTACACGTAGAAGGTGAAGACAATTCCCAATGAACGATTTGAAAGGTTGCGCGGAAAGCATGGGGCACGCGCGAGGGAACGAGCAGCGCCACACGAAACTCGAAAGCACGGCATCGCAGCAAGAGTGACTGACCCGAACGGCAACAACTTGGCACCATGGGATACCTCGCCGGCGATTTTCTCGAGGTAGATCCTGGCCTGCTCCTTGGCGTTGTACTCGTCGGGCATGGGTACGACCGAGGGCACGAGCGTGTGTTCGAGGTAGTGCGCAAGCTCGGGCGCGAGCACATACGAGGTTGGGGCGTGGTGCTGTGGGTGCTGTGGGTGGTGAGGGTGATGATGAGGTTGATGAGGTTGATGAGGGGGATGCGGTTGCTGAGGTTGCTGCTGCTGTAGCCGTGGCTGTGGCTGCTGTAGCTGGGGTAGCTGGGGTGGCTGCGGCTGAGGATGGTAGTGGTGCGCATGGTGAGCGTGAGCGTGAGCCTGGGGTGAGAGCTGCTGTTGCGGATGTTGTTGCGGATGTTGTTGCGGATGTTGCGAAGGTGTTGCTGCTGATAAGGGTGGTAACGGAGGTGGTGTTGGCAGTGCAGCGTGGTGGGCAGGCTGGTGGTATTGCTGGCGCTGGTGGTGGTGGTGCTGCTGCTGCTGCTGCTGCTGGTGCTGCTGGTGCTGCTGGTGCGACGGAGCGCCTCGCGTCGTCGTCCGAGTCTGTTGGACCGGTGCAGTCATGACAACCACGGCTGCTGCACTCGCTGGCCCCGAGGAGGACGTCGAGGCCACCGGGGCTGGGGTCGTCATGGTCGAGGTCGAGGTCGAGGTCGAGGTCGTGGTCGATGCGGCCGAGGATGGCGACGACGAGGACGAGGATGATGACGATGATCGCGGCAACGGCCTCGCGCTCCTCGGCTCCCCACTTGGACCGGCGTCGGTCGCACCACCACTCGTCACCGTGTCCGTCATCGGCTTGGCTTGGGCCATCTCGTACTCGGACGCGTTCGATCGAGAGTATCGTCGTACTGTACTGTACTTTGGGATGGCGCACCCGACTCGCACACGCAACTCGCACTCGCACTCGCACTCGGGGACCGGTCGACAACAACCAATCGGCAGGCTGCAGCCCACCGTTCCACCAGGCCAAGCAGGGCCAAATCCTTAGAGCCCGAGGCCTGAGGCCTGAGCGCTCCTGAGCAGCAGTGAGCAGCTCTGAGCCGCCTCGACTTCGCCGCTCAGCGCTCAGCGCTCAGGCCTCCCCCGATCTCGCCAGGCGCAGACTTCGCACTCATGAGTCATCACTCCGGGTCCTATGGTCTCAGTCTGGATTCATTCACGATTCATGCCGTAATCTACTTCGTCGAACTGTACTCACCCGTGCCGAGGGTGATGAACGCGACGCTGCACACAAGTCGCAGCAGCTCTACACACAAGTGAGCAACCGTTGGCTTCCGGATTGGTCCAGGCATGTCTACGGATGATGAGCTCCACCCGCTCTCGACAGGTCCAGGAACGCCGCTTCGATGCAGTTCTTCACCTCCCTGTAGCTGACAATCAGGCAGCTCTGCTCGTCCCTCGACACGAGCAACAGCTTCTCGTCGACCCCGGCGTCGAGCTTGTTGAGCGCGACCAGCACGTGCGACAGATCCGTCACCGGTCGCCCTTGGTCATCGACCTGGTGGAACACGTAGTCGCGGAACAGTTTGATGATGTACCGATCTCCCGTTTCGGCCCATCGCGGGTCGTGGTCGAATTCCGGTCGCTCGTTGATGAAGCCGAACTTGGTCAGCAGGCGCACCAGACGACCGTTCTCGACCTCGCGTAGCAACTCGGATTCGAGCGTGTCCTCGGCAACGAGCGACGAGTTGAGCTCGTCGATCACCCTCGTCCCCATCAGGGCGATGACCTCTTCGATCGACTTTCTCGGACCAGGCTTGCTCAGCAGGTACAGCACCGTGTTCTTCAGGTCGGGCGAATAGACCCGAGCGATGTGCTCCACCGACTTGGGCAGGTTGTGCCCGGCCGCAGGGGAACCGCACGCGAGGGTGATGATCAACTTGCCAAACGAGAGCAAGTCCTCTTGTTGCTGCTGCGCCAAGTTGTTGACCCCGTCAAAGTGAAGCACGTCCAACACGCCGCAGCCGGCCAGTCGAACTCGATTCTTGCCTGTGACGAGCAGCCGGTTGACTTCGAGCGTTCGAGCGGCAAGGCCGTTACTGTGAATAAGTTTGAGCACACTCCCGATTTGGACAAGGTAGCTCCATAGCACGCGCTCGGCGAGACCGATACCTCCCCCACCCCCACCTCCTCCTCCACCACCACTTGTTGAGGTCGAATTGACCTGCCCTGCCCCTCGCCCGCGGTACTGGCCAGCACCCGGATGCGAAAGATGTGCGTGATGGTGGTTATGCTGATAGACGTTGTGGTTAGGGGTGGCCCAGGGGTTCGGCGGCATCGTCGACAGCGGCGAAAGGTGTGATTCCCAGATAGTCTGAGATGTCGGATAATAATCGTAGACGAAGATGATAGCTGCAAGTGTGTCAGAGCCGTCAAGGGGGATCAGTATGGTTGTCTTGGGCGTTCATGTCGATCTGAGGGGAAAGGGAAGTGAGAGACGCACATTGATCGCCAAAGGCTCGTGTAGTGAACGCTTCCCGCACGGACACCAGCCCGGGATGCCTCAGCCGCGTCCATTTTTCGACCATAGTTATGGCCGATTCATGGTGTAATCGGAACCCTGAAGGCGGAAATGATCTCAATTCCGGTCAGTCATGAAACGATCCACCATTTTCGGCGGCGTCAGGAACGCACCCTCAATCCTCCTTAGCGCATACGCCTTCCCGTCGCTTTCCTTCCATGCTTTGTAGACCCAGCTTCGGAACCCGTTCCATCCACGGTGTCCCTCTGCACCGCCCCCACTCGCTCCACTGTGCGTCATTCCTTTGTCCAGAGGGTACAGGCCGATGTACCCACCGACCTCTTCGGGCAGTTTAAGGTCGACGGTCGGGGTCGCGTGGGTCGCTTCGAGCTTGGATGTCAATGCGATGTGAAGCGACGGCGGGAGGAAGAAGGATGGGAACTGCTGGGATTGTTGATGGGTTGAAGAAGAGGGCAGCGGATGGTAGAGATGGTATTGTAGCTGTTCGAGGCGAAGAGAGGTGGTATGATGCGAACGAGTCTAGATCAGCGAATCTTTGCTCCAGTCGAGCGAAACTTCTGGATCGGAATCGAGATCAAGGGTGAATGCTCACCGGCTGACGAACGAAAGAAGGCATCGCAGATTGATGAGGAGCATAGTACGCATCTTGCGAGCCTGCGGGGCCGACGTGTCCGCCATAGTCGTACATCGCCTGTTGAGGATCCGACCCGTGCAATGGCCCCGCCCCGACCGCTCCCCCACCATACATCACCGAGGGGCCGCCGGGGCCGGCTCGATTGTAGTCTCCGGGAACGTTCTGTACGCCGGGACGGGCAGGAATACAGAAGAACCGGTCAGGATCATTCTGTTTCCCCATACAGAAAGGGGCGGTGCGTTGCTGACGTACCACGTCCATCGACTGGGCAAAATAGTCGGCCAGATGATGGTCGTTGGATCGTGTCGGCGTGTGCACCACCGAATGCATGCCGATCGCGTGTGGTGAGTCGACGTGATGGATGTGCGCCGTAGGACCGACCAGGCCTCCCGCATTCCCACTCCCACTCCCACTGCTATGACTGTTGGTGGCGAAATGTCCGGCCGGGGTCTGGTGTTGCAGGTGATGGCGTTGCGCGGCCGGGGTGAAGTAAGGGGCATCTTCGGACAACGCCGGTCTGGGCACGAGAGAGAAGCAAGTGGCCGCATGAGTTCGGCCCGGGGCGATGGACCAGCGGCATGAAGCCTGAAGCCTGAAGCCTGACAAAAGAAGGGTGGAAGGGTGGGAGCTCACGTTGTGGACCTCTTGCCGGGGACGAATTCCTGGGCGGCTGCATTCGGTGCGAGGGTCTGTTGGCCGGCGCTCGTGGACGCGCCTGGCTCGTTGCCATGACCAGCGCTCGCGGGAGCTGCACCACCCGGGACGAAGATGGCGGCCTTGGCCACGGCGGCAACCGAAAGTGGTGTTGACCTGCACAAGTTTGAGGAGCAGCGGTTGATGAAACGAGCTGGTCAACTGCGAGGGACTTCTACAACTGCCTCGACTGCCAGCTCGAATCGTGGCCACAACGGGGACGTAAAGCACGGCTGGGGAAGGAAAAGGGAACTGACGGTGTAGCTGTTGTAGCAAGATAGGATGCAAGGTCCTTGGTCAGCTTGGGGGAGTACGTCAAAGCCAGTTCAGATGCAAACACGGTTGAAGGACCTACGCTTCGAAGGCGACGGCGGCGCGGTGAGCGAGGTCGTCCCCGCTACAGAAGAGGGCGCGACGATCCGAATCGGGGCCATCCGAGCCTGGGATCCAATACGGGCTCAGTGGTCGAGGGAGAGAGAGACCGGGCGAGTAATGCTGGAGACCAGCTGCCAAAGCGCGTTCAAGTTGACGGGAAGGCGGGTGGGTTGGTGGTGGAGGGGGTGGGGCTGACCTGTCCAGACCGGTCCCTATTATATAGAGGCGCGCGTCACTCCAGCCAGTGCAGTCTGCTGCAGTGCAGGTCACTCAATACGGACTCCATCTGTGGGTCTCCGCGACTAGATATCACTACTCAGGAAATTGTGGCTTCACTTTCTGACTTCATATGCGCCGCGGTGGGTACTTTCTTTGCTGAAAGCTGGCTGGCACTGATCACTGAAAACCTAGCGGGAATAACATTTACCATTAAGCTTATTTACTCAATGCTCCTTTCACACTAAGTGATTCTGTTTATGGTTCAACATTCTTCTTTGCTACAGGATTCCATGGATTACATGTAATTATTGGAGTCAAAGCATGTGCTTTCACCATTTACTTTTTCCTCTTTCGTTTTTTTTTAGACTTCAAATTAATTGTTAACATTTTGCTAAATTCAAAAAGTACAAGTCAGCGCTCAGCCTTTTTTGTTCATCTAATCGCTTTCAATAACAGCCTGATTTTACTATATTCAGGCCTAGACATTACTGAAAAAGTCGGAGGAGATGCATTTCAATAGTGTAGGACTCGTCGATTCGACCCTGCAGCCTGCAGAATGGCCGAACGGTTTGAGTTTACAAAGCTTGATTAGATAAGGTGAATCCGGGCGACGACCTTTCAGTGAATTTACCTGCTCCCTGCCTGCTCCGCGATTTTGATCGGCTGATCCGCGTACCCCAAAGCCTAGAAGGCATGGCAAAAGGGGAATAATGACAGCCGTGACAGCCAGCTCAACTCGGGCTGTAGTTCTTCCCCTCCGACGATCGGTCTCGGCTCCATCCATATGCCAGCTACTATGCACTGGCCATGGTCCCGGAAATCAAGGGTGTAGTTGCTGCGGTAGGGCCGACAAGTGCTTCAAAAAAATGTGACCTTGTCCTGTTCCACCTGACTGTATGTACTGGATTGAACGCCGTGCGCCGAAGTTCGGGGTAAGTCCTGAGTGCAGAGTACCTGACCAGTACGGTCGTTCGATGCCCGCGCTCAAAGCTCCGATCGCCGTCGGGGAACCTGGAGCACCTAAGCACTTAAAGCAGCAGCACTCTGTCCCGGATACCCGAGACCGTCGCCTCGCTTGTGCCCTCTTTGTGACCCCTCTCTTCTCCTCTCCTCTCCTCTTGGCTCCATCAAGGATCATTTGCCAAGCCCGTTCTCCCCAACGACGAACGTGCATGCACCAGCAAGCCGAATCGGTGGCCACCAGCACTTGCTTTAGTTGCACTCTGGGGTCTGACGTCTGACGAGCCGCCGAATAGCTCCACCGCAAGACTTCCGGCCGACTCGACGCTCCACCTTCCAGCACAGGCCGACCCCGAAACCCCCATCCCCCGTCGACGTCCTCCTGCTTCGGATCGATACCATCAATCCTCGACTTCTCGACTTCTCGATCGCTCGACGTCGACGGTCGCTGGCTGCGAGTGCGATACCCCTCGGTGCGAGCCTCTCTTCGTTGCGATCCGCGTCGAACGAGTGCCCACAGAGTTCTGGCCGACAGCGCCCACTGCACTCCACCCGGCGACGTTCGGATAGCCTCGACCATGGCCCGACCTCGGCGTCCACCAGGAGTTCGCCACCGTCTAGATCTTCGACACTGCATCACCATCTTGGCTTGGGCCTTTACACTATGCTCATTGCAACGCACCTCGCTGTCTCCCCTCAACGTCTCGGCGTCGCCATTGCCGATGCGCACCTGCACCTCGCTCGCTGAGGGCCCCGCGCCCATCGTCACCGCGGCCCCTATCCCCCCGCTCTACCGACGCAACAGCGTATCCGTGCCTAAGAATGATACGGACCTTACGATCGATCGATCGTCCACCTCATTTCCCATCGCATTGGGTGCCAACTCGACCTCGACCTCGCCCGCCCCGAATTCGACGCCGAGCTCCAATCCGAATAATCAGACTCCCATCTCGGGCTTGTTCGGCGCGGGGCTCACCTCGTCATGGCTAAAGTGGATCG
This sequence comes from Microbotryum silenes-acaulis, assembly GCA_003665825.1. NCBI lineage: Eukaryota > Fungi > Basidiomycota > Microbotryomycetes > Microbotryales > Microbotryaceae > Microbotryum > Microbotryum silenes-acaulis. The sequence continues at coordinate 1,002,754 of QPFY01000006.1, forward strand.
CTGTTGTCACCGCCGGCGGAATTGTCTTCTCGCTTCTTTTTGCCAGGTGGTTCTGCGTCAGAAGATACGCCCACATCACAGTGCGGGTCAGTCCGCGTCATTTTTCTCGGACCGTTTGGTGTTCAGTCAGGGGTAGCCTCCCTTGCCCATTGCAGCCGTGACCACTGACACGAGCGCTGCGGCGGCATTTGCATTTAATGACCAGTCTTTCTTCATCCCACGGACCGGTCTGGAAAGCGCCTTTCTCCGTATCAACGGGCCCCCGCTTCGAGACCCCTTGGAACCTCCTCCGACATATCACTATGCAACCTATGGATATGGGCCCTCGAGTCGTCGCCAGCGGCGGCGCGATCGTCGAACGGCGGGACAAGGCATCTCGGCCTCGGGTGCTCGAGTTGGCGAAAGAGACGAGGATGATCGGCTCGAAGGCGAGGCTGACTTGGTCGGCGAGGGCTTGCCGGGGTACCACGTTGATCGAGAGCTGCCTCAGTATGCGACCCTCGTCGAGCAGAGCCATTCAAGCGGGGCCGCTGCCGCTGATGCGACAACAGCCGAACGCGGGGTCGAGGCATCGGTCAATGCACCAGAGGGCCAAACGGACATGTCGAGCGACGTTGTCGAGATGCCGACCGTGCAAGAGTACGAGATGGCAACAAGACATCGCGCGGGCACGGGTGGTGGTGCAACGGCTGACGAAGGTCGCTCGCTACCTGCAACGTCGGACGCAGCCAGAGAAGTGCGATCACCCGATTCCGCGAACGAAGACAATGACTCGTTGAGCGACGGCATCGATTCACCATCGATGAACTATCCTCCTTCGCCGCTCATTACACCTCCTCCGATCGCTCGCCTGTCGTCGTCGAGATCAGCGAGGTCCGCCGCCTCGCACTTGCCGCATTCGACAGGGGTGGTCCCCACCGGACCGTCGGAGGACCGTGACTCGTTGCGCTCGACGATTGCGAGCTTGAGTTCGGCCAAGCTCGAAGACTTTGACCACCCTCAAAAGACGGATGGATCGAGTTCGAAAGAGGATGTGCACGGCGAGAGCACGGAGGGGATCGAGATGAAGGAAGTGCACAAAAGGGAGGAGGACGATGCGCACACATAAATGTCGAGGGGCCACGTGGTCAAGGGCGCGTATCCGTTCACCTTCTTTCATTCCCTGATATGCTTGCTGGGTCGACGCAGAGATTTTTGTATAACACTTGTATCTGCTGTGACATTTGCTGTGCTTCTCTTTTTCGGCAACGTTTCGCAGTTTTCGATTACGTCCCATTCCCTGGTTCGACTTCGTCTCAATACTGTTGTAAACAGCTAGCTGAGGTGGTCCTTCTTAACGACTGACACGAGAGAAACTTCCACGAGGGTATTTGATAATCAAGAAGAGTCATAGTAAAGGTATACACCAAGATTGATGTTGGCGACCCAGGGCGAGTCCTCCGGTTGCCCTCGGGGGCCTATCGATACGACCTTTCCACGACTTCCAAGGCTGCCGTAACGGCCAACGCAATCAGCGGCGTGACGACGTAGCTCGCCGTCAGAGTCCTTGCGATCTGGCCTTCGATACGAGGACCCAGATCGGCCATCTCGACAATGGCAGATAGGGTGAGCGCCGGCGGCCCCACATTTGAGAGCATGAGCACAAAGTCGAGGACGGGGTCGTTGCGCTGTTTTGGGTGACGGGCGTCGCAGGGAGTGAAGAACAAGTTAGCGGAGGAAACTCGCTGGCGCTGATCTGAGGTGCAACGTACGAGGAGAGTGGGCAGGTGGACCCGGATGAGATAGATGGTCGAAATAGAGATGGCGGGCATGACTAAGAAGCGGAAAGAGAACAGCCACACGAGCGCCAGGTAGGACGTTTTGGATCCCTGCTTGCTGTAGAGATGGCCACCCACTGCGACGACATGGATTCGGGTCAGTGGGGCGGCCAAGTGTTCGTCGGGACCCAGTAGTGCACGTACGAATGAACATTTGGAGAACAGTGTAGAGATTGCCGACGTTGTTAATCGAGTCGGATAGCGGTGTCAGCCAGCCACCTTTGTCGAATAAGTGATGGTGAAACCAAGAAATTAGGCCGAAGAAGCACGCCGCAGACCGCCCAGCAAAGGTGGATTCAAGAAACCGGTCAATGCGGTCGAGGCCTTGCGCAGTGATTGGCCAAGACGATGGGTGACACGCGTCCAAACCGGTGGTGGGGCTCGTTCTTCATCGCCCGTGGAACGTGCTATGGGGAAGGCGCCGGGGAAATGATCGCTGGGTAGCCTGATTTGGCCTTCGGCTTTCGGATCACCCCTCAGCAGATCTGGGGCGGAGGGTCGATTGGGGAGCTTGGCTTCAGTTGACCCCTTTTCGGGAAATCATAAGTCCAGCCGTGAACTCACAAGGACCGAAGGCGAAGCGAGTCAGATTTCCAACCACGGCATTGATGAGGATGTAGACTCGACCTCTCGAAAGGACCAGGAACAGCGGCTCTCCCGGACGGACGAGTGAGTCGAGGGCGCCTGTTTGCGACAAGGCGTGCAGAAGGAGCAAAGGGAGAGATGTAACCTGACTCAGGAGGAGATGGAGTCGAACGTATGAGTCACCCATGAGCGCTAAAGCTCTAATGAACGGGTCTCTTCGATGAGCGTACATTATTGAAGATTAACAACGGCTGACGCACGAGATACAAACGAAAGAGCAAGGGTCAAAACGTCGTCGAGCGAAAGATTTGAACCAAGGTGGGCAGCTCACGACAAAATGCGATGGCATGCCCAAGGAGGTCGAGGCTCGACCAAAGGCATACGAAATAAGCTGGAATATGAGCGTGATGGGGATGATGATGCCGTCTACTCGCGATCCAGGGGTGGCACAGATGTGGGGTGGGGTAATCAGTTGAATCCTGGCACGTGGGGTCCAGGCCGGCAGCAGCGCGCGCTCACATGTCTTGATGTTGTCCACGGTCGCCAGCGGTCCAATTTCGCTGAAAAGCAAAGCCGGAAGGAGGATTGAGGTAGCTAGCCGGCTGATGTTCTGTTTTCAGGTGAGAGGATGCACAGGTCAGGGGTCCAATATGCTCTAGGGCGCAGTCCGATCGGCGGCAGAGACTCGGAAGAACTGACACTCTCGCCGGCCTGGTTGATGAAACCGTATCGTCTTGCGGTGAAACCGTAGGCCTACGGAAGAGAGCGTCGCGTTTAGAGAGGCAATACATGTGTCCAGTCCATCGTATCCCACGAATGGGCACCCGCCCGCCCGGCTATCGAGAACGGCGGAGGCAAAGTGGGTCAAGTGTTGAAGCGAGCACGTGGTATACTGACCAGGACGAGGATGACCGAGATGAAAGCCTGAGTTGCAGAGACTGCCGACTCGAACAGTTGGTGGACGTGACTGTCCGACATTGTTGGACCTGGCTAGAGAAGGCTAGTAGCCCGGGCGGGATACTACGATCGAACAGACCTTATCCCAACTTGAGCGCCGCTTGAACAGCTTGAGTGGTAAAATGTCGCCGTGTATCGAAGCGCGATAAGTCCCGGTTTCAATCGAGCACGAGGTCCTGCGCTGAATCCCACTTTGGTCTTCCGGATGAGGAGTGTACGAGTATCCAATCCGTTCAAGAGGTGTTTGTTGCGACGGCTGCCGGTGCCGGCAACGGGTGAAGACTCGGTATAGTAGGCGAAGGTAAAGGAGACTTTACGTCACTAGCTATTGGTCCACGGGAGGGTGGTGACCTGTCGGGACTTTTTTATTTTTTTATTTGATGACTAGGTGCGGCGGCGCGCTCCGCGCGCCACCTCCCACCGTAACCGTTAACCCGCTGCAATGTGATGTACTTTGCTGCAACAGCTGCGGTACTGTTGAGTAACGGAAGCGTAGTGGTTGAAGTCGGGAGAGAAGCGCGCGACGACGATCAAATGTACAGAGCCTTCATTTCATCACTGAACTCTTTTTTTGTTCTCTGGGAGCCCGATGATGTGCTCGGAGCTTTGAGGTGACTCTTAATTTCAACATTATCCGCTTCTCCGTTCTCAGTCTGATGAAGCAAAACTCTGACACCGTCCACATTCGTTGCTCGGGACAACGCGACATACAACTGGCCATGAGAAAAGACGGGCGTCTCCAGACACACTCTTACCTGTTGAGACGCTGAAGGTACTCGATCAAGAACAGTGATTCGTCTTGCAGCAGGTCGAGCACCATGTCGTTGATCTGGTCCACCTGCGAATTTTTGGGCGCCAGAATTGCTCGATCTCGGAAGTATTCGACTTTTTCGCCCATTGACATATTGTCCAGTTCGAGCGCGGGGACGGGATAAACGTGTCTGATTAACCCGGATCTGTTCCTCGTGGTCGCCGGCAGGAGAAGCTCACGCGGGAGCGCGATAGAGTCTTCTGTTTTGTTCGCCGAGCCATCTCCAACTCCTAAGAGCCAATCTGCAAAGTCCTGTGCGTTTGCCCGTTCCATTTCGGTCACGAATCCCCTGTGATGTTACAGTCCAACCGGTCAGTTAGTCATGCTGCCCTGCGTTTTGCTTTTGAAAGATTGGCACACACCTGCCAACACGAAGGTCACTCCACCGAACCGAACCGTTGAGGATCTGCCACGGGATGGTGAGCTGCAATTCACGCAACCAGAGCCAGTTTTCTTGCGTGATTCGTTACAACTATTAGTATTCTTGCTGTTGTCCATCTGTAGCAATGGCAGCGAAGACTCACATTTAGTGTCCCAATGACCCGGATTCTCACCCGTACGAAGTCGATCCTTCCGCTCAATCCTTCCGCTGTGTCACTGACGTCCAATGTCTTTTTTCGTGTCAGTTTTTCCGTCATATCTAAGACTCCACAGCCATTCAAGGGATAACTCACGCATGCAGTGTCACCAGCTGATGGTGAAGAAACAACTCGAGGGTTGACATTCAAAGAGGACCTGTTGAAGGGAATTGCTGCTTGGTAGTTTTCCATTAGCTCCTCAACAACACACCAAGAGCACAGTTCATGAAGTTACTTACTCGAATCCGTAGCTATGCTGCATGCGGCAGCCATTTCTTGAGAAAACTTGTCCCGTACTCGTTGCAGAGCTTCCACGACGACCGCTTCGGATGTCGCGAGCTCGAGGTGGCGATGGGATGAGGTGCGATGGGTAAGGTGTGAAGAGCAGGAGGGAGAAAGATGGAGAAGACTGCGCCTCAGTTTAAACCGGGTTCATAGAATGTCGCGGAAGGCCGCGGAACGTCGTGGAGTGAAGCCCAGTGTCGGCAAGCCGTGACACGCTGGCGGGGCCCCTAATGGCGGAATTGGCGCACTGGCCGACACTACCCGAGGTCTGGCATAGATTTCGGCAGTGGCAGGAACTGGATGATTGAAGGAACTACCCTACGATGTGGTAGACACGCAAGACAGGTCGTTTCAGTCTGCTTCGGGAAGCAGAGAGTCATGTGCCAGGCTGCGTTGATGGAAAATGGAACCTCGGCGAACGTTGGAACCTCGGCGAACGTTGGAACCTCGGCGAACGTTGGAACCTCGGCGAACGTTGGAACCTCGGCGAACGTTGGAACCTCGGCGAACGTTGGAACCTCGGCGAACGTAGGCGAAACGGTCTGTTGCTGGCCGATCCATGCTGAAACAACGCTAGCTAGCTGGGACGCGCTGGACCGAGAGCTGCCGATGACGTCACGCCACGTGGTTTGTCTCCCTGGTTTGTCTCCCGTTCTCTGACGTTCTTTGACGTTCTTTGTGTAGACGACAGTTGTTTTTAGTAGTTTGTAGATTTTTTGTAGTTTGTAAATTAGTAGAATTAGTAGATAGTTTTAAGGATTTGGTAGATTTCCTTAAAACTATCCTACTATCCTACTATCCTACTTCCTACTATCTTACTATCCTTAAAATCCTTAAAACTGTATAATAAAAAAGTTGTCCCCAAGACAAAGACAAAGACAATGTCAACTCACGTGGCGTGACGTCACAGTTTCGGCTCTGCACGGCTCTCGGTCCAGCCCGTCCCAGCTAGCGATGTTTCAGAATTAGTTATGGTGCCACCGGTTCTCGGCGCTCCCGACGGCTAGGAGCCAGAGGTCGTTTCGCCGACGTTCCATGATCGGCCAAGTCACGACACGCATTAAATCACGTCGCTTCGCCAGTTCTGAATACATTCAAACGTTCTCATTTCAATGTGAGGTGGCGCGCGGAGCGCGCCGCCGAACTAGTAGTCTACCAAAAACAATGTAAGGCTCGGCAGCCACTCAGTAGGTCCAAGCTCAACCCCGGACCGACTTACCTGACCTCCCTCTCATTTTCCTGCCTTTGACTGACAACCATTGTGCATCCCCTTTGTCACCCTTTTCTATTTTTATCCTCTTTGTCTCTATTGTTCTTAGTTCACCACAAAGAACCACATTGTCTACTTGTCTCCCTTTCTTATTTCCAGATCTCCATAAGTAGCGATCCGTAGCTCTCTTCTCTCTCTTCCTTCTTTCTCATCCTTCAAGGGACCCACTCTCTCTTCACTTGACAATCGACTGGTTTTGGGACTGTCCATTCGTCAAGCACCTCGAGAGAACTACCGAGGAACCCGCCTTTACTTACGCCTACCGCTGAGTAATCTGGGCTCCTTACAAACAACTGTCGAGTCAAAGAACGTCAAATCACGTCAGAGAACGGGAGACAAACCAGGGAGACAAACCAGGGAGACAAACCACGTGGCGTGACGTCATAAGCAGCTCTCGGTCCAGCGCGTCCCAGCTAGCTAGCGCTGTTTCAGCATGGGTCGGCCAGCGACAGACCGTTTCGTCTACGTTCGCCGAGGTTCCATTTTCCATCAAAGCAGCCTGGCACATGACTCTCTGCTTCCCGAAGCAGACTGAAACGACCTGTCTTGCGTGTCTACCACATCGTAGGGTAGTTCCTTCAATCATCCAGTTCCTGCCACTGCCGAAATCTATGCCAGACCTCGGGTAGTGTCGGCCAGTGCGCCAATTCCGCCGTTAGGGGCCCCGCCGTGTCACGGCTTGCCGACACTGGGCTTCACTCCACGACGTTCCGCGGCCTTCCGCGACATTCTCCCGGTTTAAACTGAGGCGCAGGCTTCTCCATCTTTCTCCCTCCTGCTCTTCACACCTTACCCATCGCCACCTCGAGCTCGCGACACCCGAAGCGGTCGTCGTGGAAGCTCTGCAACGAGTACGGGACAAGTTTTCTCAAGAAATGGCTGCCGCATGCAGCATAGCTACGGATTCGAGTAAGTAACTTCATGAACTGTGCTCTTGGTGTGGGATTGTTCAGGAGCTAATGAAAAACTACCAAGCAGCAATTCCCTTCAACACGTCTTCTTTGAATGTCAACCCTCGAGTTGTTTTTCTTCACCATCAGCTGGTGACACTGCATGCGTGAGTTATGACTTGACATGGTTAGGCATGACGGTAACTGATATGAAAAACAGACATTGGACATCAGTGACAGCGAAATAATTGACTTCGTACGGTTGATAATCCGGGTCCATGGGACACTAAATGTGAGTCTTCACTGCCATTGCTACAGATGGAAGGACAACAGCAAGAATACTGATAGTTGTAATAAACGAATCACGCAGAAAAACAAGCTCTGGTTCCGTGGATTGCGGCTCACCATCCCGTGGCAGATCCTCGACGGTCACTCCACACTCCACCGAACCGAGCCGTTGTGTTGGCAGGTATGTGCCAATCTTTCAAAAGCAAAGCGCAGGGCAGCATGACTGACTGACCGGTTGGACTGTAACATCACAGAGGATCCGAAGCAATGCCTTCCCGTTATTCCAAGTCATCGCCTGCACAAATCGTCGATGCTTGCATTATGAATGCTGGCTGACTTCTGCGGGGATCTCTCTGTAAGTAGTAGTCCTTGCCTGACCTTGAGATCCTATACTAACAACGGCACGGTGCGAGCGCAGACAAACATGCCTCTTCTGGCCGCTGCAGACCGCATGACCGAAACGGAACAGGCAAAGGCACAGGGCTTTGCAGATTGGCTCTTCGGAGTTGGAGACGGGTCGGCGAACGAAACAGAAGACTATCGCGCTCCCACGTGAGCTTCTCCTGCCGGCGACCACGAGGAACAGCTCCGGGTTGATCAGACACGTCTATCCCGACCCCGCGCTCGAACTGGACAATATGTTGATAGGCAAAAAAGTCGAATACTTCCATAGCGAGCAAAATTGGCGCCCAAAAATTCGCAGGTGGATCACATCAACGACATGGTGCTCGACCTGCTGCCGGGTGACGCTCAAACGTTCTACAGCGCGGATTCGGTCGAAAACGAAGACGAATCACTGTTCTCGATCGAGTATCTTCAGAGTCTCAACGTCACCGGGATGTCGTTGCTCCACACTCGACGCGGGTCTCGACGACGGTCTGAGCCCATCATCGGGCTCCCAGAGAACAAAAAAGTAGTTCAGTGATGAAATGAAGGCTCTGTACATTTGATCGTCGTCGCGCGCTTCTCTCCCGACTTCAACCACTAGGCTTCCGTTCCTGAACAGTACCGCAGCTGTTGCAGCAAAGTACATCACATTGCAGCGGTTACGGTGGGAGGTGGCGCGCGGAGCGCGCCGCCGCACCTAGTTTCAATAGCAGTATAATCATATTAATACCCAGAAACCTTTGGAAAAGTCGGAGGGATAATTGAAATTGAGCGCCGACGGAGCTGCGCCTAATGCACAATTGAGCTACCACCTACCCCGGCTTTCTCGAGACTGGCCCCGATCGAAAGGCCCACAGGCTCGAAATCCACGCTCATGCGTCGTCCGCTCCGGACACCAACCTACAGTGCCTCTCTCAAACGTCCTCCTCGCCATCGTGCGACGAGTGCCTTGCGCTGGTAGTGTGATGGCGTCTGCTGCTGCGGTCGGCACCCGAGCGCCTTACACACGCGCTCGATCGTGGCTCGCGACGCCGCTGCTGGTGGTGCTGATCCCAACCCTCATCGCCGCCATCTTGGCCCTGCCATTCCTCGCCGTCTTCTCATTCGTGAGTGCTTGCAGTTTTTCGTCGACGGACGAGTCATACGATGCAAGATGCTTGGACTCGCGAGACCTATGCAATGCGCAGGCCGTGAGGCGCACGCCCATTTCACGTGTCACCATGTCACCCCTCCCCGTCGGCGTCGGCCACGCCAGGCTCAGCTCGGTCTCAGTCTGGCCCCTGAGTCCATGCAGCCCGGCTTCTCACTCTCCCAGCAGTGATACTGAACCCATTGGTCTGATCCGTGCCATACCTACAGGTCCCCATCCTCGGTTTCATCGCACTGCCCTCCGTACTCTCGATTGCCGTCTTCTCGCGTCAGTTCCAACTCCGAGACAGTTCCAGGCTGCGTCGTCGAGCGCGGTCACGTCACGTCACCAAACCCCCCACCCGGGTTCCGAGCTGACGAAAATCTGCACCACATATAGTCTATGCCCTGCCTTGGATCCTCTATCTCATATTTGCACAGGATGACCCACCCCCATCGGTGCCATTGCCGTACCTCCCCTACTCGCCCTACAAGTGTCTCAAAATCACATCGGCCTCGTTCCAGTTCCTGCGGGACTTGATCGCGTCGGGCTACATCGCGCTCTGGTTCGACCTCCAGATCAAGCGCTTCACCGTGCTCTCGGGCAAAGACGGCAGTGTATACGTCCAGCGGAACATTCCCTACGCCGAGAGGTTCACCGCGAACAAGCTCGACATCTACCGACCAGAGGGCTACGACCCTGTTACCAGCAATGTCGAGGCTCCTGTCATCGTGCTCGTCGGCGGCGCCAACTGGACGCTGTGGAACAAGACTCTCGGGGCTCAGATCGCGCTCAGGCTGAGGCGGTTGGGGTACTGCGTAGTCGTTCCTGACTTGAGGCAGTCTCCAGCCAAAACACCCGAGATGGTCAGTTCACGCCGCACTCAGGGGCATTTCCTCTGCAGGCCGAGCCTGGTCAAGAGCATCTTATTGACGTCCTTTCTTTTGACAGGTCACGGATCTGCGGCTTGCATTGGAATGGGTTGGAGACTTCATCAAGGGCTTTGGCGGGGATGGTGATGCCTTGTACATCCTGGTCAGTCCACCCTCGCAACATCCCCCTTGCTATAACGTGAGCTGACCCGTCACCCAAATCCTGCCTCTCTAAGGGTTACGGGTCAGGCGCTCACCTCGCATCGCTCACCGTCGTGCAAGACGCCGTCGTACGCTCCCGCGACGAGTACACCGCCCTCCATCACACGCCTGCTTCCCCGGGCAAGCTCTCCACCCCAGACGGTTCGAGCCCGATCGAGATTTCGGCCGGGATCCGAAGGTGTTCTATCTGGGGAGAACATGCGCGGTTGCCTCCCATCGCAGGCATGATCCTCGTCGCGGGGGTGTTTGACGTGATCAAGCAGTTGAGGTTTGAGGCCAAGCAAGGTGTTGAGGATATCTCGGCGTTGAGGAGGGTGTGTGGACCGTCGACAAGCACTTCTTTACTCTCTTGGTACGTCGAGGTGTGGAGCACGCCACTTGGGGTCGGACCCTTGGTACGCTGACTAAAGCTCCTGCTTCCCTTTCCCGCACTAAAAGTCCCTCTCACCTGATCTACGGCGCGAAGGAGATCGTCGACCCTGCTCGTCTACCACCTCGATTCCTCATCATCGCGGGAGGCAAGGACACCGCGGTTCATTATACCCAGTCAATATTGTTGAGGTCTCTGCTCGAAGGTGTCGGCGTGCCCGAAGTCCACCTCAAGCTGTATAGAGACTTGACCCATGTTGGGTCATTGTGCAGTGAGTACCTCGTCCCTCGTGTTAGGAAAATAACACGTGTGGACGCGATAGCTGATTCTCCACGCTATCGTTTGGCGCAGGTCTCATGCATCAGACTCGCTACTCGCCTCTCTTCTTGAGTGAGATTGAAGGTCTAATCTCGTCAGGCTACTGAATCTTCCCGACTCCACTTGTCGGACGATCCCTTCTCCCTTCAACCACGCTGTGCTATCCATTCAGTTTGTAGTCGCGTTCTTACTCACGAGCCCCCGTTGTCTTATTTCCATATCTAGAATGCTACTGTAGGCACTGCTCATCACCCATCTCTCCGTGGGTCTTCAATGCTGCCTCAAGCGGAATTTCATACTCGATTACATCTCTGTTGCAATGCATGCGAAACCGGAACAACACAACATCGTTACACGTTCGGTCACTCGAACGACCATCACGCCGCCTCTAGTAGGTCTGTTTCGGCATCTCGTCGCGTGTAGAAAATCGATCAGAAAAGGGCCCTCCTCGAATCTCGCCAGACTTGGACAGGTAGCTTCCAATCTGTGCGTAAGACGCGAGGATTGAAGACCTCGAAGGCTTTGTCACCATCTTCCTTGGCAAGTCGATCGAGCCACGAGCGTGCGGGAGTCTGGTGTGAAATTTCAAGACAGCGAGAAGATCAGCACGCGGGCACGCCGATGCAGCATATCATCGGTGCACGGGATACATCTGTTGCGTTCTACGAGTTAGCACTTACAAGAGACAGGAATACAGGTCTGGCCCTTTTGGGTATTCCAGCTGTGTCATTGAAACAACTCCTCGCGGTCCTCAGCTCGGCATAAGCGATTCCGACCATGGTCGCGACGGCTTCTTTCAACCCCGGTGTGGAGGGGCCTTGCCGGAATAGAGCTTCTTCTTTGAGATCGTATCTCGAGGCTGAGGGGATCACGAAATGAGAGCGGTCAGACTAATGGCGGAAGTCCATGTCACGAACGGTGGGCACTCCGTTCTTCATCGACTGACCAATCTCGGTGGGAATGACATTTATTCTCTTTTGCGCATGGTGTGGGATCGACCGGAGTAAAGTGGCGATGGTGTTCGTCACGGCAATGTGACTCGCTGCATGGTCCAAGGTCAAGTCGTCGACCTGTTTCGTACTCGTGCCGGATGACGTCCGAGCGGAGGAAGAAGTGGGGTCGTGGTCATGGTCGTGTTCATGGCCGACGTGCTCAAACAGCTTCTCGTGTCGCTTCCCCGTCGACAAAACGCCTGGTGAAGAGGGATGGGGTGAGGTTGTGGATGTGACCGTGGCCGTGGCCGTGGCTTGGAGGAGAAGGTACAGCAACGAGGACTGGGTCGACGCCGAGTACTCTGCGAGGTCCTGGAGCGAGTGGAAGTGGGGGTTGAGAAAGTGCTGCTCGCGCGCGTTGATGATGCGTAGCAAGTGATACGCCGACAGCTGGTCGAACTGGGCCAGTGAATGCAGTAGCTGGGCGATGGGATGGTTGGGTGGTCGATGCTATCGGTTGATCATTATGAAGGGGTGCAGATAAGTGATCGATCCTACTGACGCTGACGCCGCGATCGCGCCTTCGCAGCATCCGCGCATCGCATCGCATCGCATCGCATCACGAGTCGAACTGACCTCGAACGTCTGCTTGATCGTGTCCCTCCACCACTGATACCTCATCCTGCCTACGATTGGATTCGAGACCTGGTCGTCGATCGTCGCAAGCTCGACGTTGAAGGCGCGCAGACACAGATACGCCGGCCGCACGCTCTGGGGGTACGCGAGCACCGACCACAGCGAGTCGAGGTCCGTCTTGCGCACCAGCTGCGTCGCATACGCCAAGGCGGAGCCGTACTGTCGCTGTTGCAGCAGCGTTCGAGCGACTCGCATCGTTTGTCGCGTTTGGTTCGCAGAAGAGAGGAGCGGCGCAAGCTTTCTCCGCTGGAAAGCGGTCCAGTCGGGGTGGTCGGGATGGGGAGGACGGGGAGCGAAGGCAAGGGGAGCTCCACTCAGCAGTCTCGCGACGATCGCTCACTGCACAGCTTTTGCTCGAGGTGACTCGTGATCCGGATTTTTGTTTCCATGTCAGCGAAATTCGACTCGTGAAATCGAGCTACAGCAGCGAAAAGCGTCTCTCGCAGGTACAACTTCTAGTCAGGCATGATGTGAGCAGCAAGATTTTACCGCAACTGCCTCGTAGCATACCCCGAAAGCTGGGGCTCAGAAATTCCATAGACAACGGGTCCATATATTGGTATGCTCTTGTAATGGTGATACTAGGTACAAAGTGGACTCCTTTTCACCCAACCTCACGAGCCCAGATGTATCACCGTCGCAGCCCCTCGGCGGATGAGCTCGCCAATCGGGTCCTCGTCGTCGTCGTCCTCGTCGTCGACCCCCGGAGGCGCATCGGCACTTTTCACCGACTCGGCATCATCATCCGTCGCCTGCCCATAATCGTCCGTACTCAGCTCTCCACTGGTGCGACCTGATTCTCCCGCCCCCGTTTGTTCAACCGTCGTCGTCCTTCTCGTCGTCGTCACCTCGTCTCGATTCCCCGTGAGCATCACCGCCGATCGTCGTCGAGTCGTCACGACCGTCTCCGAGATGACGACCACCTCTGCCGGGGCGGAGGCACCCATCACGTCTTCGTAGCTGGGCAATCGCCTCCTATTCGGGTCGTAACTCGGTGGGATAGGGATGCAGCCTTGAAATAGTACAGAGGGGGAGGAGGAAGGGGATGGGTATAGTCGGGAACGGGCGAAGAGGTATTCGGAAGGGAGTTGAGGCTGGAAAGGATGTTCGGGCTCGGCTTGCCGATAGGGGGTCGACGATGGGGCGTTCACCTCAGGGGCGGCATCCATGTTGTCGACGCGCGGTCGCAGGTGAGGCGGTGTTGGGCCAGAGGGGTCGTCCTGAGTTGGATGATGAAATGAATAGTTTATTCCGATATTGTGTGGATGATGGAAAGGGTGGAGTCAGAGGGAGGTAAAGCACGCTCAGGCCCACACGCCAAGGAACGTACAGAGGATAAGTGGCTAGGGACGGACAGACCGTTCTCAACGGCCACGAGGCGACGATCGATCGCCGACTGGTGCCTAGTCGCGACGAACATGATGCTACAGAGTAGGAAAGAACCGACTACGACCACACCTAGCCCTATAAGCACGGCCATCGCCACGTTCAAGTGACTCATAGACCCTCTGCAGGTGGCAGTGCGTGGGATTAGGACGACGTCGGTTTCAGGGTGGGCAAACAAGGCGGTCTTCGGATGCCTGGGCAACAGCTGAAATTGGAGCGACGTTTGCCAGCGATTTTATTGATCCCCAAGGAAGGGAATCTCGCCGAAAGGTCAAGCGATCGTCAATTCCCTACACGCTGACGCCGGAAATGTCAGACAAGGGAGGCTGTTTCAAGACGAAACGGACGCGCGCGAGACCCGCACATATCCGCTGTTCAAGCTCCTCTCTCATAAAAATCATGCATGCTCCCGACTCGTAGCTTCGCCACCAACATCATTAACAAGTAGCCCAGAAGATCCAAGGAGAGTGGCCCATCACAGGCGTCAGAACTAAACGAATGAACGAAGCTAGTGTTTGTGGGAGAAACGAACGAAGCTAGTGTTTGTGGGAGAAACGAACGCGTCACGACTGTGCCGACCCTTGTGAAACGAGTGAGAAACGTGCTGCTACAAATCGAGCAACAAGAGAAGCAGGAGCCGAAAATATGCACAAAGCAAGCGCGTAGATATACGTATATACTTCAAGACTGAATGCAAAAAGACGGACAATGTTGTACAGACGGGACAGGGAGCGGTATCGTCCCGGAGCTTGATCAAGCTCAGAAGCTCAAGCTCGAGCTCGAACTCGATTCCGCCGTGCAGCTCAGGGCTCGAGTCGACGCGACAGTTCGCTCATCACATCGGAGGACAAAGCCCGAAGCTTCAAGCACTTGAGGTACCAACGGGCATCGGGGTCGTAAGGGTAACCCTCGGCGAACTCCATCGCCGCGAGCACGTCTTGAACGATACGCGCTTGCACTCGGAACTTGTGCACGTTCACCAGGGGTCGCATGCGTAAGGAGGATGGGAGAGGTGCAAGCGAGTTGAAGGCGTTCGGGTCGGCGAGCGAGACCAGCGTCCCTTCGGCATCAACTTCAGCAGGTGTATCGGTCGAGGACGGGTCGAGGAAAGTGGGCAGTTCGGCGTTCATTGTCAAGTCGCGAAGGAAGAGGCCTGTACCCAAACAGGCCCATGTCAGTCCCTTTCAGAGATCCCGAGCACCATGAACAATGACCAGCGACTCACCGAGGAAAGGGATACACCCGAGAGGCACAGGGGCTCCCTTGGTGCCTTTGACGCTTCGGTAAGGATCGTTGGCCGACAAGGGTCTCCGTTGACCAGGGGGACCATACTCGGATATGAGCGCTTTGGTCACTTCGCGCAAGTGCTTGAAGTTCTTGAGGTGCGAAACAAAGACTTGCATGCCGCGGAACTTGCGCATCTCCCACGAGGGCACGCGAGCCCACGTTTTCTTGAGTCGCTCGACGTCATGCAGCTGCAGCCCATGGATGATCTGGGTCAGAGTTTGAAAGTTTGACTGGCAGTAGCACTTGAAGGCGAGTCGGATGAATTTGGCGATGAGCGCGACTCGCTCGTCTGGGTTGGCCGTGAGCAAAATCTGTAGAATGAGAGAATTGGGAATGAGCACAGCTCTGCGAATCGCTCGAATCGAATTGAACGTACCTCGGAAGCGACCCAATTAGCAGTCAGGTTGAACCTAGCAATCACGGCTTGTACCGCCGAAGGCGATTTGCTCTCCCCACTCTCCTTGGCGAGTATCTCAACCCGACGACGTTCCTTCAGATGCGCCTCCCAGTCCAGCACCTCGATTTGAGGCTGCGAGCGATCTCGCCAAGCCCCACTAACCAATTCGGGCCAAGCGAGTACTCGGAGCATGTCGCGTTCGATGAGGTAGAATTGTTGGGCAATTACTTCGGTGCGGCAGTGCAACAGGAACGAACGATGTCGTGGCGGTGCAGGTCCTGTGGAGGCTTGGGGACCACGGGGACCAGCAGCGGCACGGGTCGTGGCACGAGCAGGAGTCCTGGCCAGAAGATTGCCGATCGAAGCTTTGCGCGGCACAGCACGGAGTTGGCGTGATACGGTGCGATTAGGGCTGGCCGCTACGGGATGATTGTCAGAGGGTTGTGAAGGGTTCGAGGAGTTGAGAGATACCACATCTGAAGCCACAATAGCAATCTCGCAAGCTTCGAGATTAGTTGAGGTCGGAGACACCGGCTGCTCGACCGACACCGAAAGAGAAGCTGACGTCGAAACAGAGTCGCGAGATTCCCCGTTGGCGGACGCCCCGTCCTGACTTGCAGTCGCGAGCCAGGGTAGACCTTGCTTCTTCCGCTCGCTTTTGACCATCTGTTCCTCGACCCTTTCCGCCTTCTTGCGCTCGCGGAAATCGTCGACGATACCTTCCAGTCGTCTCAGAGCGGCTTCGATATCCCCGGGTTCCTCCTCGTCCGACTCGACTAAACCATCGAGCAAGAAACCATCGAGGCCAGGCAAAACCCCTGGTTCAGCACCACTGACTTCGTCATCGACCCACGAGACCATCATCGATTCTCGATCGTGGCCCTCGAACGAGGGTCGGCATGGTGAGCCATACGAAGAGACCGTCTCAGTCGACAAACGATGGTGGGCGGTCGATTCTCGAGGTACACTCGTAGCGAGGCGCAGATTCGCCGCTCCGGGCAACCGTTTGAGCGTCCTCTTGACTTCGACGACATCGTCATCCTCATCTGACAGATCGACGTCGTCGAGTTCGAGACAACCGGATCGAGAGGAGTCGTACTCGTTGTAGGAAGCAGGTTCAAAGATCGGAATCGACGAAGGTGGGAAGAAAAGGGTATTTGGTGGTTTGTGAGGAAAGTCCGGATCGGTCGAAGAGACTGAACTCGGCCAGCGGCCCTGAGATGCAGATTCGTCAGGTCCTGCGCAACCGATGACGTGGGTCGCGGGTGCGCTTTCGACGGGTAGCGATTCGTGAGGTGCGGTGACCGAAGGTGCTTGATCCGACTCTGAAGCATCGAGCTGAACACCTTCGAGCTCTGCGACCGGCTGTAACGAGCCCGCCTCGACGTGCTGCGATTGCACCTCTCCACTTGATATATCCTCTGGATCAGCGACGTCGCGGGGTATGTTGTAAAAATCAAGGTACCGATCGAGGCCGTCCTTGATCCACAACAGGTCACCTGTGTCATGCTGCTCGTATTCGACCGCCTCTGCGCTCGCTGATGGATTCGAGGAACTGGATGAGGCTTGGGCAACGTGGGCACGATTGCCGAGCATGCGCTTGAAGCGGCCGATCGTCCCCAAGGTATTGTTGATGGATCGTGCTACGGCAGATTGCCCTCCAGGTAGAGGGATCACCGATGTCGGTCTCGTCGTGAGCTTGTCCTTGGCCGAGGAGGTGGGCAACCGAGATCGATCACGAGGCGCTCCTCCGAACTCCTTGGGAGCGGTTGGGCCAGACCCCATGGCGGGGACGACATCGAGATCAACATCTTCATCTGACAGGGCGGGCGACTTGGGCATGGGCGGCAGGTCAGTCGGTTGTCTAGCGATCGCGGCGCGAGCTTCAATCGTGTCTGTCGGCCCAAGTACGGCGTGCATGTCCTTGAGCCGTCGCACGAGCTTCTTGAGTCCTTTGATCAAACGTTGATCTTTCGGATTGTTCCTGATCGCTTCGTCTCGACCTCTTTTATTCAGCCACTCCGTCAACGTCGTTCTCAATTCTCGATCGGGGTAGAAATCGAGCCCAAAGTGGTTCAGGAGCCAATAGCGAATGACGACAAAGGTGCGTACGCGAACAATTCGTCGTGCTGCATCGTCAGCGGGCGATGAGGGCGGTTGCATTGCCCAATCAAAACGAGTAGTAAAGGCTTGAAGAAGGTGAACGGGTTGAAGGAATGTGCGGTAAGTGAGGAAGAAGCTGGCCAGCAGTTCGACCTCGATCTTGCTCGTCAGTTCGGCGACGAGGCGTTCGACAGTCGCGGCCATGAGCACACGCTGGGGAGGGGCGAAACTGCCGGGCGAGGAGCGGCCCGTCATGGACGATGAGAGAGGGGATTGAATCGAGGACTGTGAGCCGACTGAGTCTCGAACCGAGGTGCCGGGCGACTCGCTCTGGTGGTGGGGTTGACTGAGGCTCCACCGACTCGACGACGAGGCTGTAGCAGGGCTGCTCATGACGGGGCTCGCGACGGCCGGCGCGGGAGCAATGCTACCTCGGCGTTGACCCCCGTCGGAACTTGCAACATTGACCCGACTGTCTTCAGACGGCTTGGACGCGACTCGTGCATGTCCTCTTCGATCTTTGACTCCCCAAATAACGAAGCGCGGATCATCTCCGGGAGTCGAGAGCACCGTGATATCTTGCCCCGTCGTTCTCGAGATGTCCGAGGCCGAGGAGCCTACAGAGGCCGACGAGGCGGCAGGGTGACGACCAAACCGGAAGATTGGTTCTCGGGGCAGTGAATGAGGGTCAAGGGTATCTAGATTCTGAAGCAGATCGTAGGCCGTCCAGTCCTTGTAGCGCGACTGATGCGGTGAAGGCATTGGGAGCCGGTCGTCCACGGCTTTGGCGGTTCGAATCGAATCACTCGAAGCCACTTCTCGCATCTCGCGGCGCCGAGGCGGGTCGGCAAGGAGAAGAACAGGGAGAGGCGAGGCGGTATCAGATGCTGGGCTTCGAGGATGGAGCGAACCTTCGGCCAGTCGCACGCCGGCGCCGAAAGGGGTGCTCGAAGACGGACTTGGCTCACGGTATTGCGGCGTCGCTGGTGGTGCACGGCCTTCAAGTTCATCGACTACTGGGACAAGCCATGCACGACAACGAATCAAATCGCTAAGCTGACATGCCCCGTGCCGTGAGATGACAAGCGCGCTTCTCCACTTACAATCTTGCGGCAGATCACTCTTGTCCTCGTCATTCACGTTGGACCTCGTCTCGGTCCCAGGGGTGAACCCAAGATGAGCCGTGCCGCTCGTGCTCCATCCCAGTATCCTCCCCAGTACATCGCTCTGCTCCCGCGATGCAGTTCGAGTCGTCGTGGACTTCAAGCCGTGACTTTGCGATCGTGCGGCGCCGAGGGTTGGTTGACTTCCCGAGCGCTGGAGAGCTGTGACGGTGGAGGACTTGAAATAAGGCGAGAGACCTTCGTTGTCCGATGCGGTTTGTCGTGGGTACCGTTCCGGTCGTTGTGTAGGGCCGGAGCGAGGTGTCGGCTTGCGAGGCGATGGGGTATGAAGGGCGATCGTTGGGGCTGGTGCTTCGGAGGAACCGGAGCATTTTGCAGGGACTTGGGAGGTTGAAGCTGTTGCAGAGCCGCTACTTGCTTCCGAGGTCGATGCAAGAGCCGGCGTAGGCTGGGGTCGTGGTCTAGTAAATGTCCCGAAAGGGGAGACAATCTAGCGTCAGTCCGTGCGCTGTGGCGACCACCTCGGCGAACGTCGACGTGGGGGTAGTGTGATGATGCCGGCAGTGGCCCATTCGACTGTGCGTTCGTGTTCCTAACTGACCTGATACGGTAAATGGTCTTGCCATTCGGTTCGACGCGTGCCTGGACGTAATAGACGGTCTGTCCTCCGTCCTGGCTCGCGTAGTGTCGTGCTAAAGCCTGCGCAGCCGATCGCGAGGTGGTTTCGACGAACGAGCCGTCCAGAGCGACGCCAAGATCATGCTCGGTCCTTGCCATTGCTGGATGGGGTGGTGTACACTCCGATGCGTCGTGGTGGCTTGTTGTCGTTCAACAGCAGTCGCCAGCCCGGGCACCAAGCGCGGGGTGGGTCAAAAGCGTTCGCAGGCACACGTGACGAGATCAGCTCAAATGTAGCGGTCGCGTCGCTCGGGAGGTATCAAGAGGTAGGGTGCGGCGGTAAGGTAAGCGGGCGTGTATGGTATGCTAATCTGTACAAACAAGCCCAATCCGACAAGGTGCCGTGGTCGTAGCCGTGGTCGTCCTCGAGTGGAGGGGGAAGGCTCGAGCGACGAGTGCGCTTGGCTCGTTCGTCGGCCACTGGGCGGGCCGGCCGGCCGGGCGAGCGAGCGATCCGGGGTACTAAAAACTGGCGTTGGTTTTGATGTGAGCGTGATGGAGGGCACTGAAGTACCCGGCGAACGAAGCGCTGCAGAGGAAGGACCGTGACGGTGGTTGTGCTCAATGTTGGCCGTCGATACGCAGCTGATAGGGTCTCGCTCAGGCTCCAACGTGCACCAACATCGCCAACATGCGGGTGGTCGACTCTTGGGGGCCTTTGTGGGAGCGCCTGTACTAAAGATAAAGGGCGATTCGAACGCGCGCCGCGAGTGTCGAGGTTGAGCCGCTCGACTGCCCGCAGACGCGCAGACTGCCGCTGTCGCCCAACTTATATCGAGCTCAGTAGCAGGTTCTTCTTCCCCAACCAGCTTTCATATAATTGAGGCTAGCACTAGTGGCCTCCACTTGTGACAGCCAGAATAACGCTCTTTGCGGGCTAGAAGAAAATCACGAAAATCACCTCCTATCGGGGCAGGGCCGCTCCCGCTCGATCGGTATAACCTCATACTGCCGGTTGCTTTACAGAATATTTTTCTTACAGGAAGTGATTTGCAAGGGTAGGTATCCTCGCTAGATACCGTTACCGGCGGTGACCTGGAACACAAGCCATCAAACCGCCACATCATCAGTTCCGCGGACGGGTGGAACGAACTGGAACGAGAGTGGTCGGCGACTCAGATACTCACCTCAAGTGTGTGGCCCGTGACGTACGAAGCCAAGGGGGAGATGAGGAAAAGGACACCGTTCGCTGCCTCTTGGGCCGTTCCGGGTCGACCAAGCGGAATGCTGCGAAAGGAGTTGGGAGGTCGTCAGGGGCCGAATTCTCTTTAGGAGATCGACTTCACTCAGACGCACCCCGGAACCGGCCCTTCTTGCTTCTTGCCGCCAGTCGGGATACCGAGGGCAATCTTTTGTCCGGCGACTTCAATCGTCTCGCCGAGTTCCTTGGCCTCTGCAGCAAAGAAGTGGCGGAACGAGCCCTGTTCAGCACTCCATGTCCTGCCTTGAGATCGAGTCTTTAGACTCACGGGTCAAGCGCGAGAGAATGTAGCCAAAGGCAACGGCGTTGCAGCGAACGTTAAACGCACCTGAGGGGTTAGGCAAGATGGGCGATGTCAGCAGACGAGTGAGCTCTTCGAGGAGGCTAGAGGAATCGCATACCCCACTCCTTGGCAACGGTCTTGGTGAAGCCAAGAATACCGGACTTGGCCGTAGCGTAGTTGGTCTGGCCGACGTTGCCGTGGAGACCGGCGATCGATGAGATGTTGACGATGGATCGGTTGGTCGCAATGACCTTGGGGTCCTTGGCGCGCCAGTACGGGGCCGCCTCTCGGACGATGCGGAAGGGGGCCGAGAGGTGCACCTTGAGGATCAGCTCAAACGCGTCGTTGGTCATGGTGTGGAGCATCTTGTCGAACGTGAACCCAGCGTTGTTGACGATGTGGTTGATCTTGCCGTAAGCACTGAGGAGGCAAGGGGATGTCGTCCACGAGGTCAGGTACATCGTACTCGGTCTCGTGTCCTATCTCCCGAGTGGAACAGGACTCTGCACTCACTCGATCGTGGCCTTGATGAGCCTTTTGGGAAAGTCATCGGCAGTGACATCACCCCCAACGGCGATCGCATCTCCACCAGACGCCTTGATTTCGTCAACAACGATCTGCGCCTTCTCTGTAGAGGGTGTGATGGGATGATGATCAGTCACTTTTTTCAGCGGAACGGTTGTTGCCGCGGAGATGTGGGCTGTGGACTGACTCTCGTCAAGATCCGAAACGACAACCTTGGCACCTTCACGAGCAAAAGTCAAGGCACATGCTTTTCCGATACCTTGGGCGGCCTGGAGGGAGAAAACGCAAGCTGTCAGCGATGGTGCCTCGAGGGAAGGGCTCGCTCGCTTGTGGGGTATGTGCCAAGTGGAGCCGCCGCACTTCAGTTGTAGACGAGCGGTGATCACTCTGCCGCGCCGCGGAGAGACAACGAATATCGTAGACTACAATACCGTCATCCAGATCTTGTAGTGCACGCGGGCTACTTACACCGGTGATGATGACCACCTCATCCCTCAAGAGACCCTGAGGGTACGATCCCGTGATGGCTCCCGAGACTTGGGCGAGACGTTGCTGAGGCGAAGACATGATTTCGAGAGTCGGGACGTGGGAGTTCAAGTCGAGCTAGCAGTTAGGTGTGCAGTCGAGGCAAGATCGGAAAGAGCAAGCAAAAGAGACGTCCAGGTGGTGATGGAAGGATGGCAAGAGCGCCAAGACAGAAGCCGGTGGTTAACTTCTAGGCAATGCTTGATCCCGAGTGCCGGCTAGCCGAGGCAAATGAACCGTCGCGAGCAGATCCCAAGGCCGCGCTTCCGGACTGCGCCACGATCGGCTAATCTATCCACCCGACTTGAAGTTGCGGATCGCGCTCCCATACATGCACGCAGGGGAACGTCGGCAGGAGCCCTTTATGCCAATTTTCGCCCGCGCCAAAATCGCTTTCAGGATGAAGTGGCCGCTTTGGTGAGTAAAAGGTATGCTCTTCCCAGACTCATACCGCCGGGCCCGGCGCTGGCCCGTACCAGGCCATCGGGTAGTTAGTTGTATTCGAGTCATCGACCCAAGGGAATATGGATCAAAGCGATCACTGAGCTCCAACATCTGCGCCATTGCATCCTCGATCCTATGAACCCATTCAGTGGAAGATCCCACCGACCCCTTGCTTCGTTCAGCAAGAACGTCGATGTTTCACTCTGGACTTTTGAAGCCCCCACCCCCACTACTCCCCCACTCGGTGCGTAACCGGGACGAAATCGCTGTCGCTGGCAGCCTCCCTACCTCTGTCGCCCCCGCATACACGTGCATACACGTGTACATCAGTGGATAGTCATGCCTACTTGTTCCTTTCTCGTTCAAACGTATCTGCAGGTCATTGCACAGCTACGCACCCTCGCGCAGCTCGGATCGAATCAACCTCCGCGAGCCCGCGAGCTGCTTCGGTGCGAAGCCTCCTTTCTTCTCCCACCGCCGAGTGCACTGCGTCGATCTGGAGGCGGAGAAGTGGCAGGGTGAGGACCGTAATCCACGAGGGACATCAGGCGGTATAGGACGAGACGGAACGAGACGGAACGAGACGGAACGAGAACACCTGTGGGAGAGCTGGCAGGAACGTGCCAGGGGCCAGTGAGGACTCAGTCGATTCTCTTCGGAGCAGGCTGAGATAAAGTAGGAATCACTCCTTACTGGGGTAGGATCTTAATCAAAACTCTGGAATACCGATACACGCGTGGGCAAATTGATGCAGATCGATGCATCCGTATGCACCGGCAAGCAGTTTCGGCCCCTCGTCTGCAGTGCGAACCCAGTAGTACGCATATGCGAAGATCCTGATTAGCACGCAGACATCTGCTTCGAGTCTCTTTTGTGCTCTTCACCAACTTTTCTAGGCTTCAAGAAACTGTCGCGCACCCCCTTGCGTTTTCAGCTGGTTTCGACGGGGAAGGCCCTCGGCTATGCGCATGCTGGCGCTGCGGACACCGATTCTTCCCCCCACGCATGCTTACCTCCGGAAGTCATCTGGATAGCCATCCAGTATATACAACCCGGCCAACGCTCTAGCTGGAAATCTGGAATGGTCAGGAAAGGGGTCCCTAGTGCTGACTCGTGAGAACTCCTTCTCGATCGCGTCTCGCGAATCGACCAGTGCTGGTGTTCGAAATAGGGGCTCCTGAGTCCCCAAGGTGCCTTCGCCGCTATAGCCTCAGTTAGTTCCTTTGAAGAATAATTCAGAAGTATGGCGAGCTGTAAGTGGTGCCACTAGAGTTTGGGCCTGGGCCTGGGCCTGGGTGGGACATCGACGGGCGAGCCTGCCCCGGCGAGGGGGCGAGGCTAGCGGAGGCTCACGCGCTGTTTCCTGATAGCAAGCGCTCGAGGGCGCGTAGCTCTCGCCTCCTCTTGCGACCTGCAGAGCATGCAGAGGCTGGGCGCGACAGGGCGTGACTAAATCAAGGCAGGCGCTGGCACTCGCTGGCAGGCGTGACTCGAAGCTTGAAGTGGACGCAGCCGCGCCTCGAGTCTCTCCCCTCTTGCTCTGGCACGTGATCGGTCGCTTCGACCCACCATTGAATACCAATCAATCAAGGTTGGTACAAAGCAGCCACAGCTGTAGAGGGTAACGTGGTGGTGTCGACCCTCAACCGCAGCAGCAGCGCCAAGCCGGGCGTGTGTGTGCGCGATGGAACGCTTCGACCCTTCCCAGCTCCCCCGTCAGCTGCTACACCTCTCGACACTGCAACTCGTCGCCCAGGCCGCACCTTCCTTCACCCATGCTCGTTCCCTGCCGATCCACACCCTCTCGGACCTGCTGCAGGACTATCTGGGGCTGCTCGCGAGCTCAGCCACGGCACGCGCCGAGCTCGCCGGAAGGGACAAGGTCTCGGTGTGGGATATCGGGGCTACGATGGACGAGTTCGGCGTCGGACCCATCTATGAACTCAAGGACGAGGCGGTGAAGCCCAGATCACCACCTACAGAGGATGACCGGTTGCGGATACCCGAGGTCGCGCACGAGCTCGCAGGTCAGTCACCGGTCATCGCATCCCATCGCAGACTCATCGCAGACTCCACGGTGCATGTGGCCACGACACATGTGTCACCTCCTCACACCCACCGAATACAAGACAGCGGCGCTGATCTCGCTGATTGTGCTCCTACAGAACATCTCGATGTGCGACTGCCGCTGCCTCCGATCGCTCAGCTCGCGTATGACGTGTTGCACCCGATCGAGCTACACACCCTGCACCATCTCCCCGATCTCATGCCTTCTTCAATCGACTCGCCCCCTTCAGATGATTCGGAGCTCGAGAGCTCACCTCAGCACGTCAAGGCATCGACTTCGCCCGTCAAGAATGGCCATCGATCGAACCCTTCCTTCACCCTTGTCAAGCAAGAGCCCGACGTCGGACATTCGCTCTTGCTCGATGCGTGGGATCAAGATCCGGCCTTTGATTTGGAAAAGGAGATTGACATGCTCAATCTGCCCATGTTGGGGAGGGGAGGAATGTACGCCGCCGCAGAGGAGGAGCAGGAACCGGTGCACGAGGATCCAGCGCTTGCGTGGAGGGATCCGTCGCTGATCCCGCCGTGGGTGCCCGACTTTCTACCACCGTTCCCGGGCATGGAGAGGCAGAGGGAAGCTCCGTTGGCCGCGAGAAGCCGGCGTGAACAAGCAGACTCGGCGTGGGACGGTCGGCCTCGGGGCGCCCAGTACGCTGCAGGAGGCGACCCCTGGAACGCCCCCATCCCTTACAACACGTCGATGCTGTCCGACATGCACCCCATCAGTCACCTACCCCCTCTTTCCCCACCCCCGCTCTCGCCTATGATGGAAGAGGACGAGCCTCTACTCCCTCGGCCGACAAAACGACGACGTCGAGCCGTCTCGCCGCTTCCGTCGGCGCTCGATTCGCTCGATGCGTACCGCACGGCCCTACCCGAGATCTCTCACATGCCCACCTATCGACGACCCAATCTCGATCGGCGAAGGGCGGCAGCCGTTATTGGTCTGCACCCCGATCTTTCCATCGCCGGCGTGGACTCGCTGTTTGGACTATTGCCGATGCCCTGGACACGACAACCGATTCGGCCGCCAGGATATTTGCCCGAGACGGCCACAACAGCAGCGATCCATCCTTTCAACACCGCTCTACCCCATACGGCTACCGTTCCGGTCCCTTATCACCAAGGTGCGGCCGGTACTCATCTTGCTGCTCCTGTTCCTCACCCTCGTGTGCCGACGACGCTCGCTCGCGCCAAGGATCAACTCTTCAAACCGAGCGAAACGAACAACAACCTCGCCATCTACTCTCGACTTACGCGCATCGGGCCCCCTGGTCCTTTGGGCCCCAAGGGGGAGGCTCTCGATTACGAGTACGTTGGACAAACGTCGATCATCGCTTTGAATGTCGACTGGCCCGTGCGAAGGCACGATCAACGTCTACCCGTTCGAGACGACGAGGGTCTCGGAAGTGGGACGGTGGGGGGGATAGGATCGGCAGGAGGGACGGGAGGGACGTCGACTCCAGCGGCCAGTGGGATCAAGCTTAAGCTTGGTCGGGCGGGGAGTGCGAGCGTTGTCGGCAGTCCGGCACCTGCGACGATGCCTACGCCCGGACCGTCGACGGGGACGTGGTTGGGTGGCTTCGCCAACAATGGTCCTCCGAGTGCGAGTGCGACACCTGCGTATCTCTCACGCGCGGATAGTCCCCTCTTGACGATGCATCGTGATTCCATCACCTCCATGGGTGGCGGTGGGGTCCGATACCCTTCCATCAGTCGCGAAGCCTCCGTCGCGAGTCTCCCTCAAGCAGTCGCCGATATGCTAGTGGCAAACGGGATCCCCTTGGACCAACTCGAATCAACCGCATTGAATCTAGTCGATCAAGCCATGACGACCTCGACGAACGACCTTTTCAACCAGATCGCGAACGACCAATCCGCCACGCAGTTTGATGCGAGTTTGTTTGGATTCGGCAATGCGTCGGGGGCGTTTGATCCGATCAGTTCGGATGGGTTGCTGAGTGGGGGGGAGGAGCTCAAGCCGCCCGTAGGACCGATTAGCTTCAAGTTTACGACTAATAAGGATGACAGAGGTTCGGGTGCAGGGGCGTCGACTTCGACTGGGCATTGATCGGGCGAGTAGGATGGTCCCTGGATGTAGCATGTGCAAAGAAGGCCTTTCGAAGCACCAAGCATTGCAATTGCTTAATGATAACAATCAGACAAGATTGCCGAGCTATGATAGTAGTTCAAGAGCATACAACAAAGTATGCACCAATGCAAGCAGGTGAAACTCATGCCAACTCTTCCCCACCCATGATCATCTCAGCAAGATACTCATGCACCTCCCCTCCTGCGCGTCGAAAGTCCGCGAAGAGGTCCTCGCCTCTCTTGACAGCTTGAATTGTTTCTCGCAGTCGAACATGCATATCGATCTTGTCCGGAAGCTGCAAAGACGACGCCGAGAGGGTGAGCTGCGACGAAGCAAAGCTGTCCAGGGTATGCATCCCCACACACCTGATACGGTCTGACCAGTCCAGACGGTGAAGGGAACAACCAAAGGTACGTTTTTGTGCGCCTCGTCGATCCTCGAGCATGCTTTCCGTAAGGTGGGAAGGATAGTATAACGGGTTGCAGGCCCAAATCCCGGGCCCAACCTTTGGGAAGCGCTTTGGGCTCGGTCTTGATCTTGGTGTCCACCCCTGATATCATGAGTTGTCGACCTTCTATCTCCTCCTCTTTGGTCTTGGTATGGACACCGACATGCGTGTCCTCCTTCTTCAACCCAAGTGGACTCTCGACCTTCGGCCCCGGACTTTGGTGTCGCTTGACGGGTGTACGAGACTTGGGAACGAAATAATCGGCTTCGTCAGAATCGTAGCTTGCATCCAAGATCGGTAAAGGCACAACAGGTGGCAGTTCTTGATCACCCCGATACTCATACGTTCTCTTAGCCCCCGCATGCGCCACCAAATAATCCCTGAAGACCCTGCCGACGTCCAGTCCAGCAAAGGCGACGAAATGAGGTCGATTCTTCTCGATCTTGACGAGAAGGTTCGCGCACCCGGCTCGCTTCTCATCCCTTTTCAATTCGGTCTCTTGGCGTGTTGGTCGTTCGACGAGATTCGTTAATCCAATGGAGCATTTCTTGATGAGTTTCCGACAGGCAGAAGGGTCGACTCGGCGGGGCGTGAGGCCGGATTGGTGCAGGCACGTATAGAAATGGTTGGAGGGGTGGGCATCTGGAGGCGGGAGATGAAACGAGTCGGGTGAGCTCCTTGTTGAAGAGCAAGCTGCCATGAGTTTTAGATACGCACAGTGGTGCCCCGTTCTCGCACTCTGACATCCAGGATTGATGCCGCACATGACCAGGTCTAGCCCGGGGACGAGGTAGTCGGTCAAAGGGTCCAAGTCGGCATAAACGGAAGGATCAGCGAATTTCAGCGCGGGTGTCGTCGCCGGTTTCTTCGGCGGACTCGGTGGCAAAGCCGGCTTGGATGGTGTAGAACGTTTGCGTTTCTTGTGCTTGTTGACGAGACGAGACGAGGTCCGCGAAGAGAGGGCAAAGTTGTCGTCGTCGGTGGAGCCGTAGCAGATGTCGTTCTCGTCATCGAGGTCCGAGAGTGAGCTTTCCGAGGAAGGGTCGCTGGGAGAGGATTCAAAGTGAGGACTTGAAAGAAGCGATGCTCTTGGACCGGGACGAAGTGATGTAGTCGTCGATGGTCGTGTGCTCGGACTCGTGATGGCCGGCTGGGATCGGGATGTCGAGCTGCGACTCGAGCGCCGAGGCCGACGACTCTGACTGCGTGCGGGTGTCACAGATGCTTTGATAGGAACTAGGATGTTCGAACTGGAGGTGGATGCTACGGGTGAGGCTGCTGTGGGTTCCCTCATGGCCAGTGAGCGCGGCCGCGGCGGCAAAGCAGATGCCGGCGGCACTTTTGACATCCAGTCGCGTCGATCGCGACTGCCGGTGGCGGTGGGGTGCAGAAAGCGCTGCAACAGGCTCGAGAACGCGGACAGGCCTGCTGGTGGTTCGTCCTCAAAGTTGGCCAGGTTGGGTTTGTTGTCCATATCGCGAAAGGGACTGTGCGACTCGAGCTTGCCCATCGTGGGCACTGGGACGGGGCACGGATCGCGGGAACAGAAAGTCAAGAAACACTTCTCGTCGGCGCGGGCATGAGTAGTCACTGGCATCGACGCTCAAATTGACAAAGTTTCTTTAATTCAGGGGCACCAAGGAGATTGGCGCAATTTCTGGAAAAATACTGTAACGTAGCTCCGCTCTGCTGTTTCAATAGTTTCCTTTTGTCGCGGTACACTAGTCACACCCGAAAATCCACGTCCGACTCCGACGCACGGCACCCCCAGCGCACGGACCTCCCGATTCGCGTCGAAGCTGTGAGAGGCTGTCGACTGTCGCGTCCGACCGAGAAGAGCGGTCTGCCCGGGCCGTCGGCTGCTGCAACGCCTCCCTCGCACCAGCGCCACCTGCTTCGGGGTTTGCTCTCGAGCGATGAACATCCTTGGTCTGGAGGAGGATGGGTGGTCACCCCAATCGCCGGCACCTTCACCCGTGTCGGCTCCTTGTACAGCTTCTGAACGCGACGCGACGCGCCGACCGTCGATCATGACTTGCACGCTTCAACCGATGACGACACCCACAGAACGGTCGAGTAGCGTCGCCCCCTCGGACTTGGGTGAAAGGGAAGAACGATCGGTCAGGCTCGAACAGGAACACTACTGGGAACGCATCGAGGAACTCGCGAGAATGACCGCCTTGGCAGACCATCTCGAGCTGCAGCAGCCCGTTCAGGTCAGTCCTCTTCCCATGGCTCTGTTCAGCATCGACCCGGGAATTGACTGGTGACATTGCTTGGCATCAGACTCCTCGATCAGCGATAATTCCACCTGGACAAGCTGAGACCTCTACCGTGCACCCATCTGCCCCTGGTCCGAGCAGCTCGGCCCATTCGACCACCAGTGTCCGACCGCCTGCCGCGAATCGAATTGGCACGGCCTCGCCTCGCAGACGGATTGCCACACCTCCCGTGGAGTTCCCAGCGATCAGTGCCTCGTTCCAACAGAATTCGCCTCTTCCCTCCCCGACCCGCGAATTCTATCGACCCTTACCCGGACCAGGCCCCCGTCTCGGCAGTCCGAACAACGTCCCCTCGTCTATTCATTCATCCCAAATCTCGGTCGAGTCGCGCACACTCTCGCAGATACTGGCCTCGCAGATACTGGCCTCGCCCTCGGGTACCCATCAGTCGCAAGTGATCGTCCCGTCCTCTTCCTCTTCCCCTTCCCCTTCCGACCGCTCCGAGAATCGCCACTCGCCTCGCGCTCGATCAAACTCTGCGCATGCCGTCCGCCCATCTCGATCTCCAACGCCAAACCGTCCTCGACCTCATCTACCGGCCCTCTCTCCGTCTTCAAAGTCATCCCCACCTTCTTCATCTGCGCCCGATTCCCCCGCCCAAATACGTCCTCCCGAACCCGAACCGGCAGGTCGAGGACTGCGCCAACGCACCTTGGCCCAACTCAACCCCTATTCGATCGAACAAGCGCGCTACACCCGTACCTTGCTCAAGAACGGCTGGCAAGGTGCGGTCGTGGCCGGAGTCAGGAAGGGGGACGAGATGACGAAAGAAGAGATGATGAGGAAAAAGCAGGAGTTGAGGAAGAAGGGCAAGGATGATTTAGGGGGGTGGTTGGAGTTTGAGGAAGGGGAGATGGTTAGGAGAGGCCAGGATGGATCTGGAAGGATGGATACTGAACAGACTAGTGGGTCAGAGGACGGCGAGGCTCTGCTTGAGAGGGAGGCGAGGAGGAGGAAGAGGATGCAGAGGGAAGTGACGCGAGCGATGGGGCCGAGAGGGGTGGGAATCTTAGGTGGGCGATCGCCTACTGTCAGACTGTTTGAAGAACCTGAGACCGACTTTGTTCTTTTTCAGAATCATCTGTGCCACTACGCAGGCCGAATGACGGCAACGACCATCGAGGCACTCCTGTGGAAAGAGCTAATCAGGATCAAGCTCACCCAACAGCCAAGCGGATACCCGGGAAACTGTCCAAAGGCATGAGTCAATCGCGGATACGAAAGAACGAGGGGGAAGAACACACATCGGATGAATCCTCGGAGCAGGACGATACGGATTTGTCCGCCCCATCGAGCGCTCCTGTCGTCGGCGAGTCGAGCAAGAAACGGAAGAGGGCACTGCCGTCCAAGTCGCTTCACGCGCGATCAAAACGGTCTGCGTTGGACAAGTCAGCTCTCGATTCTAGGATTTTGGAGGTTGAGATGTCGGCATCTTCCGACTCATCTGATCAGGAGGAGGATTCGGACGAAGAAGAGGATGAAGATCAGTCCATGGATTCAGCATCGTCCTCGTCACCTCGAAGACCGCCTTTGGTATCGCCCAAAGACAAGACGAAGCTCCAAGGCAAGCGGAAGAAAGCGCTAGGGATGATGATGCCCGCCGTATTCATGAAGAAGGCCCAGAAAGACCTCGTCGCGATGGAAAGGGAGAAACGAGAGGGTTTCACGAGCGGCTCGGATTTCGGATCGGGCGATGACGAGCGGCTGTCATCGTCGGATCATGCGCCGGCTAAGGGGGTTGCGAGAATCAGAAGGGTTCCGGGACTTGACCTGGCAGGGCCCTTGAGGCTCAAAGGGGATGCTTTTACAGACGAGTCGGGTGAGGATGAGGACATGATGGGTCGAGGATCCGAGGAGGAAGCGGAGGAGGACGCCGTCGAGTCGTGGTTGCACGCTTTCGCACCTCGGCGACGGGTCAACGACGATGAAGATATCGTCGATCGGTTCCTCAAGAGGGCGAAGAGAAACACGGTGGGAACCAAGAGGAAGAACACCAAAGCCGGAAACCCTGCTGGCTCGAAGACGAACGAGAAGAGCAAGACGCGCAGGCGCCCTCCTTTGCACGACAAGGGCAATCGCCCTTCACACGATCAAACTGGGCTCACAGCGAATAAAGCTAACACCCGACCGAGTGATCAACACAGTCGGAGCAATCGAAGATCGTCTAGGCCCATGAGAAAAGCGGTCTCGCTCGACACGGGTGACGCCATCTTCAGTTATGCGCGGCAGGCAAGTCTACACCTTGTCCTCGACGAAGAACCCGGACAAAGCGATATCGAGCAAATTTCTCCCCGCTTGGCCCCTCGGAATATGGGAGGAGTGCCAGCCGTGGTCACTCGGGACGCTCCTCGGCCCCCTTCGATGACCGCGACGAAGACGACGACGACAGCGGCGCCTTCACGAGCGCCAGCAGATGAGAACGAGCACTGGGCAACCTTCGGCAAGTTTTCGCATGACTTTGAGATTGAGCTTCTGCCGGTTGGTCTTCAGCTCGATGGCTCCTCTTTCGTTCGTCGCGGTCACCTCGAATCACTCCTCCGTCGACATACGCCTGACGAGTCAGCTCACAATACTCGTCTCACATTGGGCGAACTGACACTCGATGGCGCCATGACTCCGGAGGCGATCGAAGCGATGCTACCACAGTTCTGCGACGGCGTCTTTGAAGTGATATGCCAAGGTGACGAGGCCGAAATGATGACTTGCAGTGGTGCTCTCCATCTCTTGGGTCGCGTAATTTCGAGCGGAAGCGTTATTTCCACTTCGCTCTCGGCATCGATCTCGTCGCAACTCAATCGCTTGGAAGAGCGATTGGACTCTGTTTCTGATGTCGCCAAGGACGTCAAAGCTTTCAGTGGTCGTCGATTGGTGCTGTTGTGGTACGGCTTCGATCTGGCGATACGACTCGCCCAACCCGCCGAGTTGGTACACTCGCTCGCATCGAAATTGATCGACCGGCTTGTCCACCGTGGGGTCGAGTCGACGATGAAAGGTCTCAAATCCGCCTCTTCTTCGTCCGAGACCGGGCTCAACGACATTAGCCTGCATGTGTGGCTTGGATTGGTCAGCGTCGCGGTGCAAGATTTTGATGGTATAACGTGGCGCCAAGCTGACCTGTGGATGATCACGCTGGAGCGAATTGCTGCGCAGCTCTCACCGCGCGCTCAGAAGGGACCCATCGCTGGCGAGATCATGTCCTACACCACGATGATGCTATGCGCAATATCTCAGTTCTCGTATTTGGGTATTTCGACCTCGACACCTCGTCTTTCTGCGCATTGGGGTGTGGTAATGCGTGCGCTCGAGCCCATTAACGTCGTCGCGCTCGCTCGTCCCGATCGTGCACTTTCTAACACGGCCATCGCCCGTCGGGATCGCTACGTCTGGACGCTCTTCGCCCGGTGTCTCGTCTTCGTCGATCGATGGAATTGGAAGATTGACCAACGCAGCGACGTCCTCCCCAAGCTGTATGATATCCTCAACGCTCGCCGCCTGGCGGATTTGTCGATCGAGACCCACGGTGACTTCGCCATATTCTTACAGCACCCCGACCAGTTTGACTCGACGAAAGCGCTTGTGCTTCATCCAAAAGATGATACAGCGTTCTCTATCATGCTCAAGCTCATCACCAATGCATCACAAGCAGCCGTCGCCTCCGGAGAGTTCCGCCAACTGACTCGGCTCTTCTCGCGCCTGACGCCCATGACCTCGCAAGCATGGACCCGTGCGTCTCCTGAGTTGCTTCGGTCCCATTCGACCTTGGTCAACCACTACAGTCTCCTCATCACATTTGCTCGACTCATCGCTGCCGCTCGACCCGCCTCGAACCTGGCTTTGCAGTACCTTGATCAAGCACGCCGTCTAATAGATTTCGCGCAAGTGGATGAAGAAGCTCGTCGCATCAACGTGCGCGCCGTGCTGTACTTTATGCTCGCCTTCCAAGCCCATGATCTTGACCTTGCATCCGCTGCTATGTGGTTTGGGTCGATCACGACTCAGCTCAAGAAGGAGTACATCGACATTGAGAAGCAAAGGCGCATCGACAACCGAGGGCTGGGTCGCAAAGCCGGCAATCTGCCCCGACCGACAGGCAACGATCCGCTGTGGCATCGAGCTGTGCTGCTGACGATGATTCTGCGATCGATCCAACTCGTTCTGAGGTCGACGGTTAAAGACGAGAACGCATTCCCTGAGCTGTGCCTGCTCGGGTCCGGTGAGTCTACGGCTCCACATCTGCTCTAAACCCACGAAACGCCTCGCTGACGAGACGGCGCTTTTCTACTCCAGCATGGACCTCTTCGCTACTCGAATCTCCGCTTGCGCTCGATCCCATGATAGGCCTCGAGATCGTCCGCACGGTGGCCTGTTTCCTCGATCTACGGGCCAGGGCAAAGCCTCGAATCATTGCGACCG
Organism: Microbotryum silenes-acaulis; assembly: GCA_003665825.1. Lineage (NCBI taxonomy): Eukaryota > Fungi > Basidiomycota > Microbotryomycetes > Microbotryales > Microbotryaceae > Microbotryum > Microbotryum silenes-acaulis. The sequence goes on from QPFY01000006.1 coordinate 1,036,416, forward strand.
CTCCACTCGCGGCAACCGGTGCCGATGCCGAGATCAGCCAGGATGAGTTTGGCATGTTCGACGAGATGGACTTTGAGGACCCAGCGTTGAACGCGATGCTGGGGGTCGAGTCGACTACGGCCCCGGAGGGCGGCGACGATCGTGACCTGTTCAAGAGGAAGGATGCAGGGTTTGCTCAGGTGAGTGATGCGAAAGTTCCCTGAGCTTTCGAGAGCCCGTGTTGAGACGATGTCGCTTCACAGATGATTAAAAGCGAGCTCTCTCCGGCTTTCTTTCGCTTTGTATCCAACATTTTTGGGTCGACAGAATGGAGAGGCCCTACGGTCGGCGATCGGGTTGCCTACGCCCAGCAGGTTGTTGAGACATGGATTAGATGCGTTGCTGTCATGGTTCAACACAATCTCGTCGTGAGTGCCCCTCATCTACATTGGTGGTGCTAGCCCTGACCTACGGCGCTTCTCATGCAGGACTGGAGCGGCTACCTACGCTACGGGGATCAGTCGTGGAAACGGGTCATCGATCCTATAGGTCGACGCACGATCGGTCTCCTACTCGCTATCCTGATCCTACGTCACGAGCCTGATGCCTACTCGGTCAGTCCACGTCTCTCCATGCTGATCAACGAATCGGCACCAAAACTGACGCCATTCGCTTCAAATTGCAGTTGTTCCAGGATGACATTCTGGAGATCTGGTTCCAAACCATTGTCGCTTACCCCCTCTCGTCGGAGCACATCCTCACCTCGCGCTTGCTCAACGCCGAGCCGGTCTTGCCGCTCTTCGAGGACGCTCAAACCCTGCTCGAACGCAACGAGGATTGTCACTTCGAGCTCGATGAGCATACCATCGACGAACGTCGTCTCGATATCCTTCGCAGTGAGTCCCTCCCTCTCGCGCTGCATTGAACGAAGCTCACCCAGCTAGTCGACCGTGGAATGCTCACAGGCGTCTTCAAAAGCGCTGCACGACATCTCGTCGCATCCAACGCAAACCCGCCACTCTTTGCGGGATCAAAATCATCGTTGAACCGAGCCATGATCCTCAACTTGTTTCGTGCCATGCTCGCATCGATGAAGGATCATCTCGCGGTCGGTTCACTATTTTCGTTCCCTCTGCGAAGCGCGTGCGTTCCTGAACTTTATTCTCCAATCTCTCAGGCCATCACCAACGAACGTAGTCGAGACAGCTACGCCACCTTCGTTCGACACGTTTTGGATGCATTGAGGGGGTGCGGTGCGCCGGACGTGAACGAGCAGTCGTTGGTCGATTGGCGAGTGCTGGAAAAAATCCTGTAGCTGGCGCTAGTGCCTGAGAGTTTGACTCTTGAGAATGCAAAGTACGATCCTCTCACTCGCACGTCTCTCTGCAATTTTCAGTGGAAACTCGATGTTTTATTTTGCACACTCAATTGATCCACTCCTCGGGTCAGGTCCGAGCGCCTATAGAGCGACGCTTCCTAACCACGAGAATGGCCCAACAGACACGTCAAATGCATTACACGACATCAGATAATCACTACATGGGCAAAGGCAAGGCAGGAGATGTCAGCGTGCCTCTCGTAGGGAGAAAGACGATCCAGAATACAACTCACAAGCTCGTCGTGGTGGTCAGCGATGACGGTCTGTTCGCTAGCAGCCCCTCCAGCTACGGCGGGCTCATCAGCGGCGCTGATGTCGTTGGTCGCGTTAGACTCGAGGAACTCGACCAAGGACTCAAGCGTACGGTCACCCTCGTACGAGATCCATTCGTTGGTGTTGGCAGCGCGGAACTTGATGGTGGGGAAGCCCGAGACGCGGAAGCCAGCCGAGGCGGGGACGTCGTTCTCGGTCGCGTCGAACTTGGCGATAGTGACCTTGGACTTGGCGCCGGCGTACTTCTCTCCAAGCTCATCCCAAGTGGGCTTGAGCTTCTTGCAGTGGCCGCACCACGGGGCGTAGAACTCGACGAGGAGATCTTTTGACTTGTCGGCGACCACCTCATCGAACTGGTCGGCCACGAGCACAAAGACGGACTCGTCTTGCGAAGCGGGAACCTTCTCGGACTTGATCGAGGCGGCGATCTTGCCACCGAGGAAGTCCTGAACGAAGGCCGAAATGGTCTTGTGGTCGACGGGTTTGGACTGGTCGAGTGGGAACTTGGTCATCTCCTGGATGTTCTGGATGGCGAACGATGGCCACGTAGGCTCGAGGAGGTTGAGCGACTTGGCGTGGTCAGCAAACTTGTTGGCATCGATCCAGACAAAGTTAATCTTGCCCTTGTGCTCGCGGGCGATGGGCTCGATCGACTTGGTGATCTCGCTGCGCTTCTCGTGATCATCGGGAATGAAGATGTAAGCAAGAGGAATGCCCGCTTCGGCGTACATGGCGAAGTTGTCGGGCGAGATCTCGTCGAGAATGGGGACGGTGTGCTCCTTGGCGAACGCATCGAGTGCCTGGGACGAGAACTTGTCGGTGAAGTCGTTGCGGCCCTCGTCGAAGGTCTTGTAGAGAACAACGGCAGGCGGGGTCACGCCGGCGACCTTCTCGGCATCATGGGAGAGACCAAAGAGATAATCGTCGCGATGGGACTCGGCGAAGGCGGTGAAAACCTCCTTGCTCGTCTTGTCATCCTCAGCAATGTAGGCGATGAAGACGAGCTTGTCAGCCTTGGAGAACTCGTCGTGGGTCGAGGCGGTGACATCCGAAATTGCGGGAAGAAGTTGCCTGAGAGCGAAGAAAGAGTCAGTACGACTTGGCCTGCACACCGTGAAGGCCGTGGAGATTAAATTCACTTTTTCATGTGAGAGACTGTTCGAAACAAGCAACGGGACGATGCAGAAGTCAGTATTGCAGATTCTGCTTGGTCATCCGAGAGCAAGTGTGACTTTAGGTGCGAGGAACGTACCGATACCATCGGTCTTGCGACTTCCACCGTAGTCGGACGATTCACCCTTGCGGAAGATCTTGAGTGTGCTGTGAAGCCAGGAGCGTACAAGATGTAAGCCTCGTGATCTAGGGTGAGGTCTGGAGCTACACCCCAAAGCACAGACAAGGGGCCATGTGGCGCGCTCGTTCGGCCACGATAACGGTCAAAGTGACCCGGTTCAACTTACGGGTAGCCCGAAACACCGTGGGAGCTGCAGAGGTCGGCTTCAACGGTGCAGTCGACCTTGGCCAGTACGACGCCGTGCTTGGCGAGGATGTCGGATGCCTCATCGTACTGTGGGTGGGAGAGAGGAGAGAGAGAGGACGAAACGGCGGACGGGAGAGGCGTACGCGAGGCAGACAGCGGACAGCGGACAGGACAGGAGGACGATTCGGGCTTGGTCAGCGAGCGTTCTGCGGGATTGTGGCGCGGCAGTGGCTGCTGTGCGCTGGCCGGCCTGGCCGTCTTCGGGTGCGCGCGAACGACGCTTGGCTCGGGAAGGAAGCCCAAGTGTGGCGCGCGCGCACGAGTCCGGCAGGCAGAGGCACATTAGGCAAAGCTGGGGGAGCTTACGTGAGGTGCCAAAGCCTTGCAGTGACCGCACCTGGGTGTGCATAGGATCGACAGTTGGAACGGCACGATGTCAGTATCGAGTGCGCTTTCATCAGGACGTATCATCAACACGGTGCAGCAGACTCCATGAACGTTGCTGCCACGTGCTAGCCGCCGAAGGAATTGCCACGTCGCCACTTTTGGCTCCAACCGTCGACGATGTCTCACCGCGTGCAGCATCCTACAACACCTCGATCGCACCACGAGCGTCGAGTAGACGATGGAACACATTCCGAATGATCACGTACCAGGGGGCAAAGAACTCGATCAAGGACAAGTCACCCTTGGCCACCTCGTCAAAGTTGGCCGTGGTCAAGTCAATCACGGAGCTCGCTCGAGCGGCAGCGTAGAGCGCGGCCGTAGCCAAAAGAGAGAACCGCATACTGCGAAAGTACGGTCTAGATAGGGTGGAGCGGAAAGGAGTAGGTGGTGTGGTGGGACAGAATCGAGTCGAAACACGGAGGCGAGCCGAGTCGAAGGTGCTACGAATGAAAGCAAAGAAGCTAATCCGAGGCGCGCTTCAGCTTACCAGCCTCTACAAGCCTTTACCTGCTTTTACCTGCCGCAGCGTGCCGCGGGGGCCAGGCTCTGGGGCAGGGCAGCTCTGGATGGCTTTGGGCCGGGCGCGTGCCTCTGGGCCTGCCGACCAGCCAGCCAGGGCCAGGTGTGTTCAGACTCTTTGCCCGAGAGAAACCGTCTCCGAAACAACCAACGACCGGCAGCCCTATTCGTTTGGCACGAGTGGGACGGCGCTGAGTTGCGCCCTCACCAACACGGTCAGTGGCAGTGGGATCGGTCACTGTAGTAGACTGCATGCGTCGGTGTGTGGTAGCTTGAATGCAATCCACATGGCTCATGGCGATTACCGATGGTCGCACAGAATGACATGTGCCCGCTGCCACGTGTTCCTGACGTTGGAAAACATGTTCGCAAAGGCTGTACTAGTGGCGATCATAAGGCCGTCGGGGAGGCTGACTCGGAGCTTCGACTTGAGCATATCATCCGGCGCGTGCAGGAGTCACTGTAACCTGAACTAACTGGACGGAAAACGTGTCTTATACGGTATCTCTGAACTTCCCAGAGAGTATATTGGAGCCTGGCGGTTCACACGTCAGGATTTCAGCCCTGGACTGAGCTGCTAACGATCAGCGCTCAGCGCTCAGCGGCGATCGCCGACCCGAGCTCCTCCGTCACCGTCTTTACCCCTGAGGGAGCCTCAGGCCAGCACCCCTGTCGGCGCTCTCTCATACATATGTTGTTCCGATCGAGCGCAGCAGGGGCCGAATAACGCATGGAAAAGGTGCCGAAATATCAGCAGACCGTACCCGTGCATACACTTAGCTCGAACAGGCTCAAGTCGGCATGATCAGCAGAGCCCCTACGATTTCATTAAGCCAGAGCAACGTTTCCGGTGCTCATCGCAGTGCTATCTTTGATTTGTAATGTCGCATTCAGTCGCACAATAATGAATGGCATCAACCCCATCATGTTTGAAAAAATAATTGGGTCACTCCGGCGGCGGATATAGAGCCCGGTGCATAGGCCCCCTCTCCTCACGCGATCCGCGTCGGGCTCCTCGGGACCGTTCATGCCACGGCGAATCGACCCTCCGCACCCTTGGCCTTCCGCCATCTTACACTACCGCACTCTCTTGCCGATTCACCCCAGTCTCACTTTGTGTGGCCGCCGCTCACCTCCCAACCGCCTGGACACGACTCGATCCGTGTTATTGCCCAAAGCAAGTACCGAGCTCGCTGTCATCATCGCATCAGCGCTGCTTCGACTCGATCGTTCAATTGACTAACCCCGCTTCAGAACCCATTTCGCTCCATCAGCGGCGACCACGACGATGCCTCCTCCTTCCTTGCAGTGCGATGACTCTCCTTATCGCTTCCCACCCCCTAGTCCACCTGTCCATCGTTGGTTGCATCAGTTGGCCTCAAGCTCGTCCACCTCGACAACCGCCGCCGCCGGTGCTCGATCGGCTTCGACAACGTCGACGACTTCGCGTGCCGCTCCGCAATCGCGGGCACCGGCGGCGGCCCAAGCGCCTCCGGGCTCTCCTTTCCCCACTTTTGACTCGGAGCCACCCCGCGAGCTCGACCCCTTCAATTCGTCCGAGCTCGGCCAAAGACACTCGAATGGCTCCGAGAAGCTCCGTGAGCAGACCATAGATGCGAGTAGAGTTCGATACGCCGATGCGCAAGCACGCGATGCGATCTCGGAGTTTGGTCTGTTCCAGTGCCAGGGCGCTTCGACCAAGACGGACTGGAGTTCACCGGTCGCTGCCATCTTGGGTGGAAACGGTGCCAATCGAGCCACACGATCCCTAACTACCCCTTCTCGAGATTCCATTTTAATCGTCAATTCGACTCCGTCGTCCGATCATTTCTCGACGTGGCCCAACTCGAGCTCGTCCTTCTCGACGCCACTGTCCTCGATCCTCGACGACTCGCGCGGAAGTGATACTTCGTTCCTCGATACCTCCATCTCTTCCCATAAGCCAATACCACCTTCCTTGTTCCCTACCTTCAGCGAATTCTTGCCCTCAAGAGCTACCTCGTCAAGGTATTCACAATTCGACGAGGTTCAACCTCCTCGTGCCTCTGCTGCGGCCGCCGCCCCGTACAACCCCCCTTCGTCTTCTTTTCGCTCGCTTCGACATCACCACAACGAACTACTCCCATCCGCCGAGCTCGATCTTCCGAAGATGATTACAGACCAAGACAAGCGACATTGGAGGTCAGGCTACGACTCTGAAAGTGGCTCAAGTGGACCCGCCAACTTCTCATTGCCCAGGTCACCCGCCAAACCTATTCGTGCGGGGCACAATTCTTCCTTTGCGTCGCCTGGACAGCCATCCGGTGCTCATTTGAATCAGAGCTCTCACTCAAGCCTTGGTACTCCGCCTTCAAACACTCGGAAGGACACTTTCGATGATGTCATGAGCGTACCTGCGTACACAACACCCATTCGATCGCAAGCTTCAGCTTGTCGCGTGCCCAGCTCGTCGGACTCGAGCGGTGGTGGCTCTCAATCCAGCCCCCTGCGCTCGCTTGTTCCTGTCGCATCGATGCTGGGCAGTGACGATGACTCCAACTTGAACACACCTTACCCTTTGAACCCATTTGATACCGACCGCATCGCTCGACTTCATGGCGGTCGTATCCCTCGAATCGGCCAACTTGCGCCCGCCGAGTCGACGTCAGCGAACCAGGCTCCAATCATCAACACGGGCAATGTTGGTCCGATGCAGCGTCAGCAAGGCGATTGGACGTGCGAATGTGGTTTCGTGGTGAGGCTCTTCCCTCTTCACCGCGGCGACATGATTTGAACCTACTGACGAGCAGATGATGTGCAGAACTGGCGCCGTCGCAAGATCTGCCTGCGCTGTTTCCCCTTCGCGCATGACTTGGCCAACTCGATCACGATCCATCGCTCTCAATCGCTCAGCAATGAATCCAACACGCAAATTGAGAGTATACCTGCAACCGTTTACGCACAGTCGTATCCCTCGAGCCGCTCCATGCCGATGCTTTCGGCGGTCGCCGCCCAGGACGTACCACCGCTCATCTCAGCATACACCCATCTTCCTTTCTCGAGGAGTGCTCATGCGATACTGCCTTCTTTGACGAGCTACAATACTTCACCCATCAACCAAGTCGTTCCTCCACCTCCTCCTCCTCCGATGCCTTTCCCCTTAGCACCCCCGAACTTCTCCGCGGCCGCACCGAGCCCCACGCGTCGTCAAGTTCTGGCCCCCTTGACGCCCCTTGTGCCCGTCCTCCCTCCTCAGAAGCCCTTCTCCACCCCCGTCTCGGACGCGATTCTCAACGCAAAGTGGAGCGAAGGCTTTCACATGGGTCTAGCGGCTCGAGCGCGGTCCTCCTCTGATGTCAACCATCGCCAAAACGATCAACCGCAACCACTTCATCAGCAAACCTTCCCTGGCGCTACGTCGTACTATTCGTCGTCGTCTTCGGAACAGCATCAGTCGCAGATGTCGTCTCTTTTCGGGCGTCGTCCTTAGTCGACTGATTGGAACGGAAGACTTGAGGAAAGGAACCCATGTCAGAGCGCTTGGAGACAGGAAGGTTCGGATGGTATAGTGGCTACAGTGGAAGAGGCGGAGGAGCGGAAACCGATCCAAAGGGTCCTCACCCTCATTGGGCGTTCAGTCAGTCGACACTTCGATATCCATCTCAACTCGCTTGCTGTCCTTCGTTACTTGTTCTTCGTATCATCAAATTTCGTTTTATCGTCGTCGCAGCAGTCATGTCTCGCCGTTCATTCGTGGAATTTCGCATCTCGCGCCGTCAAACGACATAAGCTGCTCTTTCTCTCATGGTTTGTGTCCTTCGTCTTTATTCTTTGTTATACGGTTGTGTGCTTGTGCTTTGTTGCAGTCGTAGATGAAGCTGGGGCGAGCGTTACATTTTTTCCGACCCCGTTTCAATTTGCAATTTTTCAAGCTCGATGGCAAGCATCGCAATTTCGGTCTAATCCAGAAAGTGGTAATTTTTCGTTGACAAGATATTTTATTGACAAGCAACCTGGACCAAATTTACCACAGCGCATCAAGCACCTCTCTTTGGCGCCGCACCCATCGTCTCACCTTCCTTTCCCCTCGTCAACAAGCTCGTCAATCTCCTCTTCATCTTGACCGTCCCCCCAACTTGACGCACCACCGAGGAATGGGCAATGATGGACGAAGGCAAGACGAGACTTTCCATACGCTCTTCCTCGTTGCCTATGGCGCGAGTTTGGAGGATTAGATTGGGAGCTGTCTCTGATATATGGGGGTTGGGAGGGGTTTGGGATGAGGTTGAGGTTGAGGTAATGGATGTGAAGCAGAGTTCGCATGTTCGTGCGATCTGTTCTTGTTGACCGGGTAAGATCACCTCCTGTTCGAACACAAGCTAAATCTTGTCAGGGTAAGCACGAGAGAGATGAACGCGCAGCGGACAAACCCTTTGTGAGCACCTCCAGCAAACGACCAGTCCGCACAACCGACAATGGTGTCTCCTCCTCCACAGCCCAAACAGCTCACAACACCGCATACATCTTGTTGCGGACGCATCGGATATCCAGACCGGTGCTGTGTAGTCTTGGACTCGGACGATAACATTCATTGAACTAGAGGGTGGTGAGGCGTCAACAGCTTCGACTTCATTCAGAGGCATTCGTGGGGTTAAATTGAAGTAATCTTGCTGTGCGTGTTTTGATTCCTCTGCGGTTACGTCTTGGAATGTCAGAGGGGTAGGGGGAATCACCCCCAGCGACGTTGGGTGGGGCAACAGGGTCGATGCGGGCGGGGTGAACAGGGAGGAGGGCACTGAGACGCGACGATCGTGAGTACGACCGAGTCGTAGGCTGCGTTGAAGCGACTGCCGCGCTTCAAGAAGACGGGAAGAAGCGAGGCGAATGGCATCGATCCAAGCAGTTTTGGTGACAGGTGAGGCTGGAGAGCATCACATTAGCATCAGAAAGGTGCGCGGTCGCAGTCCACGTATGACTCACAGACGCAGACGGTGAAACTCCTTTCGGGACTGACGAGCTGGAATTGAAATGTTGCCGGATTGGCGACGGTCGTAGAAGTGCTACTGTCATCGACAACCAGAACCGTCAAGGTTTCTAAGGCGAATCGATGCTCCATTCGCAAGACGCTCATGGCCCACTTGGAAGCTGTGCCCAACCCTTTCGAGGGGGCGGCTTGAACTTCTTCAGCCGAAGAAGAGTCTTTTGCACAGATAAGCATGTCGTTGAAAAGAAGGAGGAGGCACGGCTGCTTGTTGTTCTTGTGGTCGACCTTATGCACCTTGCCCGACTTCACCAACCGTCTGCCAGGCTCGAGCAGTGCAAAGTCGAGATTCGCAAAAGCTCGTTGCAGGTGCACAAGCTCGAGATCGGAATCATGGGACCGGATCTGGGCCTCCAGATGGGATGCGACTGTAAGGGAAGCAAGTCCGCTTCTAGCGAGTCAGCTCAAATCCACTGCGCAGCCATTTCATTGGCATTTACTTGCCTTCATCGACCAGAGCGAACGCTTTCTCCAGTGCCCCATAATCTTGGTGATCCCACTCCGTGAATCGAATCAGATCTTTCAGAAGTAGTCGATACCGTGGGATCCGCTGCACGATGTTGAGCAGCAACCCACTGAGACCGAGACCTCGTGCCCGACCGTCGTTCCCGCGACCATCCTCGGTGATGAAAACTTGCCAACGAGATCGATCGTCTGGAGATGAGACAGACCTGCCGGTTCCATCAGGGTCTTCCAGTGATGACAGTCGAGCAAGTGAGGCGGAAAAGTTCGAGACGAAGATCGAGTACTGCTTGAGGTAGGGAAGGACAGGGAGCAGAGAGCAGCCAATATCTCGAGGTGGCGTAGATCGGCGGTGGTTCGAGGACTGTCGACGGAGATTTGCCCTCTGACCAGAAAAAGATGTAGGTTGCTTCGAGGGGAGTTGTTCTAGTGACGGAGATTCGAAAAGTCCCTTTTCCGGAGGGCTTGCGGCTGTTACACTTGGAGTATCCCCGCTCTGTCCAAGCCCGCCTCTGCGACCGTCAGAAGGACGACTAGACGTATCCCAGTCGGAGGATGAAGCGAGAGTCGTAGAAGATAGATGCATCGGAGGTAGAGACACGGGGATTGATGGTCGGGGGGGTATACTAATTTCGAGGGTGGCGAGCACGACGCGAGAGAGGTTGAGGATATCCCCGAAATTGGAAAAGATCTCTTTGATGATGTGACGACCGACGACGGGTGCCGTAGTCTTGAAAGACATCGAGGCAGCAACAGAGACGCTGGATGAGGAGCTTGCAGGTTGTGCTGAGGACATCAGACTCGTCGACGCATCGGCTGATGGTTCCGCAGCGGCTGTCCCGGTGCTTCGGCGTCGCAACTGGATCGCCTCGGCGGGTAGAGCCGCACACAGAGGTTGGTAGTATACCTGCAAGGTAACAGATTAATACAGGCTCGGCTGTTGAGTCTTCGGTCAGGCATGAACTCACAGTGTCGATCATCTCCAGCGTAGCAAGATAGGCCCGCTCGGAGTCTCGGAACTCCTCGGCGATCGTCCACCGTCTCTTTTGACGCCGCAAAATTTCTTCCTCATCCAGGGACGTAACGCTCTGGGGGCGGCTGAGAGGGCTCGAAGCTCTCAAACGCGGAGAGCCGTAAGGAGACGACGTAGCTGATCCCGGTCCCACCATATTGAAAAGCTGAAACCCTTCCAGCCCGAATGATGGATGGCGAGCGCTGGTGAAGCTTGCTGTTGACAGTCTCCTTGAAGTGGAGGGGCGGGGACGACGCGGTGCTGAGTCCATAGAAACGGTAGAGTTGACCGATGCACCACTGAGCGCTCTCTCACGATTCCCAAAACGAGTGCTGTCGGAAGTTGTCGTGCACTTTTCTTCGTTGTCCCTTTCGAGGTCACTTGTCCGGATGGTGAGAATAGTGCTGGAGAAGGCGCCGGGTCCACGCTCGTCCTCTTCGGGTAGACATTCACAGCTAGTCGTCGATGCGAAACTCGATCGATGGGTAGGATCGGTGGAAACCGTTTGCCGTCTTGCGAAGTTGAGTGCTGCAAGATGCTGATGCTGCCGAGACGCTGATGCTGCGAGGAAGTCGCGTGGTACCAAGGGGTTGACCAGACCATGGTCCTGGTGAGATCCAGCTTGAGGCTCGAGTGTGTTAGACGAGTTCGGAACAGATTCAGACTGGGGAGCAATGCCGTCATCGATGATCGGCAATTCGGCTGTGTGTGGCGCTCGTCCGTGCGAAGCGTTCGTCGTCTCCTCCGTTGCTGAGTTCACCGAATTTACAGAAGGCGACATTTTGAGTGTTGATGTCCCGAGTATCCGGTATCAGCTTCTGGGACACTGCAGATAAGACGATAGCAGAAACTAGGTGTCAGTATAGCGTTCTGTTCAATGTCGTACCGCCGGCGCCGTCGAGCCGAGTTCCCGGACGCCGTGAGCGTCTGTTAAAACACTGACCGGCGGTGCTGTGACCTGCTTCGAATGCCGAGTGAGTTCAACCAACACGATTACCCGCCTAAAAAGTGACCAGCACTATGACCAATCCTCTTCCCTGAGGAGCCGATCTGATGCGCCCAGCCTGGTCCAAACGACGGGAGCCGATGAGTCCTGAGGAGTCGGAAATGATGAGTCGGGATCGAGAGAGGGTCCCCTGTTGAGCTGATCGAAGGCGTTCAAGACTCCACCAGGCCCAGCGCACAGGTTTGCGAAACACTGATGTGGATCGCGGGTGAGGGAAGGGCAACCGGGCCAGATCAAACTCAGCAGCCGCCGATCCCTCGAATCGACATGCTCAGAGAGGGGATCCGTGCACGTCGGCAGGCCGGGGGGAGTCTTCGGTGAAAGCGAACTGTCGGTCGTCGGTCGGTCACGGTGGCCAGCCCGGCTGTCGGAATCGCCGATCGAAGGGCTCTCCGCCTGAATTATCGTTTCACCTCGCACATGTCTTGGCTCGTTTTTGCTATCTTGTTTGAGTGATTCGAGCAACGCTGCACGGTACCAACATAATTCCGATGTACGGCGGCGATTATTTTTGGCGCGCGCCGGGGTTGCAATCTGCCGCATGCCACACTCAGCCCGACTCAGCCCCCCATGCCCATCTATGCGCGCCCATACTCGCCCCTTATGACGCAGCTCAGCCGATCAGGGCGGCCGGCACTCTCTTTAGCTCTTTCCCTTGCCCCCTGCCCTCCACCGTGCAAGTCCACCTTCTCCGGCTGCTCGATACCACGTGGGCACGACCCCAACCCAGCACCAAGTGTGCACAGCCCCGAAGTGACGTGACCTGTGCTCGTCAGAGCTCGTATCGCACTGTACTCAGCCCCGCGGCCCCCCCGCCGGTGCACCTCCCGCCTCATACTTCCCCACTTCTGAGGCCCGGTCGACTGCATTCACTCCGCACTTTCGAGCATCGAGCGTGACGATCCCGATCGCACCGCCCTGGCCGCATCCGCTTGACCTACTTCTACTCCTGTCCCCATTGTTGACACCACCATATATCCGGTCATAGCATGTCGTCGACCATCTACCAGGACTCGTTCGTCAATGCTCGGCCCGGTGCGCCGTACCATGCCGTCACCGCCCGACTGTCGCTCGCTCGTGCGTTGACGCAAGACCTCGCATCCTACTACCACGAGCGGGCACTGGTTGAAGATGCGTATGTCAAGTCGTTGCAGAAGCTCTCGACTCGACTGCACCAGGCGGGCTCGCACACGGTCTTTGCCAGCATCGACGAGCTCGGCCTCGACTCCCGTGAGCGCCAGCGTCAACTCGGAGCATGGCATGCCGTCCGAGTGCGTCTCGAGGTCGAGGTCAACGAACTGGCCCAGCAGCACGAGACGTGGAGGAGGAAGACGGTTGAAGAGGTCGAGACTCCGTTGCGACAGAGCTTGTCCAGGCCAGAGTGGGCTCGCTGGCAGCAGGGCGAGGCGTCGCTCGGCTCGACCGTCCGAGAGTACGAGAGCACGCTTGACAAGGTGCAAAAGGTCAGTAGCAGTCACAGTATTCTAATGCTTATGTTTGGTTCAGGGTCCGGGCTAAGACTGACCTCATCCGCTACGTTACTTCCCCGCGGCTCCTCTCGTATCTCATCTGTGTCTCACCCGCTTCGTGCCGTCATCCGAAATTCGCACACTGTCTCGGCCCCTGTCGACAATTTGCTTCCCTTAACATCCTCAAAGGCTTCTAGCCATCAAGGAACGAAACCGGCAGGGTCCACTTCGACCAAGCTTCTGACCTCCCAGGCCCACTTGGCCACGCTCGGTTCATCTCTCAAGTCGGCTACGCCGGCTTTCCTCGACACCTCGCAAAAGCTTGATGAATCGCACCAGCTCTTCCTCAAGGAGGCTCTCATCCGATCCGGAACGTTTACGTCCGATCTTGGGCGCGACCGAATGGAAGCCGGCGAAGGTCTGCTCAACACCGTGCTCGGCGTCGATGAACAGGCCGAGATCCAGGGCTGGGGCTTGAGAGAAGGCATGAAGGCCTCGGGTGGTGGATCCGCGGCTGCGAGCGGTGTTCAAAGCACAAACGAGTTTGGAGCCACGTCCGCCACGAGTGCATCCGGGTATGGCGGCGCGATCCGAGAGCAATCTATTGCCGAGGAGCCGATCCAGGCTCCGCCTCCAACTCTGGCTCCGCCAGCGCAGACCCAGGATCGAATGCGAGCTTCTTGTGAGTGCCGAGTCCGCCAGATACGCAGGTTAAAAAGGCTGTATAGCTGATGATCGACATCGAACGGCCTACCTTAGCCAGCGCTCGACCTGCACCCCCTCCCGTCGCCCCTCTGCCCCTCCCCTCCCCGGCTGCACCGAAAAAGTCCGGCGGAGGCTTCAAGTTCTCAAAGGTCTTTAAGCGCGACAAGGGATCGTCAGGAGCCGCCTCTTCCAAATACGGTACTATCGAAACCAGCAACCAGTACCGAGGCTCTGCGGACCGTCAGTCGATCGAATCTCGTGATTCGGCGTCAGTCGTTAGTCGACCCGAAGCGGCGACGCGCTCGTCCCTTCTGGCTCCTCATGCCCCCCGGTTGGACCGCACGGCTAGTGGATCGAGCAGTCTGATGGGTGGTTCTTCAAGCGCGGGTGCGATGCAAGCCCCCATCATGCCCACGGCGTCGACCCAGAATCGCGATAGCTTAATGCCAGGTGGTACCGGCGGCCTCTTCCGACGGGCATCGTCGGCCAGGATGGGCAGCGGTAGCAAGAATGGCGGGCAGGCAGCAAGTGGCTCGGGTAGAGACGAGCCACTACAAGAACCGACGAGCAGCAATGGCGCGACTGTTGATGAGGAAGGGTACTCGGTTCCTCCGGCTGGCTACGACAAGCAGCCGTGGGAACGAACGGCGCAGGGCTCGAACCTGATGGATGATGATGACGACGACGAAGCTGCCGACACTGCTGCGCCCTTGCAAAGCTCTTCTCGAGCCCCCGCCGTGGCTCTTGCTCCGGCCATCATCACCGAAGCCGAAAGCGATCGTCAAGCCGCGCTCGAAAAGGTGCAATCGACGCTGCTCTCGTCGGGCCCGGCTTCGAGTCTGAGTCGCCGAACGACTCGCGGTCGTCGAGATATCAATCGTTTGTCGTCGATGCCCGGGCTCTCCGGAGCCACTTCGCCGATAATCGCCGATGAGAGCCCCGTGGCCCAAGCGGTCGAGCGAAAACAGCAATCACGCGAGACATCGTTGGACTCGTCGTCGGCCTCACCCGCCGCAGCAACGACGGTCTTTGCCCCCTCGGCGTTGAACCGCGTCGGATCACCTACGATGTCGTCCGACCGGGCCATGTCAATGATGTCGACAACGTCTCGCTTCGGTGGTGCGGCCGATCCTTTCGAGCACGAGGCCTCCCCTGGGTTGCGCGCGAACATCGTCGAGACCGTGAACGTCCTTTCCAAAGGTGGTGAAGTGACTCGGGTCATGATCACCGGCGAGGTTCATCTATCCTACCGCGCCGACTCGTCCGCAACGGCGGCCTCGCCACTCCGCTTCCGCATCGCGCAATTCGACCAATTCGAAAAGGCGGTCCCCAACACGACGTACATCTCCCCTGTTGCCGGTGGGTTCCCCGGCGAATTCAAAGCTCTGCCTGCTCTAGCCGCACAACACGGCTCGACCGTCGTCGTACTCAAATACCAAGTCCGTATCGGTGCGGGTCAAGAATTTCGCTACAACCCGCTTTCGGTAAAGGCGTTGTGGAAATGCGAACCGACGCAAACGAAGTTGATCATCAGCTACAAAGCCAACGTTTTACCTTCCTCTTCGTCGAGTCCCTTCGGCGAGGACGAAGAGGAGCCTTTGAGGGATCTCGAATTTTCGGTTCCCTTGGTGGCGAACGTCTCGACTGTGCAAGCTAAACCTGCTGTGGCGAAATGGCATGCTGATACACATCGGTTGATCTTCAGCCTGCCCGAACCATTCGAATCGGGTCCGACGGAGGAGAAGAAGTTGTTGGCAAGTGTGGGAACGGACGCGCAGTGTTGGGCACAGCCTTTGGCGGTGAAATGGGCGATCAGGGGGAGGTTGCTGAGTGAGGTCGGGGTGGAGATGGAGGGGGAGGGGTTCAAGGAGGTGAGGAAGGCGGTGGTGGCGGGCAAGTATTTGGTTGCCCCCTGAGTGGAGTGGAGTGGGATCTCTTGTTTGGGTTGGGATGGGGAGGCGTCAGAAGGACATTCTACACTCGTTTTGACGCAAATCGGTTTGCTCTCTTTTTAATCTATTGAAATGGAATGCAGTAGCTCTCACTTTGCAGCGACCCTCCACGAGAAACAGATGTCCTGCATTATGTAAAACCAAAGCTGCACTGTCAAAGCGTACCTCCCTGCCCCCCTTCGCCGTCATCATCGCTTGTGCACGGTCCTCCTATCCTGCGGGAACTCGAGCGGGATCCTCAACACGGCCTGTTTCCTACTCCTCGCTTCGGAACTGGTCTTGACGATTTTGGCGGCGAGGAGACGTTCCCTTTCGGCAGGGGAAGGGGTAAGGAGTTGACAGCCGAGGGAACGGAAAACCTCGCCAACCCTGAGTGAAAGAGGAGAGCGGGTCAGTTGATTGTAGGAAGAGCCAAACTTATGCGAGGTGGACCTACCTCTTTGCGCCGGTGCCCAGATCGTGCGCGATCGTGCCGACATCGGTCGCATAACTATCAATCCTGAGGCACAAGACCAACACGAACGACAAGAGCTTGGTCTCCATCGTACTCGTCATCTTGACCTGTTCCGCACCGCCGCCCAAACCACCGCGATGCGATTCGGTGAACTTTTCCAACAGACCATCGATGATGATGGGCGAAGAGAAGAGAGGACCTAGACGTTCGGTAAGTTTAGGCCGGGCGAGAGAAGCCGTGCCTCCGAATTGGGTCGTTTGACGGAATTGCAAGAGGATCGAAAGGTAGACCAAGAGACGGAGTTTCTCCTTGTCCTTTTTACCGAGTTGGATTGACGAGGCGACGTCTTCGGAGTGGGAGGAGAGGAGACGACGAACGCGATCGTTGACGAAGCGACTTTTGCGAAAGGGAAGGAACGAGAGACGGGTTTTGAGGGGATCCGAGCGTTTGGAGTGGGTGGTCCGTCGGCAAGGGTTGGCACTGTTGGGTGTTTCCGGCGTTGGGTGTTCCTCCTCCTCTTCGACAGGTTCTTCTTCGACAGGGGGAAGAGCGTCGACAAAGCTCTCGATCCCGATGGAAGCGAATTCGTTCTTGGAGACGATCCCGTCGAGCGGATAGACATCGTCGACCTTGGCCGCGTGCAAGTCCAACCTCGGAATGGTCGCTCTCTCGACATTCGCACTCAATTCGATCTGTGCACGATCGGGTAGACTCGCCGAGTTGTGGACGATCGTTTGCTGCAGATGGGATTGGAGGTGCTTGGAGCGGACCGAGTCGCCGTAGCTCGATTCGGAGAGCTTGTTCCTCTCTTGGGCGTTGAGTTGACGTTGCGCCTTCTTGGTGCCGAACGCGGCTCCCAATGCTGCCCGTTGCGCGGAGAAGAGGGAAGACGCGGAGGGATGGGAAGGGTCGTGGGGGAGTGGTTTGAGGGACTTTATGGTGGGGTGAAAGATGTGCAAGGGGGCCGAGTGGAGGACGAGGGAGTTGGTGAGAGGGTCGTGGATGCCGATGAGGTATTGCGCGGAATCGGGTTCGGCCAAGAGCGACTGGGAATAGGAGGCGGCTTCCTCGGAGGCGTCGAGTAGGCGCACCTGGGCTTGGTGACGTGTGGTCGACTCGAATTCGATCGCGCCCGTCTCGGCGACGACGAGGTGAGCTGAGCTGAGCGAAGGCGGTTGACCGTCCGGTGTGTAGAGGTCAAAGGGGGTGGAGGGGGACGGTCGCGTCGAGGGGAACATGCCTGGGTGAGCGACACAGGCGTGAGCCAGTCCACACGAGGGGGTTTAGACAGGGTGCGCTGCTTGGAACTGACCTAGAATGGGAGCGACTTGGCCTCGTTCAGGACGGTGGTAAGCAACCGCGATCGCTTGTCCTGTACTCGACTTGCGCTTCTTGGACGTCGAAGCCACCGAGGACGCCATGGTGAGGTGAAAAGTGGGGGTGCGATTGCGATGGCGATGCTGGAGAGGGAGCGAATGAGTCCGGCTCGAGGCGCGAGTGGAAGCTGAAGCCGGTCGCTGCGAAGCGCGGAGGAAGGCCGAGACTGGCGGAGAGGCGCTAAAGCTCCCTAAGGAGCCCTATTAAAGAGCCCTAATACCCATAATAAAGCGCCCTAAAGCCAGGCGAAGCCCCTTGCCCCTTGCCTCGCCTTGCCGGCTGCGAAGCGTCCGAGCCCGGGCTTCAGACTCGGCTCCCCTCCTCCTCCGCTCTCCCTTCCTCCAGCCCATCCCACCCGGCCTTCCTTGATTCATCGCCGTCCACTCGGTTCAAGATGGGCAAAGTCTCCAAAGGCAAACAGACGAAAGCGTTCCTCAAAAAAGGGCTCTTGTCCGGCCAGATCAAGAAACGGCACGAGGTCAACGCGTTCAAACAAAAAGTGAAGGGGAGGCAGGTCAAGAGGAACAGGAGCGCTGACGATGTAAAGCCAGCTGACGGGGACAACGACGACGGAGAGGACAGTTTGGATGAAGAGGCGGGTAAGCGAGCCAAGGATAGCGAGGATGAGGACGAGGATGAGATCGACGTCGAGGACGTCTTGGGCGCCGATGGGTTACAGAACGATCATCAGGTCCGTCACAGCAGAATGCGATTTGGTGTCCTTGCCCAAACTGAAACCATTATTCCCCCCACAGAGCGGCGGCGACGACGACGACGATGATCTCGCGCTCGAGGACGACGACTTGTCCAATCTCGGCTCCGATTCCGACAACGAGACCGCTTCACGCTCGGGCAAACGATCCCACGTCGCCGATCTCAAGGCTTTGGCCGAGAAGGACCCCGAATTTTTCAAGTACTTGCAGGAGAATGACGCTGAATTGCTCCAGTTCAACGAGGACGAGGATGAGCAGGACGACGATGACCAAGAGGAGCACGATGAGGACGACGACGACGACGACGACGAGGATGAGGAAGACACCAACAGTCGAGGCAAAAAAGTCGAAAAGGAGGAGAAGCCAGCACCCGTCTTGACGCACGAAGTTCTCAGGAAATGGCAGAAATCCATCCTGCAGGTTAGTGTTGTCAGCCCGAGGCGTCCGAACCCTGGACTGATCACGTTTCTCCCTCCTCAGACCCGCTCGATCCGCTCGCTCAAGAAACTCTTGCTCGCCTTCCGATGCGCCGCCACGACCGGATCGCACCAGACCTCACTGCAAGGCGCACGCTGGGAGATCCAATCGCCCAAAGTGTTCCACAACCTCATCATCGCCTCGCTCAAATTCACCCCGGTGACTCTATCCTCTGCCGTGCCGTACAAGGAAAAGGACGGCAAATACAAGCTCGCGACCAATACGAAAGCCTATGCGTTGGCCCAACGACTGATCAAGTCCTATTTTGTTTCCTTGCAAGCCCTCTTGGGCAGCGTGTCGACTTCTTCGGGGATCCCTTCGGTTGCGGTGAACGAGTCGTCCAAGCTGGTGCCCTACATCGTAGGCAATCGCAAGATCGCTCGAGCATGGGTCAAGCTCTTGCTCTCGTTGTACGAATCCTCGGCCGACGAAGTGCGCGTCGCAGCTTTCCTCGGCCTTCGTAAACTTGCCATCGCTTCCGACCACAGTCTGCGTGAATCCGTTCTCAAAGGCGTCTACGCGACCTTTTTGAGCTCGTCAAAGACGACGAACGTGCATTCGTTGCCGAGTCTGAACCTGATGAAGAACGCGGCGAGTCAGTTGTTCTTGATCGAGGGGAAGCAGGAGCAGGAGTTGGTGTACCAGTTGACGTTTGGGTACGTGAGGATGTTGGCCATGTTGTTGAGGAAGGCCGTCAAGGAGGGGTCCAAGGTGGGCCGAACTCTCTCACCATTCTCGGAAAAAAAAGCTGTGCTAATCTAACGCGTTTCGAGCCAGGACTCGTTCAAATCGGTCTACAACTGGCAGTTCGTACACGCCTTTGACTTTTGGTCGATCGTGCTCAGTTCAGCGTGCGACCTCGAACGCACGAGTTCCCAAACCCACGACTCGCCCTTACGCCAACTGTTGTACCCGTTGATCCAAGTCGGTCAAGGCGCGATCCGCCTCGTGCCTACCTCGCGTTACTTTCCCCTACGCTTCCACCTCATCCGATCCCTCCTGCGCATCGTCCAAAAAACGGGAGTCTACATCCCGCTCGCGACGAGCCTCTTCGAAGTCCTCGATTCCCCCGAGTTGGGAGGGACGTCCCCAACAGGTCTTGCGGCGAGGGCGTTGAAGCGGTCTACTCTGAAACCGTTGGATTTCGAGTTGTACCTCAAGGCGCCTTCGAAATACCCCAAGACGAGGGTGTACGCCGATGGGTTGGCGGATGAGGTCGTACATCTCTTAGGAGAGTACCTCACGGCGTGGTCGACCTCGATCGCGTTCCCCGAATGGAGTCTACCTTGCATCGTCACGCTCAAGAGGCACGCTAAAAAGACGCGGCAAGCCAAATTAGGGACGTTGATCAAGGTCTTGGTCGACAAGACGGAGATGAATGCCAAGTGGATCGAAGCGGAGAGGGAAAAGATCGAGTTTGCGCCGATGCAGAGGGACAAGGTGGAGAGATTCTTGTTGGGGTTCGAGAAGGAGAAGACGCCTTTAGGGGGTTGGATGAGGTTGCAGAGGACGGTGAGGGAGAGGACGAGGGAGATGGTGGACCAAGCGGCGCGGGCCAAGGGGATTGAGGTGGAGGAGGAGTAGATTCCTTGTGGCGGCCTCTCTTTAGGGTATCTGTAATTGTCAAGCATGTTTTTGATTGCATCATCGATCACTATCCTGACTCGCGGAGAGCATGGACCGTCTCGCCTGGTCCAAGTTTTCACGTCGTCGAGACACGGCTCGGGCCGAAAGAGTCTGGTGGTCGGGATCGAGTCTCAGGTTAGCTGCCCGACAAGGTGGGGATGGGCGGAGTTGTACATGCTCACTCTTTGATGCTGCGGAGGCTAGGACGTGATTCGAGGCTTGCGGTGTAGATTGCCGAATGGACTTGTGTCGAGACGGTGTGCCACGTCGGTCGGTCGACGGGAAGCCGAGTTGGGACGTGGCCGGGCCCGAATTGAGGGCATTCCGAGGTAGTACATGTTGAAGATGGATCCTTGTCGATCGCCGCTCGGCGGTTGTGGTAGTCCAGTTCGGATGCCCGACACCTACACGCTACACGCCACCACGACTCGCTCGCTCAGCGCAACGCCTCGCCGATGCTCTCGACCCTCCTCTCTAGCTGCTCGATCGCCTGCCCCAGCTCCTGCACCTGCTCCGAATCCAGCTTGTGCAAGACGCGCCGACTGTCGAGCAGGAACGACTCCGCTACGCTGACGGCGAGAGCGGAGGGGTCTCGGGACGGAGGCGACGGAGGGGACGGAGGCGGACTGTGCGCGGTGTCGGTGTCGGTGTCGAGGGAGGGGAGTAGGCTCGGCTTGGACGACAGGTGGTGCAGATCTGAGAGGAGGGAGGGGAGCGTAAGAGGGGTGGTGGAGGTGGTCATGCTTGCGTGTGATGGCGTGTGATGGCGTGTGCTGGCGTGGCAAGTCGGTAGGAGAGAGTGAGGGGAGAGCGAGGGGAGAGCGAGGGCGTGTCGAGGGGAGAGCGTGAACAGGGAGGAAGAGAACAGAGAGAAAGAGAACAGGGAGGAAGAGCGCGGGTCGAGCGCTCGCACGTCGTCGTCATTCTGGCCGAGCGCGCGCCTCTCCAGGCCTCTCCAGGCAGCTCCGCGCGTGTGAATCTGATCAAACCCGGCGTCCTCTGCACAGCACGCAGCTCAGGCGCGCCTCTTCTCACTTCTCCACCTCTCCTCTCTCTCTAACCCACCACCTCAGACTACATCACACACCCCACCATGAGCTCCTCCCTCGATAATTTCCGCCGCCTCGACGTGGACCAATGCGACCCGGACCGAGTGCTCGAGCACGAACTGTACACACCCGACCCACGACCGGTCCCACAAGTCCTCAGCGATACACAGAGCAAGGCGAGCAATACGAGGGCCTATCTGCAACGCGGGGACGTGGTTACCGCGTTGCATGAGGTGCTGGACCAGGCGCCTTACGGGGAAGGGGTGGAGCAGGCCAAGGTGAGTTGGGCGCAGGGTGGTAGATTGTTTTGGGGAGGTGTGTATCGCATATGCAGATGCTCGTGCTCGTGCTTAGATTGTTTTGGGGAGGTGTGTATCGCATATGCAGATGCTCGTGCTCGTGCTCGTGCTCGTGCTCGTGCTCGATGGCTGCTACCACGCGCTCTTGCCCGCTCTCACGTCCGCACCCCCACACAGCCCCACCCAGTCAGACGGGGGCGCTCACCGCTCTTCCAAAGCTGACGTGCAATCTCTTCCACTCTTTCAGGCCATCGCATTACAATCCGTACTCTCGATCCTCACCTCGACCCGCTCGACCGACATCCCTCCACTGATCCAAGCCCTCGACCCGAACGAGAAGGTGAGCTTCGTACCTTGATGCGAGCCCGTCGACTTGAAAAGCTGCTTCACGCTTCCTGGTTCTCATTGTGAATCCTACAGGTCACGTTGATGAAGTACCTCTACAAGGCGATGGAGAACTTGGGCGAGACCAGTGGGAACGTCGTATTGGGCTGGCACGAAAAGGTACGAAACCGGCACAGTTGGCACCTGTTGGCAATACGGGACTGACGTTGCTCTGGTTGGATCTCTTTACGATACAGCTCGTTGAAGTCGCGGGAACGGGGTGTATCGTCAGGGTCATGACCGATCGGAGAAGGGTTTGAGCTTTTTTTTTGGCTGTTTTCGGCTTGGATGGGGAATCACAATGAGGACTACTTGACGTCATGTATAACTTTACGTTGTTGATGGCTGGGCCGTCGAGACGGAGAAAAGATTTGAGTAACTAGTGCGCTCGTTTGATGCTCATCAACAACGCGACCCGACGTCCGTCTCTGCTAGCCATAGCGCGGTCAGGGAGTGCTATTACCGGAGAGACATTACCAACTCAACATGAGCACGCCCCTCCAATGAGTAAGCAGGACCACCCCACATCGTACGCTGAACAGCCTGAGAACCCACACCGCTGCCGAGCTTGCTTCCGGTTCAACCCCGGAGAGCACGCGCGTCACCATTCACCAACCGTCGTCTGTCGTCGTCGGACACGCGGCGCGCGGGGCGGCCATGACCGAATGATCTCGGTTGATCTTCCAGTGGTCGCTCCTGCAGAGTAGTGTGCGTGGGGTGTGCTCACTTTTTAGTGCTCAGTTCGAATCGAGCTCGACCTGGATGCCCGTCTGCCCTTGATCCCTCACGCTCATCCCGTCAGCCTCCGCCGTTCGCATCTTCGCCTCTCCGAGTCGATCGGCGGCAGTCTTGTCCCCCGTGCTGAAGGAGCTTCTTCAGTCTCGAGTCCATTCAAGGTCGATCTTGTGATTCGGTCGCGTCTCGTCTCGGAGCACGACCGGGTTCACTTCGCTCTTCGAGGCAGTGGATCATCACCAGGCTGCATCGACCATCCTCCTGTGGATCTGACTACTACAGCTGGGCGATGAGCTCGACAGCACCCGGCTTGGCAGGCACGATTGCTGCGAACTCCACGACCACGTCAACTCGGGAGGCCCCTGCGCACGGGGCTCCACCAACGGCTCTCCCTCTCGAGCGGGCAGTGAACCCACGCTCTCCTACCGAACCGACTGCATCACCTTCCTCAGCGACAGGGACACCCCCATCCCCTGTCTCACCCGTCTCTATCCCGATAGACAACCTCACCGAGGATGAGACCAAGGCTGAAGTGCAAGTGTTCTCGGCGTTGTCGTTGGTCGGCTATAGGGTTTATCGCCAGCGGTGGTATGGTCTGGTCGCGTTGACGTTGATCAATATCGTTTGTGCGAGTGAGTTTCAGGCAGCCAGCTCCTCGTTGAGTCGAGAAAGGAGACGAATGGCGTGGTTTAGGGGGTCAGAATCGCTGATCGTCGGATTTTCACAGTCAATTGGACCTTGTTCACATCGAGTAAGCACTGGCCGAGACGAGAGGGGAAAACGCTTGACTATGGTCTGACACGAAAATTTGCCCCTCAGTTTCAATCGACACGGCCGCGCACTTTGCCGTCAGTACGACCAAGGTCAATTGGTTATCGAACATCGTTTGTGGAGCAGTAAGTAAAGTATCTTCATCGCTATCGCGCACCGAGATTGGGAGAACTGAACATCTCGCTGCCCACAGTACGTCTTCGCTGCTCCTTGCGTTCCCTGGCTTACGATGCGCTATTCGATTCGCGGCGTCACCTTGATTGCCGCAGCTCTTATGCTTCTTGGTGGTTGGTACGTCCTCACTCCTCTAATCATCATTCGGGCATCACACTGAACCTCTGTCTTACCAACCACAGGCTCCGCTACGCCGCAACCGCTTCGACGCTCTCCCCAGACGGAGCGTATACCCTGCTCTTCATTGGCTCGTTCCTCATCGGCGTAGCGCAATGTTTCGTCCAAGTGATCCCTCCGGCTTTCTCAGAGACTTGGTTCGGTCTGAACGCGAGGACGACCGTGACGATGATCCTGTGAGTGGGCGTTGATAACATTCCGTTCTGGGGAACCAATCCCTCGCCCTAATGAATAAATCTTCGCACTCGCCGTAGAGCCGTTTCAAACCCATTCGGAGGAGCCATCGCCTCCCTCCTCGCTCCAGGCGTCGTCACGAACCCATCACACCTCCCTCTCCTCTGCCTCATCGCAGCCATCATCGTCACCGTTTGCGCACCGTTGGCGTTCCTCGTTCGAGCTCGACCACCTACGCCACCTACGAAGAGCGCGGAAGGGAGGTTGATGTCGACTGCGGAGGTGTGGAGAGGGGTCAGGGCGTTGTTCGGCAAGGGGGACCAAGAGGGGAGGTGTATGACGAGGAGGGAGAGGTGCGATTTCGCTATCATTAGTATTGTGAGTCTTCAGTGTGTTAGTATCCAACATCAAGAGTGACGACTAACCAGATTCATGCGACCTCTGCGACAGATCTTCACCGTCATCTTGGCCTTCTTCGACGCATTTCTCATCCTCATCAACCAGATCTTTGAACCTTATGGCTACTCGTCCGATCAGGCGGGCTTCATTGGCGCGGCCGTCATCTTTTCGGGTATCTTGGCGGCGGGGGTTTCGGCTCCTTTGCTCGAGTAAGCTTTGCTCATCTCTCGTCGTGTTGAGCACACCTCACCCTCTCTGACTCTCACTCTTGCGCCACAGTCGCTACTTTCACTTCCGTCTCGCCCTAACCGCCCAATTCCTCGTGCCTATAATCGGCCTCTCCTTCCTTTTGCTAATCTGGATCATAGAGCCGTCCAACCTGGCCCCAATCTTTGTCATCACCATCCTCATGGGCTGTAGTTCTTTCACGATGTTGCCGATCGGCTTGGAGATGGCAGCAGAAATTGGGTACCCAAATATGGGGATCGAGATCACTTCGGCGGTGCTGTATTGGTTAGGAAATGGTGAGTTCTGGAGATATGGGGGTATTGAGGCTTTGAAGGAGCAGTGAGACTAACGACATGGACTCTTCTGCTGGATCAAGGTGCTTCCGTCGTAGCTTCGGTAGCGATGAACGCCCTCACCTCTGGTCCGAACGCCAGTCCTCCCAACAACATGCGCAGGGTACGCCCAAAACACACCACCCAATGCGATCCCTATGAAGTCCGAGCTAACACCCCTCCCCTTCCTCTACGACCCAAAGGCCATCGTCTTCGAAGGCATCGCCGTCTTCGTCACCTCTTTCCTCATATTATTCATCAAGGGGGACCAGACGAGAAGATTGGAGGATGTGAGAGCGCTCGAGGAGATGGAGGAGAGGAAAGGGTGGGTCGCGTTGGGGAAGGGGTTTGGGAGGGACGAGTAGGGGGCATGATGGAGGGGGTATTGGGCGTTTTCCTTGATTTTTTGAGCTCCGTTGAAAGGACTTCTCGGTGATTGGTTTTTGCTCGATGTTTTATTTACTCTTCACTATCACTTATCGGAGATTACCCAACTCCAAGGTCGTCGTGCTTCCAACCCCAGGTGCAACAATCGCTGAAAAAATGCGCAGCCGGGGCCAGTGAACTCCCCGAAGAACCCTATCACCCAAGAGGCATTCGGCACTGAGTCAACTAAGACATTTTTATTCCTCCACGACTACACCCAAACTGAGGCTCCAAAATAGTCTTCACCCGCCAACCGACCTGACCGAACGTCCCATCCCCACTGATGCGCCGACAACAAAAGACGGGATGGATCAATGACCCTGTTCCGAAGTGTGTACAAGCTCGAGCTGTAATGTGAGTTGGGAGAGGATGAAGGAATGCCAACTCCGACCGCCGCTTAAACTTGTGCAAACTCAGATCACGTGCGGGCCACAGATCGATCTCATGCGACGGTGTCGGCAGCGCTCGATTTTGGACGGGACAGTATCAAACCCCGGACACAGGACCTGCTCAGCTCGATGAGGGAGCTGGGCGATACATAATGGGTTTTTAGAGGTTCAAATATCAAATGTAGTAAACGACGCAGTCCTTGAAGTGCGTGTGCGGATGTGTAAACTCGTCTTGCTTAGTCAGCAGAATCAGCCACTGCCGACGCGGTGTCTTGGACGCCTGCTGGTGCCTTGCTTGGGCATCGGCTCGTTCGCAGCCTCCACGTGAACCACAAGTATGCCTCAGTACTCTGCATCCACGATTGTCTCGGTGTGATCATCTAACTATCAGGATTATTTCATCTGTTGCTCTGCAGGGCAACACAAAGATAAGGCACCTTCATCCAGTGGCTCGCACGAACTTTCAATTGCAAGTCGTTGGCGTGCGCTGGGCGGGATCAAAATCGGGTCCGCGAGTCGCGTAACCCGCGTAACCCGCTGGAGCAAGTAGGTGGTAACCTGGACCGACAACGTGGACGTCAGCGACTTGAAATGGGTATTCGCGGCTTTCGTGGTTGGTGTACCCCTGTGAGTCCGGCATCGGCTGTCCAGAGTCGCCAGCCTGCCCGGTGAGAATGTGGGGGGGGGTCTCGGTCGCGCACGTGCGATGTCCCTCTCCCCCACACGGGCCTGTCGGCTGCGGCTAACAGCCACTGCAATGAGTCCTATCGACAGAAAACCACCCAAGCTCAGCCTTCCCTCCACCAACACCAACATCGCAAGCCTCTCAAAGCTTCACATCTCTTACCTCCCCTCGAAACACCCACTACATGGATCCCTACCCTATCACTGCTTGGCGGCAGTACTAGTAGCACGGGCCCAACTTCGACGGATCTCGAACGGACTTCCCACGGGTTCTCGGTGTGCAAGCGCCTCAGGTCAAGGTTTTGGTTGGTAGGGGCTTTTTGGGTGTGCAAAGGGAATTATTATAGAGGGAAGAAGAAGAACGATGGGACGAGGGAGGCAGAGACGTGCGAGGTCAGGTTGATGGAGGAAGGTCGTGGAAGCGAAGAACGAGAGGCGAGCTTGTCGTTCGAGGAGAAAGGGGGCTCGCTGCCTGCAGAGAAAGGCGGTAAGTTGACCGGCGCAAAGTTACTATGAGACCGTAGCTCAGTACCGTTTCCTATTGAGGGAATGGGTTACAGTCCGTCGAACTTTGCGCGAGATCATCTGGTAGTAAAGAATCCCGCCGCCACTGACCAGATCTCCTGTGTCCTCTCAGCTCTTACAAAATCTAGAAAAACTTCGCATGGAGCCAAACGAATGCTCCAATCCGACATTGAGCAAGACCCTTCCCTCTCGCCTCATATGAACGAAACGGCCCATCTTCGAAGGGACAACTCTTTGTCGGCCGAGGAGATGGCTTTTCTGACCGAGCGCAAGAGGAAGATTGCACAGAGTCAGGGCTTGGTCGAGCTTTTGGGATTGGAGGAAGGGGAAGAGATCGATGAACGAGACGTCCCAATAGTGAGTCGCTCCGCACTGGAGCATTGATGGCAAACTGTGGAGTTGACGAGCCTTGAAAACTATCAGATCGGGCTAGGAGGGTCGGGAGGCGGAATGCGTGCCAACCTCGGCTTCCTGTCAACGATCCTCGCCTTTCAAGAACTCGATCTATGGCCGTTGTTGACCTACACGGCGGGGGTATCCGGGTCCTGTTGGGCTCTGGCGAGTTTATATACCCTACCGATCGCACGTCCGCTCACGCCACCACTCAACGCCGCCGCGGTGATTGAGCACTTTATGTCCGTCTCAGGGGATCACCCTCTGAGTACAAAATCGGTCAACCGAGTCAGGGAGGCAGACGGAGGGTACCAATCGCTTGTCGGACCTTTGATTTCGAAGTCCAAGAACGGTCAAAAGATCTGTAGTGAGTACAGACCACTGACCCTCACTTGAGTAAATACCGACACTGACGAGGATCGCTACACTGCGGGGCTTGACAGTGATTGATCTGTACTCGACACTGGTCTCATCGTACTTCTGGATGATGCCCAGAAAAGATGGGAAGGATCAGGTTGATCCGTATGTACCCCTGCGCCGGCTCGTGAGGTCCAGAGAGGGTCATTTCACTGACTGTTCCGAACCCCCCCCTGATCGTCAGCGCCTCGATGAAATGGTCGCGCGCGTACGATAATGCGGGCCTGGCTCACGGGTGCGAGCCCTTCCCTATCGTCAGTCACGCAAATGTAGGCTTCCATCTGGAACGCTGCTTGATGGCTTAAGAATGGGCCGTCCCGGAACAGCTCACCGCCTGCAGACACGAACGGCCGTGGCGGTCATGGAAGGATCCGAACGTGTCGCCCCATACGATTGACGAAGAGATGTAAGCTCCCTTGGGCGCGCCGAGGAAATTGCAGAAAGCTGATCAGTGCGTCCACTCATGCACAGCGCGGAACACGAGAAACGCGATGCGTGGTGGCAATGGTTCGAGATGAACCCCATCGTGGTTGGATGCGATGAGCTGCAAGGATGGGTACCGACGTGGAGTGAGTCAACCGTCTTGAATAACGTTATATCATAGACAATATCTCACTCATTCCGACCTTCAACACTGTACAGGCTTTGGGCGCAAGTGAGTATGATATGCATGTATCTGATAGGGGTTCAACTTAAGCCAGAGACCGAATCCACCTCCCCAACGACAGATTTGAGAAAGGCTCGTCGGTGCAGAACCTACCTGAACATTCGCTGGCACTCCTGCTCGGATCGGCGACTGCAGCGCCTGCTGCGCCCCTGTCAAGTTTTCTCGAGATGCTGTGGACCAAGCTGTCACGGAACGTATTTGGTTCGGCGTTGAGACGTGAATATCTCGTGCAGCAGAATTATTGATTGTCATTGCTGATCATAATACCGCTACAGATACACTAATGTCCCTCTCACGCCGAATGGGCGACTCAACGATGGACAAACTCGACAACATCAACCCCATTCACGCGAGCAACGAAGCTAATCCATTCTTCGACGCTCCTAAACGCCCCGGCCGAGGGAATGGGTTCGAACATTCTCCGCGGCTTCATCTCGTCGATAGTGGGATGAGCAATAACTGCCCGACGCATGTATTCTTGCATCCTGTAAGGGATGTAGATCTCATCATCCTGTCAGTGTGCATGAACCTCCACATCATGAAAGCTATGATTAGCAATCAATTATAACGAGTTCGGCTGCAGGACTACGCAGGCCAGGAGACAGTCCGCTGACTGATCATCCACACTCGGGTCTTCAGATTTGACGCCTCTTCAGACGTCCAGAAAGGCTCCGCACTGGCACGGATCAACGAATATGGAGCAACAAAGGGGCTCGGATTCACACCGCGGCAAAGACTGCCCCCCCTAACGCCACCGAAGATGGACAAGGCGGGCAAGGTCTTGCCGCTCAGTGTCGATGAAATCCGATCCAAGTTTGAAGGGAGATAGTGAGCGTTTGCCACTCAGGCCTCGGAACCTAGAATGATGGAAGTTGAAGCTGAAGTTCATTCCGTGTAGTGCTCAAATCTTGGACGGCAAAGCTTTGCATGTCGTCGAAGGTGCGCAGTCGTCCCTTTTCCACCTTAATCGCAATCCAATCACTAAATTCCTCACTCCGAATTTTAGGCAGAGAAGGCGTCACCTACAACGAGAAGCATCAACCGCAAGCGTGGCGAGACGTGACACTCGTCTACATCCCTTTGTTGCCCAATGTGTGCAACCCTGAGTACGACCCCTCGACCGCACCATTTTCAAGCTCGTACAATCTCATTTGGACTGCGAACAACATGCTGGACATCGTCAAGACGGCGACGCAGAACGTAAGCTGTACCCGAGTATGCCACAACATTGATATTGTTCTGACTCGCGCCCTTATTCGACAGATCCGAGACGGCAAGGTGATCCTGACCCAAGCGATCTCGGAGGTGTACGCCAAACGCAAAGCAATTCGGCTCGCTGGCGAGAGCTTCCCAGTCGAGCGAGCACGATACAACATTGCGAAAGAAGATGAGGTAGGACGTGTGGTTATCACAGGCAAAAACCCTGTTGAACTCGCTTTAGATGCGAGCGAGGTGAGGGGGAAACGACCTTGGATGTCTCCTTTAGGCAAGGAGCTATAGCCATGGGGAAATGTACATACGTTTCCAGTGCGAGAGACATGAGCTGCACTGATGATGCAAGAGAGCTCGGTGGAGATTTCTCAATCCCCATTCCCGGCGACTTGGTACGCTTCCAAGTCCTGGAGATGTTCGAGGTAGGCCAAGGCGATCGTAACGAGACAGTCGGGGTTGATGTCCAGTGTTTTGGTCCGCTCTCGGTCAACGAGGACTAGACCTTTTGTGGAGGAGCTTGAGAGGCTGGAGGATCGAAAAGGGGTGTGAGAGTCAGCTCTAAGACACTGTACCACGAGGATCGCAGCCTGAGTAGACAGACTTACGTGATCTCCTCCTCGAACCGCATTATCTCGTCCCCATCTGGGTCAACGACACAGCTCCAGTCGTTCTCCTTGCCCGCGACGACTCGTCTCAGTATATGACCTGGTGTCCATCGACTTGTCGTTTGGGATGTCACCCTTTGCGAATGATGAGGCAGTCGAGGTTGGAGAGTGAAATTGACGGTTCGGGTCGAGGGTCCTTCTTCGGCGTTGGTCGAGACGGCAGCTTGTGTGGTCGTAGTCGCAGGCGTCGACGGGGTATCTAAGGATTTGTCCAGATCACCCGGGTCGTTCAAATTCATCGCGACACTGACGCTCGTCCCCCCTTCCTCACCCGACTTTACCGCCGGCCGCAAATCAATCTCCTCCCCAATCTTACTCCCAACTTCCAATTCGAACTGCAATTCGCCTTCCTTGCCTCTCTTCCCCTTGGCAGCCAAAAGCTGAACGAAAGAATCTTCCGTCGCCTTCTGACCGAGTTGTTCGGGTTTGAGAGGTCGTACGACGAGGTACCACCCTCTTCGGGGTCGGTGGATCGTCCAGGCGGGTTCATGGCAAGAATTCTGCACAAGGGAGAGATATCATCAGTGCGGGATGGATGGTAGGTCGAAGGCTGAGGTATGAATCAGGCTTACGAATACGGTATCGACGATCTCAGTCTCTGTCAATCTCCGCGTCTGAAGAACAAGTCACACAACGCCCCCCAGCGAGATCGGATGTCAGCTGAGCCCGAATTGCGCGGTCGAACACGTCGCGACACGTTTTTCGAGCGTGAGGCGGTGCCAGGTCGAGTGCTGACCTTGGTGAAGAGACGACGGTTATGCTCGTCCTTGAGGATGAAGAGCTCTTGCGATGCATCAGCTTCGTTGCTGCGTCGAACATATGATGTAGCTGGAGTCAGTTCCAGAACGCCCTCCCTGACTCAGCATGTGGGGGTCGACGTGGCAGCTGCTCCCCGAGCTCTGGCAAGGACGGGAGACTGACCTGCTGAGATGGTATTGCAAGAGATCGGAGCAGCGATTCAGATCATTGGCTGAGGCCGACGAGGTCGAGGCTGCGGACGTCATGACGTTGCGGAGTGTCTGTGGGGCGGAGGAAAACAGAGGCATGAGCGCGAGTGCGACATCAGGCGACGCCACTGTTTGGCATGTCCGTGACAGTCCCGTGACAGTCCCGTGACTGCTCCGGTGACTGCCCCTGACTCGATTTCAATTTTGGCACGCTCTCTGTCTCCTCTGTGATGGGTCACTGGTCGCCTAGCGCCTCTTCTCATATGACTGCCCAATCCTAGGCGAGAATGTCCGTACAGCTCTTACACTCCCACGATATACGGTACGCCGACTCGGCGCCGAGTCAACCCTCCGATTCCTCATCATTCCTCCTCGGCCCTCTAGACTCGCTCGTCACACCTACCATTCCTATCGCTATCTTGTTCGTATACATCAAGCCCGCACATCATGCGTCCTCATCCTTCATGCCTCTACAACGCATCAAGCAAGCCCTATCGATCGTCTTGGCTTCGTATCCTCACTTGACCGGTCGACTCGAACTCGATCCTCAAACCGGCGTGCGAAGTATCATCAACTTGAACAAGGGTGCCAATCTACTCGAAGCCACCTGCTCTGAACCTCTCGACGAATGGATCCTACAACATCCGCCCGGGACCTCCCCCTGCGACCCTTCGAGACCCATTTCGAAAACTCTGTTCGCCCCTTTCCAGCCCACGCTCGAGTACGTCTGCAGTCACGCCGTCTTGACGATCCAACATACCACCTTCGCATGCGGTGGAGTGTCGTTGGGCTTTCGATGGCTTCATACCTTGTGCGATGCTCAAGGAGCGATTCAATTTGTGCAAGATTTCGCGAGGGTTTATCGGGAGATTGGGGAGGAGTTGGAAAGAGGGCCGTGTATCGAGTCCTTCATGAGTAGCCTGGGCTCGTTTGAAAAGGACGAGAGGAAGATGATATTGGACTTCAAGCCCGAGAAGTACCACATCGATCAGCCTACGTCCGCCGAGACCGAGCCGACAAGCCCAAAGAACGACAATTCCGACGGAGCTCCCGATGAAACATCTGATCCCGTGGTGGGACGATTCATTCATTTCACTGCGGCTTCACTCTTAAAGATCAAGGCAACAGCTACCGACCCGACATCAAAATCCTGGATATCGACCTTTGATGCCCTATCTGCCCACCTACTTCAACGAGTCTACCTCTCTCGAACCTCCGCCAGTCAGCGGCGAGCAGAAGACAACCCCTCGACAGCACCCCTACCGAACTTCCTGACACCTCTCAACTTGAGATCAAGGTTCGGAGAAGCCCTTCTCCCACCTCGATATTTTGGCAACGCCCTCCAATCCGTGTACACCGACTTGGACCCTCTCCTTCTCTCCACCCCGAACTCTCTTCCCGAGCTAGCCCGACAAATTCATTCTCTGACCGATACGACTCAGAACACCTCCTTCATCACCTCCACCCTCCGAACCCTGTCCTGGATCGCTCTACAACCCAACAAGCTCCTCATTCGCGATGAATTTGAATACCGTCCAGGAGGGACCCTAATGCTGAGCCATTGGGGGAAGTTCGATGTCTATAACCCCCTTGAATTCGGGTTCGGGTTCGAGAAAGCGGGGGTTGGTCCAAGTCGGGTGATGACGCCTTTCACGGAAATATCGCTCTTGGATGGATTGGGGTACCTGCTGCCCGTTTCTCCTGGGATCGAAGGAGGGGGGTTGGAGCTTGCTCTGGCCCTACAGAAGAGTACGTGGGACGTGTTGGATCAGGACCCGGTGTGGGGGGAGTTCGTAGCGAACCAGTTCGTGCAGTGAGACACAGGAACGGGACGGAGTAACATGAATAGTCTCATCACAACAAATGAAACAACACAAGGATGTCTAGAGGAGAGAGTAGAGTGAGAAGGCAGGTTTTGGTCGTTTTGGGTAGGGTGGGGTAGGGTAGGGTAGGGGGGCGTGGTAATTGTGATACTTCTCCGGGCGAGAGGATGAGAGAGAAGCGAGGAGATCCGGAAGCTTGGGGGAACAAGGGATACACTACGATGATGTGGATAGGTGGGAATCGAAACTTGGCCGAGACATGTGTTTGTTAAAGGGTTCTGTGCCGAGCGATGTCTCTTGCCTCATCGGCCTTCCAACCTCGACCTCTTGGGCTCACTTCCACCATGTTCACCACCCCCATCGACCTCACCCCTCTTCCCGTTCTGCATCCTTGCGATGCTCAACTCCTCCCTCAGCTTCTCCACCTCCCTCTTGAGATCGCTCGTCGTCTGATCCGACAATAACTTCTCCAAGGTCCATTTCTCGATCAGGGTCGCCTCCTTGTCCTTGAGTGTTGCCTCCCTGTCCTTGAGTTGTTGGATGTACTGCACCGCGCGGGAGAGGATTGAGCCCTTATTCTTCTCACAGCCGGGGACGATGTTCTTGAGCTCGTTGATGCCTTCGTTGATCGTTTCGCGTCGGCGGCGTTCGACTTCTTTCTGTGGACGGCTCGGATGAGGGTTGGATGTGGGTCAGTGTTCAGTCGCTTTGCATCAAACGAGAAAGGCAGAAAGCAGACGAACATGGTTATCTTTCCTGGTCCTGTTCCACTCCTGCTCGGTATGCAGCTTCTGCCCACCTTCCTCATCATCCCCATTCGCCGCTGCCGCTCCATTCCCATTGGCGGCCGCGCCGGCCGCACTTGTCGAAGCATTCGCATTGCCCGTCGAAGCTCCAGTAGTGGAGGCCTCCTTCTTGGCGGCCCTGGCCTGGTTCTTCTTGCCCTTGCTTTTCCCATTCGTAGCCGCAGGGGCTGTAGCGTTCGCCGTGTAGGACTCGTCGTTGTCCTCCGAGGAGTCGGCATCAGAACCGTTCTCGGAAGACGCTCGCGAGTCGTTGCGACCCGCAGAGTTAGCGCTCGCATTCGTCGTACCGACCGTAGCGGAAGGGTCGATGGTCGTCGAAGCCTGTGCGGCTGAGCCTGTTCGACCGTTCCATGTCGGAGGCTGGGGAGCTTGTTGATGTGGCTGCGACGCGATGCTCGCAGAGAGGTTGCGCGTAGAAGGACCGGTTCCGTTGGTCTTGTTGCCGTCGGCTTTACCCTTGGCCGTCGCGGAGGAGTCGACATTCTTGTCGGCCGCGGCAGGGGTTTCGACGGCGTTCTTCTTGCCGCCCTTTTTCGAAGAGGGCGCAGCAGCGGTGCGTCTGTCCGCGCGGACGTTGGCCGTCAGTCATGAAAGCACATACTTGGTCGATGCCTGGGGTGCCTGACCAAACTCACTCGCTCGAGCGTGCACCCGCAGCGTTCGAACCCCTCTTCTTGGGCAAAGGTTGTTGTTGGGCCATCTATCACGCGAGAAGAGAGTAGTGGTCAGTGCATGGCGTATGAGTTGATGTCAAGGCCAGGTCACGTGTTTTCAGTTGTCTAGCTCCTATCACGAGCAACCCCTGTACCCCTGAAAGGAAGTATCGCCAAGGTGGGGTAAATCCCTGACCCCTGAGCGAGAGCGGCAGCGGGACCGAGAGCCGCCGCGGCAGCTGGCGGCAGTGGCTGGGGCCGTCGCCGCCGCCGCCGCCCGTGCGCCCCGCTGCTGGGCCAGAGGCGAAAAGCGGGTCGTCACGTGGGAAAAAGCCCGCCCAGGCTCGTGGGCACACGGTCCAGTCCGCCCAGGGGTTGTGAGAAGTATCGGTGGGTTGGCGAGAGACTCATACACCAGTAGCAGCTACAGAGTGTATTCTAGACGAATGTGGTGGCGGTCATCGCGGATATGGATGACTGCAGGAAGCGCAGGAGGCCGAGGTCACGCCGACGAGTGCGTCGTTGTCGAGGGGACTGGGTACGGGGTAAGGCGAGAACGCTGCCGCAGCACACATCTCGTGACCTGAGGTGGGCGAGACGATGGAGACGATGGTCCATAGCCCCCCCGAAGCCCGGTGGCAGGCCGTACGAAGCAGCATCACTGGCGAGTGTGAACCCAACAAAGTACACTAGACATCGGAGCACGGCATTCCGGTGGGTTCGAGGTGCAGCAGCAGCAGGGAGCAGCACCCTTGGACACCGACCGAGGGACGCGTTGGAGCAGCACACCCGCACGGGAGAGCGAGAGACAGCGACAGCGGAGCCGAATACAGAGGCCAAGAAGAGCACTGACCGTGGTGAGCAAGTTGGCTAGGGTATGATCATCCGCAGTCGGGGCGGATCCGTTGCCGTTCGAGTTGTAGGGAGCCATAGTCAAGCGTAAAGAGAGGTCGAGAGAGCGCTGGGGGAAAGAAACCCGTTTTGAGGTGGACAAGGCGTGGTGATGGGCGGCTACCGGGTGGCGATCTGTTGGAGTGAATTTCTGCGGGGTAGACAGGATCGATGTCGCGCGTAGAAAAAAGGACGATGAGTAGAGTAGGACGGTATCGAAGGTGTCTTCGGGCGGGAAGAAGCGGTAAAGATAGAGTCCGGCGGCGGCAACGCGGGCGGGCGAAGCCGTCTTTGATTTGAGCCCGCTTGTCACGTGGACGGCGTACGGCGGAGCGGAGGGTTCCTTTGAGCCGAGCTAGGCTGACCGCTTGAAAGTTGAAAAGTCGAGTCGCATCCACCTCTCGGACCCTTCAACTTGGTGCTTACAAGAAAAGCCCACAGTACCTTTCGTTTGATGCTGCTGCTGAGCGTAGCTTTTGGAAAGTGCGTGTCGCCTGACATCAGCTGAGTTCCCACTGCACTTTCCACAGGCCCGCACAGTGCACACTGCGCCCGGGCTTGGCCTCGATCACGTGCGCGCCGCCCATCGGAGGAAGCACTCTGCTGGGCGTGCTGGGGCGGGCGAAAGCGCGCGTCACTTTTTGAGACAAGTCCCGGCGCTCACTTACTGTGAGCTTATCGACTCTCGTCGTGTGCCCTCGCCTCAGATACAGGATCAGGTCCATCATGTCCGTAGCAAGCTCCTCCCTGAGGACAACACGGAGGCTCTTGGTCGATACGAGGTCAGTCTAGTGCATCGATCTCCACACGTTCTCCCTCCGCAAGGCTCGATTCGTACGGGGAAAAATCTCCGATCCAGCATCCAATTACATCGATCCGCGCACGCATCAGAGGGGACCGCCGTTCTCTTCCTCCAATTATATGAGCTCATGTGGACTGAGACGCTCTACAAGCTCTACAACGCCTCCCCTCGAGCCGTCCGCCCCTTCGCAACCCATCGAGCTCACACACGTCTTGCGTCTCACGGTCTCACGATCCGCTACAGGACACTGACGCATCACCTGACTCGATCGACCACAGTTTGGCCCATGCTTCATACTCTGCGATCGCCTCATCGAGCTCGCTCTTCCTCGCTCGACCCATCGTCAGGTATGTCTCGTCTTCCCCTTGCGGGCTCAGTCCTGCTTGACGACGAGTTCCCAGCCGTGAGCCCTTGCTGACCTGGAGGTCGCACCCTCTTTTCCAGATCCTTCTCCGCGTCTACCTCATCCTCCTCAACGCGAGCACTTGTCATCTCAGGTCGAAGGAATTGGGAACCGTTGAGCAAAGCCGGCATCTCGGCTCGTCGAGGATTCGCATCCAGCTCCATCAGTGCAGGTTGGATTCCTTCGTTTCAGTGGCGTAGCAATCCTGCGGCCACCGAAGTGACATCAGCGAGTAACGGTACTGGTTTCGTTCCCGAGCATTCTGCGGCTGCACCCACACCAGGTGCCGCCGACATCGTTACGCCGTCCCCGGCGCCACCTTCGACAACAACGACGCCCGCGGAGCCTTCCGTTTCAGCAGCGGCTACAGCCCCACCACAGACATCATCTACCGCCGCCGAAGCCGTCAACACATCCGCAGATGCTGCTGCGACTGCGACCGAGCCCACCTTTTATCTCCCTGGCGACTCGCACATCTTTTCCGGAACGCTCGATCTCACTTCCCTGGCTGGAGCATGGGGTCCCCACCCGATCCAGCGTCTCCAAGCTATGTTCCTCCACCTCCACGAATCGTTCCCCTTGATCGCACCAACGACCGGTCTCCCATGGTACATCCTCATCCCGACGGTCACGATCGGTTTGCGCATGCTCCTCTTTTGGTTCCAAGTCCGCGCCAACGCCAACGCCGCTCGTCTGGCCATCATTCAACCCCAGATGTTGGCTGGGATGGAAAAGGTCAAACAGGCCAAAGCTCGCAACGACATGACTAGTGCTCAAGCCGCGCAAATGGAGACGGCGGCGTTGATGAAGAGGCACAAAGTCAACCCGATCAAGAACCTCGTCTTCCCTTTGGCGCAGGGCACGGTCTTTATGGTCATGTTCTTTGCTTTGAAGGGCTTGGCGAATGCCGGTTTGCCCTCGATGGCACAGGAAGGTTTCGGATGGGTGCAGGACCTGACGCAGCGTGATCCGACGTGGGCGCTGCCGATCGCTTCGAGTGCTCTGACGTTGGCAACCCTGGAACTAGGCGTCGACAAGACGACGACGGTGCAAACGACGACGACCAAGAACATGAAGATGGCGTTCCGCTTCTTGCTCGTTATCTCGATTCCCTTCATCGGTTACTTCCCCGCCGCACTCTTGTTGTTCTGGTGCACCAACAACTCCATCTCGTTGCTCCAATCCCAAATCCTTAAACTCGAACCCGTCAGAGCCTTCTTCAACATCCCAACACCGCCTCCCAAGGCTTTGCCTGGTCAAAAGGGTTACATCAAAGAACCTTCTTTCTCTGAAGCGTTCAAAAACATGCAAACCGCGACCAAGGAGATGTCGGAGCAAGCGGCTGAGAAATCGAGGGCCCATAAGGAGTCCAAGAACAAAGACGGGCAACAGCTCGCCAGGGCCGAAATGTACGTCCCGACGAACCATAGCAGCAAAATTGGTAAGGTTGAGGAGATCGCGAGGAGTTTGACGCCCGATGGGACGCTCAAGGGTGCCAAGGGCGTGACCAGGGCCGAGTCGCCTATTGATTTGCAGGATGAGAAGATCAGGAGGGTGCAGGCTGCGAGGGAACGCAGGCACAAGATGAAGCAGTAGACATGGCCCTATCGAACGACACGCAATGTACCCCCTTTCATAATCACTAGTCCAGGCAGAACGACTCGTGCTGTGGCGTGGCAAATACCTAGTTCCCCGCGTTTGTCAAGGCGGGAGGGAGACATGTCCCTCAGGCGCAGTCAATCCTGGCAAGTCCCAAACTAGTCCTAGTGTACTCGTCTAAGTGCACGGGCCGAATAACTGGTCACACACCTTTCCTCTACTCGTACATCCTATTAGAACACGTAAGGTCATATGTCGAGCTGCACCAGGGAAGCGATGCAAGTTACAGATTGAAGTGATGAAGAGGGCCGGGTAACGATCGCCCCGGGCACAAAATCCTAATGAAGCCTGCTTATTTTCATGCCCTTGTCTCTACTCTCGACCTTGCATTTGCCTCAACTTCCCGCATGAATTCGGACCCGCCGCTGCCGCCTCGAGCGCGCTACATATTTAAACTCGAGAGGAACTTCGACGCCGCTGAGTCTACCGCGTCAATTTTCTCTGAAACTACCGTTCATCAACCTAAACAAGGCGCAACTCATCGGTGAGGTGATCCGGGATGGGGTATGGACGACCTGTGTCCACTTCAACTCGAGCTGGCGCACATGCTCTCCGCCTCGCAATTTCAATGCCTCGAGAGCAGCGATCGATAGGCAGTCGTCGCTAGGTCGAGGAGCGAAGGAGGGGCAGCTCCATTTGAGGTGGGCAGAGCACTTTCATCCGGCTTTTCGAAACACGCTCAGCCATGGGCTAAGCCTCGTTCACAGGTCGCTGAACGGAAGTTGGGGGGGTTCCCGCGGTAGAAGTCTTTCGTACGCGCGAAGATCCGCTCGAATTTGGATATGTGACGTACCCGGATCATGACGGGCTTGCAGGGTAGTACGCGGCTGTCCGTTAGAGGTGACCACTGATGTGCAAGGTAGACGAGCGCGTCAATTCGGTGGAGAAGAGGAGGGAGAGCTGGAGGGAGGCGCTCGCTGTGATCGCGTCGTTTTGAACAGCGAGAGCGTAATGATAGGTATCGATACCTAATGCAAGAACGCCGCCTGGCCAGCGACCAATTTTTCTCCTATCAAACGACGCACTAGGTATTATGATGAGCGGGCTTTATCCGGAACATCATTTCTCCGCCGACACGCGGGTGACTCCTCGAGCCAGCCACCGAAGGAAAAAAGGAGTGCGAGAATTTTGGCCCCGGTGTAACCCTCGGATCGACTGCAACGAGATGCCGCGAGTGGCAGCACCCGAGATAATCACTTATCGCTTAAATGCGACATTTCGACAGATCACGCGCGGATATCATTTAGTCCGGAGACTTCAACCGAGCGCTCATACCATGGGGAGCGGATACTTGGGGCCAGGCCAAACACCCGCCTCGGCGATTTTGTACAAGCCATCTCTATGTAGTTGCCTGGTCCCCACCAGTTGAGTGGTTAAGAGAGGAAGGTAAATAATAGTAACCGTAGTTCGGCGTTCTGTACGTCGGGAAGCCTCGGTAGAAAATCACTTGTGCCGGCTCGCCGAGGCGACCGTGCGCGCTGTGAAATGATCGTGCGACACCTCCTGTTCGTCACCGGAACTCGGATGAAACGTCTGCCTAGAGCCATGTGTGCACCAGCGTTAATTGTAAAACGTCAGTGACCGAGGGTCTTGGCTACCACAATCCATATATCGAGATGAAAAGGTGGAGTTAGCTCGTGTCATGGCGTGATAAGTGAATGGTGGCCTGATTGACGAGGCGGACAACGAGGCGCGGTTTGATAGGCGGGGTTCTCGGGTTGGTGAGCTCAGGAAACGCAACCGGCAATCGGGGGGCGGCCAGGAGCGCCTCACTTCCGTTGTGGTTGTGAATGGCGATCAAGAAGCCTCCCTGCGTCGAATCCGCTGTAAATCCTTTTGGGTGACATTCCACTCCCCAAAGTACAACAAGGTTTATTTTCTCGAAGCTTCCTCAGCCATACTCAACTCGATCGCGAACCTCAGATCGTCTTCTTCCCTCCTCCTCATCTCCTCCTCCCGACTCTGTTGGATACCCCTCGTCAAAGCCTCGTCCGTAACCAGATCCGCGGGGGTTAACGTAGACCACCTCAACTGCTGCGTCAGCAATGAAGTCCCACCATGTTGACTTGCCGCGAAGAGCGAGCTCGTGGGTCGAGTGGAAGGATGCAGAGGTGAAGGACTGGGAGAAGGAGGAGGGGACGTCGATCCGGCCCTGGCAACGACGTTCCAACCTCGTTTCGTCGTGGTGCTACTCGCTGGAGTCGCGGGTGCGGGACTGGGGGTCAGGCTAACGTTGCTCTTGCTGCTTGGGGTCGGCGAGTGGGACGTCGAGCACGAAGCGACGGGCCAGAGATCGGCACTCATGTCTGGAACAGGTCCAGAGGGAGGATAGCCTCGATTCGTTGCCGAGCCATACGTAGGACCAAGCCTAGGCGAGAACTGTACTTTGGCATGCGGGGACGTGGATGAAAGATGGTAGGACGAGAAGGAAGGCGACGCGTGTTGAGGTGAGTGCGAGGCCGGGCGCCACGTGAAAGACGTCGAGCGACTCGAAGGTGAAGGGGATCCATTCGAGAGTGATGACCCTCGCAGCGTGGGAGAAGTAGGGACAGAAAGCGATAGCGACCGCGAAGCGCCGATACTAGGTCTTGATGAGTGATCCTCGTCGTCGTCGTCGTCGTCGTCGTCATCACCATCGTCCCACTCGTGCGCCAAAGACGATGACGGTCTCCGGTTGCCAAACGAACGGCTGGGTCGTTCGTAGTACGCCTCTGGCGATTCGTAGTACGCCTCTGGCGATTCGTAGTACGCCTCTGGCGATTCGTCGAGCGACATTCCCTCCAGGTCGAGAAGCTCTTCCGGAATGGGCTCAAAAGCCGGCGAGTTGACTGCCGAGCTGGTCGCTGACTCAGTAAACCACCTCGCCTCCTCTTCCTCGGCCGAGAGCATCAAGGCAAGAGCGACCGCTTCATCCTCGGTCATGTTGTCCAATGAAGACGGTACTCCAAAGTTGACGGCAATACGATGCTCGTTCGTCAACCGCTGGACCCGATCGATGGACTCGTTCGATAGCGAATCGATCGACTCTTTGATCTCGGACCTCAGCTCCATCCCGGACCTGAAGCGTTCCGTCCGAGCCGACATCTTGCCTCCTACGCCAGCGACGCCCTTAAGCTTCTTTTTGCCTAGATCGGCCGCGATCCTCCAAGCGAGCACGCGATTACCGATTGCTACCACTACAGCTTCTCGATTAGCTCGGATGTGAGAAACACTCCAGCGCTCCTCGTCGTTGGCATCGATCTGGCCTGCCGCTAGCATTCGAGCCGGCATTCGCGGAGCCGTTCGATCCTTGAATGTTCGCAGCAGCGAACGCGTCAGCGCGTCGTAACAGCGGACCGTTCCGTCGAGTGATCCGACAAAGATCATCGCCTCGGTCACTTCGAGCGCCGTCACGCGAGATTCGGAGGTCGTCGTCGTTTGATGAGGGTCGACCTTGGCATCGGTCGAGTTGACGTCCCAGTCCCACGTGTGCACTCGGCCTGAAGCGTCGCCAGCGACGACGAATTTGCGTCGACCGAAAGAGCTCGAGCCCCCCGGTTGCTGGATATCCGATGAGGAATGGCCGAGCTCAGCCTCAAACAGTGATACTGTCGACCCTGCAAGGGAAGCAAGCGAAGCCTTGCTCGAAGACGTTGGAAGATTCTCATGGACGGGAGTCGAAGGGTCGTTAGGGGTGAACCCCGTGATGCGGCCTTCTCTCAGTGTCGAGTGAACCAGCGCCAGAGAAGCTGGAGGTTCGTCGAAGTCGAATGCGAACGCCGTCAAGTTTCCGAGGTGCTTGAACGGGTGCGCAAAGACGACGCGCGCAGGTGGCGATCGTGCGGCATCGAACGAGTACTTCAAGAACTCGGAGTGACCTGTTGCGTGGACCAATAACCGATGCGAATCATGCAGTGGAGAGTGATCGAAATGAAGGGCATCGATGGGGTCTGTAGTCCGCGAATCAAGCTCGTGGAAGGCGACAGTCTCGGCCGGTTCTTGCACGTGCCGGGTCTCAAGGTCGATCTGGGTCCAGCACAGCACGGCGCCAGTGCTCAGGCCTAGAGCGATCGCGGCTAGACGAGACTGCTTACCGCTCCAGCCGGGATCGAATGCCACTGCAGTTACCTTGGGAGATTCAGATCCGAGTCGTGCATCGTTGACAACGGTCGCTCGAATCGCCGCGTCGACGCGAGTGAACCAGATTTTGATCGCGGGTGCCATCCGATCCCTCGTATTTGAGTTCGAGCTCACTTGCCAGACGGCGACTAACCCATCCTGTCCCACCGAAACGAACACATCGGCTCGAGTCCGTGGGCCCGGCCGACCAAAGGCGAGCGCGACAACATCCGTTCCTTCTCGATGGGCGTTGTCGATGGCTCTCACTTCACCTCGCTCTCCCACACCGGCTACTACACCTCGGCCAGTCGCTCCACAGCTGACGATTCGGATCGTTCCATCCGCCATACCAAAGACTATCCGCGTCCCATCGGGTGAAATGACCGAGCTTGTGACCGGGATTGGTGCAAAGCCGAACGGGCGACCTAGGTTGTCCATGGGCGTGGCGTGCATGGTTCCTCGGGTCACCTTGCCAGTGAAAGGGATCGAATGAGCGGCCGAACCGAGCTGCTCGGACAAGGAGAGCAATACTGGCGACAGAACTGCGTGCGGTGTGCGAGGTGAGGATGAACCTGTGGCTGCCCCCGGCGAGAAGGGCAGATGGATGTGCATCGATGATAAGGGCCCGATGTTAGGGTTGTGGGTCAGAGCTGGTGTACGAGACTTGCTCCATCGACTGTGAGATGTCCATGAAGAAGTGTTTTAGTCGCCGAGAAACGGACTAGATCTAGTCTCATGTCAACTCACTGCAGTAGCAAGACCCGACTGCGGTACTCTGCCTTCCATGACGTCGATTCGATCCGGCGACCCAGTGAGACCGATCCATTCGGCGCGACGAGCCCATAGTACGTTTCAAAGGCGCTCTGTGTTCAAACAAGCGATTGATTAGAACGAACGCATTCGGGAGAATCTCGGATTGCGCTGCATCTACCCACCCTCCAGCTCGCTTCGTCCGAAATAACCTCGTTCCACCTTCGACAGACGAGTTGTGCTGCATTGAGGGATGACGGTGAAAGGTGGGCGAAAACGTGGGATAGTCGTTCGGTAGGTAGATTGTGTATCGGAACCGATCTGAGAAAGGTGTAGTCGGGTCAGCAACTTGACATCTTGGTCGTTGAAGCGGACTCGAAGCTGTTCGTCGAGTATGACGTCGCCACGGAGCTCGATCGCACGGAGCAAGACATGTTGCAGTGCCCTTTAGCTACAAGCTCATCTCGGTGAGAGATTTGTAAAATTCATCGCCTTCAAATGCAGGGCGTCGATCATGTCCAAACCAAATCTCGAAGGTCGGTCTCGATGCTGGCAGGCGACTTGGCGGCCCCCACACGCTTCATGCACAGCGGTGACCGGTGACCGGTGACGACCTAGAGAGTGCGACACGGATGACACTTACCCATACGCCTCTTTAGCCCTCATCTTACCCTTGCCTCCAGAAGGCCCAGCACTCATCCCGAGATGCCCATTCGACGTCGGTGTCGAGGCTACAGAGCTCGAAGGTGCACTCGCGGTCGGGGACGTCGGAAACGCTGACGTCGACGACAACGAGTCCGAAGGCCCACCGCCGCCACCGCCGAGAGTCCATGATCGCGGACCGTAGGACGTGTAGGACGTGTCAGGGACGCGGTTGACCATGGTGTGGAGGGATACGGATAGGCTATGGATGGATCAGGGCCCTGATGGGGGAGAGGGACGCTAAGCCGAGGCGCGGAGCGTTGGGAAAGAAGCCAAGAGTGGAACGTGCAGCTTCAGCCGAGGCAACAAGGCAAGCTCGAGTCAGACGCGTCGCGTCGCCGAATCCCGGAACGGCAACTGGCACCGGCGCGGTACCACTCACTAAAAGGTAAGGTGGTCATCCCCACAATAGGGCGAGCCACCTTTCAAGACTGGGAGGGTTTCTCATTGGGTCGTTTCAAGTTGTCGAAATACGTGTCAGCGAGCCAAATTTGCTCAATAAACAGATCGCGTTGATCGGAAGACCGAAGCATTCGACCCCCTGTGTTGGCCGCCGCCATCTGCCTGGCAAACCACCACACTTCGGCCAGGAAGGATCCAAAAAGAGTCTTAGTGATTACAGCTCAAGCAATTGGCAAGTAATGGCTCGGGAACGACAACATCTATTCTGAAGAGAAATGGTATGGTGTACATCAAATGCTAAATGGCCCCCTGAGACGATCATCATCCTTG
Organism: Microbotryum silenes-acaulis; assembly: GCA_003665825.1. NCBI lineage: Eukaryota > Fungi > Basidiomycota > Microbotryomycetes > Microbotryales > Microbotryaceae > Microbotryum > Microbotryum silenes-acaulis. Next base: position 1,081,131 of record QPFY01000006.1, read on the forward strand.
ATCGCGCCGGTTCCAGCCCCCCCGTCGACGGAAACATCGATCCCACCAAGTTTCAGTGAATGATCGTCCAGCGGTGGTTCAGTGAACTCGTCGCCATCTTCGTTGAGCATAATCACCGCTTCCTCGGCTTCTTCGCGATAAGCGCGCCATTGACGCGCCGCCTCCTTCTCTTGTCGATCTTCCTCGATTTCCTCTTCCTCCTCGTCTTCTTCCTCATTTTCGTCCTTTTCTTCATCCTTCTCCCCGTCTTCGTCTTCATCGTCATCATCTTCCTCTTCTTTCCCCTCTCCATCTTCCTCATCCTCCGACCCGTCCTCCTGATCAAGCGCCTCCATCTCCTTCTGCCTCGCCGCAATCTCCGCCGCCAAACTCGCCGACCTCGCCGCGAACTCATAATCGAACTGCTGGTTCCTCGCTCGCTCCCCTCCTCTCCCCAACGTGAATTCGCTCAACGCAATCTCGAGATTCGATCGTGCTTCATGTTCAGTGCTGAAGGGGGTCGAAGCGTCGAAATCGTTGAAAGCCGTCGAGTAATCGTCTGAGGGATCGACCGACGAAGCGGCTTTGGAGGACGCGGCGGAGGAGAAAGTCGACGATGCGCTGGAAGGGTAGGAAAAGTCCTCGTCGTGCTCGTGGCGATAGCCTCCGCTCGAGGTTGAAGGGTGCGGTTCGCGACCGTAGATCGAGCCGGCGCCACCTGCAGAGCCATCAAAGTTGAAACCGTAGGGATCCGCAGCTTCGTAGAACAAGGGTGTGATGGTCTCGCAGCGGTCGTCCATGCGGAGGGAGGAGCTCGATTCGTCAAAGCCGCCCAAGTCCTGGTTCGAAAGCGTCTCCTCGAACGACGCACGGGTGGACAGGACGGGTGCATCGGCGAACGTGACCGAAGTTTGTGTAAGTGGAGTCGTCGTCCAAGCATCGGCGACTGAAGAAGGCGGGCCTGACACGGCTTCCATATTGGATGGGATCTCGAACGAAATGGTACGCTCGATGAGCCCTTGTTGAGGGTCCACAAAGTCATTGGCTTCAAAATCAGTCACTTGGCGCCATCGATCGATCTGAGCCTCCGTGTCAAACGTCGGCACGAGCTCGAGAGCGGGCCAAACCGGCCGTTCTTGAGAATGAGAAGATACGACGCTCCCATTGCCCCCAACTGACGACGAGGATGACGAGGGCCACGAACTCGAGGGCACCTGAAAGGGCGCGTTCACGCTGCCGAAGGCGGAGTGGGGGTGTGAGCCGTTCTCGCTACTGATAACGTTGGGGTGGGCGATCACCGACGGGTCGGGCGTGACGTGTGTACCTGCACCCATCAAATCCCAGTTCTGCAGCTCTTCGACGCTGAGGGGCATCTGCCATGCGTGGCTCGGGAGTTTCGTAGACGTTGGAGTGTAGGCGATCGCATTCTCCTGCGGGAGCGGTACAGGCGCCTGTGGGCTGTCTGCCAGATGCCAAAAGGTTGGGTCGAGCGAGGCAAGGATCCGTTCGACCGCGGCATCGGAAGTGTCCTCTTCGGCTTTCGGCTCCAAAATAGGAGCATCGCGGGCGATATGCGCAGGCGCGGGAATGTACACTTGACTTTGCCGAGGAAAGAGCTCGCTCGGGGACGGCTTTATGTCGTGCGGTGAGATTGCGGGCTGCGGTGAAATTGATTCGGCCCTCGTCGAAGGGGAAGGCTTGCGCGAAGAAGCAGAGGAGGCTGAAGAGGAGGCGCGCGTTGAGGTAGAGTGACCGTGCGGTGGGTGCCATCCTACGACGGGGTACGGCGAGTACGCATGGGCTACGTGAGTCGTCGTGGCTTCATGTCCATGGGCCAAGTTGTGGGGCTTGCTCGCGGCGGTCGAGTCCTTCCTGCGACTGCCCGAGACGCTCTTCTTGCGCCCAAGGGTGCTCGTATCGTGTGGGCTCTCCGTCGAGGAGGCCGATGAACGCGTGGAAGAGCTTGACGAGACTTGGGATGGGTTCCGCCTCAATAGCGAGAAGGAAGGGTTGTTGAGCAGTTCTGTTGCGCCATTTGGTAGAGTAATGGGCGGAAGGCGTTCTGTGATGCAGATTCGGCAGAACGTCGTGCCGTGGTCAGTTCAAGCGGTGGGATATGAATCATGCTCATGGGCCCCATCGAACTTGCCCTCGCCAGAACAGTGGCACTTCATATGAGTGTTGGTCTCCTGGCGATGGCGCTGACATATGGAGCATTGCGTCTTGGGTCGACCTTTCTCTAAAGATGTAGAAAAGAGCACACGCGAGCGTCAGCTTGCGCGCCTCGTGGCCGGCGCGAGGTCGCATCCGGGAGAGCGCCCAAGAGCTGGACGTACTCTTGACCTCGGTGAGCGGACGATTGCCGTGGGCCTCTGGACAATTGGCACTGCGGTGCCCCTGTAGATGATGCAGCGGGAACTGGATCGTCAGTTACCGCCCCCCATGCGACCCAAACCCACTAGCTCCGCACGAAAGCGGGTCGCCGCGCGGATCATGCCCCCGTTGTGCGAACACGACGAGGCGGCCCGGACGGCGGCCCGGACGGCGGACAGCAGGCAGCGGAGACAGAGAGGAAGGCGAGGGCACTGACCCTCAAGCAGGGCTCGCACGTGAACTTGATACCGTCGATGATCATCTTGACTGTTCCAGCGTGGTCGATCTCGAGTTACAGGTCCAGCCGCTCGTTCGTGTCCGAGGTAGAGGGCGCCTTGTGCGATGCACGGCGACGGTTTCGGCCACTGCCCCGGACGGAAACAGGCCTGAGAGGGAAACGGTCCGGGAGCGGCGAAGCAGGCGGAGATGAATGTGGTGCAGCTGAGTACGCTTTATCCTCCAAGACGAAGAGCCCGTGGATGATCCACTCGTGTTATTGGCGCGAGCTCATGGTTCGACGGAGAGGGATGATGGCGTCAACAGCGTCTCGATCGCCCAGTGGTCCTGCGGTTTCAGAGTCCGAAGTGTATGCGTCGAAAGCGGAGCGGGAAGGAGTGAAGCGCGTGACACCGGTCGGCGCACGCCTACAGAAGCCTACAGATGCACAAAGTCGCAGACGTTTCTGATTGGTCCGAGTCGAGGCGGCCAATCATATCACGTACAATGTACCCATCACAGGATGTCTACTTCTGCTCCAGTGTAATAATACTGCAAAATGTGTCGTGAAACGTAAAACAAAGTGTCTCAAGATTTTGTTGCGCCAGGTGTGTATGAGCTGAGGGCGCGGAAGTCCTGCTCGGAGCGCCCCTTGGTTTGGTCACTTGGTCACGGGGTACTCGCCGAGGGGCGTGGGATGGAGAAAAGTGTTACAGCATTACAAGAACGCAGCTAAGCGTCCCAAGAGATTCAGACACAAATCCCCCGAACTAGGAACATACTAAAGCTACATAGATGGCCAAGGTCACTTTCCAAACCCACAAACTTCCGTCTTTCCTCGAACCCCACCGTCTAAATCTCGTCCGAGAACGACTTGGTAATGTCGCCATCGCGACGGGTGTAGCCGTTGTTGCGGAACAAGGCCGACTTCGTGAAGGCCTCGACGTCGTAAATCTCCAACTCCTTGGCACGCGTCTCGAAATCGGCGACCTTGATCACCACGCTCGCCGGGGCTTGTCCGTTGCGCACGGTGAGGTAACGCACGCGGTCCTTGATGAGTTGCCCAAGCAAGAAGGCGAGCACCTCCTCGTGATCGGTCGCGACGCGCAAGTACTTGCGGAACCCTCGCTCGAGCTGCCGCTTGATCGACGACTTCTGTGCCGACACGAATGATCCTACCATGACCTGGATCGCGAGGTCAATATCGTCGCTGCGCACGTACTCGCGTAGGTGCATCTTGGCGCTCGCTTCGGCCATACGGATCATCGACTCGAGATGTCGCACCGTGATCGGGTACGACCCCGTCGACAAAGACTCGCGGCGCAACTCCGAGTAGAGCTTGGAGATTTTGTCCTGGTCCATCATGTGCAGCTGCGGCTTGATGCGATCGCGAGCGTATTGGATGTACTTGCGCAGCAAGTCCTGGGGGATGAGCTGTTTATTTCGCGATTGGACGGCATTCAGTCAGCAAGTTGGACCTGATGCACTCATTGTATCAGATGGGGGGACACTCACATCCAGGTCGAGCGCAGTCGCGATCTGCACCTCGTCCACGGCGGGGTCAAACTCGGGATGACTGCGCAAATGACTTCCGACGACGAACTTGGCGAGCATCTCATCGATAACAGGGTCAGCCGCATCCTTGACGACGCAGAGGATATCGAAACGCGACAGAATCGGCTCCGTCAACTCGACGTTCTGGCTGAACGGGATTGTTGGGTTGTAGCGACCTCGGATCGGGTTGGCCGCGGCGACGATGGCGCAACGGGCCTGCAACGTCGTCACAATACCAGCCTTCGAGATCGAGATCGACTGCTGTTCCATGGCTTCGTGGATCGAGGTTCTGAACCGATGTTTTGCCTGTATGTCAGCTCCTGCACACTCAAACTGTTTCCCATCGGCACTTACCGATCGGCGTCGTTCATCTTGTCAAACTCGTCGATCATGCACACACCCTTGTCGGCCAGCACGAGCGCACCACCCTCGAGCGTCCACTCTCGCGTGACCGGATCCTTTCGGACACTCGCTGTCAAACCCACGGCGCTAGCTCCTTGACCCGTTGCAAAGACGGCTCGGTTCGCCGTCTTCTCGACGTACTTGAGGAACTGCGACTTGGCCGTACCGGGGTCACCGAGCATGAGCACGTTGATGTCACCACGGATGCGATGTTTGCGATTGATATCCTTGGGTACACCACCAAAGAGCGACAAGGCAATTGCGGTCTTGATGTCCTCGTGGCCGTAGATCGAAGGCGCGATACTCTTGATGATGCGCTTGCCGACACGCTCGTCGCGCGACAACGCGCGGATCGCCGTCTCGTCCTCCTCCGTCAGACGGAACGAGGCGAACTGATCCTCTTTCTTGTTGATGTGATTTGCCTCGAGGATCGTCGAGAAGACGGGAAAGCCGTTCTTGACGTTCAACGACGTGTCAAAGTTGTTGCGGTAGATTCCCGTCACTTCGATCTCTTCTCCGGGCTTGGCCGAGTCGATCAAGTCCCAGAGCAGGATGACCTCACGGTGACGAGGCAAGCGACCGGCGGGAACGGAGCCGGGCGATTCTTGCAGCGTCATCTTTTGGTAGTTGCGGTAGACGGTCTGGAGATGCGGAAGCGCAAGTCAGCATAATTGCACGAGAAGATAAGCCCAGCACAACATCTACAAAGGACTGACCTGCTCAGAATTGACATTGAAAGGTCCTTTGGCTCCGCAGCTCGAGCAGAAGCTGATGCGAATCTCGGTCGTTGCTTCCTGGTAGAAGGGTCCAAGCACTTCGCCGCAACGTCCACAATCAAACTTGACGTACTTGAGCTGAGGAAACACGCCCGATCTTCGAGTGACGACACCAGCGACACGGACGAGGGCATCCAAGTGGACCTGGCGCAGATCACGAAGCGTGAACGAGGTCGGCAGGTCCGTGATGCGGACGTGAACCTCGGCGTGGATACGGGAATAGTCGACGTAGAAGAGCAAGATGACATCGAGAGCAACCTCGTCAAAGATGGGGAGCATGGCGGAAGGGGAGTTGGCCAAGAAGTAGGACAGGATCGCCCTGGAATCCGCGAGGTGGGCGAACGAAATTTCGAGCGATTCCAAGTTGACTATAGGGTAGACGAGTCGTCCGTCAGAATTCGGTCAAGAGGGCCAAAGTAAGAACGAGCGCGATGTGTGACTTACGTTCACCGAGCTGGCGAATACGTTGACCATAGATCGAGACACCTTGGGGGTCGGTGTAGGTCATGAGGAAGGACTTGAACTCGCGCATGATGGTGCGGCGGACACGAGGGTCCTCGATCCACTGAGCAATCGAGTCGGCTTGAATGTCGGCCAATTGCTCGATGGGCATTTCCTGCAGAGCAGCCGAAGCAAGATGAGTTCGGTTCAGTGAAGAGAACTCTCCTTCAAGCCGGGCTAGCTTACCTCTTCGACAGCATCATCTTCAAACGCCTCCTCATCGTAGTTGCGCCTGACACGGCGCTGGCCGAGCAGACGGTTCTCGTCCTCACTGTCCTCCTCGTCACTCGCGAGAAAGGCGGGCATACGTTGCCGCCGGCGTTGGCCACCCTGCTGGCGTGCAAAGCGTCGATCACGGTTCGCCATCTGGGCCTCGGCAGCGCGACGCGCATCGGGGTCGTCGGAAAAGTCTTCGTCGTCGTTCAGGTCGCCAGCATCGTATCGATCGAGGCGGTTGTTCTCGATGTAATCGCTGTCAAGCCGTGTGCGCGCGAGGATGGAGAGATCAATTTCCATCGAGACGCGACGAGGGTCTGAGTATCAACGCAGTCGAGTACTCACTTTCCCATCTCTTCGCCGAAAAGGTCCTCGCCGTCACCTTCCTCACCATCGGTCATATCGAGCGGGATGCCATCCTCCTCGACATCATCGTCAAAGTCACTAAAGCCAGGCGGCGGCGAACTCGCGGGCAATGACGAGGGAGGAGCCGACGAAGGGGGTGGTGACCCAGCTCGTGCCTCGATGGGTCCAGTAGGGGACGATTGTCGGATTGGGGAAGGGGAACGACCTCGCTTCTGAGCGGAGGAAGGTGGCGCCGACTGCGCAAGGTGGAAGCAAGCGGATTGGAACAGGTCAGCTTTGGAGCCGGGTGGGAGGCGACGACGCGTCTGGTCTCGCCTGCATGTGATGCAGGCTGACGCGCGTGTACGATGCTTCACTCGCCATTATGAGCTGCACCGAGATGTTTCAAGCGTAGAACACGCGTCCAAGAGAAGTGTATGGAGCTGTAGGGGGTGATCCATGGTGTCAGTAGCGGTTCATCACGCGTCGCTAGTCAGGAGCGGCGTGCGAGATCGGGCGGCCCGAAGGAGCGGGCGTCACAGGCATGGACGACGAGCTCCACCTATGGACGAGCACAGCAAGAAGTGTTGGTAAGACTTACAGGACTCTCTTTGGGCTCTCCGTCAGTGGTCAGAACAGAGCGTTCAGAGTTGCGGGATGGACTCGGAGGTGAAAGCAGAAAGGTGCGCGTCCCAACCCAACTTGACGCGTTTATTGGGACCGCGTTTCATTTTTGATCGTCACGCGCTCGCGCTCGACGAGCAGGCCTTACAGAAATCCGACGGCGCACAACTTGGTGCGGCCCCGGGAAGCTTCTTGACCGATGCAATCTACCTCATTCAAATCAAGGGCCAAAGCGTGGGAGTCTATCTTCAGCAGCGCCGGCCATCATCCGCCTTGAACCTTCTAACCTGTAACGTGTCGCGGGGCCGTCCTGGTCCTTTCACTGCTGCATACCCAGCGAACTCCGCGCGCAATATCGAGCAATTCACGTGATAATAAATGCAGTAGCCAAAGCTCGCGTAGACGAGTGATTTCAAGATATTCGCAGAAAGCTCGATGGAACGTTTGACTGCCCACCGGAGGTCCGGGGTGAGGACTTGAAGATCGACCTGACTAAGCTGGCGAGTCCTTGAACTTGGGAGAAGGAGGAGTCTAACTCAGTCCGGGCTGCCGATTGGACCATCTTCAAAGCCGATGTATCAATAAAATCGAATCACGAGTGTATGCATGTAAAGGCCGCAAGGTTCAAGGTGTACCCCGACTCGGAGACACACTGCAGCTGAGAGCGGACCCCGGCGCCACTGGTGTGTTCCTCACGTGATCGCACCGCCGGTCCTAGATCACCGGTCCGGGTGGGCATAGTCAGTGGCCATCGAATGGCAAAGAGCTGCTCGTCCTGCGTAGCCGAAAACAATGGCTAGCTGAAACGAGGGTCAAGTGGCGACGTATGCCACCGCTGTGAGCTGGACCTTGAATCTTGATGCTCCACTGCAGATGGCAGGAGATGAGATGGCACACCCGAAAGAGCGCGACTGGCGCACCGCTCGTGGTTGGCGTCCGTCTCCTCCTGGCCTTGCTCGCGCTGCGCCTGCATCGACGTACGATGGAGTCACAACCCGCGATCAAGCAACTGGCGATCCTCATCTCTCGCTCGCTCAACACGCTCAACCCGAACGAACTGCTGGCCAAGTCGGTGTTCGAGCTGTCGCAGTCGCACACGCTGACTTCGTTCACCAACGCGATCAGCGCCTTTGGTCGTTTCTCCCCGCACGACGCCCAGCAGATTTACGAGCTCTGTCAGAAGCAGGACACCATCAACGAGGCCTTCCATGCGCCCGGCAGTGGCTTGACCGTCGTGGATGCGGATGTTCTGCAGCCTGACGCACCGCCGGCAAGGCCGGGGCTGTCCGTCGGAGGCAGTGGGGACGGCCGTACGGAGGACAAGCACGTCTTTAGGGCACCGTCGGTACCCCAACGCAGCCAATTGGGTCTGGATCGACTCGCACAGGAGAAGCGTAGGCAGAGGGGGGACGCCACCGCTTCCAATCGCGCCTCGTCGAGTGGGGGCGAGCACCACCGCCCTCCCGTCAAGCGCCTCAAGTACGACGAGGAGGACGAAGTACCCCACGACGATTTCAAGAGTGAGTTCTAGACCATGGTGGTAACTTCGTCGCATCGCTGACTCTTTCTTCTCCCCTAGTCCCGTCTCGAACCGGACCGTCCAACCTGCGCGCCCGACCCGACGACACCCCTTCCCACCCTGGAGGTCTCTCCCAAACGGCCCGACAAAAGCTCGAAGAGCACCGAGCAAAGAAAACGGCCAAGTCACGACCCGAAGGTGTCGTCGACTCGCGCTACGAACGGGACCGCGACGAAGCCGGCAAGAGGGCGATGGAAGGCTTCCGCGATCGACTGAACCGCAACGATGGTCGAGACTATGGCAGTCGAGGAGGGCGGAGGAAGGATTGGGACGAGGAAGGCCGTTCGAGAGATCAGAGGGATGATCGATGGGCTCAACGAGCGCCGCCCTCGCGGGACAATGGCAGGACACCGCGCCGAGACGTCGACGACACGCCCAGTAACGCCGAGATCACGGCCCATCGCGTCAAGAACCAGTCGTGGGATTCGACACCTTCTTCATCGCGTGGTGGTGGCGGTGGTGGCGGTCGGTCACGTCCTCACCACTCGTGGGACTCGACACCCCGATCCTCGGTCCATGGAAGCACCAAGGGCTCGAGTGCGCGAGAGTGGGACACCCCTCGATCCGTCCGAGCCGGATTCGGCGACGAATCCCCGGGTCCTCTTCCACCCCCTTCGTCGGTCGTCGACGAGCAAGAATGGGCCAAAGAGCAACAGCGCCTCGATCGAGACTGGTACAACTCGGATGAGATGGGTGGCGAGGCCGGGGACAACTCGGCTTTCGGTGGCTACGACGACTATGATAGCCAGAAGGAGGCTGAACTACTGCGTCGAGCGAACGGAGGCGGAGGACCCAAGAAACGTGTGACGGCTCGTCAAGCTGCTTACAACGCCGACAACGAATCGTGGGAGGAGAACCGACTGGCGCTCTCGGGTGTCACGGGTGAACGCCGACAACTCGACTTTGACTCGCTCGACGACGACGAAGAGACCAAAGTCCATCTGCTGGTCCACGATCTCAAGCCGCCATTCCTCGACGGTCGTCTCACGTTCACCAAGCAGCTCGATCCCGTCAACCCAATTCGAGATCCGACTAGTGATTTGGCCGTCTTTGCCAAGAAGGGCAGCTTGCTCGTCGTCGAACGGCGACAGCAGAAGGAGCGAGAAAAGGCAGCGGCCAAGGTTGCGCAGCTGGCGGGGACAGTATTGGGGAACCTGACCGGTGTCAAGGAGAAGGAGGAGGAGCCGGAAAGTAAGTCGATGAGAGATCACACCTTCGGGTTTACTTCTCGGGTGCTGACTCTGTTCTCTCGGATTTGCAGAACTTCCGACCGCGTCCATCGCCAAGGGCAAGCAGCGCGCGCGACGTGACGAAGACAACGAAGACACGAGCGCCAACTCGGACTCCAAGTTTGCGTCTCATCTCAAAGCCGCAGGTCAGGGCTCGAGTGCATTCTCTCGCAACAAGTCGCTCAAACAGCAGCGACAATACCTGCCAGCCTTCGCTTCTCGCGAGGATCTGCTCAAGGTCGTTCGAGAAAACCAAGGTGAGCCCTTTTTCGGACTCAATTCAGTCATTGCGGCTGACATGGGTGACATCGTTGGGTCCAGTCGTCATCTGTATCGGCGAAACTGGATCGGGCAAGACGACTCAGTTGACGCAGTTCCTGCACGAAGAAGGCTACAGCGACTTTGGGGTCATCGGGTGCACGCAACCTCGTCGTGTTGCCGCGATGAGTGTTGCCAAGCGAGTCAGTGAGGAAATGGAGGTCGAGCTCGGGGCAGAGGTCGGCTACGTCATACGCTTCGAAGATTGCACGAGCGACAAAACCGTCATCAAGTGTGAGCCTGTTTCGTCGGCCATAAGTCCGAAAGACGAGAGACTGAGCTTTGCGAGTCGGTTGTATTACAGACATGACGGATGGTGTACTTCTTCGAGAGTCCCTCAACGAGGGTGATCTGGAACGGTACAGCGTCATCATCCTCGACGAGGCCCACGAGCGCTCCCTCAACACCGATATTTTGATGGGTTTGCTCAGGAAGAGTGAGCTATTGCACGTGTCTTGGCTCGTTCTATGGTTGCTGATCTCATCGTTCTTTGCAGTACTTTCTCGTCGACGTGATCTTAAGCTCATCGTGACCTCTGCGACCATGAACGCCGAAAAGGTGAGAGCTGTCGCTCGCGGATTCTTCCCGGCCATAGGGACCAGGACTGACGAGTCATTCATCTTGAGCATCTGCAGTTCTCCAAGTTCTACGACGACGCTCCCTGCTTCACGATACCGGGCCGAACCTTCCCGGTCGACATCCTGTTCAGCAAGACACCTTGCGAGGATTATGTCGACAGTGCGGTCAAGCAGGCTCTACAGATCCACATTTCGCACCCACCTGGCGATATCCTCGTCTTCATGACGGGTCAAGAGGACATCGAGGTCACGTGCGCCGTCATCACGGAGCGTCTCGCTCAAGTCGAAGATGCGGCCGAGTTGGCCGTTTTGCCCATCTATTCGCAGATGCCGGCAGATCTACAAGCCAAGATCTTCGAGGCGACCGAAGATGGACGCCGCAAGTGCATCGTCGCCACCAACATCGCCGAGACTTCGTTAACCGTCGATGGTATCATGTATGTCGTTGATGCTGGCTACAGTAAGCTCAAGGTCTATAACCCTCGCATGGGTATGGACTCGTTGCAAGTGACGCCGATCAGTCAAGCCAACACGAACCAGCGAGCCGGGCGAGCTGGAAGGACTGGTGCAGGGTGAGCCTTTCCTTATTCTTCCTGTACGATGCGCTTTGATTTGACTCGCTCATGCGCTTCTCGCCGTTTCAGTACTGCCTATCGACTCTTCACCGAGATGGCATACCGCGACGAAATGTTCCCCAACACGATTCCCGAGATTCAACGTACGAACCTCGCCAACACGGTCCTGCTTCTCAAGTCACTCGGGGTCAAGAACCTCCTTGAGTTCGACTTCATGGACCCTCCACCGCAAGAGAACATCCTCAACTCGATGTATCAACTCTGGGTCCTCGGTGCGCTCGATAACACGGGTGAACTGACCTCGCTCGGACGCAAGATGGCCAACTTTCCTATGGATCCTGCACTAGCCAAAATGCTCATCGTTTCCGTCGAACGTCATTGTTCGGCTGAGGTCCTGACGATCGTTTCGATGTTGTCGGTTCCGAGCGTGTTCTATCGCCCCAAGGAGAGGATCGAAGAGAGTGATGCGGCGAGGGAGAAGTTCTTCGTGCCGGAGAGTGATCATCTTACGCTCTTGCACGTTTATACCCAGTGGAAGAGCAACGGGTCAGTACTTGTGCGATCGAGAATTCTCGCAAAAGGACTCAAAAAGCTGACCCAACCTCAGCTTCACCATCGCAGCTACCGGGATGACTGGGCGACGAAGCATTTCCTACACCCGAAGACCCTGCGCAAGGCTCGTGAAGTGCGCATGCAACTGCTCGACATCATGAAACACCAAAAGCTCGACATCATTCCGTGCGGTACCGACTGGGACGTCATTCGGTGAGATTCTTGAACCGCATGGTCTTCAGGAAAAGCCAAGCTCTGGGTTCTCATGCCCGTCTTCTCTTTCCCTGTTCGAACAGCAAAACGATCTGCGCCGCCTATTTCCACCAAGCTGCCCGCGTTAAAGGGATCGGAGAATACCAGCATTGTCGCACGGGAGTGCCGATGAACTTGCACCCTACGAGCGCGTTGTACGGTCTCGGCTTCTTACCCGATTATACAGTGTACCATGAGTTGGTGCTCACTTCGAAAGAGTATATGTCCACGGTGACTTCGGTGCAGCCTGAGTGGTTGGCCGAGTTGGGTAACAAGGTGATTAAAGTCGATGGGTGATGGATGAGTTGGTGTCGGATGCGGGCTAACCGGATATGTGATGGGTGTTTGTGCAGTTCTACTCGATTCGCGAACAAACGTTCGGGGAAAGTGCTCGACGTGCTCGTGACAAGGGTACGTTCCATTGCTGAGCGTATCAATTACAGGACCCCAAGGCTAACGGTTGCATTTCTATCTCCACAGCGTTTGAATCCGAATCCCAAGCCGAGATGGACCTCAAGCTCCAATTCGCCAAAGACGAAGAAGCGGCCATGGAACGAGCAAAGGCCGCCAAGAGTGTGGCGAGTACACCGAGGATCGCCGGTGTGGGAGCTCCGACGCCCAAGAGGACACCCAGACGCTTTGGGTTCTGAATGGGTATCAAAATTTGCACCTTGCATCATGCGATGAAGTGTCTGAGTAGTTGTTGCTAGATGGGCGGAATTCATGTCGAGGTTGATGGCTTGTTCGAAGCGTGCTCTTGGGCTATCCGCATCACGTCGAGCCAAACCTGCTCGACCAATTCTCCACCCCGCTGTGTACCTTCATCCCAGTCGATATTTTGCACCTGATCTCTTCCTAAAGGCTCAAGGACATAGGAGGCGACCTCGGCCTTGTTCTCTGGTCTGCCTATCCCGATTCGTATCCGATTGAAATCCCGATTGCCCAAAGCGCCTTCGACGGACCTGACTCCATTATGACCTCTTGGTGATCCCCCTCGCTGAATCTTGAACGATCCAGGTTTGAGATCGAGATCGTCTTGAAGGGTCAAGATCTTCCATCCGTCCACTCGGGACTTCGAATGCACCATCGATGCCGATGCCGACGACCCCAAGAAACTCTTCGACGCTTCACCGATCACAGGCCCACAAACGTTCATCAACCTTTTGGGAAGACAGAACATCAACTCGAACGGCAGGTAACCCCCCCCTTGGGCGGACGCAGCATTCTGAGAATGAACGGTGATGATCGTAGACCAAACGTGTTTAGAGGAATCGAGTTTGAGGTGGGGAGTTCCGGAGGAATGGGGTAGGGAGGCCGCTTTGTGGGCAAGGGCTTTGAGTAGTATTTGACCTATAGAGTGACGTGTGAGCGGGTAGGGGTAGTTGCCCAGGCCTGGGGGAAGGGATACAGAGGAACGGTGAGTTGAGGGAAGTCACGTGGTGGCCGCCGCGGCGAGGAGGAGGAAACGGGGACTGACCTGCGATGACGAAACGACGAGCAGCGGCGACCATGAGAGGGGGAGATCCGCCGCTAGGGAGGGAAAAGAAGAGGCTGAGGGAAGTATTAGGATCGATGGTGAAGAGGGAGAGACAGAGAGGGGACCAAACCGGAAGCGAATAGTGGCCGATGCGGGTGTGGCATTAGTCAGGAAACACCCAGGAAACAGACCGGCGCGCGAGCTTGGGAAAAGGTACAGCGGAGGTCATTGGCCTCTCTCTCTGCCTTTCTACAGCATTCAGCTCTACCCGCCCGAATCGGACACTCGCAAGATTGATTCCGTTCCGACACAGCTTCTCAAGGGATCGGAGAAGTCGCCGAGAAAGTCGGAACGGTCGCGTGGTGTGATCGGCGTTAGGAGAGCGGGTGGAGGGCGTTAGGAGAGCAAGTGGAGCTTCGCAGCCAGCTCCGCAATCGATCGTCGGAGCTCACCACGGTCGCACACTGCATACCACAAGCCTCTCAACGAGTGCCCCATGTCCAGCTCCAATCAAGAATCCAACGGTCCCTCGACATCGGCTCTCTCCTCTCCCGACTCTCCCTCTGCGTCGGACATGTCATCGTCCGGCATCTCGCTCGGACTGGCTCGCATTCACCGCCTTCTCTCGTGCCTCCACTCGCCCCACCTCTCGACACCGATCATCCACATCTCCGGAACGAATGGCAAAGGATCCGTATCATCGTACCTCTCCTCGGTGCTCACCGTCGCCGGTCTTCGCGTGGGAAGGTTCAATTCCCCCCACTTGGTCGACGAATGGGACTGTCTTACTCTCCCCCACGACCGGACCGTCCCTCGCAAGATCTACGAATCGATCAAAGCTCAGGTTATGCACACGAACAAGCTCGAGCAAATCGGTGCGACCCCATTCGAGATCCTCACCGCGACCGCTTATTCAGTCTTTGCCTCGACCGAACCCAAATTGGATCTCGCGGTCATCGAAGTCGGGATGGGTGGAGCCACAGACGCGACCAATGTCGTTCCGGCGGACAAGACGTTGATGTCCATCATCACTTCGATCGAATTGGAGCATCAGAAGTTCCTCGGGAATACAATCGCTGAGATCGCAGAGGTCAAGGCGGGAATCATCAAGAAGGGGACCGAGGTCGTTTTGGCACAGCAGAGGCATCAGGAAGTACAAGACGTCGTCAAAAGGATAGCAAAACAACAAGAGGCGAGGTTGTACATTGCTGGAGAAGCTCTACCTCATCACGCCACCACGAACGCTTTTACGGAAAACTCGTCGTCCCCCACTTCTTCCCTCGTCTCAATCCCTTTGACTCCCATCTCCTTCCACCCTCCTTCCCTCCCCTCAACGCGCTCCACAACCCTTCCCGATTCGATCCGAGCGAACCTCCCTCTCCCAGGTTCCTACCAATACCAAAATAGCGCCGTTGCCCTGCTCGCTGTCGAACTGCTCCGTACCTCCTCCCGTCCTCTTTCCCTTGTCCCGGCTTTGTCGAACGTTTCTCCTCTGGCCTACCGAAAAGGAATCGAAGCGACTCGGTGGGCAGGACGATTGGATTGGGTCAACCTTCCCTCTGAACTAAGTAGGACCAAACACCCCATCTTGATCGACGGAGCGCACAACCCTTCATCAGCCGAACAACTTTACCAGTACCTACACACCCTTGCCGAGGACTCGGCACCGACGACGTTGATCATTGCTATTTCGGCCCCGAGACCACCGACGGTACTCTTGGAACCCCTTTTAAGACCCCGAGGATCGATCCTCAAGGTCGTGTGTGTAGGTTTTAGTCGTCCCGATGGGATGCCTTGGATAGAACCGACGCCCCCCGAAGAGATCAGGGAGATCCTTCTTCGTGACCCAGCGTTCGAGCACGTGCAAGAGGTACAGGCCTTCGGGGACGTTGAGCAGGCTTTGAAGAGTTTATGGGAGGGGGATCGCGTCGTGATAGCGGGGAGTTTGTATTTGGCCGCGGATGTGTATCGGTTGATTAGGAGGGGGAGGGAAGGGGAGGCGGAGGCGGATGCATAAGTTTGCGTAGGCGGCTTCCTTTGTGGCTATTATAACGTTGTCATACTCTTCTAACCCCCTCTCGAGACGAAAGTACGAGAATCTTATGTATTCGTGTATAAGAATACAGGGACAAAATGAACTGCCACTGCACACAAAACAAATATGCGCAAAAGACCAACGAAGCTACAAGACCTTCTCCTCATTCCCCCTGCTCCTCCTCCTCAACCAACTGAAAAGGCCACGCCAGGACCTCATTCTTATACTCGGCCTCACTCCTCGTCTCCAACAGATAACGACTGACGAAAACACCCACCAGAGCCGCAAGACCGCCAAAACGGAGTACCCATACGACGTCGTTGGCTCCTCGAAGACCGTCTGTGGGTTCGGAGTCGCTACCTCCTCCGCCTTCGGAAGCGAAGGTGGAGACGAGGAGTTCGAGTCCGCGTCGCAGCACGAGATCGGTCGGTTTCCCATTCCCTTCGTTTACGGAACGTTTCTTCTCCAATAGAGAGAAGATGCAAGCCGCCACGACAGCGACGAAGAACTGCGGCACGCAACACGCTTGGTTGTGGATGCCTAGAATCGTACCTCCCGCTGTAGAGCTCGAGTTCGATGCGGCTGGATCGGAATGCGCTTCTCGATGGCCTCGCTCCTCGATTCGTCCTTGAGAACCACGTGGCGAACCCCTCGAAACCCCCTCAGGCCTCGATGACAAAAGCGGTGAACATTCCGCCACCCCCTGTCTGACCCTCTCTAGCTGCGAAGAGGAATGCGCAAAAGGTGGCGGGGGAGGCGAAAAGGGTTTCTTCTTCGATCCCCGATCGAAATGCGTACTCCCGTAGTTTTCTCGGGAGGGTGCTTGAGAGGGACTCGTACTTGCGTCTTCCGAGGAGGGAAGAGAGGATGCGGTCGGAGCAGATGCGGGCTCGATTTCGCGGATGGATTCCATGACGAGGGCGAAAGGGACCTAAAGTGAAAGCGATACAAATCAGCAAGGTTACCCCGAAAGGATATCGTCCAGGTACTCACCCAACACTGCACTGCCCAAGAAACGCCACAGAACGCCACAATACTCATCGCCCCTTCTACCGTCTTGACCCAAAACGTCGCGACCATGGCAAAAGCATACAACGCGGTCCCCAAAGTCCACATATTCCTCGGTGTCATGTTCGCCAATAAATGCCTCATCAGCCTACCCTTCTTCGACGTCCTTGATAGTCGCTTGTCGACGATTTTTCTGCGGCCTAGAGTCGTTAACCAGGGTAGCAACGATCCCGACCCGAGGGAGACGAGCGCATAAAGCAGCAGAGCCAATGAACCGGCCCTCGTCGCCGTATCCGTCGAAGGTTCCTCTTGATCAGGCGGCAGACTCGCATAAAGTACTTCGGCGACGTACGACGTCGAATAAAACAAAAAGGGGAACCAAGCGGTCCATTGGAAGAATTGGAGATAACAGACCCTTCGTACGGAGAGGGGGAGTTCGCGAGTCGCTTTGCGGACGTTGATCCAGATGCTGGACCAGCGGATCCCCCGGTTTGCTGTCTGGAGCTCGGAGGAGGAAATGCGTTCGACTTGGGTCCAACAGGTGATGGCGACGCAGAGGGTCATGACGACGCAAGCCATGACGGCCAATTTACGGAACTGACCTCCACCGACCCAGGAAAGGGCGGCCCAATGCCCTAGATCGATGTAACCCGCGCCGTAGCCGAAGATGTTGGCGAAATGGGTCATGCGACCGTGCCAGGCGTTGGCGACGTTTTGTTGATGCCTTGGGGATTGGTCGAGGATCAGGGCCTAGGGGGTGAGAGGCGGTGTCAGGATCAGACCGTGCTGCGTCGTGAGCCTTGGGTAGAACGGATTACCGACTCACGCGCAACGAGGCCTGTAGTCCGTTGAGACTGAAGTCGAGAACGTAAAAGCCTAGGACCCCGATCGCGATCGCGCTTGCTCGAACGTGGTCCTCCTGCTTGGGATCCCAATCGCCCAGGCCGGACCACCCACTCAACAAGGAGCCAATCTCGTTGGCATAAGCGACGAAAAGAGTCGAGACGACGACCGAGGCAGCCGAGGCGGCGATGAACGCTCTTCGTCTGTACTTTGTTTTCGATGCATCGGACAAGGCTCCGATGATAGGTTGCATGATCAAGCCTGCCAACGGTCCTGCGAGCCATACGAGGGAAGTGGCGCGTTTGGTCAGACCGAGGGACAAGAGGTAAGGTGTGCCAAACGCCATTTCGACCGTCCACGCGAGTTGAGCACCGGCTAGACCGAGGGTCAACTTGACGAGGTCAAAGGTGGTGAGGTCGGGGGTGGAGGAGGAGGAGGTGGAGGAGGAGGTGCCGGTGCCGGTGTGGTCTAGGGGGTGCTTGTCCGAGTTGGTGCGCGTGGGATGTGGTTGATGGGACTGTGGTTTGTAGCCCATGATCCCCTGTGCGACCCTTCGACAGCTGGTTTCATCGTCCTCTTCCTCTTCGTCGTCGTCGTCTCCGGCTGCGAGACGTTCGCCCGTTGAGGCGTAGTATTCTTCTCCACGGTGGGGTGGGGTGCCAATCGGGGCGGTAAGTGGGGGGCCGGCTGTGAGGGGTCTCCGACTGCCCGGCAGAGTGATGGCGGATGGTGTTCGGGTGTGCCGGTTCGACGAAGGTGACGAGGCACAAGAAGAGGACGATGACTCCCGGTGAGGTGTTGTGTTCGTCACGGTGGTCGTCGTGGGCTGGTTCTGGTCCTTGTGGGCGCTCCCGCCTGCGCCTGGTCGATGAGCACTCGAACGACTCAACAAGTTCGACGTCGCATGGGAGAGAGAAGAAGGCCCAAACTTGGGCGAAGCGTGTTGAGGTGGTGCACTCCCAGTGTGGACCAAATCAGCGAACGACTCGTAGGTGGTGTGGTGTGCAGGCAGGGTCGGTGTCGTCGGTGTCGTTGCGGTCGGTGGTCCGGACGAGGTGCGACGAGAGGTGCCGTTGTTGGCAGTGCTGCCACGAGCGGAACGCGTCGAGGCTCGTCGCGAGCTCATGGCGCGGGGGAGGGTGGGTGTGACTGTGCGATGGGGCAGCGCGGTTGAGGCCCTCCACTGCACCGTGGTCCGTGTGGGAGCCGGTTGGAAAGGAGACCCCACGTTCAACTCGGCGCGGGCCGGTCGGTTTCGGAGTGTGGCCGAGTCTGGCCGAGTCTGGCCGAGTCTGGCCGAGTCTGGCCGAGTCTGGCCCAAGTGACAGCCGAGCGCGCGTACCTCCTAGCCTACCAACTGGATATTACTATCACTATTGCTGAATAGTAGCAATACGGTAACCTACCCAAGCCTATACTTACGCGCGCTCTGTTGGCGACGAGTCACTGCGAGCCACCGATTAGTGAGGCACGGCCACTGCACGACTGGAGATCGCCTACTGGGCCGCTGGAAACGAATCGATATCTTGGTCTCCACACCAGGTCGACAGTCATCTGTGTGTTTCTCGTCGTCGTCAAGCCGTCGTCAGCGCGTCGTCGACCGGTCGCCCAGCTGCGCACGTCACCATCCCCCAGTCACCTCCGAGCGAGCAGGCTCACTGCGATAACCGTCTCGGTCGAGCAAGCACCTCTGCAATTCAGTTGCATCTCTCGTCTGAGCTCAGCACGCTCCACCACTAACCGTCTGCTCACCAGTGACGAGTGACGAGTGACGAGTGTCCATGTCGAGCCCGAACGGGGGCCTGGCCAAAGTGCCGACCACTCCGATCAGCACCATGCCCGAGCTCGATCCAGAGACGGAGGAGCTGTGGAGTTCGAGGGCTTTGTTACTGGTACGTTCGTCGGTTGGTTTCTGGGCTACCCGTGGTTGCAAGGGCGCAGACGGTCAGCCGCAGCACACGCTGCGCAGTCCAGCCGACCCGACGACTGGACGACAGAAACACAGCGTGCATCTGCACTTGCTAATCACCCGTTGAAGAGTATTCGTCTGGCTCAGCATGCCTGATCTCCGCTTGGTCCCCATCTCCCCTCCTGCTCCCGCTCAGGTGCTCTTGCTCCTCATCCTGTCCTTTTGGGTGTCGTACTACCTCAAGATTCGAAGGATTCGCTCCATCCATGAAACTATCGTTGCCATGTTTGCAGGTTAGTTCAACAGCCTCATCGCCAGCTACAAGCTACTTTCGCTTTGCCGCTTCCTGACTGCGACCCCACATGATCCCCTCCCCAGGCATGTGTGTCGGTCTGCTCGTGCGACTCGCACCGGGCAACGTCATCCAGACCATGATCTCGTTCAAGAGCACCATCCTGCTCAACGTACTGCTCCCACCCATCATCCTCAACTCGGGCTATCAGCTCAAGCAGGTTCGTCGCCTCCGTCGTTGAAAAAAAAAAAAAAAAAAAAAAAAAAGGCTTGCAGATCTAATCCCTGATGTTTTTGTGGCCAACAGGAAAACTTTTTTCGCAACTTTGGCGTCATCATCACCTTTGCTTTTGCCGGGACCTTTATCTCGGCCGTCGTACTCGGGTCAGCCTTGTTCTTCACCTCAGCCACCCGCAAAAAATATTTGGCTCACCCCCCTCTCCTCCGTGCTACAGAGTCATCGTCTACATCTATTCGCTCCTCGGACTCGAGGGTCTATCCTTGAACATCATCGAATGTCTCCAGTTTGGTTCGACCCTCTCTGCCACGGACCCGGTCACGATTCTGGCCATCTTCAACGCGCTTCACGTCGACCCCAAGCTCTACTCGGTCATCTTTGGCGAGAGCATCCTCAATGACGCCGTCGCCATCGTCATGTTCGAGTGAGTGGTCTGCAACGGGTCCAAAGTCTGCTGCGTTCTCGAGCTGATTTCACAATCGCGGGGCCGCGCACAGAACGCTATCCCAATTTCACGGGGAAAAAATCCATGTGCTCTCCTTCTTCCACGGCGTCGGCATTTTTCTGCTCACCTTCTGCGTGTCCATGTTGCTCGGTGTCGTCTTTGGTCTGGCGTGCTCGTTGATGCTCAAGCATTCCGAATTGGGTCCGTTGAACGGAGCTCTGACGGCGCTGTTGCAGCGTGCGCTGACCTTTTGAGAGTCCATTCGCGCACAGGTCGCTACACGGAAATTGAAAGTTGTCTCGTCTTCTTGATCGCGTACACGAGTTACTTCTTCTCCAACGCCGTGACTATGAGCGGTGAGTTTCTTCGCATCAGACTCATCACATCGCTGGCTATGCAGGCTGAATCCGTGATAAATGCGGCAGGCATCGTCTCTCTCCTTTTCTGCGGGATCACGCTCAAGCACTACGCGTACCACAACATGTCGCATCGGACCCAACGCACGTCGCGTTACATGTTTGGCTCGCTCGCGCAACTGAGCGAGAACTTCATCTTCATCTACCTCGGACTGAGCTTGTTCACCCAAACGCAGCTCGTGTACAAACCCATGTTCATCCTCGTCACTGCAGTGAGTGCTGTGCCCCGTGTCCCTATAACTTAAAAGACGTAGAGGACTGACCCTTGTGGTGTGCATGCTCGCGCAGTTCGCCGTTTGCATCGCTCGTTACTGCGCCGTCTTCCCCATCTCCAAAGGCATCAACGTATTCTTCAAAGCGCGCGGCAACCGGGCCGACGAGCTGCCTCACTCGTACCAGATGATGCTCTTCTGGGCCGGGCTCCGAGGAGCCGTCGGTGTCGCTTTGGCCGAAGGGATGAAAGGACCCAACGCCATCGCGTTACGAACGACAGTGCTGGTCTCGGTCGTGTTGACCGTCGTCGTCTTTGGTGGCACGATCGGGAGGATGATTGAAATTCTCGGCATTCGAACGGGCGTCGAGGATGATGATCCCGAGAGCTCGGATGATGAAGGTGGAGCTGGGTACGCGATAACTAACAACGGGGAAGGCGATATCGAGGGAACTCGATCCGCAGCCGGAGGGAACAAGGCCGCTGGATTGGCGACTCACAAAGCGAGGAGGAGTTTGCCGAACAGTCGCAAGTTTGGTGGAAATGGGCATGCAGGACGCAATGGAGAGGAGGAGGGGGTGGTGTCGGCGATGGATTCGCCGTACAGTGATCGGATGGCGCTGAAGTCGTTGGTTTCCACCGCACCACCTTCTTCAGTACCAAGGATGGGGACATTGCATCCGCATGGATCGTTCAAAGGACCCTCATCGCCTTCCCATTCGTCACGGGACAGCGGCTCGGATTCCGAAGGGGACGTCTTGCCTTCGGTGTCCAAAGCTGGGACAGGAGCCGCCGCCACCGCAGGGGAAGGGGACAACACGCGAGTATGGAGGGACGGTCAATGGTTCACCGTGCTGGACGAGCGCTACCTCTTGCCCGTTTTCTCCAACGCCACTGCAAGTCGTCGACAAGCGACCAAGAAGGCGATCCTGCGCGAGAAGAGGAAATCGCTCGTCACCCTCGAAGGGATGGACGACTACATTGAAGAAGGCAATGGATCCCCCTCCCAACCTGGAAGTCCCTATCTCGTTTCGCCCTCGGCGAGAAGTGGAGGACCGTTGGACAAGTTGAGGCATCAAGCACCGACCGATTTCACGGGTTCGTTTTCGGACATCCTCTCGTCGCTTGTTTCGCCGGGATCGGCGACGTTCCCTGTTAATCAGAAGAGGAGGGCGTCGTTTTCGGAAGCCGAAGGGAATGAGGCGGAGTTTTATCAGGGTCAATCGACATATCATTCGACAATCACCTTGGGGACAACTTCATCCTCTCGAACATCGGCACCAATTCGGCCGCGAGTGACAGGATCCCTCTCGGGTGCTTCGATCTCGGAACTCTCTTCGATGACGGCGACGGGGAGAGCACCATCACCTGCGAATGGGGGAGGAGGGACGGGGACGGGGACAAGCTCGACGCCTGTGATCCCTTTTTCGAGGGGTGTGAGGGGTACGAGCGATAGCTCGACGGGGAGTACGAATAGTGGGAGTCAGACGCCGAAACGATGAGAGGATCGAGGGTCGAGGGTGGAAATGAGAACTTGCTATTTTCTGGGTTGGTTAAAGTGGGGACATTCGATATAGACCATTTTTCCTGAGTTTCTTCTTGTTTGACTACACTTCACGCCATCTAGCTACCACAGTCCTTGCACCACATGTCATCTCCTAATTAGGCAGCTGCGTTCAACAGCTCCTGACGATACCGTAAGCTGCTTACCATTCAGCGCCAAACGATCTTCCTACCCCACGTTCCGCTCGGCCGGCTTTCGGCTGCGCGGCGCGGCTGCGCTTTCGGCATCCGCTAGTGGGAACTTTGAAGCGCGACGGCGGCACCTCGCGTGCGTCGCCGGCGATAGCTCGAACACTTACCCGTTCTCCCCAAGTTGATACCATCGCCGTGCCTCCAAAACTCGTCGTTCCCTTCCGTTACCCAAAGGCAGGCTTTAGCCGCAACTAGGACCTCCGACAAATCGTCAGACGCTCACATCGCGCGTAACGCGCGTCGACTCAGCGGGCGGCGTGGAAGGGATTGGTGCCGGGTGCAAAACGGCGTAGGACATTGTCGATAGACTACACCACGAGGTACTCACGAAGACCGGCCGTAGCCTCTCAGATCACTCGGGATGATTGACGACGAGAAGCGAATACCCGAGGCTGCACCGACGGCGCATCCGTCCGATCCCACGCCGGCGATGCAGAAGGATGGGAATAGCAATGCGCCCAGCACCGTCGTCGACTTGGATGAGCCAATGACAAAGTCGGAGATCAAGCACCACAGGTCCGCTGAAAAGGTCGGCGAAGATGATGATGCAGAAGGGAAGGAAGCAGAAGGGAATTTCCCTCATTTGACGACGACGGCGCAGGTGATGCTCGTCTTCTTCTTGACGCTGGCGATGGTGCTTAATGTAGGTCCAAGCGCCGCGCGTGGGGTCGAGATTCAGTTTCTCCGGCGAGGGGCGAAAAGCGATTCTCACTGATAAAAGGAGACTGTATCCAGATTACTCAAGTTCAAGCTGTTGTACTTAGTCTGGAGGCGATAGGGAGGGATCTGACTATTGAAGTCGTCAATTATCAATGGCTTGTGAGGCCGACGACGGTGGGACATCTATTCTCCGAGTTGAGCGGGCCACTGAGATCTCGCTCCGCCAAAATCTCTTCTCACAGACTTCGGCCTATTCACTTGCGTTCGGTGCCGTCTTACTTCTTTTCGGTCGACTGGCTGATATCCACGGTCCTAAGCTGTCAGTCGTGCCCACCAGGACCGTTTGCCCGAGTCCGGTCAACTAACCGAGCCGCGACCCTCTCCTCTGCAGCATCTTCCAATTCGGCATGGCATTCTTCGCCGCCTTCTCTATCGGAGTCGCTCTCGCCCCCCACCAAGTCGCCATGGGGATATTCAGGGCCATGCAAGGCGTAGGCATGGGGGCCGCCGTCCCCTCCGCACTGGGTATCCTGGGCGCATCGTTCGCCCCTGGTCAGGCCAAGAGCACAGCTTTCGCCACCTTTTCCGCTGGGGCTCCCTTGGGAGGATCCCTTGGATGTGTTCTTGGAGGGTTCATGACGCAATATGCGAGTTGGAGAACAACATTCTACGTATCTGCTGGGTTGGGCGTCATCGTCATCGCCGGGGCCCAATATTTCGTCCCTCGGGATCCACCACGCAACATGGAATTGACCGTTGACTGGATCGGCGCCGCTCTCATCACCATCGGTTTGACGCTCTTCACCTTCGCCCTCGCCGACGGCTCAGGAGTCGGTTGGAACACCCCTTATATTCCCATCATGTTTGTCGTGGGGCTGCTCACCTTGGTTGCGTTCTGGTTCTGGGAAAGACATCTCGAGTTTAGGACGGAGAAGCAGCCGTTGATGTTGACGGCCTTGTGGTTTCGAGGGAGGTTTGCGTGCGTGCAACTCATTGGGGCGCTGGGGTGGTGTGCATTCAGCTCGTTCATGTGAGTCACAAATTCTGCGTCCCTTTCTATGCTGAAATTTTAGAAAGCTGATGCCGTCGCCTGTGCCCTGGATCAGGTTCTTCGCCACCGAGTGGTTCCAGAACCTTCAAGGCCTGACACCTCTTCAGGCAACAGTGCGATTCCTCCCCAGTCCAGTCACAGGGCTGATCCTCAATGTGAGCATGCGGCGGAGCCGTTCATCGACAATTCGTTTTCCAAGCCCTACGCTGACGATAGTGTCCCGGGGTACGCTCGCAGATGATCGTCGCGGTGCTCGCGAGTCGAATTGGTGCTCAATGGTTGATCGGCATTGGCACACTTGGGACCGGTATCGCTCCACTGCTCTACGCTGTACAAAAGCTTCATGCCACCTACTGGTACGTTTGACGTGAAGCGGTAACTGGCCCGAGAAAGCGAATCTCAGACAAGCCCTTCGTGCTTGTACAGGGCCTTCCAATTCCCCGCCATGATCCTCTGCGTCCTCGGCGCGGACTTCATCTTCGCCTGCTCGATCCTTTACGTCTCCAAAGTCGCCGGACCAGGCCAACAATCCCTCGCGGCTGGGTTGTTCAACCTTTCGACCCAACTCGGGACGGCAATAGGGCTTGCGATCGCGACGATCGTGCAGACCAAGGTCGTCGATAAGAAGGTTGCGAATGTGATCGTGTCGACCAGTTCAACGGTGCCACCTTTTGCTGTGGAGGCGGGGCTGAGAGCGGCCTTTTGGACGTGTGCGGCTTTCTCGTTCGCGGGTTCGGTGGTCGTGGCACTGTGCTTGAGAGGTATTGGGAAGGTCGGGACGAGGACGAAGAAGGTTAAGGCGGAGGAGGAATCGGCACAGAATGTGTACACAATGTAGCGCATTGGTTACTCGTTTATTTATATCATTTGGCAATTCTAGAAACAGATAAATTCATACAGGAGATCATGGCATCGTGCTCCTGGGTCACGCCTTTTGGCCAAGAGGACAGGGGGTCTGGACCAGCATCGGCGCGGGCGAACACCGAGTCTTATGTCTCCGGGCGAAACGGCTTCGAGCATCAATTGTTCCTCGGGGAACTGCATAAGCTTTTCGATCACCAAACGCAGGCTCTTCTTTGAAGGCACGCTGAACTCTGATCTGACAGCTGCTGCGCCGACTCGGAGATGATCTGAAGGCCCGTCAGAGCCCAGCCTCGATCGTCCGCGCACGCAATTCCCTGCTTTAAAATCGCGTGATTTGGTCGCCCGCTTTGAGCCTTCGAGGCACGGGCTAACTCCGAAGCACACCTTCTGCAATTTCGACCGCACCATCTGGTAGCTCGACGACCCAGGTGTTTTTGTCTTTTTACACATCTTCAGTGCTCACTAACCCCTCAGCTTCCGTCGTGTTACGGACATCCAAGGAGGATTCCACTCACCCCAGGGGCACCACTCGACGCTGTTCCGCCGATTATGTCATCGCCCACTCCTTCGCTCGACAAGAGCCCGCTTCGAGCCGAAGCCGAGAAAGAGGCTCGTCTCAGCAACGCGAATTACACCCCAGCTACTTCCGAAACATCGTCTGAGGTCCAAAAGGTCACCTATACCGCAGAGGAGGAGAAGAGGTTACTTCGCAAGAGTAGGTCATCAACGTTCCGGGTTGAAGCCGAGTGAGAGGCCAATAGGCGGCTGGCTGTATGCGCTTTGTCGGCGCCCCTATTGCCAGCCCACGGCCGCTTTCTGCTGTCACGCACTCGGACTCGCACTGATTAGTGATCAAAATTTTATCTTACCTACCACCTTCTACTCCCTTTAGTCGACTTGGCTCTGCTCCCCGGCTTGACGTTTCTCTACCTGCTGTCCTTCCTCGGTGAGTTTCGCCTTTCGGACAGCTCACCGTAATGAGTCGCGGGGACTGATGGGCCATCATCGATCTTTACATAGATCGCTCTAACGTTGGTAATGCCAAGTGAGTCATCCTTTCACCCAGCTTGATAGCTTCATGGGTGCTGTAAGCTGACAGCGACGTGGGATCGCGCAGACTCTACGGCCTACTCAAGGACATTGGACTCGCCAAACAACCCGAGGCATACAACACATCCCTCGCGCTCTATTTCTTGGGATATGTCTTGTTTGAGGCATGTCAAGATTTTGATGTAGATTGCAGTCGAAAGATACTGACCCCATCCTGGCTCCTTGACAGATTCCCGCGAATGCTGTCCTGAAGCGATACAACCCTCGCGTGTGGCTGCCCTCACTAACCGTGGCGTGGGGTATCGTCGCCATTTGCCAAGCTTTGTAAGCTCATACGAGCTCGCCTTCCTTCAATTTCTTGGTAATTGAGGCTGACACGTAAATCTCGCAACGGTGGTCCTTGTACGCAGCGTCACCAACAAAGCTGGATTCTACGTGGCGTGAGTCGATAGTTGAGGTATTGGATTGTCTCATATCTCCGTCGCTGACCACATTGTGCTCTATCAAATAGGCGTACCTTTATGGGTATCGTTGAAGCCGGATTGTTCCCTGTAGGCCTCCCCGCTGAGCACTTGGTTCATCTTTGATGTGGCGACTGACGTAGCTCCCAAACTTCAGGGTTGTGTCTTTGTCTTCTCGATGTACTACAAGCGCAAGGAGCGCCACTGGCGCGTGGCTTTGTTCTTTGGTGGAGCCGCTCTCGGTACGTCTTCTCAGATTGGAGCGTCGAAGCCCAATCCTGACTCGCTCGAATTTCGCCTACAGCCGGAGCTTTCGGTGGCGTGTTGGCCTATGGCATCAGTTTCATGGAGGGTGTTGGAGGTCACGCGGCATGGTACTGGATCTTTGTGGTAGGTTTCATCGCTAATTTTCTCAAGACTTGAGATGAGCACCTAGCTGACACGGCCCCATCTCTGTAAATGAGCAGCTTGAAGGAGTCTTCACCGTGCTCGTGGGCCTCTCGGCCTACTTCTGGGTCCCCGACTACCCGCGCCAAGCCAAATTCCTCACCGACCGCGACCGCGAGATCTTGATCACTCGTCTCGCCGAAGACTCGGACTCGGCCAACATCGAACCGTTCAAATTCGAAGGTGTCAAGTCCGCCGTCAAGGATCACCTCGTCATCGCCTTCAGCTTCGTCTTCCACGGCTTTGCATTCCCCCTTTATTCGCTTTCGTTGTTCCTGCCAACCATTATTCAGCAGCTCGGTTATGCCAGCTGGAAGGTGAGCCTATGAACTGGCTAGGGGACTACCCTTCGTCTTGTTCCGGTACTAAGCAAGTCGTTCATTGCCCAGGCTCAACTTTTGACCACCCCCATCTACGCTTCAGCTTTCCTGGCGATTCTCCTGGCAGCTCGTCTGAGTGCGACCCACGATCGACGAGGCGTCTACATTATCGCATCGGGCGTCCTCGCCATCATTGGCTACATCGTTATCTTGGCTACGCACACAGCAGGTGCCCGATTGGCGGGTGCTTTCTTGGCAGTCATGGGTAAGCTACCTTCTAGCGAGTGCCTGGCACGTTTTTACCGCCGATTACTGACTTCTCGCCGAATGACTCATCTCAGGTATCTACGCCGCAACCGCATTGCTCCTGTCTTGGCCCGCCGAAAACATCTCCGGCCAAACTCGTCGAGCCACCGCGACAGCAACACAGATCTTCATCGGTGACATCGGTGCGATCGCCGGTGTCTTGGTCTACCGCCCTTCTCTCAACCAACACTTCTTCCGCACACCTCACATCATCGCGATCGGTTACACACTCTTCGGGATGCTCTCTGCCGCCTGGTTGTGGTACTGGATGCGTAAACAAAATTTACAACGCGCCAGTATCATCCAGGAGAACAAGCAGGATGGGACGGCAGTACCGGCAGCGCAAGATATCCGAGGCGATCGCGCGATCGATTACGTCTACCAGCTTTAGAGTGCTCGGAGCCAGGGGTTTTTGGGGTGCTTCATGGCTCGAAAGATGTCAATTAATAACAACTTGGCTGACGTTCGTGACCCCATGTGCTTTATAAACGTGCTGCAATTGAAAGTTGTAGAAATACTATAATTAGACCGTTGTGAGGCTTGCGATCACCCGTAAGAAGCTTCCGGCGCAAATGCGGAGCAGCGATTCTCACACTCTCTCGTCGATTACATTCTCGGGTATGATAAAGGTACATATAATATCAACAGGATGACAAAACAAGATTAATTTCTACCAGTGCTTGAGACATCTATGCGTAGCAAAGCTTTGACCGCTCCCAGGCACCACCGGCGCGCCATCTTCATGGGTTCGCTCAGTATGATCCTCATTTCGATCTTCATGCACCTCCACAGTTGTCCGCACAGCGATCTGCGCAACAGTATTACCAGGCGACGGGACATCGATCTTGTCCCCCGTGATCGACGTCAGGCCAGAGACCGTTTCCCTCGCAAGCCGTTTCCAGTTCGCCGGGTGCAGAGCTTGCCGACACGTCATGCTCGCTTCGGATGGTGGTGTGAGATGCTTGACGGCGGTGTAGAGAAGTGCACTATGCGCAAGTGCCAAGGTAACGACGTAGGCCCAGGGGAACAGGAAGAGCGAAAACTCGATGCTGATCCAGTGGCGGTAGATGTGCGAAGGCCCGATTGCGATCCATACCCCGACGGCAAGCAGGATGAAGGCGAGGATTGTAATTGCGCCAATGAGCACAATCACGTCGGACTCGATCTTCTTGAGAGCGAGAAGGTTCTGAGCTTGCTCTTGAAGCACCTTTGATGACGCGACCGTCTTCTTGGCGGAGGCCTTTTTGATCTTGGTCGCCGACATGTGACTGACGGGCTGGGGTCGGCTGTACATCGGAAGTTCACCTCCCGGTTTGACGGTGTCATTCATTTGAGATGTTGTGGACCTCGTGGTATCATCCACCCAATCTGTCCGCTCAGCACTCTCCGCGCCCTTGCGGGGGTCCTCAGAGTGAATCCCGCTGGGCTCGCCTGACGCTTGCTGGCGCACGTCGCTTCGCAACCTCTGAAAAGTCCGAAAGCCTTGCCCCTGAATATCATTTGTAGTCGTAACCCCCATCTCCATCGCTCCTGCCGCGTCCCCTGTGTGGGCGGCCGACATCCTCGCGTTCGTCTTGACCTCGGCCGCAAAGCGCTGGGTGTTGAACGAGATCTGGCGCCGCAGAGTGAGTACGAGCGACAAACCGATGACGTTGATCGCTATCAGACAGGCCATCGTGACGATGTAGCACCCTCCGACGGCCTTCTCGGCCCGATCAAAGAAGGTGATGTGACTGTCTAGATTGTAGACTTCGGTCCGGGCCACTTCGACCAGGCTTGGATCAAGGTCCCCGACCGCAACTTCTTGCTCACCCAACATCAACGTCTTTGAAATGATGAGTCCGGATCGCCAAACCCCAGCCCACGCTCGTGAAGCGTGCACATTGAGCGTCTATCGCATCACAATTCGAGGATGAGTCAGTCTGTCCCGTCGCTACGGGTTGAAAACAGCATGTCCAGTGGTGCAGGGCTTACGATCGAGACCACGAGCAGTAGAGTCAGTCCTCCGGTGTAGATTGCGTTTAGCCATCGAGGCGGTAGGGTATGCTTGTTCAAGACCTTTTGCGACGAGAGGAGACTGGCTTGAAGGTTGGCAAACGATGAGACCCATCCGTGGATGATGCTGCCGAAAGGATTCGAAAGAGGATAAGGTCAGAATCCAGGGGGCGCAACAGATCAGGGGGTTAGGTGCGAGGCGACCGGGCGGCTCACATTGGCACACTGTGGAAGGGTCAGAGGAGACTTGATCAGCACTTTGCTCTCACAAGCACTTGGGTGAAACAACTGACTATAGCATGGTCCTCCAATAGAAAGCGTTGTCCTCTTCTCGTCGTGATGCACCCAATGTAATGCGCGCGTCGTACGTGTACCCGACCAAGACGAGGCAGCCGATCGTCCCCAGCAATGTGAACAAGACGTGTTGGCTGAGAGAACACGATCACAAGGAAGATACCAAGACAGAGAAAAGTTAGACTGGTGCAACGGGAGGGGAGACTTCGAATATCACAGGTCAAGCTTCGAGAAGGACTCACTTGCCGACGATAAACCGGCCCCTGGGACGATGGACGAACCGCCAGAGCCAGAATTTCTTCCCTCGTCGCTGATAATCGATGAAGATGATGACAAGATAGGCCAGCCCGCTCGCGATACAGCTGTAGTGCTCGCAGGGATTGAGTGGGGTCCTGTAAATCAGCCAACTTGGGGACCTCGGAATCGCAGTGATCGGAGAGCGCTCCGTCGGCCCTAATACCGCGTGCCTGGGGAACTCGGTGGTTGGCGCCGTCACTCACAAGCCTTCCAGGGCAAACAGGACGTTCAACCGCGCGATGAATCCGGGCGATGGTCTCGCGAGTAGCACCTTCTGTATCGCATCTAGGAGTGATGTGAACGCCTGACCAGTGATGACTGCATCGTCGTGCGCTGTGAGATCGAACTCGAACATCCTCGACAGGCCTGAGACCGGGGGCGATGCCGATAGCCTCGAAAGTGACATGGGCAGCTACGGCGTCGGTGGATTCCGCGGGCAGAGCAGCAGCGTGGTCTCGATCGAACGACGGTGTGGTCGAAACTCGAGCGGGGTTGACCGTTGGTGGGATATCTACAGTTGACTGTTTCGAGAAGCCAAGATCGGAAGGGTGTACGAGCCGCGAGTAGGTGATGAGTACAGACAGAAAAGTGAGCTACAGCTGGCCTGAACTACGAAGCTCGAAGTTCGCAAGCTGCACGTCGATCCTCGTCGATCAGTGGGGGAGAGGCCGATCGCTCCTCGCTTGAGCTATAAAATGTCTAGATTGTTCTTGCAGATCCTTCCTGCGCGCGCGCGTGGGCACCACTGCTGCCAGTGACTGCACAGCTGGTGATTCGCGGAATTACGGATGAGGTCACTGTATTGGGATCTTCGGTAGATGCAAGTGGTGAGACCGGGCAAAGCGCGCGGATGTGGCGTTCGACCTTCATTTTCCAACGAGCCCTTCACGTGATCTGCATCGCGATCTGCGCCCCGCTAAGTGCGCCTGGGGCGATATCGAGTTTGGATCGGCGGCTGCTGGGGGCACTCATAACAACACTAGTCCAGGGTCGTAGTTAAGGTCAACTGCCTACTACCTACTAGTGCGCGTCGTCCGTTTCCTAGTATTTTAAGTTATTTGTCAACTAGGGCTCGGGAGCGCTCCGCGCCGACCTGCGTAAATGAGGGTCGTTGCGAGCTCCGCCCGCAGCTAGCGCAGCTCCCAGACCAGGGGAAGGATCGGCGCGCGCGCGCGGGGCTGAGATCCTTATATTTTGTCGTGCATTCTTTTAGGTAGAAGTAGATAGATAGATCACCCTGAATTCCTCCCTGGTGAGCAGGCGAAAAGCAAAGCTTCAGCTGCGCAAAGGAAGATTGTAGCGACCGCGCAAGCGCTATTCCGCCGCTAGCGATCTCTAGCGGCTCACCAGCCACGGATGGCGGTACCGCGCAAGCGTTTCTGAACGCTGCGTGGCGCGGGAGAATTAGTACGAAAGACTTCATTTCAAAGTCGCTACAAAAACACAGAAATGATAAATTTTGGTTCAATCAAATGTGAAGGCATATCACAATTATGAATTTGTGGACGGTTCCAGACAGGAGTATTTAGCGAGAGAAGTAGCAGGTTAGGGGGAGGGAGCGCCAGCCAGAGCGCGAGCCACCGGAGCACGTAGATGGCGCGGTCTGGCTGATCAGGTGCAATGCAGAAGCAAGCGATATGGGAATAAGAGAAACAAGGCGACACCATTTCAAAGTTCTTGGTGAGCGACCTTGCTCGCCTGGGAGAGTGCCGAGCTGGCGCTCTTGCTGGCGACTGATGCGGCCGAAGAGATCGACTTGCTGACCGCGCTGGCGGTCGACGCAGCGGCCTTAGTGTCAACACCGGCCTTGGTAGCGACCTTGTAGGCGGACGAGCTTGCCACCGATGCAGCGCTCTTGGCCGAGGCCGAAGCGACCGAGTAAACAGACGACATCGTCTTGGACGCGGCGATGGCCGACTTGCTTGCCTGGCTGTGGTACGAGCTCAGCGCCGATGAAGCCGAAGAAGCGAGACTTGAAGCGGACTTCTCGGCAACCGAACCGGCCGAAGAGGCGGACTTGGAGATGGTGGACGGATCGTAGCCAGCGGCGTGCATGGCCGAGCTGACACTCTTGCTAGCCGACGAAGACGCTGTGTTGGCCGACTTGGAGAGATCAGATGCCTGCGAAGCGTACGAAGCCGAAGCGACGCTTGCCGCGGAGGAAGCCGAAGCCGCAGCCGAGGACTTCCACGACGAGTAACTTGAGGTGGCACTGGCGAGAGCACCCGAAGCGCTCTTCTGCGCTACGCTGCCCGCGGAGCTCGCGCTCTTCGAGATTGAGGACGGGTCAACTCCTTGTCGGGACAGTTCCGAAGAGATCGAGGCAGACGCGACGGACGAAGCCGATTCGGCACTCGCGCTGGCACTCGAGAGAACAGAGGCGAACGACGAAGAGAATCGGACGGCAGCGCTACTAGCGGAAGCGGATTGCTCCGAAACGTAGGAGCTCATGGAGGCGGAAGCGACGCTGGCGGCCGAGCTGGCCGAAGAAGCGGCGGAAGCGGCGGTCTTGGAGGCCGCCTCGTAGATCTGGGTAGGCTTCAAGCCAGCGGACGAAGCGCTCTTGGACACGCTCTTGCTAGCAGCATCGGCGGCCGAGGCAGCGCTCCTGCTGGCTTGAGAGTAGGCGGAGTTGAGACTCGAACTGGCTTGGGCAGCGAGCGAAGACGCTGAGGCGGATGTGTCGGCAAGGTACGACGAAAGACTGGCGGAAGCACCCGACGCAAAAGACGAGGCGGACGACGCGGCCTGGTTGCCGGCCGAGGTGGCGGCGGCGTAAGCTTGAGAGGGGGCCAGACCGGCAGCGTGGGCGCTCGCCGACGCCGACTTGCTCGCGACGGACGATGCAGACGAGGCCGAAGCCGAAGCCACCGAGGCAGCCGAGGAAAGTGATGCACCCGCAACGCTCCATCCACTTGCCAAAGACTTCGAGGCATCGACGTAAGCGTTAGAGGCAACTGCGGTGGCTCGCGACGCCGCAGACGAGATGCTGTCGGTGACTTGTGCGAGGATGGAAGTACCGGAATTGCTAGCAGTGCCGTAGATCTGTTGTACTTGCGAGTCGGCGTACTTGGCCTTGAGACGGGCCTCCTCGCCGTACGAAGGAGCGACACTGACTACGCCCTTGAGCATGTCAACGACGTTGCCGAGCGCACCCTCGACGGCGCCAGCAGCTCCACTGACCCACGAACCGATGCCACCTTGCGTTGAGATATCTGAGGTGTGTCGATACCGGTCAGTACGATATTTGTTCCCCGAGAGAAGTGCTACTCACAATGTTCACGCATTTGCTGCAAAAGCTCTTCGCGCGAGTTGCCCAGCTTGACCGGGACGCCATGCTGTCGGAGCCATCCGCGGATGCGGTTGTCACTCCACGAGATATAGGCCGCCGACTTGTCTGCGACCTTGGAGTAGTGTTTGGTAAATAGGCTCGTGACCTGATGGTTAAAACGACACCGTCTTGTCAGCGCGTTCTCACACGATGGGATGGGGAAAGATGACGCGTGCTGCGACATACCTCATCTTTCTGAACTTGCGCATCACTCTTGATGGCACCCTGCTCGACCAACCAGTGCTTCATGTCACTTTCGCTCCACGCAGAGGTGAGGACGTCGCCGGCCTTGTGCCAGTTCTTGGCGATGAGGTCCTCGAGCTCGTGTCGCTTGAGGTTCGCCGCTTCAGGGGCCTTGACGACGTTCTCCTTGACGAGCCAAGCACGCTGTTGAGCGTCGGACCAGAGGGACCAAGCCGCCTCCTCGGTCGAGTAGTACATGTACTTGACCTGCTTGAGCAATGCAGCACGTTGGGTAGGGGGATCGACAACGCCATGGTCAACGAGCCATTGCTGCAGGGCCGAGTCGTCCCAGGACTGGTAGGCGCGGTCCCGAAGCGAATAATAGTTGTCCGAGATCAGGTCGCGCAACTCCTCAGCCTTCTTCTGCTCCTGCGGCTTGATCAAGCCACGCGATTCGAGCCAGCGTTGCACGGCGTTGTCCGACCATGAAGTGTAGGTTGTGTCGCGAGCATCGTAGTAGTACTTGCCGACCGAGTCGAGTAAGTCTTTGCGAGTCTTCTTGGCAGGCGAGTTAATGACGTTGTGGTTTTGGAGCCATTTTTGCTGTGACGCGACAACATAAGCTTGTGTCAATTGCAATTCAAGACACGGCTTTAAATAAAGAAGCAACTCACCAGGTAGCTATCGCTCCACGTGTCGTAAACATTGGTGGCAGCGTCGTTGTACGGTTTGCGAATTATGTCGAGCATCTCATCACGCCTCGTCTTGGCATCGGACTTGATTAAGTTGTGTTCGACCAACCACGACTTGAGGTCAGAGTCCGACCAGGTGCTGTAGATGTAGTCAGACGAATCTATGGGTGGGCAGTGAAATTCAGGCGTGAGCTGCGGATCTTGTTCCGAAGACGAGTTCAAATCCGAAGCCGATGGGAGAGCAGAATTTACCTTGAAGAGCGGACGCAGCGGTGTCGTAGGCCACCGAAGGAGCGTTGGCCGCAGCCTCGAGGGCCGCTTGGCCAGCTTTGGAAGCAGCGGTGTAGGTCGAGCCAGCGGCACTCGAGATGGAACTGGCGACGTTGTCGGCGCCCTGCTGCGCATCGGCGCCGTACTGCTTAGCGAGGACGAGCAACTCTTCACGCTTGGACTGCGGCGAGACGATGCCCTTCTTAAGCAGAAAAGCACGCAGGTCCGAGTCGGACCAGGTCGAGTACACGGCTCCAGCCGCATTGTTGAAGTGGTGTTGGGCGCCCTTGGCCGAAGCCTCGTAGTGGGTTTGAGCGAGCTCGCGCAATTGCTCGACGTTCAAGTTGGCGACGTTAGGCACATTGTGGTCTTGCAGGTACTTCTTGATGTCGGATTGTCCCCAATCGGAGATGTCCCGTTCTGCAATCCGGAAATGGTAAGAAAAGAAAATACACAAAGAAGCATGAGTTGACGAAACTCCGAGGGGAAACGATCATGACCGCCAGGGTTTTCTGGGGTGTGACGACATTCTGAGCGCGGAGTGCGAGCGGGAGCTCGAATCGGCTGCTCCGACGGAATCGCCCATCGCAGCAATGGTGCAGCCGCAGAGAGTGACAAGCCCGAAGCCCATGGGTGAAAGCTACAAGCTGATGGAATGGTCGAACGACCACCAGTATTGCAGCTAAATACCGCAGCATCAACTCGGAATCGCTCGTCGCTGCGATCGTCGTCATGGACGTCGCACCAGCAGCACCTCTCGATGGTGGGGCCGAAGTGCAGACTTGAGGAACTCACGGTAAGCAGATGCGGTGGCCGCGGACGCTAGGAGCGCCACGGTCAGTTGGTGTTTCGAAATATACACCATGTTAGTTTTTGATG
This sequence comes from Microbotryum silenes-acaulis, assembly GCA_003665825.1. Classification (NCBI taxonomy): domain Eukaryota; kingdom Fungi; phylum Basidiomycota; class Microbotryomycetes; order Microbotryales; family Microbotryaceae; genus Microbotryum; species Microbotryum silenes-acaulis. Next base: position 1,116,928 of record QPFY01000006.1, read on the forward strand.
GGTGAAAATCGGGAAGATGTGGTGGAGTGTGAGAAAGAGAGCGAGACGGAGAGCGAAGGCGAGGCGTGGAATTGGGAGAGTCGCGAATATTCGCTTCCGAGAGCTCACGCGGTTACGTCACTCTGGGGCGCGATTCGATCTTGATCGCCGACGAGGTTTTGGCACTCTTGGATTCATGGCGATACGCGACCCTATAGCATCACATGATCTTGACCGAGCCGCGCCTTTCACGCGCAAGTTGTCTATGATGACACGTCAGCACATTGGACGGGTATTGCTCCACAAACCAGGAGCCACATGGTGGCGAAGGGGAGGCCAATCTCATCGTCGGTGACGCTCGGCACTCGCACGATTTGTCGCCGCCCCCCCGCACTTTCTCAAGTCTCGAACCGGGAGGTCCGTGCGCGCATGCCCCCAGCATACCAAGACCAAAAGCGCCTACATTGACCTCCCATCCACTCGCATCCGTTCGGCATGCCCCCAACATTCGCTGCCGCACCCAAGTCAGTCGCAAGCAGGCCGAGCTATGGTTGATGGCATTTACTGACCGTAGTTGGGGTACTGCAGATGCACATATTGTGGCAAATCGGTCTACTTTGCCGAGTCAGTCAACGCCTGACTAGGCCTGACTCGTTCGAGCGCGCCTGCAGTGGAACCCTTCAGTTGTGGATCGCTGATTAGTAACACGCCAATCGGGATATTTTGTACAACAGGCAAACTATAGGGCCCGCTGGAAAGGTGATTCGCGCTGTTCCTTGTTCCATCAAATCGCTGCAATCCGACAAGTCGCGTCGAATCGGCATTTGGCACGCGTCAACTCGTGTCCATCGACGGTTCTGTCCGCACTGGCCGTTGAGGCTGACTCTCGTCGTCTTATCATCTTGACCAGATCTATCATAAACCATGTCTCAAGTGCTCCTCGTGTCGCAAGACACTCGAGCCGGGGGCCTTGCTGGACCATGCCGGTGACGTGAGTGAATGCCCCGTGCCGAGAAGCGCAGTTCCCGCCGAAAGGGACCACTTCAAGAGGCGCTGAGTGTTAAACATTTCACACCTATTTTTAGCCGTATTGTAAGGCGTGCTATGGCAAGGCCTTCGGGACTCGAGGATACGGCGTCGGTCAGTCCCGTCAAGGCGACGTGGCTCACGTCGGGCCATAGTCTAGGAGTCAACGTCGCTGAGCTCTTACATTCCGTCCTTAGGTGGAGCTTTGGTCGCAGATTACCATGATCCTCGTTCGGTATCGAAAAATCCACCTGGTCACTCGCAAGACGTTGCGGCTGCATCACTATCGGCGTCAACGCCAAATTCTCCATTCTCGGCATCCCAAGCCGCTCCCGCTCCCGACATGCCGTGCGCAGGGCCGAGTAGGATGGCTGAAACGGACTCATACAGGCCAAGAGCTTCGTTGCCCAACATGCCACGGCCGACTGTACCTCCGAAACCATTTTTGGCCGGTCGAGCCTCCGTTTCGACCCCTCCTGGTCGAATCAGTCGCGACCTTTGTCCGAGGTGCCAAACGACCGTGTACGCTGCAGAGCACGTCCTTGCAGCGGGTTCAAAGTGAGTCTATGATGAAATGTTGGATTTTGGATTGATACGCGCTTACTGCGATCGATGGTTCTCATAGGTGGCACAAGTAAGACCTCTGCAATCAGGCCGATCGGGACTCGCGTACTGACCATGGTGATAATTTTGGTCTTCAGACGGTGCCTGCGGTGCGCAGGTTGCTCGACTGCGTTGGCTTCGGGTCAGCTCAATGAAAAGGATGGAGAGGTTAGTCATGTTATTTTGTCCGGCCTGTTTTGGGATGTGAGATCCTCTGCTGACCTGGGAAGAATCTTTACCACTTGTCACCCACCGCAGCCGTGGTGTCGCCACTGCTACGCCAACAAGTTTGGTCATTTGGCGCATGGGGTCAGTGAGCATTCATATGGTTCAAGAGGATTCGCTTTGGTGCTGATAGAACCCATCTACCATAATTCCGATCCAGCTGATGTCGGTAAGTCCGCGAGAATCGTTCGCCGATCCAACACGCCGACTCTGACCAAATCTGCTTGAGTTGAATCGCAGCGACCGGGTCTGTTCTGAGTGTGCACTCGCACTGGCTAGTATGTGATAGTTTTCAGTTGGAATGTATACAGAAGTCTTGCCGCGCTGTGCACCTTAGAAGATGCGGATTTGCGCGGAGGTAGCCGGCGAGCTTTGGTGCGAGGGGAAGTACCCCGATCGCGTCGATCGCCTTTCCAGTTGGGAGGGAGCCCGAGCGCAAGAGAGCGCCAGACTGCGCAAGAGCCGGCCAAAGCGCGCGGGTGCCACGGCGAATGACATGCGGCCTCTTTGGCTTCGTTCCACAACGCTTGAGCCATACTTGAAAGCACGATGAGTTCGGCAGCCAACACGACGACGACGAGCACGGGTGCCTCCAAGCGAAGACGTTCTCGCGCTTCCCACCCTTTGGGCGAGGGAGAGTCAAGTGTGAGTGCTACGACGACGGGCAACGGTCGGGGAGGAGCCGGTGGGTCGGCTCGGTTGCTCGCTTGCACGTTTCCGCGGCGGGTCGTCGTCATTTCACGCCGGCAGCGGCGCGGTGGCGACGACTGCCACGCGTCACGCGTCACGGCTTGGGGGAATCACCGAGTCGGCGTGCTGACGATCTGTGGCTGGCCCTCGCGATCCTATGCACATACAGAGGGAAGCATCGGCCGAGTCGAACGACGAGACGGGTCAGTCCGGCCTCGACGAGGACGACAATGCGAGTCTATCCGCGTTCGGAGCGATTACCAAGGCCGCGTCGTCGCTGCCGGCCTCGGGGCACACACCACTTTCGACGCGCGAGTCGTTTGAGGCGCCAGGGGTTCCCGGCGCGCGGGTCACGCGAAGGACCAGCGGCACCCACACCGCATCGCCCCAGCTCAACAACACCTCAAAGACCATGGTTGAGGATCCCATCGACAGTGAAGGATCGGCAGGACGTAAGTTCCACAGGACGACTCGGGTTTGAGCCGTCGCTTCTGCGGTCCGGTGATTGTCCCCAACGCTTTGGGGGCCGTCTCCTCTCCCATTCGTTGACGGCTGGACGATGTGTGCTGTACGTTGTTGACCAAGCCAACTGTCATCGGTTTGAATTGCCTTCTTGTCGCGCAGACGATGGTGATATTTCGTCCGCACCGACTGCCAACCCCGTGCGAAGCTCGGGACAGCACCACTTCTACCGCGCCCCGATCGTCTCGAACCTGCAGCAGCACACCTCGCATGCGTCGACCTCGACCGACTCAGCCCCTCCTTCACCACCGAATGGCTCACCCCGACCTGTGCAACCCTCGCGTCACCCTGGGCATTCGGGGTCGAACGAGCCACCGACGTGGGCCGCGGCCCCACAAGGGTTCCTGAGCAATATGAGCGCTCAAGACATCCAGGTTGGTCCGACGAACGTCTCAACACTGATTATAGCTCTAGGTGACTGATTCGGGTTTCGAACGCAACAGCAACATATCCAAGCCGCGATCGACGGCCAGGACGGTCGCGCCTACTCGATCAATCCACCCCCTCAAGACAGGCCAGTGCGCATCTACGCCGATGGTGTATACGACCTTCTGCATTGTGAGTCGGGATCACAGTCTTCGCCACACTCGATTCGAGTAGCTCATGGTCGCGTTCAATGAATAGACGGGCACATGCTCCAACTGCGGCAGTGCAAGCTCGCTTTTCCTTCGGTCCATTTGCTCGTCGGTGTCTGCTCGGACGAGATGGTGCGCAAGTACAAGGCTTCGCCGGTCCTTTCGTCGCAAGAGCGTTACGAGTCGGTGCGACATTGCAAGTGGGTTGACGAGGTCGTTGAGGACGCGCCGTGGGTCATCGACGAGGCGTTCATGAAGAAGCACGAGATCGACTTTGTCGCTCACGACGAGGAGCCCTACGTCTCGGCCGACTTTGATGACGTGTACGCTTTGGCCAAGTCCAAGGGTGCGTGCGGGATACCGATCGATCGTTAAAGACGAGGTCACTGATTCGTCACTCTTTTACGTGGATTTCGAGCACACAGGCCAATTCCTCCCCACTCGCCGAACAAACGGTGTCTCGACCTCCGAGTTGCTTCAACGAATCGTCGAAGGTTACAGAGAAGGGTCAGTTCTTATGAATTGGTCTCTCTATGATGAAACATCTTCCTAACGTTCACATCCGTTCCCACAGTGATTACGATGGGAAGCTGCGCAAGATCGGTCACCCGGAGCTGTGCTCGAGGCAAGGTTCGGAAGCTGGAACGGGCGGGAGTCAAATCGCCGAGCACCACCCTTTAAAGGAGGACGTGACGATGCTGAGCGTGCCTGAGAATGCCGCTTTGGCGGTCTGAATTCGTTCATTTTAATGGGCTCGTCTGTTCTGTATTCTTTGCCTCGTTCAGCTTGGGAGAGTCGTGGTGGTTTTGACACCACCACTCTCACTCTGCTTGCGTCCGTTCTCTTCTTCTGTCCTTTCTCGTTTGTTTCCCTCTGTAATTGGGCTTCTGTTCATACACTAGAGATGGGTAGTTGCAAAAAAGTGTCCTTTTCTTCGGGAATTGGTCATCGAGCGAAGGGCATCGATAGTGCTCAGTCATAACACGGGTCGGGTTCGAGGAGATGGCTCATTTCATTGGGAAACAAGAAGTCCAGGGTTTTGTTGTATGATTGTATACTACATAGGACAAGGAGATCCTAGGTGAAAGCTGATAAGAGTCAAGGGCGGGTCGGGGACTTTTATGACAAACCCTGATCCGCTCAGCGAGAGTAAGGCTGTGTGAGAAGATCGCAACTTCATCAGTGTCCTGACCACTACGTTACTCCATGCATGACAGATTAATGGTTGGCTCACGTGGAACCCAGCCCCACGACCGGCATTCCTTTGAGGACCGGTGCCATCAGTTGCAGCGCCCGCTGCACCCGCTGGTCCACCCGCAACGCCACCTGCTTGATGTCCTCCACGACCGCCCTAAAGAGAGTAAACCCTCGCGAGTCAGTCGTTGTTCTTAGAGGAAGGTGTAGATGGCCCTGAAAACAGACCGAGAACGCTCCCCTTGCCCCGCCTCTCATCCCACCCCTATGACCACCCCCCATCGCACCCCCGCCCCGCATAGGCGCCGCGAAGCTGCCCTCCCCACCCTGTCCAACAGGCGCTACCCCACCCCCCATCCCACCCATGCCCATGCCCATTCCCCCCATCGCAGGCATCCCGCCCATCGCAGGCACGCCCATCATCCCTCCCATGCCACCCATTCCTCCCATCCCCATCGTAGGATCGAATCCTGCGCCCATTCCCGGCATCATCATAGGATTCCAGGCGCCCCAACCCATTTGAGCGAAGAATTTGGACATGGCGTTAGGGTCGAAAGGGGCGTTCATATTGGGCATACCACCGACGGCTCCGGTGACACCGCCTAGAGCAGGGTTAGCTCCAAAGCCACCACCGGCTCCTGCGAGGCCGCCCATTCCGCCGCCACCGACACCACCTCCCATGAGGTTCATCCCTCCTGCGTGGGCGGCGGGGTTGTGGTGCGCTGCGTTCATGTGGCGCGTGTCGATGCCATAGTCGGGTCGTCGTTGTTCGCCTTTGGTTTGAGCTCGTTTGACCTCCAACTAAGAAAAGAACAGCGCACCAAGATCAAGATCCTTCCTTAAATTCTCGCGCGAAGCCAAACTGACCAAATTGCCATCCATGTAATGCGGTTGACTGTTCAACACGTTCTCCGTACTTTCGCCCGATTCGAAGTTCACGAAACCGAACCCACGATGACGACCGGTTTCTTTATCCATCATCAAGGTCGCGTCGGTGACGACGCCGAAGGGTTGCCAGTACGTACGGAAGGATTCGGGGGTGCAGGTTTGCGGGAGCAGACGGATGAAGAGTTTGTCGGATTTGGGGTTCGACGAACGCGGGACGGCGCGTTTGGGATCGATCTGCGATACGTTTAAGAAAAGAAGAAGAGCGAGGCGTTCAGTGCGAGTTGACCCGGATCGAGCGTGAAAAGGGGAGCGAGCGCGCACCGTCTTTCCGTCCAAATAATGTTCCCCGTGCGCCAAGACCCTGTCCACCGCGGCCTTGGTCTCGTACGTCAAAAAGGCGAACCCACGCGAACGACCGGTCTCTTGATCACGCATGATGTTGAGTTGGATGATGGGGCCGAATTGGGAAAAATACGTGCGGAGGGATTCTGAGCACATCGTCGGGTCGGGTGAGTTGAGGGGGGTCATGGATGAGGGGAGGTTGTGGGTGGGGTGCCAGGGGCTCACCCTCGTTGGTATCCCAGTTCAAACCACCAATGAACATCTTGCTGTATTGCTCGAAAAGAGTCATGGGACAAAGACCCACGAATACATACCACCGGAGATCAGATGAAGACAGCAGAGTGATTCAATGCGTTTGCGTGGGACGAAAGGGAAGAAGAATGCGTGGAAATTGATCAGCAACGACAAAGAAAGACAGAGGGTCCTACCCGATAGATATTGTGTATGTATCGAAGACAAGGGAAGCGAGGACCTAGCGAGTTTCGGCTATGGAGTAGAGCAGACGTAGTAGCGGAACACGTGCTGGTAGGGCAGACAGCTCCCTAAGACGACGGTGGGTAGGGCAGGGCAGCGTAGATCGAGAGGTAGACGATACGCCAACAAGGCCTAGGGCCGCTCGCAGCTCGCAGCTCGCAGCTCGTATAGGATATATCGGGAGCGACAGAGGACAAGACCGTGCAAGGGTAGGATCCGTATGTGGGCGTCTGACGCGCCAAGGACCGCTCGTCCTTGTCCTTGCCCGGCTCGGAGGTAAGTTGGGTTCACATCAAGTAGCATAGAGTGATCACGTACCCTTCTTCAGCCGACTCAGGTCGGTTGTGGTTGTGCTGCGCCTGCTGAGGCTGTCCCATCATGGGGTTGGACACGCCCGCCGGTGCTCGGTTCTGTGCTTGCATAGCCATGCCGATCCCGATCCCGATCCCGATCCCTTGACCATGTTGTTGAAGCGCTTGCATCGGGCCTCCTGAAGAAGCCGATGACGAAGGTTTCATATCCGCCGGCGCGGAGGGTGTAGATGCAATTACACCACCGGTAGGGGCGGGGGCGGTGTTGGAGACGGGGCCAGTCGAGGATGTTGCGGTGGTTGAACCGGCAAGGATGACGGGCTTGGAATCTGGTTGCTCGTTGTCACCGTAGAGGTCGTCGTAGAGGTCGTCGTAGCCTGTGGGAAGCGGGCGTGTGTGCATGAGCGCCGGTCGCCGACGAGCAAGCGTCTGCCACCAGACCCACTGCGCCGCCATAGAGACGATTGCACATGGTGCCCAGACGTACCTTCTTGAGCTGCCATGGTGTAGGAATGTCAGGAGTGGGTGGTGAGAGAGTGGGAGAGGAGTGGCAGGTGCAAGAACGAGCGACGGGGTGGGCTAAAATATAATATCAGCGCCGAGTGTTTTCGCCGCTATTGAGAAAGAGGCTAAAGGTGCGTTTGTAATGCGTAATGCGTAATGCGCAATTCGAGCGACCAAGCCCGCCTCGGCCGTCGCGACCGGCGCCGCGCAGCCGCTGTCTTGACCCCGTTCTGTGCCACCTGCCACCTGCCACCCCTGAACGATGACGACGATCCCGGCCCGCTTGGCGCGCTTGACCACCTCGTCCACTTCCTGGAACGACGCTCGGTTCAGGGCCAGGAGTCTGTACCGCGCTTGGCATAGGTCCGGTAAGGCATCGTGCGAGCTGGGTGATGGTGGCTGGTCGTGCTGACCGAGGACGGTCATCGCATTTCCGGCTGGTGTGTTCGTGTTCGCCCGTGTGCTCCTCTCTCCTTCCTCCGCCTGCTCGCTTCGACGATCCCCCTCCTCCTCCTCTAGCTCCCGAGATGTAAGCACCCACCTTCATTCCGAAACGCTCCAAAGACCTTCGCCCAACTCACTCGCCACCCACCCCACCCACCCCTCCCAGCGTCCAACTGTACGCGGTCAACTTTCCCGCCTCGGCCGTGCGCGCCAAAGTGCGCCAACAGTTTGAACGCAACCAACTCGTCGACGACTTGCAGACGTACGATGTCCTGTTGTTGAAGGGTCAGCAGGAGTATCAGGAGGTGGGTTGGGTTCAGGTTCCAATCGATGACGCTGGCGTTGGCGTTGGCGTTGGCGTTGGCGTTGGGGGCGGCGCAGGGAGCTGAATTTTGGGTCTTGGCTTGGGCCGGTTTGATCGATTGCAGACCATGAATGGGTGGAAGATGGAGTCGTACGTTTGGTATACACTTGCCTCTGAAGCCATAATCCTAATCATCCCTGTCCCCTCTTTTTCCGTTCCCCCCCAGCCAACTCTTGCGCTGGTTCCAAGCCGAAGAAGTAAGTCCCTACCGCGTAAACCATTCCCCGACCCCACTCTCACCTCGTTGCCCCCACCCTCAGTTACCCGCCCGACCGGACAACTTTCTCGACGCGTTCTACCTCTCCAGGGACGATGGCAAGGTCGTGCAACCGACTTCATAAGATGCCCGAGTTTGGGGTTGAGCTCAGGCGGGAGCGTTCGAAGGGGTGAGGAACAGAGAAGCGTAGTGGATCCTAGATTTGTAATCGATAGTGTGTTTCTCGGGATGGGTTTCTTCTGACCTGGGGTTAGGTCGGAACGACGGGCGCGATCGAGCTGAGCGGTAAGCCCGCGAGAGCAACAAACACTATCGGCGCATAGGCCTGCGCAGCGTTTCAAGAGGCCAGACCACGAAATCGCAAGCGACACAAATTGAGAACACTACACAGTATCGGGGGGCAAGATGCTTTGCCTGTTTGTTCGTCACATCTTTTCCTTCTTTTCTTCCTTTTCGCCTCCATCCTTCCACGCGTCCCATCTCATTCCTCGTACTCAGGTCGATCTATGCCCTCTCAGTCCTGCTTCTTCTCCACGGGGCTCTTCTTGACCAACTCATCGTACCTCTTTGACAAGTCCTCGTACTCCTTCCTCAACTGCTCATCCCCGGCGCCGACACTGCCCTTCAACCCACCCGCGTTCGCCTTCTTCAACAGAGCCAAATCCTCCTGAGCTTTGATGAGGTCCAGAACGAGCGAATAGGTCCTCGACAGGATCAGAGAAAGGAAGAGGGTGAACCCGTGGAGGTAGAAATTGCGTTCGGAGAGGAATTTGCGCGAGCGGTAATCGGATTCGCCGCGTAGGTCCGAACGTTGACCGAGTTGCTTGTTCAGCACACCTTCGCGTTGGATTTTCTGGACAAAAGTTGACCGATGGGGAACGAGATCAGATGGTGGGAATCACTTGCGGTCGCGGAGCTTCAACCTAGAGCGCGGGCACGTACGAGCATATGGTTGACCGCATCGGCGAACAAGAGGAAGACAAAGATGAAGGTGATCTTGAGCGCGTACTGGGCCTTTGCGACCAGCTGCGACTCGGCAATGGCCTTGAAGAGCGCTCGGCGCCAACTGGGAGCGAGAAGAATCGAGTCAGATTTGGAAGTAAGGTGCAAGGAGGATAGTGACGGACGTGAAGGGAAGAGGCACGATGAGTACGATAAAGGTCGCAACTGTGGGAAGAATAATGGGAGTCGTGGTGAGCGGCTGACGGGAGGAGGGAGGCGTAGTCGGGAACCCAGCTCGAGCGCCAAGGGCAAAGGGGTGATGACGTGTGGGGAGCAGGAAAAGGACGGGTCACCGGGACTGACTCTCGAACAGGAGCAGGCCAAAGACGATTTGGTTGGGGATGGCCATGGCTTCAGGGTGGTTTCTGTAGGGTGGTTGAGGATGCCACGCATGGACATAGCCGCAAGAGCGGAATGCGGCGAGATGGGGGATGGATGAACGCCGCGGGGAGGGGGCGATGACGATATTGAGCCGGAGCCGGAGCGACGGCAGCAGGGAGTGGTACGCGGGCGCAGTAGTGTGGCAGCGTGGCAGCGTGGCAGCGTGGCAGCGTGGCAGCGTGGGAAAGGTGTCAGCTCGAGTAGGTGGTCCTTGCACTAGGATTGACGTACGTTGTGGATCTGATAAGGGCTCCAGAGGTGAGAGTCGTGGTGTGACTCGGTGCTGATGCAGCTGATGGAGGTCAGGTCCCGAAGAGCGCCCTGAGCCTATGACGCGCATCTCCCTCGCCCGCCGCGCGCTTCCAAGCTCGGCCGGTGTAATGCGAATTCAGCTCGGGTAAGTAGTAATAGCTCGGTCAGGGCCTGCCCGCCAACGCGTCGTCCTCGTCCTCGTCCTCGTCCTCGTCGCAGCGAGACGGCGCACCCCTCCCCTCTCCTTCGTGCGGCATGTCCGCTTCATTGAACGCACCGGCCAAACTTCCCGCCCGCCCAGCACCGCGCCAAGTCGGTCCGGCCGACACGGGCATCGGACGGCATTGGAAGACCCAACTCGTCTCGGCCGTACACTTCCTCAAGCAGCACGCCCACCCCATCCGACTCGAGGACCTGGCATTGCTTTCGGGTGTCGAGGCTTTGTTGTCGAATGCGGAACTGCTGAGCAACTTCAGGAGTCATGAGAAGGTCGTGGTCGATGACAAGACGGGCCTGTTCAGCTACAAGGTGCGGCACGAGTCACCTTTGGGGGGCACCAGGGTACGCGCATCCCGTGGCTGACCTTGACCTATCCCAGCCCGACTATGACATCAAATCCAAATTCGACCTCGAGAACCTGGTCATGCGCTACTCGAGTCGCGGTGGCCTCTCGGTCAAGAACCTGCGCGCGTCCTGGCCCAACGTCGTCCCCGCGATCGAAGAACTAGAACAAGAAGGCAAGGTCTACGTCACTCGGACGGGAGGCTCAGCCGAACGAGAAGGCGCTATGAAGGCCGTTTTCCGGAACGAGTTCCCCAAACGACCCCGAATCGACGACGAATTTTTGAACCTGTGGAAGAAACTCAAGGCGCCGACCAAGGAGGAGTTGAGCGTCCAACTGAACGAAGGTACGGGGGGGCACACCCAATCGGTCTAGGTCTACTTTGATCGTGAACTCTACTGATGCAGTATTGTACCTGCGCTCAATAGCCGGTCTCACCACGGCCTCGACGGTCGCGTCCGATTTGCCGAGGAACCAGAACAAGAACCCGAGGGGCAAAGGGCGCAAGGGACCCGGCTCGGCGAATCGGAGGATCAAGTTGACCAATACACACTTGAAGGGCAAGGTCGACCTGTCCAAGGATTACACACCTCCGGGGAGGTAGATGGTGGTGGGGACCGAGTGGTGGGTACTTGCTGTGCGAGGTCCCAGGGGTTTGGTGTCTGTGAGATGTATGTTGTCGTCATTTGTGTGGACTCCTCCAATGAAGCATTCACGAGTGGACCGAAACCATGTTCCCGACGAGGGGCGCCGACGACATATGCACTTGCACGGGGGTTTGCTGGGGTTGTCCGGTGCTGGAAGACCCCAACCATGTGCGGTGTTTTTTGAATTAACCCGAGTCCTATCCTGGACTGGTCCTAGTACGCTCGGAGCGAGGCTCGATCACGAACTCTTTACGAACCAACTGAGAGGAGCGCGAGCCGTCGCCCTTCCTACTCCATCCTGCTCCTGCTCCTTCCCTCCCCTCCCCCTCACCGTCTCTTTCTCTGTCCAACTCCATCTCCAACTCAACCTCCAGCAGCAGCTCCGCTCAGCTCCGCTCAGCCATGACGCAGCTGACCTTGCTCGAGGACCAGACGGTCGAGCAACTGAAGCAGATGGGCTTCCCCGCCGCTGATGCGGTCCGAGCTGTGCGGGTCAGTTCCATCATCATCATTCCAGCTCGAGTCGCCCGTCTGTTACGAGATCAAAGCGAACTGATCAGCTGCCCGAGCCTGTCTCTGAACTTCCTTTACAGCGCAGGGGCACTAATTTCGATCATGCTTTGGATGCCCTTCTGAGTGGCGAAAACCTTGGAGATGATACCGACATCATCGTTGATACATCATCATCACCAGCACCAACACCAACGCCAGCACCGGCCGCATCTGCTGCGACGACAGCCAAGACGACCAGCGAGGATCTCCCTTACGCCGATGCCGACGAGGACAGATTGCCTCCTCCTTATGGACCCAGCTCGGCATCCTTTGGCCCCCCTCAAGATTGCCATGAAGCAAGACCCGCCTCGACCGCACTCGTCCCCTTCAAGTCTCGTAAGCGATTCGATTCGGGCACGTGCCTCTCCTCCTTCCCTCCCCACACTGACTCCCTCCTCCCCCCCTTGCATAGCCCGATCGAAGTGGTCCCCCGACGTTGATCTGACCCTCGACGAAGAGACCGACCCCATCAAACCCTACGGCGGTTTCGATCCGCACCAACTCGCCGACGCGCTCGAACAATCGACCGGTGCAGGACGGAGATTCAGCCTCGGGTCGGCTTCGTCCTCTATTGCGACGCTCGGTCCCTCTTCGAACGATGAGGAGTCTGATTATCAGAGAGCGATTGCGATGAGCATGCAGGAGGCTGAGATGGCGAGTTCCAACGCAAATATGGTCACTTCCACTGCGATGGGCACCGATACCAAGACGATCGGGCCCGACGAACAGCGCAAATCCGGTGCGGAGTCGACGCAGAACCTCGGGCTCGAAGCAGGCGACGATGATATCGAAAAGGCCATCTCGTTGAGCTTGGGCGATTTGAGGGATCAAATGGGACCGGGCGGAGGACCCATGGCGGCCATCAAGCCAGAGGATAGGATCCGACAACCCGATCAAGGGTGAGTCTCGGGAGGAGCTCGCTCCTTCGGAGCTCCCAGTCTGACCTCCGCCCGTTGGCTCCACAGACCCGTAATCGTACGATCGACCTCGGCGCTCCTCGGCCTCTTGTCATCCTTCATCCAATGCCTCTACGCCGTTCCGACTTGGCGCAAAGCCGTGCTCGAGTTCAGGCCGAACCAATTCGACCTCGGATGCTCCAAATCCTTGCAGGGCATATGGGATGGCACCGAACCACCGGCTTTGGAGGGCACCGCAAGGGATGAGAAGGACCCGGTATGGGGTCAGTTGGTGTTCAATATTTGTGGTGAGACTGTTGGCCTGGCTGATCACAGGCTTACTCTCCCCGCAGCCCTCATCGCGATCCAACGCCTCTTTGCCCTGATGCAAGAAACGAAGCGTTCCTTCCTCCACATCACCGAAGCGACCCAAGTCCTCGACCCCAACGGCCTCCTCCTTCTACCCACCCGCATCGATGCAGTTGAAGACGTATCGACCATGATCGAAGGGTTGATCGACACCTTCCGATTGTATTCGATCCTCGACGCCAAGGCATTACCTTTGGATGAACGACCATTGGCTGTTCAAAAGGTGGTGCAGAGGTTCTCGTTGTCGGGCAAGACGTTCAACAACAATCCGGTGTCGCTTGCTGAGCCGCTGGACGAGAACATGGCGTACCCGATTGGGGATAGTATTGCCGTACGTGTATGAAAATTGGCTTGCGTCAACGGAACCTCCACTCACAACGACCATCTCTGAAAATCACAGATCCTTCGGCTACGAGTCCCCACCTTCTTCGTCGGTGCCTCCGCGCCTACGTTGTACCAATTCATCGACGCGAACCTCAATGAACTACCCTTACCCTCGACAGGGAAACCCGCCTCATTTAGCCTGATCACGCATTTCTCTCAATCGCTTATCGTACGACTGGATCGTTATGACGAAGGCATCATGTCCCTGGATGACTTTGGCTCGTCTTCGATTCAAGAGGCACTTTCCAAACACGGCGAGGCGAACGTGGGCGTAGGCGCCCCGAGGAAACGAAGTCGACGAGGCGTCAAGTTCGAAGAAACGCTTTGGTTGGATCGTTATGATGCTTCGAGGAGGCTTGAGATTGCGGAAAAGAGAGCTCTGGTGTGTGATTTGAGGAGGCAGGTGGAGGATTTGGAGAGGATGAGGAACAGGTTGAGTAGCACTCTGGAGGGGAAGGAGGCGTTGGGGTTGATCAGGGACACGAGGGAGTATTGGGACAAGGACGAGGGAGAGGAGGGTGCGGACGATGTAGGAAAAGAGAGGAGGAGGAGGTTGAAGATCGCCTATGAGAAGATTGAGCAAGAGGTACAGAAGAAGATACGAGGGTGCGATGAGGTCATTGAGGAATTGAGGGAGACGATCGACGCAACGTTCGATGGGGACGAGTGGAAAAGAAGGGGACCTTATGAGTTGAAGGCCGTGTTGATGAGGAATGGTTTGAATGGGAGGGGTAGTTCGTGGGCTGTGGTCAAGGAGGAGGGCAAGTGGTGGAGAATCAAGGATCTGGAGAAGGAAGAGGTGACTGGAAGGCTAATGTCCCTGCTTTGAGTGAGATCATGGCTGATTGCGGTAGTTCCCACCCACAGGTCTCGTTCGAGCAAGTCGTCTCTGATCCGTCAGGTCTGATGATGAGCGCTGGCGCGACGTTGCTCTTTTACGATAACCCCGAATTTGCACACGGCAACGACGGCTCCGGAGCCGACACCTCCATCACGATCCCTTCCGTCCTTCGTTCCCTCGTACTCCAAGACAACCACAATTTCGCTTCCAAATTATCGACCGAAATTTTCGAGACGTGGACGCCGCCTCTCGAACCCTTGCCACCGACACCTCCCATGGCGGAAGAAGAACCCTGGGTCGACCGACTCTCAGGCCCCGCGACGCCTCAGATGGAGCTGGCGCCTCCTTCACCGCCCCTCTGCGTGAGAGGCCCTCCCACCACGACCGAAGACGTGATCGAGATCTTGCCCCCTACCGAGGCGGATTTGACACCTTCTTCACCTGTTGCTGTCGACCTTGCCATTGATGATGAGGCACCTCCTTACGAGGACTCAACGATGACGGACGACTTTAAGAACATTGTCGATTCGACCAAAGCTACGGTGGCACGGGAGGCTTCGATGTCTGCGGGTGCATCGGTCATGGCTGTTGATGAGCAAGCTGATGCACTGCGATTACGGGGAGGTGCTGCGGATGATGTCGAGATGGAGAGTGGAGAAGAGCAGGAATATTCCGATGATGAAGACTTTGACGACGACGACGAGGAAGTCGAATTGGGTCTACTGCAACCCATGTCGGCGCGGAATAAGGAATGGAACATTGATTTCGCGATTGGGAAGGTCAGTGGGAAACCGGTGTGGTTGGATCCTCGGTCCCCACTCGAAACGAGTCAGGTCGCATGCCCCAAGTGTGGGAAGACGATGGCGATGTTGTTGCAGGTCAGTACCACTTCGCTGTTGGTCAGCCTCGGACGTGTAACTGATCGTCAGCCTTGGACGTGTGACTGATCTCTCCCTCCTTGGTGATGAAGGTCAATTCCCCCGACGACACCCGACCGCATGCCGCAGCCCGATCACTCTTTGTCTTCGCGTGTCCAAGGAAGGAATGCTCGAGCAAGGATGCGGGCAAGGCGATGAAGGTGTGGAGGGTGCAGATGCCTAGTCCGAATGAGTTTTATCCGCATACTGAGGAGACGCAGAAGAGGAGGAGGGAATTGGGTGAGTAAGATTCGAATTGGGGAAAGGCCTGAGATATGTGTGATATGGCTGACTTGTGGGAATTATGCGATTGTTCCTGCAGAAGCTGCATTGGACCCTACTACGGCTTTGGCGGGATCGGTAGATGCTGCGCCTTCCATGTGGCCAGAGTGGGATGTCATATGCGAGTCCGAACCTTATGAGGAGTCCTACCTAGGTGAGTTGAGGAGACGTCCTTACGTTGCAAATGTTTGTGCTTGCTCACCATCGATCTTTGAGATGGAACAGAGTCGGATCGACAACCCACCGAAGGCGCCGCCGAAGACGCCGACTTGCCCGACACCCAATCCGGCGTCGACAAGGCGTTCCTCACATTCCAAGAACGTGTCGAACGAGTACCCAAGCAAGTACTGCGCTTCTATCGATTGCCGGGTGTAGAGGATCCTCAACCATTATGGGCGAACAAGAAGAAGGTCACGTCGGATCAGGTGCAGCCTTGTTCGTTGTGTGGGGCCAAACGACAGGTCGAATTCCAGGTGAGTTGCGGACGTGAGCAACTATCAGGAAATGTCGTTCTGACGAGAGCTTGGGGTCTGAACTTATAATCCCAGATCCTCTCGACGCTACTTTCCTTCCTCAAAGACGACCACTTCTCCTTCGACTCGCTCCTCGTCTTCACCTGCGTCGAGAATTGCGCTATCCCCGACGCCGGATCGAACAAGAGCGGCTGGGCGGAAGAGGTGCTCATCTCTCAGGACTTTGATCAACACGGCGTTCGATTCGGTCGTGCCGCTCCAGAGTATTGAAATTCCATGCCATGAAATGAAGGAACAGGAATGGTCAAAATAGTAAAAAGATTGGAAGAAAGAGGGAAGAGGCTAATTTGAGGAAGGGGGGGGGAGGGATAAAACTAAGGGGTGGACCGTGTCCGCCATAAAAGTGGGTGGAAGACGAAGAAATTGATCAAGAGAAAGAAGTGTCTGTAAGATGCTCGAGCTCAATCGGCGTTCGTAACTCTCAAAGCCGTTGAAGCGCGCGAAAGCTTCGTCCTCGAAGTATCGGATCGTACCACGTCGACGGAAGGATGACTCGCATAACCGCCTCCACCACCACCGTTGGCTCCGATCCCGGCGAAACCCATACGGGAATCGAAGGATGAATTCCGGCTTCCTGAAGCGGAGCGGGGGTGGAACTTCATGAAGGCCGCTTCGGGGAGGTCGGAATCGCTTGACATCGCGACGCCGTATTCTTGAAGTGAAGGTAAGGAGCGTCCGGTGCCCGAGGGCAGGCCTTCAGGAGCCGCAGCGCCAGGTGGGAGCGAAGGGCCTACAGAGGAAGCCTGGAGGCTCGGGCGGCGCGACCGCTGCGAAGGTGTACGAACGGTGTAGGTGTCGGCGTAGGAGGAACTGGAATCGGCTCGATACAAGCCAGCGAGGAAAGGGATCGATTTGACTGATGCGCTGAGAGACGGGGAGATGGCATCTAGGACCGAAGTCTTCTTGCGGTGCGTTTCGATCGAGCTTGCTGAAGCGGCCTCGACGAAACCTCCTGGACCGACCCGACCAACCACGTGGGACTGACCCATCTCGCCTACGCGCTGGTGGTCCGAGAAGGGGTCTGGTGATGCGGCATCAGGGACCGCACCCGTCGACGAAGCCGCATCGCCATCCTGATCGTGTTTACCGCGGTAGTAATCGTCGACGTGACCATTGTTGGCCGACATCGCGCTACCTAACGAGAGCTGGCGAGCTTGCACAGGTCGGGTGTACATCAGGCTCGAAACTATAGGCGCAAATTGACTACCTCCACCACGAGTCATGTCCAGCGGTGTATCTGGTACTTCGTGTCGCGTCTTTTGAGAATTGCGGCGCCGGATGAAGATCGCGGCGACACCAACGAGAGCAACGAGACCGACCAGTGTGCCCACCGAGGCGGCAATCGTTTTCGCCTGCTGCGCGGCCTTACTCGACGCTTCATCATTTTGCGTAGAAGCAGATACGGGGGAAATTGCTGCGACACTACTGGCGCTCGATGACGTTGTGAGTGTGTCCTCGGCGGGTGTCGTCGCAGGGGCTTGAGTCGGCTGCGCAGAATACGTTGCTGTAGCCCAGGGGATCGTCGAGGTCGTGTCGGCTGCGGCCTGTGACGTTGAGTGGTGCTTCTTCTTCTTCTTCTTCTTGGACTTGGCCGTGGGTTTATGGCTCGTCGTATTATGCTTCGAGAAGGATGTGGAAGATCGGACAGACGAAGTCGTCGTTACGGGCCTAGGCGCGACTGCGGACTCCCCATGGAATTGGGGTGTGAATGAGTACTCGCCCTTGCTTTCGTCGATAGTAAAGAACGAGATAGTATCGGAGGGCGATCCAGTCGACGTGTCGATTCCGAATGCGAACACGACCGTCCCTGAAACGAGTCGGGTTGCTGTGTGCCATGCCCGGCTAGGGGAGGCGAGAGACGAGTGGCGATTGCGGATCAGAGTGGACCAGGTCCATCGAGCGGTATCCGAGTTGAGGTCGCTGGAAGGCGTAAGCAGATGAATATCGTTCAGGACGGCGTGGTCTTCGCGGATTCCACCATGCACCAGCACGGCTCCGGAAGGGAGAGCGATCGCGACATGGCCCATTCGGGGCGAAGGAGGGGTGCCTCTTGCGATCTGCAGTGAGCTTGCGTTGTATCAGCAGGTGTCATGAGTCGTGAACCAGGAGCATGCGGCCTCGAACTGACCCTCTTATTCCATGTTTTCAGTCTCGAATCAAAGACAAGAATTTCCGAAAACGGAGCGAGACCTCCGTGAGCAGTCTGGCCGCCCAGAATGGCGACAAAGCGTCCACCCTCGAGCACAGTCGCCGTGTAATCGCTGACGGGTGGTTCAAACGTTTTGGCACTTGTGCCACTCGGCGCTGTCCACGCAAATGACTCGACCTCGTTCTGGCCATGGTGATTCTCTGTCGTCGAGTATCGATCGATACCGAGGTAGCCGATCGTCTCGTCGGAGCAAGTATATTGTTCCGCGATGCCGCCAAAGACGTAGATATCATCTGATCGTGCCGTGGCGTTGTAGATCGCCACTGCTTGCGCTTGACGACGACGAGGCGGCGTATGAGAAACTATCTGCGGTACGGTCCACTCGGCGCCGACCTCGATGGCGTCAGAGAGAGTGAGATTGCTCATGTCCAGCCGATGGACGGTATGATCGTGCTCGCAGTCCTCTGTGACCCCACCAATGACCCAAGCTCTGCCGCGATCATCGACTGCAGACGCGGCCCACGCAAGTGGATCAAGGTCTTCCGAAACGCTCGAAACGGCGAGCGGGTTGTCAAGGATTCTGGTCGAGGGGCGACTGTTCCAGACAATCGAGTTGGCAAGGTTGAAAACAAGCACCTCGTTCGTCACAGTTGTCCCATTCTCGCCCAACTGTCCTCCCACAAAGTAGAGCAAGTTCGTCTCTTGGACGTAGACGGCCGAATGACCGTATCGACCCTCGACGACTGTCGGATTGAGCGAATGTTCCACAACAGTCGCATTCGAGCTGCTGTTGTGCGCCCCGCCTGTCGGTGTGGCAGGTGCTTTCGGGTGCGGCGACGACCGAATGGTACGATTCCCTGCTCGTGCCACCAACAACGGTTGAGAGGCGACGTCGAACGGCTGAGGCCCACGCCGAAGGAGCGAGCCGCGAAGTGCTTTCAACGGCGAGATGATCGCGGCATTCGTCGAGACGGAGGCCGTGGCCGCGATCATCGTGAGCGCGAACAAGCGATGGCCTCGACGGCGCCGACACGATGGCGATGTCATGGGAGCCACGGTATGTTAGTTCTGTGGTGATACACGTGAAGCCACTTGATCTGTGGTTGTGGCGGAGTGCGTTGAGGGCAAGGAGGTGCTGGGCGGGCGCGCTTCGCGCACTCCGAAAGCGATCATCGTCACTCAACATTTCGATTTCCTGGGCACGCGTACTCGCCGCTTGGCCGCCCCCCTTTATAAGAAAGAAGCCAAGGCGTGACCCTCGAGCTCCCTCGAGCCTGCGCTAGATTATAGGGGACATGGCCTCCCTCCTTCGAGTTGAGATGCACAGCCACCCTATGGCGTCGGTACCATGGAAAGGCATGCCTAAGGTGGCTCGATCGACTCCACTTCGTTCCGCCGCTCCACCCCTTCTGCTCTATATATCACACCCCTCACTGCGACGGACGAGAAGGACGTCAGACGTCGAAGCGGCTTTCAAAGCGTCAGGCAAGCCCGGCTCCTCGTACGCAAATACACAAAAGGAGCTGATCGTGAGAGAACCGAAAGACTAGTTCTTAGTAACAGACTCGCCGTTGACTCCGAAACCTACTGCCAAGACAGCTCGCCGCCGTCGTGTGGAATTTCTCCTCCTAGCTGCCAGACTTACACCTTCACAAGACTTCAACGAGGTCACCCGTCCAATTTTATATTGAGTCACTGCTAGTGGATTGTGATAAGAACACCAATTCCGAACCCAATCTTGCCTAGCGATGCAGCTTGCACGCTGAGCGCCGGATGGTGTCTGCGCCGGGATTTAAAATGCGGATTTCGCTGCTCCACCCGGAGAGGCTTTGTTGCCTTAATTCGCGCGGTTCAACGGCGTACTGATGACCTGCCATATCTTGTCCTGCGAGAGTACTGACTCGTAGCCTGTGCGTTCTTTGGTGCCGACTCATGTGGCGCCTTGCACGCGCTAGGTCCGAGTCGCCGCTGGTCTCCATCGATCTAAGTTCCCGCTCCGGAAAAGTCTGGCTTACAGTGTTACGATGCGCAACTACTTATAAAGGTACATAGGTTTCAAAATTATTGGGTGTCAATGCATGCGCTAGAGGTGTAGATGATCGCGAGCGGGCCAACGTTCTGGCAGAAAGGCCACTCGTTCATCCACTCGAAATAGTCAATGGCGGAGATCCGGGATCCACTTCCCGTGCGCCAGTGCTCGAGTCCCCGGCCGGTCTAAGATGTACTTTGGCACTTGCCCGTTTCCAACACGTGTTTGTGTCCGTCCAGTAAGCACACTTCATGTCCTTACCTTACACATTCGAGTGATCTCCACCTAGACCGCTCGACAAGCCCTCTTCGTCGGCCTCGAAAGCAGCGGACTCTGTGCCCCGCTGAGTGCCCAATTTTGGTGGGGAGCGACATTTTGCAAGCGCATTCGCCAACAGGGACAGCATCACCGAAAATCAATGAACGCATTGCCTATACCTCATTAACGGCCAATACGTTCGGGTGTGCTTACAACTATCAAAGCTGCTTGCCTTGCACGGGATCTCAAGATAGGGGCTGAATCCGATCTAGCGATTGTGCCGGCGCTATGTCCGCGTGCTTACGCGTATAAACGCTTCATCCAGGAAACGTTGTCTCGAGCACGGTGCAATATGAACGATTTTTGTCCGAGGTGTTTCGAGCGGGTTGCTACTACTATGAAAAGCTAGACGAGCCCGCACACGGTTCCGCGGCAGAGGCCGACATGTCAAAACGCGCGCTCTGTGCATCTGACCACTTCGGCGTCCGACTTTTGGGTTATCACTTCCGATGGCGAGCCAGGTCCGCTCCTCATTGGCACTCGTTTTTGTTAACTCGTTCATGCGTCAGTCGTAGTCAGTCGTGGGGTCTCGCGGTCATGCAACATATCCCGTTCATTGGTTGGCAATTTCGAGTTGATCAACGCGACCATGCGCGCAATGGCAAAGCCTTTTGCAGCTTCTGAAAATCAGCAGACACCTCAACATCACCATGAACCATGTATAATACTCTCGAACAAATTTAACCATGAACAATCTCACTGAGGATACTCTCACTATTCCAGTCGGTATTCGTCTCGGCACTTCTCGGAGGACCCTTTTCGATGTGGGGCACACTGGTGGGAAGTGGGACACCACTTACCTACTACGTCGGCACCTCCACACCGAAGTTGGCATCCGCGTCTCGCTTGGAGGACCTGGCTACGTGTTAATTGAGCTGGATCAACTTCTGTGACACCTAGCGCTCTTTGCCGAAGTAAATTTAGCGCGTCCGAGCTCGGCAGTGCCGGAGGTTTTTCTGACTTTCGACCAAGCATGACCCGCAGGTTTCGGACGGCTAGCTCTTTTTGTCTTCCTCGGAGTCGATCTGGCAGAATCGCCAGACTTTACAAGACAAAGAGCCTGAGGGAGGAAGCAGACACAAAATCTAACGGTTAGTAGTATACACTAAGTGTGCGTGACATCTCGTATGCAATGCACCTCTCATTTGCGCCAGCTTCCAACAAGGCTGGGCGCCCTCAACGGCTAAGGAAGCGGGCGCAAGCCCAAGCAGTTGAGCGCATACGGCGAAAGTGCACT
Organism: Microbotryum silenes-acaulis; assembly: GCA_003665825.1. Taxonomy (NCBI): domain Eukaryota; kingdom Fungi; phylum Basidiomycota; class Microbotryomycetes; order Microbotryales; family Microbotryaceae; genus Microbotryum; species Microbotryum silenes-acaulis. The sequence continues at coordinate 1,138,637 of QPFY01000006.1, forward strand.
GCCAGCGGGCAGTCGCGTTAGGACGGGGACACCACTAGATCGACAATCGGTAGCCAGGGGTTCGTTTCTGTCGAACCATCGGAGGAACCCTTCCAGTAGTAGCGTAACCGTTCTAATGGGTGTGTGTCCGAGACGTCCGCTGAAGGCTTTGGCGAATCCGAACCTCTAAAAAGGGACGCGAGAACTTCGGGGAATTGCTGGCCCCAGTCCCGGTGCAAGAGGCATGCGCTGGGCCCGTTTTGAATTTTGGATCTTCTCTTTATGGCGTAAATGGCGTCGGAGTGGTTTTGAGTCGTGTAGAGCGGATCAGCGCCTCTTTCGGCTTAAGTAGTACCAAGCGCCAGTTCCCCACCTCAAAAGCGACGAGAGCTACCCGCGCACGGCGACATCGAACAGACGCTCACGCGCGCCTGGCGCCCGTCCTCGTGACCTCGATCGAGCTCGGGCTGCGGGTTGGCAACCCCGCAATCTATGGAGCGAAGCTCTTTGCCCGGATTCGCTTCAGGGTTCCAACATTCAGGCCTCATCCCGTCCCTACTAATTTACCTGTCCACCTACAGCACACTTCCTTTCTTCTTCTTCATCATTAATCACTCGCAACACCTCTCTAGTCGCTGCTCCTCAGTGATTTTTATTGTGACTGTTCGTACCGCTTGCGTGCCGAACTTTATTTCGCTGTGTTCCGTTCCGCCTCATCGAACCAGCCTATCAGCTATCGCCGAGCAATGTCTGCCTCTGCGACCGACCACCCCCTCGCCAACGAGACCACAAGGGTAGACGACCACAGCAACCAGCACTTTGACCTCGAGAAGGGTAACGGTGGCGTAGGAGGTGCAGCACTCGGTCGTCAATTCTCGGTAAGTCGCGATTGCTCCATTCTTTCCAACTTCAGGACCCCCTGCCATGTGGGGCAACTCGGCCCCGAGCGTTTCCCCACATCGTCCCGGAGGGGCGTCACCGTTGCCTGCACGCGCCCCGCCTTCAGACACGGCTTGCAAAAATGATAAAGCCGGCGTTTTCAGAGTAGTGATAACTAGCTTACTGGTGCTTTGCTACCGTCCTATGCACGTTGTCCTGCCTCTCGACGCCAATCCGCATGACCCCGCCCCCCCCCTCGATGTCACCTGGCTGCGCACGTCGCCTCGTCCATCGACACACATACCCCTACCCGCTCATCATAGGTTCAACTCACCGCCGAGCAATTCGAGAGGCTTTACCTTCAACCCGGAGGTGTCGCCGCCAAGGGAGACCTTGCCAAGTACGCAACGAGCGATGTGGGAAAGAGCCACTTTTGCCTCAAAGTCTGGCAGCTGACCTGGGCTCTCTCATCCCTTAGACGATTCGCGAACCCCACTCCTCTTGGTGTCGCGTCGTTCCTCTTGTGCCTAACTCCTTTTGCCACTGAGTTGATGGGATGGAGTGGCTCGACCACCGACAGTGCAGTCGTTGCTGGTACGTACGATCGCGCCGCGCTCCTCTTGGCGAAAAGCCCTGAGCCTGACCGGTTTCTTTGCACCATCTGCCTTAATAGTCGGCGCCTTCTACTATGTCGGTACGTGAACGCGGTCGTTTCTTTCTACTGCTTGGTACTTGTTGCTTATCCAGCGTTTGGACTCCATAGGTGGTGTGGGCCTCTACCTTTCCGGCCTTCTCGAATGGATCATCGGAAAGTAAGTCAGCGCCAGCGCACGCGCGCCTTGTCGTAAATGGTCCACTGACCTTTTGCTGCTCCCGCAAACAGCACCTTCCCCGCCACGGTGTTCATGACCTTTGGTGGATACTGGCTCGCGTTCGCTTTCCTCTTCCAGGTAAGTCGCCGCGCCTCCTACCATCGAGGCCGCATGTAGTTTGAACTGATCTGGGCATCTGGCTGGCGTCTCCTGTTGCTTAGCCCTCGCAAGGCATCGCTGCTGCTCTCGGAGGCTCGACCACGGCCGTCTACAACAAAGGCACAGCGTTGTATCTGGTTTGGTGGGGAGTGTTGGTTCTGAGTGAGCTCAAATGACATCCGTACGCTCCGCGTATACCCAATTCTGACGAGGACTACTTCTGTACGCAGTCTACTTGATCGCCAGTCTGCGCACCAACGTCGTCTTTGCTCTCCTGTTTACGTTCCTCGACATTACGTTCTGGATCTTGGTGGCTGTCTGTGAGTTTTTGGTTTTCAAGGATGTGAAAATACTCGCAGAGACCTTGTTTGGGCAGTACTCACCAACTTGCTTCACGCGGGATGTGCAGATGTTCAACTCGGCTACGGCCATGTGACCCACGTGCCGATGGAGCTCAAGGCGGCGGGAGCCTTTGCATTCCTAACAAGTGCATGCGGGTCAGTAACTGAACCAGACATTCGTCAGCATTCCTCTCGCTATAAGCTGACCTTTCAAACCCCTTTGTCTGTGTGCGAACAGATGGTACCTCCTCGTGGTCCTGATCTTCGGCTCCACTGGTATCCCCATCGCCTTGCCCGTCGGAGATCTCTCGAACTTCATGTCCGGTCGCCGCAAGGCGGAGTAGACTTGGATCTTCTACTCGACTGTCTCAGTCCCGTGCTGTTCGTGTGAAGTGTTAATTGCCACGTATCTTTGGATCGCTGGCGTGGGTGTCATTGGCTGTCTTGTCTCTCTTTCTCTCGCTTATGTTTTTGAAACAAAGTTTCTGTGCCTTCGTGTATCTCTGATTTGTTAAAGGATGTAGTTGAACACGTCTTCAACGCTAACATTGGACTGCACGCGGGAGCTTAGCGAGAGACTTCTTCGCCGAAGAATCGGAAGAGTTGCGCCCCGAGCCCCTATAATTTGGACCTCGATGCCACTGCACGCTTTTGTCCCCATCCCATGTTGTGCATTCAACAAGGCCGTCTGAAGGTGAATAGTCAAGAGCTCATTGCGCGAGGTTAGGGACTGCCTCAGCTTGTAGGGTACAAGAGAAAAGCCTAAGTGCGTCATTCTCGGAACATGCTTCTGCGGCGTCCATCTCTCCGAGGGGCACAAGCGCGATACGTGTGGAAAGCCTAGGGATTGCACCTCAAAACACAACAAATCACGACAAGGCCAAACGTGAAGAGGCAGCGCGAATCGGAGGATGGAAAAAATGGGGTTGGGCGGAGCAATGAGACGGTATCGTTGTGTTAAAGTTGGGAGCGGGCGGTCGGAAGGAATGAGACGCCTTTCAACAGGAAACAGAATCGGCCGGGGAGATCGAAAAGAGGGAGCGGGGGTTAGGGGACGTGGTTTATAACACAAACATAGAACAGTGTCGAAGCGATGAAAAACAAGGGTGGGTAGTAGGTCCAGGAAATGCATCCCGTCCGAGAAGAGGTGGGTGCTAGGGGCAGAGCCCAAAGGGTTGTCACTGCTAGTCCAGACGACAGAAGATCCGAGATGGGGACGAGACGAAAAAAAGATCCGAAGTATGACGTTGACGAGAGGAGCTATCCGAGTCAGACGCGCTTAAGCGCGGGCGTCGTAGGACGCCTTCTCGCGCTCGTAGCGGTTCTTGTCTACCTCGGCCTTCTGGATGTAAGACTGCATTGACAGACGTGGATGGAAGTTGATGTCAGCAAGCAATCCACGACGCGATCAACTTGGACGCGCATGCGGACCTTCTTTTGTTCGTCCGACATGTCCTTCCACTTGGCACCGAGGAGTTTGCCGAGATCACCTAGAAGCATGATGAGTCCAAAGGTGTTAGCACAAGGCTCATATGTGATAGCAATTGTCCGAAGAAGTGGGTCCGTATGGAAAATTGACTGACCAAAAGAGGCGTCCGGGTTGTCATCCTTGACTGTGTTGCGGTTCTCTTGCGAGAAGTACATGTAGGCGGAGAGAGGGCGCTTGGGGGCGTTGGGGTCCTTCTTGGCCTTGCCGGACTTGGTGTCGACCTGTGGGTAACGGTGCAGATTGGGCGAAAGAGGGCGACGCGTGGCGAAACAGGAGTCAGCCTGCGCGTTCAAAATACGAGCTAAAGGATGCCAAGGGTGCCAGCGACCAAGGGGCCACAGAGCGGGAACAATTCGGAAACCTACCTTGGTGGCGCGGGACTTGACTTCCTTAGGCATCTGTGTGAGTGGGATGGGGCAACAGGTGATGGAAGGGAGGGAGAAAGGAAAGGGCACGTGATTGTCAAAACGGGGTAAGCTCGTGTCGGCGCGACAAAACATTGGATCGGCAACGACCGCGCCCGACGACTCGCGCGGGCACAGGCGAGAGCGACGCGCGCGTGCGCGTGCACCGGGCGGCGGCGCGCTCTGGGCCTAAGTCGGTCGATCCGAGCGAGACAGAAAGGGGGAGGGAGCACACGAGGCCCAAGTTGAGGTGCAAGGACGACAACACTCGGAAGAGTTCGTATAATGACGCGTAATTCACACAGCCAGACGCGAAAGCGTCCCGTCGTGCCGTGGGTTAGTGTCAAGTGGGGGTTCAGGTCTGTTTGACCTTGGCCCAGGAGGATGGGGTGGGTGTGGGTCCGGCGCAGCAGGGCGAGCAGACAAACACGACCATTTGCGGGACTGGGGGGGTTGGGAGTGTGACGACGTCCAAAAACGTGTCAAAACACCATGGCAAACGAGGCTACTTACGATGAGTGTGTGTTGGAATGGGCTCTGAAGATTCGGATCTCGGCGGTCAGTCAGACTGCCTCGGCTGGAGCAAGCAAGCGTGTGGTGGGTGTGCTTCACTCACAGAGGTGACAAGGCGGAGCGGGGGCGTATGAGGGCGGGAGGCAGAGCGTGGCGCAGGGCGGGCGCAGGCTGGTGACTCGCGCACTGCGCTCGAGAGGCGGCGGGCGCTGCGTGGGCAGGTGCAAGCTCAGGCCCTGGCCCGTTTCGAGCTGCGCGGGCGCGGGCGCCAAACAGTACCGCCCGCCGCCCGGCCTAAGTCGAGTCGTCCCACTGGCGTCAGCACTTGAATCCGCCCCGACGAATCCGCCCCACAGCTCCCACAGCGACAGCGCGCTTTCGGTATCACGCTCCACCGTGAGCTCGGACCGTCTCATTACCAGTTGCGAGTTGACCTTACGACATTGGACATCGGACATGTATGTGCAGACTACGGTGTACAGTGACTTTGCTCTAGTCGATCCCGAGCTTCCGGCTTTGAACATGAGGTTCGGAAAACTCGGCCGTTACTGAACCGGGGACAGGAGGTTTAGCCCCGTTCGGTTCTGTTCATCCGCACGTGTCGGCCGCTTGCCTTGCATGAGAAAAAGTGAAAACGTACATCATATTCTTCAGTGACACACTCGATCCTCCTCCACTTGCGATGTCCGTCCTCATCGTCATGATCCCAATCTTGATCGACGGAGTGCAACAGCTGGAAGCACTTTTCGCACATCAACGCCGGCGATCGCCCTGCGAGCTCGTCTTCGATCGTGATCACGGTCGCCGTATCAATATCACAGATGTAACACCTGGACAAGGATCTGTTGCGCGACAAGAAGGAGGTGATTGGATAGACCGAGGCCGTTGGTGAGGGGTCCAAAGTGTGGACTAGTCTGAGAACGAGCGGGCAGGATGCGGACCTGCTTCAGCATCGGTTTCAAACGGAGAACTCAGGTTACCAACTTACCTTATCTCGTCAATGGTCCAAGTGTGTTCTGCGCTGCCATCGTGGAGGTAGTAGTACGGCTCCCCAACTCTGAGCTTGAGGGAGCCGAGGACGATGTCATCTATGCGACCGCCGATGGACCAAGTCGGAATCGATGGCTGTGTTGCTCCATTGGCGGACTTTTGAGTTGACCAGTCAATCTCGGATATAGCTTGCTTGATCAAGCTGCACGTCGAGGTCCCCGGATCAGCCGTCCTGAAACGACCACGAGAGCAAACACTGGCAGATGCTCACCTCGCATAGTCCTCGACTTCTTGACTTTGGTCAGCATAAAGTACACCCTCAATCCCAAATACGCTCCCGGTTTTCCTTCTCTTCTTTCCCCACTTGATGAGCCTTGCTGCTTCCGTCGGCTCCAACATCAGAGCCAGATCAAGTTCCCTCACAGTGCGCGGGTTGCGTTGTTTCCTGCTCTTGACGGCGGCGCCTCGCTCCTCCTCGTCCGAGTATTCCTCTCCTTGCTCCCCTTCTTCATGATTCTCGTCTTGGTCCCATCCCATCGGTGGGGAAGTCGCATCCTCGTCATCGGACAACTCGACGCCTGGCACTGCGTTGCCACTGCGGACGATATTGGTCTTGAGTTCGGCCAAGGTGGTCGTCCCGAGCATCCGAAGGGTTTGAGCGCGAGTGATCGCTTTCGCTGCAGACGGTTGTAATGTGGGAGCAATCGGCTGAAAAGTGATGGTGTACATTAACGATGAGAGCAGTGGAGTCGCTGTCGAGCTGGACCCGGTCGCATTGGTGCCTTGACTACTGGATTGAGGCATCGACTGGCGAGGAACACTCTTCCCGGGCCGAAGATTGGTCAACGTCTGTAGGTCCGCGTGTCCTGGTGCTCGCAAAAAGACGGGGTGAACGGTCGGCTTGGCGATTCGTAGTGTGTTGTCATCATGTTCTCTGAGCCACTTGGACCACCTCGGATCGGCCGTTGGGGTTGTTGAAGCGACATCATCAGCAATGGTGTCCACAGTCGTAGCATCGGTGGATGAAGCGTTCCCGCGAGATCCGGCTGAGGTTGGACCTGTGGATGAAGAGCTCTGGGACGTCTCGACGGCATTGACGATTGCGACATGGGATCGTTTGATCCGATCGAGTTTGTCTCGCAGCGACGACTTTGACTTGAGGTTGAGGTGTCGCAGATCCGTGTCGTTGTGCGGGTCCAGCCACGTTGTCTCGAGAAAGGTGCGGAGACATGTTCTCATGTAATCGTCGGAGTACATGGCCGAGGTATGGGCTTTCAGGTCTTGCACGCTGCCTGCAAGATACAGGCCGTGGCATAGGAGGCCAGCGGATCAGTCACGTGTGCGAGTCAGCGTGCAGGTGGGCTGTACACACATCGTTTACGAAGTTGTTCTTGCGCATCGGATTCAACATCAATGTCACCACCGACGGTTGAACTTGTCCTTTTCTCGATGTAACTCCTCGCTTCTGCTTGTCGCAGCCGAGCGGTCTGCAGCGATTGAGCCGCTTGTCGAGTGAACGAGGACAGGTCAATCGTGGTCTCGGTCGGAGGGCCTAGTAGATCGAATGACGGCATTCTCTTGCGATCGTCCGGCTCGGCTGTCCGACGCCTTCACACAACAGTCCAGGCCGACGCAGGTCAGAATGGGTCAAGCGCCGCGATGAGGACTGACAGGAGACACCAGGAGGTCCGAGCGCCGCAAAGGCTTGTTACGACTACCCGGCCAGAATTTGCGGCCTGTGCTTACTAGGCTGTGCTGCGCCTGTGAGCGCCGTGGAGCTGCGCGTGTGTATAGACTTGGCTGGCGCTGTTGCACTGTTGGCTGAACAGGGCTGAACAGTGGCTGAACCCTGGCCCGGCTCTCAGACCCGCGACAAGGACTTATTACGGTTCTTACGCCCCATTACACACATCTTTTGCACCATCAGTCAGTCTGTCGGGTGTTGTGGCACAGGTTACGACCTCAACTCTTGCTGACGTTGAGTTCTGACCTCCTTTGTATTGCATGTGCGCCACCTCCCCGCCGCCGCCACTGTCGTTCTCGTTCCCGTTCCCATTCGTCCGCCGTCATCGCGTCATCGTTCATCGTCGTGTCCGATCGGTCGCCCTGTCGCCCCACGGCACCACTCGGTCGCCTGGCCTCCGCTGCGCTCCGCATCATCGCAGTGTCCGAAGGTGAAGCATTGCCCGCGGCCCAGAAGTCCTCATGGAGCTCCTTCCTCAAGTCCATCGCCAGTGGTCAGTCCAGCTCCCGTTATCGCAATTGGCGCGATCCCGACTCGCTCGGCAAGGCGATGGCCTCGCCATCGTTGCTCTGGCTGACTTGGTCGGACACACACTTACTCTACGTCCTTTTCCCGATAGCGACGGGCGATTTGTCTTCCATGACTGCTCCTCCGTTTATCCTCTCGCCGACGTCGTTGTGCGAGTTCCCTTCGTAAGTTCCCCAAGTGGTGCTCCGCCAACTCCCCACGTCGGGCCTTGCAAGTTCCCGCCTCGCTTCTGGCGACTATCGATGGGCTCTCAGGTTCCCCCTCGCTCCGACTAGATTGCAGCTGGCCTGACACATTTATGCATGTCATACACAGCTACTGGGGTGAACCGACCCAACAGTTTGCCGCCATCGCCGAAGCCAAGACGCCCGAGGCTCGCCATCTCGCCGTCACGGCTTGGTTCCTCTCGACCTGCCCCGGCCAATTCACTAGGCGTGAGAAGGAGACCGGTACCGAGAAGAAGCCGCTCAACCCTTTCCTGGGTGGGTCTGCTAATTTGCCTCCTGGCGCTCTCCCCGACTGACGTCAAGACCGGCGATCTCGTGTGCAGGCGAACAATTCATCGGCCAATGGAACGGTGGAGAGCTTAAGTTGTGGGCCGAACAGGTCTCGCACCACCCGCCCGTGACGGCGTACTATCTCGAGAACGAGAGCAAGGGCCTCAGCTTCGAGGGCAACTGCGCCCAAAAGACGTCGTTCTCCGGCCGCGCCATCAGCGTAAGGCAAGTCGGCCATGGTATCGTGCGCATCAAACTCGCCGACGGCACCGTCGAGCAGTACCTCATCACCTTGCCCAAGCTCAAGATCGAAGGCATTCTTCTCGGTTCGCCCTACGTCGAGCTGTATGATTCGTCGCTCATCCAGTCTTCGACCGGGTACCAGACCTCGCTCGAATTCCGAGGCAAGGGATGGGTCTCGGGCAAGGCGCACGCATTCACTGCGACCGTGACCAACGCGGGTCACACGGTGTACGTCATCGATGGTCTGTGGACCGGCGAGAGTCACTTCATCAAAGGTTCCAAGTCGCGAATCGGCGAACTCTTCCTCGACACGGCACCCGATCGGTCACCTATCGAGGTTAAGCCCATTAGCGAGCAGAGCGAGTACGAGAGTCGCCGAGCGTGGAAGGAGGTCGCCGATGGGATTCGGAAAGGTGCGTCGACTGGTGACGTGTCTGCTCACAGCGTGCGTCCTCTTTCTAGCCCAGTCCGTTAACCGATTCTTGAGATCTGATGTTATAGGCGACTTTGACACGGCATCCGCTGCCAAGAGTCGCATCGAAGTGAGTCCGAGCGAGGCTACTCCGTCGCGGCGTGACCGACTTCTGTGCTTACTCGTTCGGCTCTTACGCTCATAGAACTCGGAGAGGCAAAAGCGCAAGGACGAGGCCGCAGCTGGCAAACCTTTCGAGACACGTCTGTTTGACGTCGTCGAGGATGATCCCGATTGTCAGTCGCGTGGCAGTCTTGTTTGCGACTGGCGTATTCACTGACGGTTCTTCGAACGACGTTCACTATTTGCCACAGACCACAAGCTGGTGGCCATGACCAAGCACGAGCCGCAGCATGAAGCGTCGTACAAGTTCAAGGGCCCCGACGAGGCATAACTATTCGCCAACCACTTTTAGGCTTGACCTCTCAGCCTCGCTGTTGTGGTGCTCTAGCGCGCCATGGCGTCCTTCTGATTCCTCCACCCCCAGGCCAACCTGGGCGTGCAGTTCTTTTGCCAAATTGATTCTCGAACATAATGATAACAATCTGCGAAAGATTAGCCATACTCGCCACCTGGGTCCCGGTGCCGTTTACTGAGTCATACGAGAGTATCCGAGCGAAAATTAGCCTTAAGGTCTTCAATGGTCGCGCCCTGTCGCGCCTGCCGAGAGCTGTCGAGTCTTGCCCTGTCTTGCCGAGTGAGGCCGAGTGGAGCTCAGGCGCTCAGGCGCTCAGGCCCTCGCTCGGCCTGTGCACTCACGTCGCACGACGAGTCGACGACGAGCCAGTGTCACTTGCTTGCATCGAGGGGTTCTCGGGGACGTTTACATGCCCACGTACAGCTGAACGCAGGCAGCCGCAACAAGACCGTATTCTCCTCCTGCACCGACCACAACCACGGCTACAGGCCCGATCATCATACCAGTCTCAGCCACGATTATTGCCAGAACGACGACACCCAACTCGGTTCGAATCGTCGATTGTTGACTGTTGGCGATTTTGAGGGGCCATGCCGCCCGGTACAGGACGATCGTCTCGCTCCACCGCGTCGTCGTCGCATGTCCCACGCGAGGACAATGACGTGTACCAGTATGCGCTACGCTTCGCGGTGCTGCACTCGGTGCTCCGTGCTGGACTCGAGAGCGATGCTGATGACGCGAACGAGGCCGGTGGCGCTGGTGCCGCGTCGGGCTTGGGCTCAGCCTCAGCCACGACCTCGACTTCGACCATCACCGCTTCGAACCTGACCGCAAAGCAACGGGCAAACAATCTCAAATTATCCACCACCTCGTCCTCAGCCATGGGATCATCCTTGCGCCCCGCCGACGGGTGGACCAATGCGCTGCTTTCCGTCGGTGACGTATTCCGAGACTCGAGCGGCGGCAGCGGCAGCGGCAAGAGCGTCAAGTTCCCCAAGGAGTTCGTCAAGGTGCTCGATGGAAAGCTCGTCAAGATATTCCAAGGGTCGGATCCCAAACACGACGAGAAGTTGTTCCGAGCCACTGTCGGCGCCTTCTACGGCACCTACAAGGACAAGTCGTTCCAGACCAAGCTGCTGCAGAACCGGGGCATAGAGGAGATCATCTTGACTTTCGTCACCATCGCTTCCGGGTACCTCAGGAAGCGACTCGAAGGGGATGAGTGGAAAGAGCACCTCAACCAACATGTTGCCGAGTTCGTCATGGTGCTTCGAGATGGCCTCAAACTCTGTCGCGGCGTGCCCTCCGAGCTCCTGCTCAGGCTCGACTCGTACTGCTCAAAGATGCAGACGCCGGCGAGTGCAGGTGGTCCGAACTCAGCATTGACCGCTTCGACCAACAAGGACTTGTCTTCTAGTGCCTCAACCGGATCGGCGCAGGCTTCGACCTCGAAACTCACCCTCGATACCCACCTCACCCCACCCATACCTGGATCGGCGAACGTGCAGGACATGCCAATGGTCCTTGCAGTCGGCAAACTCTTTGGCAAATCGATCGCCGATCTGAATCGCGACTACTTTCCAATCCGAAGGACATGTACTGAACAGGTGGGCAGTTGTTGTGCCACATCATGCGCACTGCGTTCACGTTCGATGTGCTGATCCCTCTCGACATGGTCTGACAGTGCGCCTTCAATGACCTCAAGCTCTGCATCAACAACGTCGCGAAAGGTGCTCGCTTTCCCGCACGAAGAGAGGATTTCGATTCGGACGAGTCGTTCTCGACCTGGCGCAAACAGGAGAGCGATACGCTGCAGGAATACATGCTCAACATGATCAAGCGCAACCCGAATCTCGTGCGATCGGCGTCATCGACTGTCGCGACGGGTGAAACGGGCTCGAGTACCCCCATCACGGGATCACCGAGTTTGCGCCGGTCTGTTCTTTCGGTTGATGGAGGTTTCCCGCTAACCTCCGAGGATGACAGCGAACCGCTCGTCGACCCAGCGTTCGTATTTGTACCGCCGGATCCCAAGTTCTATTACCGACGGCTGTACGAGATCGCCCTCAATCACGACTACGAAGCAATGAGGGATCTTCCTCCCGATCAGGACGTCTCGCTGACGATTCTGTCACCACTGCACGAGGAGCTTCTTTCGGGCTGTGCGACGCGATGGCGTATCATGGCCCCGACTCGAGCGGGGACGTTTCTCTCGCTCATCGGCCAGCACTACAAGTTTCAAGCCGTGCCCGAAGCCTGTGTTGCGCAGGCTCTCAGCGATTTGGCGCAGGTCGTGGAGGACTGGGAATACGCCCGCTGGCCCTGGGCAGACCGAGACTACCTCTTCAAAGGGCTCTCGGTGCTCTTCGACACGCTACTCAGCCGTTTCTTTGAGGTCTTCCAGGGACTTCTCGCGATCTCCCTGGAGGAGGTAGTGGATCTGATCCACGAGGTGCACACGAACGAAGTCTTCCGGGAGGACATTCGGGACCTTGATGCGACCTTGCAAGAGCTGCAACAGGGGATGCGCAAGTTCATCGCGATGATGTACGAGGAGAAACAGCTCGAGGTCATTGAGAGGTCTCCGCCTGGGAATGCGCTGCACCCGTTTTTGACGATGCTTGATTGGATCACTGCCGAGGCTAGAAGCTATGACACGTTGTTCCCCAACAAATTTGTTGAGTGAGTTCTAAAGGTGGCCATACCAAAGGGCAATAAAGCAATGCTGATGCGTCCGTATTACGAAATGTCAATAGCGTGATCGATCCGCCAGCCTTGTTCCTGGGAATTGCGGGTCCGTGGTTCGTCCAACACCTCAACTCGCAGCGCCAAACTCTTCTGGACGCGGTGACCAGGAATGAAGGGGAAGGAGGCGCGAATGATGCAGATATCTTGGATCTGTATCGCGCCATCTTGGCCTTGCAGAGGATGCATGGCGCTTTCTGTCCCCAGTGCGTGTTTTTATCACCAGTTTCTCACGGTTTCCTCAAGACTTACCCCTGTCTTTTGTTCGTTGCACAGGGAGCCGCTCAAGGTTGAATTTTCGAGCTGGTTTGAACCCTACATCCGGAAATGGCTGCAAAGGACCGATGCCAAGACGACCGAATGGGTGAAGGCGGCCATTCATCACGACACGGTGCGTGTTGCTAGTGCTCGATCAGGATCAGCTACCGAACACGAGCTGATGCTCAGCCTCGCTGCTCCCAGTTTGAACCCGAGGGAGCCGACGGTCATTCATCCTCCATCATCGACCTCATCGATTCGTGCCGATCCGCAACGGACTTCATCCTCAAACTCAACTGGCCCGACTCGTACGACAACGCTCGATACCTTACCGCCCTGTCTCAGACCATCGCAAAGTCGATCGAACGGTATGCGAGTGCGCTGGAAGCAATGTTCATCGATGAGATGTACCCTCGCGGCGAGCAAGAGCAAGATCCGGAAGCGGCTCGACCTTCGGCGTGGCTCACGAAAGCGAAGATGGTCGTGCAAGGGGATAAGAAGATCCAGCCTTTTGTCTTCAAACCTGAGGTATGTGGCCTTTTGCCTTGGTTTTGACTCGTGATTAACTGAACTCAACGGGATGAACTGCTTCTGCAGACGTGTGTCAAGCTTAACAACATCCAAGCCGCACGCAAGCTCTTGGACATCACGTACACGACGCTCGATGCCGACAATGTTTCTCGTACCGTCGAAGCTCATCAGCAGATGGAAGCGCCGCAGCAGGTGCTACAGCCCACGCGGTATCTCTTCACGGTCAAGATCCTACTGGGCGAGAATCTGGCCCCGAACGACAGTGCCTCGCGCAAGAAGCTCGACCCGTTCCTGATTTTGTCGGACCCCCAAGGATACCGCGTGGCCAAGACGCGAACGCTGTACGATACGAACGACCCACGATGGGATGAGACGATTGATATCTCAGTCAAAGGCGATCTCTGGCTCCGTGCGACGGTTTACAACCGCAACCTCGTAGAGAGCCACGACAACTATGGCTGCGCTTACGTCCATCTCGACCCAAAAGAGTTCAGCGATTTCATGCCCAAGGACCTGTGGTTCCAACTTGAAGATACCAAGCGACGTCGACTTGACAGTCGCATTTCGTTCCGCATCAGTATGGAAGGGGAGAAGGATGATATTCAGTTTTACTTTGGTCGCGCGTTCCGATGGCTCAAGCGTGCCGAGAGTGATATGGTCCGAATCATGGTCGACAAGGTAAGCCGCCTGATCGGTACAGTCGAGATCCCACCCACTGAACCTGTCCTCGCTCATATTGAAAAGATGTCGCCTTTCGTGCGCCACTACATCTCCCGCAATACCCTCAAAGCGCTCGTCAAGACTTCGTATAACTTTGACATCGATCTAGACAAGGTGCGCGGCGACGTCGTCAAAGTCGGTGGCAAGCTCAACGCTTATGTCCGTGACGCCATCAATGGGCCTTCATACACGATTCCGCCCGTCGAGGAATACGGTCACAATGAGACTACGGCTTCGCCGAGTGAGAAGAAGAAGGGTCGAGGGCCGTTGACGGATCTTGAGATTGAGGACGCGATTGGGGACCTGTTTGATTACTTCAACGATACCTTTGGTACGCTCAAGACAAGCTTGAGTCAAGATGGTGAGTCCTTGAGAGCCATTTCGTTGATGTTCTTAACTCAGGATGGTGCTGGACCCCTTGCGCAGCGTGGAATCTCGTCATCTCGAGACTGTGGAAGGACATTCTCACAACCATCGAAGGCTTGATCGTTCCGCCTCTGTCAGACCGACCTACACCGATGAAAATGATGAGTGAGAAAGAATTGGACATTGTCTTCAAGTGGCTTGGGGTGAGTACTGCGAAGGACCTTTGCGGTAGATTTTTGGGGCTTAAATGCTGACAGCGCTCCAATCAATCCGTTTCAAAGTTCTTGGTGAACTTCTTTCACAGCAGCGGCGACGGTGTCCCGCTTGAGGATCTTCGCAATGCCAAATATCGAGGTGAGCAACGAGATTCTGAATGCGGTGCTCGGTGCGGTCTACTTACGGGAAACTGTTCGCACAGAACTCGTCGAAGCGAGGATGTACTGGGACTGGACCACGGATCAATTGATGGAAGAGTCGGTTCGATCGAGTAAGTCGCGGCGGTAATGACTTCTCATGTTGTGTGAAGCTGATCGCTGACCTCCGATTCCGACCTACAGTGCAACGCTCCATGCTGAGCAAGAGTGACTCGCTGCTATCGCGATCCAAGTCGGTGTATCAGCAACGCAACCTGGGTACGATCCGCGCGCGCAAGATCGAGAAGAAGCAGACGTCCTCGACTAGTGGCGAGATGATATTGAGGATCCTGAGGATGCAGTGAGTATCTTACTCCTTAGAGTGACCCTTCAACTCGGACTAACTGAGCAACGAGTCTATTGGTCTGGTACAGCTCTGGCACGAGTGACTTTATTGCCCAACAGCTCGCGACGATAGCTTCGTTGCAGCAAGAGAGCGCGCGTCTGCAGCAAGGCAGGGGCGGCAAACCTGCCGGTGGGAGCTTGCAACGACGTCCTCTCAACAATGGCGGAAAGCAGTTATCTTCATCGCGATTGGGGAGAAGCCAAGGCGCTCCTGCTGTACCCAAGCTGCCAACGACGTATGGTGAATGAGTTGGAGTTGATCCGGAGACCGAATGGCGTGGCGGACGATACCCCTCGCATTGTCAGGAAGCTTGCATTATATTCTGCAAATAATTCAATGGGTTCATCATTTACACTGCTGTGCGGGATTGAGCTGAGGATCCTTCCTAAAACTGGGTTGTATCGATCTACATAGTGAACCGGGGCGGATTCAGGTCTCGGCGAGGATGAATTCCCGCCCGGCTGGCTCGGGCACTCTCGGGCATGAAACCGGTCATGACTTTTTGAGCGACCGGCCGGTTAAACTGATCGTCGCTCCTTCTCGACCGTCCGTCTCGACCGCTCAATCGCAAGTATCCGAGCGGGGCGCCATGTCGATCCAAGATGACCTCCTGGCGTCGATCAAAGTGCATGACGACACCCACGCTGACGAGGTGGCACTGAGTGATGCGCTGTGGCAGTGCTTACGCGACTTGAACGCCGAGGACGACGATCAGGCCAAGTCGGGTCATGGTGCCTCGATCTCATCCCAACTCGTGACAGAGGCAAGAGTTGCCATCGCCTTAACACCGAGAACACGACCTGTTCAAGCTCGGAATAGCTCGACTACGTTCGGCAGTTTGGTCGTTAATGCTAGCAAGGCGACGGGCAAGAACAAGGCTGATCAGCAACCGGTCAGTCGTCTGCCTCAGCTCTTGTGCCGGTGCCGGTTGTTATTGGGCCACTGATGGATCACTGCTTTGCTGTAACAGAACCCAAACGTTGTATACGTACCACAAAGACTGCTCGAGCAGCACCCCGCCATTTTTGGCTCCGCGCTCAAGTCGGCTTCGAGCTCAGCCTCGTCGTCCTCGATGTCTTCCGTCTCGCTCGGTGTATCCCGTGTTCGACCGATCCCGCTTTCGGACCTCATCCTCATCGCATATAACTCCAACTCGTACGACTACTCGGTCACCAACAAGGACGAGTTCCTGCAGTCACTTGGCAAGCACGGGCGCATCGTTAGGTCAGGCGAGGTGCTGAGCTCCACTTCGGCTTCCGGTCAGGCGCTCAGTTGGACCGTCGCTATGGCCGAGCCTGTGCTGCAAGGCGTGTTGGTTCCCGGTAGCACGCGCTTTCTCGTGCTTCCTCCTACGGACGAGCCAGCGTCATTGCTCAATGGGAGCAGCTCTCCGAATGGGCATGCCGACCACCACGATCTACACTCGCTCGACGACGATGACGGCGCAATCGACATTGACGAATCTTTCTTGGCCGCTTCAGTCCTTTCTC
Source organism: Microbotryum silenes-acaulis (assembly GCA_003665825.1). Taxonomy (NCBI): domain Eukaryota; kingdom Fungi; phylum Basidiomycota; class Microbotryomycetes; order Microbotryales; family Microbotryaceae; genus Microbotryum; species Microbotryum silenes-acaulis. Next base: position 1,154,974 of record QPFY01000006.1, read on the forward strand.
TGCCCCGACTTGATGGCACTTCCACACCCATCTCTCCTCGAGACCTTTCAGGCCTTGCGCCTTCGAATTCTTCTCTTTCCCCTTTCCCTAGCCATAGCGATGGTCCGCTCTCGCCAACGAGATCTGCTCTGTCTCGGAGTCAGAACCAGCGCGCGCTCGTACAAGCTCAGGCTTTACAGCGCCCTGTCGACTCTTCGACTTTGGTTCCGCAACCTACCGAAGGGGAGGATGAAACACTATGGGCTTTTTTGGGCAGTAGGGATCTCAGTCGGGTGGGATTGTTCAGTGGGGATTGGGCTCTGGTCGAGTCCGAGGGATCGAGCGTCTTGACGTCGGAGCGAAGACTGGTGCGAGTCTTCGTTTCGGACGAACTGCAGAACGTGATCGACGCGACAGGGTAAGCTGTGGAAGCTCTGACTATCATTCATGGTCCCAAGAGGCTAACACACGATCCTGTACGACTCGCAGGGTACCTGTTGCGTTGTTCGCCCCGACACTTCTCCACACCTTGCCGTCCAAGACGGTCACGCTCGTTCCTGCCGCTCTCCCCTTTCAGACTTCATTCCCTATCGCCTCCTCCGTCACTGTAGCCCGAGTCGCATCACCCCGGTCAGTGCATCGAGTGTACCAGTCCCTCTTCCTCGACGGTCTCAAAGGTTTCTTTAAGGATCGACAGCGGATACTGAAGAAGGGCGACGTGATCGCCGTCGGCATCTGTGAGGATATGGCTCGGTTCAGCGAAGGAGCAGCCGCAGAAGATGAGGATGAGGTCGAGTGAGTTACGGAGCCCTTTCTGGGTGCGGGGCCGAAGGTTATTTTCTGACGACGCTCAACAATCTCCGTTACTTTCCAAAGGCTACCGGCGTCCCTGAACGTTCCTACCGGCGTCGTTTATTTCGTCATCACGTCACTAGAGCTCTCGCCTCCGACAGAGGTCCGAGCAGAGGGGGGCGATGAGCTGACGGAGCTACTGGACCTAGGCGCGTTCGGCTGCCATGTGGATCCTCGAATGACGAAACTGGTGCAGAGTGGCGTTGAGCATAGTCTGGTCCCGGACGTGGAGGGGTATCTCGGGATAGGTGAGTTGTCATCCCAGCGTTGGCCTAGGCAGTCGCCACCAGCTGAAGTTTATCCATGATGTTCACCCATAGTCGACTCGTTTGCTGCCAAGTCAGACAAGGCCGCCTTGGAAGAGGGAACATCAACCTGGCGGCTGCTGGAATACGTTAAAGCGTCTCTGCGACCTGGGACAAGCGACTATGATCTGCACTTGACGGTGCTCGTCAAAGGCGCTCATGGGTCGGGCAAGCGATCTCTCGTCAAATCCGTCGCTCGTTCTTCTGGTCTACATTTGCTCGAGTTGGATTGCTACGACCTGATTGGCGAGTCGGACGTCAAAACGGAGGGACATCTACGAGCGAGGATCGATAATGCGCTCTCGTGCTCCCCGTGCATCATGCTCTTGCGGAACATTGAGGCGTTGGCGAGAAAGAGTCAAGCACTCGAGACTGGGCAAGGTGCGCCGATCGTCGAATTGATCTCAGACACGTGGAAGATGACTGAGGTTTTCGTCGATCTCTTGATGTTCGTGCAGAGCCGGCGATGACCACCGTATTGAAAGAGTGCTTCGCGACCGCACGGCAAGGGTGGAAGACGAGCGGATTCCCCGTCATCATCATCGCGACAACGTGTGACATCGAAAAGCTACCCAGGGGCGTTCTTGGTGCATTCAAAGAGGAGATTGCGATCGAGGCACCAAACGAAGCTGAGCGTCTTACGATCCTGCGTTCGTTGACCCGTTCCTCGGTCATCGCGCCTGACGTTTCGTTGCGGGCTCTCGCCGTCCAGACCGCTGCACTGGTGGCGAATGACCTGGTCGACCTGGTGCGACGGGCTGGTTCGGCTGCAGCGGAGCGAGCGCTCGCGTCGATCGACGCCTCCGAGGCGGATGCAAGACCTCTGCAAGTCGAAGATGTAGCTCGTGCCGGATTGGAGCTGACGGCTGTGGACTTCAACAAAGCACTGGACAAAGCTCGGGCCTCGTATTCGGAGAGCATCGGCGCCCCCAAGATCCCCAACGTGACCTGGGACGACGTCGGAGGCCTAGCTAATGTCAAGAGCGACATCTTGGATACGATTCAATTACCCCTTGAGCATCCCGAGCTCTTCGCTGATGGGCTGAAGAAGCGATCAGGTATCTTGCTGTACGGTCCACCGGGGACGGGCAAAACCTTGCTCGCCAAAGCCGTGGCGACGTCATGCTCGCTCAACTTCTTCTCCGTCAAGGGCCCCGAGCTACTCAACATGTACATTGGAGAGTCTGAAGCCAACGTACGAAGGGTATTCCAACGCGCTCGGGATGCCAAGCCGTGTGTCATCTTTTTCGACGAGTTGGATTCGGTCGCACCGAAACGTGGTAACCAGGGAGATTCGGGTGGTGTGATGGATCGTATTGTCTCTCAGCTGCTGGCCGAGTTGGATGGCATGTCGGAGGGCAAGGGTGGCAGCGACGTTTTTGTTATTGGGGCGACCAATCGACCTGACTTGCTCGATCCAGCTTTGCTCCGCCCCGGTCGGTGAGTGAAGGCTTTTCTCTCCTCCCTGCGCCCAACGGTTCACTGACTTGCATCTTTCCGGCGGCGACAGATTCGATCGCATGCTGTACCTTGGCGTGAGCGATACGCATGATGCGCAGCTCAAGATCATCCAGGCCCTCACACGCAAGTTCAAACTCGACCCCAACATTCGACTCGAGGATGTCGTGGCGTTGTGCCCGTACAACTACACCGGAGCCGACTTTTACGCGCTGTGTTCGGACGCGATGCTGAAAGCCATGACGAGGAAGGCGACGGAGATTGATGATACCATCAGTGATTTGAGATGAGAATGTAGTTCGGTCTCATTGCATTTACTAAAGACAGACCTTCCCTCATCCGCAGCCAAACTCAATTTGAATCCGCCTTACTCGAATGGCATCAAGCTCACGCCTCAATACTACCTCGCCGAGATGGCCACTCCGGCCGAGATCGAAGTGCTCGTTTCGCAGAAAGATTTCGAGGCTGCTCTTGCCGAGGCGAGTGATTGTGTGGTCGGGTGTAGACGCAATAGCTTGTTCGTTTGCTAACTCCGACGGTCGATGTCGCCTCTTGCAGTTGGTTCCGTCGGTGTCCAAGGCGGAGATGCTTCATTACAAGACGGTGCAGCAGAGGTTTTCGAGTGAGACGATGAATAGCGACGAGAAGATGGCGGAAAAGGAGCAGCAACAGCAGCAGCCGCGGATAGGGTCGAAGGCTGTGGGTTCGGGGTCTGTCACGATCGCACCCCCTGTCGAGCTCTCTGCGGCTGAACAGAGAAGGATGGCTAAAGGCAAAGGGCGAGCATGATGAGGTGATGACTACGGGCAGATTTCAACTAGAGAGCACACGGTTTGGATCGTGGTATATCTGTAACCCGCAGTGAAGTTGAAATGCCTGTGTGGTCTTGGTTCGCTCGACGCTGGTCCAGAGTTGATCAGTTCAGCCAAGCCGAGTCAAGGGCGACTTGATCGATGGGATTCCGGTCGCGACCGAGGCGGCGAGGCGGCTGTTGATCGATTTGGCGAGTGACTTCATCGCCGGGGGCTGATTTGAGCGCGATAAACGTGCGTGCGACGTCCGAGTTGGTATTCGCGAATTTGGAGGGGAAAAGCCCGCTGCAGACGACGTTGCCGCACATCTTGGGTGAGGTTTGGATGCTCGGTATTGCCACGTCGCTCGACGCTCGGAAGCCCTTTGATTCCCGACTCCCGACCGGCCCCGCTTTAATCCGAGCGAGGGGGGCCGTGGCGATGGATGAGGCAGCTCCGCGCAGCTCCGCGCGCGCAGACGTGGTGGTGAAGCGACCGACTTGCGACCCTTGACCTCTTTCCACCACCCACGCTCCCCCTCCTATTTAAGCCCACACCCACACCCAACGCACCACACCTCACAACTTCAATCAACATGGCCCCCATCCAATTCGGTATCAAGTGAGTCGGTGACCGCCACTACTCGGTGCTCGGTGCTCGGTGCTCGGTGCTCGGTGCTCGGTGCTGAGCTCAGACGATGGCGATGGCTGACGTTATCCGGTTCGAACGGCGAACCCTTTCCCCCGCCCTCAGCGGTTTCGGTGAGCTTTCGATCCCATCGCAATCGCAGCAACGTCGCAGCAACGTCGCAGCACTGGGTGGGAGCGCGATCTGACTCACAACACCATCACGCTTTCCTCGTGCTTTGTGCTTCGTCTTGTCTTGTATGTACAGGTCGCATCGGTCGCATCGTCCTCCGTAACGCCGTTAGTCCCTCCGAGCCTATTTGTTGAGCTCGGTCAGCTCAGCGACACAACTCTTGGCTGACACCTCCCTGGCCCCTCTCTTGACCCCTGTGCCATTGCCATCATCGTCGACCTCGCTCGACACCCCCAGTTGATCCACAACGATGTCACCGTCGTCGCCATCAAGTAAGTATCCGGCCTCTGTCCTTGTTGACGCGGGAAGAGCGGGGCGGAGTTGCGGCTCCACTTTTAGGGCCGGCCGTATCTCTCTCTCTTTCGTTGGCCCCCATTCCCACCTCTTGCCCGCGAGTCCGATCGTGGGCCGCGGCTGCACCTAGGCTTGCTCAGACATGGTCGAGCGTCAGGAAGAGTGAGCGTGGCATTGACGGGTTTTTCCTTCTCGTGTGCATCGTTTGTAGCGACCCCTTCATCGACCTTGAGTACATGGTACGTGCTCTCTCCTGCCTTTTCCCCACCGAGTCTCGATGATGCGGACCAAAGTTCTATAAGACATAACCTGGACTGACCTTTCTATACCGCTCGATTTGGTCATAGGTCTACATGTTCAAGTACGACTCGACTCACGGCCGATTCCAGGGTTCCGTCGAGATCAAGGACGGCAAGCTTGTCATCGACGGAAAGTCGATCGCCGTCTTCAACGAGAAGGACCCCGCCGCGATTCCATGGGGCTCTGTTGGCGCTGACTACGTCGTCGAGTCGACCGGTGTCTTCACCACCAAGGAGAAGGCCGGCGCCCACTTGAAGGGTGGAGCCAAGAAGGTCGTCATCTCGGCCCCTTCGGCCGATGCGCCCATGTATGTCGTCGGTGAGTTCATTTTCCGACTTTGCCATTGCCCCGCCCATGGTATTCGCACAGGTTCTAATGAGATCGGCTCCTAACTAATCAGGTGTCAACCTCGACAAGTACAACTCGGCCGACACCGTCATCTCGAACGCGTCGTGCACAACCAACTGCTTGGCTCCCCTCGCCAAGGTCCTCCACGACAAGTTCACCATCGTTGAGGCCCTCATGACCACCGTCCACGCCACCACCGCCACCCAGAAGACCGTCGATGGCCCGTCGAGCAAGGACTGGCGAGGAGGCCGTGGCGCCGCCGCCAACATCATCCCTTCGTCGACCGGTGCCGCTAAGGCCGTTGGCAAAGTCATCCCCGACCTCAACGGCAAGCTCACCGGTATGGCTTTCCGTGTCCCCACCTCGGATGTCTCAGTTGTCGACCTGACTGCCCGCATCGAGAAGTCGGCGAGCTACGACGAGATCAAGGCCGCCATGAAGGAGGCTTCCGAGACTGTGAGTACTGCTTGGAGTTTGCGCGAAACCTATCCAAGAGAGAAATTCTTCGAGGACTGACGGGCTTTTCCCTTCGTGCTCCTGCTCACAGTACCTCAAGGGTATCCTCGACTACACCGAGGACGAGGTCGTCTCGACCGATTTCCTCGGCTCCAACGCTTCGTCGACCTTCGACGCCAAGGCCGGTATCGCGCTCAACAAGAACTTTGTCAAGCTCGTCTCGTGGTACGACAACGAGTGGGGCTACTCTCGCCGTGTCGTCGACCTCTTGGTTTACGTTAGTCTATTCTCCCCTGTGTTAAGCCCATGACCCGCGCAGGCTTGCTGATTCGTTCGCTCTTGCTCTACACTCGTACAGATCGCCAAGGTCGACGCTGGCGCCAAGCTCTAAATGTTTCGCCCCGGCCCCAAATCCAAGCGATGCTCTTGATGCACCTTTAATAGCGTTGCCGTTGCGAGCCGCTTGTCCTTAGATCCCCTCCCGTGTCCTGTTCTGCCTGCTTTTGCTCGGCGACGAAAATTGATAAATCCAACACAATCTGATGATCAACTCCCAGTTTGATGTTTCGGTAAAGGTGTATCTAGCAAGAATTCCTCTGCTGGGGATCCAGTCTCGGTTTCGTCTTGCTTGAAGCGTGTCAGCCCCGCTGACTGATCGAGCGCAGGGTGGAGCTAGCTGCTCCGCGCTCAGCACCCGATCCAGGTTGGCGTACTTGCAGCGGGCCATGAAAATGCTATAAGATCGAGGGCAGTACCTTCCGAACTCCAACATATTCCTTGCAAACTCTACCTAGTCAAAAATTCAAGGAAGCGATTAGTTCGTTTTCTTTTCGCCGGAGGCCTTTTCTGCAAATCCTGCACCGCCATATGACTGACCCACACTGCCTCGGAGCTCTGAAGGCTCTCTTCCCGAGGATGGCGCGGCCAGGACACCGAGTCATGCCGGAGCATGCCGGCGCGTGACGAAATCGGTAGACGAGCTCGGTCTGCCGCGCCTGCCTTTGAAGTTTGATCTGATTTGCTACCTAGCCACCGAGGGCTAGCATGCTTGGTTTTGGTCCATCCTGGTCGCTACCGTGTATTCTTCTTTGTCCTCGAGCCCGTCGTCGTTAGAAATCGCACTTTCGCCCCCGTGGATCCGCCTTTTCTCGAAATTGGAGCCGCGGTTGATCGACTGCAGTGATTGGGTCGCTTTCGCAAGCCCGAGCTACACGTCTGATCCGAAGCGGTGCGCTCCTCATAATCACGTCCATCAAACGCACGTCCATCGCCTCGGTCCCACAGGAAAACGGCTCGACAATTGGACCACAGGACCTGAAACCGTATCGTCATGACGGGTACCTGCTTAGAGTGGGCTCGAGGGCCCTTCTCTGGCTCGCCCTCGATGAGTCCAGCGCCGAGTCGCTCGGGCACGACGACCAATCCGACTGGCGCGCGCCCCGGCAGCTCGAGCAGCGACGTCGACCTCCACGCAGAAGACCTTCACGGCGGACACAACTCGGATGCCTCGATCGATATTACGGCATCTCGTCTTCGCAATGTCAATCATACCAGTCACTTCGCATGGGTCACTGCGCGCGTCAATGCCGGCTCCAAGGCGTTCGACAAGGCGAGGCGTTTCTCTATCGACGCCGTGCCGGATTTTGTCCACTCGGCACTTTCCTCCATCACTCCTGGCAGCGCGTCGCATAGCAACAACAGCTCTCGCCACGACCTCACTGAAGGGATTGAATCCCCCGCTGCGATGGCGTTCACGATCCGACCCTTCCATCATCGCGAGAACACGGGATTGCATGCCATCAAGGATACGTTCTCTGTCTACAGGCAAAGTCTGCCCGGCTTGCCTCATCCGCATCTACCTCATCTCAAGGGTGTCTCGGTCGAATCCCTGCCTGGCTCGGGTCTCGTCAGTCGATTAATGCATTCGAGCTCCAATATGAACGATGAACCTTCGAGTATGGACGATCAAGGTGCTACTCGGCCTTCCACCCCGACGGCGTTCGGTGGGCTCAAAGGCGATGTGCTCGTCATGGGTGGGTACAGGGGAAGCACGCTCAAGGATGCAAAGACTAAGACGGTATTGTGAGTGATGAATGCGAATTTGCGTACGGCTTGTTACTGCGAGGCTTGACTGATGAAGTCGAGTTGCTGCACAGATGGGTAAATCCGAGAATTGGAATGGGGTTCAAAAAGTCGAACTTATTCATGGGACTTGGCGACGAGGTGAGCCGTTGGTTGAGGTGCTGAACCTCCACCTAGCGTCACTGACCATTTGGGCACGACGAACCGCCATAGGATGAGCTTCGATCGACCGAGACCGTCGTCCCCGGCAAGATGTTGATGCGCATGAGCTTCATCAACCTCGGCAAAGGACTCGAGACCAAACTCAAACTGCTTGCAGCAACGACGAGAGGCACCGACTTGGCTTTACGGTATCACAACCATGGCTACGACTGGCGGCGGAATCTCGACCTGTCGAGTGCGGAGCTACTGACGAAGCTTGAGCACCTGAAGGCGGAGAGTGCAGCGCGAGGCGAGGGTGTCGATGGCAAGGGCGAAGGGGCCACGATCGTGGCCCACTCGATGGGAGGTCTCGTCACATTGCATGCTCTGGCAACGGCGAAGGACCCGACGATCATCAAGCAGATCATCTTTGCGGGCACACCATTCGGGGGCTGCGCCAATATTCTGGGACCGCTACGACAGGGCGATGGGATTCTCTTTAACAAAGAGATTGGATCCCCGGTCACCGTCTTCTCCATGCGATCGAGCTTTTACTTGCTCCCGCGAAATCACCTCTCTTTCGAAACTCCACTCGGAAAACTGCTACCCATCGATTTCTTTGATGCACATACGTGGGCTAAGTACGGCTTGTCGCCCTTGATGGCCCAGATATATAACACCGACGATCCTGAACATTGCGATCAGCGCTCGCGAGCTCTCGCGGAGGCGCTCGAGGTCGACACAATGTCGCTTCATTCGGGATTGGCAATGGTGCCGGGAGAAGTCGACGTCATCTCTCTGTCGCGCGAAGAGGTGGCCCACGATGTGCACCTCGACTTCGGGGCTTTGGGCACGCATTCGAATTCTTCGACGCCGAACAGCTCGCGGCAGGGAAGTGTCAAGTCGCCACCGACTTCAGCTTCCATGTCACCTACCAACTCGAGTGATCAGTTCTCACCACCCGCTTCCGCATCCATGACACCGTCATCCGTGCCCATGATCTCGACTAATGGCGATTCGGGCTCCCGAGCTCTTGCTGCGGGCATCTCGGGGAAGAAGAAAGGGGCTCGGGCGACCCCCTTTGAGATCGACATGAATCGATTACTTCACTCTGACGCTGACATCTCTGAATACCTCGAACGAACGCTCGAACGAGTGAAGAAGGTAAGACCTTGTGCTGGGCGAATTTTTTCTCTTCTCCGCCGATGACTCGCCCTGACCTCCTGATTTTGGCAGTTCTACCATGACATTGATACGCTCTTCAATCCCGCCAAAATCGATCTATACCCCAAGATTGCTCTCATCACTTCGCGCAAGACCGCCACGGCGCGTGGGATCGTCGCAGATTCGTACGACACGATCGCCTCGACGCCGTACACGCGGCTGCTCTTTGGGGAAGGCGATGGCATTGTCACCTACGAAAGCGCTTCGTCGCTTCCTGGTCCGTGGAACGACTTGGTCAAAGGGGTCGTCGAGAGCAACTTTGGGCATGTCAGTTTGCTCGCGGACATTGATGCGGTTGCTCGTTGCTTTGAAGCCTTGAGCTCGGACAAATGAGCGCGCCGCGTGACAAGTCTAGGAACGGGAATCGCAACAGTCCAAAAATGGATGGGCCGACATTAGCGGGTTTCGACGATCGATTGCGAGATTTTTGTCGGACCACGACCATTGCAAAACAACGTTGTCAAGATTGGATTTGCGGGACTGGTTCTATCGCGTTTGACGAGAAGGCAGCAGCTGGGCGGCGGGGGAGGGGCGGTGTCGAGCGGTGCGGGCCCGCGGCGACGCCAGAGGCTTTGGGCTCAAGTTGGGGTAGGCTTGTTGGCGTCCGCGAGGTCGGATGCTGGATGACTCTGGATGGGAGATTCTCGAATGACGCGGGGGCCTCGCAGGTGAACACGAGGATCGGCCGGTGCCGTAAATCCCCCGTTTTTTGTGTTGTATCGCACATACTTTGTTGTCTTCAATGAAAATTGTGTATTCATGCCTTTCTTTGATTTGATTACAAACCAAACTCTTACCTCCTTTCCGCCTGCGTCGTCTTGGCCAGTTAGTCGCTGTTGATTCAAGGTCCGACCAGGGTCCGACCCTGTCTAGCCCTGTCTGACCATACGCCTCCGCTTCCGCTTATTCGAGTTCAGGCTGACAGGCTTACCCTTCCACCGACTTCAACTCACGCCTCCCTCGCCCTGAGCCGCAAACGCCGGCTGAATAGCCCGGACGCGACCGACGTGTACGCTCTACAAAGCGCCAGGTTGGCGCCAGGTTGGGTTCTCACATTGGCCCGTACGCGCTCGTGAGCTTTCGTCAGCCAGAGCTTCGCCACAAGTCCGCCGGAGCGGCGAGCGACTCAGCTCGCTATCGCTCCCCGCGAGCCGTCTCACGGAAATCTCGCGGCAACACAACAACTCCGGCGCGAACTCTCGCAAGGTCCTGCGTGCCTCCGTTTGTTTGGTCGGGCTTCACATCGGCGCCTCGACGACGGAGGTGTAGCAAGTCATACTTTCGAACTTGGCGACACCCACTCGCGAGCCTTCTCTTCCGCGATGAACCGCCCCAACATGACGACGCCCCTCAGCAAAGCGCGTCGACACGGAACCGCGTTCGTCTTGGCGGCGATGTTCCTGAGCGTTGTCTCGCTCGTGCTGCTCCGACTCCAACACAATCTCACCTCCCACCGCTCCACGCGATTTGGTCACGACGGAACACCATCGTGGCAATTCAATGAGCGGGTCCCGACACCGGAGGAGCGGCTGCAGGAGCTCAATGCCGACTATACCCCTGGCCGCTACGATGGGTTTGGCGTCGGCTCCGCGGATCTGGCTCGGTACCGCGAGGAATTGGTCGACTTTGTCCGCGCCATCAACCTCACCTCCAAGGACGTTCCCAGTCCGAGCGGAACATTACCTCACACCGACACACCCTCGCTCGTCCATTCGCTCGAATGCCACCTCGAACTAAGGTGTCGTGCGGCGTCCGCCACAGCCAATGCGGTCCGGAGAGGCCTCTTCGCGACCGCTTCTAAAACCTCCGCCTTCTCGACCCCCAACATGCTCGAGTGGCAACGCATCAACCCAGGCTACGCGATGAACTTCTACACCGACGAACAGGTCTTTGCCTTTGTCCACGACCACTTCCCGACTGAATCCTCCTCTGTATCCAAAGTCTTTGACACCTTGCCACTCGAGATTATCAAGTACGATTGGTTCCGCTACCTTGCCGTCGGGTTATACGGGGGCTTCTACGCCGACGTCGATACCTACCCTCTCAAGTCGCTGGACGCATTGCTCTCGGCCCAACCGTTTCAAAAAGTGATTGACCGCACCGATCGATTACTCGTTCCCGACCATGATCCGACCGCACCACCGGGATTGGTCGTCGGCGTCGAATGGACTGGGAGACAGAACAATCTGAGGAATGTCCTCTTTGGGCGCAAGTTGGGGATCGTGCAATGGGGATTCGGGGCGAGTCAAGGGCATCCCGTGTTGATCGAGTCGGCCAAGAGGGTGTTGGAGAACTCGGTGAGATCGTCGAGGCGGGAATGGGACGCTCGGGAAGGCAAAGGGCCGGAGGATATGTTGCCATTCAATCCGGCCCAGGATAAGACCAAGCCATTGGTGTTGGAGTGGTCAGGGCCGGCTGTGTTCACGGACTGCGTCGCTAGGTAAGTTGGCCGCTCTTAGCTGGGCCGCTGAACTCAGATGTGCTCACCCATTGATGTGCTTTGGCGCCCTCAGGTATCTTCAAACATGCTACGGTATTTCGTTGAGCTCTTTGGCGCATACGACCGAACCTATTCGGATAGGTGACGTCTTGCTCTTGCCGATCGCGGCGTTGCAAGTCCCCAAGTACTCGGCGATGCGATGGCTCAACTGGTTCCTGGGGCGAGAGTTCCACCCGTGGTCCGAGCAATGGCATGTCATGCGACATGGTGAGCAGTCATCCTGCAAGTCTTTATGCTTTTCCTAGATCGTGCTCACCAGGATTTGGTTCTGATAGATCACACACACGTATGGTGGACAGCCGCTCAAAAATCCAAGACAAAGCCGACGACATCACGAGAACGGTGATCACATTCTCACGGACTGGTTCAATCTGGATGCCAATCACGATCAAGGAACGTTCCCGACTCCCCGATCATGATTGGGTCGTGACTTTGGTGTCGCTTCGTGTTTTCTCTCTTCAGCTCGCTACTCTACCCTGATGTCTTTACCCTTCTAGGCTCACCACCTCAAACTAATTGAGTGCGCCGTCGCTCTCCTTGATATATCAGTCGCGACATGGTTTCCTTGCAGTTGCATACTCACTCCTTACATAGTCCTATATACTCTCGCTACGCTTAGAAATGTGATACAGTCAACAAGGTGCACGATGTAGAGATACGCAAGAGCATCGATCAGCGAGACATGAAACCACCCCCTTTGGTGATGTCGTACCTCGTCCCTTCTTGGACTTCTGCCATCCGCGGAACCTGTGGTATCTCCGAACCAGGTCCCCCACCCAACAGCTCCGCAAGCACGCGATCCCTTTCCCTCACTTCAGCCTCCGAAATTTCCTCCTCTTCCATAACACCCTCTTTCTCCACCGTCCTCTGTTGTTGAGCGTCGATGAGGGATCTTCGGACGCCTGCGCCGGCGAGATCGATCGAACCGCCCGGGACGATTCCTTGGGCGGGTTCTTGGAGGGGTATTGCATCGATGTCGATGGGGCGGTTGAGGATCGAGTCGAGCACGACGAGTGCGCCGAGCTTGGAGACGACTGAAGGAATAGAGAGGTTTCGTCAAGGCGGTTCTTCCCCAAGGAAATCAGCTCCCACGGCTCGCACTCACTCGTATTGGCTCCCGAACACATGTGGGAAGCGACGCAGGATGGACACCCTTCGGTGCATATGCAATTCGCGATCGTATCTGCTGCTTGCCGTATCAGTACGGATATGTGATCGAACGCCTTGGCACAGATCCCTCCTGACATGCCGGCCGAGTCATACAGGATCAATCTGCGCAAGGACGGTCGGTTCTAGATCAGCGCCGGGGCGTAGTGGATGGTGGAAGAGAGCACGATCGCTCACCTCGCCGGTCGTTTTCGACTACTAGGCATACTCGCAAACTCCTTCTCAGGTTGTTTACACTCCGTCCTCACGTCACCTTCGGTGCACATCGCGACAATGGGGGTCAAACTCATCAACGCATGTTCGGCCGCATGGATCGACGCGGCGGGGTGAAGGTTCTTTAACAAGAGGATTTCCAAGGCTGAGGCCGGGACGTCGATCCAGAACCCGTGGGAACGGCGGATGAAGGGTGGGGAGGAAATGTCGACCGTGTCGAGGATGTTGTTGCGCTTGTCGGTTTTAAAGTAACCGAAGACGATCGAGGTAACTGCAATTCCGGGGGAACTTGAATGAGTCACTAGGACAATGGTGGTAACTTGCAGATAGAAACGTACTATCGACAAGACCATACGACGCCGTACACGGAGACCCTGTGATCTCCCGAATGGTCAAGGGCTCCAAGGGGTCGATGTTGGTAAAGTCACGTTGGCGTGTGCGCCATTCCACCTGCGCAAGCTCGACCCGCGCAATCTTGCGATCGTGATTGACCTCACGAACGAGGAATGTCCTGCCCATGTGGTGGTAAATCGCACCCTCGTACGTCGTAAAGATAGCCCGACTCGTCTCAATCTCCTCCATGACCTCGTGCCTTCCTTCCGAAATGTCAATAATCGTATACGAGTCCTCCTCCGTACTCCTAATCGGCACCGCCTTAGCGGGGTAAGGTTTATGTTTCGGATGACAATGGTAGAAACCTTCTTCATCCACGACGAGGCGATCTCTTGCCACGCGTGCTAATTCGGGTCCGAAGTAGTGTGTATCGACTTCGATTTGGATGGGCATCTCGTCCGCTGCGCATTGGAGATGCGCTTCCAAGACGATCGGGTTCGTCAGATCGATGCCTAGTTCACTGAAAGGCGAAGTAAAAATCTGATCCGGGTTCCGAGCGTAATGCTGGTCCAAAGGCCAAGGGTCGCAGATCAACATCGCTAGAGAATCCTTGTTGCGTCGACCGGCTCGTCCCGCTTGTTGCCGAAGACCGGGGAGCGTGTAGGGGAATCCGACGGTGATTACCGCGTCGAGGGATCCGATATCGACGCCTAATTCGAGGGCGGTCGTGGCAATTACCCCGAGCAGTTGGCCGGAGAACATTTCTTGTTCAATGCGACGACGATCCTGTGGATCTGACATTTCAGCCTTCCTTTTCCAAATAGATTCAGGGTCCTTGATTGAGTACTCACAGCAGCGCTGTACCCAGATCGATAAGACATGACACGGGAGGCCATATCACTGCGCCCTTCGACCATAAGATCCGTGCGGACTTGTCGCATCAACAGCTCACATTGCGCGCGAACCTGAGGGTAGTATCCCGAGTCAGCTTGTTCAGCTGGCAAGTGGTTACAGGATGAACATATCTCACCTTGCAGAACACGATTGCCCGAATGCCTCGGTCCATCAAGAACCGGAAGATCCTCGATGCTTCGTACATGTTGTTGATCCGTCCTTGTTTGGGATCTTGGTCATCGATAAAAGGTGGGTTCCAGATGAGATATTCCTGCGCATCAAAAGCTGACATCCGTCAGCCACATCTACGCCTCCTGTGCAAAGAGAGCCCGACTCACTTTCTTCCCCGTCGGCGACCCATCGACATCAACGACCACAACATCTTCCAGTCCAAACATCGTCTGCATGTGTTCCTTCGGATTTGCGATCGTCGCACTACACGAGATGAACTTGACCTTATCATTCCCCACCGCTGCGCAGATCCTCCTCAACCTCCGCATGATGAAGGCGACGTGGGATCCGAATAGTCCGGCGTAGTAATGCAACTCATCGACAACGACGAATTTGAGGTTGCTGAAGTAGCGGCGCCAGCTTTCTTCGCGGGGGAGGATGGTGAGATGGAGCATGTCCGGGTTGGTGAAGATCTGTCAAGTCGGGCATCGGCTCCCAAGTCAGTGATCCGTTATTTGGGTGCAGAAAGAAGAGAACACACAATGTTCGCATTCTCTCGCAGGTAGTCTCTGTCTTCCCGGTGAGTATCACCGTCGAACGTCGCGATCTGCCGTTTAGTACTCATGCCAGTGAGTCACCGTGCACGTCCTTTCCATCTGAGCCCGGACCTCAAGCCTCACCTTGACATCTTCCAATCCTCCACAAGCAGCCAACAACTCCGCCAGCGCGCGTTTCTGATCTTGCGCCAGCGCCTTAGTGGGAAATATATACATCGCCGTCGCATCATGATCCTTCTCCAACTCCTTCAACGCGGGAAGTTGATAAATGAGGGACTTTCCGGATGAAGTGGAGGTGGATACGATGACGTTGTGGCCTGCATCGAGGGTGTTGATCGCTTGGGCTTGGTGGGAATACAGTTGGGTGATTTTTTGGGTCGTGTAGAGGGCGTCCCAGACGGAGGTGGAGAGAGGGAGGTCGAGATCGCCTAGGGGAGGTTCGAGGTTTCATCGTCAGCTCAGGATCGCACGAACAAGCGCCAGAAAGGGAACATACCATACACGCCCTTGCGAGCATCAAAGATCCTATGTCCATTCTCAACGATCTGTCCCCTATACTCCTTCTGATGCATCAACTCGATCACAATCTTCTCAATACTCGGCCTCCGGTCCGGGTTTCTCTGATAAAACTCGAGATCCTCCCTCTTCTCGGTTAGACCTTTCCTCTCCATGTCTTCATCCCCCGGCTTTACAGGAAGATTATCATCTGTCGCTGCGAGCAAAAGAGTGACGGGATCTTCGGGTGGTACGGCCGCTGCACAGGCTACGAGAAGCTCGGATACGGCGGCGGAGAATTTGGCGTTCCTTCGTTCGATCAGGGAGGTCATGGACTCCTTCGAATATTGTGGGACCTTATCGGACGAGCTGCTTCGAACGGGCGTTTTGCCATCGGCCGAGTTTTGTCTCTGCATCTCTTGTTGATGTTTCTCCTGCTTCTTGCGTCTGGGGCTCAAGCGTCACGTGAGCAGCCTTGAATTCTGCTTCATCTCCCAAGACAATTCGCGCCACTCACTGCCACTTCCTTGTGATCACTTTCCCGACCCCGTTACTTGACTTGAGCTCCCCATCATTGAACGAGAACATTAAAACGACCGATTCCCTCTTATTGCCACTACCTCCAACCTCTTGTACTTGAGCAGCCGCCTCAGCATACGCCTCGTCCAATTCCCTCGCTTTCTTCCTCCGTCTTGACCGAGCATCGTCCTCTGCTCCATCGTGACCGGATGGGTTGGCGGAGGTGGAATGAATACGTAACATCTCGGCGTCGATGTAGGCAAAAGTGATGAGTTGAGGAAGAAGTGATTTGATTTGCGCAATGTCGTGCATCTCGAGGGGTCTGCGTTGTGAGACCAGTGTGTTTCTCAGGGGAAGAACGAGGTGTGAGAGGTGAGGAGAGGATAGGCTCACCTCTTTATGAGGGATTCAACGGATCCTTTGAGGATGTCGAATGTCGTGGCCAAAGATTTACGCGTCTGTACGAACGTGTAGACCGTATTGAGTGCCTGGTCGTACAAAGAATGGTCAGCCGCTGGCAAAGGAACCGACAATGCCTCCTCCCCGCGAATGTCAAATTTCGACGCGGTCGACGCGATGTCAAGACGCGCGGGTGCCCCACCTTGAACGTCTTTTCCAACTTGACGAAATGAGGTGGGAACTCGACCGAGGGGATGAACTGCAATTCCTTTTGTTTCCCCTTGGATTGCTTTGTCTTGGCTGTCGTGGCTTGGGTCGTCTTGGGTCGTTTTGGAGGCGGAGGGGGCAAAGCCGAAGCTGAGGAGGCCCGGTCAGGATCGTCGTCTTCGAGATCGAGAGCGTTCGAATCGAGCGAGGCTTCCCGCAGCCGTCGTTGAGCCAGTGTCGTAGCAGAGACCAAAGGGCGACTGATTTGTCCATTCAACTCAACCGTGGTGGAGGGGGAAGGGCCCGCGACCATGTCCATCTCCTCCGAGTCGTCATCGTCGTCGTCGTCATCGGAGAGAACGAAGGGGGCTTCCTGGTTCGAGCGCGTAGGCGGAGTCGGCGCCGGTAAAGGGGTGGTAATAAGTCCACCGCCTACGTTGCCCATGGGTGGCTTGCGTGCGGTCCATCGCGTGCGTGCGCCCGAGGGAGGTCCCATCGTTTTTCGCGGTCGGGTCTGGCCCGGCCCCACACGCCACTCGTGCAGAGGAGAGCAAGCAGCGCAACAGCGAGCGCGCCTTGGATGAGCTACCTCGTCCGTCGTCTCCTCCTTGTCTGAAAGCCCCCTACTCGCTCCCTCTGCATCATCCCATGGCGGTCCTCCCGAGACTGCTGATCCAACTCGCCTCACTGGGCTTCCTCTACTCGGCCTTCATCGCATGGGATGGTCAGGCCAAGACTCACCGCTTCTCCGCGTCGATGGTCCCTATTCGAGGCTCGTACTGATAGACTCGATTTCGTTCCTACACAGCCCGATCTTCCATCAAAGCCGAATGGATCCCCCCACCTTCGCATCGTTTCTCTCAAGCTATCGCCTTACCTCTACCCGTACGTTGGCGCTTCGTCTTCGTGAGATTCGGAATGACTGCTCTGCTCCGACTGCTCCAGCTGACCCATCCCACCTCTGTTGCATCTGTTCACACAACAGGTCATATTACAAGTCCTAGCTGCGTTCGCCCTCCTCACAATAGGCCTACTCTGGTCCGCCAATTCGTTGGCCAAGATCTCGTGGGCAAGTGAGATGGCCGACAAGTACGTTCCTCTTTGCTCTTTGGGGACCCGCACCTACCTTCACGCTATCCAAAAAGGATTCCGTTCTCATCTGCCGTATGTTGTGCTCCCATAGGACCATCGACACGCAAGACTCGACCCTCGGATTCCGGAACGTCAGGACAAGGGCTTCAAAGCTGTTTCAAGATCGGTCATCGTCATGAGCCGCGTATCGCGATATAAAACAGGCTGGGCAGGTCTAGAGGACTGCTGTACAAGGGTGGATGTAATAATAAGAACGGGTCGATCGATGGCTCAAGAGTGGTCCGGATCAGCACGAGTGGAAAAGGGGTTCGCTCAATCCCGTGCCTTGCGGCCTCCAGGCCCGAGGTAGTTGGAGGAGTAAGTGTAGGCAGAAGTGACGCATGTGGTATCAACTCTCGACAATCCAAAGGAAGGAGTAGCTCACTCGTGCACCCTCGACCTATTCCCTTTGGGGAGCTGATACGAGCATAAAACCCGTCAACTTGCTCGGCGGTCAGCCCGACCCGCAATCACGAGCTGAAACTGCGCCGAAACCCTGCCCGAGTGAATGGGCTTTTTGCCGTCTGGAGACTGTTGTCGGGTAGTACTGCCAGTGAGCAAGTCCAGAAGCTACTGCAGCAGCGTTCAAGCTGAGAGCGTTGAAACGTTAAAAGCTGAGCGCTGAGCCTGAAGCTGAGCGTCGCGAGGTCGCCGCTGCCCAGCGCTGCCCGGTGGATGTTCGGGCTCTCTTTACGTCTCATAAAAGCACCCACACCATCTCCCCCTCCCCCCCTCCCCTCCTCCCCTCCTCCCCTCCTCCCCACTTGTGGCCACATTTTTCTCTCGGCGCCACAAGCCTCTTGCATCGACATGCCTCCCCGATCGCGTTCGTACGCCAACAACGACGACGACGACGACGACGACGACGTTGACGTGACGCCCTCCGCGGATGGGGACTCGCTGATCCTGATCGCCTCGGTCGAACAATCCAAGTTCGAATCGCCCGTACCCGGCTCAGCAGGGGATACGCGCAACTTGGGCCTGGCGAAACCGACCAAATTCCAGTCGATGGTTGCGCAGGCTTCGGGGATGGGGAGGGATGATCCGTTCGAACAAGAGGACGACGACGACGAGGACGACGAGGGGGAGGGGGGGGGACGGGGGGAGGGCGATGAGAACGACGACGACGACGACGACGACGAGGAAGGTGGGACCGGGAGAACGAGGAAGAGAAAGAGGAGGTATGCGAATAAACGGAATGCGACCTCGACGGGCAGGAGGAAGATCGATATCGAGTATATCGATGACAAGGCGAAGCGACATGTCAGCTTTACGAAACGCAAGCAAGGGCTGATGAAGAAGGTGCAGTCCAGGTCGGCGTGGCAGTGGAGTACTTGGGCGCTTGGGCGCTGAACTCGATCCTTCCGCACAGGCATTCGAACTGAGTACATTGACGGGCACGAACTGCTTGGTCTTGGTCGTGTCCGAGTCGGGATTGGTCTATCATTACGCGACGCCGGGTTTCGAAGGGATGGTCGAGCACCGAAGGGGCAAGGAGCTCATCGCCGCTTCCCTCCATGGAGAGCTCCACAGCGACGACAACATCGACAACCGAAACCCCATTGCTTCGACGTCGAAAGGACCTGCAAGAAAGAGCAATAGCAATAACGCACAACCAAAACAGAGTCGAACCTCGTCGGCTCCGACCCCGATCGCCGGGCCGAGCGGTTCGACTTCCAGGACCAACCGAGGACGAAAGCCTTCGGCCTCCTCGCCCGCCTCACCCGGCGTCATCATGGTCGACGGCTCTTCCTCACAGAATACTGCGGCAGCCTACACCTCAAACGCGCAAGCGTCAACCTCGTTAGCGGCGGTGGAGAGGGTTCGTTCCTCCCCCGCAGATGGGGTCGTCGACCCCGCTCTCAACGGGATGCTCGGCATCAACCACCTCTTCCAACCTTCCTCCAACGGCGGCCCGCCTTCCATGGTCGAACTCGTACAACAATCCTTACCCCCTCTAGCCTTCCCAGCCCATTCCGAATCCCACACCTACGCCTTACCCCCTCTCGATCGACCCATCGTCCCCGGCGCTCAATCAACGGTCCAAACACCCTTCGAAAGAGCTCTAGGTGAACATGCCCCTGCCCTAGCCCTCTTTCGCGATCAAACCGAAAGGGAAAGAACAAGGAATCTTGTCCAAGGGCTCAACGTCGCTTCTTCGATGGGACCCCTAACAACGTCAATGGAAGCTCCAGCTGCGATCGCTTCGAGTACGAGTCGGTATGGGTCGCAGGATTTAATGGAGGCGGCGAAAGGGTGGAAAGGACCATTACCCGTTTCGGTTAGGAGGGCATCGGATACGATCGCCGAGACTTTGTTGGATGCTTATAATCCGGGTATGGGCGGAGGCGGTGGGGGTGGGGGTGGGGCACAGGCAGAGGCGGAACAGGCGTTGGCGACGGCTCGTGAGGTAGGTCGTGTGGAACTCTTTGCTCTACCCAAGAGGCTTCATGCTCATATTTGTATTCCTTTCACGTAGATGCGAACCGTCTCGTCTTTCGTCGTCGCTCACCTCGCCACAATTCGGAGAAATGGATCCTTGCTCCCTGCGACCGAATCGACTTTAAAGGCTTTCGGAGAGTGGGTCATCGAAACGGGCATCGAATCCGCTGACTACATCGACCTTGCCATCAAGACGTTCCTTACACATAGTCAGTAGCCATCTAACAACGACATGGTGTTCAAAAGGCATGAGAGCGAGCTGATCATTCGACGACGTTCTTCTCGGCCCTTAGCTGCGATCTCCACGAGCTACCTTAACTACGACAAGACGCGGCAACACCTCTTGACATGGTTCGACTATTTGCGCGACCGTCAACTGATCACCACCGACGTACACGACGCTTTATCCTCCTTCCATGACTTGCCCCGTGAAGCCAAGCTGGCGTATGGGATCAAGAAATGGATTGAGCAAGTAGAGAGAAGGTATTCGGCTCAGGACCTGGGGGGCATGAGGAAGGTTTCAGGGGCTTTTGAGGTCTATCGCGTGAGGGGAAACTATGTACTTTTGAGGGGAAAGAATCTGAGTGAGTTACCCACGCGCCCGTCCGGACTGAGAGTGGTCACTCTTTCGTGAAGGTCTTTAACACCTTCTCCCGTGATTCTACAGAAGGGGACGAAGACGAACTGCGTTCGCTGTCCCCCTTCAAAGTCCGTCTACCTCGGGAAATGACCTCCCTCCTCGAGATCGAAGACGAACTCACCCTCTCGATCACCCAAATTCCCGCCTCGGAGAAGAACCACTACAAACCGCATTGGATCCCTGGGGCATTCCACGCGATAGAGACGTCGTCGAATGCAGATAATGTCGAGTCAGATATTGAGCCAGAGGTCTACCAGGAGGAATTGGATAGGTTGTTAGCGGGTGGGAGTGGGAGGAGCGATGGGGAAGAGGAGAAGATTAGGTTCACGAGGGAGGTGATTGCGCTTCTGGAGAGGGCAAAAGAGTTGTTGAAGCAGGGCGATTTGGTCGATTGAGTATTGAGGGTCTGATTTGTTTGCAAATTGTGTAGTGTACGTTTGTTGCGCAAGGAGAAGGTTGGGTATTCGATAGCACAAACGAAATTGATCGTAAAAACAGGCTAGGAATGCATAAAACACACAGTAGAGGCTACACACTGAAAGCCCATCAACGAGGGAAACGTTATTATACCCGACCACGAAATCAATATGCCGTGCCACGACTCTACAATCGTATAAGCCACGCCCTCCACGCCCTCTCAGAGCTTGGTGGTCGCATCTCGAGTGACGGTGGCGATGATGAGACCGGACGGAGCATCGACGGGCATGAAGACTTCGGCATCCTTGGGGTCCGTGTTCTTGAGGCCGAAATAGGCCATGTCAACGGCGAAGTAGTGCTGTAAAGTTTGTCGAAGCGTTATGGTCCTCAGCGCGGGTGGCGAGGCCTAGATCGAAGACATATAAGCTCACCTTGTTGGGCAGCTTGTACGACACCTCCGCGACCTGCTTGTGATCAGCCAAGATCTTCTCGCACATCTGATACAACGTCGCTTGGACCGAAGCCGAGTTGTGCGTCGCAAATATCTCCAAAGTCGTCGTTTCGACGGATTTGAAGATGCGTTCGAAGTCGATGCCGAGCTTGGGGATCGAGGCGGAGGTCAGAGCTGAATTCGGGATGGGAATCGAGTAGGAGCAGTCGACGGAGGTGGAGAAGATCCGGTCGTCGACGGCTGTGGAGGGAAGACCTAGTGATGATCAGCCTCTGCGCGAATAGGAGAAACGTGCTCCAGGTTTGGAAACTCGGGAGAGTAGCGGACTTACGCTTCAAAGTCGTGTACCTGTCAAAAACATAGTTCTCGAACGAGCTCTCGGTCGTCTTGAGCACCAACAACTCCGAGATACCGGACGTGACTGTCGCGGTCACGGCGTTCTTGCCCTTGGTCGCATCAACTGTGACGTTCGTGAAGCGCTTCTCATCGCCATTCCGAACGAAGGAATGCTTGTGGGCCTTACCCGCGACGGGGATGCGCGACCATTTCAGTTGAATGACGTTGACGTGCGCTTTGTGGATATGGCTCTGTAAAGCAAAGAAGAAGGGTGAGTTTTAATCCACAAGTAGTCAGGAGGTCACCCGAGGTTAGGGCCGTCAAATCCGGAGTCCGTTTAGCTCGAAGAGGCAACTCACGTAAGTCTCAACAAAGTGGGAAGCAAGATCGAGAGCGAATGACTCGGGCTGCAAAACGTGGGGCGATTGCTTGGCGAACAGATACCTGAAGAAGAGGGGATGGACGTGGGAAGGACGGGGAAGGTGCTGATAAGCGACCGAGGTACGATACATACTCCCAAATCGCGAGTCTCACGCACGTTGTGTTCTTGATCGAGTCGGTCGCGACAATCACAGAGTTGTCCGACTTCGTATAGGATGTCTCGATATCACTGCGGATGCAGAAAGTTTTGTCAGGACTGTTCCCCACATACTGATGAGGGAGGCAACTGCGGGAACAGACTGACCCTTCGAGCAGAGCCTGGACGATATACTCGGCGATGTCATGGGTTCCGTCCTTGTTGCGGACGATTCGGAATGTTCGGACCTTGTCTTTTCCGTCTGTGTTCGGTGAGGATAGGGCGCATCGGCAGGGATGGAGTGCACGAGACAGAGTTAGCCCATACAGGCTTATCGGGCCGCCCAACGGGGAGCACAGCACGTCACCGGCCCACAAGAAGAAGCTCACATTTAGCGTGCTTGAGATAAGGCATGTTGAGGATGGAAGCTATTCAAAAGGCAGGAAGATGGTCAGAACGATGCGAGAAGGCAATGAAGGTGTGCCGAGAGAGCGAAAGAGCTAGCAAGCGCCACTGCAGTACCGGAGCGAGCGGCGACCTGGACTAACAGAAGCTCACAGAGACTCACTGATTGACGAGAGCTGACGGGGGGGTCACCGGGAGAGTCGAAGGCGATTGGGCCAGGCGACGTTGAGCAAGTTTTGAAGCGGGAGCTTGAGCGGGCTGAGCGTTGAAGTGGGGCACACTCCAACGATAACCTTGCGTGCAGCACAGGAGCTGTCTACGATCACAGACAGCCGGGACGAGCTCGGACAGCAGCGGCAGCAGTGGGTGAGTCCGAAAGCCGCGACTCGGCCGAGTCGGGTTCCGCCTTCTCCGTCGGCCGGCGCCAACTGCAGTGGGCATCATTAGCCCGGCGCCGAGGTTCTGGCGTAGCAGCGGAGTAAGCGGGGACAAGTCCGGGCGAGGCCTGATGCCTGATGACAGCCTCGGGTACTCTCTGCTACCAGGTATATAGGGGCTCCCAGGTTTCATCCTCCGCCCTTCCAGCTTTTCATGGGCCGACGGCCGGGCGTGAACTCTGGGAGACTCTGGCCTTCGTGGTCCTCGGCACCTGGCGGCCTTCCACCGATCCGCTAATTGTACACGAGTCGGAGCTTGGAAATCGGGGCCGCCATCCATGTCCAGGGAGTTGCCGGCGAAGCGGAAAAAGAAAAAAAAGAAGGAAAGGAAGGAGAAAAGAGAAGAAAAGAGAAAAAAAAAGGGGGAAAGGAAATAAGGAAAAGGTAAGGAAAGAAGGGAAGACGAACACATGACGTACATGGTGTTGAGTTGACACGTGAGGAGTACACTCTGTAGGCTACATGAGCGCGAGCGCGCGCGGGCTTTCTCTTAGCTTCCTTCTGATTCGAGCGTTCTAACGTATTGAACCACCTCGAATCAGGTCAGTAGTATTCACGGTATCATATTGCAATAGTTAACTGAGCGTTCTAACGTATTGAACCACCTCGAATCAGACGCCGAGATTCAAGACATGGTCATAGTACTCTCTTGTTGCATAACTTGCCCGAAGTCGGTAGTTTTGCACCAACACCAGGTACACGTAAAGATGGTATGCCTAAGCTTTAGAAACACGCTTACAGTCCCGCTCGCAGCCGCCTCACTTCAAAGCCTTCTCAAGGCTCGGACAGCAGTGTAAAGAGCAATGAAAAAAGCAGGCTTTGAACACGTGGATTACAAGATATATCCTTTGCTTTACCAGAAATCTTCCACAGAAATTGTGCGACCATCTCACCGTGTTTGGAGTTTCAGTGGCTAGAGTAAGGCACCGGTCAATTGAGATCGCGGGTTCGGCGAGGCCAATCCGAGCTACCAACGAGTCTCGAGTCACCGTTCTTGAGGACCGTTTTGTTGCGCTCGTATCCGTCGGAGCACATCCTGAATGGTGGATTAAGTCGTAAATTGAAGATCGACGAAACATCAAGATACCGAGGATGTCCATGTAAGAAGCGCAGGGAAGGATGCCGATCGATACCGATGCCGATAATGATCAAGCCGAGGTCATAAGATCTTGTCATATGGTCCGCCGAGCATGAACTCACGCCAGTCCTTCTTCTTGCGAGCTTCGATACAAATGCCGTTGGTAGCGCGAAGTTATGGTACGCTGGATGGCAGGTCGTGGAGCCAATCTGCGTCCTCCTTGTGTTCCGATCTTAGTGGTCGCATCGGTCACGATTTCGTCCCGCCGCAGTTCCAAAAGCACATCTCGTCCTCGATCGCCGAGGGAGCACAAGACCCGACACTTTTGCCGTCTGATGCTTGTAAAGTGTTTTCGATTCTTCTTAGTAGTAACTGAATTTGTTGATTGCTCTGCCTACTTGAGAGATGGCGTCTATTCGGATCTTCGACTATACGGACCGGGTGGGCTCGGTAGAACTAAAGTCGAAGCGAAGTGTAGCTCAAAGTGACCGATAGATACGTTGAACGAGTCGGACTGGGTATCGGAACATGAGTGAAAGTCTTTCTGTTCACTTCTCTGGGAACGGGGAACACATAAACGCCGACTTCAGTACACGAGATGGAGCGGCACGGGGAACGGGCTAATGGTCGGGCGACGACTCACGGTACCTTTTCTCGAACGGCTCTATTTCATGGCAGATGTTGTGACGATGGATGTCAGCCTAGCAACGGATATCACAGAGACGATCCTTAGTATTCGAGCTGTTACCATTGACCTGCACTCCTTGCGTAGTCCAATGATCGTGGTCGACCAACGTTGGCTCCGACCTGATCTTTATCGGCGACTCCTGAACTTGCCTTCTTTGAAGGTATCGCTCAGCGGGTATTCCAAGTTTTGCTACTTGCTTCTTTATCGGTCTGATCGTCTTCAAGAATGCTTTGGGACGTTGTAGGCGGTTGACGACGATGGAAGGCGGTTCACGGCGGACCTCGGGAGCAGGCTGACGTCGGTGCGCTCGTGATGCTAGATTGATGGCTGTCTTGCTCGATCGATGGCTTATGTAGGTTGATGAGCGTTGGATTACAGCCCAACTGCGTGTCTTCGTCAACCTAAAGCGTAAGATGTGCTAGTTCAGCTCGCCCAGGCGTGCTGTTCGCGCAAAATCGTTTCGATCGGCTTTGCTGAACGGCATCGGATGGGATCAACAATTGATAGCGAGTCTTGCGGTGACGTGGCAAAACATGTTGTGTTGGCTCGAAGGCCGAAGAAGTGCGGACGTTGGGCATAGATCAGGACAGGTAGAGGGCTGAGAAAGAGCTCGATGCGATTGTTGCGCCGCGGGCAACACGTGACTTCTGCTAACTTCCCGTGGGCCAATGACAACTTCCCCCACCTTTCTGCCAAGTTCCCCCACGCCTCTGCCAACTTCGCCAACTTCATTGCCTAAGCGGGCCGCCAGCGGGCCTCAAGCGCATGCGCGCGCCTGAAGTTGGCGAAGTTGGCACTCACTCCCTGGACACCGCCAGCGCCCCGGAAATCGGAGAAAGATGTTGAATTTCATTCTACTACAAGCCTTCGAACACTTCAACCTCGGGCCCCCATCTGCCAGGTCCGCCCAACCTCTCACCTCGGGCGCCTTTGCCTTCGCAGCCAAGCCGCCCCCTTGTCGTCGCCGCCAGGCCGCCCCCTTGTCCCCGCGCCCGCCTGTTCAACTCACGCTCGCGCGCCGCTCCCTCCACGGGACTTAGTCATATCCGCGCCTCTCCAACGTTGCTGAGCCAATGCCTCCACCTCGCCACAGCCAGTTGCCGCCTCCGACCTCATGAACCACCGGCCATACAGAACATCGCCCCTTCATGAAGTACGTCGCCTACCACCTGGAACTCACCGTAACGGATCGCCACCTCCAACAACACCAGACCTTGTGGATAAGTCCTCCCCCGTGTTCATCGTCCAACACGACACCTCTCAGCCTCGATGGCCCACTTGGAGTTCCGCCTTATGCGCTTCGCACCGTGCCTGTCTAATTTGCCATAATTCACCCGCGCGCCTGCTTGCTAGAACCGTGTCCAACCCGTGCTCCCCTGTGCCTTTATTCCTCTTCTCTACCGCTTCCCATCATTAGCCAGACTGCTAATCTTCGGTAGAGAATAGGTTAGTTGCAATCCCATCTACCGCTTCCCATCATTAGCCAGACTGCTAATCTTCGGTAGAGAACAGATCGTCCAGCCGCACCGCGCCCTTCTCGTCAGACCGCGCCTGTGCCGCCTCACGACTTCTCCCCCTGGCCCGTCCGTCGCAACCGTAGCCACGTCGACGCTCCACCGGTAGCCCCAGCGGTCGCTACTCCCAAGTCCGAAACCTCTTCGGCATCCACTCAACAAAAGAGACTTGCATGCCCGCCTTATCTGCGCCGAGAAGACACGGTTCGTTGTTCTTTATAGCTACTTCCAGGACAATGGAGTACCTGTTTCTAGAACTGCTGCGAGGATATAGTAGGCAAGGATCGTTGTTCGATGGCCATAGCTACACTGGAGTTTCGAAGAGCCCTGAGATGGGACTCCACGGCTGTAGCCCGAACGAACAGGCCGGTGCGAAAGTACTACTTTTGGGGTGTGGGAGGTGCTGCAGCAGGAAACGCCTATGGTGGGCATTGTCTGGGCGTTGAGACGATCCCGATTCTTGATCAGCCGATGGCAAGGGCCAAAGGGCCGACGCAGGAAACTACTTCTTCAGAGACAGGACTCCGAGGCGCCGGCATTTCTTGACGTTGGAGCTTTGTTGCGAGGCAGCTGGCAAATCTCGATGACGCCCCTAAGCCTCGTGCAAAAAGGTTCGGAACATCCGTCTCGACACAATAGACGAGCTTGTAGGACTGAAAGTCAGGAAACAATACTCGAAGGCTTGGCTTTTGTAAAAAGGTCTTCCTGCAGCTGTGTCAGATCCGCTTTACAATCAAGTCGATCTTGATCACCGACGACGCCCACGATCGAAATCGCGATGGACAGAGTCCGAGCGGTTCGTAGGCTTGAGGCTCGCGCGTATGAAGATCTTTATAGACTACTCTGCCGAACCGGTGGCAGCGGTCTGCCCGGTGCTTTTGAGCTTTTCGGGCACCGCTCAGCTCCGACGATTGTGAATGCAGAAATCAATTTATTTGCGTGCCATGTCTCGCAAAAATTTGTAGGGTTCGCGAGCAGCCGCAGCGCGCCCGTGTTAAGAAGACTCGGGACGGTTTGACGAAAAGCGTACTGGTAGGTTGGGAACTTGAGAGGTAGGTACCTAGTGAATCTGTCTTTCTGCCACTACACGATTACCTTACCTACCTATCTAACCACCTACCCCGAGTTACTTGACTCCGCTAGGTGTGCATGAATCTTATAGATTGGCAGCTGATTGCGCCCGAGACCTGCAGTGCATGGTTGACCGTCCTTAGTAGCTGCCCCTGCGCTTCTCGTGGAAACTTCTCATTAATGAGGGTCAGCGGGACCTCTTCATGACCTGACAGCTTTATCGCAGGCAAATCACATGCCAGCTGCCCGTTTGTGTCGCCCGTTAGTACTAAGTACTCGAAAACCAAGTGTCGGTACCGTCCTCGACGACCTTTCCTACGCTGCCTCTCTAGACCTCGAAATTTGAGTGACGTGCCTCGGGCGGTGTGTCCCTGGGACTGACTACCCCTGTGTGAGACCTGCCAATTCCCGCCCCACACCCCGCTGCGACTGAAGGAGTGCACCAGACTGAAAAGTAATCCCTGGGTACCTGTTCTTGGTTACCTGTGATAAATCAAAACCTTTTGCACCTGGTTCTTTCTGGCGCTATCTTTGTTAGAAATTGTCAGAAATGATTCCTCTGGCGAGGCTGTCGGAGTTCAGGCTCGCGGAGCTCTCCGTGATTGGTGGACGTTAGGCGTCCGATAGATCCCGGAAGTCCCTGCCATCTAGCGGGTAATTGACAGTACCTTCGCTGCTTAAGATTCGAGGTAGAGCCTACCCAGCTGACCCATCGTCCAGCCAAGTTGGACAGGACAGGCAGGACACTGCAGTGGTAAATTCTTTCGCCGGTACTGCCGAGCCAGGAAGAATTGTGCCGGTGCGCGTGCTATTGCGGATGATAGATGCTCGGTCGAGCGGTCCGGACCCAGTCTGAAACACCAGTACCCACCATTGCTCCTGTCTCGCGGAAAACGACATAGTTTGCGGGAATTGGGCATAGCAAATTCGATGCTGTGGTAGGCTGTGGTCGGCTTGAAACATGGCTCGCTCCGAGGCTCCAGCAGGCAGGCTCCAGCTACTCTTCACTCGGCACGTCACGCGGTCAGCCCGTCGCCGCCATCGCGCGTCTCTCGTATTGGAACACAACGTGATTCGTGGCTCCCGAACCACAGCAATATCGTCGGAGCACCTCGCACTCGCTACGCAAGGGCGTTGCAGTATAACGGGCCGAAAGGAAGGGAGGACTGGAAGCGATTGACGCTTTGTGCTGATACTCTGTACGTCCCGAGCTGTCACCTACGCAGCTGTAGGCTCCACGTCGGCGTAATCATCGTTGAGCTGAACGACCACGCTCCGTGCCCCACCTCTCATCCAATCCTTTGATCGCACACCCAGAATCAACTCGGCACAAGAAAGCTTCCTAGAGCCAGATCACGACGCGATGTCAGGCGATGTAGCACCTGCGGTTCCCCTGGCGTCGTCGAGCAGTCTACCAGCACTCGACTTGTGTCGCCTCGCCGACCTCGACGATGCTCCTACCGAAGCTGAGTGGCTCAACCACCTTCTCAAGGCAACCATGAGTCACGACAGGGCATCTCAAAGCTCGTCACAAGCCAACCTGGGCTCCCTGGAGGCGTCGCTGGGCAAGGCACTAGCCGCACTCGAGGTCGCGACGCACGATACGTCCGCGCTCGTGGACCGCACCATCGACGACATCTCTCGCTCGGTACCTCGACTTGCGTTCGATCTACAGCTCATGCGCGAGAACGCACTACTCCTACGCTTTACGCTCGATGGGATCCGGAAACGCGCCGGGACGGGCTCAGGCTTTGGCGAGAACCCCGAGGTCTCATGTGTGATGGAGAAGCTTCGGGTCTTGGATCTGGCCAAAGCTCGTATGGAGGCTGCCCGGGATGTCTTGCGAGAAGCCGAGAGCTGGAGTACGCTCGAAAGCGAAGTTGCAGGGCTGCTCGGTGAGCAAGCCTTCGCTAAGGCGGCGGAACGACTCGAAGAGGCCGCGAGGAGCATGGTCGTCTTCCAGAACACGATCGAGTACGAGGCCCGACGCGCTCTGATGGTCTCGCTACAGAACCAACTCGAAGCCTCGCTGTCTAGCTCGCTGGTCAGTGCCATCAATACTCGAGACGTCAAGACGTGCAAGTCGTACTATGCCATCTTTGGTCAGATCCAGCGCGAAGCCGAGTTCACGGCATACTACTTTGGATCGCGGCGCAGCGCGCTCGTCGATGCATGGGTCAATGCCAACCTCATCGATATACCTAATGTGATGATTGAACTTGATGCTGCGAGTACTGCGACATCAACTGCCTCGGCCTCGATCATGTCCGCTTCGACCCCTATCAAGCTCACCTCGTTCCTCATCAAGTTCTATGGTGACTTGCATGCCCTACTCGCCGAGGAACGCACATACGTGCCTGCGATCTTTCCCGATCCTGCACCGACCATCTCCTCCTTCGTCTCGACAACTCTTGAAGGTCTCTCGCCCTCCTTGCCTCAGCGCCTCAGTGCCATCGCCGACACGTATGGACCGCTCATCTTGCCCGAGCTCATCCAAGCTTATCGCGCGACCGAAGACTTTGCTCTCAGCGTCGATCAAATCATCTCCAAGCTCGATCCGTCTTCTGCGACCCCTTTGGCTACCCACGGCAGCTCGGGAAGTGTCTCAGGAGCTCCGTTCGTATCCTCGCCCGGGCTCGAAGGCAGCGCGCCGGCGACCCCCTCGAAGCGCCACCGAAGACTGTCGAAACGCATGTCGACGTCCCGGAGAATGGGCTCCCGTTCACTGTCCTTCGGCGGTTCGGCTGTTTCCAATACCGATGGCGCAGGTGTGCCCACAACGGCCAATCACGCGGCTGTGCGAGCATGGGAGACGGCGATGTTCGAGCCCTTCTTAGATTGGCAGGTCGAGTATCCCGAGCTCGAACGGCAGTACCTCGCATACGAAGTCGCACGTGTCACGGGACCACCAGGAACGGATGTGATGGGCTATCTCATCGAGGAAGGTGCGGGCGCGTCCTCGGGTTCGAGAGATCAGAAGGGTGGAGAGAAGGGGGCGCGAGCTCTGTGGGATCTGACATCCAGTGTCTTTTCTCTGATGGAGGACGCGATAAGTCGATCTTCGGCGATGACCCACGGCTATGCTGTAGCGGGTATCGTCGAAGTCATTGACGGTCAGCTGGTCGATTTCCTCGACCAGAGAAAGAATGAGCTCAACCGCGCCAAATCCATGGCAGGGCATGCGCGTCGAAGACAAGGGCTTAGGAGCGAGAATGAGGACGAAGCTGCGTTTGAAGGACTCGAGTACTCGATCGAGGACTGGGGCACGTTCCAGCTTGGTCTAAGTTTGCTCGATACGTGTCGTTCGATCACCCACCGGCTGACTTCGTTCGAAAACAAGCTGCAGACTCGGCTGATGATTCTGGCGCAGACGATCCGGGAAGCGAGGGAGGATCCATTGCATTATACCATTCCCGGGACGACTCGCGGTGCCATCACATTACTGCGACAGTCAGCTCTGAACTCTGTCGAGCTGGCTCAACTGCTCGAACCGCTCGAACGACTTCAGGACGCATCGACAGGTCCGCCGGCTCCACCCCTCTCGCTCGCGCTCATGCCCAAGGCTCGATTCGCGACCGTCGAGTTCACGCGTGCGACGCAACTATTCCTACATGAGACCATCTTGGCCCCTCTCCTCGCTCACCTCAATGACTACGCCGTACTTCCAACCTGGACCACATCGCAGGATCAGCGACCCGGAGCCAAAGGCGCGTTCGACTTGGCGATCCCCACCTTCTCGCTCTCCCCCACGGAGACAATCTCGCGGGTCGGCGAAGGTCTTTTCAACCTGCCCCGGCTCTTCGAAGTCTACGCTGGCGATGATGCCCTCGCCTTTTCGATCGAGACGTTGCCGCACGTCGACGCTGAGGCTCTGCGCGCTCTGCAGCCGCCCTCGCTCGCTTCGCCCATCAGCCCCGCGCATCGTCCGTCGCTGAGCCGTTCACGAATGAGTGAATCCGTGTCGCTTTCTCCCCCTGCGACGTCGGCCTTCTCCCGCCGTGTCGCGAGCGTCTCCTTGGTCTCGATGCCGAGCTCTCACTCCCATCTGAGCGCCGAGACGGTCATCTCAACGTGGTTGTCGTCCTTGACGCTATCGATCCTGCACCACCTCACGTCCGTCGTGCTACCGACGATGCATCGTCTGTCCAAACATGGGGCCCGGCAACTCGTCAGTGATTTGGACTATATCGTCAATGTTGCAAGAGCGTTGGATGTTGAAGCAAGCGATGAGCTCGAGGCGTGGAGGGATGCTGCGGCTTTGGAGGAGAAGCCGGGTAATGAGGAGGAGTTGGGGATGGACAAGCGCGTGTATGAGAGAGTGGCCAAGATGCGAGGATGGAGAAAGACGGGGGCTTGACGAGAGTGAAGGCAGGATCATGTTGTGATGTAGAGAGCGCTGCACGTGAACTGTCACGAGGATTTCTCTCCACAAAAAGCTTGCACCGATACTTTGAAGAGCGCGTGAGCTCATCCTCAGTGGCGTTGCCTTGGCGCAAGTCGGGCTGCCAAATAGGTACCCGTGACGCCTCCTCCCCACCTTCAAACGCGCTCAAACCCCCGTTCGGCTCAAACATCCCATCGGTTGCATAGGCATTTACCCGGTCTCTCCCAGCGGGCTTACTATACTTTGTAGGTACTTGAATCCTCCGTCCAGCGTCTCGTGAAGTTCTGGCGTCACTCGGCCGAGTCCCGGTCGCGCCTCGGAGACTGGGCTCAGGGGCAATGATAGATCTGGCAGCTACAGAGTTTTGACAGCTTGGATACGGGTCTTGCTTCCTAGGCACGGACTTCTTGTGACAAGACTGCCCAAAAAATTCAGTGGCGTAATTACCTTGAGGCGAGTGCAGGTACAGAAATGACGAATTCCCGGATGAACTTCTTCGTCAGTCGGCAAGGCGTCGGTCGCGTCGCGGCAGTACCCGTAAAGGCGCGCAGCGCTCGGTCGAGACTGTGACCACAGCCCCGGCCTCGGGATGATCAGGCAGAATACACGATGTAGGCACGCAATATTGGCAGCTGTTATTAAAGCCTTACGCTATTTAACTACCCTTCTGATTTCAATATGCATCTATTGAAATCGTCAGTCTTTTGGACCGTGTAACCTAGTCGTGAAGGCCCTGCGGTATCCCACGACGGTACACACCCTTCAGCTCGACACTATCCGGATCCACAAACCAGGTCAACCCAGACGCACCCAGGCCGGCTGAACTGCGGTCCCCCCAGAGACTGCACCGAGCTTCCGTTCGACCGCCCCGACGGTCGATTTGCACCGGCGCCCGTTCGCGGCCCCCTCTCCGGAGCGCGCTCCCGGTGGGATTCGGGGCACCACATTGCAGGCGAAGACCAGTTCGCCGCGGTCAGTGCCAACTGAGCTTCCAATAGCGCATGACAGCTCCAACATCTGCCTCCGATCGGCCTGGACTGGACTGGGAGAGGAGTGTCGATGCCGCGACGTCATTTCCGAACTTCCACGGAGACCGGGACTGCCAGTGAGGTGAGCCATGCAACCTTGAGAAGGTTTAGTGTTCTCATCTCCCGTCGTGTGACTGATCCTGTACACTATTTTTATTGCCTGTTGACAGGGACCTATTTCAGATCACCTTGCGACGTCTGCCCTCGGCTTCATGCCTTACTTTGCCAACAGCTACGGCCTTAGCTCAGTACCCAGGTACCGATAACTCTTGGCCCACCTCACAACAATCATTTTGTTCCGAAAACCGGCGATGCCGGGCCTAAAACCGCCCGACAGAACGCTCCGAATGCTTCCTCTTTTTCGTCCTCGTATGCACCGTCTCCGCTCGGTGCCACTGCTCCATGGTATGAGCACGATTCCCGGTCTTTGCTGGACCAGACATCACAATCAAGTCAACCGCGTGCCTTGGACTGGGCGACTTCGGTAAATTCTCCTGGGGGGGGAGGAGCAGGATGTTGCACAGATATCACCGCGCTACTGACAACCCCTGAGCGGGAATGACAGACACTCCTACATTCTAGCATCCATGCTCAAATACTGACCGCACATTGACTCTCATTTCAAGCTTTCGCAACGGCTGTACCGCTGATGCAAGGCGATGCAAGAAGCTATTCTGCTTCTTCGGCGTCTCAGCCCTCCACCTTCTCGTCCTCGTCGCCATCGTTGCATCGGCCTCATCACGCCATGTCCAGCCTGAGCTCACTGGAGGAAGCGATCGCGAATGCTGGCGATAGTTCATTTCGCGCCGGCTGTGTAGTTCGCGACGATGCGCCTGGTCATTTCCTCGACCAGGTCAACGCTCATTTGACGTACACGCATCCTCTGCTCGATTCATCGCAACGCTTTCAAGACTCCCAGCCTGGGTCACAGTACTCTTACTACACCAACTATCGGCCATCGTCAGCTTCTGCTTCCTCTTCGAGCTCTGTGATGCAAGGCTCGCCCTACCCAGATTCTTCCACACAGTCCGCTACCCCTATGGCCCACTATCACGACGACCCCTCGACGTCACTGCAGTCTGTGCCCGAACACATCTCGGCGGAGCACACCCGGAGAGCATCTTACCCCTTCTTCGGCACCGACATCATTCGCGGCACGTTCTCAAGTCTACCTGCTTCTCCTGGCTCAATGGCGACTTACACGCCGACTTCGGGATTTACACAAGCGATCTCTGCTCGCGGCATACTGGCTTCGGGAATGCCGATCCCAACGTTCTCTCCCATCAACACCAATTCCAATCCTTTGTTGGGTCGCACCCGAAATACGTCGTCCGCGCAGGCCCGAAGTCCGAGAACGAGACAAACTTCGACACCCGGCAGAGGGGCGAAAGGGGTGTGGCCGAGCCCGAAAACGTCAGCATCTCGCGCTCTCACGGGTGGACTTGCCGGGTCTCCTCATACGCCCACTTCACCGCGGGCACTCCCCTCCTCCCCGAGTACGCCACTTATTGATTCCTTCTATGACCCAACTTGTCCGACCGTCATCTACGCGAAGGCCAATCGCGTACTCGTGGGAGCTAGTCCCTCGGCGACCCCTTCGCCGGCGTCGACACCCGCCGGCACACCCCTCGTCGCAAATGTCAAAGATTTGCCCATGATCAAACAAGGGCGAGTACTGGTCGAGTCCGACGCTTTCTGCTCACACTGCCATCGCATGCTGGCTTCGCTGATATTGCGGGGGAAAGAGGAGCAATTCCAAACACCATACCGTGCCGACTTTATCTGCTTCACATGTCAACCTCCAATTGACGACAAAGGAGTACCCGTCATACCCCAGGTCGACGAAAAGGACCGGGACGAGATCACATATGAAAACTCGGTCTCAGCTCTGCTCGATTCGTTGTCCGGCGACGACATCCAAGCGACGGTGGAGAGACCCCCGCAAGGTCGCGGCAAGATCGCTTTCGCTGGGAGCAAGAAACGCAAGGTCAACGTCGAGCCTCTGACGTGTGACGTCTGTCAGCGAGATCTTGCAGCCGGTGGCCTCAGTTCGCAGCTGACCAATCTGCCCGTCGAGCTCATGATTGAGGTCGTCTGCGTGTCGTGTGCAGCTAAGTACCAACGATGCTCGGACTGTGGATGAGGCGGAGGCGGCCGAGTTGGGTGAGCCAAGATCATATTTGGTTTTGTATACACTGAAAGGCACTGACGCCCTTCCCACAACGCTATGAGTAGCATCGGCAAGTGGCGCTGCAAAGAGCTATTCCGGGACGGCCGGCGGAACTGCTCGCTTTCCCACGTCCGACAGGGGCCACACGACATGCAAGCGTACGAGATCTGGTCTACCAGTCAGGTGCCACCCGAGGAACTGGATTTCATGATTGCCGCGATGCGGGATGTGACGATCAGCGCCATCATGAGCATGGGCGCGATCCCAGACATCTTGGAGGCACCCACGCCGCTGGCGAGAACGTACGACGAGCTGCAGCGGTATGCGGTCGACACGTGGTCCGTCTTCGAGCCGCTGGCAAGAATGGTGAGTGAAAATCGCTTCTTGTCTCCTCTCGTATACACCGTGTTGAGGGGATGCCTCGATGTTTTTGTGTTCATGATCGATCAGGACCAATCGGCTGAACCTTACATCCGTCGATATTTCGCGCTCCGCTGGACGACGCCCCACCAACGCAAGATAAAGGGAGCCGCGGACCTCAAAGTCGAGCCTGCCTCTGCACGAACTTCTGTTCCCGAGACTGGGCCAGAGCCGTCGGATGGCCGGGTCGTTATGCGCGAGAACAAGACGCTAGCCTCGTTCAGCTTTGGCGAGCTCGACCTCCGCCTGGGATCAGCTTTCCCTATGCTCGTTATGCCCAAAGGTACGCGACCTGGAGACGGTCAGGGTTACGATAAGGTTGCTGACTTCCCTACTCGACCCCCGAGCACGTGCAGGCATCGGAGATGCCTACGACCAAAACACTATCCTGATGCAAAAGATACTCGATCGCATGACCAAGGACGTTGCCGAGATGAACGCGACGAGGATCAGGAATCGACAAACGCCTTGGCCCAAATTGGACGAGGTGTGGACGATGGGTGGGTTGATCTGATCCGAGTGCGTCTCAGCTGCATGCGCGGTAGCTGATTTGTCTCTTCTTCGTTTATTGCATAACAGTCGTCTTCAAGAAAGAGTCCTCGTTCCTCAACCGCACCGGTGCGCGCCGAGGCTTCATGCCCCTTCAAGAATGTGAGTCATGTTCGCAGGCCCTTCGACACGCCAGATTACATGCTGACATATTTCGCCACCCAAAAAGATCTCGCCGAACGACCCGACCGCGTCGACCACTTCCCACCGCACCGAGCATGCTACCTCCCTCCCCGGAACTGACTAAAGGATGGGTCATCACCGCCCGTCCGTGGGATGAGAATGCCGATATGTTGACTCCTGCGGGGAGAAGTCGGCGCAAGGGTGAGAGTGCAGTGTTGAATAAGGGGAGGGAGTCACTTTATCAGAATCAGCAACAGCAACAGCAGCAAAAGTCGTGAGCGGGCGATGCTCATTATCGACGCGCAGCCTGCAGATCACTCGTAGTATCCTAGACGCCATCGACGACCCACCACACATACACTACATCCACCCATCACGATATTCTCCTACGACCCGAATCCACAGACACTTCTAATGTTCCGACATACATTTGACTGTGACATCTTGATTACCTAGAGCCTCTCTCTTTCTGTTGTTGCATCGATACCATCCATACACTTTTTCGTCCTCCTTTTGATCACGTCTCACGACTTATTTATTCCTCGTGCGGCGTCTAAAAAGGTGTCTTGGTCATGAAGTACAGTATGAAACGATAAGTCAGAGCAAGTATAAAGTAAGAAGGGGATTAAATGCTACAAGGCCAGAAGGGAAGTGGTTCGTTTGATCGTTAAGCAGAAAAAGACGGCAAAGGGCTGGGCGAGTGACGCACAAGAACATTGAAGAAACAGAGTGTCTATGTTCTACTGAGGAAATTTTCCAAAGAAAGAGAAAGGTCGTGGGCGTGCTTCTATCGACGATTGAAAGGCTCCTCGTATCCTCGCGGCGAGCCATTACCCGTTGGTCGAGGACCGAAAGCCGCGAAAGGAGACGAAGAGTTCGCCATCGGCGGATGAGGGATGAAAGGAGGGGGAGTGGCCGCTCCAATAGGTCGAGGAGGTGCGGCACCCATCGGTAAACCCCTGGGTGAAGGACCGGGTGGGAGACTGCCTTGGCGGATGTGGTGCATCGGGGGTTGTTGACTTCCGGCATGACGAGAGGGGAGGCTGTTCCCGAATGCGGCTTCGAACGAGGCTCTCGAGTCCCTTGCAGCCCGATAAGCTTGATCAGGTCCGGGTGAGGGTGTACGAGATCGAGAGACGGCGGAGTAGTTGGCGTGGGGGGAGGAGGGAAGAGGGACGCCAAGGTCCATGGCACTCATTCTCCTCTGTTGTTGTTGCTGTTCGTGCAGGTACTCTCCTTCATGATCACTCGGCGCGACGGAGGGGTACTTCGCCGTTGATCCTACTGAGGACGTGTGTTGATGTCCGGCGTACCTAGACATACTTCCACCCGGTTGAGAGCTGAACGAATTGACCGCGTAAGAGGGAGGGTACTGGATCAGCTGATCGGTCGACGAGTTGGGGCCCATCGTGCCTCTCGTCGACATCCTCGACAACTCATTCGGTACGTCCATATCATCGATCGGAGTACCGAGAGGACTTCCATTCTTGCTCGCCCCGTGTTGAAGGTATTGTTCCCTTCGCGTGTTGAAGTAATCGCCACCATCGACGTATCGGCCCGCCGCACCAGGTCCCATTCCCGGACCGGTGCCAGGACTGGCGTGCAATTGGGTCGCGGAAGAAATGGTCATCGCATCCTCGTCGCGCTGATGCAAGTATGCGTTGCGATCGAAAGCTAACTGACTCTCCTCGAGCAAGTCGAACGTGAGACCGCCGATCTTGTTCTGTTCGACCTTCTTGCCTTCGAGTGTACCGCGGGTTTGATCGATCCGGCCATGATAGATCGTCGGCAGCAGGTGCTGGATCTTTTTGTGCAGCATCGGGGTGAAGAGCGGGTCGAACATGGACGGGTGACCGAAGCGACGCTCGAGGCGGTTCTTCCTCGCGTCGGCGTGATGAATCCTCAATTCGGCCAACTCGGTCTGCGAGGGCACATACCAACGGAAACGGTCGCTGAACTGTCGATCGAGGAAGAATTTGAAGACAAAGACGCCGATGAAGGGGGGCGCGATCGAGATCGAGTGGTACCAGTTCGACGTTAAGCCCATCGTAACGGCCATCAAGGCATGCATGAGGACCACGCACACCAAGACACGATTGATGCAGACGTTCCATAATCGACCTCCCGTCTCGACGCGGGTCGTGTTGACGTACATCAGCTGATACTTGTAGACCCAGTAAGACACCGCGAAAGCGAAGCATCCGAATAGAGGGACGAGAGGAGCGATGGGTGCGTAGACGAGCGCGACGGCGACCATGAGCAGGTGGTTTGAGTAATAGACCGGGTAATCAAATTCTGGCGGCTTGGTCCATTCACGGATCTCGCGAGGCGTGCGACCGAATAGTCGCGTGCGGATCCAAACGTAAAGCAGTGCAATCAATTGCGCAAGATCGAACAGCGCCGACGCTCCTCGAAGTGGGAAGACGGTAAGCCAATAAGAACTTTGGATGATGTACGTATTTTGACTGGAAGAGAGGAGCTCGTATCAATCATTGGCAATGCCCTTCAGCTTTTTGACCGGTGCGCAGGCTACTAACAGTGTATCAGGAACCGTCTTGAGGTAATTCCAAATCTCGGAGGCCGACGAGTGGGCGTCAATCTCGACATAAAGTTTCATCGCGACTTGAACCACGACACCGAGCAACGTGAAAATGACAAATTGCGAGATGATGACGAACGCTGAGTACCTCGCCGTGACGACTCGATCTGCACGCGAGTGGGTTATAGCTCCTTGCATCGAAGCGATCGCACGGATGACTACGGGAAGCAATAACTGTAACAAAGCCGTGAGGAGGGAGGGCACCACTCCGACGAATGCGGCGAACAATGTAGGGTAATTGTTTTGCCAGTCACGGATGAACTTGACGTATGCGATCAGGGAAGCCAAATTGGCCAACAACGAAGCCGCGGCCAAGGGTATGAGGTAGAAGATGCAAAAGACGACGAGCAAGATGGCACCGAAAAACTTGTTCTTGCGCCGCGAGTTGTCGTGCATCGTCAAATTGTCCCAGATGATGTCTTGCGGCGAAGGGGCGAGATCCCAGCGTGCATCACGCTTCTTGCCTTCGAGCTTTTTCGCTACGAGGTGTGCGTACGGAACAGTTTCAAACGAGGCGAAACCATAATTCTCGGGCTTGGCGCCAGTGATTCCTCGTCGCGTCACCTCGATTCTCTCGTTGAAGCGTTGGATCTTCTGCGTCAAGTAATCTATCGAGTCGACCTTCTTGCCACCCATGCCCATCCATCCACCGACCCTCATAGTCGGTCGGTTCGTCGCTAC
Organism: Microbotryum silenes-acaulis; assembly: GCA_003665825.1. NCBI lineage: Eukaryota > Fungi > Basidiomycota > Microbotryomycetes > Microbotryales > Microbotryaceae > Microbotryum > Microbotryum silenes-acaulis. Next base: position 1,194,559 of record QPFY01000006.1, read on the forward strand.
TCGATTCGGGTCCTTGAAGTAGCTCGTCAACACGCCTTCGAGTGCGCGTACGGCATCATTGTGTCGTTGGATCAATTCGGGCAGAGTGCCGACTTTGCGACCGATGTGAACGGCGGTCGTAGGGTATGGGATTTGGAGAGTTTGCAAGAGGTTGAACAGGCCTTCATCGGACCGATCGCGTTTCTGGATCTGGGTGACCATGATCGATCGCGCGTGGAGGGTGTTCTGGTACTCGTCGGATCGGAACCATTGCCAACGCATCTTGACCATCTGGTCGTAGTTGACCCAGATGAAGTAGAAGACGACGGCGGTGAGGACGTAGGTCATGGTTACATGGGCCCAGAGCCACGAGCCGCGCACTTTCGAGATGGTCAGGATGAGCAGGGAGTTGCGGTTCTTAGACGTCACGTTGCGCAAGTTGTAGATGACGTCGAGCGGGATCAGGACGGCGCAAGTCAATGCAGCGGTGACGAGGAGACTGCATGAGTGTACCGTGGCAGCACGACATCAACGGCTTTTCTCTCGCGAAGCTCATCTTGAACGGAGCACTCACGCATTGCGGCACATTTTCAGAAACCTCAGATATGTTACGGCATCCAAACCAATCGTGGTCAAGAGTTGCTGCTCGTCGGTTCTGAACGTAGGTCCAACCCTATTAGGTAGCAAGTCACATGAATGAGGTTTCGCCAACCCCGCTGTCGCAGCTCAGCGTAGAAGTGATAAACGTACCAACTTGTAAGACCCTTGCCCAACTTGGGAGGTCGCTTTTCATCCTCCGAGTATTTGACTTTGGGTTGGTAGACGACCGAGTTGTTGGGTCGAAGGATCGAAAAGGAGACGATGGCGGTGAGCCCGAGCGCGGCCATCAAAGCCAACTGGATGCCCACAGCTTTGGGACTGGAGTGGCAGAAACGTGCAAAAGTATGAATGTGAGATGAGAGGGAAATTACACTTGGTGTAAGAACGCTGCCGGGTATCCACGACACCCAATGCAAACTCGCCAGGGCGGAGCCAACTTACGCAACCTTGTTGAGCTTCGAGTTGTATTCATTGGCGATCTGGTTGATCTGTTGGGCTGCAGACGACATCTTGGCGAATCACCACGAAGATGATTCCGTTTCCGATGTTGTCTTTGGACTTTCGGAGCTTGACTAGCCGACGTATGAGAGTGGTGACCAAGACTGACTCCGCTAGCTCGTCGTACGCAGTACGTCGTTACCCCGGACAAAGGTTCCAACAAAGTTCGTTTACTTAGGCGCAAAAGAAGGCTCCGGTGTTGCGCGCACTGCTATTGCCGCACAGGCTAGTTTAGGGACCTGTAGAGTAGAGAGATGGTCAATACCTGAACTCGGAAAGCTTTCGAGATGGCTAGTCTTTGTGTTAGGATCGGTTGCGCCTCTGGCCAGGGCTACTCTAGTCACGTCATGCCACGAACGGTCCCGACGGGCCGCGTGTGCCTTCGCGGTCGTCACCCACCGGATGGGCGATCAAAGCCCCAACACGCTGCTGTCCCAAGCCCTAGAGCAAGCTGTTCATGTTCCAGCCCAGCATTGGACCATACTATCCTTCCACTCCCGTCCAGCCCCTTGCACCCACCCAACACCTCCCCCATTCGTCCTGCGAAGGCTCAATTTCGGCCTTCTGGCCTAAGGCTGGGGTCGCACCGCTTTCGCACACGCCGCTCGCAACGGGCGGTGCCGCAGCCGTGACCCGGCCTACCCTGGTTTCGGACATGCTCGAACCATTCAGGGACAACGCACACGATCACTCACCTTGACAGATGCGTTGAATCCCAAGAAACAGAAGGTAGATCCAATGATCCGAAAGAATGACTCGGGGTCGTAGGACACTGCTCACTTGGCGGGGTAGGGGTGTAGCCGGAGGGGCAAGAGGAGCGTGGACAAGGGACGGTGACGATTCCAACGGCAACAGCGAAGAAAGCCGAAGAAAGGGGGGATTTCAAGTCGCGTCCTCGTCAAACGGAAGAACGCGTCCTCGCCCGAGAGAGAGATCGACGACGTCAGCGCGCGAGCGAGCAGGCCGCCGCTTCGTCATCGTTGGGGCCAGGCCAATTATTGCGCGGTCACCGGTTGCTGATCGTGCACGGCGCGCTGGCTTTGGGATCGCCGAGCTCATTTGGGTACAGGGAGCCCTTCGGTGACTTGCCAGGGTGGCATTTACGTCAACCTAGCATGTAGATCAGCATGCAGCATGCAGATTCTCGCTATGTTCACTAGCCGTGCGATCGACCTCAGCCGCCTATCTTCATTTCATGCTCCGAGCTATGATCCTTTCCTCTACTCCAACGACTTTGATCTATAAATGAGGATATATGCACAATGGTCCTCCCCACCCCCCTCCAACAGCGTGATCTTCTCCCTCTTGACCGTCGTCACCTTCTCATCGTCAAACTTGTACCACTCAACCTTATCCGGGTCCTCGACATCCGCCACATCAACCTCCTTCCCTTTCCCCTTGTGGTTAGGATTCTTCGAACGATCCATCGCATCCGCTCGAGTCCAGCCTACGTAATGCCCACCATCCGCACTTGCTCCCTTATGCGAAACGATCCCGACCAATTCGTACAGACCCGACACATTGGCTCCCTTATCAACTCTGAGAGAAGGGTCAACGAGCGAGTTCAACAGTTGGGCTTCTTCATGTCGTTTCGAGGTTTCATCGACTAGTTCGCCGGCCTTGGTTGTGGAAGTGGTAGCGTCGTCGACGGCCATGGCTTCGGGAGGATCATCGGATGGGTTCGCAGGTGCAGCAACAGCGGCAGTCGTCGTGGAAGGCATCGGAGCTTTGATCGCCTCCTCGACCTTCTTGGCCCTTCGACGAACCTTGGCCCGCTCGCGACGATCTTTGTCCACCTCCTTCAACTTGGCATTCACCCCCTTGACTTTACTCTTCAAGTCGTCCGTCAGGAGATCGATCACGTCCAGATCGTGAGGGAACGAAACGCGCTTCATGATCTTGGTCTTTTTACCGATCTCGCGGCGCCAGTAGAAACGGACAAAATTGATGGTCAGGTAGGAGGGAAGGCGAGAGATGCGGGACGTTTCGTGGTAGACGGCTTGGCGGAAGAGTGTGGGCGAGGTCTTTTCGATGTCTTGGTTCAACGACTGGTCATTGTGGGGGAAGGACGAGTGAGTGTTGTGGGAATGCTTGACCACGTCGCAACAAAAGCTTCAACTCGAACTGACATCGTTGATACCCGTCATCATGTATGTTGTTGAAGCCGAGATGGGACACTTGATCTCGAGAAAGCGTTCCTTCGACACCGTCGGCTCTTCCCCAAGCGCCTCGGGCGACTTGAGCCTGCTCAGACCAAAAGAAGAGCAGTCATGATCGGTCAACGATCCCACTAGAAACTTTCCCACCCATAACTCACGTCTTTGTCATTTCGCCCATCATGTACTGATCTACAAATCCCGATCCACTCGATCCCAAGCTCGTCTTGACAGCTTGCACGATCGAGGCCCACGCCTCCTGAGCGTCCTGCTGCGCGAAAGCTCCTCCGCCCAATCGAGAGGTCTCGGCGAACTGAGGTGCGAATTGACGTAGCATTTGAAGGAATACGACGGGAGGAAAGTCCTCTTGGGTCGAGGACATGTTCTTGTATAGGTCTCGGAGGGAGGCGGTGAGGGAAGATTCGGATGCTGCCGAGGACGATGAGCCGGGATGCCTGCACGATTTTTAGAAGGAGCAAAAGTCAGGTGGAGAGGAGGACACGGGAATGGCCAGATTTGAAATGTGTTTACGCGTCAAGAGCGGTTTGAAGCTCTGGGATAGCTCGGAGGACCTGGACGGTTGAGTTCAGGTAGCAGGTATTGCCTGTGGAGTCGTGCGAGATGAGTTGCGAGCGATCGGTTTTCTGGCGGGCGACAAATAGAGCACTCACCCAAGTTTTGCAATCCAACAGGAGTGGCGACCTGTAAACGATACTGATTACGCGTTAGAAACATTCCTACCGATTAATAAATTTAGAAGCGGAGGGCATGAACGCACTGCTTGCGCCAGTTCAATGTCGGTCATGTCCTCCATGAAGACGATCTTCTCGGTCGGTGGGGGTGGCAGGGGACCCGCGGCGCCAATGACCTGCGAAAAATGAAGTGATCAGCGAGTATTTCTTTCAACGGGTGTTGATCCGGTATAGACGTACCATGATGGTCTGGCCCTGTGTTACATTAAGATGGAGGAGGCCTAAATTCAGCGACGGCGCCGTGCGAGTCTGAGCTAAGCCTCAGTAAGTCAGGCCACTGACCGCTTTAAGCCCGAGCTTCTTCAAATCGGCATCATCCTGTAGTAAGCAAGTTGACGAACAAGGAAGGGTCAGCGCCTGATTAGGCCATCGCAATCGACAGAGGAGGGCTTCGGTTGAAGAAAGCGAGGGCGACGACGCGTCATCGCCAAAGAGCAGCTCGCAGACGGTGTTATCCTTTCATTCCAGCGACTAGATCGATCAGGACTCTCTTCCAATCCAGTCGAAAGCGCACCTTGAGCATCCCCCCCTTGACGACGACCTTGACCTTGCTCGGTTCGACGCCCGTACGCTCAAAGATCTGTTGCTTGAAGTGACTACCCGGTTGGTCGAGGTCCAGAGTGATCGGGTAGCTCTTGCCCGCGTGCTTGATCGTGATATCTAGAGGGGAAGGCATCACTGTTGCTGGTGTGTTGTTGCGACGCCGAAGAAGGAAAGCGACGAAAGGGCGAGTTTGCGTAAGCGCGAGGCAGCACAACACGTCATGCCACCGCAGGCAGCCGTATGCCGCAGGGCCCAGGGTTCCTCAAACCCTACCTTTGGATATCTTGGGGTTTTTGTGTGTCTGGTACAGACTCCTGTTGTGCTGGAACTTGTAGTTTCCACTAAGGAGGTTCGTGCTCCCTAGCGAGGTCATCAAATTTCCAATTGTAATCGGCCGAATCCCCAATGTTTGTGCCCCATGGCTTGGCCTGGCAACCGCTGACCGCGGGTGAGGCGGCACGGCTTGCCGACGGGCCAATTTGGCACCCCTTCAGACGTTTTTGCTGCCAGAGGGTGCTTCATCAATTAATCGCACAGAGGATGAGAATTTGAATTCCAGCTAGTCTACAAAGAGACGACCCTTATCTGGCGCTGGACCACATTAACTGGGCTATCGCCTCTGACCTGACCTACTAGACTTCCAACCGCTCCCCTTACCCTGTTCAATACTGCAACCTACACTTCTCCTTTGAGATGCACTTTATCCATCCCTTCTCCGTTGACTCTCACTGTCTTCTCCTACGGGTTTCCGCCCACGCTTTTTGGCGATCACCCCATATCCTTGCTGTCCCTTTAATCAGTTCATGATGCCATGTCTGCATTAATTTCGCCCTCAGGCGTTCTGGAATAGCCTCCATGGCTAACGCCGGTGCCGAAGTGAAGCTCACACCATACCACCATCCGTGTTGTAATAC